>JAUNZO010001928.1:0-1424957 GCA_031894775.1 Chloris gayana
AATAATAATAAAAACCTCCCTGCATACTCTATTTTATCACAAGAAAATTTTCATTTCATTTATTTGGATTTTCCGCCAGCTTATTCGATTTTTTTTCACTCGCCATGCATATAAAATTTGAAAACCAAAATCCTTTTACGTCCAAATTTTCCTACTTTTGTTTGAAACTTTTGGACAACCCTTGTATCCTTATACAAAACCCAAAAACAATTTTGCATGTTGGAATTTTCTCCAACACTTTTTCTCGAGATTTGATTTTTCGAATAAAGTTGAATTTGAGGCAACTTTCTTTGGATTTCTTATTGAGCAAATATTTCGAGGAATATCCGGACGTAGCAACCATGGTCAATGATCATTTGGCCGTTGGGGGCTATGGGCCAAAAGGGGAGCAAGAGGGACCCACAGCAGGCCGGCCGAACCCACCTCCTTGGTTCGGCCGAACCGCTATGACCGTTGCTCGGTCTGTCTTTTTTTCCCAACGGTCATATGCCCCTTCTAACGTTCAAAAACGGCTACTTCGTGAGCTATAAGTAGAGGTGGCCGGGCCAGAACTCTCTCCCCTCTCACACTATCATTTCCACTCCTCACTCACTTCATTCTCATTGCTCTCAAGTTTTCCATTGCCCTCACTTGCTCATTGCCTAAAAGTTCTGCAGAAATCTTTTGTTCTTGGTGTGCTTTCTAGTTTTTGGTTTGATTTGTTTTTGTTTGGTTTTCTCGAGTTGCGATTTCTTGCTCACATGAACAACCGACGGTGTCGCCAATTTGATTTTCCCTCACATAACCCGTTCGGAGTTGTTGTTCTTGTGTTCTTGCTCTCTTTGTGTGCAGCCATGACCGGTGCCAAGAAGCTGTTCGGGTCGATCAAGAAGTCCTTGAGCTCACGCTCAAGTTCAAGCTCTTCACGTCGAAGCACCCGCGCACGCCCCGTAGTCGAGTCACCGCCAAGTTCACCACCACAAGTCGAGGAAGAAGGGCAAGAGGGCAACATCGAGCATCGTCTCCTCACCGACACCGACCTCGACTTAGTGGGCGAGTACGAGACGCACACCTACACGCTTCTCCAACACCGTCTCTTTGCTCCTACGCGAGCATTTGACACGGAGCTGCTGCACAAAATAGGTATGGATGCTGAATTTGCTCAAGTATTTAAAGCCTTAGGGTGGACAGATTTTGCTAGTGTAGAAGAGCCGGGTTCCCGCTTGCTTGCACTTCAGTTTTTATGCACCCTACGAACGGTAGATGAAGGAATTTCTTTTCGGTTTTTCCGTGAATCCTACCGTTTGACTTGGAAAGAACTTAGCACTCTTCTTGGCTTTAATACTCGCTGCAATACCGACTTGGATGGTGCCCTTCCTCAGTTTTCAAAGCATGCTTTTTGGGAGAGGATTACGGGTCTTCCTAGTTGCGTGCGACCTAGAGCTAATCACATCCATCATCCTACCTTGCGTTTTATGCACATGTGGATTGCTATCACTCTTTTTCCAAGGAGTGATATTCGGATTGTGCTGCGAGGATGAGCTAAAAATTCTTTTTGCTGCGGTTGATAAAATTAAGATTGCTCCCGTGAAAGCCATGATTCGCCAATGGATAGAAAATCTTGGGACGATAGGACCAATTGAATGTACCTCTTTAGTGACACGAATTGCCATGCGGGTGGGAGCTTTACATGATGCTAATGTTGAATATCTCGCTACACCTCGCTCTCTTATAAATAAAGATTATCTTATTCATGGGCACTCTCTTAAGAATGGTCCGAACGATTCCCTCATATATTATTTTGTGGGATATACAAACGAGTTTCGGTTACCTAACCCGGACCTTCGTTTGTATACTCTCAAAAATCTAACCATTGAGCTCCAAGAAGCGGAGCGGTCTCGCAGGAGTGTATCTTCTCGCAGGGGGCGCACAGATCGGAACAGCTATCTACCTCCGAGATGCCCACACCGCAGCCCACGGCTCATGGCGGGCCGGGGTACAGCCACCCCGGGCTTTCTCCCGGTGGGTACCCAGCCCCGCCACCTCACATGGCCGGGGATCGGCGTGGCAAACTCCGGGATATGGCCCGGGGCTGTTTTCTCCACAACAACAATGGGAGGAACACTCCACCGACTCCGGATCAGCCCAAGGCTACAACTTTGAGCAGGAGATGAACAACCTCTCCTCACAAATGGGAAGACTCCAAACCACGGCGGAAGACACCGAGTATGCGCTCAACCAACACATCTTGCAAACTCGTCAATGGCAAGAGCGCACCGACACCCAGCTCACCGCCCTCACCAACATGACGGAGCAACAACGAGCCGATCTTTTGGCTTACTTCCGTCACATGGGGTTCATTCCACCAAACCCATGAGCAAGAACAAGCTTGGGGGGGGGGGCAGCACCCTCGCTAAGGTATCATGTATCGCAACTTGTATCCCTTATTGTCTCCTGTTTTTGCTTGTTCTTGCCTCTCATATGAAAAACAAAATAAAAATGATAAAACTAAAAAGAACAAAAAGAAGTAGCTTAGTTTCCTTTTATGCGCTGCAAGTATGTTGCTAGTCTTTCTATGTTGAGATGATGAATAGTTGCTCTGTTTTATTTCTCTCATGTGCCTAGTTTATAATTTAGAACTCTCCTAGTTTTGAGTTTGTTGGCTGGCAAAACTTGCTTAGAACCTGAAACTTGTGGGCTGCACATGCTTGAGCTGCACCTAAGTTGTTGTGAGATGATGATATGGTAAAAAGAGCTGCTATGATCTTGTCCTAAGTTGAACTTGAAATCTCCGGAATTTTGTTCCCAAAAATTGCGAAATCTATAAGTTCCCAAGTGATGATAAATTCCTACCAAAGCCATATGCAAATTTCCTTCGAAAACCTTACTCATTTGCTACTTGTTACTTCATTGAGCTTTATCAAAATTGTGTGACCCTAGTGAGATGCTTTTCATACTCTCATGATCAAGATCACGTACACATTCCACCTCATATGCTACACTTCTACACCGGAAGTTAGCAACATGTCATGCCATCCACCAAAATAAAGACACTCCTCACATTTTATCACCTCTCTTAAAATATCAAAAGAAGGCATGGCTATGCAAAAGAAAAAGAAAATAAGGCTCACAAAAGATGAGCATGAGAAAAAGAAAAAAAAAAAAAAAAAGCTGCTCTCATTTCGAGCATGGAAAAAGAAAGAAGAAAAAGATAGCCATGCCCAAAATCCAAAATAAAAAGAGGTGAAACAAAAAGAGGAGTAGTCACATACACCACCACCATCATTTTCACACTTGCACATCTTGATCTACGATTGTATGACTTGCTATCTCCATGGATCCACTCTTTTGGTTTTGCAAAATATGAATGCAAGTATGCCTCATTTCATATCCTACCTTGAGCTCCACAAAAGCCTATTAGATGTAGGATGAGGCAATACACATGCCTTGGTGAGGAATACAAACACCACTAGAGCGATTCGAGAGTATCACTTGTGGAACGTGGTTTTACTTGAAAAAAATCCTTTGAAAACTTCGGAGAATAAAAAGCAAGACAAGGGAAGAGAAAATAAATGCTCTATACACCATTCTCTCTCTCAACCGCCCAAGGTAAAGTGAAAAGCACAAAGCCCCATGAGGACTAAGGGGAAGGGTGAGTTACCATTGCCAACTTATTCAACTCAAGGATGAGTATCTTTGTTATACACTTGGTACCTTTAAGAAGTAGGCATTATAGCAACTCCTGATCAACAACCTAAAGTTCCACTACTTGCTCGGGACGAGCAAGGGGTAAGCTTGGGGGACTTGTTGACGGTCGTTACGGACCAATTTCGACCGTCAATTAGTCAAATAAATGAGAAGGACTAGGCATGTCTTACACGCATTTTACTTAGAAATAACCTAGTTCCACTTGTACCTCTAGATTTTTAGTGTGCAGGTGGATAATGATGAATTCCGGGCCCGAGGCGACAAATCAACACTTTTACAAAACTTCCATTTCGCCGCGAGAATCAACTCCAAGATAAAAGGCCAATGACCACGAAATCCAACACAAAGAAGGCCACAAGCAACTGGAACAAAGACCAACATCCGGTGGGGGAGCCAATCGCCAAAGCCCAGCCCGGGAGGGGCCAAGACCGGTTCGGCCGAACCCACCGGGGTGGTTCGGCCGAACCGGTCCGGTGGCCCCCACGGCCCACTTTTCTCTGGCGGTTTGCCCACCGCCTCCGGAGGTCGGTTCCACGCGCATTAAATGCCACCGACCTACGAAACCGCCTCCGAGAGCCGACCTTTCAAGCCTATATAAGAAGGGGTACCCCCTCCTTAACACACACACAACAACACAAGGATCATTCTCTCCTCACACTAGAAGTTTAGAGGCTTTCTAGGTAGTGCTAGGCTTAGTAGTGGGCTGCCTCATTGCTCCCAAGGTCTTGTGGAGAATTGGGTATAGCTCTTGTATCCTCTCTTTGTAAGACTTGATCTTTTATATATGGAATACTTCCGTTTATATCCTTGTCATGAGCTTGACGGAGTAGTCATGATCTTGCTTGATCGTTCATCGTTCGTTCATATGAGTTCATCGTTCGTTCTTCGTTCTTCATTAATAGAAGATGAACACATATCGAATGTTCTTCGTTCGTTCATACTTGATCATCGATTACTCTTGATCTTACTTGGTTGATTGCTGTTCGTCGCTCATTCTTGAGCGACGAACGCCTTTGTATGACTTAGTGCTAGCTTTGATCCTTTCGTCCGGCTTATGCTAGTTAGACTAGTGTTCTTATGAATAGGCTTCGGGTTCATCGTCCCGCAAGGGTGCTCTAGATTTACCACCATGTCGATCCGTAGGATTGGGGTGCCTCGAGGGATCTAGAGTTGTGGTTAGTGACGCCGGCATGGTGCTTGGGGTTATCTACCCACCTTTGAATGTGCTTCGTGTCCCACGGTTTGTAGAGGTAGGTGACAAGAAGTGACAGCCTTGTCATCCAAAGTAATCCTCCACGTTCGGGCATGGCATAGGAGTCTAAAAGGCCGGAGTCGCGAGGCGGACCTCGCGTAAGACGGATCTCCCGATGATGCCTAGGCATTAGACGCTTGCTTGCGCTTGCATGATCTTGGATGTTAGGTAGAAGCTGCGCACTCATATGAATGTTGTATCATTAGGAGTAGTGGTCTGCTAGTCTAGTTTAGCTTTCTCTAGGATTGCCTCTATCCCTTTTATTAGAGAATGCATTGCCTTGGTGTGTGTCACACTATCCTCAATTTATTGCTCCTAACCCCTGCATTGGAATGTGATTACTTCATCACTCTTTTGTAACACCATGAGCATAAGTACTCTTATCAACCATGTCTTCCTTTGGGAAAATATAAATACGATACCCTTGAATACTCTCGGGTGAAATGCTACAACGGGTTATCCGTCCGCTTGCGGATATTCATGACCCACCTTATAATACATATCTAGTACTTGTACTTGGATGTGGATTATTTGGTTAAATAGTGCAAGTGACTTAAACCCTTGGCTCTCCCGCGGTCACGTGTTTCTTTCCGCGTGACCTTAAGAGATGCCAACAAGGGGATGGGAACTCGGCCTCCGTGCCGTTTTCTAATGGGGAGGAGGACGGGCGGCGAGGGCGGCCGCGGCGAGGGCGCGTTCGCCTTCAATTCCGGCCGCTCCTGTTGGCCGGCGGGTACAGGGGCAGTTGGGGATGTGGCAGGGGAGTGCGTGGCGACGGGACAGGGCGAGGCGCGCGTGGGGGCGGCGCCGGGCCGGCCGGACCGGCGGTCCGGCCGCCATTGCCCGGCGGGCAACGAGTGCCCGAAGGTCAAATTTTGAATTTCAAATCTGTGGTTTGGTATTTTGACTAAAATTCATACTTCTGTTGCTCCAAAAATAAAACCAAAAATATGTAGAGCTTCAGGATGATGTGCCCGAATTTCCATCTTTTAGTTTGAAGTTCTAAAAGTGTTTTCAAAAATTTATACAAAATTCACAAACGACAGTGTTTCAGATTTGAATTTGAATTTTTGGGCATTCAAAACCTTGTTCAAAAATTTGGTAAAAATATTGTAAATTCTTCTTTTTACATGAGCAATCCAGTGGTGCAAAAATCTAGGGGTGGTGTCTTTATAATTTTTGCATTTCCTTTAGGGGTGGTTAGGGTTAGGGTTTAGTTTAGGTTTTCTCCCCTTTTCTCTTTTTATTTTTTCTTCTTTTTCTTTTTCCTGGTTGGGTGATTAACCTTAGTACTTGATTAGGGATGTGATTAGGGTAGTGATTACGTGATTAGCCTTAATCGTGACATGGGATGTCACAGCCCTCCCCCTTAAAGAAATTCTCGTCCCGAGAATCGTTACGAATTAAGGAGAGGGAGTGCGAAAATTACCGATTTGTGTGACGCGAGGAACTCGGGAAAGTTCTTCTCTAGAAAATCCTCTTGTTCCCAAGTTGCTTCTTCTTCGGTGTGGTTACTCCATTGCACTTTATAGAAGGTGATGGTGCGATTGCGGGTTACTCGGTCGCTTTGATCGATAATTCGGACGGGGTATTCGGGGTAGGAGAGATCTTCTTCTAGTTGATCGGTGTCGGAAATGACCACATCTATCGGAGGCTTCAAACATTTCTTGAGTTGAGATACATGGAACACGTTGTGCACACGAGCAAGACTTTCCGGTAGTTGCAATCGGTAAGCAACCGCGCTATGCTTTTCCACAATCGGATAGGGTCCGATATAGCGGGGTGCTAGCTTTCCTTTGATTCCAAACCGAGACACGCCTTTATTCGGGGAGACACGAAGATAAACATGATCTCCCTTCTCGAATTCCAACGGGCGTCTCCTTTTGTTAGCGTAACTCACTTGGCGAGATTGTGCGGCTTTCATGTTGGCTTGAATTTGTCGAACTTTTTCTTCGGCTTGAGTGACAAGATCGGGACCAAAAGTGGTTCTTTCTCCCGCTTCCGACCAATTTAAGGGTGTACGACAAGAATGACCATACAACGCTTCAAACGGTGACATTCCCGAACTCTCTTGATAGCTATTGTTGTACGAGAATTCGGCGAATGGAAGACAATCATCCCAATTTCCTCTATTTTCCATGGCACGTGCTCTCAAGATATCCTCCAAATATTGATTCAATCTTTCGGTTTGTCCATCCGTTTGAGGGTGATATGCGGAACTTCTAATGAGAGTGGTACCAAGACAAGAATGCAATTGCTCCCAAAAGCGAGATACAAATTGCGGACCTCGGTCGGAAACAATGGTTTTAGGTACTCCATGCAAACATAACACTCTTGAGATGTATAGCTCGGCATACTTCTTGGTATTGTAGGTGGTATGGACGGGAATGAAATGTGCGGACTTAGTTAACCTATCCACAATAACCCAAATTGAATCATGCTTCTTCGATGTGAGAGGCAATCCAACGATAAAATCCATAGCAATGTCCTGCCACTTCCAAACGGGAATCTTCAATGGGTTCAATAATCCGGCCTTTCTCAAGTGGTCGGCTTTGACTCGTTGACAAGTATCACACTCGGCCACATACGGGCAATCTCACGCTTCATGCGTATCCACCAAAACTTTTCTCTTAGGCCGCGATACATTTTATTGCTACCGGGGTGTATGGAATATTTAGACAAGTGTGCCTCGTCCATTATTTTCTTCCGTAATTCCATATTCTTCGGAACAACGAGACGTTGGTTGAACCATAATACACCATTGTCGTCTTGTCGGAAACATGTAGCTTCATCTTTCTCAATCTTTTGCTGAATAAATTCCATACCTTCGTCCTTCTTTTGCGCCTCAATAATTTCCTCACGAAGGGTAGGGATGAGAGCTAGATTATATAGTGAACCATAGGGAATGACTCGAAGACTCGGTTCACTAGAATCTGAAATTTCCGAGTTTTCCATAGAACAACCGGTAATATGATTGCATTGATCCTTGCGACTCAAAGCGTCGGCAACCACATTAGCTTTACCCGGATGATAATGGATTTCCAACTCATAATCCTTGATTAATTCCAACCATCTACGTTGCCTCATATTCAACTCTTATTGGGTGAAGATATATTTGAGACTCTTATGATCGGTGTAAAGATTGACAAGATTTCCAAGTAGATAATGCCTCCAAGTTTTCAAAGCAAGGACAACCGAGGCTAGTTCCAAATCATGGGTAGGGTAGTGTTGTTCATGCTTGCGAAGTTGACGAGAAGCATAAGCAATGACACGACCTTCTTGCATTAGCACACATCCTAGACCGGTGCCGGATGCATCACAATACACGTCAAACGGCTTGGTGATGTCGGCTTGTGCTAACACCGGAGCGGATGTCAAATGCTTCTTGAGAGTTTGGAAGGCTTCTTCACATTCACGGCTCCATTTAAACTTAGCATCTTTCTCTAACAATTTTGTCATAGGCTTGGCTATGCTTGAAAAATTGGGAATGAATTTCCGATAATAGCCGGCAAGACCTAGAAAACTTCGGATTTGTCTCACCAACATTGGGGATTTCCAAGTAAGCACTTCTCCCACTTTACTTGGGTCAACGACGACACCTTCCGCGGAAATAATGTGACCCAAGAAAGGCACTTGCTTCAACCAAAATTCACATTTGCTAAACTTGGCATACAATTGATGATCACGAAGCCGTTGGAGAACAATGCGAAGGTGTTCGGCATGCTCTTCCTCGGACTTCGAATAAATAAGAATGTCGTCAATGAAGACCACGACAAACTTATCCAACTCGGGCATGAATACCGAATTCATCAAGTACATAAAATGAGCCGGGGCATTTGTGAGCCCAAAAGACATGACGAGATACTCAAAGAGGCCATACCGCGTAGAGAATGCGGTTTTGGGAATATCTTCGGCTCGGATCTTGATTTGATGGTAACCGAATCGGAGATCAATCTTCGAGAAAACCTTAGCACCAACTAATTGATCAAAAAGAATATCAATCCGAGGGAGCGGGTATTTATTTTTGATAGTTACCGCATTGAGAGGGCGATAATCCACACATAGACGTAGCGTCTTGTCTTTCTTCTTCACAAAGAGAGCGGGACATCCCCACGGAGATGAACTAGGGCGAATATATCCTTTATCCATAAGCTCACCCAATTGCTCTTTTAAGATTGCTAGCTCATTGGGAGCCATCTTGTACGGCCTACGGGAAATTGGTGCCGTACCGGGTTGGAGCTCAATTTTAAACTCGACATCCCGATCGGGTGGCATGCCCGGTAAGTCATCCGGAAAAACATCGAGAAACTCACATACCACGGGAATATCCTCAATCCTTTTTCCCTCAAGATGATAGATTTTTGAAGTGGAGAATTTTGGATGGGACAATCGGAGAATAGATGAACCATGGAGTGGGGAGTTTAGGTGAACCTCATGGGAATCGATGTGTAAAACGGCTCTATGGAGTTTCATCCATCTCATACCTAGAATTATATCTATTCCTTGCCCACACAAAACTATGAGAGAAGAGGGGTATATTTTTCTTTCTAGGTTTAGTGGGACTTGCCTCAACTCTAGGTTTGTTTTTATTTTTCCACCGGGTGACGTGATGATATAGGGAATATCCAAAACGGTAGGAGTGAGTTGTAGGGCTTTTGCACATGCTTGACTAATGAAATCATGAGTTGTACCCGAATCAAAAAGAACCAAAGTGGAGTGGTTGTTGACCGAAAACATACCCGAAAGTACCGGTTCTCCTGCTTGAATCTCTTCGGCCGTGGTATAGTTGACTCGGCCATTCTTAGCATTTGGAGTGGAGGATTGATTGCGATTCCCATTCCCATTATTCCCATTGCGGTTTTGATTGTTGTTGCCGCTTCCGGAACCATTGTTGTTGTTGTTGTTGCCCGGGTTGCGTGTCGGGACACGGCAATCCTTTGCGAAATGACCCGGACGTCCACAATTAAAGCACGGACCTTGCGGACCGGGCCTAGCACCTTGGTATTGCTGCTGTGGAGGGCGGAACGAAGTGTTGTGCTGCTGATTTCCACCGTGGGAGTGGTGGTGTTGCTGCGGCACAAGCGGCGTGAGCCCCCGTCGGCGGCAATGCGGCCCGAAACTTCTGTCCGGTCGGGAAGTGATAGCTAGCTTGTACTTGGGCGGAGCGGAGCCGGATGGATTTCCTACGGCACGCTTCCTCTTCTTGTCCTCTTGGTGAGCACGGATAGCATCTTCTTGAACAATTGCGGCACTCATTAAGTCATTGAACGTGCCGGTAGTGACTTGAGCCAAGCGATCTTGTAACTTTGGGCTTAGCCCGAACGAAAGCAATCCTTCTTCTTGTCATCCGTGTCGGCATGATAGGATGCATACTCTTGCACGGTTCCGGTACCTTGCTTCAAACCGAGAAACTCTTGCAACTTGCGCTTCAAGAGACCGGCGGGAATGTGATGCGCGCGAAACGCGGTGCAAAAGTCCGGCCGGTTCACTTGAGTACCGGCGGGAAGTGCGGCGGTGAAACTTGCCCACCATGCACTAGCGGAGCCACGAAGTTGTTGAGCCGCAAAGAGAACCTTTTGCTCCGATGTGCAATTGAGAAGAGCAAACTTCGACTCAATGATGGGGAGGAAATTATCCGCCTCCAACGGATCGGTAGTAGCTTCACCAAACTTGGGCGGTTGAGTGGCCCAAAAGTCGGCATAGGTGGAATTCCTCGGCCCTTGGGGTGGCGGTCCTTGGCCTTGTCCTTGATTGGTTTGGCTTGCAAAGAACAAGCGGAACATCTCGTTTTGGTTGGACACGAGTTGTTCCAACGGCGTGAGAGGTGGAGGGTTAGGGAGTTGTTCTTCCCTCGCACCATGACCACTTCCGGAAGCTTCACCACGGCGGGTATTCACCATCTGTCACGCATGAAAAATTTTCTCACGTTAGCTCATTAGACCAAGAGCTAAAATAGCAAGAAAACATGACATTGGGCATAAGGGACCAAAAATTTCAGATTGCATGTACGAAGAAAATATTGATGAAATAAGCATAATGCATTGGCAACACACATATTCCATAGATTCTAACATAGTAGCAACATGATAGAAATTTTTGATACACGGGAAACCACGAATCCGATACAACACGGTCTTAGGTTACATCACATGTGACCCACAAACAAACACAATCTCGGAGAGCTTAATTAACAACACGCGGATCGTTTCCAATACGGTTACATGCCTCACGAGATTACAAATCCTACACACATAGAGCTACGACCACCGGTCGTGACAACTACTCGTCGTCATCGCCGTAGTAGTCGGCGTCATCCCTCATGGGAGAGGGTGGTGCTCCGTCCTCGACGTCGGAAACATCCTCGCCATCACTCATCTCCACATCCTCCTCGGGTGGGATGATCTCAAGTGGCTCAGGAGGTCCGCCATTGAGGATGGCGTGCAGGGCGTTGTTGGCGGCTTGGAGATGCTCAATGGTAGCGTTGTTATGCGCTATGGTCGCTCGGGCGTTCCGGAGGTCTCCCTCCAAAGCATCCCTAGCGCCCTGAGTCTCCGGGAGAGTAACCTCCAACTCATCCTTCTCCTCGAGAAGGGCATCCACCTGGCCGGAGAGGACGTAGTTCTCCTCATTCGCGGCGGTGAGCTGGGCATCACACTCATCGAGCGTGGCCTGCAGAGCGGCAGCTCCATCGCCCTCAAGGGCAAGGTGGGCGTCGTGGAGCTGCTCGAAGAAGTTCCAACGCTCCGTCTCGCTATACTCGAGCTGCGTACGGAGGGTGTCCACCTCGGTAGTGCGCTCGGCTAGCTCGGCGGTGCGGGCAGCAAGCTCGGCGTCGCGAGCGGCGAGCTCGGCGTCGCGGGTGGTAAGCTCAGCGTCACGGGTGGCGAGGGTGGCCTGCAGGGCAGCACGCTCCTGCTCCAACTCGAGCACCCGCCTCGCGAGGTTCTCACGGTCCAACATGAGCTTGCCGGGGCCATCTGTCGGAGAATTTTGAAACACAAGTCAAAACTCAATATCCAACAACAAAACATGCTAAATAAGTAGAGCATGAACGATGGAATGGAACCAACTTAGCAAAAGAATGCAACAAAACTTTTCGCACAATCCTAACACGGTTCCAGATTTTTGGTCAGAATTGACACGCTACAGAAACTCGATAATTACCCCTGTTTCTGGGCTGAATCAAACTTTTATTTTGTTACGAAAGTTTTAGACAATTTCTTAAGCTTTCCCACGCATCCTAGAACAGCTCAATCCGACTTGTCGTTTGAAAGTTATGAACGATCTACGACAGGGATAGAACCGGAGCACATTCTGGAATCCCAGAACAGCTCTCTGTAATGGGCAATTCTAGCTACGTTCCAGATTTTTACAAGACCTGAGACTAGGAGATTGTTGTAGTGCATAATACAAGATTTCCAGAAAGTCCTTATTTGCCTTATTTGGATAAGTAACTTGGAAGTTATGCTCATTTTCATGGAAGTTAAGAAATCTGCCACGTTTTTGGTTTCCGGTTTTCAAACTTTTGTGAGAATGAAGCTATGTGTCCCATTTTTCGTGATGATTTCATTTAGATAAGTTTACACGCATATGTTTGACATGATGACATGATATGCAAAGATGATGGATGCTCAATATGTCGTTTCGTACGTCCTCACAAAATTAAAAGACCGCGCCCGCCGATACGAGTATCGGACAAGCGCATCGGTGGCACACACACCTCTCACACGATACTATACGAACTAAAGCGTTGTTATGTACCTGCAAGAGATGGATTCCAGAAACATTACATCAAATTCAAAAGAAACAAGCCAAAAATAAATCCATGTCACCTCGCCTCACATGGAGAGCTCTCGAATAAGAGTGTATTCGAGTCACACCAATAATATCATGCGAAAATTGACAACACTCAATCACATACCTTTGCTCAAGCCGTAGTTGCAAAATATTTAACAATCATAACACGGGGTTAGTTTTGCCACCATTCTATATAGTCCTTATATTGGCCTTTCTATCTAGACTCGTACCTCATCGTGACTCGAAAACGGGTTTTAAGATTTTTAGAATGAGTGTTAACGTGACGCAAATCCCAAGTCGGCTACGATAGCACGTGTCACAACCCTATCCCGAAAGATAGTTAAGTGTGGAACGGATCGCCTTGGGAGATGATTGACGAAGCAACCATACATAGCATCACATTAATAAACATCTACGAATTACAAGTTTACATAACTAAGTCTTGATTACAACATAGAGTTCGAATAAAAGATACATTAGGTTCGAAATTAAGTCTTACATAACCATGATCTTTGTTCAAATTTAAAGTGCGGAAGCGAAATACATAACTCGACGATACATAGATAACTTAAATGAACCATGCCGGCCTAGGCCATGGCTCACTCATCATGGGTCGGAGAGCTAGGGACCCATTCAATGGTCCACTCTTTGGGCTCTTCTCCATCTCAAACCACCTTACCACAACAATCACAAAACCCGGCTTGCGGGAAACCTGTAAATCAACATGTAGCGGCAAAGCCCGAGTATCTAACATACTCCGCAAGTCTTACCCGTCAAATTGGCCATCTAAGACCGACTCCTAGATGCATGGGGCTTGACCGGTTTAAGTTGGCCTTTTGCATAAGTAGCACCTATGCTAATTAGGTTGGCAATTTTATTACTTAGCCAAATTAATAGGGTTGTTGCATAAAAGAAACTTTAGTGAGCATACTAGCAAGACAAGAGTTTGCAATACAATTTAATATCAATGTAAGACAGCAAGCTATTCAATCTCTTTCCATTACTACACATTGCGAACTGCTCGAATCAAGTGGTACTCATTAACCGAGAGGAAACGGCGATAATTATCGAATTATTAATCCTGCAGGAAAAGACCCAAATGCACGACATACGCATCATTTAAGAACACGTATGGCCACCGTTCGCGAGTTCATCATAAAGTAAATCACGGGGCCACCGACCCCGAGTACACGTCCCCTTGCGACCGTTCAACAACGCGCCCAAGGCTTAACCCATATACTCTCCAACGGTCCTCAACCCGTGCAACCACCGTGCCAAACACATCACCTGCGGGTCGGTGAGATATCCGGCTCACTTTACAACTTGCAAGCTACATAGGTTTACCAATCCCCATAAGAAAGGTATGCAAGTGGTACACAACTCAAACTTGTTCGCGGAGCCACAATGGGGTGTTCTCAATTTTAACAAATTCATCATGTTCGTATTTAATCATGAGTCATAAGTGAGATCCCCAAATCTATCGTTGACTCCATAAATATAGCATAGCATTTCTAACGAGGATATGACACATAAGCAACATAGGACATATAGGAATTTTATGCACGTGGATTTCCAATCAACTCCTAGAACTTAAATGCACATTCATCATCCTTAATAGAGTGATAAAGAAAGACATTTCAAAATAATAGGAATGCACCGGGGCTTGCCTTGAGAGTGATCGAAGTTAGCACTAGCCTCACAAGCGTTGAGCGTGGCAATAGCTTCTTCCGGCGGGATCAATTCGGTGTCGTCACTTAAGGAATGAAATGCAATGCATAAGTCACATGAATACAAGTTCGATGATGAGAGTAATGCATGGGTGCTGTTTGTGTAAGAATGTTTTTGAATATGTTAACCAAAAGTTTTTGGTTGCTCAAATCCTAGCAATCATGAGCATGCCTCTTGTTTTCTTTTACGGAAGTCAAAATACATGAACAAGCATAGTCATACCAATACATGGGTAATGACTTGATTTCATAGACATGAGTGCTGTGGTTATTGTAGGTCCAGCACTAACATTTTAACAAGCTTCTAATAATACAAACGAAGGAACCTAGGTTTATGTGTGTTAACATCACATGCGATGACGGTTTCCTTTTAAGATAGGAATTTGATCTCAAAATTCATACATACACGAAATATATGAAACCTTTTGACTAAACCTGCCATGAGGTGCTAGGGGACATGGTGAACAGTGAAAATTACATAATCATGCATGAACATAATTTTTAGTGACATAAACTAATTACACATGTGCTGAAAATAGCTTTTTAGGAATTTAGATATAGGGTTTGCAAAATTAATATCTTAACATGCTCAAAAATTAACATGGACTTTTCTACACATGCACAGTGCTAAGAGGAAATTAATTACCAAGTTTCATGCAAAAATAATTTATACAGAGTTAATTAAAAATTAAATACAGAGAATACAAGAAATGCAATAACTTGAAAAATATGAAATGAAATGCAGATCTTCCAGTGCCAAAAATTCATGTGTGTCTGGGTGAAGATTTTGGCCAAGTGGCATTTAATTTGGATTTATATTTCTAAAGTTATGGCTTAGTTAAGTTTTCAGGGGTTGACTTTTGTCATTTTTGTAAAAATGTGAAACTGACCATGAGTTCATGTTACTTTTATGAAAGTACAGGTCTTCTAGTTCCCAAAACATTTTAGTTTGTAATTTTTGGACAATTCAAACGCTAGATATGAATTTTTCAAACTTGAATGAAGTTCGGGCGTATTTACGGAATTGCCACTGCGCCATTTTTAAAAAGGGGCGGCGCGCGCGCTCCGGCGAGCGGCGGCCGGCGCCGGCGAGCTCGCCGCGGCGGTGCTACGGGGCAGCTCATGCTCCGGCCCTTGGGGAAAACGATGCGCGTGCGACGGGGAGCTCCCTGGTGGGGTCCACGGGGGCCCGCGGTGGCCGGAGAGGCGGCGCAGCGAGCGGCGGAGCTTGCGAAACTCCGACGAGCTCGCGCGGGGAGCACGAGAGGGAGAGAGGAGGCGGGGTTTGGCCGGGGAGCTTCACCTGCGTGTGGAGGAGCACGGCGTGGGGTTGCCCGAGCTTGACGGTGACCGGGGAGAGGTGCTCGACGGAGGGGTGGCGAGATGGCGGCGACGGCGACGGACTTCTTCTCGAATTCCCGACGACCTAGGGCCGAGAGGAGGGGGTGCGTCGGGGGGAAGCTAGGCACGTCCCGGCGCACGAACCGGCAAAGAAGGGAGGGTGAGGCGGCCTACCTAGGCGGCGCGCGGGGCGAGGAAGGTCGGGGCGGCCATGTCGCGGCGGCGGCTCCAACTTCCGGCCGTGCACGAGCCACGGAGGAGAAGGGAGCGGGGCGGCGGTGCGGTGAGATGCGGAGGGAGCTGGGCGACAGGTGTGGCGAAGGAGGGGATGGGAACTCGGCCTCCGTGCCGTTTTCTAATGGGGAGCGGGACGGGCGGCGGGGGTGGCCGCGGCAGGGGCGCGTTCGCCTTCAATTCCGGCCGCTCCTGTTGGCCGGCGGGTACAGGGGCAGTTGGGGATGTGGCAGGGGAGTGCGTGACGACGGGACAGGGCGAGGCGCGCGTGGGGGCGGCGCCCAGGCCGGCCGGACCAGCGGTCCGGCCGCCATTGCCCGGCGGGCAACGAGTGCTCGAAGGTCAAATTTTGAATTTCAAATCTGTGGTTTGGTATTTTGACTAAAATTCATACTTCTGTTGCTCCAAAAATAAAACCAAAAATATGTAGAGCTTCAGGATGATGTGCCCGAATTTCCATCTTTTTGTTTGAAGTTCTAAAAGTGTTTTCAAAAATTTATACAAAATTCACAAACGACAGTGTTTAAGATTTGAATTTGAATTTTTGGGCATTCAAAACCTTGTTCAAAAATTTGGTAAAAATATTGTAAATTCTTCTTTTTACATGAGCAATCCAGTGGTGCAAAAATCTAGGGGTGGTGTCTTTATAATTTTTGCATTTCCTTTAGGGGTGGTTAGGGTTAGGGTTTAGTTTAGGTTTTCTCCCCTTTTCTCTTTTTATTTTTTTCTTCTTTTCTTTTTCCTGGTTGGGTGATTAACCTTAGTACTTGATTAGGGATGTGATTAGGTTCCACCGCCTTCGTCGCGGTCGGACTCCTTCTTCCGCCTACTCGACGCCAAGCCGCGACATAAGCCACCTCGCTCGGAGCTCCCGTAGCACCAGGGCGACAAGAAGGTGGAGGGGACAATTCATGATATACCCTTATACTAAATGCCTCATATAAATTTGCCCCTCTTCTTAATTTTTTTTTATTTTTTGTCCAAGGTCCCCCACATAATCTTTAGAACTAGGTGATACCCCGTGCTTTGCTGCGGAATACCTTAATAATATATGTGATGCTAAGTATTATTGTTAAGAAATAAGTAGAGAAAGAGATTGGAACATCTATGTTCGGTGTTGGATTTGATGGATGTAAATTGCTAATTGATAGATGGACAACTGAGACTCAAGCATCACGGTGGAAGTTATTAGGATGATGTGACAGTATGAGAGTTGAGAGAATTGGCATAAAAATGGTGAAAGTTATTGAGATGATGTGCCGAGCATGAGAGTTGAGAGAATTAGCATTTAATGAGCTGTAGTGGGTTGCATCTTTTATATATAAGTAGATTTACCTATCTGCCTGCCACATCACCTTTTTTTGTGCTGATGTGGCATGAATCTGTGAAGTCACCATTCTGCCCTGGATCGAGCCAGTCTCTTGGCAAGGTAAATTCAAATTTCGATTAGAATTTCAAATTCAAGTTTGAATTTTGAATTTCAAATTTCAAATCAAACTCGAATGTTAAATTCAAATTTCAAATTTGTGCTCCTATTTTAGCAATTGCAATAATCTGAACTCATGCATATGAAATGGTTACTACTGCTTAGGGTGCGTTTGGCACAACTTCTTCTCAAAGTGCTTATTCTATATCAATGCTTATAGTGCTTATTGGAGCATAAACAGTCAATCCGTTTGGTAAAACTGCTTATGCTTATCTATCAAAACTGCTTATTCTCACTCATAAGCATTATAACATATGTTTTGCTGCTTTGTCCAAAGTGTTTATGTGTAGTACAAAACAATAAAGTGCTTATAGTTGCTTATACCTCATAAGCACTTTCCTATTTTGCCGTTTGGCACACTTAACTGCTTATTAAGCATAAGCAATTTCAATAAGCACTTCAATAAGTCGTGCTGAACGCACCATTAGTATCATACCCATATTAGTGTTACCCGAAAGATTTGACTTTTAAATTCAAATTCGAATTTTGAATTTAGAATTGAAATTTCAAAATTGAATTTCGAGTTCGAATTCCGAAATTTAAATTCACATTTTAAATTCAAATATGAAATACGAATCTAAAATTTGAACTTGAATTTGAATTTCGAATCTAAATTTCAAAATCGAAATTCAAACTTGGATTTCCAATGTAAAATTTGAAATTCGAATTTGAAATTGAAATTCCAATCTGAAATTTGAATTTGAATTTCAAATACCATAATTTAAAATTCGAATATGAATCTAAAATTTGAATCTGAATTTTTCCCTAAGTGTTGGGGAAGGACAGGATCAATTTTGTCTTTCTCGCGCATGCATGCCACGTCATAAAGGTACATGTGGCCAAAAAAAGTGCTAGAAAAGGTGATGTGGTAGGCCCCTTCTATTTTGAATGGGTATTTTAGCCCGTTAAGGACAAATTATCAAAACTATGTGAAGGACTTTGGGCAAATAATGAAGAAAACTAGCAAGAGGGACAAATTTTTATAGGCCATCCGGTAAAAGGGTATAACATGAATGGTCCTGAAGGTGGAGACACACCGGGCGGGGCCGAGATAGCTACTTAGAACTTAATTTGAATGTGTTGTATATTATCGGTGTTAGAAAGTGGCCAAAGAGACAAGAGAATAGAGTGAAGTGTGTCATGCATTGACCTTTGGATTACATATATATAGGGGTAGAAGGGTGTGCCACAAAGCATGGAAAACCGCCATCATAAATGCCCTAATGGCCATGAAACAGTCCATAACCATGGCTGTTACAACCATGAAGATGGTTGTTTTCCAAGGTCACAAACATGGCCTTTAGGAGCCCTTGATGATCTCTTTAATAGCTCTTGATGAGAGCAAATTGCCTTGTATTTGTAACACTCCCCATTTTGATCGAATCCTTCTTAGAGATCAATGTTCCTTCAAAAACCACTGTGGGAAAAAAATTGGGAATAATGTGTTTGATGATCACTCAATCGTAAATCTGAAAGATTTAAGGAGTAATCTATGTCTTGATTTTTATCTCTAGAAAAACCCCGATTGGGAAAAATTGAGATAAAGACATATGCTTGTGTTGATTATTTTATCTCTACAAAAACCCCGATGGGAAAAATTGAGATATGCTTGCACCAATTATTGTCTCGTTAAAAACTTTGTATGAGAAAACATGATGGTAAAAAATCATAACAGAAAAGAAAGCAACAGGGTGCGTTTAACTATGCTCATCGATCAAAGATTCTCCCCCTGTTGTTTGCTAGTCTCCGAGCCGTCTCATACCAATCCCTTTAACACATTTTCAAATGTGGAAGTAGCTACGGATTTGGTGAATAGATCGGCCAGATTATCACATGATTTTACCTGTAAAATGTTTATCTCTCCATTTTGCTGAAGCTCACGAGGATAAAACAATTTAGGGGTAATGTGTTTAGTGATTTGGCTCTTGATGTAGCCTTGTTTGCATCTGCGTGATACAAGCAGCATTATCCTCATGGATAATGGTGGGTGATTCCGAAGAACCAATACCACAAGATTGCTCAATGTGGTTTATCATTTTGCGAAGCCATTAATATTCGCGTGATGTCTCATATAGAGCGATGATCTCGGAATGATTTGTGGAGGTAGCCACTAAAGTTTGTTTAGAAGACTTCCATGAGATGGTTGTTCCTCCATGAAGGAATACAAAATCTATCCGTGATCCGGCATTATGGGAATCGGACATGTAACCAGCATATGTATATCCAACTAAGGTGGGATCATTAGTCTTTCGGAAGAATAAACCAAGATCCCTAGTGCCATTCAAGTACCTAAGGATTAATTTTCCTCCGGTCCAAGGACGATTAGTTGGAGCAGCATTGTATCTTGCTAATAGATTCATGCGAAAGCAATGTCGAGCCTGGTGCTATTTGCTAGATACATGAGTGCTCCAATGAGGTCTGAGATAAGGATATTGTGGTCCCAATACCTCTTCCCCTTCCTCCCGTGGTCGGAAAATGTCTTTTTATTTTTCGAGTGATCGAACAAGCATGGGAGTCTTACTTGGAGGAGCTTTGTCCATATTGAATTTCTTCAATATTTTCTCGACGTAGACAGATTGATGTACTAAGATTCCTGAGTGAAGATGCTCGATTTGCAAACCTAAGCAAAATTTGAATTTACCCAAATCCTTCATCTCAAATTCCGTCTTGAGGCGATTGCGGGCCTCATCAATATCTTGGGTGTTGCCAATGATGTTCAAATCATCTACATACACCGATATTATGCAAAATCCTGTAGAGGATCTTTTGAGGAAGACGCATTGGCAATCATTGTTGTTGGAGTATCCCTTACGTAGAAGGTACTCGCTCGATCGATTGTACCATATTCTACTGATTGTTTTGAGTTTCACACCATACATATTGCGATTTTTGTTCTCATTCGGTATAGGGATCCCATCGGGGACCCTCATATATATATCCGAATCTAATGACCCATATAGATATGCGGTCACGACGTCCATCAACTGCATAGATAAATGTTTTTGATTGCTAGTGAAATTAAATATCGGAATGCTATTCCACTCATGATTGGAGAGTATGTTTCATTGAAATCAATGTCGGGTCTCTATGTGAACCCTTGTGCTACAAGCCTCGCCTTATATCTCACTACCTCATTGATCTCATTCCGCTTCCGGATGAAAACCCATTTAAAACCCACAGGAAAGGTTTTTGGAGGTGTAGGTATCACCGATGAGAATACTGTCTTTTATTGAGGGAGGCTAACTCTGCTTCAATTGCTTCCTTCCATTTGTTCGAGTTCGAGCGTTGTTTGCACTCTACCATGGACTTTGGATCTGGATCATTTTGTATGGTTTCGGCAATTGATGAGGCAAAGTATGTGTCGACAATTGTAGTCTTACGATCGAATGATTCTCCAGATTCAACGTAGTTGATGGAAATTTCTTGTACCCCAATTGGCGGCTCGGTATTTCCCAATACGATAACGCCGGGGTGTTCCAATGTCCCATCATCAAAAATTGAGTGCATTGTTGATGTGGGATGTGGATTTCTTGAATCCACATTGTGTCTCTCAACTAGAGGTTGAGTTTCATTTCTTGTGTTAGAGGAGTCTTTCCTCTGTTTCCTCTTGCACTTTCGAGGATTTTCCTACTTCTCCCTTTCTCTGTTGAGTTAGGGAGTTGAATAGTTTTGTTTGGTACCTCTATTCTTTCCGGTACATTCCTGACAAGAATGAATGATTTTGTGACACTTTGGTCACGGTAAATGAGTCCGGCAAATTGTTTGCAGCAGTTTGCAAATCTATTATTCTTTGAACTTGTCGTTCAAATTATGCGGTATGAGGATCCTCCTTTAGGGAATCTAAGGAATCCCAATTTATTTCTGGGCATTCGGTGTGATACTTGAATTCTCCCCTAATGCCGGAAAATGATCTTCATTGAAGATACAATCAGCGAACCGGGCTGTGAGTAGGTCCCCTGTAAGGAGTTCTAGGTGTTTAATGATTGACGAGAGATAAATACCCCACATAGATCCTAATTTTCCTGTGTGGGCCCATTGATGTTCGTTTTGGTGGTGAGATCGGTACGTATACGAGCGCAACTGAATTTTCGCATATGGAAAATACTAGGAGGATCACCAAGAACCAATTGCAGCAGGGAAGCTGTATGGTATGCAGTTGGACGCAATTGCATTAAGTCACCAGCGTGTAACACTGCATGACCCCAACATGAGGTTGGCAAGTTACAATTTTGCAATAGTTGTCCGGCTATGAGTTTTACTCTCTTAATGAGAGATTCAGCTAAACCATTCTGGGTATGAACGTATGGTATAGAATGTTGTACTTCAATTCCTAAAGCCGTACAATAATCATTGAAGGCTTTGGAAGAAAATTCTGCTGCATTGTCCAATTTTATTGATTTTATCTAGTGCTCGGGATGATTTGCTCTAAATCTAATGACTTGTGCAATCAATTTTTGCAAAGGCATGGTTCCGTGTCGATAATAGACACACATGAGACCATCTTGTAGATGCGTCTATGAGAACCATGAAGTACCTAAATGATCCAGATAATGGTTAAATGGGACCACAAATATCTCCTTAAATGCATTCAAGAAATTTTAGAGGTTCAGCCTTTATTTTGAGATCCGAAGGTCTCAAAATTAATTTTCTAGTTGCACATGGGGTGCACACAAAATCTGAGGACTATGGAAATTTTCTATCACTCATACCATGTCGACTTGAATTGCTAATGGTTTTTCCTCATCATCCCATTGTCGGGGTGACCAAGGCGTTCATGCCAAGTTTTTAATGAATTAACATTCTGAAAAATCACTTTGTATGCAACGTGTGGTACGGGTTTGATGTATGCGTAGTACAATCCGGACGGGAGAGAACACACTTTTTCAAGTGTTTGTTTGCCATATCCAATATTTTTGGTCAAGAGGAGGAACTCCTCATTGTTTCTTCATGTGTGTGCACATGAATCCCATTTTTCGGATGTCATGAAAACTTAGTAGGGTACGTGTTAAATCGGGATACAATAATGCCTCCTCGATATGAATTTGTGTACCCATTGGAAGTGTGACGAGTGGCCCTTCCGGAGCCAACAATCATCGCATCACGTCCCACGATGGTCAAAATTTTTCCTTCTCTCTTTGTGAGAGTTTGGAAAAATTTTACTTCCCTAAGTATCGTGTTAGTTATGCAACAATCTACTAGGCATATCTCTTCTTCCATTGGATTGACTCCCGTATCAATCTATATAATGTAAAAATTTGAAATTCGTAAGAATGACGGCAAAAATATAGATTGAACATACTTTATTGAAATAAAGGTGCATTATTACAATATGATTACAAGGGTTACATTTGAGAATGTAAGCCCTAAAGCTCATGGAGCTTAATGGAGATCTCCAAAAATGTCGTTGGAGGAGTACTCCACGAGCATGTCTTCAAAGTCATCATCTTCGCCTAGCGGAGTCTTGGTGATGCTTGCTACCGCTTCTTCGAGAGATGGGGTCCTTAGCTCCAATTTCCGGTATTTGAGAGGCAAAGTGTGCTTCAACGTCCTTGGAGTTACGTGTACGACCCATGGACTTCATGTATAGATCAACAAGATGTTTAGGGGTTCGACATTTCTTAGTAACAAGATTGTAGCAACCACACCTATAGCAGGCATTTTTGTTGTTGTTAGTATCATGTTTTGGCTTAGAAATACCTTTCCCCCTTTTGTTGTTGACACGTGGCTTGTTGGCTCTTTTATACTTGCCCTTGCCGGAAGAATTTCTAGATTTTGTGTTCCCGTTGGGATCACCTTTCTTCGCATTCGCATGTACTTCGAGCGGTGGAGCGAGTGCCCAATGGGCGCTGGTTTGAATTCTTGAGTGTGAGCTCTTTTCTGCTTGTTTCAATGTCCGAATGAGTGAAGAATATTGTGTGAAATTCTTCTCGCGGTATTGTTGAGTAAGAATCCTTTTTTATGGGAGCATTGTAGACAAAGTCTTCTCAATTTTCTCCTCTTTAGTAGGTTCTTTCTCACAAAACCTGAGCTTGGAGCATATCTTATGAACAGCATGGTTGAACTCATCTACAAATTTGAAATCTTGTAGACGTAAATGGTTTCACTCATGCTTGCCTTGGGGAGGATGATAGCTTTATGTTGTTCATATCGATTCTTGAGCGCCGTCCATAAAGCACGTGGACTCTCCTCATACATGTATTTCATTTTCAAATCCTGATGGATATAATTTCTCATGACCTTTCAGGCCGCGAAATTGGACATGTTTGAGGGAGTAACAGTTCCTTCAAGCTGTTTTATCTATACATCTCGTATAGTCCAAGGGTCGACAGACTCGCTTTGAGATCCATCGCCCAAACGGGGAAATTGGAACCATCAAGAGCGAGGATATCAAACTCTTTGGTTGCCATTTCACCTACAATGTGAAAGCAGCAAATTTTTGAGAAAATTGAGGCATCTATATGCAATTTTATGTGAATTCAAAAAGAACTCGAATGATAGATAAAAATCCTCTAATATTTGGTAGAAATTTGAGTTTTTCTAGAGGGATTGATATAATGCCAATGCATGATCATCCATATCATCTCATACTCTGAATTTCTTCCTATTTAGAGGATTTGATTGCATATAATAAAATTTTAAAGTAAAGGTGATGAAAAGAAGTTGCATAGTGCTTGTAAAAATAAAGACATGGAAATGCATAAAGTGCTTGAATATAAATTCATATAGATAAAAATAGAGGAGTACATCTTGCTGAAAGAAATAACATCCTCCGATTATTTGCTGAATTTAAACGAAATTCAAAGTCCGAGGATTTGAATTCTAACACTCAAAATTGTAAATAACTGCGAAATATTAAAAAGAAAAAGGTCGTGGGCCGTTTTGGTCCAGGAGGAAAAACTAGGAAGGGCCTTGGCCTTTGCGGGCCATTGGCCCATTGGGCAAAATGGCCTAAGTGGCCCGAGCGGCGAGGGCGAGTGACCCTCGGGTCGCGGCCCGGTGCGGCCGCCTCCGCGCCCGTGTGCTCGGGCGAGGGCCATGCCGCCGGCGCCACACCGCCGCAGGGCAGCCACGACGCTGGCCTGGAGGCGCCGCCGAGCCCACGCGCCGAGAGACGCGCATTGCGCGTCGACGACCGCAAGCCGGAGGGGCTTCGCGTCGGAGGGTGCCGGACGCGCGTTTGAGGGCGCAGCACGCGGAGGGGTACGCGCGCCGGGAAGACGCCGTCGCTAGGGGAGCTCGCGCGTCGGGAAGACGCCGCCGCCGGGGGAGCTCACGCGTCGGAAGGACGTCGCACGGCGCAGCTGCCACCGCAAGGCCACACGCCGGAGGGTGCCGTCCTGCCCGGATGCGCCGCCGTCCGTAGGTCGCGTGCCACCGGATGCCGGCATTGCACGAGGTTCGCCACCCCTCCCCCTCTTCCTCATGCCCTTTATTCTTCTCCGATCTAATGATCAAGCCTCCCCCTCATCCGAAGGTGGGGGCGACGAACGTCGCCGTGGGCGGACGTCCCGACTGGAATGTGTCCAGTCTTGATGAAATTGTGTGCAGGAGGAGGGAGAATGTGTCCCGACCGGAATGTGTCCAATCTATCGCGACGTCGTCGGAGACGCCGGTGGCCATGTAAAATGGCGGGGCTCCACGGCGTGCAGCAAGGGTTCCTCGGAGGAGGAGTTCCGACGGGTTTGCCGGTGTAGGAGTGTACACCGGCGACGCTAGTGTGTAAGTTGGAGAGAGCCCGTCCTCATCCGAATCCTCCTCGGGCTGCTCCCTCGGCCTTGCAATCCAACCATGGGTTGGGCAATGGCGAGGGAGTCCATCGGAATGCGTCCCGGTATAGTGCAATGATCGAGCAGCCTTGGGGCTCCCCGACGGGACTCTAGGGGTGAGTTTTCGCTAGCTTCATCATCAGCAAGGGGGCTGGAAGCTCTACGAGCATGGGTGCTATCCTCATGGCGCCTTCCGTTGTGGCGGAAGTTGCCAAAATGAGGAGACCGGGGCGACGACTAGGATTACTAGTACGATGGCCCCCACCATGTCTTTGATAGCAAAAGGTGCCCGTAGGAGAGAGTCGAGTTGTTGGTGGATGAGGCGACGAATCAGGCGAGTACGGATTGAACTAGCGAAATGACGGGCCATCTTACCCTTTTGATTTGTCTCTAGCTCAAGCATAGAGCATGTTGATAACGTGTTAGAAAGTGGCCAAAGAGACAAGAGAATAGATTGAAGTGTGTCATGTATTGATCTTTGGATTACATATATATAGGGGTACAAGGGTGTGCCATAAAGCATGGAAAAACAGCCGTCATAAATGCCCTAATGGCCATGAAACAACCCATAACCATGGCTGTTACAACCATGAAGATGGTTGTTTTCCAAGGTCATAAACATGGCCTTTAGGAGCCCTTCATGATCTCTTTGATGGCTCTTGATGAGAGCAAATTGCCTTGTATTTGTAACAATCGGCATCCGAATCAATTTATGGCTGGCAGGGACACAGAGTTGTTGGCTTCGCCAACTGGTTCATCCAACATATTGTTCTCAGCTATTGCCCTTCTTTTACCATGGCATCTCTAAGCTAAAAATTGCAGGAGTTCAGTTATCTAAGCTGGGATCACTTGGGCTATGACTTTATAATGTCTCTAAACTGCTAAATGGTTTGTTTGCCTTGCTGCAGCTACAAATGAACCTATGCCTCACCTAGTCAGTGAAACCCTGCTCTACCATGTCACCAAGATATGTGATGCAAAATCATAATAAGCATACAAATGTTCGGTGAAGCCCTAATTTATATGCAGGTCACATGACACTACGAAACGAATCATTATGATTCTTAATTTCAAGGTGTCCACTCATCTGCCTAATTAATTTTTTCATATGGTTTTGGTAGATCTTTTCATTTTTACTGAGTTCCTTAGCTGTTATATTTATTTATTTACTTTTGACAAGAAAGTTAGTTTATCTTGCTTGTCTGTTTGTCCATACTAGATATCAACATTGCTTTTGTAGGGCTTTTCACCAGCATACAACATGAATAGCTCGGAACGTGGAGGTGCGCTGGGGCGAGTCCAAGAAGGACCATGCCCTTTCGCGACCGCGGTACCATAACAAACGCTCCGACGAACTCCATGTGATAAGTAATAAGAATCATGCCTTCAAGTGTTCCATATTCTTTAAGTTTGTTAGAAAAAGTGCGGGTATTTGCAAAGTTCATAAGGTTTCTGTGTATTTTAGGTTCATAAAGAATTTCTATGTGAATTAAGCAGTTTTGTTTGAGATATGTTTAAGCTTTGAATTTATGGATCCAATGTGCTCTCCTTTCACCTTTGATAGGCCGCCTGAAAGCTTTGAATCGCTCTCCTTTCACCTTTGATAGGCCGCTCTGAAATAATTGTTGGGTTGTGGAACAACATTGCTTAGTGTCCATGTACAAGCTTTGCAATCAAGACTTCCTCTGTCTTTCTTACCTTTTTGAATTACACATTATATTGTTTAATGAATAGCTTAGTCTAAATAGATGGTTAGCAGTAAAATTATTATGTATAGTACATCACTTGGCTCACCTCGCAATGATTTCTATAATCTATAGGAGAATGGAGCACAATTATGCGAATCACTTAATGCAAAAGGATAAAGGAATCATCCTCTTTTATATGCTTGTGCTGATGTTCTTTTGGTGTCCATGGTTTCTGAACTTTCATGTGATTAAGAAGATTATTTGCAGTGTTAAATACTTATACCTCCACTTTAGCATTGGGTGTAGAGAAAAAATATACCATGTAGCTTAGTATGGGTAATAATATTGTTTTTCTTATGGTTCATGGAGAGACCAAATTTTGGGTGAGCAACAGGGAAACTTCAAGAACTTTAGTGTTTAACATTGGAAATTTTGCTCAGGTACTTTTTGATATGCTCCTTTGTACATGTTCAGAATTCTTATGTCATAATTATGTGATGGTACTGACAACTATGACAGTATTCTGAAATATGATGTTACGGTCTGCCTTGGGTGGTGCAAGGAATCGAGAGATCGCCGGCCACACGGTAGAGCCGACGGCACAGCAAGAAGAAGGTCTCCTTCTTTATTCTTGCCTAATTACAAATGGCGTGTCTAGTTTTCTTTATATAGAGTCGGCCAATCCAATCTCCTAACCAATCTCTAACTGAATCTACCTAACTTATCTCTGGCCTAACAAACTAACTAATGCTAATCCAATCCACGACGCTACAGTTACAACGTGAACAGTACACGCCCAACTAACTAATGAATTATCTCTAATATGGTGGTCCCAGCAGGCCCCACACCATAACACTTGTTACGGTCTGCCTTGGGCGGTGCAAGGAATCGAGAGATCACCGGCCGCAGGGTAGAGCCCACGGCACAACAAGAAGAAGGTTTCCTTCTTTATTCTTGCCTAATTACAAATGGCATGCCTGGTCTTCTTTATATAGAGCTGGCCAATCCAATCTCCTAACCAATCTCTAACTGAATCTGCCTAACTTATCTCTAGCCTAACAAACTAACTAATGCTAATCCAATCCACAGCGCTACGGTTATCCTGTGAACAGTACACGCCCAACTAACTAATGAATTATCTCTAATATGGTGGTCCTAGCAGGCCCACACCTTAACACTACACCCCTCCTGGACAAGCAGCTCGTCCTCGAGCTGTAGTGGAAAGAATGAAGGGTACAACTCCCATGCGAGCATGAAGCA
Source organism: Chloris gayana (assembly GCA_031894775.1). Taxonomy (NCBI): domain Eukaryota; kingdom Viridiplantae; phylum Streptophyta; class Magnoliopsida; order Poales; family Poaceae; genus Chloris; species Chloris gayana. The sequence goes on from JAUNZO010001928.1 coordinate 28,239, forward strand.
GTAGCTCTACCAGGGTCCCACGGACGCCTGAAACATGTTTTTGGCACCTTCATAGCCACTTGCTCGCAAAACATCTTTGAGTCCAGCTAACATGCTTTGGCCAGCAACAGATTGCCTCGCAGCTGGTCGCAACGGCGCCACAGCTGCTGCAGTTGTTGTCACGGTCAACGGTGCAACCGAGACCAACACCGGCGTTGGTGCAGCCGGAGCAAGCATTAGCACTTTTATAGCTGAAGTTGCAGGAGTCATCGCAGCATCTGTAGGTATCGGTGCCTTGAGTTCAGCTGTCACTGGCGCAGTAGATGTCGCAACGACCATCGACGTTGCATTAGGGGCAACGGCCAAGGGCACATCGGGCATATTGATCATGCCCTTGTAAACCGTAGCAGCAGGTGCTGGCATGAATCGCTGTTGGCAGAGAGCTTTGAAGGACGGCCATTTAACGCCGACATCGTGTTCGAGTAGGAAGTACCGGTGTTGCGCCACACCGGTCATGTGGAAGGAGGCAGCCACACCTTGTCGGCCTCCCTGGTATGTTGGGTGTGGAAGAAGTGGTCGCACCGATTGAGCCAGCCGAGAGGGTTCTCGCGACCGTGAAATATCGGAAACAACTTATGTAAATGAGGCATGCCGATGTCGTTGTCGGTCGTGACAGGCGAGCCATGCCTTGACGTCGGGCCGTCGGAAAAGTCCGGGATTGGGGATGCTGAGTGCGGATACGCGATCTGATGGATCGGTACTGAGTTGGTGGCGGCGTTCAATGGTGCCGGTGCAGATGGTAGGCCACAGGGAAGAGGAGCTGGCACAGCAGGCGGTGGCGCCGTGACCGGTGCATGGCCTTCAAGTTCGGAGAGATGGGTGGCAAACTGATCCATTTGCCACTGCAGGCCGTAGATGGCGGCGGTGAGGGCGTCCAAGGATCCGCCTGGCACGGTTGTCGCCGGCGGGGCTGAAGCGCTAAGGGTTGGTGTCGATGATGGGGCTGGAGGGGCGTTGGCTGCGGCTAAAGCTGCTGCAACGGCGGCGGCAGTGGAAGTGGGCTACGACATGGTGGCTAAAACTACGGCAGCGGCGGCTGAAGCGGAGGCCGCGACGGAAGCGGGTGACATGGTGGCTGCAGTAGCGACGGCGTTTGATGGGTTGGCTCTGATGCCAAATTGTTACGATCTGCCTTGGGTGGTGTAAGGAATCGAGAGATCGCCGACTGCAGGGCAAAGCCCACGGCACAGCAAGAAAAATGTTTCCTTCTTTATTCTTGCCTGATTACAAATGCCGTGTCTGGTCTTCTTTATATAGAGTCAGCCAATCCAATCTCCTAACCAATCTCTAACTGAATCTGCCTAACTTATCTCTGGCCTAACAAACTAACTAATGCTAATCCAATCCAAAGCGCTACAGTAACCGCGTGAACAGTACACGCCCAACTAACTAATGAATTATCTCTAATATGGTGGTCCCAGCAGGCCCCACACCATAACATATGATGTACTATGTTCAACCTCTCTCTCTCTCATTGTTTTTATAGGAGTTGTTGAATGTTTAGCTGGAAGCAATCACAAAGTTCAACAACCTGAGAGGTAAGCATGTATCCTTCCCGTTGCATCCGCTGCCTTTCCAATAAGGTGTTTTCCTCTGTTGTGTCACAAACAACCAATATGATGTAAAGATATGCGATTTTGTGTCCCTCTATTTAAAGTTTCATTACCTTAAAGCAAAAGTACTTTAATGAGCATTGTCAGGACAAATGTGTACCTTTGTGCTTGATCCTGATGTCAAAGTGTACTCATGCTTGGTCAGACATCATAACTTATCCAGGTTCATACCATGGTTTTGGCATTTCCTTCTCATCATAACACAATTCCACCAGAATATTAATCAATATTTGCTGCATAGTTAAATGATTGGATCATGCAGTTTAGAAAACTTTGTACCTTCTACTTTATCAAATATACAGTATTACATAAGATTGCACCACTACAACCTAACTGAAGCAAATTATGAATGTTTCATCAACAATCAATGAAAGGGAATGAAAGGCACTACTTACTATTGGGTATGCAATAGTCTAATTCTTGTTGCATGTTTTGTGTTTTTATAAAGTGAATTTTTTGACAAGCTAAAATGAAACTTCAACAAAATCATTTTGTGTGTGTAGATGGTAGCTTCGAGAGGACTAGGGTTCAGAACCCGTTTAGGGACATTACCAACATTGTGAACACAGGTAAAGTTCAAAGTATTGTTATATCATTTCTTTTTAAAGATTGAAGAATGGTTATAATTTATTTGGTTGGCTTATCCTCAGATGAGCAAGAACAAACACAAGTCAATGGTCCAAAAGAGCGAAAGAGGCAAAGAGCTCGTCAACAATATGCAGACATGCCTGCTGAGAAGAAGAAGAAGGTTTTACTGAAAATTGACGTGAAGTCTATCATGCTAATAAGCATAAAACAACAAAAGAGGCTGATGACTGTGGGCAATCTGTCGATAGGAAACCAACTAAAAAAGGTGGCATATTCAACCAATTTGTCAACATTAGTCCAGCCTGTTAACTTTATGTACCTTGGTGAACTCAAATTTGATTGTGCCTTATGGTATTGTGCAGCCTTGCTCTTCGGTATAATCTTCCAGTCCTGTATAATCTTCGGTATACTTTTTATCAGTAGCAACCCATGCTTTTTTAATAAAACTACAAATAAGAAAAAACAAGTGAAAGAACAATCAACCGGTTTTAAAGCAGGAATAGAAACTTTGCTTTACATATTTGAAAAATTTGCAGCGACTGTGAAGCAATAGCTGAGTTACAAGTAGATCTTGATCGCAAAAAAAAAGTTACAAGTAGTGTCGTATACTTGCCTTATGGGTATACGAGATGATAAAGGAATGGATATGCAAAGACACGGTAACAAATCAATGAAGATAAAGCTGGCAGGGATAGCCAACGGATTGGTCCCTAACCGGTCCGGAATAACAGAGGATTCCATATACCGGTATGAAGACAAGGCAGGTATCAAGACCGACGTATGATAACTTGAGAAACAAGTAAAGGAGCAATTTGTAGTCTATTAGGACTACGAATCGATAAGGAAAGCTAGAGATAGAGTTCTTGTATATGTAAATCCGTGTAATCGACTAGGACTCGCATGTAACTCTAGCTCTCCCGGATATATAAGGCGGAGCAAGGACCCCCGAAAACTCTCTCGAGATCTTGCAATTAGCAATACTCTAATGGCAATACATAACACACATGACGTAGGGTATTACTCTCCATCGAGAGGCCCGAACCTGTCTAAAATCGCGTGTTCTTGTGTATTCCGTGTGTTGTACCGTCGAATTCCACGCTCGTAAGGGACCGGGTAGTTCTAGTGCCGAGTTTAAGATCGACATTTGGCGCGCCGGTAGGGGTCTCGACGAGTTTTCAGCGAGTTCGATGGCTTCTTCGTTCAACGTCGACTTCGCGCCGGCTTCAAGCTCCGCTTTGGGTCCCTCGACTTTGAAGCCGATTCCGCTGGAAAGTTACATCCGACGAATCCGACTCGTAGCCGGGCCACGGCTTCGAAGCGCGATCACCCGCCACGGTCGACACCTCATGCTTGAAACCTTGCGGATCTAACGTAGCTTTAGCGTGAATCATCGGACCGCTCACGCCTCGGACCGGTACCCGGTCTGCGACGATAAGTAGCTCTCCTGAGATTGGTAATGACTTCCAGGAAGGATCTCCAACCTTCTTCGAAGTGTTCATGGCGGGTCCAATTCTTCAAGAACTCACTCCCGAGGAAGCCGCCGCCAAAGAAGCTAGCATGGCGAAAGACGAAGCTAATCGCCGCCGGCGCGAAACAAACGGAGCGAATAGAGAAGATCCACCTCGCAACCTTCAGCCGCGAATCATCGCGCAAACGTTGCCGGCACTAGTCGGGCGGGAGGAAGTGTTCCTGCGACCGCTGCGCTCGCTCATCGGACCGTTGTCGGAGCGATCCGGAGACCCGGAGGAAATATCCCCGAGGATATAACAGCCGACGTGGGTGCCGCAGTGGAAGACGCCATCGCTCTTCGAGCGAGCATTGGATTTGAGCTCCATGGAGGTCGAATTAAATGGCGCCCGAGTCTTCACGTCACCGGTCCACAACATTGTGGGGGTAAAGCAAATTCTCGAGACAATACCGGAGGAAGTCTTCAACGCGACGCCGGGGCTACAACGCGCTTTGAATTTGGTGGACGCGGCTGCTCTACAAACAAATCAACTCGTCCATGACAGAGTTGAATCTTCCGATCGCTCTCGTTCTCACTCGAGTGGCCCGCAAGACCCCGGTCCGAAGGAGCTTCTTCCGGCGGAAGGCTTGGGCCTCGACACACTTCGAACACGGACGAACACGAACGAGCTCTAGACCAAGATCTGCGCGTCCCGCTCAACGGCAATCGTGATGCTCGTAATCTGCTTATCGACCGTCACGTAGAGAGGACGGAGGAGCGCAGGAGACAAGAAGAAGATGAGCGGCGACGGACCGGTCATGTTGACGATTGTCTGCGGGATCCTGCCCCACCTCGTCCACATGTAACTAAGTCACCGGGCGTGGGCCGGCTGCTCGGCGCCGCCCCGGCAGAAATCCTCCGCGCAATGATCATCGAGGGTATGACAATCAACATGCTCACCGGTCAAGAAGAGATGATCGGCGTGATAGCGAGAGATCGAAGAGGACGAGACAATAGAGACAGGGATCGGGAGCCCCGACGAGGTGATAACGATCGTCAAGCGGCGCCTCGCCTCCGCCTCCTCCTCCACCTCCTCCTACACTGTGACATCCTGTGTCACAATTAAGGTTAAGTAGGTAATTAGTACACTAAACACTGCGCTAATGAATCACTAAGCACCAATGCTAATTACCCAAAGAAAAATAAAGGAAAGACCTAACTAAAACCATAACCCTAACCAACCCCTAAGGGAAGTGCAAAAAATTATAAAGACACCACCCCTATATTTTTGCACCACTGCATTGCTCATGTAAAAAGAGGAATTTACAGCATTTTTACCAAATTTTTGAATAAAGTTTTAGATGCCCAAAAATTCAAATTCAAATCTGAAACGTTCCTGTTTAAGAATTTTGTATGAATTTTTGGAGTCACTTTTGGAACTTCAAACTAAAAGATGAAAATTAGAGCACATCATCCTGAAGCTCTACATATTTTTGTTTCGGAATTTGGAGCAGCAGAAGTATGAATTTCGCTCGAAGTTTCAAACCACAGATTCGAAATTTGAAAAACCAAATCGAGCTCATTGCCCGGTGGGCAATGGCGGCACCGCCCGCCGGTCCGGCGCCACCGCGGCCGCCCCCGCTCGTGCCCTGCCCCGTCAAATCGCCACGCAAGCCCCCTGCCACTTTCCCAACCGCCCTCGTACCCGCCGGCCAACGGGAGCGGCCGGAATTGAAGGCGAAGCCCCCTCCCCTGCCGCGACCGCCCCGCCGCCGTCCTCCTCTCCCCTTAGAAAACGCTGCACAGGAGCCAAGGCCCCATCCGAGCACCCCCAATCATCGCCCCGGCTCCCTCCGCTCCTCCCCACGCCCCTGCCCGGCCACCTCCCCTTTCGCTCGCTCGTCAATTGAAGAAACGGTCGCCGCCGCCCCGCACGGACGCCATGGCCGCCCCTCGGAGCTTCGCGTCTAGGCAGCCCCTCCCGCTCAATCCTCACCGCCAAACGGTGCGCAAGTACCCCCGCCGGCTTCCCCTCACTCCGTTTCCCCTGTCTCGCAGAGCCGCCACCGGAATCGGGGAAGAAGGGAGAGCACCGTCGCGGCCGTCCGCACCTCCTCCGACGAGCCGCCTCTCGGTCATCGCCAACCTCGAGCAACCCCACGCCGTGCTTCTCCACACGCAGGTGAAGCTCCCCGGCCAAATCCCACTCTCCCTTTCCCTCTGTGCTACCCGCACGAGCTCATCGGAGTTCCGCGAGCTCCGCCGCTCGTCGCGCCACCTCTCCGGCCACCACGGGACCCGGCCAACCCCACCGGTGTGCTCCCCATCGCACGCGCATCATTTTCCCCAAAAGCCGAGCACGAGCTGCAGCGTAGCGCCGCCGCGCCCGACCTCGTCGGCGCCGGCCACCGCCCGCCGGAGCGCGCGCCGCCCCTTTTCAAATTTGCCCTAGTGGCAATTTCGTAATTAGACCCGAACTTCTTTCAAGTTTGAAAAATTCACATCTCGCGTTTGAAATGTCCAAAAATTACAAACTAAAATGTTTTCAAAACTAGAAGATCTGTACTTTTATAAAAGTAACATGAGCTGGTCAGATTTGCATGTTTTCATATTTTTACAAAAATAACAAAAGCCAACCCCTGAAAACTTAGCTAAGCCATAACTTTAAAACTATAAATCTAAAAGAGATGCCACTTGGCCAAAACCTGCACCCAGGCATACATGAATGTCTGGCACTGGAAGATCTGCATTTCATCTCATATTTTTCAAGTTATTGCATTTCTTGCATTCTCTGTATTTAATTTTTAATTAAATCTGTATAATTTATTTTTGCATGAAACTTGGTAATTAATTTCCTCTTAGTACTGTTCATGTGTAGAAAAGTCCATGTTAATTTTTGAGCATGTTAAATAATTAATTTGGCAAACCCTAGATCTGAATCCCTAAGAGGTCATTTTCAGCACATATGTAATTAGTTTCATATCTCTAAAAATTATGTTTCTGCATGTTTATGTGATTCCCACTGTTCACCATGTCCCCTAGCACTTCATGGCAGGTTTAGTCAAAAGATTTCATATATTTCACGTATGTGACAATTTGTGAGATCGAATTCTTGTTAAAAATGAAATCGTCATCGCATGTGATGCTAAACACTTAAGCCTAGGTTTCTTCGATTTGTATTTTTAAAACTTGCTAAATGTTAGTGCTAAACCTGCAAGAACTACAGCACTTATGTCTATGCAATCAAGTCATTGCTCATGTACTAGTAGGGTTGTGCTTGTGCATGTAATTAATTTCTCGTAAATAGAACAAGAGTTGTATTCATGCTCATTAGGGTTTAATTAAACAAAGCTTTTGGTTAATTCATCCATTTACATCCTTACAAAAACAGCGCATATGTATTGCCATCATCATTGACCTTGTATTCATGTTACTTATGCATTGCATTTCATCCTCTAGGTGACGACGCCGAATTGAACCCGCCGGAAGAGACAATTGCAACGCTCAACGCTTGTGAGGCTAGTGCTAACTTCGATCACTCTCAAGGCAAGCCCCGGTGCATTCCTATTATTTTGAAATGTCTTTCTCTATCACTCTATTAAGGATGATGAATGTGCATTTAAGTTTTTAGGCGTTGATTGGAAATCCACATGCATAAATTCCTATATGTCATATGTCGCTTATGTGTCATATCCTCGTTAGAATTGCTATGCTAGGTTTATGGAGTCAACGATAGATTGGGGATCTCACTCATGGCTTATGATTAAATGTGAACATGATGAATTTGGTTAAAATTGAGAACACCCCATTGTGGCTCCGCGAACAAGTTTGAGTTGTGTACCACTTGCATACCTTTCTTATGGGGATTGGTAAACCTATGTAGCTTGTAAGTTGTAAAGTGAGCCGGATATCTCACCGACCCGGAGGTGATGTGTATGGCACGGTGGTTGCACGGGTTGAGGACTGTTGGAGAGTACATGGGTTAAGCCTTGGGCGCGTTGTTGAAACGGTCGCAAGGGGACGTGTACTCGGGGTCGGTGGCCCCGTGTTTTACTTTATGATGAACTCGCGAACGGTGGCCATACGTGTTCTTAAATGATGCGTATGTCGTGCATTTGGGTTCTTTCCTGCAGGATTAATAATTCGATAATTATCGCCATTCCTCTCGGTTAATGAGTACCACTTGATTCGAGCAGTCCGCAATGTGTAGTAATGGAAAGAGATTGAATAGCTTGCTGTTTTATATTGATATTAAATTGTATTGCAAACTCTTGTATTGTTAGCATGCTCACTAAAGTTTCTTTTATGCAACAACCCTATTAATTTGGCTAAGTAATAAAATGGCCAACCTAATTAGCATAGGTGCTATTTATGCAAAATGGCCAAGTTAAACCGGTCAAGCCCCATGCATCTAGGAGTCGGTCTTAGATGACCAATTTGACGGGTAAGACTTGCGGAGTATGTTAGATACTCGAGGCTTTGCCACTACATGCTGATTTACAGGTTTCCCGCAAGCCGGGTTTTGCGATTGTTGTGGTAAGGTTGTTTGGGATGGAGAAGAGCCCAAAGAGTGGACCATGGAATGGGTCCCTAGCTCTCCGACCCATGAGGAGTGAGCCATGACCTAGGCCGGCATGGTTCATCTAAGCCATCTATGTATTGTCGAGTCGTATTTTCGCTTCCGCACTTTAATTCGAACAAAGATTATGGTTATGTAAGACTTTTATTCGAACCTAATGTATCTTTTATTCGAACTCTATGTTGTAATCAAGACTTAATTATGTAACCTTGCAAATCGTGTATGTTTGTTAATGTGATGCTATATATGGTTGCTTCGTCAATCATCTCCCAAGGCGATCCGTACCACACTTAACTATCTTTCGGGATAGGGGTGTGACACGTGGTATCACAGCCGACTTGGGATTTGCGTCACGCTAACACTCATTCTAAAAATCTTAAACCCGTTTTTGTGTCACGGTGAGGTACGAGTCTAGATAGAAAGGCCAACATAAGGACTATATAGAATGGTGGCAAAAACTAACCCCGTGTTATGATTGTTTAAATCTTTTGCAACTACGGCTTTGGCAAAGATATGTGATTGAGTGTTGTCAATTTTCGCATAATATTAAACTGGTGTGACTCGAATACACTCTTATTGGAGAGCTCTCCATGTGAGGCGAGGTGACATGGATTTATTTTTGGCTTGTTTCTTTTGAATTTGATGTAATGTTTCTGGAATCCCTCTCTTGCAGGTACATAACAACGTTTTAGTTCGTGTAGTATCGTGTGAGAGGTGTGTGTGTGCCACCGATGCGCTTGTCCGATACTCGTATCGGCGGGCGCGGTCTTTTAATTTTGTGAGGACGTACGAAACGACATATTGAGCATCCATCATCCTTGCATATCATGTCATCATATCAAGCATATGCATGTGCACGTGTCTAAATGAAGCAACATCACCAAAAATTTGATCACCTAGTGTAATCCTCACAAAAGGTTGAAAACCGAAACACTAACACATGGCAAAACGTGGCAGAATTCTTGACCTTCGCGAAAATAAGCATAACTTCCAAATTACTTATCCAAATAAGGCAAATAAGGACTTTCTGGAAAGCTTGTGTTATGCTCTTCAACACAATTCTAGTCTCTGGTCTTGCAAAAAAATCTGGAACGTAGCTAGAACTGCCCATTACAGAGAGCTATTCTGGAATTCCAGAATGTGCTCCGGTTCTGTCCCTGTCGTAGATCGTTCATAACTTTCAAACGACAAGTCAGATTGAGCTGTTCTAGGATGCGTTAGAAAGCTTAAGAAATTGTCTAAAACATTTGTAACAAACAAAAATTTTAATTCTGTCCAGAAACAGGAGTAAAAATTGGGTTTTCGTAACATGTCAAACCTGTCCAGAAAATGGAACCCGTGTTAGGATTGTGCGAAAGGTTTTGTTGTATTCTTTTGCTAAGTTGGTGCCATTCCATCATTCATGCTCTACTTATTTAGCATGTTTTGTTGTTGGATATTGAGTTTTGACTTGTGTTTCAAAATTCTCCGACAGATGGCCCCCGGCAAGCTCATGTTGGACCGTGAGAACCTCGCGAGGCGGGTGCTCGAGTTGGAGCAGGAGCGTGCTGCCCTGCAGGCCACCCTCACCACCCGCGACGCCGAGCTCACCACCCGCGACGCCGAGCTTGCTGCCCGCACCGCCGAGCTAGCCGAGCGCACTACCGAGGTGGACACCCTCCGTACGCAGCTCGAGTATAGCGAGACGGAGCGTTGGAGTTTCTTCGAGCAGCTCCACGACGCCAACCTTGCCCTTGAGGGCAATGGAGCTGCCGCTCTGCAGGCCACGCTCGATGAGCGTGATGCCCAGCTCACCGCCGCGAATGAGGAGAACTACGTCCTCTCCGGCCAGGTGGATGCCCTTCTTGAAGAGAAGGATGAGTTGGAGGTTACTCTCCTGGAGACGCAGGGCGCTAGGGATGCTTTGGAGGGAGACCTCCGGAACGCCCGAGCGACCATCGCGCATAACAACGCCACCATTGAGCATCTCCAAGCCGCCAACGACGCCCTGCACGCCATCCTTAATGGCGGACCTCCCGAGCCACTAGAGATCATCCCACCCGAGGATGACGTGGAGATGGGTGATGGTGAGGATGCTTCCGACGTCGAGGACGGAGCACCACCCTCTCCCATGAGGGGTGACGACGACTACTACGGCGATGACGACGAGTAGTTGTCACGACCGATGGTCGTAGCTCTATGTGTTGTAGGATTTGTGATCTCGTGAGGCATGTAACCGTGTATGGAAAACGATCCGCGTGTTGTTAATTAAGCTCTCCGAGATTTGTGTTTGTTTATGGGTCACCTATGATGTAACCTAAGACCGTGTTGTATCGGATTCGTGGTTTCCGTGTATCAAAAATTTCTATCATGTTGCTACTATGTTGGAATCTATGGAATATGTGTGTTGCCAATGCATTATGCTTATTTCATCAATATTTCTTTCATACATGCAATCTGAAATTTTTGATCCCTTATGTCCAATATTGTATTTTCTTGCTATTTTAGCTCTTGATCTAATGAGCTAACGTGAGAAAAATTTTCATATGTGACAGATGGTGAATACCCGCCGTGGTGAAGCTTCCGGTAGTGGTCATGGTGGGAGGGATGAGCAACTCCCTAACCCTCCACCTCTCACGCCGTTGGAGCAACTCGTGTCCAACCAAAATGAGATGTTCCGCTTGTTCTTTGCAAGCCAAACCAACCAAGGACAAGGCCAAGGACCGCCACCCCAAGGGCCGAGGAATTCCACCTATGCCGACTTTTGGGCCACTCAACCGCCCAAGTTTGGTGAAGCTACTACCGATCCCTTGGAGGCGGATAATTTCCTCCGCATCATTGAGTCGAAGTTTGCTCTCCTCAATTGCACATCGGAGCAAAAGGTTCTCTTTGCGGCTCAACAACTTCGTGGCTCCGCTAGTGCATGGTGGGCAAGTTTCACCGCCGCCCTTCCCGCCGGTACTCAAGTGAATTGGCCGGACTTTTGCACCGCGTTTCGCGCGCATCACATCCCCGCCGGTCTCATGAAGCGCAAGTTGCAAGAGTTCCTCAATTTGAAGCAAGGAACCGGAACCGTGCAAGAGTATGCACGGCAGTTCAACTACTTGGCTCAATATGCATCCTATCATGCCGACACGGATGACAAGAAAAAGGATTGCTTTTGTTCGGGGCTAAGCCCAAAGTTGCAAGATCGCTTGGCCCAAGTCACTACCGGCACGTTCAATGACTTGATGAGTGCCGCAATTGTGCAAGAAGATGCTATACGTGCTCACCAAGAGGACAAGAAGAGGAAGCGTGCCGTAGGAAATCCATCCGGCTCCGCTCCGCCCAAGTACAAGTTAGCTATCACTTCCCCGTCCGGACGAAGTTTCGGGCCGCATTGCCGCCGACGGGGGCTCACGCCAATTTGTGCCGCAACAACACCACCACTCTCACGGTGGAAATCAGCAGCATACCACTTCGTTCCGCCCTCCACAACAGCAATACCAAGGTGCTAGGCCCGGTCCTCAAGGTCCGTGCTTTAATTGCGGACGTCCGGGTCATTTTGCAAAGGACTGCCGTGTTCCGACACGCAACCCGGGCCACAACAACAACAACAACACCAACAATGGTTCCGGAAGTGGCAACAGCAACCCAAACCGCAATGGGAATAATGGAAATGGGAACCGCAATCAAGCCTCCACTCCAAATGCTAAGAATGGCCGAGTCAACTACACCACGGCCGAAGAGATTCAAGCGGGAGAACCGGTACTCTCGGGTATGTTTTCGGTCAACAACCACTCCACTTTGGTTCTTTTTGATTCGGGTGCAACTCATGATTTCATTAGTCAAGCATGTGCAAAAACATTACAACTCACTCCTACCGTTTTGGATATTCCCTATATCATCACATCACCCGGTGGAAAAATAAAAACAAACCTAGAGTTGAGGCAAGTACCCCTAAACCTAGAAAGAAAAGTATACCCCTCCTCTCTCATAGTTTTTGGTGGGCAAGGAATAGACATAATTCTAGGTATGAGATGGATGAAACTCCATAAAGCCGTTTTGCACATCGATTCCCGAGAAGTTCACCTAAACTCACCACTCCATGGTCCGTCTATTCTCCGACTACCCCATCCCACATTCTCCACTTCAAAAATCTACCATCTTGAGGGAAAAAGGATTGAGGATATTCCCGTGGTATGTGAGTTTCCCGATGTGTTCCCGGATGACTTGCCGGGCATGCCACCCGATCGGGATGTCGAGTTTAAAATTGAGCTCCAACCCGGTACGGCACCAATTTCCCGTAGGCCGTACAAGATGGCTCCCAATGAGCTAGCAATCTTAAAAGAGCAATTGGGTGAGCTTATGGATAAATGATACTCCCTCCGTTCGAAATTATAAGGCACTTTTGACTTTCGGATGTTACGTTTGACCTTTCGTCTTATTCAAAATTTTTATGCAAATATCATTTGTTTTGTTATAGTTTGTTTTATCACTAGAGATACTTTAAGTATGACATGTTAGTTTTTATATTTGCATAAAAATTTTGAATAAGACGCATGGTCAAAGAACGTGATGTCCAAAAGTCAAAAACGTCTTATAATTCCGAACGGAGGGAGTATATTCGCCCTAGTTCATCTCCGTGGGGATGTCCCGCTCTCTTTGTGAAGAAGAAAGACAAGACGCTACGTCTATGTGTGGATTATCGCCCTCTCAATGCGGTAACTATCAAGAATAAATACCCGCTCCCTCGGATTGATATTCTCTTTGATCAATTAGTTGGTGCTAAGGTCTTCTCTAAGATTGATCTCCGATCCGGTTACCACCAAATCAAGATCCGAGCCGAAGATATTCCAAAAACCGCATTTTCTATGCGGTATGGTCTTTTGAGTATCTCGTCATGTCTTTTGGGCTTACAAATACTCCGGCTCATTTCATGTATTTGATGAATTCGGTCTTCATGCCCGAGTTGGATAAGTTTGTCGTGGTCTTTATTGATGACATTTTTATTTATTCGAAGTCCGAAGAAGAGCATGCCGAGCACCTTCGCATTGTTCTCCAACGGATTCGTGATCATCAATTGTATGCCAAGTTTAGCAAGTGTGAATTTTGGTTGAAACAAGTTCCTTTCTTGGGCCATATCATATCCGCGGAAGGTGTCGCCGTTGACCCAAGTAATGTGGGAGAAGTGCATACTTGGAAATCCCCAAGGTCGGTGAGACAAATCCGAAGTTTTCTTGGTCTTGCCGGCTATTATCGGAAATTCATTCCCAATTTTTCAAGCATAGCCAAGCCTATGACAAAATTGTTGGAGAAGGATGCTAAGTTTAAATGGAGCCGTGAATGTGAAGAAGCCTTCCAAACTCTCAAGAAGCATTTGACATCCGCTCCGGTGTTAGCCCAAGCCGACATCACCAAGCCGTTTGACGTGTATTGTGATGCGTCCGGCACCGGTCTAGGATGTGTGCTAATGCAAGAAGATCGTGTCATTGCTTATGCTTCTCGCCAACTTCGCAAGCACGAACAACACTACCCTACCCACGATTTGGAGCTAGCCTCGGTTGTCCTTGCTTTGAAAACTTGGAGGCATTATCTACTTGGAAATCTTGTCGATCTCTACACCGATCATAAGAGTCTCAAGTATATCTTCACCCAACAAGAGTTGAATATGAGGCAACGTAGATAGTTGAAATTAATCAAGGATTATGAGTTGGAAATTCATTATCATCCGGGTAAAGCTAATGTGGTTGCCGACGCTTTGAGTCGCAAGGATCAATGCAATCACGTTACCGGTTGTTCTATGGAAGATTCGGAAATTTCAGATTCTAGTGAACCAAGTCTTCGAGTCATTCCCTATGGTTCATTATATAATCTAGCTCTCATTCCTACCCTTCGTGAGGAAATTATTGAGGCACAAAAGAAGGATGAAGGTATGGAATTTATTCGGCAAAAGATTGAGAAAGATGAAGCTACATGTTTCCGACAAGATGACAATGGTGTGTTATGGTTCAACCAACGTCTCGTTGTTTCGAAGAATATGGAGTTGCGGAAGAAAATAATGGATGAGGCACATTTGTCTAAATATTCCATACACCCCGGTAGCAATAAAATGTATCGCGGCCTAAGAGAAAAGTTTTAGTGGACACGCATGAAGCGTGAAATTGCACGGTATGTGGCCGAGTGTGATACTTGTCAACGAGTAAAAGCCGACCACTTAAGAAAAGCCGGATTATTGAACCCATTGAAGATTCCCGTTTCGAAGTGGGAGGACATTGCTATGGATTTCATCGTTGGATTGCCTCTCACATCAAAGAAGCATGATTCAATTTGGGTTATTGTGGATAGATTGACCAAGTCCGCGCATTTCATCCCCGTCCATACCACCTACAATACAAAGAAGTATGTCGAGCTATACATCTCAAGAGTGTTATGTTTGCTTATGTTGACGTCAAAAGTCGCCAACACACCGTTGTCCGGAGAGTCCACCGAAACCCCGGCCGATGCGAGGTCCTGTGCTCCCAACGGACCGGCTCAGCTCGCCGGTTCTCGTGTGCGCTGGTGCGTGCCGGATGGTTTTCCTGCAAACCAACAAAGACAATAAAAAGTGTAAAATTCCGGGTCATCGGCCCGGATAGACCGATGTGCAGCCATGGCCGATTCTGGCGTAAGATAGACAAAATCGGCCATCGACAGGGAGCAGCACGGCCCATCCATTTATGTATTAAATGCCAGGCAAACGAATCGTGATACAAACTATACGAAATCGGCCGATTCTATAACATGCGATCGGTGGCTAGCAGCCGATTTCGTCGGTAAACGATCAAATCATTAAGACTTTGCAGGGATGCATTATCGAATAAAATGTAAACAAGGTAATTATTAATGGGATGTAATTAATTTGATAGCAAGAAGATGGTTTAATCATCAATTAGAGCGAGTAAATCGGCCGATCAGGCATCCGGCCGATTCTCGCCATTGATTATAACAATGAGTTATTAGATCATATCTAGATGTATAATGATGATCAATGAAATCGTACTAATAACTCGGGTCCAAAGGCAGTTTTAACAGATTTAGCTAATTGAACATAAAACAGCTAATGAACGTGATAAGCAATCGGCTAGACACTCCGAAAGAACAATGAAGACAAATACAACCACACAGATCCTGAATCGGCCGGTCGCTCCAACAGGACAAGTCAACCGATGGCACACGATCGGACCAGGTCTAACGGCCGCGCACGCCGGCCGATTCAGGACAAGCATAATCATAAACGCCTTAACTATGAAAGTAAATCTACATCCTATCCAATCGGCTGCATGCGCCTAGGACAAGTCAACTATCGCAAAGACGAGACACGGGACACGTCAACTGAATCCGCACAGTCGAATCGGCTAAGATGTAAAAGAAATCTCATAGCGGCTATCGTGACTCGAACGACCAGATCCGAGCCAATCGGCGTTGTGAGCAAAGGTCGGGACGGGGAGGCAGGACAAGTCAAACTACCTCCACCACGAGCCCGACCAGGTCGACTTGACTCATCCCGCCGATACTCACTACGACGGTTGAAAACAGATCCGGTCGCCGGATAACTAGCAATTAAGCCATCTAATTACGAACAATGCGCCGAGAATTAAACGACATAATTACCTTGTCAAGCCAACTTGTTGTCGACCGGAGCCCCGAAGATCCCCGCGCGAAAACAGTGAAGACTTGACAGAAAGTTAGGGTTTGGCGATGCGCCGAAAGTTGTATTGGATGTGAATCGAGTTTACGAGGTTACACCCGAGTACAAATTTATACTCGGCACGAAGAATCCTCCTCGGACCCTCTTCGGGCCAATTTCCTAACCGACTAGGATCTTTTTTCCAAAATTAAACTATTATTTCTAATTTTACAACGCGGGCCAGGCCCATCAATATCATGCTCTTCCGTTGGCGTCCGCGCACGATTCCCGGGAGGGACGCGCCTTTACTCGCCCAAGCGGCCGTCGGCCTTCCGCCCACCGGCCCTCTTTTGACCTATAGTCGCCGACAATGGGTCCCTTGGTCAAAAACCGGCGTCAACACATGTCCCCCGGTCCGGGGTATGCAACGCATGCGTCGGACCGATCTATTCTGTTTTATTGCGCCGGTTTTATCGCCCGTCACTTCTCCATAAAACCCGGGGCCACCCCGGTTATTTCCCATCTGTTTCCTCTCCTTGGCCTTCATCTTCCTCCATTCCAGCGCCCTTTTCCTCCTCGAGCCTTTTCAACTTCTCACCGCGCCGTCGCCGTTTTTCTTCTCCGGCGACCATGAATCCTGCTCATTGCTGCTGCTGCGCTGCTGCTCGCCGGCCGCGTCGTCGCCACTCACCAACGCCGTTCCGGAGGTAATGTACATTCGGGCATCCTTCTTTCCTAGTTTTGCAATTTTTCTTCGTGTTCTTGTTCTTGTTCATTTTCACAATTTATCTTCTTCCCGTTCCGCTTCTCATTTTAGCCCTATTTTTTTTGTTTTTTGTTTTTAGGAGATCCGGAACCAAGTCGCCATTCCGTCCAACATCCCGACCCATTTCTTCTTGGGTCCTATGGGCGATCCCGACCCCACGGACCTCATCTCGTGCTGAAACGAACCGGGTTCCGTTTCGGCAACGATCCCCATTATCGGCCGAGTGGGCCAACAGCTTTCGGTCATGGCCGACCCCGTTGCAGGATGGCGTGATTGGTACAACCGGGTGTCGGCCGTCCATCCGCAAGGTTGGGCCGACATCGGCATCGCCCATGCCATCAAGCTTTCTCGGCCGATCATCACAAGAATGAACCATTGCTGGCGGCCACTTGCTATCTCCGGTCGGATGCCCTGAACCGCTTTATGTTTGGCCACGGCCCGGCTACCATGACCTTGTTGGATACGATCATGTTGGCCGATCCGAACATCACGGCGGAGGCCACTCCGGATGCTGTCCGCATTAAGTCCTCCCACCGGATCAACCCTAAAGACACCGGGGCTGGAAGGGCTATATTCGGACTTACAACAAGGGGCACGGCACGGTCGATCGCCGCGAACATGTCGCCTTCCTCAACATGTGGCTCGACCACTTCTTCTTTTGTGGGGTCGGCGTGAGCCCCACAAACAATTTTCTGCCGATGGCCGATGTATCGGCCGACAGCCCATGCCCTTCCCATGGGCAAGTATCTTCCGGGGTCGGCGTACCTCCTTCTTCACCAGGTTTCGGTGGAGTTGCGCTCCGGCCGATCGATCAAGAACCCGGGTGGCCCTTGGTGGTTTATCCAAATGTGGTTGTCCCTTCATACCACCAAGGCCATCGATCCGGACCTCGGTGCGCTCACCTTTCCCGGCAACTACGCCGAATCGGCCACGCCAGATTCAGCCGGTGCATTTCTTTCGGGAAGCGTTATCCATGGCACCGGGGCGGCTATGTCGGATGACAACCTCGGCGTATTGGTTCGTGTTGACGGTCGTTACGGACCAATTTCGACCGTCAATTAGTCAAATAAATGAGAAGGACTAAGCGTGTCTTACACGCATTTTACTTAGAAATAACCTAGTTCCACTTGTACCTCTAGATTTTTAGTGTGCAGGTGGATAATGATGAATTCCAGGCCCCGAGGCGACAAATCAACACTTTTACAAAACTTCCACTTCGCCGCGGGAATCAACTCCAAGATAAAAGGCCAATGACCACGAAATACAACACAAAGAAGGCCACAAGCACCTGGATCAAAGACCAACGTCCGGTGGGGAGCCAACTGCCAAAGCCCAGCCCAGGAGGGGCCGGGACCAGTTCGGCCGAACCCACCGGGGTGGTTCGGCCGAACCAGGATGGTGGCCCCCCGGCCCACTTTTCTCCGGCGGTTTGCCCACCGCCTCCGGAGGTCGGTTCCACGCGCATTAAATGCCACCGACCTACGAAACCGCCTCCAGGAGCCGACCTTTCAAGCCTATATAAGGAGGGGTACCCCCCTCCTTAACACACACAACAACACAAGGATCATTCTCTCCTCACACTAGAAGTTTAGAGGCTTCCTAGGTAGTGCTAGGCTTAGTAGTGGGCTGCCTCATTGCTCCCAAGGTCTTGTGGAGAATTGGGTATAGCTCTTGTATCCTCTCTTTGTAAGACTTGATCTTTTATATATGGAATACTTTCGTTTATATCATTGTCATGAGCTTGACAGAGTAGTCATGATCTTGCTTGATCGTTCATCGTTCGTTCATATGAGTTCATCGTTCGTTCTTCGTTCTTCATTAATAGAAGATGAACACATATCGAATGTTCTTCGTTCGTTCATACTTGATCATCGATTACTCTTGATCTTACTTGGTTGATTGTCGTTCGTCGCTCATTCTTGAGCGACGAACGCCTTGCATGACTTAGTGCTAGCTTTGATCCTTTCATCCGGCTTATGCTAGTTAGACTAGTGTTCTTATGAATAGGTTTCGGGTTCATCGTCCCGCAAGGGTGCTCTAGATTTGCCACCATGTCGATCCGTAGGATTGGGGTGCCTCGAGGGATCTAGAGTTGTGGTTAGTGACGCCGGCATGGTGCTCGGGGTTATCTACCCACCTTTGAATGTGCTTCGTGTCCCACGGTTTGTAGAGGTAGGTGACAAGAAGTGACAGCCTTGTCATCCAAAGTAATCCTCCACGTTCGGGCATGGCATAGGAGTCTAAAAGGCCGGAGTCGCGAGGCGGACCTCGCGTAAGACGGATCTCCCGATGATGCCTAGGCATTAGACGCTTGCTTACGCTTGCATGATCTTGGATGTTAGGTAGAAGCTGCACACTCATATGAATGTTGTATCATTAGGAGTAGTGGTCTCGCTAGTCTAGTTTAGCTTTATCTAGGATTGCCTCTATCCCTTTCATTAGAGAATGCATTGCCTTGGTGTGTGTCACACTATCCTCAATTTATTGCTCCTAACCCCTGCATTGGAATGTGATTACTTCATCACTCTTTTGTAACACCATGAGCATAAGTACTCTTATCAACCATGTCTTCCTTTGGGAAAATATAAATACGATACCCTTGATTACTCTCGGGTGAAATGCTACAACGGGTTATCCGTCCGCTTGCGGATATTCATGACCCACCTTATAATACATATCTAGTGCTTGTACTTGGATGTGGATTATTTGGTTAAAGAGTGCAAGTGACTTAAACCCTTGGCTCTCCCGCGGTCACGTGTTTCTTTCCGCGTGACCTTAAGAGATGCCAACAGTTCGCCGCCCTCTACAAGGGCCTCAACAACGAAAGTACGGATTGGTACCCGTACATCGATTTCTTCGAGAAGGGGTATGACACTCCTTTTCCGATCGACCCAACTTTCCCAACGGCCGACGGGGAGGCGGTCAAGATCTTCACCACCTGCCTCCGCCCCGTGCCGCTACCGACGGGACTTATTGCTGGGAGCAAGGCCTTCCGCTCCTATGAATTCTACCACCCGTCGGTGGCGGCCCGCCAACTCGGCTTCGGCCGGTTGCCCCCGACCTCTTCTATGTGGGGCGGATAAAGGCGCGGGCTGCTGTCGACAACGCCATTCGGTGGAATTGGCTCGTCGGCCGCACCGCCGATGTCGTCACCGGCGACTTGGCCGGATTTTCCCCGGCGCCCGGAGTACTCGCCTCTTTGACCGTTGGTGGGGCGAGTGGAACCGGCACCTCCGCAGCCGGAACACCGCTTCTTTCTTCTCCGGCCTAGTCCCGAGAGAACCCTTCGCCGAGGTACGTGTAGCCGATTTATTTTTGTAAGGCCGATTTTGTAAATGAAATCGGCCACTCTAAATGCTCACTCTTGTATATTCTCTTTCGGTCGGACTCGGAGGAGCCGCCGACCCAGAGCATCGGTGGCCGGCCGATTGCATATTTAATGCCGAGCCCAATTGTTCCGAATATCGGCTTCACCGACCGCACTCCTGCTCAAGCATTTGTGGCGATGAGTCGAGGGCGCCAGCTGCCCGCAAGGCCAAAACTAAAATAGCCGCTCTCAAAAAGAGGAAGGCTAATGTGCCAGCTGCGGGGTCGACTCGAGCCCCGAGCGATACCGCGCGGCGCTAAAGCAGCACTGTGCGCCCGTCCGACCCGGACTACTACGGTGAACCATCTCCGCTGCGTCGGGTTTGTTATTGCATGATCGCCGATTCCTTTTCACTTAACATGCCATCTAACTATTGAGTTCTTAGCAGGAATCGGCGGTCCCTCTTCCTCGGGCCCGGACGCCAACGCCCGATAGGCCGATCCGCTCGCCGACTCCTCCACGGGCCAAGACGCCGACGCCCGAAAGGCCGACTCAAACAGCTCCGGAGTCCGAAGTTGTACCAAGCCGGGCCGATCCGAACCCTACGGAGAGCCCAACTCACTCGGATCGGCCTGCGTCTCCCGAGGCCGCCGCCGAAGCTGAACAAGCCGGCCTCGTATCACCCACGGCTCCTCCCAAAGGCACCGCTGCCGACGAAGAATCGGGCGGCCGGGAGCCGCCCGCGGCTTCTCCTGAAGGCACCGCTGCCGATGAGCCAGCCGGCAGAGCGTCGCCCGATGCCACCTCCGAAGATGTCGCCGATGACGGTGGATCGGCCGGCCGAGAGCTGCTTAAAACATATGAACCCGTGGGTTCAATGGCACAGCCGATGGACGTCCGAGCCGCTTCGCATTGATGCTTCGCAGTCTGTTTCTTTTACTATTTCTTCCTTGATTCGCCGCTAATCATTAGCTTCAAATACTTACTTTTCTTGGTATTTCGGGCGCTCGGCTTCCCTCGTCCTGCGCCGATTTTGGTATCTACCTCTGGTCTCATCACCATGACCGAAATCGCGCGCGAGCTTGAGGCTTCTTCGGTTGATCGCTGGTGGCCGACGCCCACCCCATACGGGCCCGGTACTTGGAGGTCCGGACTGAGCTCCCGGCCGATGTGCGCGATGCTCGCATCGCGTGGCATACATGGAGTACCGGCAAATGGACTTCATCCGTGCCCAGCAGCGTCCGGCTCGCCACGCGGAGCAGCAGCAAGCTGCGTTACTCGCCGAGAACTCCATCAAGCGTTCCGAGGAGGAGGCCCGCAAGACCCAAGAGATGCAAGAGCAACTCTCAAATCGGCAGGATGAACTGCGGGTAATCAACAAGGAGATTGCCGATTTGAGAGCATCGCCGGCTCTCAAGGAGAAGGAGGCGGCGGCCTTGGAAGCCACCATTGCACAGCTGTCGGTTGATGTGGAGGCTCAACGAAGGCGACGGACGAGGCAATCCAAGCGGCCGACAAGATGATTGCCGCGGCGCATGATGATGTCGGCCCCGTTGAAGACGACCTGTTGGTCATGGCCAAACTTGACTCCATGCTGGCCCGTGCAGTATCTGTCGTCCAAGACTTTTTGTCCCGTGCTAAGGCCGTCGATCATGCTTAGGTGTAATAGGACTCCGAACAAAATCTGGTTGTAATTATTTTTGCACTAAGGGCGATATACAATAATATCGGCCATCCGAAGACGATGTTTAAAACATCGGCTGATTTGTCTGCGTTTTACTTTCATATTTTGGCTAAGGGCGATACTCTTAATATCGGCCGTCTCAAGGCGATGTATATCGATATCGGCTGCAGTCTCTTTTAGGCCGAACACTATGAGTTAATCCAAATACTAGGATAATACTCGCTTCAAATACTTCCCATTAAGTGCTCGGCCAAATTCTTCCCCTGCTAACTCTTTCAAAATATATGCATTACCCGGTGCCGATTGGCTAATCAAATAAGGTCCTTCCCAATTAGGCGACCATTTACCAAACCGATTGTCCTTCACGCCGATCGGCATCCTAAGCTTCCGGACCAAATCGCCCTCTTTAAACTGTTTCGCACAACCTTCTTATCATAATGGCGGGCGACCCTCGCCTTATTCTCGCTCTATCTTTTCCAATGCATCCAGCCGATTTTGTACTACATCTTCTAATTCATCCATCATCAATCCGTGGTACTGATCGGCCGATAGCTTTTGTTGCAATTCAATCCTTCCGGAGCCGATAGTCTGTCTCCCATGGCAGATGCGGCTTCGTGCCCATGTACAAGCTGATACGGTGCGACTTGCATGGCCCCATGCCGTGACATACGATAAGCCCACAAAGCGTCCATCAATTTCATGTGCCACTTACGAGGATACTCTTGTATTTTCCGCTTGATCAACTTGATCGGACTCTTATTTGCCGCTTCGACTTGGCCATTAGCTTGGGCATAATATGGCGACGAATTAATCAACTTAATCCCCATCTCTTCAGCAAAAGATTGAAATTCGTCCGACGTGAATACCGATCCTTGATCTGTCGTGATTGTTTCCGGAATCCCAAATCTATAAATGATATGCTCTTTAACAAACGTTATCACGTCGACCGTCGAAACTTTGCGATAGGGTGCCGCTTCAACCCACTTCGTGAAGTAATCTGTAGCTACCAATATGTATTGATGTCCTTTGCTTGATGCTGGATTTATCCGGCCGATCATGTCCATGGCCCAGCCTCTAAACGGCCAAGGTTTGATCACCGGATTCATAGCCGATGCATGCGCCTCTCGTATTTGCCCGAATTTCTGGCAATCTTGGCAACTTTTATAATATTTGAAACAATCGGCCAACATTGTCGGCCAGTAATAACCAGCTCGCCTCAGCAGCCACTTCATTTTATGGGCCGATTGATGTGTTCCGCAAATCCCATCATGTACTTCGCTCATTACCACTTTGGCCTCGGTGTCGTCAATACACTTGAGAAGCACCCCATCAATTGTCTTGAAAAATAATTGATCATCCAACACGACATACTTTAAGACTTTATATCTTATCTTCTTATCTCGTAGGTTGGGATGGATTGCTCAAAAATTTCGAATTTCCGTACGCCAATCGGCTTCTTCAATATCAGCTATTTCCAAGTCTGTCTTCGGCGAGCCGATATCCGGATGCTAGTTGAGCCAAGTTATTTGCTTCAAGTTCTGCTCTCTTGGTATATGGCTGACTTTAACATACTTGAATCTTTTCATTAACTTCGGCACTTTTTATGATATTGCAACAATACTTCATCTTTACACTCATACTCACCGGCCAGCTGACTCACAACCAACAAGGAATCGCCGAAAATTTCCACAAAATCAGCCCCGGCATCGATGAGTAATTCCAGTCCTTTTAATACTGCCTCGTATTCGACTTGGTTGTTGGTGTGCGCCTCTACTGTAATAGAGTATCCACGTATTGCCCCCGAGGCGACACAACAACCAAGCCAATTCCACTTCCTTCCTTGCAAATTGAACCATCAAAGAATACCGTCCATGACACTCGGTTCAACGTATCCGGCCGAGTGTTCACCGTGTTGCACTATCAAATCAGCCAATACTTGTGCTTTTACTCGCTTTGGCCGATTCGTAGCCTAGATCAAACTCCGCAATTGCCAACATCCATTTGCCCAACCGGCCTTTGGGGACCGGGGCCGATAACATATATTTTACGCCATCGGCCTGGCAAACCACAAGTACACTCCTCGGCTAACGGATAATGCCTTAGTTTTGTGCATGAAAAATATAGACAGAGACATAACCTTTCCACCTCCGGATACCGCGTTTCGCATCAACTAATTTGCGGCTAAGATAAAATATGACCCGCTCTTTTCCCTCCTGTTCTTGAGTCAACGCCGAGCCGATGCACCTATCATCGGCCGATAAATATAACTTAAAGGGTGTGCCCGACTTTGGCGGAACCATCACCGGTGGGGACACCAAATATTTCTTGATATCTTCTAAAGCCCGTTGATGGATCGGCTCCCACCGAAATTCTTGATTGGCCTTGAGTTTTAATAATGGCGTAAATACATCAAGTCGACCGGACAAGTTTGAGATAAATCGCCTAATAAAATTAATCTTGCCGATCGGGGACCGGAGCTTTGTCTTGTTCGTCGGCGGTTCCAGCTTTCCGATAGAATCAATACTCTTAGGGCCGACTTCAATTCCCTTTTCATGCACAATAAACCCCAGAAATTGTCCAGCCGAGACACCAAACGCACACTTGAGCGGGTTCATCTTCGAGCCGTATTGTCTTGTCCTCTTCAACACTTCTCCGAGATCAGCCACATGACTTCCAACCGATTTTGACTTCACCATGACATCATCAATATAAATTTCAACCAATCGTCCGATCAAATCGTGATATATAAAATTCATGGCTCTCCGATATGTGGCACCAGCATTTTTTAGGCCGAAGGTCATGACAACCCATTCATATAGTCCCAACGCTCCAGGGCATCCGAACGCTGTCTTCGATATATCTTCTTCGGCCATAAAAATCTGATTGTACCCAGCATTTCCATCCATAAAGCTCAAAATTTTGTTGCCGGCGACTGCATCAACTAACAAATCGGCGTTTGGCATTGGGTACTCATCTTTCGGAGTCGCCTTATTCAAATTTCTGAAGTCAATGCAGACCCGCATCTTTCCATTTTTCTTTTCCACCGGCACAATACTCGGAAGCCCACTCCGCATATCGGCATGGCCTAATGAAGCCGGCCTCATATAATCTGATAATCTCTTCTTTGACGGCTTCATAATACCTAGGGTCAATTTTCCGTGCCCCCGCTTATATGGCCGATATCCGGGCTTGGTGGGCAACCGATGTTCAACGATCGATCGGGTCGAGTCCAGGCATCTCGCTATAATCCCAAGCAAAACAATCTTTATATTCTTTCAACAAGGCCACTAATTCATCTCTTACTTCTTTACACAATTTCTGGCTAATATATGTCGGCCGAGGCTTGTCTCCATCCCCTATATCTACTTCTTCTAACTCGTCGGCCGACACAAAACCGTGGCCTAATTTTCCGTCTTCCGGTTCGTTAATCGGCCGATTCATCATATCCTCGGTGCGTGTATCGATCGGCCGATTGTCCGTCAATTCTCCTGTGGGGCCCATCGGAGCAGCCGGGGGTACCCGACCCCCGGTCATAATAACTCCGTCGTCGGTGATGTTTATGGCCTCCGCATCCCAATACGTGCCCGATAAACAAGGCAGGCTCTCCGGACCGGCAAACTCGAAATCGGCGGTTGCAATGGTTACAGATTTATCGGCCCGTACGATTTCGACCTTGTTGCCGACCCATTGAATCAAACACTCGGTGCATGGTTGATGGGATGCAACAGTTGGCATGAATCCAGTCTCTCCCCAACAAAGTTGTGTATGCACCTTTCCCGTCGATGATGAAAAAAGTGGTGGGTATGGTTTTGCTGCCCACGAGTGATCTCCATTATTGCGGCCCCACGCACATCTTGACTTCTCCCGCTGTAATCCTTGAGCGTCGGATTAGCCCTCATCATTTCTTCCGGCGTCTTCCCGAGCTTGCGGTATGTAGTAATCGGCATGACATTGACCGCTGCCCCTCCGTCGACCAACATTTTCCTCATTGGTGACCCATTGACGTAGCCGCTAATGTACAATGCCTTGAGATGCAAATGATCGAGTTGATCGGCTTATCAAATACCGCCGATTCCGGCGTCCACGGAATCTCTCGAAGTCTCCCCAATCGGTTCTTCTTCACTCGAATTTTCATCGGCCGATCCGACAATCCTGGGCATCATGGATATCATATTCACCGCGGCTTCAGCCCGGACCACTTGAGACTGCACTTTCGGCCTCCATTCCTTCTTGGGCTTGGACTCATCATCTTGGTCATCTCTCGTAATATCGTCCACCCTTGATTTCTCGACAGCGCATTCTTTGGAGCCTCCTCTTCCGGGTTTTGCTAAGCAAACCACCGGGGCACCACTGTTTTTCGTTCTCGGTTTGATCGCCTCTCGAATCTTCATGGTACCGGTGATCAAACTCTTCTTCATCGTTGATTGGCCCCAGCCGATCGTGAACGGAGGTTCTCTTTGGCACTACGTATCTCCGTTCATCATAACCGTGATCATAGCCGATCGCTCTTCCGGGGGCCGATTGTTGCGATTCGTAGTTGCGACTAATCGGCCGTCCCCGATAACTTGATGACCCGCCATCACGATACTCTTTTCGGCCAATACACTCCGGGCAGTTCTCGATAGATGGAAGCTTCATGTTTTGGTCCCAGCAGATCGAAAGAAAGGACAAGCCTAGTGTGGGTCAAAATCTTCTCGGCGGATCACGTTTCGTCTGCATCTGCCGACTTTGGTCGATAGATTCCTGTTCACGTGCCACCCGGGCTCTTTCTTCCCTCTCCCTCTTCCTCTCATATCGGCGTATGAAACCAGCCGATCCACCGCCGATGGTGTTGATATACATCGTATTAGCCGGAAAGGGTGCCCATCAACTTTCATCTTCTTCTTTACATCGGCTGCTCGCAATATCCCACTCGTCAACTGCCCTCTCGGATTTCATCTCTCATAGCATAACAATCAACGGTGTTATGATGCGAATTTCCATGCCACTTGCACCACTTAGCCATTTTCTTCAATTCTTCCGGCGTAGGAATTTTGTGATGAGGGGAAAGCTGGATTTTCTTTTCCCGCAGCAGCTGATCAAATATTTCGTCGGCCTTAGATAAATCAAAATCATATTTCTTCTCCTTAGGATTGACATGCGGAGAAAATATCGGCCGTTTGTTATTAGTCCACTCAACCGCATTAATTCCCCCTACATCTTCCTCACTCGTCGAAATCAGCATAAGTCACCCGATACCGCCGATTCCTCGGTGAGTCGGAGATTCTCTTCCTGGCCGATCGCCTCGCGGGTCAGCTGTGCCAGCCCATCAAACTCATGTGGGGTAAACTTTTCTTTAATGTTGGAAAATAGCCCCGCATAAGCGATTTCGGCCAACCGTTGCTCTGTCAGGTTCGGATTGTAGCATCGTCCCCTCGGGGTTCCGAACCTCTCGTATATAATCAGCCACCGATTCCCCGCTTTTCGTTTCACCGCCATTAAATCGGACAAACTAAGCTCGGTAATGCCCGTGAAGAAGTACGAGTGAAACCTTTTCTCCGGATCGGCCCAACTCGAATAGAACCAGGTGACAGCGAAGCAAACCATGAAAAGGCCGATCCAGGCAATGACAAGTGGGAATAACCGAACCCGCAAAGCCTCCCGAGTAGACGCCTCACCAAGCCGTGCGTCATACCGACCGATGTGCTCCATAGTTGATGTGTTATCTTGCCCGTAAAACTTGGAAAACTCAGGAATTTTATACTTATTGGGTAAAGCCACGGAATCCATCCGATCAGGGTAAGGTCGCCGATACAATGCACTTTTCTCCTTAGGCTTCAAATCGAACCGATCTTTCATCATATCGGCGATCTTAGCCATGAGGCTATTCATATCATTGGGTTCAGCGATCGCCGATCCGGTCCCCGTCATATAAGCTGTGTTGGGCTGCCCCCGACCGGGTGTATCAACCGGCCGTTTCCAGAAATCCCGGTGCGGTAGCCGGAACAAGTGTACGCGGAGCGATTCCATAATTCATGGCCGATTGGATCGGCCGTCCAGATCATGAATCCTCGTCCCCGACCCGATGCAGTTGGTCGTGGAATACCGGATATCGGCCGTACTATAGTGGGTGAGTTCTCAATTCTACTCGGGCCGGTATTTGGTACGTAGAAGAAATTGGGCTGTCTGTGCCATCCGCGGGACCGCTGCCACATTGGTAGCTGCCCCTAATTCGAAGTCGGCTGTTGTACATCTTGTTTGTCGCCCTCCTCCGTTACCGACTTCTTGGGGCCACTCGTCATCCTCTTTGCCTGGCTGGGTCGTACTCGGTACTTGCATTTGCATTGTCCTTGCCAGGCCATAGGTGAGGTGGCATGCCGTACTGAGGGCTGAAACCCTGCTGGCGGTGTGGTATTCTGGGGCCGACTCCCTGAATTGGTCGTACAAGAGTGCCAAAAGGCCGAGTGTACGCAGGTCCGTAATATCCTTCGATGAACGAGTCTACCATCAACCGTGTCCTTGATCAAATTCCCGATGGTGTTGGTCAACACGCCCGATTGATTGATTAGGGCCTCGATGAACGGATGAGTTGACCATATCACCGAGTTGGTTGGCATCCGGCAGTCTCTGGGCTTTGATTTGGTCTAGTTCTTCCGGATGCGGAATCCGAGGGATGTCTCCTTTTGTGGCCACTCGCCACGTGTCACTTTCGGGGCTTGAAAGTACTTTTTCATTGCTTCGGCCAGGTATTCTTGGTACTGCAGCTTTTGTTCTGTCGTCATCTTCCCTCGGGCCGAAACCTCGTTGTCATCGAAACTTCTCCATGCCCTTTGCCATCCGTCCTAAGAGGAACTGGAACAAAAATCGGTCGATTTTCAGCATCGACCATTGGCGTTCCGTCCTCCCCGACAGCCTGCATGTACGACATCTTGATCTTGGTTGCTTCCGTCCCACCGGGCGTGCCAAAAAGTGTGTTGACGTCAAAAGTCGCCAACACACCGTTGTCCGGAGAGTCCACCGAAACCCCGGCCGATGCAGGGTCCCGTGCTCCCAACGGACCGGCTCGCTCGCCGATTCTCGTGTGCGCTGGTGCGTGCCGGATGGTTTTCCTACAAACCAATAAAGACAATAAAAAGTGTAAAATTCCGGGTCATCGGCCCGGATAGACCGATAGTGCAGCCATGGCCGATTCTCGCGTAAGATAGACAAAATCGGCCATCGACAGGGAGCAGCACGGCCCATCCATTTATGTATTAAATGCCAGGCAAACGAATCGTGATACAAACTATACGAAATCGGCCGATTCTATAACATGCGATCGGTGGCTAGCAGCCGATTTCGTCGGTAAACGATCAAATCATTAAGACTTTGCAGGGATGCATTATCGAATAAAATGTAAACAAGGTAATTATTAATGGGATGTAATTAATTTGATAGCAAGAAGATGGTTTAATCATCAATTAGAGCAGTAAATCGGCTGATCAGGCATCCGACCGATTCTGCCATTGATTATAATAATGAGTTATTAGATCATATCTAGATGTATAATGATGATCAATGAAATCGTACTAATAACTCGGGTCCAAAGGCAGCTTTTAACAGCATTTAGCTAATTGAACATAAAACAGCTAATGAACGTGATAAGCAATCGGCTAGACACTCCGAAAGAACAATGAAGACAAATACAACCACACAGATCTCGACTCGCCGACCGCTCCAACAGACAAGTCAACCGATGGCACACGACCGGACCAGGTCTAACGGCCGCGCACGCCCGGCCGATTCAGGACAAGCATAATCATAAACGCCTTAACTATGAAAGTAAATCTACATCCTATCCAATCGGCTGCATGCGCCTAGGACAAGTCAACTATCGCAAAGACAGACACAGGACACGTCAACCGAATCCGCACAGTCGAATCGGCTAAGATGTAAAAGAAATCTCATAGCGGCTATCGTGACTCGAACGACCAGATCCGAGCCAATCGGCGTTGTGAGCAAAGGTCGGGACGGGGAGGCAGGACAAGTCAAACTACCTCCACCACGAGCCCGGACCAGGTCGACTTGACTCATCCCGGCCGATACTCACTACGACGGTTGAAAACAGATCTGGTCGCCGGATAACTAGCAATTAAGCCATCTAATTACGAACAATGCGCCGAGAATTAAACGACATAATTACCTTGTCAAGCCAACTTGTTGTCGACCGGAGCCCCGAAGATCCCCGCGCGAAAACAATGAAGACTTGACAGAAAGTTAGGGTTTGGCGATGCGCCGAAAGTTGTATTGGATGTGAATCGAGTTTACAGAGTTACACCCGAGTACAAATTTATACTCGGCACGAAGAATCCTCCTCGGACCCTCTTCGGGCCAATTTCCTAACCGACTAGGATCTTTTTTCCAAAATTAAACTATTATTTCTAATTTTACAACGCGGGCCAGGCCCATCAATATCATGCTCTTCCGTTGGCGTCCGCGCACGATTCCCGGGAGGGACGCGCCTTTACTCGCCCAAGCGGCCGTCGGCCTTCTCGCCCACCGGCCCTCTTTTGACCTATAGTCGCCGACAATGGGTCCCTTGGTCAAAAACCGGCGTCAACACATGTCCCCCGGTCTGGGGTATGCAACGCATGCGTCGGACCGATCTATTCTGTTTTATTGCGCCGGTTTTATCGCCCGTCACTTCTCCATAAAACCCAGGGCCACCCCCGGTTATTTCCCATCCGTTTCCTCTCCTTGGCCTTCATCTTCCTCCATTCCAGCGCCCTTTTCCTCCTCGAGCCTTTTCAACTTCTCACCGCGCCGTCGCCGTTTTTCTTCTCCGGCGACCATGAATCCCGCTCGTTGCTGCTGCTGCGGCTGCCGCCGCCGGCCGCGTCTGTCGCCACTCACCAACGCCGTTCCGGAGGTAATGTACATTCGGGCATCCTTCTTTCCTAGTTTTGCAATTTTTCTTCGTGTTCTTGTTCTTGTTCATTTTCACAATTTATCTTCTTCCCGTTCCGCTTCTCATTTTAGCCCTATTTTTTTTTTGTTTTTTGTTTTTAGGAGATCCGGAACCAAGTCGCCATTCCGTCCAACATCCCGACCCATTTCTTCTTGGGTCCTATGGGCGATCCCGACCCCACGCACCTCATCTCGTGCTGAAACGAACCGGGTTCCGTTTCGGCAACGAGTCCCCATTATCGGCCGAGTGGGCCAACAGCTTTCGGTCATGGCCGACCCCGTTGCAGGATGGCGTGATTGGTACAACCGGGTGTCGGCCGTCCATCCGCAAGGTTGGGCCGACATCGGCATCGCCCATGCCATCAAGCTTTCTCCGGCCGATCATCACAAGAATGAACCATTGCCGGCGGCCACTTGCTATCTCTCGGTCGATGCCCCGAATCGCTTTATGTTTGGCCACGGCCCGGCTACCATGACCTTGTTGGATACAATCATGTTGGCCGATCCGAACATCACGGCGGAGGCCACTCCGGATGCTGTCCGCATTAAGTCCTCCCACCGGATCAACCCTAAAGACACCAGGGGCTGGAAGGGCTATATTCGGACTTACAACAAGGGGCACGGCACGGTCGATCGCCGCGAACATGTCGCCTTCCTCAACATGTGGCTCGACCACTTCTTCTTTTGTGGGGTCAGCGTGAGCCCCACAAACAATTTTCTGCCGATGGCCGATGTATCGGCCGACACCCATGCCCTTCCCATGGGCAAGTATCTTCCGGGGTCGGCGTACCTCCTTCTTCACCAGGTTTCAGTGGAGTTGCGCTCCGGCCGATCGACCAAGAACCCGGGTGGCCCTTGGTGGTTTATCCAAATGTGGTTGTCCCTTCATACCACCAAGGCCATCGATCCGGACCTCGCTGCGCTCACCTTTCCCGGCAACTACGCCGAATCGGCCACGCCCGCATTCAGCCGGTGCATTTCTTTCGGGAAGCGTTATCCATGGCACCAGGGGCGGCTATGTCGGATGACAACCTCGGCGTATTGGTTCGCCGCCCTCTACAAGGGCCTCAACAACGAAAGTACGGATTGGTACCCGTACATCGATTTCTTCGAGAAGGGGTATGACACTCCTTTTCCGATCGACCCAACTTTCCCAACGGCCGACGGGGAGGCAGTCAAGATCTTCACCACCCGCCTCCGCCCCGTCTCGCTACCGACGGGACTTATTGCCGGGAGCAAGGCCTTCTGCTCCTATGAATTCTACCACCCGTCGGTGGCGGCCCGCCAACTCGGCTCGGCCGCCTGCTCCCCGACCTCTTCTATGTGGGGCAGATAAAGGCGCGGGCTGCCGTCGACAACGCCATTCGGTGGAATTGGCTCGTCGGCCGCACCGCCGATGTCGTCACCGGCGACTTGGCCGGATTTTCCCCGGCGCCCGGAGTACTCGCCTCTTTGACCGTTGGTGGGGCGAGTGGAACCGGCACCTCCGCAGCCGGAACACCGCTTCTTTCTTCTCCGGCCTAGTCCCGAGAGAACCCTTCGCCGAGGTACGTGTAGCCGATTTATTTTTGTAAGGCCGATTTTGTAAATGAAATCGGCCACTCTAAATGCTCACTCTTGTATATTCTCTTTCAGTCGGACTCGGAGGAGCCGCCGACCCGCAGCATCGGTGGCCGGCCGATTGCATATTTAATGCCGAGCCCAATTGTTCCGAATATCGGCTTCACCGACCGCACTCCTGCTCAAGCATTTGTGGCGATGAGTCGAGGGCGCCAGCTGCCCGCAAGGCCAAAACTAAAATAGCCGCTCTCAAAAAGAGGAAGGCTAATGTGCCACCTGCAGTGGTCGACTCAGGCCCCGAAGCGATACCGCGCGCCGCTAAAGCAGCTCGTGCGCCCGTCCGACCCGGACTACTACGATGAACCATCTCCGCCGCGTCAGGTTTGTTATTGCATGATCGCCGATTCCTTTTCACTTAACATGCCATCTAACTATTGAGTTCTTAGCAGGAATCGGCGGTCCCTCTTCCTCGGGCCCGGACGCCAACGCCCGATAGGCCGATCCGCTCGCCGACTCCTCCACGGGCCAAGACGCCGACGCCCGAAAGGCCGACTCAAACAGCTCCGGAGTCCGAAGTTGTACCAAGCCAGGCCGATCCGAACCCTACGGAGAGCCCAACTCACTCGGATCGGCCTGCGTCTCCCGAGGCCGCCGCCGAAGCCGAACAAGCTGGCCTCGTATCACCCACGGCTCCTCCCAAAGGCACCGCTGCCGACGAAGAATCGGCCGGCCAGGAGCCGCCCGCGGCTTCTCCCGAAGGCACCGCCGCCGATGAGCCAGCCGGCAGAGCGTCGCCCGATGCCACCTCCGAAGATGTCGCCGATGACGGTGGATCGGCCGGCCGAGAGCTGCTTAAAACATATGAACCCGTGGGTTCAATGGCACAGCCGATGGACGTCCGGCCGCTTCGCATTGATGCTTCGCAGTCCGTTTCTTTTACTATTTCTTCCTTGATTCGCCGCTAATCATTAGCTTCAAATACTTACTTTTCTTGGTATTTCGTGCGCTCGCCTTCCCTCGTCCTGCGCCGATTTTGGTATCTACCTCTGGTCTCATCACCATGACCGAAATCGCGCGCAGGCTTGAGGCTTCTTCGGTTGATCGCTGGTGGCCGACGCCCACCCCATACGGGCCCGGTACTTGGAGGTCCGGACCGAGCTCCCGGCCGATGTGCGCGATGCTCGCATCGCGTGGCATACATGGAGTACCGGCAAATGGACTTCATCCGTGCCCAGCAGCGTCCGGCTCGCCACGCGGAGCAGCAGCAAGCTGCGTTACTCGCCGAGAACTCCATCAAGCGTTCCGAGGAGGAGGCCCGCAAGACCCAAGAGATGCAAGAGCAACTCTCAAATCGGCAGGATGAACTGCAGGTAATCAACAAGGAGATTGCCGATTTGAGAGCATCGCCGGCTCTCAAGGAGAAGGAGGCGGCGGCCTTGGAAGCCACCATTGCACAACTGTCGGTTGATGTGGAGGCTCAACGTAAGGCGACGGACGAGGCAATCCAAGCGGCCGACAAGATGATTGCCGCGGCGCATGATGATGTCGGCCCCGTTGAAGACGACCTGTTGGTCATGGCCAAACTTGACTCCATGCTGGCCCGTGCAAGATCTCGTCGTCCAAGACTTTTTGTCCCGTGCTAAGGCCGTCGATCATGCTTAGGTGTAATAGGACTCGAACAAAATCTGGTTGTAATTATTTTTGCACTAAGGGCGATATACAATAATATCGGCCATCCGAAGACGATGTTTAAAACATCGGCTGATTTGTCTGCGTTTTACTTTCATATTTTGGCTAAGGGCGATACTCTTAATATCGGCCGTCTCAAGGCGATGTATATCGATATCGGCTGCAGTCTCTTTTAGGCCGAACACTATGAGTTAATCCAAATACTAGGATAATACCGCTTCAAATACTTCCCATTAAGTGCTCGGCCAAATTCTTCCCCTGCTAACTCTTTCAAAATATATGCATTACCCGGTGCCGATTGGCTAATCAAATAAGGTCCTTCCCAATTAGGCGACCATTTACCAAACCGATTGTCCTTCACGCCGATCGGCATCCTAAGCTTCCGGACCAAATCGCCCTCTTTAAACTGTTTCTGCACAACCTTCTTATCATAATGGCGGGCGACCCTCGCCTTATTCTCGCTTCTATCTTTTCCAATGCATCCAGCCGATTTTGTACTACATCTTCTAATTCATCCATCATCAATCCGTGGTACTGATCGGCCGATAGCTTTTGTTGCAATTCAATCCTTCCGGAGCCGATAGCTGTCTCCCATGGCAAGTACGGCTTCGTGCCCATATACAAGCTGATACGGTGCGACTTGCATGGCCCCATGCCGTGACATACGATAAGCCCACAAAGCGTCCATCAATTTCATGTGCCACTTACGAGGATACTCTTGTATTTTCCGCTTGATCAACTTGATCGGACTCTTATTTGCCGCTTCAGCTTGGCCATTAGCTTGGGCATAATATGGCGACGAATTAATCAACTTAATCCCCATCTCTTCAAGCAAAAGATTGAAATTCGTCCGACGTGAATACCGATCCTTGATCCGTCGTGATTGTTTCTGGAATCCCAAATCTATAAATGATATGCTCTTTAACAAACGTTATCACGTCAGCCGTCGAAACTTTGCGATAGGGTGCCGCTTCAACCCACTTCGTGAAGTAATCTGTAGCTACCAATATGTATTGATGTCCTTTGCTTGATGCTGGATTTATCCGGCCGATCATGTCCATGGCCCAGCCTCTAAACGGCCAAGGTTTGATCACCGGATTCATAGCCGATGCAGGCGCCCTCGTATAGGCCCGAATTTCTGGCAATCTTGGCAACTTTTATAATATTTGAAACAATCGGCCAACATTGTCGGCCAGTAATAACCAGCTCGCCTCAGCAGCCACTTCATTTTATGGGCCGATTGATGTGTTCCGCAAATCCCATCATGTACTTCGCTCATTACCACTTTGGCCTCGGTGTCGTCAATACACTTGAGAAGCACCCCATCAATTGTCTTGAAAAATAATTGATCATCCAACACGACATACTTTAAGACTTTATATCTTATCTTCTTATCTCGTAGGTTGGGATGGATTGCTCAAAAATTTCGAATTTCCGTACGCCAATCGGCTTCTTCAATATCAGCTATTTCCAAGCTCGTCTTCGGCGAGCCGATATCCGGATGCTAGTTGAGCCAAGTTATTTGCTTCAAGTTCTGCTCTCTTGGTATATGGCTGACTTTAACATACTTGAATCTTTTCATTAACTTCTGGCACTTTTTATGATATTGCAACAATACTTCATCTTTACACTCATACTCACCGGCCAGCTGACTCACAACCAACAAGGAATCGCCGAAAATTTCCACAAAATCAGCCCCGGCATCGATGAGTAATTCCAGATCCTTTTAATATCGCCTCGTATTCGACTTGGTTGTTGGTGTGCGCCTCACTGTAATAGAGTATCCACGTATTGCCCCCGAGGCGACACAACAACCAAGCCAATTCCACTTCCTTCCTTGCAAATTGAACCATCAAAGAATACCGTCCATGACACCGGTTCAACGTATCCGGCCGAGTGTTCACCGTGTTGCACTATCAAATCAGCCAATACTTGTGCTTTTACTGCTTTGGCCGATTCGTAGCCTAGATCAAACTCCGCAATTGCCAACATCCATTTGCCCAACCGGCCTTTGGGGACCGGGGCCGATAACATATATTTTACGCCATCGGCCTGGCAAACCACAAGTACACTCCTCGGCTAACGGATAATGCCTTAGTTTTGTGCATGAAAAATATAGACAGAGACATAACCTTTCCACCTCCGGATACCGCGTTTCTGCATCAACTAATTTGCGGCTAAGATAAAATATGACCCGCTCTTTTCCCTCCTGTTCTTGAGTCAACGCCGAGCCGATGCACCTATCATCGGCCGATAAATATAACTTAAAGGGTGTGCCCGACTTTGGCGGAACCATCACCGGTGGGGACACCAAATATTTCTTGATATCTTCTAAAGCCCGTTGATGGATCGGCTCCCACCGAAATTCTTGATTGGCCTTGAGTTTTAATAATGGCGTAAATACATCAAGTCGACTGCACAAGTTTGAGATAAATCGCCTAATAAAATTAATCTTGCCGATCAGTGGACTCGGAGCTTTGTCTTGTTCGTCGGCGGTTCCAGCTTTCCGATAGAATCAATACTCTTAGGGCCGACTTCAATTCCCTTTTCATGCACAATAAACCCCAGAAATTGTCCAGCTCGAGACACCAAACGCACACTTGAGCGGGTTCATCTTCAGTGCCGTATTGTCTTGTCCTCTTCAACACTTCTCCGAGATCAGCCACATGACTTCCAACCGATTTTGACTTCACCATGACATCATCAATATAAATTTCAACCAATCGTCCGATCAAATCGTGATATATAAAATTCATAGCTCTCCGATATGTGGCACCAGCATTTTTTAGGCCGAAGGTCATGACAACCCATTCATATAGTCCCAACGCTCCAGGGCATCCGAACGCTGTCTTCGATATATCTTCTTCGGCCATAAAAATCTGATTGTACCCAGCATTTCCATCCATAAAGCTCAAAATTTTGTTGCCGGCGACTGCATCAACTAACAAATCGGCGTTTGGCATTGGGTACTCATCTTTCGGAGTCGCCTTATTCAAATTTCTGAAGTCAATGCAGACCCGCATCTTTCCATTTTTCTTTTCCACCGGCACAATACTCGGAAGCCCACTCCGCATATCGGCATGGCCTAATGAAGCCGGCCTCATATAATCTCGATAATCTCTTCTTTGACGGCTTCATAAGACCTAGGGTCAATTTTCCGTGCCCCTCGCTTATATGGCCGATATCCGGGCTTGGTGGGCAACCGATGTTCAACGATCGATCGGCCGAGTCCAGGCATCTCGCTATAATCCCAAGCAAAACAATCTTTATATTCTTTCAACAAGGCCACTAATTCATCTCTTACTTCTTTACACAATTTCTCGGCTAATATATGTCGGCCGAGGCTTGTCTCCATCCCCTATATCTACTTCTTCTAACTCGTCGGCCGACACAAAACCGTGGCCTAATTTTCCGTCTTCCGGTTCGTTAATCGGCCGATTCATCATATCCTCGCTGCGTGTATCGATCGGCCGATTGTCCGTCAATTCTCCCGTGGGGCCCATCGGAGCAGCCGGGGGTACCCGACCCCCGGTCATAATAACTCCGTCGTCGGTGATGTTTATGGCCTCCGCATCCCAATACGTGCCCGATAAACAAGGCAGGCTCTCCGGACCGGCAAACTCGAAAT
This sequence comes from Chloris gayana, assembly GCA_031894775.1. Classification (NCBI taxonomy): domain Eukaryota; kingdom Viridiplantae; phylum Streptophyta; class Magnoliopsida; order Poales; family Poaceae; genus Chloris; species Chloris gayana. The sequence continues at coordinate 65,691 of JAUNZO010001928.1, forward strand.
CGGCGGTTGCAATGGTTACAGATTTATCGGCCCGTACGATTTCGACCTTGTTGCCGACCCATTGAATCAAACACCGGTGCATGGTTGATGGGATGCAACAGTTGGCATGAATCCAGCCTCTCCCCAACAAAGTTGTGTATGCACCTTTCCCGTCGATGATGAAAAAAGTGGTGGGTATGGTTTTGCTGCCCACAGTGATCTCCATTATTGCGGCCCCACGCACATCTTGACTTCTCCCGCCGTAATCCTTGAGCGTCGATTAGCCCTCATCATTTCTTCCGGCGTCTTCCCGAGCTTGCGGTATGTAGTAATCGGCATGACATTGACCGCTGCCGCTCCGTCGACCAACATTTTCCTCATTGGTGACCCATTGACGTAGCCGCTAATGTACAATGCCTTGAGATGCAAATGATCGAGTTGATCGGCTTATCAAATACCGCCGATTCCGGCGTCCACAGAATCTCTCGAAGTCTCCCCAACCGGTTCTTCTTCAGCCGAATTTTCATCGGCCGATCCGACAATCCCGGGCATCATGGATATCATATTCACCGCGGCTTCAGCCCGGACCACTTGAGACTCGCACTTTCGGCCTCCATTCCTTCTTGGGCTTGGACTCATCATCTTGGTCATCTCTCGTAATATCGTCCACCCTTGATTTCTCGACAGCGCATTCTTTGGAGCCTCCTCTTCCGGGTTTTGCTAAGCAAACCACCGGGCACCACTGTTTTTCGTTCTCGATTTGATCGCCTCTCGAATCTTCATGGTACTGGTGATCAAACTCTTCTTCATCGTTGATTGGCCCCAGCCGATCGTGAACGGAGGTTCTCTTTGGCACTACGTATCTCCGTTCATCATAACCGTGATCATAGCCGATCGCTCTTCCGGGGGCCGATTGTTGCGATTCGTAGTTGCGACTAATCGGCCGTCCCCGATAACTTGATGACCCGCCATCACGATACTCTTTTCGGCCAATACACTCGGGCAGTTCTCGATAGATGGAAGCTTCATGTTTTGGTCCCGAGCAGATCGAAAGAAAGGACAAGCCTAGTGTGGGTCAAAATCTTCTCGGCGGATCACGTTTCGTCTCGTATCGCTGACTTTGGTCGATAGATTCCTGTTCACGTGCCACCCGGGCTCTTTCTTCCCTCTCCCTCTTCCTCTCATATCGGCGTATGAAACCAGCCGATCCACCGCCGATGGTGTTGATATACATCGTATTAGCCGGAAAGGGTGCCCATCAACTTTCATCTTCTTCTTTACATCGGCTGCTCGCAATATCCCACTCGTCAACCGCCCTCTCGGATTTCATCTCTCATAGCATAACAATCAACGGTGTTATGATGCGAATTTCCATGCCACTTGCACCACTTAGCCATTTTCTTCAATTCTTCTCGGCGTAGGAATTTTGTGATGAGGGGAAAGCTGGATTTTCTTTTCCCGCAGCAGCTGATCAAATATTTCGTCGGCCTTAGATAAATCAAAATCATATTTCTTCTCCTTAGGATTGACATGCGGAGAAAATATCGGCCGTTTGTTATTAGTCCACTCAACCGCATTAATTCCCCCTACATCTTCCTCACTCGTCGAAATCAGCATAAGTCACCCGATACCGCCGATTCCTCGGTGAGCTGGAGATTCTCTTCCTGGCCGATCGCCTCGCGGGTCAGCTGTGCCAGCCCATCAAACTCATGTGGGGTAAACTTTTCTTTAATGTTGGAAAATAGCCCCGCATAAGCGATTTCGGCCAACTCGTTGCTCGTCAGGTTCGGATTGTAGCATCGTCCCCTCGTGGTTCCGAACCTCCGTATATAATCAGCCACCGATTCCCAGCTTTCTGTTTCACCGCCATTAAATCGGACAAACTAAGCTCGGTAATGCCCGTGAAGAAGTACGAGTGAAACCTTTTCTCCGGATCGGCCCAACTCCGAATAGAACCAGGTGACAGCGAAGCAAACCATGAAAAGGCCGATCCAGGCAATGACAAGTGGGAATAACCGAACCCGCAAAGCCTCCCGAGTAGACGCCTCACCAAGCCGTGCGTCATACCGACCGATGTGCTCCATAGTTGATGTGTTATCTTGCCCGTAAAACTTGGAAAACTCAGGAATTTTATACTTATTGGGTAAAGCCACGGAATCCATCCAGTCAGGGTAAGGTCGCCGATACAATGCACTTTTCTCCTTAGGCTTCAAATCGAACCGATCTTTCATCATATCGGCGATCTTAGCCATGAGGCTATTCATATCATTGGGTTCAGCAATCGCCGATCCGGTCCCCGTCATATAAGCTGTGTTGGGCTGCCCCCGACCGGGTGTATCAACCGGCCGTTTCCGAAATCCCGGTGCCGTAGTCGGGAACAAGAATCGCGGAGCGATTCCATAATTCATGGCCGATTGGATCGGCCGTCCAGCTCATGAATCCTCGTCCCCCACCCGATGCGGTTGGTCGTGGAATACCGGATATCGGCCGTACTATAGTGGGTGAGTTCTCAATTCTACTCGGGCCGGTATTTGGTACGTAGAAGAAATTGGGCTGCTGTGCCATCCGCGGGACCGCTGCCACATTGGTAGCTGCCCCTAATTCGGAAGTCGGCTGTTGTACATCTTGTTTGTCGCCCTCCTCCGTTACCGACTTCTTGGGGCCACCGTCATCCTCTTTGCCCGGCTGGGTCGTACCGGTACTTGCATTTGCATTGTCCTTGCCAGGCCATAGGTGAGGTGGCATGCCGTACAGGGCTGAAACCCTGCTGGCGGTGTGGTATTCCGGGGGCCGACTCCCGAATTGGTCGTACAAGAGTGCCAAAAGGCTGAGTGTACGCAGGTCCGGAATATCCTTCGATGAACGGTCTACCATCAACCGTGTCCTTGATCAAATTCCCGATGGTGTTGGTCAACACGCCCGATTGATTGATTAGGGCCTCGATGAACGGATGAGTTGACCATATCACCGAGTTGGTTGGCATCCGGCAGCTCTCGGGCTTTGATTTGGTCTAGTTCTTCCGGATGCGGAATCCGAGGGATGTCTCCTTTTGTGGCCACTCGCCACGTGTCACTTTCGTGGCTTGAAAGTACTTTTTCATTGCTTCGGCCAGGTATTCTTGGTACTGCAGCTTTTGTTCTGTCGTCATCTTCCCTCAGTGCCGAAACCTCGTTGTCATCGAAACTTCTCCATGCCCTTTGCCATCCGTCCTAAGAGGAACCGGAACAAAAATCGGTCGATTTTCAGCATCGACCATTGGCGTTCCGTCCTCCCCGACAGACTCGCATGTACGACATCTTGATCTTGGTTGCTTCCGTCCCACCGGGCGTGCCAAAAAGTGTGTTGACGTCAAAAGTCGCCAACACACCGTTGTCCGGAGAGTCCACCGAAACCCCGGCCGATGCAGTGGTCCTGTGCTCCCAACGGACCGGCTCAGCTCGCCGATTCTCGTGTGCGCTGGTGCGTGCCGGATGGTTTTCCTACAAACCAATAAAGACAATAAAAAGTGTAAAATTCCGGTCATCGGCCCAGTATAGACCGATGTGCAGCCATGGCCGATTCTCGCGTAAGATAGACAAAATCGGCCATCGACAGGGAGCAGCACGGCCCATCCATTTATGTATTAAATGCCAGGCAAACGAACCGTGATACAAACTATACGAAATCGGCCGATTCTATAACATGCGATCGGTGGCTAGCAGCCGATTTCGTCGGTAAACGATCAAATCATTAAGACTTTGCAGGATGCATTATCGAATAAAATGTAAACAAGGTAATTATTAATGGGATGTAATTAATTTGATAGCAAGAAGATGGTTTAATCATCAATTAGAGCAATGAATCGGCCGATCAGGCATCCGACCGATTCTCGCCATTGATTATAACAATGAGTTATTAGATCATATCTAGATGTATAATGATGATCAATGAAATCGTACTAATAACTCGGGTCCAAAGGCAGTTTTAACAGATTTAGCTAATTGAACATAAAACAGCTAATGAACGTGATAAGCAATCGGCTAGACACTCCGAAAGAACAAGTAAGACAAATACAACCACACAGATCTCGAATCGGCTGTCGCTCCAACAGACAAGTCAACCGATGGCACACGATCGGACCAGGTCTAACGGCCGCGCACGCTCGGCCGATTCAGGACAAGCATAATCATAAACGCCTTAACTATGAAAGTAAATCTACATCCTATCCAATCGGCTGCATGCGCCTAGGACAAGTCAACTATCGCAAAGACGGACACAGGACACGTCAATCGAATCCGCACGATCGAATCGGCTAAGATGTAAAAGAAATCTCATAGCGGCTATCGTGACTCGAACGACCAGATCCGAGCCAATCGGCGTTGTGAGCAAAGGCTGGGACGGGGAGGCAGGACAAGTCAAACTACCTCCACCACGAGCCCGACCAGGTCGACTTGACTCATCCCGCCGATACTCACTACGACGGTTGAAAACAGATCTGGTCGCCGGATAACTAGCAATTAAGCCATCTAATTACGAACAATGCGCCGAGAATTAAACGACATAATTACCTTGTCAAGCCAACTTGTTGTCGACCGGAGCCCCGAAGATCCCCGCGCGAAAACAGTGAAGACTTGACAGAAAGTTAGGGTTTGGCGATGCGCCGAAAGTTGTATTGGATGTGAATCGAGTTTACAGTGTTACACCCGAGTACAAATTTATACTCGGCACGAAGAATCCTCCTCGGACCCTCTTCGGGCCAATTTCCTAACCGACTAGGATCTTTTTTCCAAAATTAAACTATTATTTCTAATTTTACAACGCGGGCCGGGCCCATCAATATCATGCTCTTCTCGTTGGCGTCCGCGCACGATTCCCGGGAGGGACGCGCCTTTACTCGCCTAAGCGGCCGTCGGCCTTCTCGCCCACCGGCCCTCTTTTGACCTATAGTCGCCGACAATGGGTCCCTTGGTCAAAAACCGGCGTCAACAGCTTGGAGTACCTAAAACCATTGTTTCCGATCGAGGTCCGCAATTTGTATCTCGCTTTTGGGAACAATTGCATTCTTGTCTTGGTACCACTCTCATTAGAAGCTCCGCATATCACCCTCAAACGGATGGACAAACCGAAAGGTTGAATCAATATTTGGAGGATATCTTGAGAGCATGTGCTATGGAAAATCGAGGAAATTGGGATGATTGCCTTCCGTTCGCCGAATTCTCGTACAACAATAGCTATCAAGAGAGTTCGGGAATGTCGCCATTTGAAGCGTTGTATGGTCATTCTTGTCGTACACCCTTAAATTGGTCGGAAGCGGGAGAAAGAACAAATTTTGGTCCCGATCTTGTCACTCAAGCCGAAGAAAAGGTTCGACAAATCCAAGCCAACATGAAAGCCGCACAATCTCGTCAAGTGAGTTACGCTAATAAGAGGAGACGCCCATTGGAATTTGAGAAGGGAGATCATGTTTATCTTCGTGTCTCTCCGAATAAGGGCGTATCTCGGTTTGGAATTAAAGGAAAGTTAGCACCCCGCTATATCGGACCCTATCCGATTGTGGAAAAGCATAGCGCGGTTGCTTACCGATTGCAACTACCGGAAAGCCTTGCTCGAGTACACAATGTATTCCATGTCTCTCAACTCAAGAAATGCTTGAAGCCTCCGATAGATGTGGTCATTTCCGACACCGATCAACTAGAAGAAGATCTCTCCTACCCCGAATACCCCGTCCGGATTATTGATCAAAACGACCGAGTAACTCGCAATCGCACCATCACCTTCTATAAAGTGCAATGGAGTAACCACACCGAAGAAGAAGCAACTTGGGAACAAGAGGATTTTCTAGAGAAGAATTTTCCCGAGTTCCTCGCGTCACACAAATCGGTAAATTTCGTACTCCCTCTCCTTAATTCGTAGCGATTCTCGGGACGAGAATTTCTTTAACGGGGAGGGCTGTGACATCCCGTGTCACGATTAAGGTTAAGTAGGTAATTAGTACACTAAACACTGCGCTAATGAATCACTAAGCACCAATGCTAATTACCCAAAGAAAAATAAAGGAAAAACCTAACTAAAACCCTAACCCTAACCAACCCCTAAGGGAAGTGCAAAAAATTATAAAGACACCACCCCTATATTTTTGCACCACTGCATTGCTCATGTAAAAAGAGGAATTTACAGCATTTTTACCAAATTTTTGAATAAAGTTTTGAATGCCCAAAAATTCAAATTCAAATCTGAAACGTTCATGTTTAAGAATTTTGGATGAATTTTTGGAGTCACTTTTGGAACTTCAAACTAAAAGATGAAAATTAGAGCACATCATCCTGAAGCTCTACATATTTTTGTTTCGGAATTTGGAGCAGTAGAAGTATGAATTTCGCTGGAAGTTTCAAACCACAGATTCGAAATTTGAAAAACCAAATCGAGCTCATTGCCCGGTGGGCAATGGCGGCACCGCCCGCCGGTCCGGCGCCACCGCGGCCGCCCCGCGCGTGCCCTGCCCCGTCAAATTGCCACGCAAGCCCCCTGCCACTTTCCCAACCGCCCCTGTACCCGCCGGCCAACAGGAGCGGCCGGAATTGAAGGCGAAGCCCCCTCCCCGCCGCGACCGCCCCTGCCGCCGTCCTCCTCTCCCCTTAGAAAACGTTGCACAGGAGCCAAGGCCCCATCCGAGCACCCCCAATCATCGCCCCGGCTCCCTCCGCTCCTCGCCACGCCCCTGCCTGGCCGCCTCCCCTTTCGCTCGCTCGTGAATTGAAGAAACGGTCGCCGCCGCCCCGCACGGACGCCATGGCCGCCTCCTCGGAGCTTCGCGTCTAGGCAGCCCCTCCCGCTCAATCCTCACCGCCAAACGGTGCGCAAGTACCCCCGCCGGCTTCCCCTCACTCCGTTTCCCTGTCTCGCAGAGCCGCCGTCGAAATCGGGGAAGAAGGGAGAGCACGGCCGCGGCCGTCCGCACCTCCTCCGACGAACCGCCTCTCCGGTCATCGCCAACCTCGAGCAACCCCACGCCGTGCTTCCCCACACGCAGGTGAAGCCCCCGGCCAAATCCCGCTCTCCCTCTCCCTCCGTGCTACCCGCGCGAGCTCATCGGAGTTCCGCGAGCTCCGCCGCTCGTCGCGCCGCCTCTCCGGCCACCACGAGACCCGGCCAACCCCACCGGTGTGCTCCCCATCGCACGCGCATCATTTTCCCCAAAAGCCGAGCACGAGCTGCAGCGTAGCGCCGCCGCGCCCGACCTCGTCGGCGCCGGCCACCGCCCGCCGGAGCGCGCGCCGCCCCTTTTCAAATTTGCCCTAGTGGCAATTTCGTAATTAGACCCGAACTTCTTTCAAGTTTGAAAAATTCACATCTCGCGTTTGAAATGTCCAAAAATTACAAACTAAAATGTTTTGGAAACTAGAAGATCTGTACTTTTATAAAAGTAACATGAGCTGGTCAGATTTGCATGTTTTCATATTTTTACAAAAATAACAAAAGCCAACCCCTGAAAAATTAGCTAAGCCATAACTTTAAAACTATAAATCTAAAAGAGATGCCACTTGGCCAAAACCTTAACCCAGGCATACATGAATTTTCGGCACTAGAAGATCTGCATTTCATCTCATATTGTTCAAGTTATTGCATTTCTTGCATTCTCTGTATTTAATTTTTATTTAAATCTGTATAATTTATTTTTGCATGAAACTTGGTAATTAATTTCCTCTTAGTACTGTTCATGTGTAGAAAAGTCCATGTTAATTTTTGAGCATGTTAAATAATTAATTTGGCAAACCCTAGATCTGAATCCCTAAGAGGTTATTTTCAGCACATATGTAATTAGTTTCATATCTCTAAAAATTATGTTTCTGCATGTTTATGTGATTCCCACTGTTCACCATGTCCCCTAGCACTTCATGGCAGGTTTAGTCAAAAGATTTCATATATTTCACGTATGTGACAATTTGTGAGATCGAATTCTTGTTAAAAATGAAATCGTCATCGCATGTGATGCTAAACACTTAAGCCTAGGTTTCTTCGATTTGTATTTTAAAAACTTGCTAAATGTTAGTGCTAAACCTGCAAGAACCACAGCACTCATGTCTATGCAATCAAGTCGTTGCTCATGTACTAGCAGGGTTGTGCTTGTGCATGTAATTAATTTCTCGTAAATAGAACAAGAGTTGTATTCATGCTCATTAGGGTTTAATTAAACAAAGCTTTTGGTTAATTCATTCATTTACATCCTTACAAAAACAGCGCATATGCATTGCCATCATCATTGACCTTGTATTCATGTTACTTATGCATTGCATTTCATCCTCTAGGTGACGACGCCGAATTGAACCCGCCGGAAGAGACAATTGCAACGCTCAACGCTTGTGAGGCTAGTGCTAACTTCGATCACTCTCAAGGCAAGCCCCGGTGCATTCCTATTATTTTGAAATGTCTTTCTCTATCACTCTATTAAGGATGATGAATGTGCATTTAAGTTTTTAGGCGTTGATTGGAAATCCACATGCATAAATTCCTATATGTCCTATGTCACTTATGTGTCATATCCTCGTTAGAATTGCTATGCTAGGTTTATGGAGTCAACGATAGATTGGGGATCTCACTCATGGCTTATGATTAAATGTGAACATGATGAATTTGGTTAAAATTGAGAACACCCCATTGTGGCTCCGCGAACAAGTTTGAGTTGTGTACCACTTGCATACCTTTCTTATGGGGATTGGTAAACCTATGTAGCTTGTAAGTTGTAAAGTGAGCCGGATATCTCACCGACCCGGAGGTGATGTGTATGGCACGGTGGTTGCACGGGTTGAGGACCGTTGGAGAGTACATGGGTTAAGCCTTGGGCGCGTTGTTGAAACGGTCGCAAGGGGACGTGTACTCGGGGTCGGTGGCCCCGTGTTTTACTTTATGATGAACTCGCGAACGGTGGCCATACGTGTTCTTAAATGATGCGTATGTCGTGCATTTGGGTTCTTTCCTGCAGGATTAATAATTCGATAATTATCGTCATTCCTCTCGGTTAATGAGTACCACTTGATTCGAGCAGTCCGCAATGTGTAGTAATGGAAAGAGATTGAATAGCTTGCTGTTTTATATTGATATTAAATTGTATTGCAAACTCTTGTATTGTTAGCATGCTCACTAAAGTTTCTTTTATGCAACAACCCTATTAATTTGGCTAAGTAATAAAATTGCCAACCTAATTAGCATAGGTGCTATTTATGCAAAAAGGCCAAGTTAAACCGGTCAAGCCCCATGCATCTAGGAGTCGGTCTTAGATGACCAATTTGACGGGTAAGACTTGCGGAGTATGTTAGATACTCGGGCTTTGCCACTACATGCTGATTTACAGGTTTCCCGTAAGCCGGGTTTTGCGATTGTTGTGGTAAGGTTGTTTGGGATGGAGAAGAGCCCAAAGAGTGGACCATCGAATGGGTCCCTAGCTCTCCGACCCATGAGGAGTGAGCCATGACCTAGGCCGGCATGGTTCATCTAAGCCATCTATGTATCGTCGAGTCGTATTTTCGCTTCCGCACTTTAATTCGAACAAAGATTATGGTTATGTAAGACTTTTATTCGAACCTAATGTATCTTTTATTCGAACTCGATGTTGTAATCAAGACTTAATTATGTAACCTTGCAAATCGTGTATGTTTGTTAATGTGATGCTATGTATGGTTGCTTCGTCAATCATCTCCCAAGGCGATCCGTACCACACTTAACTATCTTTCGGGATAGGGGTGTGACATACACAGCCTACGGAGCAGGTGAACAACGATCGCCATGATGGTTCTGGAAATAAATATCAAGACGATCGCTACTATGACTACTCCGATGACGACAGGGATCGTAACTATCGACATTACCCTCGACGACGGTCTACGTCACCGGTCCGGACCGGTCTTGGAGACGATGAGTACTCCGTAATCCCAGCCTTCACGCGGGATCTGCGCATTTGCAAATACCCCGGGGATTTAAGCCCGGGGCCATCGACAAATATGATGGCAAAGCGCCTCCCGCTGAGTGGCTTCGCATGTATACTACCGCCATCCGATCAGCAGGAGGGGATAATTTCGTGCTAGCTAACTATCTCCCCATGTGCATGGAGTAGGCTGGACGCTTGTGGTTGCAATCCTTACCCGAGAGATCTATCTCTTCTTGGGGTGACCTCACCAAAAAGTTCGTGGAGAATTTTCGGGCGACTTGTGAGAAACCTAAGAACTACTTCGACCTCAACAGAGCTTAACCGAAACCCGATGAAACACTTACGGAGTTCATCGAGCGTTTCGCAACAAGAAGGCCTTAATCCCCAATGTTCCCGATCAGCGAGATAATTGCGGCGTTTCAAGTCGGCGTCCGAAGTGAAGCATTAGTTCACAAGATTGGAAGGCGTAACCGGAACCTCACCATGACGGCGTCGAGTGCTTCAAGATAGCAGACGACTATGTCTGCTGGAGAATCAACGTGGTCAATTTGCGCGGGAACAAAGGGAATGAGCCGAAGCATGACCAAGGCAACCGGTCTGGATCCAAGAATAACAACAAGCGCAAGGCTGATCACCTTGTTGCAGCTGTCGACCAGCCTCATGGAGGAGATCGGCCGGCACCTCCTAAGAGAGGTCCGAGAGAACGACTTTCGTTCGAAACGCTTCCGGAAGGCCCTTGCATGATTCATAATAGAAATCAAAAAGCTAAAGAGTGCTTCCTATTACGGCCATTCGCTCAATTCGCTTTAAAGGTAGCACCCCGGTTTGGACATCGGAACCGGAGGGACGACAAAGGCAAGGATTCTAAGCGTGACGATAATGAAGATGACGAAGGCTTCCAGGAGCCGGCGAGGGAGGTGAACTTCATCCATGGAGGCCCCGACGCGTACGAGTCGAAGCGAAAGCGAAGTTGACGCTTAGAGAGGTCAACGCCATTGCACCCGCTACCCCCGAAGATCTACGATGGTCGGAGGTGCCGATCACGTTCGGCGAGGCTGATCATCCTGAAGTACTTCCAAAAGCTGGTAGATACCCACTCATTCGGCTCCCATTGTTCGAAGGTACAATTGAAGAGAACTTTCATTGATGGGGGAAGTTGCTTGGACATCCTTTTCGCTAAAACTCTGCCGGAGCTTGGCCTTCCCGTGGCGGACTTGGATCGCAGTGTCTCACCGTTTCATGGTATAATACCCGGGCGAAACGAGTTATCCTTTGGGGCAGATTTCTCTGCCGGTGACTTTTGGGACAAAGGAGAACTACAGGAAGGAGAATATCATCTTCTAGGTAGCCGACATTGACTCGAGCATATCATGCGATACTTGGAAGACCGGCTCGGCGAAGTTTATGGCCATCCCCAATTATCAATATTTGATGCTTAAGATGCCGGGACCAAATGGGGTCTTATCGTTCCGATCTCATATTAAGACCGCTTATACCCGTGAAGTACATAGCACCGAACCGGCCTCTCGAGTCAATTCGGAGGAAGGACGACGGGAAATCGGAGAAGCAGCTGAAACTCTAGAAGTACAGGCAAGGTTGGAAGATGAGGTTCCAGCCAAGAAGATTGCTAAGGAGAAGTCGAAGACCGATGCGATTGTTTCCAAGACTATTCAGCTTGATAAGTCGGACCCTCCAAGGTCACCCATATAGGGGCTGACTTGGGGGACAAATAGAAAAGCGCGCTCATTCTTTTCCTCTAGGAAAATATGGATATCTTTGCATGGCAGCCTTCGACATACCGGGTGTTCCTAGGGAGAAGATTGAGCACGCATTGCTAGTGCGTCCCGATGTGAAGCCGATTAAGCGAAGCTCCGGAGGTTTGCTCAAGACCGCAAGGAGACCATTAAGAAGGAGTTAACTAGGTTGTTAGCAGCTAAGTTTATTAGGGAGGTGTATCATTCAGATTGGCTTGCCAATCCATTCCTTGTACCAAAAAAATACTAAAGAGTTAAGAATGTGTGTTGATTATACTGATCTCAACAAAGCTTGCCCAAAGACCCTTTCGCGCTGCCTCGGATTGACCAAGTTGTTGATTCGACCGCTGGTTGTGAGCTTCTTTGTTTCTCCGATGCTTATTCAGGGTACCATCAAATCCCTCTAAAAGTTGAAGATCAAATAAAGACCGCGTTTATCGCCCCCTTTGGAGCATATTGCTATACAACAATGCCGTTTGGATTAAAAAATACCGGAGATACGTATCGGCGCGGCATACAACGCTGTCTGGACTCGCAATTGGGAAGGAACGCAGAGGCTTATGTTGATGATATAGTGGTGAAATCTCGAAAACCGAGGATCTTCTCTCCGACCTGGCGAGACCTTCGATGATCTGCGGAGGTTTTCCATGAAGCTTAATCCTGGAAAGTGCGTGTTTGGGGTTCGCTCCGGAAAATTGTTGGGATACCCGGTGTCGTGGCGAGGCATCGAAGCTAACCAAGAAAAGATTCGGACAATTGTCAACATGAAACACCCGAGCTGCTTGAAGGATGTTCAAAAGTTAACGGGCAGTATGGCCGCGCTTAGCCGTTTCATCTCAAGGTCGGGAGTCGGGGGACTTCCGTTTTTCAAGTTGCTCAAGAAGCAAGATAAGTTTGAATGGACGAGACGAGGCGCAGACCGCGTTTGACCAGCTCACCGAATACCTTAGCAACACTCCGGTGTTGGTACCTCCGAACCTGATGAGACCATTCGGTTATATATCTCCGCAACGACTCATGTGGTCGGTACGGTATTGGCGGTCGACCGGAGGGAAGAAGGACATCTGCAATTGGTGCAACATCCGGTATACTTTGTAAGTGAAGTCCTTACCGAGTCTCGGATGAGATATCTCCGATTACAGTAAGTGAATATATGCTATAGTGATAACCTCTCAAAAGCTAAACATTATTTCCAAGCGCATCCCATTGAAGTTAAGACCGGGTTTGCCATTGGGGATATTGTGCGAAACCTAGAGGCGATTGGCCAAGTTGCCAAGTGGGCTATAGAACTTGGGCAATACGAGATTACACTTTCTTCACGAACAGCTATCAAAGGACAGTCCTTAGCTGATTTCATTATCGAGTGGTTGGAGACACAAGTCCCGCAAGGGATTCGGACGTTGGAGTATTGGGAGATATTTTTTGATGGGTCCCTGCAGCTTTCGAGCACGGGGCTGGGATCGTACTTCTTACCCCACGGAAGGAGCCACTCGGATATTTGTTACAAATGCATTTCGAGCCTCGAATAATCATCGCAAAATACGAAGCTCTGCTTCATGGACTCCGAGTAGTCTGTTTCATTGGGTGTCGGACGATTAGACGTATATGGTGATTCGATGCTCGTAATCGGTCGGGTTAATATGGTATGGGACGCTCATGATGATCATATGATTCCCTATCGTCAAGAGGTCGGGAAGCTTGAAGACAAATTCGATGGCCTGCGATTTTCTCATATATCGCGCGGAAACAATTCCATTGCGGATGAGTTAGCCGGACTCGGGGTCATCGAGACACGCAGTTCCGCCCGGTGTTTTCCTTCACGTATTGAATAAACCATCCATTAAGATGGAGCGCAAGGCCACTATTACAGAAATAGTGGCGAAGCGATCTTGAAGGACCGAGACCGGGAAGCAGTCTTGAAGGACAAGGCGAGAGGAAGCGGGTTTTGAGGCCAAGACCGAGGAGACGATCCCGCCAAAAGATACTCGGTCTCTTGAGGTTATGATCATTGATTCTGATTGGCGCACCCCATATCTTGAGTATTTACAATCTGGTAAAACACCGAGAAGACAAGGTTGAGAAGCAAAGGCTGGAGGTCCGAGCACACGATTACTTGATTCTTGAAGGAGAGCTGTATAGGCGGGGTTGTTAATATTTTGATGAAGTGTGTATCGGTTTCCGATGGTGTTCGATTGCTTGAAGATGTCCATAAGGGAATTTGTGGCAATCATGCTTCTTCAAAGACATTAGTCGGGAAAGTATTCGGACAAGGATTCTACTGGCCCACAGCTGCGGATGATGCGCATAAGGTGGTTAAAAATTGCCAAGGATGTCAATTCTTTGCCCGACAACCATACACTCCCGCTCATGCATTACGGATAATCCCGATCACTTGGCCTTTTTCGACTTGGGAGCTGGATATTGTTGGACCTTTTAAAAAGGCGCCGGTAGGATTCACGCATATTTTTATGGCAGTAGATAAGTTCTCCAAGTAGATTGAAGCTGAAGCCGTCACTAGTACGACTACCGCTCGGGCGATCAAGTTTTTACGAGAATATCTTTGTGCGTTTTGGAGTCCCGCATAGTATCATTACCGACAATGGGCCTCAATTCACTTCAGAGTCTTTCAAGGATTATGCTTGATAGTTTGGGAATTAAGATACAATATGCTTCGGTATCACATCCACGAGTAATGGGCAATTGGAGCGAGCTAATGGAATGATTTTGAAGCCCAGAATTTTTGACCATTTGAAGCCATACGCGGGAAAATGGGTTAAGGAATTGCCCTGGGTGCTCCGGGGACTACGCACTAATGTTAGTCGGGCTACGGGGCAATCTCCTTTTCTCTCGGTATATGGATCTGAAGCCATGTTACCTACGTAAGTGAATATGGTGTCAGCTCGAGTACGATATTACGATGAAAAGAAGTATGATAACCAGCGTCGAGGTTGAGCTTATTGCCGTGGAAGAATTACGAGATCAAGCCCCGATTCAAGCTACCAAATATCGTCGGGGGTTGCGTCGATATCATGATCGCAATGTGCGCACGCGGGAATTCCAAGTAGGAGACTTGGTTCTTCGAAAGATTCGAGTCCAACGAGAATAGGCATAAGTTGTCACCGGTCCGGGAAGGACCTTTTACGGTTAAATCGGTCTCCGGACCGGGGGCTTATAGGCTTATGACCATGGAGGAGGAAGAAATTCCAAATTCTTGAAATATTGAGAAGCTTCGTCGTTTTTATACTTAAAAGAATTCCTTGTAAACTTCTTCATATTATAATAAAGTAATTTTAATGTCTAATGTGAATGTGTTTGCTTCTTGTGTCTTGATATTTTAATTTTGAATTAATTTATCGAGTCGGGAGCTGTCTGTGTTAAGAGCGATCTGTGATATTGTGCTATTCCTGAATAATAAGACCAGTCATTTATTCGGAAGACTGCTGCATTGAGAGCGGTCTGTTTTAGTTTAGACTGGTATATTTAGGAAAGGAAATTTATTTAACATTTTCTTCATGAATACTGGTTGGTAGGCTGCTTGTGTTAAGAGCGATCTGTGATATTACGAAATCTTAAAGCTTACAAGATAGCTCTTTTTCTATGTCACATGATCTTGTTAAAGTAAGCTACAACTATGAATTGTGACCTGTGCTTGATTAGAGCCAGTATTTGTTCATAGTTAGTTTGAGCTAAAATAATCATCATTGCTCGGATATAGAATTTAACTAGTAAGGAATAAGATGGTGACATTTTGAAACCAATATTCACAAGGAAAGGGAGAAGACATTAAAACTTCATGATCATTAAAAAGATAATAAGTTAAATTACAATAGCACGATAATGGAATTGTCCGGTTACAAAAGAAAGCTGGCTCTATGACAGGCATCCACTGGGCGAGGATCGCCGGAAGTACCGGTATCCCCGGTCTTATGGTCCTCCGCCAATCTGTCATCAATTGTCCCTTCGGAATCGGAGGGAGTAGACAACAAGTCAGCATCAAGATCTTGAAAATCATCTTCCACTGTCGCCTAGCAGCGGCTGCTGCATCTTGAGCGTCTTGGTCCAAAGTAAGGGCTGCCGCAGCCACATTCAAGGCAGCACCCGTCGGATTAAGGGGAACATCCTCTATCGGTTCGGAAACGATACCAATGAGCGAATTCTTCAACTCATTGAACCGATCTTCGATAGTGTTCGGGTGGGCGCCATCTTTGATGAAGTTGAAATCGCAGTCTTCGACCGGAGTCTAAGACTGGATTATGGCGGCAATATGACCTCCTCCCGATGCGGTAACCATCTTGGAGTGCTCTCTAATCCTTCTCGGGAAAGCCTAGATAGCAGTCTCAAGATCTACTTCGTTCCGGTCAATGGAATGACCGTCGTTTAGATACTCGAGCGCCCGCACCGTGCCTACGAGCAAGTTACGAAGAGGACAAAGGAAGACTTATCGATCATGATTGGTATCAAAAAGGAGTTTATTCAATGAAGGTGTAAAAGAAGAAGCTTACGTCCGTATCCGACTTATGCGGCCCTGAATCTGCCTTTAATGTTGACATTTGACTCCCTTAACTTCGCTTCACTTTTTAGCGGACGCTGAATTTCATGTTCCTTAGCTTTGAGCGTAAGTTGGGCAGATTCATGGGCAGTCCTTACAGCACTTTCTTTCTCTGCTCGCACCGTCTTCACAGCCTCCGGAGCTTCCGCCGATTCGGCCTTCGAGACGGCCATTGTCGACTTCCAACATTTTGTTGGAACGCAAAGTTTGCACAAGAATATTGTCCTTGGCGGTGAGGTCGCCTTCCAGCTCTCCAATTCGAGATGCCTGCTATTCTTCAACTTGTGAACCTTCTAGCAGAGCTTTTTCTTGGGCAGCTGCTTTCTCCGAAAGAGTTTCTTCCGCCTTTTTATGGGCGGCAACAAGATTTTCAAGTGCTAGAACAAAAACAAGACCGGTCAGAGAGAGAAGAAGGAAAATACAAAATGTGAAGATAAGATTAAAGACTTACTTCGGATTTCTTTGCGGAGCTTGATGATCTCCTGCCGGCGTTCCTCCATTAACCGGTGGGTGCTCATCAGGTTGGCCTCCCTCTTCGACAGATCGGTTTCTTTGGATTTCGGATCGGCGGTCCGAGATTCAAGTTCGACCAACCGCTCTTGATTGTCATACGGTTCTTCCTCCGGACGAGCGATAATTGCATTCTTGGCCTCGGAGGTTTTTAGAAGAACCTAAAAGGAGGAAAAAACAAAGGATCCGATTATAATGAAGATATTAGTCAAAGGAATAAGTAAAGTAAAAGGACATACCTGGCCGGATTCGGAGAAGTTCTTCAGGGCTTCCTCTTCTCGAAGGGCATCCCACCGAGCTGTTGTCTGTAAACTTTCTAGCTCCGCTTGTCGCTGTCAACTTCAACATCTCCAACTACCATCTTGGCTAGTCCGGACCCTCCCGGAGCTTTGCGTGTCGTCCTAGGCCGACGAGGAATTTCTTCCACCCGGACCGGTCCCAATGGGAGTTCCGAAGGACCTTGGAATAGGGTAGCTTGTGGAGGGAAGTCACTTATAGATGAGTCCTCGACGTTGATGGCGACTTGTTCTTCGGTTGCTCGGGACGAGGTTTCTACGCTAGAGGCGGCAGGGATTTCCTTGGCGGATGCCGCACTTTGGACTTCGAGAGGATTTGACGGTGGCAAGAGTTGAAGAAGTAGAGGTAGCGAAGCACCGCCAATCGGGGCCGGAGTAGAAGCTTTGTTTCTTAAAAAGCTAGCTATACTAGCTTGGAAATTAGAAGGAATTCTGTGAAAAGGTTGCGAGCGTTATAAGACTAGGATGAAAACGACTAAGAAGGTATTAGTAATGCGAGAAGACTTACGAAGTGGATTTCTTGAAGCCGGTGGAGGTCTTGATCTTCTTTGAAGGGCCTTGAGTATCCTCGCTTGAGCCCTCTGCAGTCCTTTTCGCCGTTGGTTGGACTTGCGGTGATGAGACCGGTCCCCCTACGCCACTTGCTCGAAGGACAGGTCCGAGTGTCATACGGGGATCTCTTGGGAACGTTGGCCGGAGAATCGTTAATGAGGAGGTTCCCCGAGACTTTCCGATAGCAGCTTCAAATGCGGCGAGTGCAGCTTGGCGATCCCTCTCGACGACTTCCTCTTCCCTCCGTCGATCTTCAAGCTTACGTGCTTCCGTATGGGTGTCTCCGGTACGGAACCGGAAGTTGTGATGGATTTGTCGATGGTTAAGGAAGTAGTACGTTTCTTCGTACTAGGTGCTTGAACCACTTTTCCAGATTTGGATATTTTTGAAGCTATACTTGGGCGGCAGAGGGTACGACCGGTCCGAAGTCTTTCGAGTAAGACCGGCCTAAACGAGCAAGAGGGGCGGTATTGCCTTCATAATCTTCCCCCAAGCATCATTAGGAGGGAGTGGGGGATGACTTCTGAAATTATCCATTTTCTGTATTGCATAATCGTATTTGAATAAGGAGATGATGATTGAATATAACAGAATTTGAGAAGAAGAAGAGGAATACTTACGGGGTCTCGAGGATTTGACATATCGAAAGCCGGACCCACTCTTTGGCATCCTGAGAGGTCCGGCTTTGGCTGGAGCATTTGCTTGAGGCGGATTTCCAACCGCTCTACGTCGGGGAGAGGTGTTCCATCCGATGAGGATGGCCACGTTTCATTAAAGCACCATGCTTCGGGTGCTCCTGCTTTCAGTGGCTGGACTCCTCGCATGACAAAGCTCCAAAGAACTGTCTCGGCGGTGACACCTTTGACTTCTTTTAGATACTTGATACAAGCCAAAAGGGCGAGGATTTCTTCATCTTCCTTGAGCTTCTCCCTGCTATCCGGGGTAGGGAAATTTTTGGCTACCTTGGCGCTAAAAGGAGGGATTGCGGGCTAGAGATTGTCACGGAAGAACCACCCGTTTTTCCAAAAGGCTATGCTTTTGTTCGAGAGACGGGGAGAAGTATTCATCTACACTCCGAGCATTGAATTCCTACCCCACCTACTGCAGCTCGGCGGTCCGATGAGGGAAGTGGGCGGATTTGAAGAAGATATTGAAAAAGCTTGAAATGAGGGAGGACTCTAGGAAAGCCTCACAAAGATGGATGAAGAAAGCAATCGAAGGATGGAATTAGGGTTTAGATTTACTAACTCACATCCGTAAAAGAAGAGAAGCCCCTAAAAAAGGAGCAGCAAGGAAGATCAAGGCCACGAAGGAAAAAAGACTTGAAAACTAACTGTTGGGAGTCGTCTATTCCCCATGGAATTTGGCCGAGGGTAGGGACACTCCGGTTCGGAATAGGCTGAGGGGAAGATATCCATCACGAACCGCTTCATTAAGCGATGCCTCGGTGACTTTACTGTTGCCCGGATCTTGAACACCGAAAGGGAACTGGTCGCAGGGAATAGAAGAGGAAGACGCAGGGGTTGGTGACAGATATCTTCTTGCCCATCTTAATAGATGAAAAAAGGAAATGTGAGACTGGTTTATGCGGAAAGGAAGAACAATGATCGTGATGTCCGAAGAACAAGGGTGTATGGCGGGCGCGTATGGAGCTTCGGGAATGGGTTTGACCTAGGTCGACCCTTCGATTCCTTATATAAGCACCCGAATTGGACTAGGGGCTGGAAAGTTATTTGGCTGTTTTTTACGGTCCCGTGAATTTGGCATTAAATGACTTATGTTATGATCGTGCAATTATGACCTAACGGTCATAAGGATATTAAAGATTTGCTATTAGTTTGCACAAATTATGACCTAACGGCCATAAGGATAAGTCATCGTGATTATTACGGCCATGAGAAATTTCCCGTGAATAGAAAAGCGGTCTTAAATATGAATTTTTCGGATCTGGATTAATGTGATGCTAAATTTCGTAATTTAGCAATATGAAAGAGTTAGATCTTACCTAACTCAATGCTAATGGATGCCTTAGGCTATGGGTGTTAATCATCCGGCTGATTATAGGCCTTGGACAATCGATGATGAGGACATCACTCCTTTAGATACAAATGACACTCCTCCGCTGAACATTCAAGGACCAATCACTAGAGCTTGCGCCCGACAATTAAATTTAGAGGTGAGCTCATTCCTAAGTCTTTCCTTTCATAATTTTGAGAATAGTTTGCTACCTAATGATTTTATTATGATTAGGAATCAAGGAGATGACCATAATATGAATGGAATAGGGCTTGGAGGCGTGGAGGTCCAGCAAGAGGCGCAAGGCATTGTGGAGGCCCAAACCAAGTCGACTTCGAGTCTGTTTCGGAGTCCAGAAACAGTCTGAATTAAAATAGACGCCCAGATCGCATACGAAGTCGGATTTGAACGTTCTACATATGGATGGAAAGATAATTTCATAAGATTTCCAGTGGAACCGGTTCCACGTCAAATTTCATCCGGAGTCGCCGGGAATCATCGAAACATTAGAACGTCCAGAATCTATTTTTGGTGCTGCGTCGCCGTTTTTGGCCTTTGGGCCGTGTATCTCGTGTGAGCCCATTAGGGGAGCGTCCAGGAGGTTCTTGCACGTCCCCAAGTCTTTATTAGCAGCAGCCGCCACCCATGTTAGGGTTGGGTTTTGCTTAGATTATTCTGCTTAGACAGTTTCGCCGTTCATCGGTTTGTGAGACCCCAACTTGTGAGATTAATCATACATCTGCAAATTTGGTTGCGTTCTTTCTTGTTCTTGCTTGTGTTCTTGATTCGCAGGCAGGGATTAGCCTTCAGGCGAGGTCAACCGTGCAACGCCGGTTGATAACCATAGAGGACGTGGTGCTGCGATTGCGGGGTTCGAACGTGTTGTTCGAGAGCCGGATCGACGTGTGTCACATCTTCGCCAAATCAAGAGTGGCCTGCAACTCAACACCCGACGACCAAGATCTCCTCCTGTTTCCGTTGCATACATTAATCGTCAAAAAAAAACAAAAAAAAATCCTACCCGATTGCAATTCCGTCCACCGAAACCCTAATTCGGAGTCCCTTCCTTCAAACAGCCATAACTTTCGCATACGGACTCGAAATTAGGTAGAAAAAAATTTCGCATCTGCTCGTCCCCGCTTCGTCGGGCAGGAAAAATCTCGAAAAAATCAAAAAAAATAGTTAAGCCCACTGATCCGAGGAAAAAGTTTGGAACCCGTTATCGCTGCATCTTACGGAAAATCTGTAGGTCACATTCCTTCTCTGTTTGACATGAAACTTTGCATGGTTCCTATTTTGTTGCCTCCGAGTGGAAGAAAAATATCAAAAAACAAAAATTTGTGATTTCTACTAGTGCTAAAAGGCAAAACAGGGTTTTGGCCTGTTTTTTGTGTCTAGTTGTTGTTTCTTCCTTGCTAGTTACCTTTTGCTTTGTTTCCTTTGTGCCTGTCATCCTTGCTTTCTGCACTACTGTTCTAGGATACGTGTAGACCAGCAACTAAGGACAAGTAGCTTTGGACATTTATTCAGCATTACTATATGTTTTTGAATTGTGTTCCACTCACATATTTGGCCCTCCTAGCTCCACATACTACTTCGGACAGACACAGGTTTTTACCCTTGCAATCGTGGTACACGCCTTCTAGGTATCCTTTGCCTTGCTTGGTAAGACCCTTGTAAGAACTTGGTAAGACGTTCCATTTGCTTTTGTGAGAGTCACCACTTGTCCACCATAGTAGTAGTGTTTATTAGGGATAACCTTCACTGTTTGTTCCTGTTTTGGTATTTGCTATGGCAGGAGATGATGCGAGACGTTGGTACCCCTAAAGATTTCCACGAGTGTGTTAGTCAAGGGCAGCTTCGATCTGTTCTTGACGGGGCACGTGACGAGATGACGAAGCTGTTAACAAAGCCGTTACCGACGGCATCAACAAACTCAATCTCGGCAACCAGATTGAGTGGATCGATAAGCGGTTGTCCAAGATGACGGACACGGTTAATATTCTAGCGAAGTGGCGACAACGTTGGCTGGCAAGCTGACCGAGGTGGAGAACCGTGTGAAGATCCACGAAGATGAGGCCGTGAATGATGCCACTTTCGACGTCGATGACGCAGCTATACGAGCACAAAGGCTTCACCGGCGTCTACAACAGAACACCCAAGGTATGGGTGGCCAACATCGACAACAAGGTAATAATAATCGAGCCCTCGATGATCCTTATGCTAAGATTAAGTTTACCATTCCACCTTTTTCGGGGCAATATGATGCGAGAGGGTTACCTTGATTGGGAGATGACGAGTAGAGCAAAAATTTAGTGGGCACCTAGTTCCTGAGCAGCATAGAGTTAGACAAGCCACTAGTGAATTTAAAGATTTTGCTATCATTTGGTGGAATTCTCTAACTGCTGATGATATTCCTGTAACTTGGACTCAACTTAAGGAAGCTATGCGTGATCGTTTTGTCCCTCCTTCTTATCATAGAGATTTACGCAAAAACTTCAGCGCTTAGAACAAGGGGATAAATCTGTGCGGGACTATTATGGTGAGCTTCAAAAGGGTTTACAACGCTGCATGATAGTAGAGGATAATGAGAGCTCTATTGTTCGTTTTTACTCTGGTTTGAGACGTGATATACAAGACATTGTTGATTATAAGGAGTTTAACACCATCAACCAGTTGTTCCAGTTTGCTATGCTTGCGAGAGAAAGAATTGCAGGGACGGGAGAAGCAACAGAGGAGCAGCAGTACAAGCAGGCCTTCTTACACCCCACGGTCGACGCCGTCTTCGGGGTTTTCTTCCCGGCCATCTTCAGCAGCAAGCAAACGGCCTCCCGTGTCCGCGAGTGGTGTTATGGCAGCCCCACACGCACCTCCTACACGCCCTGCAAATTTAGGTAAAAATTATGTGTAGGGTCCTGCTCAAAGTGCTTCATCGGTCGCCTCGAGAAGTGCTAACCTTGAGAAGTGCACCTTTTGCACCGATCGAGTTTCTTTTCTTGGCTATATTGTTACTCCACAGGGTATAGAGGTGGATGACAAGAAAATTGACGCTATTGCTAGCTGGTCGCAGCCCCAAACCATCACACAGGTTCGAAGTTTTCTTGGTCTTGCAGGTTTCTATCGCCGCTTTGTCAAAGATTTTAGCACTATCGCTGCACCGTTGCATGAGTTGACAAAGAAGGGTGTTGTGTTTCAATGGAGCAAAGCACACGACGAGTCCTTTAGCTCTTTGAAGGACAAGCTTACACATACACCGCTGCTGCAACTACCAGATTTCGGTAAGACTTTTGAACTTGAGTATGATGCTAGTGGTATTGGCATTGGTGGTGTTTTGATACAAAATGGCAAACCTATTGCTTATTTTAGTGAAAAGATAACTTGCCCTTTTCTGAATCATAGCTCTTGTACGTTCTTTGCAAACATGGCGTCATTATTTATGGCCTAAGGAATTCGTTATTCATTCCGATCATGAATCGCTTAAGTATATTCGTTCTCAAAGTAATTTGAACCGTAGACATGCTAAGTGGGTTGAGTTTATTGAGTCTTTTCCTTATATTATCAAGCATAAAAAAGGGAAGGATAATGTGATTGCCGATGCTTTGTCTAGACGATACACTATGTTGTCACACCTTGATTGTCGCATTTTTGGGCTTGAATCAATTAAAGAACAATATGCGTTTGATGCTGATTTTAAAGATGTTTTGCTGCATTGTAGAGAGGGTCGTACATGGAACAAGTTTGTGATAAATGATGGATATTTGTTTAGAGCTAACCGTCTTTGCATTCCGGTTGGTTCCGTTCGTCTTTTGTTGTTACGGGAAGCGCATGGCGGCGGATTGATGGGACATTTTGGTGCAAAGAAGACGGCGGATGTGTTGGCCACACACTTCTTTTGGCCACGAGTTGAGAAGAGATGTTGATCGTTTTGTGGCTCGTTGCACTACTTGTCAAAAAGCGAAGTCTCGCTTGAATCCACATGGTTTGTATATGCCTCTTCCTGTTCCTTCAATACCTTGGGCGGATATTTCTATGGATTTTGTTTTAGGACTGCCTAGGACTAAGAGGGGAGGGATAGTATTTTTGTTGTCGTGGATAGATTTTCTAAGATGGCTCACTTTTTACCTTGTCATAAGAGTGATGATGCTATTTATATTGCTGATCTATTTTTCAAAGAGATTGTTCGTTTGCATGGTATGCCTTCTACTATTGTTTCGGATCGTGACACCAAATTCTTGAGTCATTTTTGGCGCACTCTATGGAATAAGTTGGGAACGAAGTTGTTGTTCTCTACAACATGTCACCCACAAGCTGAGGTAGTGAACCGCACATTGGGCACCATGTTGAGAGCTATTTTAAAGACAAATGCGAAGATGTGGGAGGAATGTTTGCCTCATATGGAGTTTGCATACAATCATGCAACACATTCGACCACCAAGGTAAGTCCTTTTGAGGTAGTGTATGGTTTTAATCCCCGTGCTCCTATTGATATTTTGCCTTTGCCTACTAGTGAGAGAGTTCACTTTGATGCTAAGGAACGTGCTGAGTTTATTTTAAAAATGCATGAAACAACTAAGCACAACATTGAAAAGATGACTGAAAAGTATAGGATTGCTGATAGTAAAGGTAAAAAGGAAGTTAAATTAGAACCGGGTGATTTAGTATGGTAGCACTTGAGAAAGGATCGGTTTCCTGAGTTGAGAAAGTCTAAGTTAATGCCTAGAGCTGCTGGTCCTTTCAAGATAATTGAGAAGATTAATGATAATGCATATAAACTTGAGTTGCCTCCCGAGTTCGGGGTTAGTTCCACTTTTAACATTGCAGATTTGAAGCCTTATTTGGGTGAGGAGCATGAGCTTGAGTCGAGGACGACTCCGATTCAAGAGGGGAGGATGATGAGGACATCACTCCTTTGGATACAAATGACACTCCTCCGCTGAACATTCAAGGACCAATCACTAGAGCTCGCGCCCGACAATTAAATTTAGAGGTGAGCTCGTTCCTAAGTCTTTCCTTTCATAATTTTGATAATAGTTTGCTACCTAATTGTCGAGTCTTAAACTCAGCACTAGTACTACCCGGTCCCTCACGAGCGTGGAATTCAATGGTGCAACACATAGAACACACGGAAAACGCGATTTTAGACGAGGTTCGGGCCCCTCGGATCGAGAGTAATACCCTACGTCCTGTATGTTATGTATTGCCTTTAGCGATTTGCTAATTGCAAGATCTCGAGAGAGTTTTCGGGGGTCCCCGCTCCGCCTTATATATCCGAGGGAGCTGGGGTTACATGCGAGTCCTAATCGATTACATGAATTACATATATAGAGTTCTATTTCTAACTTTCTTTATTGATTCGAGTCCTAATCGACTACGAATTGCTCAATAACTTGCTCCTCAAGTCATTATATACCGGTCTTAATGTCCGCCTTGCTTCCATACCGGTATTCGGGATCTTCGTTATTCCGGACCGGTCAAGGACCGGTCTGTTGCCTATCGCCACCATCTTTATCTTCCTTAATTTGTCACCATGTCTCTGTGTATCCATTCCTTCATCATCTATATACCCATAAGGCAAGTAGTCAAGGAGAGGACCATAATATGAATGGAATAGGGCTTGGAGGCGTGGAGGTCCAGCAAGAGAAGCCCCCTAAAAAAGGAGCAGCAAGGAAGATCAAGGCCACAAAGGAAAAAGGACTTGAAAACTAAGCTGTTGGGAGTCGTCTATTCCCCATGGAATTTGGCCGGGGGTAGGGACACTCTAGTTCGGAAACAGTCGAGGGGAAGATATCCATCACGAACTGCTTCATTAAGCGATGCCTCGGTGACTTTACTATTGCCCGGATCTTGAACACCGAAAGGGAGCCGGTTGCGGGGAACGAGAAGAGGAAGACGCAGGGTTGGTGACAGATTTCTTCTTGCCCATCTTAATAGATGAAAAAAGGAAATGTGAGATTGGTTTATGCGGAAAGGAAGAACAATGATCGTGATGTCCGAAGAACAAGGGTGTATGGCGGGCGCGTATGGAGCTTCGGGAATGGGTTTGACCTAGGTCGACCCTTCGATTCCTTTTATAAGCACCCGAATTGGACTCGGGGGCTGGAAAGTTATTGGGCTGCTTTTTACGGTCCCGTGAATTCGGCATTAAATGACTTATGTCATGATCGTGCAATTATGACCTAACGGTCATAAGGATATTAAAGATTTGCTATTAGTTTGCGCAAATTATGACCTAACGGCCATAAGGATAAGTCACCGTGATTATTACGGCCATGAGAAATTTTCCGTGAATAGAAAAGCGGTCTTAAATATGAATTTTTCGGATCTGGATTAATGTGATGCTAAATTTCGTAATTTAGCAATATGAAAGAGTTAGATCTTACCTAACTCAATGCTAATGGATGCCTTAGGCTATGGGTGTTAATCATCCGGCTGATTATAGGCCTTGGAGACTCGATGATGAGGACATCACTCCTTTGGATACAAATGACACTCCTCCGCTGAACATTCAAGGACCAATCACTAGAGCTCGCGCTCGACAATTAAATTTAGAGGTGAGCTCGTTCCTAAGTCTTTCCTTTCATAATTTTGAGAATAGTTTGCTACCTAATGATTTTATTATGATTAGAAATCAAGGAGATGACCATAATATGAATGGAATAGGGCTTGGAGGCGTGGAGGTCCAGCAAGAGGCGCAAGGCATTGTGGAGGCCCAAACCAAGTCGACTTCGAGTCTGTTTCGAAGTCCAGAAACAGTCTGAATTAAAATAGACACCCAGATCGCATACGAAGTCGGATTTGGACGTTCTACATATGGATGGAAAGATAATTTCATAAGATTTCCAGTGGAACCGGTTCCACATCAAATTTCATCCGGAGTCGCCGGGAATCATCGAAACATTGGAACGTCCAGAATCTATTTTTGGTGCTGCGTCGCCGTTTTTGGCCTTTGGGCCGTGTATCTCGTGTGAGCCCATTAGGGGAGCGTCCAGGGGGTTCTTGCACGTCCCCAAGTCTTTATTAGCAGCAGCCGCCACCCATGTTAGGGTTGGGTTTTGCTTAGAGTTATCTGAGTTATCCGAACCTTTCGGAAGATCGGGACCCTAGTCCACATCACTCGAGTCGATGTGAGAATATGGGGAATAAACTGGTCTGATCAACCAGGATTTTGCTTCTTAGTTAAAATTAACTAAAAACGACAAAGATAAGACCGACTTAAGCGGTCTTAAAAGGATATGCAGTATGACTGGTTCGACCGGTCTTAAAAGTGTGCTCTTGGCGAGAGATTGTTAAGAGGGATATGATTTAATGGAAAATAATAAAGCATAGTCTCTCCGAGAAAGACTCTTGCATTATTTGTGATCCTCAAATGATACAAGAGTCGGGGCTATACCTAATTAGGTGCACCTGATCGGTGCACCGTATCCAAGAGCGATGCCGTAGCAATCGCGGGAAGTGAAAAATAATGGAAAATTAAAAGGAGCAGTCTGTAGAGATTGCATATTAAAGGAAATAATGAAGAATCAACTAGTGGACTCTTGCATTGTTTGAAAGGAGTTCAAATGATCCAAGAGTCGGGGCTATACCCAATCCTAATCGGTGCACCGGAAGAAGAATATGCAATGATTCCTGTTTACCTAATTAGGTGATATGGAGGATAAAAACACTGATTTTTTGGGCTTTTTGAAGCGCTTCGAAGAAAGAAGAAATACTGCAGCAGATTAGAGTTCTTTTTAATTTTACCATGGAATCAAGACCAACATGCGAGAAGACTGGTCGGTTTTATTCAATATCAAATCAAAATTACTCGAGGGCTGCTGTCGTATACTTGTCTTATGAGTATACAGATGATAAAGGAATGGATATGTAAAGACACGATAACAAATCAATGAAGATAAAGCTGGCAGGGATAGCCAACAGATTGGTCCCTAACCGGTCTGGAATAACAGAGGATTCCATATACCGGTATGAAGACAAGGCGGGTATCAAGACCGACGTATGATAACTTGAGAAACAAGTAAAGGAGCAATTTGTAGTCTATTAGGACTCCGAATCGATAAGGAAAGCTAGAGATAGAGTTCTTGTATATGTAAATCCCTGTAATCGACTAGGACTCTGCATGTAACTCTAGCTCCCCCGGATATATAAGGCGGAGCAGGAACCCCCGAAAACTCTCCGAGATCTTGCAATTAGCAATCCGCTAAAGGCAATACATAACACACAGGACGTAGGGTATAATTCTCCATCGAAAGGCCTGAACCTGTCTCAAATCGCGTGTTCTTGTGTGTTCCGTGTGTTGTACCATCGAATTTCACGCTCATAAGGGACCGGGTAGTTTTAGTGCCGAGTTTAAGACTCGACAAGTAGATCGTTTTGTGTCCCCTGTTATGTATTTAGTGACAGTTTTGAATACACTGCAAGAGAAAGCAATTTCAGAAGGGAGAGCCAGAACGATGTTGTTGGCGGTTGCAAAGTGCAAATGGAGTATCACATGATCATACCCCCAGCGTTGCATACATCACTTGGACACCAAAATATTGTATCCGCTTTGCTAGCTGCAATGAAAGAAAATGGAATACAACAAACCCTTTTCTTCCTAAATACTTTAGCAGAGGACGGATACTGAATAATCGTGAGACATAACATACCTTGTTCGGGTTGAACCTGACCTGGTTCTCTGGTCGCATCCAAACCGAGTCGTCACCATCTTCTCGATTGAGCTTCTCCTACTGCTTTCACTTCAAAAAAAAAAAAAAAGAAGGGCTACCATCGCCCTGATCAATGACTCCACGCAACAAACAAATCAGCATCCAGAATGAAGGAAATAAGATCAAGATGTAGAGAAAGGTATCAACGGTTGATTTCTCCGCAATTGTACACTAAAACCTGCTCACCCTGGTTGTTGTCGTCTCCATCTCCATGCTAATACAACAGCATCAACAACTGAAAACTGATGATCTGATCCATCCTCCTCTCACATCAGTGGTCTGGTCGACATCGGCGCAGCACGTCGTCATCCTAACCTGCAGCACCGTCTCTTTCGTCATTGTCGCGATGAGCAGGCTGGCGTGGTCTTCCTTCGCGACGGCGTAGTCTGGCAAGAGCAAAGGATAGCGTGGTCTTCCTTCGCGACGGCGTAGACTGGCAAGGCAAATAGGTAATGATTGCGGCTCCGGAGGGTGGATAGAGATCAAGAGAACAGAGGAAATGCGAACAAGCGAATCACGGAGCCTATCAAGGGTCGAAAAAAATTGGAAAGTTCCGAGTAGAAAGAGGCGGGCGGGTACGATCGATGGTGGGTGAGAAAAAACGCCAAATCGCCGACGGAACATAACACTACGAAGGTGAGGATTTACGGTTTTTTTTATTTATTAAGCACAGTAATAAGCGAAGATTTATTAGGAGAACTAGATGCTGGGCGCCACTGATTCGATATTGAGGATATGTTGTGCACAGAAAAAAATTATACAATTTAAAAAATATTAATAATTAATGCAAATATATATTGCAACTTGGAAGTGTATAATGCCTAGTCATCCAATTAACCAACTTCTAACGTTTTTACAAGAAAATGTTTTGGTAGGATAAAAACATTGAAATCAAATCAATACACATTCAAATTCACAGATCAAAACTGCTAGACATACTATTTCCATCTCCAACTCAGTAAGTTCTCATTATCAAGTGCATATAAGCTCATTTCCAGCAACTAAAATGATCTACTAAAGAGAAATTCTACCCTAGTGAATATTAGTGGTAGTGCTCTAACTATCATATAACCTTCCTCTTGGTTACTTCAACCTAAGTACAAGCAAATGGCCCATTACCCAATACCACCCTTTGGCTCTTATGATTTCTTAACTTGACCGTGCTACCATGCAACGTTAGGGATACTTGAACTAACTGCTTTCTGAACTTGACCATGCTACCAGGTTGAGTTAGGGATACTTCAACTAACTGGACAACAGTGGCCAACATGTTGCTGAGTGTATCTATCCAAGGAATTTCTTTTTAATTACAAAAATCACTCATTGCGTCCTATTTATTTGGTTGAAACCGACCTATGGCAGGCCCTCATGTATAGAGTGAGCTCAAAGCATGAGTTAAGGCCCGAACCATAGGGAGCAACTCCTTGAGGAAGGGACCAGGGTTCGTGGATTTTCTCGGTCGAAGAATGTTGAGCTTCTCTACCAGAGAAGTATCAAAGTGAGCTTCTCTATCAGTAACAACCTTGGTCTCTAGTCCCTATACAAATGACATGTCACTAGGTTCCCTTGTGGCTATATTACATAAGAATGGCAATGAGTCAATTGTTGCTCAGAGATGTAGATTTTATTTTCTTAACTCTATATAAAAGCAAATGACACTTATCTGCTGTCTTTGTTCCTTTTTTTACTTTTGTTCAACCACGTGCCTCACAAAGGGAGGAAAGAAGTGGTTAATCCAGATTTCTGTAAAGGGCATGGCAAACAAATCAGAATTTCTGTGTACTACAAATCGTCAATAAACAACAACGAGAAGGACAAAAGGAACTTGACAATCACTCGTTTTATGCATGAATGACATGGATACGTGAAAGAAGAAATTGCTGTTACAAAAGTATGCTAAATAAAAAGGAGAGAGATCTTCAAATATGAATTGTACCTATAAATGATCCACCGACAGAAGCAGTCAACATTTGATAAAGAACAGTCACCCACATTTCCGCAAACAACCAAAAAATAAATAAGTTCATTCTCACTGCATCCTTTCATTTTACAGTTTCCAAGTGTGACATGTCAGTTTCCTAGTCTTGTTCTATGAAATGAAACTACACTTTCTTTTCACAGTTTCATAGGCATGACAAAAGCATTAAATTATTATAGGTGCCACAATCTTGTTGGTTGAGGATGTTGATGATGAAAACATAGTCTATCAATGCACTTTCATTTGTCTTTCATTAACTTAGAAAAAGAGACCATGACCTTTAACTAGGATGAAAGGGTTCCCCTCTCTTTCATATTAATTACCTTGTCATGTCATCTATTTTACTTATATGGCAGCTAATTAATGCTAAATGAAAGGCCGATTGAAAATGGCCTAAAATAACAAGTATGAAGTCTACGCAATTCTAGGCACACCTGAACGTCAAAGGTCACAAACATTTTTGGGCATAATATTGTGTGCACTGTAGCTCAAGAGGCAAAAAGAACAAAAAACAGCCAACAAGAACCAAGCTTTCAAGCTTTCAAAAAAATATCACTAACCTAACCAAATTCAGAGTAACCAACCATTTGCAAGAGCATAAAAAAGCACCAGTTGAAATATTCAGGTAATCCATTTTCAGTTACATATACTTTTAAGCTTATGCAATGGAAAATGGATCTATTAATAGTTCAGACAAACTAAATATTGGTGTACAAGGAAAAATAAGAGAATAATTTCTCAGTTAACATCCACATCTAGGAGTTGTAGTCGTGCAGCATCAACACAATCTTATAGTGAAATGTAAATGGAATCACTTATCCATGGCAATACTGAAATAACTTACTATGGCAATAAATAATGAAATGAAGATGTAACGTTGACAAAAGCAATTGGTTCAATTGTGTTAGCCAAAATTGGGACTTGTGATTATCTGAAAGGAAATATAAAAAAACTTAGACCCCGTTGTACTAGCATCCTCCTTGGATGCATGCAGAACAAAATATAAGTGTTCAGACGATTCTGATGAACACATAGAGGAAACTTGCAAGCCCTCAACTAACATTTTAGCCAAAATGGATTTGCTATGTAATCACAAACATAGTTTGAGTCCTTAAATAGATTGATGCTAAAATTTATTAAGCAATGACAGACTCAATGTCACCAGTGTCTAACTCTAAAACACTGGCTCAATGTTACCAGTGTCTAAACTCTAAAGAACTTGAAAATATGAAAGAAGTTGAATTCAATTCCATCAGTGGTTGAATCCATAGGGAAGCAATCATTTTTTCCGTTGACAATGATAACAATTGGAATGTCCTATCAGCTACACTGCCAACAATCTTAGAAACCAAAACGGGATTACTTGAATGGAACCAAATATCATTCGTAGCCCTGCAAATCATCTCGCATTAATAAGTGTACTCAGCAAAGAACTTCACCATTGCACATAAGAAGCATGTCACCATTTTCTTGATAAAAAGAAGCAGAGACGCATCCCATTACTATTTGCAAGAATTTTTTTTGTTAGAATCAACTTCTTTGAGAAGGGTTGGGTTCTACAAAAGCAATTTCTAGATCATTTCTCCTTGGAAAAGATCATAAACAATATAGTTCTAAATCGTAATCATGTACATAAAATGAGACTTCAATATTCAATAGCCTACATGCCTTGTTTTCAAATCGATCAGATATGTGTGATAAAACTGTAAAAAGAAATGTGTGGTAAGAAAATTGTACTCAATCCAAATATTCAAATATCGATTCAAGAAAATTTGTTTCTTGTTTTGATGAGATTCCAAGCTAAGATATTAGCCCCTAAATTTGATTGATTAGAATAATTTTCAGCACAGTTGGTCAGTTGTAATATCTTCTCTAGTTCAAATTTCAATTCCATTTTTTTCCGGCAAGGAGCAAATGCTGATCCAATTTCTTTTCTTCAACACACACCAATGCTCATCACTTAATGATATTTTTAATAAATACTTTTCACAGCACCCCTTGCCCTCTTAAGGTCAGTCTCGAGTGGGAGTTTCATGGGTAATAAATAGAGTGTCATGTAGGCATTTTTGATGATGTGGCAGTGTATTAATGAGGAGAGAGATAAAATGAGTTTCATGAGGATGAAACTCTCCATACATAGTTACCTAGACACCTTGTGTCTTGTATGTAACCTCAAAAACAGCAATAGATGAAACTATGCATTGAGAGAGGGATGTTTCATCCTAGTTTCAAACATTTTTAGATGACGTGTCACTCTAGGTAACTGTGTCCATGAAACTCCCATTGAGATTGGCCTAATAACACACCCAGTCTAGTCTAATCTACTTATCTACTTATATATAAAAGATGCAACCCACTAGCAAGTCTTAATAACTATTTCTCTCAATGTACGTTGCTCCACGTCATCATAATTAATTTAAAACATTAGTTAAAGAATGCGAGTTAGAGATTAACACAATTAGTTTAAGATTATAATTTTAATATAAAAGATGCAACCCACTAGCAAGTCTTAATTACTCTTTCTCTTAATCTACGTTGCTTCACGTCATCACAATTAATTTCAACCATTAGATAAAGAATGGGTGTTAGAGATTAACACAATTAGTTCAAGATTATAATTTTAATATAAAAGATGCAATCCACTAACATTCTTAATGACTATTTCTCTCAATCCACGTTGTGCCACGTCATCATAATTAATTTCAACCATTAGATAAAGAGTGGATGTTAGAGATTAACACGATTAGTTCAAGATTATAATTTTAAAGTTATCAACTAGTTTAATTTTGTCTTGGAGGCACAACTTCAAAAGTAAAACTTATAGGCAAGTACTTAGCTTCTTCCAACTCAAGTTATCCTCACTTATTCACTATGAGCTACAAAGAAAGCCAATTTAACAAAAAGGAAAAAAATGCTAACACTAAACCACTATGATCAAATGCTCAAGTTTAGGGTGTGTTTGTTTTCTGCCCTCCGAAATTTAGCAATGTCACATCAAAGAGAATCTTACTATTTATGAATATTTCGATCAATTTAATGATAAAACCATTTTGACAGATTAGTGCGAATTTTCGAGATGAATCTAATGAGCTTAATTCATCTATATTTTGCTAAAGTGATGCTACGAGTAACCATCTTCTAATCACGACTTAATTAACCTCACTAGAATCATCTCGTAAATTAGTCTAGGGACATGTAATTTATTTTATAATTAAACTTTATTTACTACTCCTAAATAATAAGATTCTTTTTGATGTGACAGCTATAAAGTTTAGGCCTCCACACCCTTAGGATATTTAAGTATACACATGAACCAATAATTGAGTGGATAAGAATTTTTTAAAAATAATGTACGGAACTAAGTCCTTAACCATCCTTATTCCAGATAGCTCCTAGCTATGCCTATTCGGTTGCTCATGGACCGACATAAACAGAGCAAAACAAAGCAATAAAAAACAAATAGCAGTCACAAACTCACCTTTGCCCGTCAGTTCAGTCGACTACTCGAGTAGTTGAGTCGATGGATGCCAAATAGCAGTGAGTATTATTAGATAGTTCACTGAACCTATTTTCATAATAATTTTATTTAGAGATACAAGTATTTTATATAAATTTATCAAAGTTCAGCAAATTTAACTGATACATCATAGCGACCTTTTAATGACACACGGACGACAGTTTCAATAGTACGAGGGAGTAAAGAAGAAAAAGAGGACACAGCTGCCTCCCCCAAACCGAAGAAGCCCTAATCCTACCGATAGTTAACTGCCAGATCAACGGACGCAGTGCCGCTGGTTCCCCCAAATCATATCATCCCGCAACTCCCCGCGGTCCCCTTGTCCTTTCACCCATGGCGGCGGCGAATCAGAACGATTCGCATCGTCGAGAGCCCGGCCAGCGCCGCCCCATGTGCGATGTCTGCACGAAGCCCCTCCGCCTCTGCCTCTGCGGCCGCCTCCGCTCCCCGCCCGTGGACACCGCTGTCGGCGTCACCGTGCTGCAGCACGCGATGGAGGCCCACCACCCGCTCAACTCCACCCGTGTCGCCCGCCTCGGCCTCCGCAACCTCGCCGTCGCCCAGGTGACCGACGTCAACCACTGCGCCCGCTTCGTCCTCACCACGCTGGGGGCCGGCAGCGGTGCTGCAGCGCCGGATCTCCGAGGCGGTACAGCCGACCCTGTTGCATTAGCCGCCTCTGTTGGGAATGATGGTCGTCCAGACTGGCCTGGGGACCTCGTCACGCAGACTGGTAATGGCCTTGGGCGACATGAAGGTGAAAGTTTTGAGCACACCTTGCCTCCTGATGGAATTTATGTTGAGTCGGATAGAAAAATTGGTGCCGCATACTATGCTGAGAAAACAGCACCCGATGTTTATGGTGATTTGGGCATGGAAAACACAATTCAAGGCGGTTCTGATGAAAAAATGGATCTTGGGGGTGTCTATGGCGACGTTTTGGTTCCTGAGGCTCATTCTGTTGGTTTTGGATACAACGGTGATGTAAGTTTCGGGTTGAAGAAATATGCTAATGCTGTTAATGGTGGGAGCGAGCGTGGAACTGAGATGGGGTTGACATACAAGACAAATGGTAATTTGGTGTCTGTGTTGGGGAACAGCTTTGAAACCAATGGAACAGTGCTTCATTTCAATGGTGTGGGCAGCAAAAAAGAAGATAGTACTGCTCTGGAGCAACATTGGACCAGAAAAAAATGGATAAGTGCACAATTGCATACACAGAGAAGGAACTCCAGATTGACATCGAGCGTGGCGTGAAACCCAAAATCAGATGGTTATCAAGAGGTCTGCTTGGTCAAGCTGCTGTTTCAAATGGCTTTGTTGTCACCAAGATACAAACGAAGAAGTCAAAACTCACTGGAAGGGTGACGGAGTTTGAGGAATTCTCGATCACTATACCACCAAAATCTGCATTGCTATTTCCATGCCAGCGAGCAATCAGCATTGATGCTTCAGGTTGTCAGGTACAACATTTGATTGTGTTGGATGGCACTTGGGCAAAAGCACAAAGGATGTACCATGAGAATCCATGGTTGCAACTTCTGCCACATGTGAAGCTGGAGTCAGATAGGGTTAGCTTGTATAGTGAGGTGAGGCATGAACCTAGGGCTGGGTGCTTGTCTACAATTGAGAGCATAGTTGTTGCCATGAGGAAACTGGGAGAGGATTCAAAGGGACTGGATGATATTCTGGATGTTTTTGAATCAATGATTGCTGATCAGCGACGATGCAAGGAGGAGAATTGCAAACAAAAACAGGAGTCATCACAGTCATAAACAGGTCATGTCATCGTCTTGGTAACCTCTGGACGTTTTTTCAGTCCGGATGGCACTGCCATCTATTCATCATTTCATACATGACACTTTTTCAGCTGGAATTAGATAGGCAACTATGCTATTTGTTTAGGATTGTATCTCCATTTTCTGGATTTTAGTATCAATGCAGGGCTCGCCTAGTTCTAACTTATAAGATCAAGTGTAATTCGTTTTTCATTAATGCCATACATTTTGTATTAGACATGAGCCTAGGGTAGACTTTCTAAATGTGATGATGACACAACATGTATGCGATGTAGCTCTGTTCCTGCTCTAGTAGTAAAATAATTAATTGGCTGAGTTTCTTCATTTATCTAGAAGCATTTAAGATTTTCTTTCCTTTTGGTACTCCACGCCTTGGATGCTTGTTATAAGAAAATTGTGAGATAATATTTATTTATTTTTATTCAGAAATACATTGTTCTCTTAATTCTTGACTCATTTTTCTCCTTTTTACTAACAATTATGCGGAACAAGAAGGACCTTAACAAAAGGATGAAAAAAGTTAGAACTATATGTTGCAAACAAGAATATGTTATGGAACAAAAGATAAATAGGCAGTTGCTCCAAGTCCGAAATGGAGTTGGAGTTGATTTAAAATCTTCAGTGTCCTTTTAAGCTCAAACTCTATTAATTATTATGTCTGCAAGAGTAAAAGGTACATAATTAGAAACTCTATTCCTGGGACATTAGTCACGTGACCCATTGTGCCACGTCGTCTTTTCTTTTTTCCTACCATCGTTCGATCCGCATCGCGAGCGGGTACTGCGTCCTAGTTTTTTCCGGCTTCGGTGAGCAGTGGCCGAGATTTTTTAGTCCATTCCTGCGTCGCCCATGTTTTCAGCCGTGTGCAGCCATCCCCTTCGATCGGCCTAGCGGTCTCTCTCTCTCCATTGGATGAAACCTCTGCATGCATGCTCATGAACACGGAGTACTAATAAACTCCTTGCCTAGCTGCCTACCATTGTTAATCTATTATATTTCACATCTTGTACTTATATTATCACGTTTGTAAGCAGATGATTCGATCTGATCTTGCTCAATATCTACCACATCTTGCATGTTTTTCTTTCGAATATATATAATTAAGAGCCAGAAAGTCATAATATTGTGGTGGATATAAATAAAATGCAAGCACAATGGTCTTGGGATAGCATTGTTGTTATGGTGTGGGGCCTATGGGACCACCATATTAGAGATAATTCATTAGTTAGTTGGGCGTGTACTGTTCACGTGGTTTCTGTAGCGCCGTGGATTGGATTAGCATTAGTTGGTTTGTTAGGCCGGAGATAAGTTAGGCAAATTCAGTTAGAGATTGGTTAGGAGATTGGATCGGCCGGCTCTATATAAAGAGACCAGGCACGTTATTTGTAATCAGGCAAGAATAAAGAAGGTTTTTCTTCTTGTTGTGCCGTGGGGTCTATCCTGCGGCCGACGATCTCGGCTCTCTTGATTACTGGCTCCACCCAAACCAGGCCATAACAATTTGGTATCGAGCCAACCCATCAAACGCTTCCGCTGTCGCTGCCACCATGTCGCCCGCTTCCGCCGCCGCTGCCGCAGTTTTAGCCACCATGTTGCAGCCCGCTTCCGCCTCCACTTCAGTCGCCGCCGCCATTGCAGTAGCTTCAGCTGCAGCCAACGCCCCTCCAGCCCCATCATCGGCACCAACCCTCGGCGCTTCAACTCGCTTGCGACAACCGTGTCGGCGGATCCTTGGACGCCCTCACCGCCGCCATCTACGGCCTGCAGCGGCAAATGGATCAGTTTGCCACCCGTCTCTTCGAACTCGAAGGCCATGTACCAGATCACGACGCCGCCGCCTGCTGTGTTGGCTCCTCTTCCCTATGGCCTACCATCTGCGCCGGCTCCTCTTCCCTGTGGCCTCCCAGGATTTGGAGACATTGCATTGGCACCATTGACCGCCGCCACCAACTCGCTACCGATCCATCAGATCGTGTATCCACACTCAGCATCGCCAATCCCAGACTTTTCCAACGGCCCGACGTCAAGGCACGGCTCACCTGCCACGGCAGATGACGACATCGACATGCCTCGCTTACATAAGTTGTCGTTTCCGATGTTTGATGGCTGCGAGGACCCTCTCGGTTGGCTCAATCGGTGCGGCAACTTCTTCCACACCGTAGCATACCAGGGAGGTTGACAAGGTGTGGCTCGCCTCCTTCCACATGACAGGTGTGGCACAACACTGGTACTTCCTACTGGAACATGATGTCGGCGACGTCGATTGGCAGTCCTTCAAAGCTCTCTGCCAGCAGCGATTCAGGCCGGCACCTGCTGCTACGGTTTACAAGGGCATGATCGATGTGCCTGATGTGCCCTTGGCCGTCGCCCCTAATGCAACGTCGGTGGTCGTTGCGACATCTACTGCGCCGACTCCTGCAACTTCAGCTATGAAAGTGCAAACGCTTGCTGCGGCTGCGCCGGCGTCGGTGTTGGTCCCGGCTGCACCACTAACGGCAACAACAACTGCAGCAGTAGTGGCGCCGCCACGGCCAGCTGCGAGGCAATCTGTTGCTGGCCAAAGCATGTTAGCCGGACTTGAAGATGTTTTGCGAGCAAGTGGCTATGAAGGTGCTGAAAACATGTTTCAGGTGTATCCGTGGGACCCTGGTAGAGCTACTGCTTCATGCGAGTTGTACCCTTCATTCTTTCCACCTGCAACTCGAGGACGAGCTGCTTGTCCAGGAGCGGTGTAGTGTTATGGTGTGGGGCCTGCTGGGACCACCATATTAGAGATAATTCATTAGTTAGTTGGGCGTGTACTGTTCATGCTGTTACTGTAGCACAGTGGATTGGA
Source organism: Chloris gayana (assembly GCA_031894775.1). NCBI lineage: Eukaryota > Viridiplantae > Streptophyta > Magnoliopsida > Poales > Poaceae > Chloris > Chloris gayana. The sequence continues at coordinate 104,083 of JAUNZO010001928.1, forward strand.
TTAGCGTTAGTTGGTTTGTTAGGCAGATTCAGTTAGAGATTGGATTGGCCGGCTCTATATAAAGAGACCCGGCACGTCATTTGTAATCAGGCAAGAATAAAGAAGAAAACCTTCTTCTTGCTGTGCCGTGGGCTCTACCCTGCGGCCGGCGATCTCGATTCTCTCGATTCCTGGCTCCACCCAAGGCAGGCCATAACAATTGTGGGTTTTGTTCATAGGTAAGCTTGTTACTGTTCTTTTTTTAAGATTAAGATGGATGGATGAAGCAGTCATTTGATCAGACTTTTATGGAATCATAATGATTCCCATATCAACACCGAGAGAAATACGATGTTCCAATGAATTTTCCTTTGAAAACTTGCGCATTGAAAAGCATAACTGTTTCAAACTTACCCCTCTAGACCGGCCTGCCTGCAAGCCCATCCAACCAACACATGGGATCATATGAAACATAAAAACATTTGCCTTTCCTCTAATCAGTCTATGGCCATGTCCTCACTGTACAATAATGTGAGCATCGATAATATCTACTGAGTAATTCCAGCAAAAAAATGCAAGTTGTCCCTTTCTTTTGTTGTGTGGGTATCTCTCTCGTCTGTATTACACTTCAGTCGCTTTCCGTTGTTTTTTTTTAATTGATCACACTGGTTTAGTTTTAGCGGGTAAAAATTATTTTGTGATCATGTTCTTTGATTCCCTCAGAAGGATCATTTAATTTACAGCTCCTTCTTCCAACAGTCAAACATAGTTATTCTTTCATGTCTATGCGATTATCTATCACAGTCCTAATGACCACTAGGCACTAATAAATTAAATAATCGGACAGCATATTTGTTCATCAATCCCTTGATATGGCAGATTTTATGTCCACATGTTTCTTATACACAAATTGAAAATCCCATAATTGGATGCCATGTTTTCCAAACGAGGCATATATGCAAACCTATTGCACTGAAATTCTCAAATTTCTGTATAATGCAGCAACTCTTTTGATTTGTTGAACCTTGACGAACAATTTTACCCATATTTTACTTATGTACAAGAATAAGAAGTGTCCTCGGTTGGGCCTCAATGCAAAAAGATGTTATATTATTTGAGAGTCCTAGCTTTCTTCATTGTTACCCCAAAATGAATGGGCACCTTCAGTTTTTTTTTCACACATATGCTACCATTTGGAGCTTTCCATGCATGTTATCTTCTTATTGCCTAAGTAAACTTCATTGTCTATTGCCTTGCTAGATTGTTGTGTCAGTATTTTGAGAAACATTATATTATCAGCCATGATGTTTCATAAAGATATTTTCTCCCTTGTTGTTCACTTGTTGACATTATTTTTCAGTCTTTGTTTTTCAGGTTACTTATTCTTGATTCATAAATGTTTGATGCAGCCTCAGTAGCCATGGTATTTGGTGGTTAGTAGATGTTGCAGAAGTTTAGAGCTTAATAAAAGCTATATGGTACAAGAATAAAAGCTGTTTAGTGGTTAGGTATATGGACAGATGAGAGATGTTAACTGTGAAAATGCCTCACTATTATCATGTAGCATGGACATCTTGCAATAATTCCCTATTGGAACATTCTTTTGTTCGTTTATTAAAGTGTAGCACGTGTGCATTAGATTCTAGTTTTCTTGTCAATCTTCCATCATCGATTCATCTGTCTTGTTGCGTGCTGCCTTGCAGATCTTATTTTTGTCCTATTGATTCTGATTTTGATTAACTGCACATCAAAACCCTGTCTGCAGATTTGTGTAGTCCTTTATTGTGTTTCTTGATCACTTTGGTTAATGATAATAGGTAAAAGCTAAATCATTTATCTCGGCTCATATCCTGTAAAGAGTTTTTTTCCCTATCATTGATTTGCATTCCATGGTAAAAAGAAGAAGAAAAAAGCATTCGTGCATGCTTCTTTCTCATCATCCTACTGATTTTCGGCTTGGTTCTTAGTTTTGCAACTGGCTTTTAGCAATGTATGTCTGAATATTTTGCCTCATTGTGTTTGGTTTATTGTAGCTTCATGGCCTGATCAATGATGGTTATTGGCTTCCTAGATTCTTGGTATTTTTTATGTTCTGTATGCTAATGTTGAACCCCCAGTGACCAATACTTGGGTGTCCCATGTCCAGCAGGGATGACAATTGGAATGACAGTGCAACCATGACCTCTCTTAATGAATCAGGTGAGGTTTTTCTTGTTTTTAGACTGCTGAGAACATGACTCACTCTATGGTGAATGATGATGTCATTGTTGGCCTAATCCATGGTCATCAATATAGTGCATAGGTGCATATGCTTCAATATTCAGCTGTGTTCTCTATTTCAGGATTTGATTAATTGATTGCTTGAAAGAAGTTTAAGATTATTTTGAATTAACTGGTATAAGCCACTAAATCAGCAAGGAGATGAACTCCTTATTACATGATGAATCTCAATCTAATCCGAATTTGAGAGCTTTTAATATTCTATCTGACGTTCTACCTATTTGGAAATAAATGGCACAATTTATACCTATATTCCGACTAAAATACCTTATTGTATATGTTGTCTTCCACTGCCCTATTTCGAACTTCTAGCTTGTGCAATAATTCACCGATGAAGGTTTGTGGAACAACCAGTATTTTGTTTATCTAGCGGTGCACCTAGATTTGTTCCTTTTTACCTGTTGTACCCTTCTGGGTAAAATGAAAAGGAAAATGGTTATTTGGTCTTTAGAAACTTCTGGCTACGCTTTTTTGCATTATAGTGCTTATGTGACTCTGATGATGTAGCAAGAAATATGTATATCTGTTTTCTGCCTTCAACACTTTTTTTATTTTTTGATTGGGGACACACCGGGAGAAATTCCCAGAGTGATATTCAGGTCACTGGTGCCCTCCCAGCCAGTGGACTTTGCCACTGCGCTGTGAGTGCCTTCGCTCTGCCTTCAACACTAATTAGTTCTTCTCCATAATTTCTTAAGTAGAAAACAACCAACAAATCAGTAATGAGGGATTACACTTGGGCGGCTCTTGAAAGAAACGATTTTCTAAATTATAGTTACCACAACAGCCTAACCAACATATCAGTAATGAGGGTTTACACTTGGGCTGGCTTTCCATCCCGTTATTTTTCAAGGTAACACTCTCTTTGCCTTTGCTATATGTTATTTTCATCATGGGGATGGGATAGCTTTTTCAGCTTCGATTTACCAGATTAATCTCAAATATTACCTATATACATTTGTGCTTCATGGTTTGTTCGAAAAGACCACCTACATTTGTGGGAAGGATCCTGATGGCACAATTTAGTCACCCTTTCAGTTTCAATCATTTATGGAATGGAAGGACAACAAAACAAAGTGTCCTCTAGTGCATAGTAATTTCTTTGGGAGAACTGAACAAGTGAACTATTTTTTCAGAATATGTAGTTGACACCCTTACCCTAGAAATTACCACTTTTTACCTCAAATAGAACCATGGATTGTTCTGTCCTCACAATCGTCGATTTCTATTAGTTTTTAAGTAAGCTCTTAATTTTGTATAAGAAATCCACTTTTATTTGAACCTATGGTTTTTTCTATCCTTCAGCTGTTTGAGATATATGTAACACACAACTAAGCACATTTGTTTCAGACCAACATTGGACAAATAGAGATCAAGAGGTTAAATCGTAGGAAAATTGTACGGTGAAGATACATGAAGCTATTGGTTCTTTATGATCTGAAGAAAATGCGAGCGGTGGTTCTTTATGATCTGAAGAAAATGCGAGCGGAGAATTAGAAATTGTGCTTTCTTTCCGTTGTGCAGATTCTAATTTTAATATACCACATGTCTGTTGAAGTAGAATATTCGGAACAATGCTCATAAAGCATTATAGCCCTTTTGTTCTATTTCTATCATTACTTCATATTGTATTGTTGGTTAGCGCCCACTTGCAGGGTGTACCCTGTGGTTTCTTAGGTTCGGAATACTTATTGAGGAATTAGTTATTGGCATGATAATCTTATAGACAACATTGTCCTTTTATGCTTGGTTTTCTTATGTATTCTGTGACAAGAAATAAGTGACCATTCATGAGAATTTGTTGTCATGGTGCCATTTATAGAGGGGAATTAGCCTGATAGCATACTTAAACAATCTCATCCCCACAACAGCACTAGTAGAGGAGTCATCCAAAAAATAGCGTCAACAAGCAATCTCTCCCCTCTCTCACGGCATTTTCCTTCTTTTCTATTATTTCATTTTACTTTTAGGCTGAAAAACACAAGGGAAAGGACGGCAGTGCCCCTGCTATTTGGCCATCGAACAGAAACAATCCGCACGTGAGTACCCTTCCTGACATGTCCTGTTCGTTATTCAAAATGTTGTTTCGTTGTTAAATAATACAAAAAATGTCATTTTTTGAAAAATGTAATATGCCATAAAAAATTAAAATTTGAAAAACAATTTTGAAAAAAAATGATTAAGTAATTTTTTTTGCCATGACCTTTGGATCAAGCTGGCTCGCTGCCACGGATCGAGGTTGGATTGCCGTCGCCCTTTGTTGCGCTGCCGCAGATTGGTGAATGCTGAGTACCACCACCGAGTGCTAGGGTTAGGGGCAACGTTGGATGGATCACGAAAGGAAAACTCATGTAGGCGATTCTACGATTGTTTCTGTTCGATGGCCAAATAGTCAAGGGCATTTCTGTCCTTTTCTTTGTGATTTTCAGCCTAAGAGAAATATAAAATAACAGAAAAGAAGAAAATACCGTGAGGGAGGGGAGCGATTGCTTGTTGATGCTATTTTTTGGATGACTCTAGTAGTGCTATTGTGGGGATGAGATTGTTTAAGTGTGCTATCATACTAATTAGTATATTAGAAAAAACAACTATGTGACATTTTTACTCTCCCACTCGATTCTTTAGTGATGTTCTTGATCTCTTAACTCTTACTTTCTATAACTGGATTCACTTTTTTTTTTAGCGAGGCAACTGGATTCACTCTTCACTCCCACTATGGCATTTTTACACTCCCACTCTATTGAGCTAATTTGCATGCACCACGCTTTCTTGAGAAGAAAACAGTTCCACAACCCACACTAAACAAGAATATCTCTGCAACCCACAATAGCAGCTCTTTGGGCTGTGACTCATCTCTGTGATTTAGAGTGTCTAAGCAACTGAATCTGAATGCAGTTTTTAACAAGTTCGAGCGTCGATCTCTACTAGTTATAACAGAAACAGAGCACTTGTCGTTATTAGGGAAACCAAAGTTTCATACACGTCGAGAGTACATTGGAAAACCCACCGCTGAAGGATAATAAAAAAGGTAATTCTCTTGTATGCTACCGAGAAAACTTCTCCTACCTTTACAAAATACTCGGGGACCGTCGTACCCCCATAAGCCGAGTCATCGTTTTCTCAATGACAGGTGAAACCGGCTGTGTTAATGATATGTGGGCCAGGATGGCATATAAGGGATTTTGGTTTTACCCAGTGGCATACAATGTATTTTCCAAAAAAAAAATGTCAACGATCGAGTGGTAACTGGTACACATGATTGTTGTTGATCCATTCATCACGATGCACCTGTGCTTAATTTACATCACGTACACAGCCAGCTTCTGACGAGCACAGGGCATATACATTTGCGTGCAACTACTACACGCCTACCACCTCGAGGAACTGGACGGACGGGTGACTTCAGTTGCCGGGGACGAAGTTGGTGGCGTACGCCCAGGCGTTGTTGGCGACGGGGTCGTTGACGTGGTCGAAGAGGTTCTCGATGGGTCCCTTCCCGGTGACGATGGCCTGCACGAAGAAGCCGAACATGGAGAACATGGCGAGCCTGCCGTTCTTGATCTCCTTGACCTTGAGCTCGGCGGCGGTGTCGGGGTCATCGGCAAGGCCGAGTGGGTCGAATGCGCCGCCGGGGTAGATCTTGTCAAGGCCCTCACCGAGCGGGCCGCCACCGACACGGTAACCCTCGACGAAGCCCATGAGCACGACCTGGCAGGCCCAGATGGCCAGGATGCTCTGCGCGTGCACCAGGTTCGGGTTGCCCAGGTAGTCGAGGCCGCCCTCGCTGAAGATCTGCGCGCCGGCCTTGAACCACACGGCCTCGCCGAACTTGACGCCGTTCTTGGCAAGGATCTCCGGGAACACGCAACCCAGGGCGCCGAGCATGGCCCAGCGGCAGTGGATCACCTCCAGCTCGCGGTTACGGGCGAAGGTCTCCGGGTCGGCGGAGAGCCCAGCGGTGTCCCACCCGTAGTCGCCGGGGAACTCGCCGGTCAGGTACGACGGTGTCTGCTCGGAGAACGGGCCGAGGTACTTGGGACGGTCAGGGCCGTACCTGTCGTTGACATGTTTGTACTTGCATCATGCACGGATCGGAGCAGAATAATCAAGGTTTTAAATCTCTCACTATAGCTATAGCTTTTTAACCGCTATTCGAGTTTATGTACAATTTAGTCGTTATAGCCTGCTTTTAACTCTGCTATTAGTTGTTTTAGAGGCATACCGCTAAATGTCCTAGCCATTGAGAATAATGGAGTAAAGAAGAAGCATGTGTTACGAACCAGATGCTCTGGGGCGCGCTCTTGACGGTGCGGCGCATGGTGATGCGGCCGCCGGCATCGACGCCGACGCGGCTCACAAGAGCCTGGCCGAGGAAGCTGGTGGTCTGCTGCAGCGCGGAGGTGGCCATCTTCTGTCCGGCGATCGAGCAAGACGCGACTGATGTGTTGTTCTTCAGTTGATGACTGCCAACGGCCGGAGCCGCAGATCTTTATACGACAACTGGTGGGCGCGCGGCAAGCCACGTCCGCCGGAGCCCATTGGTTGCCGGTGCTGCTCTAGATATTGCGCACCTCAGCGTCCAATCCCCGGGTGCCAAGTGGTGGCAAGGATCGCGTCGCCCAAATCCAAAGCTATCTGGACCATACAGCTAAGCAAGGAGGCTCATGCGTCGCAGTCCCGAGACCGCCGTTGTACATTTCTCTGCTTGCCTATGGTACAACTGCAGTGAAATATCTTCATCATCCTTTGTCTCGGATCAGATAATTATCTTATGTTTTCTTTTCTGAAACTCCACTGCTCTGCTCTCCCATAAATGAACAGGACGCAGTTGAATAGGCAAAACATATCCCTTGTTCAAGCCATTCTGACTCCAGATGCATCAGTTCCACCAAGCTTCATCGTCATTGAAACAAGAAAATTATCCATTCTGTGCAACGTCAAAATGCATTACTTTCTCTCCGTAACGCATCTTAATTAGATGCAGAGGCCATAAAATACATTTTATTCCATGAACGTTCCAACATGGACTTTTTCTTCAACATTCCCTCATGAAATGAAGGAGTGACCTCTTTCCATTTTGTTTTATAAAAAAGTCAAGGTTCTGTGAAAATTCCAAACTGAATCCCCGTAGTAGGAAAGACTTGCATACACTAGCACTACAAATGGATCGACCATTTTTCATACGAGATACCACAATGAACATTGTCATGGTTTACAGATTCCACAACAACCAAAAAAAATGTTAAATTGATAAATGATCTAGCACAAGTGAACAAGTGGAATTTTTAATCAATCTATTTGCGTTACATTATCAATCTAGCCAGCATTGCAGGTATAGATATTGACAAATGAACATCCGTAAGGTATCCCTCCACCATAAATAATCTAACCCGGAGTTAAACACAATGTGCTATTTTCCTTTCAACTTGACGAGTGAGGTTTAAATGAATGATCCACCAATGCAGGTCGAGGGACAGTAGGACTTTTTTTTCATTTTCATATAGGTTTTTTATTCCATCATTCAGAAAAAATTAACAATAGGCTTAAGCCATTTCATTTTGTATCATGGGCCCATCAATGGGCTGTTCAATACAGCCTGATCTGAAGCACACATGGGCCGTCAAGTTCCAATGCATCCACCCCACGCTTGGACTCCTTGTCTGAGTTGTCTCCTTCCTCGATTTTTTTAATTAATAATTGACTTTTTTAATTTATTAATATTAATAACCGATCGATTCGAAAATTTGTAAAAATAGTTGTTTTGTCACCCTTTGAATGGGCGACAGGTACCTATCGCCCAATTATCGGACGACAACTCAAGTAAGTGGGCCCAGTCACCCTTTGATCCATCGGCAGGGGGTATCGTCCACCAGGTGGGCGACAGGATGGCTCGTGTGTTCTTTTCATTTTCAAAATTTTTCAACTTAACGGTTATGCATTCTAAAGTCTCAATTAAATATACTTTACGCATCGAAAACTTATGCCATATTATTTGGTGGTAAAGTATATATTGCTGCAACTTTAACTTACAACAGTCCAAAATATGTTTACAATTTTAAAACAAAAACATATAAAGTAGGCCGGTTGTTACGCGAGTCCAAAATATGTTTACAATTTTAAAACAAAAATATATAAAGTAGGCTAGTTGTTAAGCACAACAGTCCAAAATACGTTTACAATTTTAAAACAAAAATATAAAAATCGGCACAATTTTTTGATGTGTAAAAATATATTTCACTAAGACTTTAGTAAGCTTAACTGTTAAGCTGAAAATTCGAAAATAACACACCAGTCATCCTCCTATCGCCCGGCTAAAGGGCGACTTTTGGCGGGCGATAGGTACATATCGCCCTCGACATAGCGACTACTTTTACAAATTTTTAAATCAATCAGTTAGTAATATTAATAGATTAAAAAAAATCAATTATTAATAAAAAAAATTCCTCCTTCCTCCACATGAACCATCCCCCGTATAATGGGCCCATCAATGGGCTGTTCAATACGGCCTGATCTGAAACACACATGGGCCGTCAAGTTCCAATGCATTCAGCCCACGCTTGGACTCCTTGTCTGAGTCGTCTCCCCCTTCCTCCACATAAACCATCCCCCGAGCAGCTGCATCATCCGCGCATGCCCTGCGCCGCCGCCCACAGCTGCCAGGCTTACTCCTCTCCGCCCCTCCCAACAGCGACTGCGGCGAGGGCAAGATGGTGAAGAAGAGCAAGAAAAGCAAGAGCAAGCGGGTCACACTGCAGCAGAAGCACAAGGTGCTCCGCAAGGTCAAGGAGCACCACCGCAAGAAGCGCAAGGAGGCCAAGAAGGAGGGCAGGTCGAGCGGCCGGAAGAAGGTCGAGAAGGACCCCGGTATCCCCAACGAGTGGCCCTTTAAGGAGCAGGAGCTCAAGGCGCTCGAGATTCGCCGCGCGAAGGCGGAGCAGGAGATCATGCCAAGAAGGAGGCGCGCAAGGAGAGGGTGAGTGTCCTACTCGTGACTGACTCTCTCTCTCTCTCTCTCTCTCTCTCTCTCTCTCTCTTGTTTCTTGTGGATGGTGCTACGCTGTTAGTGTACGGTGCAGAACCTATCCTTCTGTGGAGGACGCCCCAGCTACCGGCCCTTGTTCATATAAGTTCATCGCCAAAGTTACCCTTTCCTGTGTGCTTAACTAGATTGGTATGAAATCATCAGATGTTAATATGCTGCCTGTGCATATGAATATATGATAGCGATCCGCTTGGTTATATCGTTGCAACTATGCTATGTATTTTTGGCCGTACCGACCTAGGTGTACAGACGGCCTTAGCTGTGTAAGTTTGGGTGTAACTATTGACGTGGGGCAGCCCCTGACCTAAGGCTGCTAAGTATTACTATTAGTACATCCCTTTGCTAGGCTGGGAAGATGAACTATTCCATGCTCGAGGGAATAACTTTCCTTATTGAACTCTCTGTCTGCCTCTACCCTGTGACTAGCCAATAGGGATTGGGAGTAAACTTCCAACTCTCACCTCCAAATCTCTCTCCTACTACTGCCGTTCGCCTTCCTATCTTTTGCCATAACCCACCATATGTGCAAATGCAGTTAGTCTGTGAAGGTTCATTTGTGTTTTTCGTTTAGTTTCATATAAATGTGCAATTTTTTTTCTTTTGTTAGTTGAACAGTAATTTATGGAGAAATTGAATATTGGGCAGTTGCTTTAAAACAACCATGTTAACAGGCCACAAGTTGGATCCGGTTGATTAGTATTGAATCGGCATGTTGTTTATTCCTACTTACAATATCAGGCCTTGTAGCAATCAAACAGCAGCGAACACCTATCGATGCAATTTCCAATCGACAGCACCATAGAAAAACTACTTTATTGATTGATGTGGATTATTTGCCCAGGCTCGGAAGAGGAAGCTTGGATTGCTTGAAGATGAGGACATTGCCAATTCGGCCTCTGCTGCTTCTGCACAGGGCACTCAGTTTGCAGAAAAAGATGAGGATAATGCTCCTTTACCAGTGGCTAAGATACATGGTAAATTTCCTCTTTTTTTGGTGATATAATTGCTCTACTGAGTCTAGCTTTACTGAATAAGTATACCAAATGTTTCATAGATCATTCCGAGAGGTCATTCTACAAGGAACTTGTTAAAGTAATTGAAGCTTCTGATGTAATTCTCGAGGTTCTTGATGCAAGGGACCCTCTGAGCACCCGTTGCATTGACATGGAAAAGATGGTTCGGAAGGCTGATCCGAGTAAACGGATTGTCCTACTTCTCAACAAAATAGGTATAGTGTTATCATGTTTATAATTACTCCTGTAATTTGTCATGGTTTTCTATATCTCAGTTTTAATTTGTAAATGTTAGATCTTGTTCCTAAGGAGGCAGTGGAGAAGTGGCTTACTTATCTAAGGGAAGAAATGTCAACTGTTGCATTTAAATGTAATACCCAAGAGCAGAGGACCAAGCTGGGATGGAAATCATCAAAACTTGATAAAACAAGCAATATCCCACAAAGAAGTGATTGTCTTGGTGCTGAGAACCTGATCAAATTGCTAAAGAACTATTCCAGAAGCCATGAGGTAGTTGATCCTAATTTGCAACATAATATTGTTGTATATCTAGCTTCGGTCACGTGTTATGCTAGTTGATTTCATGAGCACATAACTATTAAACTGATGTATATTTTAGTATATCTAGCTTTGGTGTTGTGGTAGTTGATTTCGTTAGCACATAATTATTAAAGTGACGTGTATTATTCTCCAATCCTTTGTGGTTGATAACCTAAACATCAATCTAGTTGCAACTTCCTTTTTCTTGCTTATACAACTATTACCATTTCTGTAAAAGGTTAATGTGATCATTTATATTTTCATGGGAGCACCCTACATTTTGTTGTACTGGACCTAATGACCTATCTGTATATTATCATGACAGCAGGTTATTCATAATTCTATCTTCAGTTCCTAGTTGGTGCTCAGCCATATATATTTATGTATATAATTTTGTTTCCTATTTTCCTTTGTGGGCCCTTTTAAGTTATTTTTTTAATGGTGTACTTGCAGCTCAAACTGGCAATTACAGTGGGTATTGTTGGTCTTCCTAATGTTGGCAAGAGCAGTCTGATAAATAGCTTGAAGAGATAGCGAGTGGTTAATGTTGGTTCCACTCCAGGGGTTACTAGATCTATGCAAGAAGTTCATTTAGACAAGAAAGTGAAGTTATTGGATTGTCCTGGTGTTGTTATGCTCAAATCTGCTGACAGTGGTGTGTCTGTAGCCCTTCGCAACTGCAAACGAGTTGAGAAAATGGATGATCCAGTTAGTCCTGGTAAGCAATACTTTTAACTTTCTGGTTATTTCTATTATCGTTAAAGTTTTTTTGTTACTGTTGTTCATGATGTGACTCGAAAGGCAAAATGACATATTCCATTTTTCTTCCTCTTTGTTAATGCTAATAGTTAAGGAGATCCTAACTCTTTGCCCGCATGAGAAATTGCTCTTCTGTACAAGGTGCCAAGCTTTAGTACAGTTGATGATTTCCTCCAGAAAGTTGCGACTCTTCGGGGAAAATTGAAAAAGGGTGGTATAGTGGATGTTGAAGCTGCGGCAAGAATCGCTCTTCATGACTGGAATGAAGGTAGAACCAATAGTTTTTTTTTTTTTTTTGTTATGAACTTTGTCAATTAATTTTGTTTACATACCTCTTGTTCTTAGGTAAAGTACCATATTATACACTGCCACCAAAAAGAGATGCTTTGGAGGAGTCGGATGCAGTAATTATTTCAGAAGCTGGAAAAGAATTTAATATTGATGAAATTTATAAAGCTGAGTCTTCTTATATTGGTGGTCTAAAGTCTATGGAAGATTTCCATCATATAGAAATTCCACCTAATGCCCAACCGCGTATTGATGAAGAGATGTTAGAGGTAATATTTCTTGGTTTTCCCTGAATCCAGACGGTAATTTGAACTATTCTAATCACTGTAGATTTCTATTACATATTTCAATTTCCAACTGTATACAGTTCTGTTACGCCAGATTCAATGCATCATTTATTGGTGTTTGTATGGCTTCCAGCGTTGTCTTAACTGTGTAAGCTTTTGTTAGGATTCAATCTGTTTTATGAGGATTTTTTCAGACTAGTATCAGCTCTTGATTTGATGGATGATCCCTGTAAAAGTTTATAAACTCTTGTTATGCTAACAGTAGTCCAAAAATTTTGTTACATAATTCACATGCAAATACTCCACAGTAACATGTTCTGCAAAATAACATTTTACATGCATCAGGTTCAGTGTGTCCAGTTCTTAAAAAACAAAAAGGTTGTGCTCACCCTTTTTATATTGCCCTGATCAGGATACCAAGAAGCCAAGTGATCCTGTTGAGGAAAGCCGTGAGCAGTCGATGTCTGATGTAAATGACCGTGATGGAAGCAAGGCTACCAGTTCTAGTACACAAAATGACAAGCTGTACACTGCTGAGGGTATACTTGACCCTCGCAAGAGAAAAGCAGAGAAGAAGCGGCACAAAGCAAACAAGTTCAGCGTGCTGAATGATATGGATGAAGACTATGATTTCAAGGTGGATTATCAGATGAAGGATGGACCAACGGATGATGAAGATGAGAACAATGATATACCAGCCAGCGACAAAGATGGGAGCAAAGCCGGAGATGCATGCGAGGATACCCTATGACTGGTGTTGATGATGCCTAAAATAAATTTGCCCCTTTCGACTGTAGACATGAAAGGTAATTTCTGTTATGATGTATAGCAAAGATGACTGGTGGGGTTGCGAAATCGGCCCACAAAAATTTTGTCCTCTGTTTCTTTCGGTGAACTTGAGTTGAATGCGTACTTGAATGGTTTGCACTTAATTCCCTTCCGTGCGCTCGGGCTTCATAATTTGAAATGCTCCACTACTAGGAGTTATGCCAAATCCAGCTCAACACTTTTAGTTCGCATCTTCTCTGGTTTGGCGGCCTGGTGTTCTAGGTTTGTCATACGAAATTAGGAGGCAGATCCTGATGTCCAAAGAGTTCATGTCTTCACAATAATATAAGAACCAAGAGAACTAAATTAGAGTGCATTACAAAACCTATCCAATAATCAATCCTTTCGTGGACTAAGTTTATTCAGACAAACATAACCTGTTTAGACCCATCTCGGTAAAACTTAAAGTTGATAATAAAGCGTAGAAGTTATGATTCAGGTTCCACTAACATCAACTGTACATAGCGAATGCAGAGTAGCAATCTAAGGTAGTTCGATATAGCTACACAACGAATCTGCACCGAACAACGCTATTTTTGAGAATTAGTTGCTCCACGTCAAAGTGCTACTCTGGTTTCAGTGGTGGAATATCTGCACGGCAAGGCTGAGAACGACAATATGGACCCACACCCACATTTTTAGTTAATGTGGCACGCTCTGCAAATGGCACTCCTCGAATCCCTGAATACCGATATGAACAGAATCTTGGACGTTTGTTAAATTGCTGCCACTGTTGCTCTTCTTGTGGAAGTTGCCATTTTTGCCAGCGCTGTTTCCTCTTCTGATTCTTATTTGGTCTTCTCCCAGTTGAGTCCTGCCACCTCCAACCTTGATCTTGCTGATTCTGAAGCAGATTTGGCTGTGACTTGCGTGTATTGTGCTGCTGGCGCAGGCGCTTCTTTCCTGGTTTTTGCTGAAACTCTCGCTCCTTTGGCTGCTGATGCTCCTCCTTTTGAGCCATTTGTAGCTGCTTATGTGAAGTTGAGACAAAGGCAGGAATACCTGCTAGACTTTGCTGCTTGTCTGCATATCTATGTAACAACTGGCTAATTTCTTCCTTAATGCTACTGCGATGGACAGAATTAAAATTGCATGCATCCACTGAAGTCCGTGACAATATGAGCGCATTGACATTCTTCTCCATAGCTTGATTCTGCACAAGGGATGAGAACAGCATTAAAACTCAAAGTACAACATCTTAGTATTAGTACATGGAAGCAAGAAAATCATCCAGGAAGAGTATTTTTTTATTCTCAAATTCAAAGATTTGAAATGTAATAATCAAAAGTTCCTATGTTTATATTAATCGAATCATCACAACAACATTCTTTTGCAAGAAAAGGACCAAACCAGAGATTCCGCTGAATCGCTTTCGTTGCTTAGTATCTCTTCAGCAGTCTTTTTGGCATTTTTGACATAATCGTCCATGACGGAAACTGGAGGGCATCTGTCTGTCAAATTCAATGTAGATGCCAATCTCATAGCATCAAACGGCTGCCCATTTCCAATCAAATGATAGATCAAATCTGCAGAAGAGTGTAATTTAATCAGTTAAACGTAAGCAGATCACCTGGCAATGGCAAGCCACCGGTATAGTATCCATGCAACATGCAGTAATTGCATATGTAGCACTGGGAAATATAACAGCCGTAAGTGATTTTGCTATTGTTTCACTTGTAAAATTGCATTTTTCATTGTACAATATGATGGCATTGACATCCAACTTGAAACAATATGATGGCTTGACAGAAATAAGACATGAATCTCAGGTGATAACAAACAACACGACAGTATGGCACAAATCTAGCAACGATAGTCACTGACATGTCAACATGACCTATATCCATTAATCTCTGACGGAAAACAACATTCCAAACTAATGCTCAAAGATAACTGCGAAAAGAGAATGTATCGATTACTACACAGATGGAAATGAATGTAAGTATTTGACAGCTCACTTGTCAATGCCATAATAATCCAACGCTCACTTTAAGCAAGAATTGATTGGTAACAGTTAAGCCATCATATCTTTGATTTCTAGCAATTCCCTTCTTTGACTTATCATTGCCTCCTCGCTAGTTTATTTTCATCATAGTTTATTTAGGGAGATAGCTTGTACTGTCGTGTGAGCCAAACACTTGGGTGTCCTGTTCTTAAGCCCAATAAGGATGGATGCTAAGTTTCAGGCTTCAATTTGAACTTTTAAGGTCGAGGTCTGTTCGCTGGAGACAATGATGGAACATTGATTGACTCCAACTTGAAGGTAAGCTCATTCTGATCTCGGCTGGAACCCTGGTTCCATTTTCTTAAAAAGCTCATGTATTCTGAACGGAATATTTAGGTCAGGTTTATCAGAACATACTAGTAGGCTAACACTTAGCATAGGTTAGCTACAAGCCTACAGCATATGAAATGAAACACGGGATGGTAACAGTGTTAGTGTCTTTGAACCATACCAGTCATCTTTTCTATTAGGCCAAGCTGCTTGCAGAGCTCGATGCAATTCTCCTTCAGCTGAGGCGGGAGATTGTCGAAGAGCCGGATGATCTCATCAGCGTCAAATTCCAGGACAATGTTGTAGGAAGCAAGGAAGGTGAACAGGCCCCATCCAGCCAGACGGCTCATGCCCCTGCAATTCCCACTCTCCCCAACCATCATCTCCTTCCACTCCCACGCCAGCCGCTCCGCCTGCGCCAGCGTGTCCGCCGACGGCCCGATGGCAGTGCGGGTGAGGGTGAGGCAGGGCACGCATTCCAGCAGCGCGACGCAGTTCCCCCAGCTCCTGTAAGTCATGGACCCCGGCCTGGCCAGGAATCCCCCAACGGCGCGGACCACGAGCGCGTGCGGGTCCGCGGCGCCGAGCAGCGCCGGGAGGAAGGCGCGCCGCGCGGGGAGGGAGCTCCTACAATTCTGGCACAGCGTGTCCACCAGCGCCGCGGCGTCCATGCTCGCGCACGCCGCCACAATGTCCCGTGCCAGAGCCTTCTCCGTGGTGGCGGGCGGATGCGGCGGCCATTTGGCCTCCCCCTCCTCCTCGCCCTCTTGGTGGGAAGATGATTCCATGGGCTCAATTTCACCCTTGCTCACCTCTTCCTCGCCATCCTGCCCGGGGGACGCCTCGATTTCCCCTCCTCGGACTCGTTCCCCACTTCATCACCTTCCTGGACGCGGCGCGCGTCGGATGTCCCACCGATCTCCCCCATGGCCCCCTGGTGTACTTGGCCAATAGACTCGTTATTGGACTCCTCCACTTCACCCGCATTGCTCTCCTGCGGCTCCTGCCTCGCGCCGCGCTCGACGTGGGGTTCGCGGCCCTCATCCGCCAGGTGCTCGACGACGGTTATTGGGCCGCCCGCCGCGAAATCGGGGTGGAGGGAAGCGGAGCCGTGATGGGGGAAATGGGCGGAAACGGTCGACTCGACGGCGGAGAGGTGCGCGTCGAGGTCCTCCCAGCGGAAGGGGATCGGGACCGGGGAGCAGGCGGCGAGGCGGTCGAAGGACTCCCGGAGGCGCTGCTTCTTGGCGGCGAGCGCGGCGATGGCCGGCCGCAGTTCCGCCGGCGTCATGGCCGTCGGGGGCAGGGTCGGAGCCGGCGGGGAAAGCGAGAGCCAAGTGGTGGTTGGTTGGGGTTTTCGGGGCTCCGTCGCCATTTCTCCGGGTGGCTGGCTTCGCTTTGCGTATCCTCCGATCTGACAACTGCAAGCGTGGGTTGCGTGCTTTAGTGAATCATGGGCCTCTGCTAGGAAGACCATGACCATCTCAATTCGGCCCAATCAATATCAATACTTCTATCGAAGGGTGTCCAGCAAATGAGTGCTTATACTTTTTTTCTTTAACGTCTAGTATAAATATAGTATTTGTCCGTACGCGTATAAAAGAAACTCATCAACGCAGACTGGGCACACAAACGACCTACATCTACACAGCCGATCAAGCATGTCCTTTTAAAGAAGAGAAAATTACCTGTAAAGCATCAAGAAAACTTGCTATTATCTTTGTAACACTCAAACTTGAAAAGTTTCCTATGTATGGAGCAACGAAACTTTTTCCCTCTCTAGCACTTTCGTTACTATGAGCACTTAACGGTGTTAACTACAAAAGAAAAGACATTTTTGTCTCTATATGGTTTCCGTAAACTATGGTACTCGTAGGCTACTATTTAGCGCACCATTTTAGCACATACGTGATTTTGGAGTCAATTTTTTTGCATGGAGTGTTTTAAAATAAAAAAACAGCCCCTATGGAGAATCTTTACATAAGCAAAGCAGACACATGTAGTAAGCATATCCATGTGACATGATATTTAAACAAATAAATTTTTGATACTGCACACCACTCGGGATCAACAATACGGATAAATTATTTTCCAGGATCTCATAACCATAACCATCCAGGATAGTACAGATCGTACATTGAATTAAGTTTTAGTGCTAGTATAAAAACGATATTATTACATAGAGATGACAATCACGGACTCAATCTTCGTTTACTCCTTGTGCTCATTGCAGGACTAGTAGGTTGAACCATTTTGCTCCTTGTATTCATTGTTGGGTTATGAAGCTGAAGCTTCTTAGGTATTGTGACAACCTTCTTCTTTTTTTTTTTTTTGCCCTTCCCCTTCCTTTGTCCTTCAATTGTTTGATCGGTCGGAAGTGGAAGGGGCTGATTTGAGCCACTCCTTGACCAATTATTTGACTAACGAGTAAACATTAAAAAAAAGATTTAGTAGAGCTACCTTTTTGAGGCTGCAAAGTTAGAGCTTCCATGATTTCCATCATTTGTACATGAAATGTCCAAGCTTTGGCTATGGAGAAAATATTAGAATTAGTAGATTCAAAGTTCAATTTAGCACGAAGTTACAACAAAAAGCAGGTGTACCTTTTGGAAGTTTGAGAACAAGAGTCAATGTGTTTTCTCTTTGTACAACTACTACTCTCCAATGGTTGACTACAAGTAAGAAGGACAATGAAACATAGAAGCTGCTGGAGAGAACAATTAAGAGATAACAAACCTTGACGGTGGAAAGGACATAGAAGGTGTTGGAGCTTCATCTTCCCATGGCACAATGGAATTTTGATTTGTTGTGGTTGTATTTTTTCTCTTCTTTGGTGGTCCTCTACATAAGCAATTTAAAATAAAATTTAGTGGGTTTTGGAAATGTAACACATACATGTAAGCAAACTAGAACATAGACACATATCTTAGAGCTTTCATTGCTTCTATGTCTTCTTTGCTACCCTTCTTGCAAGTATTCCAATGATGGCTATAGTCAAAACATATAGGGCATTGATGCCCTTTACTCCTTTTCTTATCACCAACGCCTTTATGCCTCTCGGTTTTAGGCCTACCAGCTACAACCTTTAGAAGTGGTGGATGCATGAAAAAACCATCTTCCGATTTAGGCCACTGGGCCTTGTCGGAAAAGCAGGAATCAATGCACTATAGGCTGTTCTAAATTTCTCAATGGAGTAGTACCAGTCAACATGTTTGTCAATAGGTTCATTAGCAAGTGAGGTAATGAATGCTAGAGCATGGTTGTAAGGAATCTAGATACCTGTCATTGCCTACAAGAACATGTCTTTCATAGGAGGATCTTCCTCATCGTAGTTAACAATTGGGTGATGATTTACTTCTTCATATCTCTCCTCCTCCTCAATCTCTTCTTCCTCTATGAGGACCCGAATTTCACCAAGTGTGAAATCCGAACCCTTTGTACCTCTTTGCCACTCCCGGGAGTGTGGCACGTACATCCATCACAATTTAGCATCATAAAACCAAAAGAAAGAATCAAAACAAGGTAAGATAGTAAAGATCATCCAAAATCACAGTCTCAATCTCAAATCTCAACATCATGGGTACATGATCGTGACACGCGAGCCAACGAGATGACATGATAAGGAAACTAGCGGAAACGTCTCACATGATGAAGCGGTGATGGAACTCCAACTCCACAGGCAAACTTGAGTGCATGCGAGACCGTCACTCCTCTCCCGCGACACCGTCGATCGGCTCGGCGAGATCCTCCGTACCAACGTCTCGAAAAACAAAGTGAGAAAGCCGTGAGTACATAAAGTACTCATCAAGCCGCAACTACCTAGAAACAATGTATGCATTCTTGGATATTTCAAGGATAGGGAAGGGCTAGCACCTAAAGCAATTATTCCTGAAGTCTATGTGAAACAGTTTTATTATTAGTCAAATTTTATAAGTGGCCTTGTAGGAAACAACACAATCCTACAAGGGTCAAATTTTATGTCTAGCACACCTCCACTAGAACCACAGCTTGAAGCCGGAAGTAAAACATCTATCATAGGGGAGAAGAAGTAAACTAATCAAGTGGGTCGCTCAGTGGTATTGCCCCTTTCCTAAGGCTAGGCTATACGTATAGATTATATATCTCTGCAGAGAGTAAGCATCTCGTATCCATATAAAGAGGTACTATAACATAGGACTACTGCAGAAGCCTATGCACAGCAACACTCACAAGATCATTCAACAAAGCATCGACCGGTAGGCGTCCGTCCCTCGAGTCCGGGATCCTCTAACCACAACGCGACGTGAAGGTCCTGAAGGTGTGAAAGGCGTACCACCGGCCAGGCGGGATATCCTCTACTCATGGGTCGAGACAACGCTCCAAAGACCCACTAACACTATCTCTACACCACGGCGGGCCATTCGAGTCCTCTCGCTAGGTATCTTGATCCACCTCGCCCATACGGGTCACGTGGTATGCTAGTAAACCAAAGAGCAAGCAAGCACAAGAACCGGTCCTCAAGCTGCCAGGGCGAGTCACCAATCCCTCTCCTCAAACCACAGTCTCAACAACAACAAGTATCACCACAACAGGAACTCCATAGCCCAAAGTTCCTACACCACTATGTCCGCAACAGGCACTCTCTAAATAGGGACTGAAAGTTGCCTAGAGGGGGGGGGGTGAATAGGCAATCTAGATAAAAACCTGAAATTACAACACTTAAAAGCAAATGGATTAAATTCGCCATCGACGGAACTTCCGTCGTGGTGGTGAGATGAAAACTCTAGGGAATGGAAAGGGAGAGGAAATCTCACGATTCCACTTGAATGGAAACCTTCCTTTTTGCCTTGAAAGTGTTATACCTGCAGGAATTCAATAGACACGCAATACACAAGTAGATCGGGCTAAAACACACCCGAGAGATGAACAAGCAAACACACAACAAAAAACAAACAAGAGAGGCGCGGAGATTTTTCACCGAAGTTCGGACCCCTCACAAAGAGGTTCATACGTCTCCGTTGAGGAGCTCACAAAGAGCCGGGTTTCTTTCAACCCTAATCCTCCCAAGCAACCACAAAGGTCAAACTTGGTTTTCTTCTTCTTCCTTGGATTCCTTTCCTTGCGGAGGCGAATCTCAACCTTCACAAACTTCCCAAGGCTCACCACAAGCTTGGGAGCTCTAGGGCAACACCTAGCCAATCTAGGAGAACGAATCTCCAAGAGTAACAAGTGAAGAACGAGATTAATTGCTAAGGGAAGATGTGCTCTAGGTTGGGTTGGTGCTATCAAGCTTGGAATCAAGATGGGAGCTCACTCCAATGGCTTTGGATCTCAAGAGGAGTGGAGAGGAGTGAGAGAGAAAGCTTGAGCAAGATCCGAGAGTTCACAAGGCACCAGCTGCTTTTCTCACGGGTTAGGTCAAAGCTTTATATAGTGTGGGCTCTAAAAGAGCCGTTGCTCAAGTTCAATGATTGGACTTGACGAAACTTCCGTGGGTGACGGAACTTCCGTCACCCTATTAGGTCAACTCGCGAAAAGCCCAGGACGGTACTTCCGTTCGAGTTAGAACTTCCGTCCAAAACTCTCTGGAACCGACGGAACTTCCGTCGAGCAAGATTTGAACTGGAAAACCCTAGGAACGGTACTTCAGTCACGTTTGGGACTTCCGTCCCAAACTCTCTGGAATTGACGGAACTTTCGTCAGCCTGGACGGAACTTCCGTCGGTGTGGAGAAGATAGGAAAAGATAGGCTTTTTGATCGAGGTTGAGTTGGTATTTTGGTTCCAAGTTATTTGAGAATACCTAGAGCACATTCTTCCCTGCACGTAAGATCGCTTCACCCCTCTTAATAGTTTGGCTCACCTATACTCAAGAAGCTATAAATCTAGACTTGTCATCTTGGCTCTTTGAGTACTTCATCACTTTTTAATTGAGAGGTTTACTTTCTCACATTGTGGATACTATCATTTTGTTGTCTCGCACAATGACTCAATAACCACATTAGAGCTTTTAATCATTTGTCATTTATCACCAAAACCCACTAGGGGGCCTAGTGCATCTTCAATCTCCCCTTTTTGGTGATTGATGACAAACAATTAAAAGGGATAAACGATATCGAATGCGTAAGGAACAAAAAACAAACAAAATATAGCGGAGCTCCCCTAAAGCGATGCATGGGTCACACAAACATGTGAGAGAGCTCCCCTATATTTTGTGCTTGTGGGGTGCCTAAAGACAAGGTGCACAAGTGACAAGCTTAAGTGTGAAGATGAAAAAGAGAAACAGCACAAGCGCGAATAGCTTCACACCACATAACGCAAGCCACATATATCAATGAACTAAAAGGCACCACATTAAAGCATTAAGCAACCATCATCCATCATTCAAGCACAAAGTTTGCGAGGAATTAAAAAACTAGCCCTATTACAATAGAGCACAAATCACATAGTTCATTACATAAGTTCCCATGAGTTCCAATGACTAAGATAGATAAAGAACACAAAGATAGGAAAGTAGTGATCCAGTGATCCCTTTTCTCACTCTCTCCCCTTTGGCATCAAGGCACCAAAAAGGAAGAAAGGAAGGAGAGTGAGATGGGAAATTATTCGTCGCCCTCCCGCCCGCCAAAGTCCTCCTCCTCTTCTTCTTCATCTCCTGCATGGGCTGCATGGGAGCTTTGACCACCATCACCACCAAAGTAGGGAGCATAGTCCTCGGGCTGCCGCCGATAGACAGGAGGGGGTGCATCCTCCTCTTCCTCGGATCCCGGAGGGGAGACCTCGGCACCCCGTGACCTCATGAAGTTCTTCATCCTTCTAGCATTCTTTTTGACACCCTGCCCGGTCCGGTGGATATCAACAGCATTTGCGGTGCACACATTGAAGATAGACTTGAGGGCGCTCAAGATGCGAGAAGTGGGAGAGCCTTCCCGGCGTGGAGCTGCACTGCTAGAGGTACCAACTGGGGCTGGGGTGCTGCGCTTCTTCTTTGCTCCTCCTTTTAGCTTTAGCTGCAGGGGACGATGCTTGTATTCCTTCTCAAATGTCAGCTGGGTAACTCCCTCAATCATAGCCATAATCCAAGGAGCATAGGGAAGTGTCATCCTAGTATTCACGCTGCGCCTGCTAATCTCCTCAAAGATAAATCCCATGACATAAAAAGGAGCAGCGTCGGGTGCAAACCTCACTAACACATTCCTTGACCAAGCAGCAATCTGGTCATTGTATCCATCCTTGGGCACAATGGTCCGGCGAAGGATCCTGTTAAGGTAGAAGTAGTAGGGCTGAAGTCCCTTTGTTTGTCCATAGACACATGGGCCATCCTCATACATAAAGACCAGCACCGACTCGGGGATGGTTTGCTCATTGATGATGGTCTCATGATCATCATCTCTGTCGGACTCGGCAGGTTGAAATAAGAAGCAAACACTCGCCATCCGTACTCATAGCGCTGTCCTTGAGTCATCCAAACTATCTTGTGGCGGCCGGTGTCAATGTAGAGTGTGCCATAGAACCGACAGACAATTTCTTCATTCCAATCATAGCGGAAAGCCATGAGATCATACACTCCACGGGCCTTGCACGCATCTATCACTTGATCAAAGATAGCATCATTCTTGTTCTCCATGTACTGCCAATCAATCCATTGATGTGGATGCAGCCTTTGAGACTTCTTCCGCATGTCAATGAAGAACGTGTAGTAATAGTCTTGTTGACCCCACAAGTGAAACCTCGGATCCGATGCCTTTTTCTCCCGTACACTCGCAGGGATCCGTCCTTCTCAGAGACATCCGAGCACATCGGGATGCCTCCTCATATCACATCGGCTGTGGGAGCCAATGTAGACCGGTGGCCTCACACGAACATCATCGGTTGCAACACTGCAGCGGCTGCCTCGACTGGTCACGTGCAACTCCCTTGCCCTTGCCTCGACCGTCGGGATGCGGTGTGCGCTTGATCACCCTCTTGCGCTTGAGCTGTGATCGAGGCGGCAGCTCCTCCTCACTCTCCGACGAGGGAACTTCCTCCTCAATCTCCTCATCACGGTTTGGTTCCCTAATGGTTGGCCCGCCGCTCTTCCTGCCCGCGTGCTTGGTACGAGTCATACTCGGCAAGAAAGAAGGAATTGATAAGAGCTTGGTCGAATAGAATAGGTAACGTGTCAATGTGGGCAGCTTCATGAGCGAAGTTCTGCCGGGACGGAACTTCCGTCACGGACGACGGAACTTCCGTCCTGTCAGGATCTGCGCCCATGGAGTTGACCAAACCAACACAAGATCTATTCTACCCACTAGTGTTAGACAAATACTTGAGTATACTAAGATGCTAGACGCTATTCTACTCAAGATAGACCAACAAGCTACTAGCATTGACCAAGATTTGAAAAAAGGAGATTTCAAGATCCATACCAAATCCACGCGAAGGAGAGCGCGAATCCACGGAAGAAGTTGAGGAACGGAAGTGCCGTGGGATGGGGAAGCTTTCCCACGGATTACTTGAGCTTTTCCTTGGTTGAAATCGCAGATCGCCTCGGGTGCTCACGAGCTAGGGTTTGGGAGGAGAGAGAAACCGTGGAGAGTTATGAGGAAGAAGAAGGAAAAAGAAGGGGTCGGGTTCCCCTTAAACCCGCACATGACGGAAGTTCCGTCACTGACGGAAGTTCTGTCAAAACCAGAGAGTTTTGCACGGAAGTTCCGCCGTGGAACGGAAGTTCCGTCCTGTCTCGGTTCAGCCCGTTTTGGAAAAATTTTGAGAAAAAGTTTTGAATTTTAGAGACCTAAGTTGGAACTTGGGGTTGCCTTCACTTGTGGATAGCCAGTAATCAACCACGAGAGAACAATATCCACAAGATGGGCAATATGATCACACGATCAACTTCAAATATTTTCAATACAAAAGATAAGCTTTATTTTTGCAAATAGTTTTTGAGAGAATAAAGACAATAATCAATATCACCAAGATGCACAAGATTTCATTCCACATTAGAAGAATCAAGTATGTTAAGTTCACTCCTAAGCTCACAGAATCTTTTCTCATCTAATGGCTTGGTGAAGATATCGGCTAGTTGTTTATCGGTTCTCACATAGCTAATCTCAATGTCCCCTTTGATTGAATGATCTCTCAAGAAGTGGTGTCGGATATCTATATGCTTAGTCCTATTGTGATCAACAGGGTTGTATGCAATCATGATGGCACTCTCATTATCACATTGGAGAGGAACTTTGGTCAAAGAGTATCCAAAGTCCTTAAGAGTTTGTCGCATCCATAAGAGTTGTGCACAACAACTACCGGCTGCAACATACTCCGCTTCGGCTGTGGAAAGGGCAACCGAGTTTTGTTTCTTGGATGACCATGACACAAGGGACCTACCCAAGAATTGGCAAGTCCCGGAGGTGCTTTTTCTATCTACCTTACATCCGGCGTAGTCGGCATCGGAGTAGCCAACTAACTTGAATTTGGCGCCCTTAGGATACCACAATCCTATGTTTGGAGTGTGAACCAAATATCTCAAGATTCTTTTAACGGCCACTAAGTGGCTCTCTTTTGGAGCGGCTTGAAATCTTGCACACATGCACACACTAAGCATGATATCGGGCCTAGATGCACAAAGGTAAAGCAAAGATCCAATCATGGAGCGATATACCTTTTGATCAACCGCCTTCCCATTCACGTCCAATCCTAGATGACCATTTGTCTTCATTGGAGTCTTGCTTGACTTTGCCTTGTTCATATCAAATTTCTTGAGGATGTCTTGGGTGTACTTGGTTTGACTTATGAAAGTTCCATCTTCTAGTTGCTTGACTTGAAAGCCTAGAAAGAACTTCAACTCCCCCATCATCGACATCTCAAATTTTCTAGTCATAATCTTAGCAAACTCATCACGTAAAGATTGGTTAGTAGAACCAAATATTATGTCATCGACATATATTTGGCATCCAAATAAATCACTCCCAACTTTTCTAGTGAAGAGGGTAGGATCGGCCTTGCCCATTATGAAGCCCTTGTCGATGAGGTATCCCTTGAGGTGTTCATACCAAGCTCTTGGTGCTTGCTTGAGCCCGTAGAGAGCTTTGTGAAGCTTGTACACGTGGTGAGGTTTCTTCGGATCTTCAAAACCCGGTGGTTGTTGCACGTACACTTCTTCTTGAATTGGACCGTTGAGGAATGCACTCTTCACATCCATTTGATATAACTTGAAGCCATGGTGTGTAGCATAGGCGAGCAATATGCGAATTGACTCAAGCCTTGCTACCGGTGCATATGTTTCCCCAAAGTCCAAACCTTCAACTTGTGAGTACCCCTTTGCAACAAGTCTTGCTTTGTTCCTCACCACTACACCATGTTCATCTTGTTTGTTGCGGAACACCCACTTGGTTCCCACAACATTTTGCTTGGGTCTCTCCACCAATGACCACACTTTGTTTCTCTCAAAGTTGTTCAACTCTTCTTGCATGGCCACCACCCAATCCGAGTCTTGCAACGCTTGTTCTACTTTAAGAGGCTCCAAAGAAGAAACAAACGAGTAATGATGGCAAAAGGTAGCGACTCGGGATCTAGTGGTTACCCCTTTTAAATGTCACCAAGAATGTTATCAACGGGATGATCTTTTTGTATGCTTTGGCGCACTCGGGGTTGTTGGGGCCTAGGTGCATCTTCTTCTTGTTCTTCTTGTTGTTTGTCTTGATGATCATCACCTCCACCATTTTGTTCTTGACCTTGGTTATTGCCTTGATCATGGTCGTCACCATGATCTTGGTCACCACCTTGATCTTGTTCATTTTGTGGATCTTGTGGGGGATCTTCATCTTGATTTGGAGAAGATGGATCACCTTGCACTTGAGTTGGGTCTTGTGGCCTTATTTCACCAATTGCCATGTTCCTTATTGCTTCACAAGGAGCTTCATCACCTACGTCACTTGGATTAACTTGCTCTACTTGAGAGCCGTTAGATTCATCAAATGTTACATCACGCGTGATCTCAACAATGCCGGAGACTTTGTTGAAAACTCGGTATGCATACACATTTGATCTCGTATCCAAGTAAGAAACCTTCATTGGTCTTTGGAGCAAACTTAGAAGACCTTGACTTCTTGTTAAGAATAAAGCATTTGCTCCCAAAGACACAGAAATACGACACGTTAGGAATTTTACCGGTGAGAAGCTCATAGGGTGTCTTTTTCAATATCTTGTGAAGGTACAACCGGTTGGTTGCATGGCAAGCGGTGTTGATGGCTTCGGCCCAAAAGGTGTCGGGAGTCTTGTATTCATCAAGCATGGTTCTTGCCATCTCAATGAGTGTGCGGTTCTTCCTCTCGGCTACACCATTTTGTTGAGGAGTGTATGGTGCGGAGAACTCATGCTTGATGCCTTCTTCATCTAGGTACTCCTCGACTTGTGTATTCTTGAACTCGGTGCCGTTGTCACTTCTAATCTTCTTAATCTTCACTTCATATTCATTTTGTGCTCTTCTCAAGAAACTCTTTAGAACACCTTGTGTCTCACTTTTATCCTTCAAAAAGAATACCCAAGTGAAACGGGAATAATCATCAACAATGACTAGGCCATACTTGTTACCGCCAATGCTTAGCTATGTGACCGGACCGAAGAGGTCCATGTGAAGCATCTCCAATGGTCTTGTGGTCGTCATCATCGTCTTGGATGGATGGTTGGCTCCAACTTGCTTTCCGGCTTGACATGCGCTGCACACTTTGTCCTTCTCAAAGGCAACATCCTTTAGTCCAACGACGTGGCCACCCTTTAGAAGTTTATGTAGATTCCTCATCCCAACGTGAGCTAGTCGGCGATGCCATAACCAACCCAAGGTGGTTTTTGCTATCAAACAAGCACTTAGATTGGGACCCTCTTTGTTGGTGAAATCAACAAGATAGATCTTATCCTCCAAGTACCCTTTGAATGCAATTGAGGAATCCGCTTTTCTAAAGACGGTCACGCCTTCATCGGTAAAGAGACAATTAAAACCTATTCCACAAAGTTGTGATATGGACATTAAGTTGTACCCTAAACCTTTCACTAGAAACACATTACTAATTGAAAGGTCATGGGTGATTTGAATTCCACCACGACCAATTACCTTTCCTTGTTGATCATTTCCAAAAGATATGCTCCCACTTGGTAGATTGTCTTTGTCAAGTGTGGAGAACATCTTCTTCTCCCCGGTCATATGATTTGAGCACCCGGTGTCGAGTACCCATATTGAACCGCCCGAGGAGTATCCCTACACACAATTAAGCACAAGATTTAGGCACCCAAACTTGCTTGGGTCCCTTAACTTTAGAAACAACACTTTTGGGCACCCACACACAAGGATTTCACCTTGCATAGTGTGGCCCAACAAATCTTGCAACTACTTTCCCATGAGCACCATGGGTTAGTTCATATGTTGCACGATCATACACATAGAAGGATACGGGTGAGCTCTTCTTTTTGAGCTCTTGTGTTGTTTTGGCCTTCTTCACGTGCTTGGTTTGAGCAACTTGCTTTGGTTGATTCATGTTGGTCTTGTTGTTGAATCTCTTCTTGGGTTGCTCCTTGAATCCAATGCCTTTGTTGCCATTGAACTTTCTTTCCTCACTAACAATTTTCTTAGCTAGCTCAACTTGAGCCGCTCTCTCAAGATTCTTGACCTTGTTAGTGAGATCCTTGATTGTCACCTTATCGGTGGCAATGTTGTCAATGTCAACATCTTCACATCTTGTACACTCTTTTCTTGATGAGGATTGCATTGACTCAACCTTGCTTTTGTGCGTCAATGTGCTACTCTTGAGGACTTCAATCTCTCCTTCCAACAACTTGTGATTCTCTTTAAGAGATTCACACTTTGTTTGGAGTGAGAGGTTGATGTCTTCAAGCTTAGCATTTGACTTGTTTACCTTAGTAAGGCAAAGAGTCAACTCCTCGTTCTTCTTTCTTTCTTCCTCAAGCAAGACCTTCAACTCTTTAATCTCATCAAGCTTCTTGATAAGCATGTTTTCTTGTTTGTCCACCATCTCTTCGCTCTCTTCAACCTTCTCTTGCATTATCCCTAACATTTTCACCATATCTTGCAAGGAGGGGACTAGCTCCTCCTCATTATCATTGTTAGAGGAATTGACAAGAGGTTTAGTTTGTACCTTGTTTTCTTTGGCCATGAAGCATTTGGGAGTGTCATCCTCATCGTCGGTGAGGTTGTTGAAGAGTGATGATTTGGCCGAGTCTGGTAGTGTCGTGTGGGTAGGTCGGGTCTTCCCTTTCAGTTTTTTTTTTTTTTTTTTTTTTTTTTTTTGTCTTAGAATCACAAAGTCGTTTGTATCTCAGCCCCTCACAGCTCGATCCGGAGTGAGGTGGTGCAGTTTGTAAGGGACTGTTTTTCTCCTCTATTAATACAAAGATACGCAGCTCTCTTGCGTATTCGAGAAAAAAAATGATTTGGCCGGTGTTAGGCCATATGCAAGATTGGCAATTCCTCCTTCTTCATCTTCATCATCATCTTCATCATCATCGGAGACATATTGTTGGTCAATATGAGCTTGACCCTTGAATGGTTTCTTGAAGTTCTTTTTCTTAACGAACTTCTCCTTCTTCTCTTCTTTTCCATTGAGTTGAGGACACTCCGCAATGAGATGCCCCGGTCATGACAATGATAGCACTTTCTTGTTGATCTTCTTGCCCTTGCTTTGTCAAAGCTCTTCTTGGTAAACCCGTTGTTGATCATGAACTTGCCAAACTTCTTCACAAATAAGGCAAGCTCTTCATTGTCTTCTTCAATCTCAATTTGGTCTACCTCCACAACTTCTTTCTTTCTCGGCCTTGAGTGCCACATCTTGCTTGCTTGTGCTCTCATCTCCAATTAGCACACTCACTCTCTTTCCCTCGTCGTCACGGCTTTTGTGAGCAAGGATTCTCCCAATTACTTCATCCGTGGAGAATCCATCAAAACCTTCCTTTTCTTCAATGATGGTGCAAAGTGTGGAGTTCCACACTCTTAGTTACATTAGAAGCTTGAGATTCACTTCTTGTTCGCTCACGTCATCTCCAAGTGACCTTCGCTCATTCACAATATCCAAGAGCCTATCATGTGTTTGTTGAGGGTCTTCGCCCTTCTTCATTACAAAGAAGTTGAATTGATTTTTCAGCACTTGCATCCTTGACTTCTTCACCACATCGACTCCCTCATGAACTGCAATGAGCTTGTCCCATATAGCTTTGGCATTCTCTAGTCGGGATACCTTGGAGTACTCTTTAGCACTCAAAGACGAGAGCATTGCCGACACGGCTTGCGTATTGCGATGTATGTTGATGTTGTCCATTACGGTGTGTCTCTCCTCATCCTCAATCACATATCCTTTCTCAACCACTTCCCACACAGGCGGACCAATTGATAGCAGGTACATCTTCATCCTATGCTTGTACCAACTAAAATCTTTTCCATCAAACTACGGTAGTCGTCCACTACCACCACTATTCACATTTGCCACATCATTATAGTCGTCCTCTAACCACAACGCGACGTAAGGTCCTGAAGGTGTGAAAGGCGTACCACCGGCCAAGCGGGATATCCTCTACTCATGGGTCGAGACAACGCTCCAAAGACCCACTAACACTATCTCTACACCACGGCGGGCCATTCAGTCCTCTCGCTAGGTATCTTGATCCACCTCGCCCATACGGGTCACGTGGTATGCTAGTAAACCAAAGAGCAAGCAAGCACAAGAACCGGTCCTCAAGCTGCCAGGGCGAGTCACCAATCCCTCTCCTCAAACCACAGTCTCAACAACAACAAGTATCACCACAACAGAACTCCATAGCCCAAAGTTCCTACACCACTATGTCCGCAACATGCACTCTCTAAATAGGGACCGAAAGTTGCCTAGAAGGGGGTGAATAGGCAATCTAGATAAAAACCTGAAATTACAACACTTAAAAGCAAATGGATTAAATTCGCCATCGACGGAACTTCCATCACCGACGGAACTTCCGTCGTGGTGGTGAGATGAAAACTCTAGGGAATGGAAAGGGAGAGGAAATCTCACGATTCCACTTGAATGGAAACCTTCCTTTTTGCCTTGAAAGTGTTATACCCGCAGAATTCAATAGACACGCAATACACAAGTAGATCGGGCTAAAACACACCCGAGAGATGAACAAGCAAACACACAACAAAAAACAAACAAGAGAGGCGCGGAGATTTTTCACCGAAGTTCGGACCCCTCACAAAGAGGTTCATACGTCTCCGTTGAGGAGCTCACAAAGAGCCGGGTTTCTTTCAACCCTAATCCTCCCAAGCAACCACAAAGGTCAAACTTGGTTTTCTTCTTCTTCCTTGGATTCCTTTCCTTGCGGAGGCGAATCTCAACCTTCACAAACTTCCCAAGGCTCACCACAAGCTTGGGAGCTCTAGGGCAACACCTAGCCAATCTAGGAGAACGAATCTCCAAGAGTAACAAGTGAAGAACGAGATTAATTGCTAAGGGAAGATGTGCTCTAGGTTGGGTTGGTGCTATCAAGCTTGGAATCAAGATGGGAGCTCACTCCAATGGCTTTGGATCTCAAGAGGAGTGGAGAGGAGTGAGAGAGAAAGCTTGAGCAAGATCCGAGAGTTCACAAGGCACCAACTGCTTTTCTCACGGGTTAGGTCAAAGCTTTATATAGTGTGGGCTCTAAAAGAGCCGTTGCTCAAGTTCAATGATTGGACTTGACGAAACTTCCGTGGGTGACGGAACTTCCGTCACCCTATTAGGTCAACTGCGAAAAGCCCAGGACGGTACTTCCGTTCGAGTTAGAACTTCCGTCCAAAACTCTCTCGGAACCGACGGAACTTCCGTCAGCTCTAGACGGAACTTCCGTCGAGCAAGATTTGAACTGGAAAACCCTAGGAACGGTACTTCAGTCACGTTTGGGACTTCCGTCCCAAACTCTCTCGGAATTGACGGAACTTTCGTCGCCCAAGACGGAACTTCCGTCGGTGTGGAGAAGATAGGAAAAGATAGGCTTTTTGATCGAGGTTGAGTTGGTATTTTGGTTCCAAGTTGTTTGAGAATACCTAGAGCACATTCTTCCCCGCACGTAAGATCGCTTGATCCCTCTTAATAGTTTGGCACACCTATACTCAAGAAGCTATAAATCTAGACTTGTCATCTTGGCTCTTTGAGTACTTCATCACTTTTTAATTGAGGGGTTTACTTTCTCACATTGTGGATACTATCATTTTGTTGTCCTGCACAATGACTCAATAACCACGTTAGAGCTTTTAATCATTTGTCATTTATCACCAAAACCGACTAGGGGGCCTAGTGCATCTTCGAGGACTCCCCAAAAGTCCTCCAAGCACCTAACCACCTACACTCGCCCCCGCAAAGTCCTACTCGGGTATCTAGTACGAAACACAACGCCTAAGAAATACCTACAATTTATTTTACACAAAACATGTATAATCATCATGTGGGGTTCAATTAAGCAACTAAGCATTACT
Organism: Chloris gayana; assembly: GCA_031894775.1. Lineage (NCBI taxonomy): Eukaryota > Viridiplantae > Streptophyta > Magnoliopsida > Poales > Poaceae > Chloris > Chloris gayana. The sequence goes on from JAUNZO010001928.1 coordinate 135,820, forward strand.
AAGCATGCGAGTAGTAACGAGTAGAACAACCTATGGTAAACAGTGGCAAGGATAGCATAGTATGGCATAGGTATTCTATAAGTGGAAGTAACGAGTTCATATGCATGAGTCATATTATGCAAGTTGCTAAATAGGTACAAGAGTGGTCAATGATTGCGGCTTGTCTTAGAAACGCTGGTCCCAGTGCTAGGTCGGGGTACTCATACGGCTGCTCGGTGGAAACTCCTCAAACTGCTGCTCCGGCGGAAAATCCTCGGCACCCTCTCGACGGATCGCGTGACAAGGGTTAGGCATGCAAATCGAGGCATTTGGTAAAGAACGAAACGAACGACAGAAATTACGCTACTAGAACATGGCCAACAACTATACTAACGCGTAGAGTACGTCTCTACGAGTCCAACGCAACTCGACCGTGCATTTTTCTCGACGCTCTAGGAAAAATATATGAATTTCCAAAGGTTTAAGGGATTTATGGAAATTCTGGAATTTTTGAAAATTAATAGACTCGGGAATATTCCCCCTTAGGTCCACGTGGTCCCCTGTGGAGCACGGTCCACTACTCTTCTCTCTGCGGTCCACATGAGCCGCGTCCATCCAAGATTCAAACCATGGGCTATGGACTCAACCCAACGTGGCGGGCCTCGCGATGATGTCACGCCGACGTCATCCCGACGGAAGGGGCGGCGCTGCCCTTGCTCCGTCGTGCAGCCTACCGGACTTGCGCCGCACGGGGGCTATAGCTCGCCACGACTCACACCATGATCTCAAAGCGATCCAACAACTTCGCACGCACCCGGAGAGGGTCTCTCGGGGCTCGGCTCCCCTCCGACGGCCGGCCATGGCCCGCCGGAGTTCCCACAACGGTGGCATAAAAGGGGAAAGCCCCGGGGAACACCAAACTCAAATCCAAGGTCACCGGGCGCAGCTCGAACTGCATCTGCGCCTCACGCGTCCCCTCTCCGACCAACAAGATGGCCGGAGCACCGCCGATGGCAAGAACCGCGGCAGCGGCCATGACGGCTCAGCCATAACCCACCAAGGACTACCCTTTTCTATGATTGACGCGCGCGCAAGCTTCACCAACACACAACGAAACTCCTAGACCCACTAATCGACCACGAGCATGCCTCTAACCAGCTCCTCGCCAGCCGACCATGGCGGCGCGACGGTGGGTCACGACGGGACCCGTCAAAACGCACCGAACCAAGGGAAAGAAGGGTTACAAGGGTGCGCGAACTCACTAGCGAGGTTGGACGGGACTTGGCTCGGACGGAGAGGCTTCAACGGCGAAGGGCGACGAGAGGAAGATGATGGCGGACGACGGACATGCACGTCCGCCTTCAAGCGGTGACCACGGGAGCTCCCGTTCCCGCGCTTCCAAAGATCAACAAGAGAGGGATGAGCACCAGGTGGAAGGGTAAACGAAGGGGAAGAACGAACGAGAGGACGAGAGAGATGAGCCTTACCGGCGTGGACAAACGGTGCCGGAGAAGACGATGGCCGGAACCTTCTTGTGCCTCGCTCGTCCTCCACCTAGCGAGACAAGGGATGTGATTAGCACCAACGGAACCAGCAGCACACGAGGAACACGATGGAAGCCGGGGAACTCACCCGCGTGACGGCCTACACCGGCGGCGGCGGGCGGTCGAACGGCGAGCGATGCCCTAGGGTTAGGGTTTCGCGTCCCGGCGGCGTGAGGGAGGATGAAAGGGGTGGCGGCGGCTGGAGATGAGGTTTTGTAGATAGAAAAAGGTGGAGGGAGCAGGTGGGGAGCGGTGCGGCAAGCATTGGGCACGACGCGTGGCGCTCTCGACGTCCGTGCCATACGCGCGAGAGAGAAAGGTCAAAGAGGCTCTGTTGCGGTCGGGCTGGGCTGACCGGGCCGTAAGTTGGGTTGCGCGGGAAGGAATCGGCCCGAGACGCTGAAAAATCAAACAAAGGCTTTACAATTTATTTCCCGCCAAACTCAAACGAAATTGAATTAAACTTGTCCAATTTTTACTCAAATTCGAATTACATAGATTTTTGTACAAGGGCTGTTACATCCTCCTCCGAGTAAGCCTCCAAGGCACTATCACCATCCGAACCGGACTCTTCCGAGTCATCATCTATGTTAGCCGTATTCTTGTCCTGAACCACTTCATTTACAGGGCACTCTTCTCCTCCCGAACCACTACATTTACAGGAGCAATCTCCAAGTACATATTCTCCTCATCAACACCAATAACACCAACCTGCTCATTCAGTGGACTAGGATTAGCAAGATAATTGTCATCATGCGTGTGTGGTGATCTTTAAAGAGAAAATTACCTTATCACATTCAAATCTAAGTTTAAATCTTAAGTTAAATGACTGGAAATCCAACACAATATCACATGCAGGTCGCTCTATCTTGATTAAGTCCGTTTTCTCCTCCATCCCTGTCTACTATATGTCTCATGTTCTCTTTCCAAAATCTTTCATGGATGAGCTAACCGCCATAATCGGACGATTTTGGTGGACAGGCAATAACTTGAACAACAGGAAAAAACCTCTCCATCTTTCTCGCTTGGAGTAAATTCTGCATTCCAAAAGGTGCAGGAGCACTTGGCTTTAGAGACTTGGCCACTATATATGTTGCTCTTATTATAGGCCTTGCCTGGAGGATGCTTACCAACTCGTTGTGGGTTCAAATTTAAGAGGTAAATATTTTCCCAATCATTCTTTCTGGACAACAAAAACTTATGGGCCGAAATCATGGACATGGGACTCAATTCTAAAGATAAGAGAAATTATATGAAATGAAGTTCATTGGCAACTCTTTGAAGGCAACATTTCTATTTGGAATCAGCCTTGGATTTCAGACTGGAATATCATTCATAACCACTTAAGAGAAGAAGCCTTGAATATGAGATTGCCTTCAAAAGTTTCAAATCTATGGCTTTATAATCCTAAAAGATGGAATGTTGATTTGATTTCAGCAATATTCAAGGAAGATTTCGTCAACAAAATTCTGCAGATCCCCATTTCACAAGCTTCAAGAAAAGATATACTTATATGGAAGCCAAATAACACAGTGCTTACAAAATTCTTTACCAACAAAAAATTCAAAAAACAGTAAGTAAAATAAACATGAGTGCCCAAACAAAATCTATTATCTCTATGATTTGGGAAAACAAAAAAAATCTGCCTAGAGTTCAAATGTTTGTTTGGCGACTTCTTACAAGAAATATTGCTAATGCTCAGCGAGTTCATAAAAGAAATATAAAAGTACTCGTTGCAGCATGTCTGAAAATGATGAGCATATTTTCTTTCATTGCTCCTTTGCTAGAGCAGTCTGGTTCGCTTCTCCTCTTGCTATAAAACCAAATTGCCTCAATGGATCCTATGCCAATATTCTTGTTTCTATTGTCAATAAACTTTCTTCTGACCAGATTGATCTTGTTTGGTATATCATATGGTTCATCTGGAAGGCAAGGAATAATCTCAGATTTCAAAACAAAGATAGCTCGGTTCATTCAGTTATCTCAAATGTGAGAGCAGAACAGAAAGCTCAATATGATGCTCTTAGTGTTGAAGATTTATCTGATGGAAACATGAATATCAGAATTTTCACTTCACATAGTAACATAATTTCTACGTGTAATCTGAATAATATTTGTTAGATGGATGCTTCCTTTCAAGCAAGCAAAGATTCAGGGCTAGGAATTCAGATTACATTTACTAATGTTCAAGGTAGGAACAACGTTCAAATTCAAGCTTTAACATCAATTGCTTCTTCTTCTATACATGCTGAAGCTCTAAGTCTTTATCTAGGTAGCCACATCATAAATATGATTAATATCCAGGATTGTCTCATGGTTTCGGATAACTTGCCTTTAATCAACTATATGAAGTCTAAAGATGCTTCTATTCCAGATTGGAGAATCATGCACACTAAAGAAGAAATTCTTTTTCTACTCAGGGGCTGTAATGCAAGCTTTCAACATGTTAGTAGAAATGAGAATTACATAGCAGATTCCTTAGCAAGAAGTGCTCTGAACAACTCCTGTGCTGGTCCTGTTTTTAGTTGTTCTAATCCTAGTCATGTAAGTGGTTGTCCAATGAGAGCTGTTCTAAATAATTGGCCTAGTTGGGTCAAAGTTTGTAAAATTGCTTGTTTATAATGAAAGCCCAAAAGGGCGTTTTTCCTTCAAAAAAAAAAAAGAGTGCTTGTACTTGTACGCATGCAGGCACGGTTTAAACAACTCGTGAAAACCATCCGGTTAATCGGAAAACTGGTTCGGGATGGTCGCACTGACCCGCTGGTAACCCTGAAAAACGGCAGCAACATAAACCGGTGAACCGGCAATTTTCCTGGTTAACTAGTCGGTTTTCTCAGTTCCAAACTGGTGCGGTCCCACCGATTATTTAAACCCTGCATGCAGGAGCTTGTATGTAGGCTTCAGCTCAAATGAGTAGAAATTATAAAAAATATGGCATTACGAAACATGGTTCTGTCATACGATTGTGTTTCCAAATTGTTGCTTGTAAGCACACCTAATAAGCATAAAATAATTGTTTGTAACCATGAACAATACTCTCAAGAAAACATTTTACATATCTCACTAACATTGTCAAACAAAAGTCACATTTATTATTTCGGAAAATCACACTTTTGATACTTTAACAAATAATTATAATTTAAGTTACAAGAATGTCAATGTAAAAAATATTATAACATTTCTTTGCAAAAAAACAAATGTTACAATGCTTGATTATATCAATTTCAAGATTCTTGCACATTTTAGGCAGACTTGCTTGTTTGTCACCATCAAGAATTATAAGAAGTCAACTGAGGTTAAGGTGAAATGTGCATTGTTTTCTCAAACTAAGGTGGAGATGATATGTGGAATAACTCTAAACAAATTGTGAAGGTGAAAGGTAAAATGTGCTTGATTCTAAGATGTGAAATGTGGTTGAGGACTGTCCGATGTTCCAAATCAACCATAGACATAAATTTATCAAAATATAGGTCTTTGATAACAAGATAGCCGCTGCAGACAAAAGTAGATGTGTGTATTTTCTGATTCAGTTTATAACATTTAGAGAACTCTTAGCGTTGCTTTTGGCCAAATTGTGTTTCTGAGTTGTACGAAGGTATAAAATGACTTGATCAACACGATGATTTTGTTGTATTTTGTGGAAAAACTGCATAGAAATTTGAAGTAATGGTAACTCCCATTGATGAGTCTACATAGATGTTTTGTGCAACATTGGGGAAAAGATTGTCTTTGCTCATGGTGTCCTAGGTAATCGATAAGATTGACCCGCAACAATTGAGGAGATCACTCGGCTTCCATATGGGTGCTTTTCTTCCGAAAATTGTTGCTCCAAGGTTCCTGCTTCTCATTGGTTGCACATATCCACTCAAAGCAACACTGTTCTGCTGAAGAGATTGATGCATCGATGCGATGAAAAGATTGACCCGCAACAGTTGAGGAGATCACTCGGCTTCCATATGGGTGTTTTTCTTCCGAAAAATATTGCTCCAAGTTTCCTGCTTCTCATTGGTTGCACATATCCACTCAAAGCATCTGATGTCGCTACGGTTAGTCTTCTAGCACGTCGTGGTTCAGATCAACTATAATTGCCTGCAGAACAACAAGAGGTGGACAGGGGCCAAATGACAATCTAAACTCTCAAAAACATACTTCAACGAAATTCTAATCTCTAACTAGGCCTCAATTACAATTACTATGTGTGCGCTTCATATGGATCACGAGCCCACCAAAAGACACTTATTAAACAGCCAAGGTTGTAAGTGCCAAAAGTAACCTGGGACATACTCATGAAGCTAACACTTCAATGTCCATTGCATCTCCAAATAAAAGCTACTTTGCACTCTAAGTTCTGAGGCATGCTAGCAACAAATTACAAATTTTGCTATCAGTAAGAAAAAGATTACAAGAGTTTGCCAACAAGATTACTGCAAGCAGTTGATAAGCAATTCAACAAACAAAACCATATATACGTGTCTGTTTGAGTACAAGACGGTCTGTAAGAGTGTAAGGTACAAGATGGTCAGAAGGTGCCTGTAAGGTCCAGCACGGTCAACAGAAACATAATCCTGTAACAATAAATGGAACTGCTATCGTTATTCTCTATGCATTGTTATGCTTAATCTGTGTGTACTCGGCAACTGAGGCCAAGGAAGCAACTGCTACCTGGGGTAGAACTGTGGGTGCAGGTAGAAGGGATTAAATGGCCGTTTGTACTGAGCTGCATCAAGTGGAAGAGCAGATATTGGTGCACCTCTGACTCCAGGAGTAGCCGAATATGGTGGATGCCCAAAATGAACGATCTGGGCAGCGTTCAAAACCGCAGGAACAGCAGGTGTTGGCAGCTTAGGTGTACATGGTCTTGGCCGTTTGAGGTTGTGCTGTTGTATCTGTGTCTCTTGCAGCCTATTTTTTGGCTGCTGTTGCTCATTCTCTCTCATATGACATTCTTGTTTCTGCTGTTTCTGTTGAGCATTGTTTTGTATATGTCCCTGCTCTTGTGCCTTGCTTTGTTGGTCCTGCTGCAGGCTTTCTTGCCCCTTAAGCAGCTCTTGCTCCTCTTTCTTGCACTTTTTTGGCTGAATCTGTATATTTAAGTGCACGCTTTGGCTAGACGTTTCTTCTTCTTCGTTGCATATCCATCCAGCAAAGTTTTAATCTCTGCCATGAGAGCACAACGTTGGCTAGAATCAGTGATCTTCTGCTTAGCTAGATGATGAGCAACCCAAAGATTTTCAATCTGCTTGGGTATGGCTGAGTTCTGTATACAAATAGATACAAAACCATTAAACTAAGAGAGCAAACTAGGGGACTATACCCACAAGTTTCAAATCCTAGTGCTTGAATTATTTACTTGCGCAAGACATTCAGTGTTGAATACAATGCCTGCAGATTGAATCTGGCTTGCAGATTCTGCTGCGGGTACAAAGAAACTACTAATTCATTAAGTCTACTGCAGGAAAATTTAGGTTGCAACTCTAGACTATGTCAACATCCAGGTACTTGCTCCAGTTTCGACAGATTGTTGATTATCATCTAGCAAACTCAAAACTGCAAGAAACCAGAAGGCTTTCGACTCTCATCATTCTTTGAGTTCTGGATTTCAGGTGGTTTCAGTAATCAGTAATCGACAGCTAAATGCTCTTCGGACTGGTTACAGTGGTGTGGCTTCGTTTATGCTACAAGCATATTCTAGGTTCATTTTCACAAAACGAAAATGCACCTATAAGGGGTGGATGTAGGGTTTGTCCATGATTCAATTTAGCTCAGGAATGTAGATCACATCACTAACAACCAATCATTGACTCTGGCGTACACCATGATCTAAATCACAGTTGTGGAAAAAAGCCAACTATGGCTATCTCCAAATGGAAGTTTAAACCTTTTTACCTTACTACTGTAGATAGAATTAGCCAACATTTTTTTCTTACTAGTACCAATGCTCCGGCATTCATCTAGATTAAAAATAAGAAAACAATTTTCCCACAAAGGTACATGATTCATTGATAGAATAGTGTATACCAAGGATTTGCTTTGTATCTCCATAGAAGTTTGTTTTGCTGTTTCAATATATCCCTTCAGAAGAGAAAGTAAAGGATATTTGTCTGACAAATTGAAAACATGTGCCAAATGGAAAACCTCAAGCTGCTGCCCTTTTCCAATCAGATAGTCAATTAGGTCTGCAATAAAGATGAAGGCAGAGAAATGTAAACAACCAGACCTTGGCAAATGAGGTCGAGTTATGGAGACAAATGCCCACAATTCATCAATATAAAAACGACTTGTCTACACGATAAGGGCTAGTACATTTAATAGTCTAGAAACACATTCAAAATGTAAACCAGTAAAAAAGAAGTTGTAAACCAGTGAAAAAGAAGTTTAAATGATGGCACCAAAAATTCAGTACAACGTGCAAAAATGCTTAGAGTGATCAAACCATTGACTGATGTGCACACAAATATACAGCAGTTATTAAGGAACCTACAAGTTGTACCCAAATGCAAGTATATCCATTCAAATTGTACTGTGATTTAGTACATGGAATGAACAAAAGTGCATAGTGCTCACAGCGCTCATAAAGATTTGCATGATTTGACAATTACATTATTATATAGAATTGAGATAAACTTACAGTCGTTGCATGTACTGTAGACTGATCTAGTAAAATCTGAAATCTGATACTTATACCGAATATGCAACATGGTGAAAGATGCAGCAATTGTCAAAAACATCCATAAACAGTACATGCATCAATTTGTTCACTTATTGATGGAAAAGATAAAACTTCTGGGCAGGGGGAGGGCAGTGACAAGTTGCTGTTATCCCTGGTGTGCTCAGGTTGTTACGTCAGAAAAAAACTCTATGAGTGGATCGATGACCATTATATTCATTAATAGATTAGTGTAACTTTAAATTTCTAGTGCACAGCTCTCCAGTATCGAAGGGTCACAGCCACTACCACAATCAAGCAAGCTTTGTTAGGAAATATACATAAATACAATATGCAAAGCAGTCAGATATAATGCTAGGTAAACAAAGAAGATATGAGCTGTGAAAAACTACGATTGCACCAACAGAAATCTTTTCCATAGCTAATGTAAAGTTTTGCACAAAATTTATGTATCATAAGATTAGTGCCGAATGTAAAGATGGATCAGAATGGTTCTCTGTTCCCAATATATTTTTTTCTTTTCTGGGATTCCGATTTAGTTCTCAGTGTACACTAAGACACTCGAACACTACATGGTGACGAAATATAATGTAGCTTCTTTAGCTGGTCTTTTGTCACACAATTATTTGAAAGTTTAAAATTAGCATAAGAATTCGCTCACTGTTATTTCTATCTATAACAATCTGCTTGCAGGAAGTATTCCTGAACCTTAGCAAGAATGCTAGTCTTTATCTATTCAAATTCAAACTGTGAAGGCGCTATTATGTGGTCAAAGGAATCTGTACTTCTGTAGGCTCACATTCAACCAACCAAACATGCCAGTTAGTAATAACTGGACGACAATTATGTAAAGTGTAGCATACCAAATATCAGAAAGGGATTCATTATTATTTGGAATGTTTTTGTGGTGTCGTCTTGGCGTCGCCTAGGCATCGAGGCGCTCAGCCATGGCATGGCGTCGGGGTCGCCACGCCGTGGAGCCTATGGCGTCCGCCTCAGCCAACTCGGCGTCGCCTAGGCGCGATTAGGTGTCTGATGGACGCCGCAAGGCCTGAGGCGGACGCCATAGCAGGGGATCCGCGGGAAACACACCCCAGCTGCTTGTTCCTCCAGCTGGACCAATCCTTCGCCTCCGCCGCTGCCTCTTCCTCATCCAAGAAGTGGCCACCCAACAGCAGCAACCGGCAACAGTGTCTCAACCTTCACCTCCACTGCTTGTGCTCCATGCCCAGGTGCCCCAGCTCTTCTTCCCCCGCTCCATGCCTAGCTTGTCATCTACTCATCTTCCCTAAGCCTGGGCGCCTCACGGCCCTCAAGATGTGTTTATGGCGTCGCTTAGGCGTCCGCCATAAACGCGTAGGCGTCGTGGAAGGGGGTAGAATGCCATAGGACGCCACAACGGCACAAAAACATTGATTATTTGTTCAATCTAGAAACAGAAGGTGGTCTGAGACTTGCACATCTTACATGGAGAGGTTCGTTACTGGTTATTAGGCCAAAGGCACTGGATATTACAGGACATGTTCACTGCAAACAGTGTATACGGGAATTGAAACATCACCATAGTGTATATTTGCAAGAAATCACCTAAAACTGATTCAAGAGAATTTCAGAAGTATACAGCAAAACAAAAATAAGAATAGAGAAGATACATTCACACCTGTGATCCTGTCAGCAATCCCAAGACCCTTGCAGAGCTCCATGGTGTTCTTCTTCTGTATATGGCGTGGGATCATGCTGAAGAGACGGATGATCTCACTGGTGTGGAACTCCGAAACAATATTATAAGAGATGAGGAAGTAGAGGAGACCCCACGCACCCAGCAATTCATGATTCCCAGGATACTCCAGCTTGTAAATGATCTCCTTCCAATCCTTCGCCACCTGCTTAGCCTGCTCAATTGTGTCTAACGAAGGCTTAGAAGCAGCCGCAGGCACACATCGAAGCAGGCTGACGCATTTATTCCAGACCTTTGTGGCCTTAAAGTGCTTGCTTGACAGGAACAGCTTAACCACTTGGAGAGCAAGAGCTGCAACGTCTGGGGCATGAAGTATCGCGATCGGAAGCTCCTTCCCGGGGGCAGTGTGATTAGAACATATGAACTTAACCAGCGTGTTGGCATCCATGCTTGCGCATACAGCCATAAGATCCTTGTTCCCAGAAGCTGGAGACCTTTGAACCTGTTTCTGAATCATATCCTCCTTGAGAGACACTATAGCATTTTTGGTTCCTGGTTCTACGTAAGGGGGCTGTTTCTCCTCTTCCTGCTCCTCTTTGCCCTCTTGATGCACCCCCTGGACCTCCTTTTCCTTCTTATCAGGCAACACCTCCTCATCTACATTCTGCTCCTCCACCTTCCCTCGGGCCTCAGGTACGTCTTTGCTATTCTTGTCCTCCTCATTGATCAGCTGCACCTCCTCGTCAGCTTCCTGCATTCCCTCATCCCTTGTGGCATCTTCAGCCTCCTCCTCCATTTCATCTTCGACCTCTTCCTCTTCGACAACTTCCTCCTCTACAACTTCCTCTTCCATCTCTTCCTCCTCTTCCTCTCCCTCTTCCTCTTCCGGTTCCTCTCCCTCTTCGTCTTCCCCGTCATCATTCTCCTCCCCTTCCTCTTCTTCGTCCTCTTCCACTTCCACTTCCACCACCTCCTCTTCTTCCTCCTCCTCCTCCCCCGCCGCCTCCTGCTTCTGCTGCTGGCTATCACTACTTCGAGTTGTCACCGGGGCGGGAGCGGCGCGCGCTGGTTGGGCGGCCTCGAGTACTTGGAGCTGGCGATAGCGGCGGGAGATGGATGACTGGATTCCCGAGATGTGAGCGTCGAGGCCCTCCCATGTGAAAGGGAGCGGGTAGGGCGAGCAGGCGGCGAGGCGTTCGAAGGCCTCGCGCACGGCCTTCTTCTTGATAGGAAGCGCGGCGATGGCGGCCTCCAGATCCGCCGCCGGCGGTTCCTGGGGGCCAGCCTCCGCCATCGAAGAGGATTGGGATTTTTGGAGTGGAGGCGTGCCAGATGGAAAAGTTCTCTAGGAAGATCTGACGGCGTGTCATGTTTTCGCTGTATCTAACGGACGAGGGCATTTTATTGGATAAATAAAGCTATTTTACAAATATTTTTAGAGCATCTCTAACAGTTTTGTAAAAAAGTTTTACTATTGATATAAATATAGCTCTTGTTCACAAAAGTACCGGTCCAACAAAGAACGCTCCTTATCTATGTCTTATAATTTTCCTCCATCCCTATCCCGTAATCTCCTAGTCGGTAGAGATTGCAAACGCGCTCAAGCATGCCATCTTCAATTCCCGAGCACCCTTGTGATGATTCCCCCTTCCAGTCCCCGAGTCGTCTCCTTCCCATCTCGAGCCAATCTCGAGTTCGGACCCACCATGGCCGCCTTCTCCAAAGCAACCACCACTTCGAATGGTTTTTACGTGATTTTTCACTTTAAATGGATGCGTAACACCTAAAGGAGTCGATTCCCCCACTTCTAGGCTTATATCCCCTTTCCCTCCGCCGATTGGAGCTCCAGGACTTAATGCATAGTGTTTGATGATAGATGAGCACCATGACCCCTTTTTTCTATCATGTTTTTTGTAGTTGATTGGTTTATGTGATGGGCTCAACAGTAAAATTCTAGGTCCATGGGCTCTATGCAGTAGTGAATCAAGCTCACAAATGAAATTCTACGGTCTACGACTATTTGAATATAGAGAGGAATCAAATTTAGAGAGACTGTTGGGTTTGATAATTTGTTTTTAATACTTTTATTCCACATAATAGCTAACCGAGGACTTTTGGTATTTATTTTTAGCTAATCTCTTGGAGATGCTCTTATCCCATGGATTTATTAGTGCTACACTATTTTTCTTGTCTATCGTTTGTACTACTAATAATACTGATTTTGGGGGCCTAGCTCGAAGTTCACCTCGCGCGGAGCACACGCCAACCCCCCGCGCTGTTTTCTTCCCTCTCGCGGAACAGGGACAAGCCTAAGCCCTTTGTTTTCCCTAACAACTAATCCCACAATACTTAATGAATGCGCGAGTAACCCGTCGTGGAGAAGGCAAGGCAATGGCGCGAAGCGCCGAGCCGGCTGCGCGACGTGAAGCGGGGTACGGACCGACAGATGAAGTCACCAAGCAGGTCGGATTGATACCTAGATGAATACCAAATGCTTAGGCGAAGCATCGCCTCGTAGTGCTCTCCGACCGGTGTCCACAGAGCTGCCAATCACGCGTGACGAGTGCATTGTCCGAATTGCCCTCGGAATTATTGCCTCTCGGTAGTACCGAGGGCGGTTGGCTCGAAGTAGAATGGTCATGTAAAGTTGTGGTTCCCCACGACTATAAAATGAGACCAAGAGTCACATGTAAAGACACATGTAATCACCGAGTTAACTTCGCTACCAAGAGTCATTATCTCGCCATATGTTCTTTTTACCTTGCATACTTTCGTATCTTGTGTTCCGGCGTACTAAGTGTCATATTCCCTCGGCTCTTAATACACCAACATTGGCGCCCACCATGCGTGAGCTCGAAGTCCAAGCTCACGATGTTCGGATCCACAAGTCGCGGAAGTAGCTCAATTGGTTCAAGGGTCGGCTTCGTTACGATGTCGAAGCCGAACTACTCGAAGCTCACGACCAAAGACCATATGTAAGTGGCCCAACACTAGAAGCTAGTCAAAGTCTAATGTATCAGTTGATCGAAGAAAAGCGTAAGCATAAAGAGCTAGCAAGCGAAGGAAAGCACTCGTAGGCAACAACAAAGCAAGGCAATAAGGGCAAAAGAAGCAAAGAACACCAAGCAAAAAGGTTCGTCGGCACAATTTCAAGTACCTTCGTGCCCTCCTTGGCACTCAAGGCTGTCAAGGACGTGAAAGCAATGAAAAGAAATCGAAGTGGTCGCACGTGCCGATAACTTTCTCGAAAGCGATTTAGAGCTCGAAGTTTCTCGCACCCACACGCTTTCGTGATCGAGGCTAACATTGACAATTGGCAAATCAGCAGAGTGCTCATAGACAACGGCGAGTCAAACATACATAATGTTCTACAACACATTCCCGAGAATGGGATATAAGGACGAAGACTTGCAACCATCCAACATGGCTTTGTATGGCTTCGAAAGCAAAAGAATAGAGCCGATCGGAGAGATAAAGCTGCTAGTATCTTTTGGCGACACAAGCAACTCAAGGACAATATTCATCACTTTCCAAGTAATCAGCTTGGGCTATCCCTACTTCGCAATACTGGGAAGGGTCGCAATCAACACGTTCGCAGTGATTCACGGTTTGTACCTCCGCATGAAAATGCATGCGGAAGAGGGAATCATTCTAGTGAAAGGAGACCAACAACTCGCGAGGAACATAGAAAAGGAATTCACCCAAGAATCAACGAGCGCTCACACTCGTTGGAGTACTCTCAAAAGAGCATATTGACAAAGAAGAAAAGATAAAAGCAAAGCAAGAACAACACAGAAAAAGTGCGAAGCATGAAAGAAAATAGGCGGACAACGAAGCAACACCGTGCAGATCCGATGAGGAAACAAAATAAGTGCTTTTGGATAAGCTGGTACTGGGGTAGTCAATCATTATAGGAACATGCTTAACCTAGCACGAGGAAAAAAGATTACTCCGTTTCTTGCTAAAAAACAAATATGTCTTCGCATGGTCTTCCAAAGAGCGTTAGTAGAAGCGTAATAGACCCAAGAGCGAAGCCAAAGAAGTAAAAGCTCAGAAAAATGTCAAAAGAGAAAGTGGAAGCCGCAAGAGCCGAAGTACAAAAACTGCTCGACGTCCGAGTGATAAGAGAAGTCACATACCCAAAATGGTTGGCGAACGTGGTCATGGTGTAGAAAAAAGTGGCAAATGGAGAATTTGCATTGATTTCACGGACCAACAAAGCATGCCCAAAAGATGATTTCCCACTACCAAGAATAGACAAGGTAGTTGATGCCGCAGCCAAAAGCGAAATGCTATCACTACTTGATTGTTTCTCGTGGTACCATCGAGGTTTGGGTCAAGAAGGAAGACGAAGAGAAAACAAGTTTTCATCACATCATTCGGCACCTATTGATTTGTAAGAATGCAAGAGGGGCTCAAGAATGCGGGACCAACATTCTGTAGAATGTCAAGAAATGTATTTGAATCACAAATAGGTAGGAATATTCATGCCTATGTGCACCACCTCATAGTCACAAGCAGCAAGAGAGAAGATCACACGGATGACCTCGCAAAAACTTTTGCCAATCTCGGAGTAGCGAAGTTAAAGTTGAACCCAAAAAATGCATTTTTGGCGTGCAAAAGGGAAAGTGCTAGGATGCCTAGTGTTGGTGAACTAAGCGGTGGGGCGATTCTCACTTAGCACACCGGACACGAGAGGTGAGATATGCAAGGTAGTAAAGAACAGAACAGCAAGATCACAACTCTAGCGTAGGCGAAGTAAACTCACTGATTACATGTGTGTTTACAGGTGACTCTTGGGGTCCCTTTATAGTCCCAGGGAGCCACAACTTTACAACACCATTTTACCCTTGGTCGTCACCCCGATTCTACCTGGAAGGCGGTAACTCTTGAGGGCATTCCGGAAAAGACCGCAAATTTCCCATGATTCATGGCTTAGCCGGCCGCTGGTTGGAATCGACATAACCCGGAGCTTCGCCCGGGCGCTCGCCTCTGCATGCCCGTCGCTTCGCTCATCGGGCAATCACCTCACCGGGTGTGGGCTTCGCTCGGGTGGCCCATCACCTTCGCTCCTCACGCTCCGCCTCGCCTCGTCCACCTACGGGTCCGCTTGGGGGTCATGAGTTAGTCATAGGAAGCAAGTGTAGGATAACTAGCATTTGCTCCACGCAAGCTTTACTCCGCGCCGGGCCCCCAACACCTAGTGAACTCGAAGGGCATCGAAGCAAACCCGGACAAGGTGAATACAATAATAAATATGCAACCACCTCGCAGCAAGAAAGACATACAAAAGTTGACGGGACGAATGGCCGCACTCAACGAGTTCATATCAAAGTTGGCGGAGAAAAACCTACCTTTCTTCAAGATACTCGAGGGATCGGGAAACTTCGATTGGGGCGATGAGCAGCAAAAGGCATTTGAGCAGCTGAAAGAACACTTGACAACGACACTAAAAATGGCAAGTCCAGAGCAAGGCGAAGTGCTCCTCCTCTATGTCTCAGCTAATCACTTCTCGGTCGAGTGCAACCCTCGTGCAAAAAAAGAAAGCACGAAGCGTCATCAATAAAAATGGAAAAGAAAAAGAACTTTTTAGTAGAACCCAATTTACTTCGTAAGCGAAGCACTCGCATGTTTGAAGCTTTTTACTCGGAAATGGAGAAGATATGCTACGCAATAGTGATGGTAGCAAGAAAACTAAGACACTACTTCGAAGCTCACAACATAAGGGTACTCACAAACCAGCCATTGAATGACTTCTTCGAAAACAGAGAGGCATCAAGCGAGTGGGAAAATGGGTAATGGAACTCTCGGAGCATGTAATAGTCCCAAGTGCTCGATCGACTTTACTGTGGACTGGACAATTCCTGGTTACTCCGGTGATGACCCAGCAGTAGAAGCCTTCTAAATAATATAATGCGATGGAGCATGGGGCTATGCAGGAGCCGGGTGCAGTGACATTGATCACCTCGCCGTCCGGAATGAAACTAAAATACGCCGCAAGACTAGAGTTCAACAACGAAGATGACAAGTGTACCAATAACATCGCAGAATATGAGGTAGTCCTACTGGGTCTCGGAAAAATAAGAGCACTAGGGGTCAAAAGTGTCGAGTCTTTATCTCGGTAATAAACTACGTAGCCCGCCACGAACCAGGAACTCAATGGTGCAACACAAGAACACACAAGGATTTTAGACGAGGTTCGGACCCCTCAATCGAGAGTAATACCCTATGTCCTGTATGTTTTGTATTGCCTTAGCAAATTGCTATCGTGTCGGATATAGTCACTTGTCCTCGTAGGGATCCTTGTCCCCGCCTTATATATCATGGCAGGCAAGGTTACATGCACAATCCTAGTCGGTTACAAGATTTACATAAAAAAAACTCTATCTATATGCTTCCTTATCAATTCGGATGAGAAAAAATTGGCACCGGCCAACTGCTGTCTCCCACGCCTCCCAAGCAACACAAACGATCGCCTCTCCTGCCCCTCAAACTCTCCAAGCAGCAGCAGCTATGCTCTTCCGTGCCGGCGAGTGCAGCAGCAAGAATCGGCCGCCTCCCATGCTTTTGGTCGCCACGCCATGGACGCCAGCTCCAAGCTTCGCCTATGCAGCACCTTCTTCCCTTCTTCTCCCTCAAATCAGCGCACAAGGTCTCCCTCAAGCTCCTCCCTAACCTTCTTCCTCTCTCCTGCAGCGAGCTCACTGGAATTTGGAAAGAAAGGAGCACCGCCGTGACAGGAGGTCCGCCACCAAGGCGAGACACCACCTCCGGCCTCTCCCTCGCCATCCTCCTCGACGTCGATGATCTCCATCCCGACGTGAAGCTCCTCAGCATTGTTCCCCTCCATTTCATCCACTATACATGATGAGCGATGCCGCCGAACTCTCCCCCACCGCCACCACCGATGCCACCGCCGCTTTGGTCGCTCGCGGTGAGCCGTGACCCCGGGAAGCTTCCCCGTGCCTCTAGCCATGTTTTTGTGGTGGTCCCACCCTTTCTCCCCCACCAAAACGCCCCACAAAGACATCTCTCGGCCGAGCTCCGACGATCCTAGCCACGAAAACACTCGTTCCCCTTAGAAGACGTGCGATGGCATTTCCATAAATACATCCAAACTTTGATTAATATTGAAAAATTCATATCACGATTTAAAAGCCGAAAAACCCCAAACTAAAATTTGTTAGATTCAGAAAAAACGTGCTCTTTCCAAAAAGTATGATGAGATCCCGAGTTTCTACTGTTCTCGTAGTTCTAAAAATCATTTAATAGGGAACCTATCTAAGTTTAGAAAATAAATAAATAATTCTATAAAAATCCTATGAACATGAAACTTGGCCAAAATTCTACTCATGGCATACATGAACTCTCTGCACAAGAACATCCATTTTTATTGCATATGTTTAAAGTTATTGCATTATTGGAATTTTCAGTAACTGAATTTATATTAATTATGTACAATTTGTTTTTGCATGGAACTTGGTAGATCTATTATTCAGTGCTCAATGCATGTGTATAAAAGTCCATGATTAATTTTGGGCACCAGAAATATTTATTTCCCTGTCAATTTGCTTAAATCAGTTAAATGGAAAATTCATGTTATGGTTACTATGTTTATGCATATAATTAATAGTTTACTGTTCATCTAGCAAATATGGTCCCTTGTGGTCAGAAATGTAGCATGTTTAATGTTCATATGCTTATGTATCTTGTCTAATTAATTCTCTCTTAATCACATTACCTAAGTGTCATTACATGTGATAATGAAGTGTTTCATTTATGCCCTAAATTAACAATATTCACATATGTTTTTGCATAAAGAATTAAATCTGAAAATTAATACTTGTACATCATACTTCATGTTTTAGTCATGGCAAACATTATAGGGTCCTATGGTCGTTCTTTGCGTGACTAGTTAATATTAGCCAATGCAAACAAGATCGTTATTGTATCACTTATCTTCGCATGCACATTCGTAAATATTTACTTATCTATGAGCATAATGATCAGGACCAGTCATGAGTCATATACATACATCCTTGATTTCTTTTATGCTTATGCATTGCATTTCATTTCATAGGCAACGACGTCGAAGTGATTATTCGCAGCAGACCGGTGTCGACCTTAACTCTTGTGAAGCTACTAACTTCGATTACTCGAAGGCAAGCCCCACTACATTCCTATTGTATTGAAATCTTTCTTTTATAACTATATTTAAGGATGTTGAATGTGCATTACGTTATAAGAGTTGAATGAAAACCCTTCTTGCATATTCCCCTACATGACCTATGTAGTTTATGTGAGTCAAACTATCGTTAGAAATGCTATGCTTAGGTTTTTGGAACCTATGGTAGGCTGGAGACTACCCTTTATTCATGTTACACTTGAATGTGATAAATTGGTAATAGTTGAGAACCTCCCATTGCGACTCCACGAACAAGTTTGAGTTGTGTACCAAGTGCATACCTTTCTTATGAGGATTGGTAAATCTATGTAGCTTGTAAGTTATGAAGTGGTCCGGATGCCACGGTGGTTGCACGGGTTTGAGGACCGTTGGAGAGTACATGGGTTAAGCCTTGGGCACGTTGTTGAACGGTGTCACGAGGGGTACGTGTACTCGGGGTCAGTAGCCCCGCGCCAAACTTTATGATGAACTCGCGAACGGTGGTCATACGTGTTCCCAAATAATGCGTATGTCCCGTGCTTGGGTTTTTCCTACAGGATGTAATTCGATAATTATCGCCGTTTCCTCTCGGTTAATGAGTACCACTTGATTTGAGCAAGTGTTTTATATTGATGATCAATTGTATTGCAACTCTTGTATGCTTAGCTATGCTCACGAAAGTTACATTTATGCAACAACCCTATTAATATGGCTAATTGTAAAATGCAAACATAAAGTAAATAGGTGTTGTTTTATGCAAATTATCAAGTGAGCCCGGTCAACCCCATGCATCTAGGTGTCGGTCTTAGATTGCCAATTTGACGCGTAAGACTTGCGGGGTATATTAGATACTCGGATCGTGACATCCCGTGTCACGATTAAGGTTAAGTACGTAATTACTAGCCTAATCACATCACTGATCAAGCACTAATGATAATTACCCAAAGGAAAAGAAGAAAAACGAAAAGAGAAAAGGGAAAACCTAAACTAAACCCTAGCCCTAACCCAACCCATAAGAGAAATGCAAAAATTATAAAAACACTACCCACATATTTTTGCACCACTGGATTGCTCATGTAAAAAGATGAATTTACAACATTTTTACAAAATTTTGAACAAAGTTTTGAATGCCCAAAAAAAAATTCAAATTCAAATCTGAAACACTGTTGTTTGTGAATTTTGTATGAATTTTTGGAAGCAAGATTAGAACTTCAAACTAAAAGATGGAAATTTGAGCACATCATGATGAAGCTCTACATATTTTTGGTTTCAATTTTGGAGCATTAGAACTACGAATTTCAGCCAAACTTTCAAAACCCAGATTCAAAATTTAAAATTTGGACTCGAGCTCATTGCCCAGTGGGCAATGGCGGTGGCGGTGCCGCCCGTCGGTACGGCCAGCCTGGCCGCTGCCCCAGGCACGCGCCGGCCCCGTCCCATCTGCAGTGCCTCCTAGCCACCTCCCCAACTGCCCTGTACCCGCCGACCAACGAGAACGGCCGGGCATTGAAGCCGCGACCGCCCCGTCGACCGGCCGTGCGGCGCCCCGCCTCCCTCCCTTAGAAAATGGCACAGCGCCCCAGCCTCTCCGCCCTCCCGTTTGCCTCAATCATTGCCCAGCTCTCTGCCCTCCTCTCCGCACCGCTCCGCCACTCCCTTCCTCACCGCAGCCCGCGCCGAGAAGAAATCGCCGCCGCCGCCCGCCATGGCCGCCCCACGTCCCTACGTGCCGCACGCCGCCTAGGTGGGCCGTCCCTCCTTCTTTTCGTCGCCATTTCGTGCGCAAGGTCGTGCTCGACCCCACTGCTTATGCGCTGCCCCCTCCCTGCTCCAGGTCTCGGGAATTTCAACGAGTTTCCGCCGCCGTCGCCGCCGCCTCGCCACCTCCCCGACGAGACCCTCTTTCCGGCTCGCCCCTTCACCGCGCAACCCCACGCCGCCCTCCTCCGTGCGCAGGTGATGCTCCCCGGCCGAATCCCACTCTCCCCTCCCTCTATACTGCACGCGCGAGCTCGCCGGAGCCCCGCGAGCTCCGCCGCCGCCGCGCCGCCCCTCCGATCGCCGGTGAGCTCCGCCACCCCCACGGACATGTTCCCCGCGCCACGCCCGTCATTTTCCACCAAAGCGTGGAGCATGAGCGGCAGCGTAGCGCCGCCGCGCCCAACCTCGTCGGCGCCGGCCACCGCCCGCCGGAGCCGCGCCCCCCCTCTTTTAAAAATTCCCGGGTGGCAAATCCGTAAATAGACCCGAACTTTATTCAAGTTTGAAAAATTCATATCTCGCGTTTGAAATGTCGAACAATTACAAACTAAAATGTTTTGGAAATTAGAAGATCTGTACTTTAATAAAAGTAACATGAGCTGGCCAGATCTACAAGTTTGCATATTTTTACAAAAATGACAAAAGTCAACCCCTGAAAACTTAGATAAGCCATAACTTTAAAAATATAAATCTAAAAGAGGTGCCACTTGGCCAAAACCTTCACCCAGGCATACATGAATTTTTGGCACTGGAAGATCTGCATTTCATTTCATATTTTGCAAGTTATTGCATTTCTTGTATTCTCTGTATTTAATTTTTAATTAAATCTGCGTAAATTAGTTTTGCATGAAACTTGGTAAATAATTCTCTCCTGGCACTGTGCATGTGTAATTAGCTTTGTGTTTCTAAAAATTATGTTCCTGCATGATTATGTAAATTCCACTGTTCACCATGTTCCTAGCACTTCATGGCAGGATTAGTCCAAGGGTTTCACATACATCACACATGTGTTAATTTTGGGATCAAGTTCTTGCTTTAAAAATGAAATCGTCATTTCATGTGATGCTAAAACCCTAAGCCTAGGTTTCTTCGATTTGCATTTGTAAAAACTTGCTAAAATATTAGTGCCAAACCTGCAAGCACCACAGCACTCATGTCTATGCCATCAAGCCATTGCTCATGTATTAGTAGGATTATGTTTGTTCGTATAATTGAGTTCCTTAAAAGAAAAACAAGAGGCATGTTTATGATTGCTAGGGTTTGAGCAAACAAAACTTTTGATTAACATATTCATATGCATCTCTACAAAAACAGCACCCTTGCATCACCATCATCATCGACCTTGTATTCATGCCACTTATGCATTGCATTTCATCTTATAGGTGACGACGTCGAATTGATTCCGCCGGAAGACACGGTTGCTACGCTCAACGCTTGTGAGGCTAGTGCTAACTTCGATCACTCTCAAGGCAAGCCCCGGTGCATTCCTATTATTTTGAAATGTCTTTCTTTATCACTCTATTACGGATGATGAATGTGCCTTTAAGTTCTAGGAGTTGATTGGGAATCCACGTGCATAAAATTCCTATATGTCCTATGTTGCTTATGTGTCATATCCTCGTTAGAAATGCTATGCTATATTTATGGAGTCAACGATAGATTTGGGGATCTTACTTATGACTCATGATTAAATACGAACATGATGATTTGGTTAAAAATTGAGAACACCCCATTGTGGCTCCGCGAACAAGTTTGAGTTGTGTACCACTTGCATACCTTTCTTATGGGGATTGGCAAACCTATGTAGCTTGCAAGTTGTAAAGTGAGCCGGATATCTCACCGACCCGGAGGTGATGTGTTTGGCACGGTGGTTGCACGGGTTGAGGACCGTTAGAGAGTACACGGGTTAAGCCTTGGGCGCGTTGTTGAACGGTCGCAAGGGGACGTGTACTCGGGGTCGGTGGCCCCGTGATTTACTTTATGATGAACTCGCGAACGGTGGTCATACGTGTTCTTAAATGATGCGTATGTCGTGCATTTGGGTCTTTTCCTGCAGGATTAATAATTCGATAATTATCGTCGTTTCCTCTCGGTTAATGAGTACCACTTGATTCGAGCAGTCCGCAATGTGTAGTAATGGAAGGAGGATGAATGGCTTGCTGTTTTATATTGCTACAAATTTGTATTGCAAATTCTTGTATTGCTAGTATGCTCACTAAAGTTCCTTTTATGCAATAACCCTATTAATTTGGCTAAGTCATAAAATTGCCAACCTAATTAGCATAGGTGCTATTTATGCAAAAGGCCAAGTTAAACCGGTCAAGCCCCATGCATCTAGGAGTCGGTCTTAGATGACCAATTTGACGGGTAAGACTTGCGGAGTATGTTAGATACTCGAGGCTTTGCCACTACATGTTGATTTACAGGTTTCCCGCAAGCCGGGTTTTGTGATTGTTGTGGTGGATGGAGAAGAGCCCAAAGAGTGGACCATTGAATGGGTCTCTAGCTCTCCGACCCATGATGAGTGAGCCATGGCCTAGGCCGGCATGGTTCATTTACGTTATCTATGTATCGTCGAGTTATGTATTTCGCTTCCGCACTTTAATTTCGAACAAAGATCACGGCTATGTAAGACTTAATTTCGAACCTAATGTATCTTTTATTCGAACTCTATGTTGTAAGCAAGACTTAATTATATAACCTTGCAAATCGTGGATGTTTGTTAATGTGATACTATGTATGGTTGCTTCGTCAATCATCTCCCAAGGCGATCCGTACCACACTTAACTATCTTTCGGGATAGGGGTGTGACACGTGGTATCGGAGCCGACTTGGGATTTGCGTCACGCTAACACTCGATTCTAAAAATCATAAACCCCGTTTTTGTGTCACGGTGAGGTACGAGTCTAGATAGAAAGGCCAATATAAGGACTATATAGAATGGTGGCAAAACTAACCCCGTGTTATGATTGTTTAAATATTTTGCAACTACGGCTTGAGCAAAGGTATGTGATTGAGTGTTGTCAATTTTCTCATGATATTATTGGTGTGACTCGAATACACTCTTATTCGAGAGCTCCCCATGTAAGGCGAGGTGACATGGATTTATTTTTGGCTTGTTTCTTTTGAATTTGATGGAATGTTTCTAGAATCCCTCTCTTGCAGGTACATAACAACGTTTTAGTTCGTGTAGTATCGTGTGAGAGGTGTGTGTGCCACCGAGGCGCTTGTCCGATATTCGTATCGGCGGGCGCGGTCTTTTAATTTTGTGAGGACGTACGAAGCGACATATTGAGCATCC
This sequence comes from Chloris gayana, assembly GCA_031894775.1. NCBI lineage: Eukaryota > Viridiplantae > Streptophyta > Magnoliopsida > Poales > Poaceae > Chloris > Chloris gayana. Next base: position 158,914 of record JAUNZO010001928.1, read on the forward strand.
ATCATAATTGCATATCATCTCATCATGTCCAACATGTGCATGTGAACTTATCTAAATGAGACAATCACAAAAATTTTATCACTAGTCTAATTCTCACGAAAGGTGGAAAAACCGAAACCCTAAAACGTGGCAAAACATGACAGATTTCTTGACTTTCACAAAAGTGAGCATAACTTTCAAGTTACTTATCCAAATAAGGCAAATAAGGTCTTTCTGGAAATCTTGTGTTATGCACTACAACAATCTTCTAGTCTCAGGTCTTGCAAAAATCTGGGACGTAGCTAGAATTGCCCATTACAGAGAGCTGTTCTGGAATTCCAGAATGTGCTCCGGTTCTATCCCTGTCGTAGATCATTCATAACTTTCAAACGACAAGTCGGATTGAGCTGTTCTAGGATGCGTTGGAAAGCTTAAGAAGTTGTCTAAAACTTTCGTAACAAAATAAAAATTTAATTCGGTCCAGAAACAGGGGTAATTTTCGAGTTTCCGTAATGTGTCAATTCTGTCCAGAAAGTGGAACCGTGATAGGATTGTGCACAAAAGGTTTTGTTGTATTTTTTTTGCTAAGTTGGTGCCATTCCATCATTTATGCTTTTACTTATTTAGCATGTTTTGTTGTTGGATATTGAGTTTTGACTTGTGTTTCAAAATTCTCCGACAGATGGCCCCCGGCAAGCTCATATTGGACCGTGAGAACCTCGCAAGGCGGGTGCTCGAGTTGGAGCAGGAGCGTGCTGCCCTGCAGGCCACCCTCACCACCCGCGATGCCGAGCTCACCACCCGCGACGCCGAGCTCGCCGCTCACACCGCCGAGCTTGCTGCCCGCACCGCCGAGCTAGCCGAGCGCACTACCGAGGTGGACACCCTCCGTACGCAGCTCGAGTATAGCGAGACGGAGCGTTGGAGTTTCTTCGAGCAGCTCCACGACGCCAACCTTGCCCTTGAGGGCAATGGAGCTGCCGCTCTGCAGGCCACGCTCGATGAGCGTGATGGCCAGCTCACCGCCGCGAATGAGGAAAACTACATCCTCTCCGGCCAGGTGGATGCCCTTCTTGAAGAGAAGGATGAGTTGGAGGTTACTCTCCCGGAGACTCAGGGCGCTAGGGATGCTTTGGAGGGAGACCTCCGGAACGCCCGAGCGACCATAGCGCATAACAATGCTACCATTGAGCATCTCCAAGCCGCCAACAATGCCCTGCACGCCATCCTTAATGGCGGACCTCCCGAGCCACTTGAGATCATCCCACCCGAGGATGACGTGGAGATGAGTGATGGCGAGGATGCTTCCGACGTCGAGGACGGAGCACCACCCTCTCCCATGAGGGATGACGCCGACTACTACGGTGATGACGACGAGTAGTTGTCACGACCGGTGGTCGTAGCTCTATGTGTTGTAGGATTTGTAATCTCGTGAGGCATGTAACCGTGTTGGAAAACGATCCGCGTGTTGTTAATTAAGCTCTCCGAGATTTGTGTTTGTTTATGGGTCACATGTGATGTAACCTAAGACCGTGTTGTATCGGATTTGTGGTTCCCGTGTATCAAAAAATTTCTATCATGTTGCTAGCTATGTTGGAATTTATGGAATATGTGCGTTGCCGTTGCGTTATGCTTATTTCATCAATATTTTCTTCGTACATGCAATCTGAAATTTTTGATCCCTTATGTCCAATGTCATATTTTCTTGCTATTTTAGCTCTTGGTCTAATGAGCTAACGTGAGAAATTTTTTCATATGTGACAGATGGTGAATACCCGTCGTGGTGAAGCTTCCGGCGAGTGGTCACGGTGCGAGGGAAGAGCAACTCCCTAACCCTCCACCCCTCACGCCGTTGGAACAACTCGTGTCCAACCAAAACAAGATGTTCCGCTTGTTCTTTGCAAGCCAAACCAACCAAGGACAAGGCCAAGGACCGCCACCCCAAGGGCCGAGGAATTCCACCTATGCCGACTTTTGGGCCACTCAACCGCCCAAGTTTGGTGAAGCTACTACCGATCCGTTGGAGGCGGATAATTTCCTCCGCATCATCGAGTCCAAGTTTGCTCTCCTCAATTGCACATCGGAGCAAAAGGTTCTCTTTGCGGCTCAACAACTTCGTGGCTCCGCTAGTGCATGGTGGGCAAGTTTCACCGCCGCCCTTCCCGCCGGTACCCAAGTGAATTGGCCGGACTTTTGCACCGCGTTTCGCGCGCACCACATTCCCGCCGGTCTCATGAAGCGTAAGTTGCAAGAGTTTCTCAATTTGAAGCAAGGTACCGGAACCGTGCAAGAGTATGCACGGAAGTTCAACTACTTGGCTCAATATGCATCCTATCATGCCGACACGGATGACAAGAAAAAGGATTGCTTTCGTTCGGGGCTAAGCCCGAAGTTGCAAGATCGCTTGGCTCAAGTCACCACCGGCACGTTGAATGACTTGATGAGTGCCGCAATTGTGCAAGAAGATGCTACGTGCTCACCAAGAGGACAAGAAGAGGAAGCGTGCCGTAGGAAATCCATCCGGCTCCGCTCCGCCCAGGTACAAGCTAGCTATCACTTCCCCGTCCGGACAGGAGTTTCGGGCCGCATTGCCGCCGACGGGGGCTCACGCCAATTTGTGCCGCAACAACACCACCACTCTCACGGTGGAAATCAGCAGCACAACATTTCCTTTCGCCCTTCACAGCAGCAATACCAAGGTGCTAGGCCCGGTCCGCAAGGTCCGTGCTTTAATTGTGGACGTCCGGGTCATTTTGCAAAAGATTGCCGTGTTCCGACACGTAACCCGGGCAACAACACCACCAACAACAACAACAATGGTTCCGGAAGTGGCAACAACAATCAAAACCGTAATGGGAATAATGGAAATGGGAACCGCAATCAATCCTCCACTCCAAATGCTAAGAATGGCCGAGTCAACTATACCACGGCCGAAGAGATTCAAGCGGGAGAACCGGTACTCTCGGGTATGTTTTCGGTCAACAACCACTCCACTTTGGTTCTTTTTGATTCGGGTGCAACTCATGATTTCATTAGTCAAGCATGTGCAAAAACATTACAACTCACTCCCACCGTTTTGGATATTCCCTATATCATCACATCACCCGGTGGAAAAATAAAAACAAACCTAGAGTTGAGGCAAGTCCCACTAAACCTAGAAAGAAAAATATACCCCTCTTCTCTCATAATTTTGTGTGGGCAAGGAATAGATATAATTCTAGGTATGAGGTGGATGAAACTCCATAGAGCCGTTTTACACATCGATTCCCGTGAAGTTCACCTAAACTCCCACTCCATGGTTCATCTATTCTCCGATTGCCCCATCCAAAATTCTTCACTTCAAAAATCTACCATCTTGAGGGAAAAAGGATTGAGGATATTCCCGTGGTATGTGAGTTTCCCGATGTGTTTCCGGATGACTTACCGGGCATGCCACCCGATCGGGATGTCGAGTTTAAAATTGAGCTCGAACCCGGTACGGCACCAATTTCCCGTAGGCCGTACAAGATGGCTCCCAATGAGCTAGCAATCTTAAAAGAGCAATTGGGTAAGCTTATGGATAAAGGATATATCCGCCCTAGTTCATCTCCGTGGGGATGTCCCGCCCTCTTTGTGAAGAAGAAAGACAAGACGCTACGCCTATATGTGGATTACCGCCCTCTCAATGCGGTGACTATGAAAAATAAATACCCGCTCCCTCGGATTGATATTCTTTTTGATCAATTAGTTGGTGCTAAGGTTTTCTCAAAGATTGATCTCCGATCCGGTTACCATCAAATCAAGATCCGAGCCGAAGATATTCCCAAAACCGCATTCTCTACGCGGTATGGTCTCTTTGAGTATCTCGTCATGTCTTTTGGGCTCACAAATGCCCCGGCTCATTTTATGTACTTGATGAATTCGGTATTTATGCCCGAGTTGGATAAGTTTGTCGTGGTCTTCATTGACGACATTCTTATTTATTCGAAGTCCAAAGAAGAGCATGCCGAACACCTTCGCATTGTTCTCCAACGGCTTCGTGATCATCAATTGTATGCCAAGTTTAGCAAATGTGAATTTTGGTTGAAGCAAGTTCCTTTCTTGGGTCACATCATATCCGTGGAAGGTGTTGCCGTTGACCCGAGCAAAGTTGAAGAAGTGCTTACTTGGAAGTCCCCAAGATCGGTGAGACAAATTCGAAGCTTTCTCGGTCTTGCCGGTTATTATCGAAAATTCATTCCCAATTTTTCAAGCATAGCCAAGCCTATGACAAAATTGTTGGAGAAAGATGCAAAGTTTAAATGGAGCCGTGAATGTGAAGAAGCTTTTCAAACTCTCAAGAAGCATTTAACATCCGCTCCGGTGTTAGCACAAGCCGACATCACCAAGCCGTTTGACGTGTATTGTGATGCATCCGGCACCGGTCTAGGGTGTGTACTAATGCAAGAAGGTCATGTCATTGCTGATGCTTCTCGTCAACTTCGCAAGCATGAACAACACTACCCCACCCATGATTTGGAACTAGCCTCGGTTGTCCTTGCTTTCAAAACTTGGAGGCACTATCTGCTTGGAAATCTTGTAAATCTTTACACCGATCATAAGAGTCTCAAGTATATCTTCACCCAACAAGAGTTGAATATGAGGCAACGTAGATGGTTGGAATTAATCAAGGATTATGAGTTGGAAATTCATTATCATCCGGGTAAAGCTAATGTGGTTGCCGACGCTTTGAGTCGCAAGGATCAATGCAATCATGTTACCGGTTGTTCTATGAAGAATTCGGAAATTTCAGATTCTAGTGAACCAAGTCTTCGAGTCATTCCCTATGGTTCGCTGTATAATCTAGCTCTCATTCCTACCCTTCGTGAGGAAATTATTGAGGCACAAAAGAAGGATGAAGGAATGGAATCTATTCGGCAAAAGATTGAGAAAGATGAAGCTACATGTTTTCGACAAGATGACAATGGTGTATTATGGTTCAACCAACGTCTCGTTGTTCCGAAGAATATGGAATTACGGAAGAAAATAATGGATGAGGCACATTTGTCTAAATATTCCATACACCCCGGTAGCAATAAAATGTATCGCGGCCTAAGAGAAAAGTTTTGGTGGACACGCATGAAGCGTGAGATTGCACGGTATGTGGCCGAGTGTGATACTTGTCAACGAGTGAAAGCCGACCATTTGAGAAAAGCCGGATTATTGAACCCATTGAAGATTCCCGTTTGGAAGTGGGAGGACATTGCTATGGATTTTGCCTCTCACATCAAGGAAGCATGATTCAATTTGGGTTATTGTGGATAGGTTAACTAAGTCCGCATATTTCATTCGCGTCCATACTACCTACAATACAAAGAAGTATGCCGAGCTATACATCACAAGAGTGTTGTGTTTGCATGGAGTACCTAAAACCATTGTTTCCGATCGAGGTCCGCAATTTGTATCTCGCTTTTGGGAACAATTGCAGTCTTGTCTTGGTACCACTCTCATTAGAAGCTCCGCATATCACCCTCAAACGGATGGACAAACCGAAAGGTTGAATCAATATTTGGAGGATATCTTGAGAGCATGTGCTATGGAAAAGTGAGGAAATTGGGATGATTGTCTTCCATTCGCCGAATTCTCGTACAACAATAGCTATCAAGAGAGTTCGGGAATGTCACCATTTGAAGCATTGTATGGCCACTCTTGTCGTAGACCTTTAAATTGGTCGGAAGCGGGAGAAAGAACAAATTTTGGTCCCGATCTTGTCACTCAAGCCGAAGAAAAGGTCCGACAAATCCAAGCCAACATGAAAGCCGTGCAATCACGCCAAGTTAGCTACGCTAACAAGAGGAGACGCCCATTGCAATTTGAGAAGGGAGATCATGTTTATCTTCGTGTCTCTCCGAATAAGGGCGTATCTCGGTTTGGAATTAAAGGAAAGTTAGCACCCCGCTATATCGGACCCTATCCGATTGTGGAAAAACATAGCGCGGTTGCCTACCGATTGCAACTACCGGAAAGCCTTGCTCGTGTGCACAATGTGTTCCATGTATCTCAACTCAAGAAATGTTTGAAGCCTCCGATAGATGTGGTCATTTCGGACACCGATCAACTAGAAGAAGATCTCTCCTACCCCGAATACCCCGTCCGAATTATTGATCAAAGCGACCGAGTAACTCGCAATCGCACCATCACCTTCTATAAAGTGCAATGGAGTAACCACACCGAAGAAGAAGCAACTTGGGAACAAGAGGATTTTCTAGAGAAGAATTTTCCCGAGTTCCTCGCGTCCCACAAATCGGTAAAATTTCCGTACTCCCTCTCCTTAATTCATAGCGATTCTCGGGACGAGAATTTCTTTAAGGGGGAGGGCTGTGACATCCCGTGTCACGATTAAGGTTAAGTATGTAATTACTAGCCTAATCACATCACTGATCAAGCACTAATGATAATCACCCAAAGGAAAAGAAGAAAAACGAAAAGAGAAAAGGAAACCTAAACTAAACCCTAGCCCTAACCCAACCCATAAGAGAAATGCAAAAATTATAAAAACACTACCAACATATTTTTGCACCACTGGATTGCTCATGTAAAAAGATGAATTTACAACATTTTTACAAAATTTTGAACAAAGTTTTGAATGCCCAAAAAAAAATTCAAATTCAAATCTGAAACACTATTGTTTGTGAATTTTGTATGAATTTTCGGAAGCAAGATTAGAACTTCAAACTCAAAGATGGAAATTCGAGCACATCATGCTGAAGCTCTACATATTTTTGGTTTCATTTTTGGAGCACCAGAACTACGAATTTCAGCCAAACTTTCAAAACCCAGATTCAAAATTTAAAATTTGGACTCGAGCTCATTGCCCAGTGGGCAATGGCGGTGCCGCTCGCCGGTCCGGCCAGCCTGGCCGCCGCCCCGTGCACGCGCCCACCCCGTCCCATCTGCAGTGCCCCCGGCCACCTCCCCAACTGCCCTGTACCCGCCGGCCAACAGGAACGGCCGGGAATTGAAGCCGCGACCGCCCCGTCGACCGGCCGTGCGCCGCCCCGCCTCCCTCCCTTAGAAAATGGCACGGCGCCCCGGCTCTCCGCCCTCCCGTTCGCCTCAATCATTGCCCAGCTCTCTGCCCTCCTCTCCGCACCGCTCCGCCACTCCCTTCCTCGCCGCAGCCCGTGCCGGAGAAGAAATCGCCGCCGCCGCCCGCCATGGCCGCCCCACGTCCCTCCGTGCCGCACGCCGCCTAGGTGGGCCGTCCCTCCTTCTTTTCGTCGCCATTTCGTGCGCAAGGTCGTGCTCGACCCCACTGCTTATGCGCTGCCCCCTCCCTGCTCCAGGTCTCGGGAATTTCAACGAGTTTCCGCCGCCGTCACCGCCGCCTCGCCACCTCCCCGACGAGACCCTCTTTCCGGCTCGCCCCTTCACCGCGCAACCCCACGCCGCCCTCCTCCGTGCGCAGGTGATGCTCCCCGGCCGAAGGCCACTCTCCCCTCCCTCTCGTACTGCACGCGCGAGCTCGCCGGAGCCCCACGAGCTCCGCCGCTCGCCGCGCCGCCCTCCGATCGCCGGTGAGCTCCGCCACCCCCACGGACATGTTCCCCGCGCCACGCCCGTCATTTTCCACCAAAGCGCGGAGCATGAGCGGCAGCGTAGCGCCGCCTCGCCCAACCTCGTCGGCGCCGGCCACCGCCCGCCGGAGCCGCGCCGCCCCCTCCCCCCCCCCTTTAAAAATTCCCGGGTGGCAAATCCGTAAATAGACCCGAACTTTATTCAAGTTTGAAAAATTCATATCTCGCGTTTGAAATGTCGAAAAATTACAAACTAAAATGTTTTGGAAACTAGAAGATCAGTACTTTCATAAAAGTAACATGAGCTGGCCAGATCTACATGTTTGTATATTTTTACAAAAATGACAAAAGTCAACCCCTGAAAACTTAGATAAGCCATAACTTTAAAAATATAAATCTAAAGGAGGTGCCACTTGGCCAAAAGCTTCACCCAGGCATACATGAATTTTTGGCACTGGAAGATCTGCATTTCATTTCATATTTTGCAAGTTATTGCATTTCTTGTATTCTCTGTATTTAATTTTTAATTAAATCTGCATAAATTAGTTTTGCATGAAACTTGGTAAATAATTCTCTCCTGGCACTGTGCATGTGTAGAAAAGCCCATGTGAATGTTTGAGCATGTTAAGTAATTATTCTTGCAAACCCTAGATTTAAATTCCTAAAAGGTTATTTTCAGCACATGTGTAAATAGCTTTGTGTTTCTAAAAATTATGTTCCTGCATGATTATGTAAATTCCACTGTTCACCATGTTCCCTAGCACTTCATGGCAGGATTAGTCCAAGGGTTTCACATACATCACACATGTGTTAATTTTGGGATCAAGTTCTTGCTTTAAAAATGAAATCGTCATTTCATGTGATGCTAAAACCCTAAGCCTAGGTTTCTTCGATTTGCATTTGTAAAAACTTGCTAAAATATTAGTGCCAAACCTGCAAGCACCACAGCACTCATGTCTATGCCATCAAGCCATTGCTCATGTATTAGTAGGATTATGTTTGTTCGTATAATTGAGTTCCTTAAAAGAAAAACAAGAGGCATGTTTATGATTGCTAGGGTTTGAGCAAACAAAACTTTTGATTAACATATTCATATGCATCTCTACAAAAACAGCACCCTTGCATCACCATCATCATCGACCTTGTATTCATGCCACTTATGCATTGCATTTCATCTTATAGGTGACGACGTCGAATTGATTCCGCCGGAAGACACGGTTGCTACGCTCAACGCTTGTGAGGCTAGTGCTAACTTCGATCACTCTCAAGGCAAGCCCCGGTGCATTCCTATTATTTTGAAATGTCTTTCTTTATCACTCTATTACGGATGATGAATGTGCCTTTAAGTTCTAGGAGTTGATTGGGAATCCACGTGCATAAAATTCCTATATGTCCTATGTTGCTTATGTGTCATATCCTCGTTAGAAATGCTATGCTATATTTATGGAGTCAACGATAGATTTGGGGATCTCACTTATGACTCATGATTAAATACGAACATGATGATTTGGTTAAAAATTGAGAACACCCCATTGTGGCTCCGCGAACAAGTTTGAGTTGTGTTATGTAATCGCTTCTACACTTTATTTCGAACAAAGATCATGGTTATGTAACTTAAATTTCAGAACATACTGTATCTTTTATTTGGAACTCAAGTTGTAATTCGAGACTTAAATGTAACCATTTTGCAGTTCATGTATGTTTGTAAGTGTGATGTTATGACGGGTTAATTCGTTAACCCTCTCCCGAGGCTATCTGTACCACACTATCTATTTTTCGAAATAGGGGTGTGACACGTGGTATCGAGCATACTGGAGATTTGCATCACGCTAATGAACATTCTTAGAATTAAAAACCCCATTTTTGTGTCACGGTGAGGTACGAGTCTAGAAAGGTCAATATAAGGATGACATAGAATGGTGGCAAAGCTAACCCCGTGTTATGATTGTTTAAATATTTGCAGCTACAGCTTTGGCTGAGGTATGTTTGCAATTTAAATTAGTGGTCCATGCCCGCGAACGGAGAATACGGGACACCGATGGTTTGTGGCATACCACGAGGTGATCCTTTTCCATGGATCGTAACGATAGAACTATGATTTGTTTTTGGTAATTTCTTTTATTTTGATGTATTGTTTCCGGAATCAATCTCTTATAGGTACATAACAATGTTAGTACGAGTAGAAACCTGTGAAGGTGTGTGTGCCACCGAGTTGCTTGTCCGGTATTTATATCAGTGGGCGTTGTTAATATTTTTGTTTTGTTTTGTGAGGACGTAAGAAACTGAGATGTTGAGCATCCATCATACATGCATACCATTGCATCATGTCATATACAAACATGTAAAAGTTGGCCACACAACTCAATCGTTGTAAAATTTGGAAACCGAAACTCAACGTTGGCAGAATTGCTAGGTTTTACAAAAACAAGGATATCTCTCTCAATACTTAACCAAATAGGGCAAATAAATACTTTTTGGAAATTTTGTAATGTGCTCTACAACATGCTGCTAGGATCATGGTTTGTAAAAATCTGGAGCATGGTCTAAAATGGCCATAACCAAGAGCAATTTCTGGGTTTCCAGATTGTGCTCCGGTTCCGTGCTCCTGTCGAAGATCGAGCATAACTCTCAAATGACGAATCGGATGGAGCTGTTTAAATAGGTGTTGGAAAGCTTAAGAAGTTCTGTAGAACTTTCATACGAATTAAAAATTTTAATTCTGCCCAGAACCCAGAGTAATATGTTGATTTCTAAATCATGTACAATCTTCTAGAAAACCGGGACAGCGCTACGTTTATTTGTTTGAGCTATATTGCATGTTTTTGCAATTTATTTCCATCCATCTCTCATGCTCTATTGTTAAGCATGTCTTTTTCTTGGATATGTAGTTTTGACTTGACCTTTTCAAAACTTGTTCCAACAAATGGGTGTTAGTAAGCTCATGTTGGAGAAGGACCATGTCAACCGCTCATATCCGCGAGTTGGAAGGTCATGTAGTGGTTCAAGGCTAGGAGTGTCACGACCTAGAGTCCATGGTCAGATCCTTCCATGCTTAGCTCACTTCCCATTCCGAGGAGAACGAGGCTCCGAAGCCCAATGTGATCATTAAGGGAAAGAAAGCTACGTTGGATGATGAGTTGACGATGGACGGTGCACTCGACATCAAGTCCGAGGCACCACCGTCGCCAAATGACATGAGTTTGTCCCCCGATGGTGACACCCATGTGCCATGAGCGTAGGTGTATGTCGGAGTACTAATGTGTTGACATAGGAATTAATCTCGGAAGGCATAGAACTGTAAGTCGGTAGTACCAACCGTTTCATGTTTTCATGAACCTAAACTCTCTGAAATAATTTGTTCGCATTAGGTGCCTATCAAGATGTAACCTAGTGACCATCCTCCATCGGGATGTTGCATCTCTTTGTATCAAGAATTTCTATCGCTACCATGATGACAATCATGTCCAAAATCGATGAAATATGCGTTTCGTCTATGTCTCGTGCCTATTTCATGGTCATTTCTTTCAAACATGTGATCTGAAATTCATTGATCTCTATGCCAAACATTTTGGTACCTCCCACTCGTTGGTATACTAAGCAGCGAGGGTAATGCTCACTTAGCACACCGAACACGAGAGATGAGATACGCGAGGTAGTAAAGAACAGAACAACAAGATTACAACTCTAGTATAGGCGAAGTAAACTCGATGACTACATGTGTGTTTACAGGTGACCCTTGGGCTCCCTTTATAGTCCCGGGGAGCCACAACTTTACAAGACAGTTTACCCTCGGCCATCACCCTCGGTTCCACCGGAAGGCCGTGACTCTCGAGGGCGTTTCGGGAAGGCCGGCTATCGCGCGTGATTCGCGGCTTAGCCGGCTTTTGGCTGGAAAGTGACGCGCCCAATGCTTAGCCTTGGCGCCTAGCCCCGCGTGCCCATCACTTCGCTCATCCGGCGGTCACCTCGCTAGATGTGGGCCTTGCTCGGGGGCCCGTCTCCCACACTCCCCTTGCTCCGCCTCGCTTGTCCATCTGCGGGTTCACTTGGGGGTCAAGAGTTACTCATAGAAAACAGGTGCGGGGTAATTGGCGTTTGCTCCGCGCGGGCCTTGGTCGGCGCCGGGCCCCAATAGTAGCCCCTCAAGGGACAAGCTCCTTCCGCGTGTGGGTTCGAGTGCGGTCGATCGAATCTTCGCCCCAAGCGCGTGGGCGAGCGCGGGGAAACACCACTTCTTGTTTTGATCTTTTGCTGACTCTTGCTTTTTTCACTGGCGCATTAACCCTAGTGCAAGCGTAGGCCTAGGGTTTTGTAATTATTTCTTCATTGGCCAGCCTCGGGGTTTACGCTTCATTTTTCTTAAAGATAATGCCACTCCCCCACTCAGTCATTAGGAGCGAAGCTTGGTTTTTGACTTCGAACGAGAACGTGAGCCCCTTTCCGGTTTTATGCTTCGTTTTGCTTAAAGAAAACAGCACTCCCCCACTCGGTCGTTAAGGGTGAAGCTGGTTTTATTTTTTTTTACTTTGAAAGAGAACGCAAGCCCCTTTGCGGCTTTACGCTTCGTTTTGCTTAAAGAAAATGTCACCCCCACTTAGTCGTTAGGGGCGAAGCTAGTTTTTGACTTCAAACGAGAACGCGAGCCCCTTTGCGGTTTTACGTTTCGTTTTGTTTAAGGAAAACGCCACTCCCCCACTCGGTCGTTAGGGGCGAAGCTAGGTTTTTACTTCGGACGAGAATGCAAGCCCCTTTGCGGCTTTACGCTTCATTTGGTTTAAAGTCCTCGGTTCTTGTTTATGCCCGACGAGGACTAGATTGTTTTAGTTGGCCGTAGCTCCGCGGGTTTTGTTTGTCCTTGACGAAGTGAACTCGTTTGATCGGCCAGCCCTCCATGGGTTTTGTTTATCCCCAACGGAGTGAACTCGCTTTGCTCGGCTAGACTCTCTCGTGGATTTTGTTTATCCCCATCGGAGAGACGCCGTAGCCGGTGCTCCAGGGTGTATTGCTTATGCCCAGCGGAGCATGGCTAAGGTGCGAGTGTTGTCTCGCTTGTCAAATATTCGGACTTCCTTTGCTTTTGGAAGCCGTTTCGACTGTTTTTGCTTCGAATACCGGGGAAATGCAGATTTATATTGCTCGTAGCTGCTATTACACATGCCGCCTCATTAAAAACCTCGCGCCCTGGGTAGGGCTTTCCCTGCGAGGAAAAGAGTATGGACTTTTGGCTTTTTGCGAAAAGTAAAAAGAAATAATTGAGTTTTCTCTAGCTACTTCGCCAGCCCCTTGCTTATATCACACAAAGGCGCTATTTGACATTTGCAGCTTTAGACGTAGTACATGCGCAAGTTGTCCGCGTTCTAGGAGTGCTGCATCTCTTTTCCATCTATTGTTTTCAACCTCGTATGATCCTGGGTTCCCTACCTTGGCGATGATGAAGGGTCCCTCCCATTTGGACTCGAGTTTTCCCTTCGCCTCCGTTCTCTTGGTTCGATGAGTACCAAATCTCCTAAGTTGTATGCTCTTAGCACCACCTTTTTTCTCTCCACTTTCTTGTTTGCTCTTGATACTTTTCCAAATGTTGGGCTGCCTCTAGCCTTTTCTATCTCCATCATGTCTTTGGATAGTGCTTCGCTATGCTCGTCTCGCTCGGTTGTTGATCCGGCACTTTTGTTCTTGATTTTTTCGGGTGTCATGGCCTCTTCGCCAAACAGCAGACGTAAAGGGGTGAAGCCCGTGGTACGTGACTCGGTTGTGTCGTGCGACCAATCTAGCGCTGGGAGCTCTTCAGACCCATTTGTTCTTCTTCTTGTTTAGCAATACCTTTTTCATCGCCTTCAAGATTACAAAGTTTGCCTTTTCTACTCGCTCCGTTTGATCGAGGGTGGTATACGAAGACGAAATCCATTTTTGTTCCAAGGTTGTAGCAGTACTCTCTTAGGAGCTCATTGTCGAAGTTCTTTGCGTTGTCCATGACGATTTCACTCGGTACTCGAACCTGCGGACTATATTTTGCCGGAGGAACTTCTTTACTCGTTGGTGCTTGAGATGTTTGTCATAGCTTTGGCTTCAATCCAGTTTGAGAAGTATTCCAACGCTACTATTGCGTATTATGTGGACACGGTGAGCCTCTAACAAACATGATCATTGCCCGTGGATTTGCTCATTATTACCATGTACGTGCTTTGGCACACCTTTTTATTCTTTATTGTTTCTGAAGGTTTCAATAGGAGAAGAAGGGAGTGATGAGGAAGACAACAGTTTCGATATGCATGATGAACTATCCGAAAGCTTGCCTTCGGATGATAATAATGACGATGCAGGAAATCAGGACAGTGATGAGGTTGCCACGGACGTTACTCTGTCAGCAAAGTCAAAGAAAAAGTCAGCTAAAGGGCAGAGAGGTGGTATTGTAATATCTCCATCAAAGGTTGTAATAGCAAGGGTGAAAAAAGCTGCCTGTTGGGAGCATTTTCAAGAGGTGAATGTTAAATCAAAGACAGAACCAGAGAAAATCATGACCAAGGCAAAGTGCAAAGTTTTGTCATAAAAGTTATGCTTATAGTGGAACAACATCACAGCTGAACCACCACTTAAACAAGTGCACACCGTACCTGAATAAGGTGGCAAAGGCTAAAGCTCAAGGTACTCTCACTTTTGCTCCTGGCAATGGAGCGGCACTTGTTAGCCCTATTACATATGATCATGCATACACTAGGTTACTAATTGCAAAGATGATAATTGTCCATGAGTACCCATTTAAGATGGTAGAGCATAAATGGTTTAATATTCTGCTGAAATGGTTGAATGCAAACTATGAATGGACAGGCAGAAGGGCTATTAGAAACGAATGCATTAAAGTTTATGAATCTGAAAAGGATCGCTTGAAAAATTCTTTAAGAGAGGTTGAATCTATAAGTTTCACTACTGATTTATGGACATCAAATCAAAATGTTTCATAGATGTGCTTGGTTGCACAGGTCATAAACGCTGATTGGATTATGCAATGCCGTGTGCTCAATTTTTTTGAGTCGGATCCTCCACACAATGGTCCAGTGATAGCTCAAGCAGTGTTTGATTGTTTGACTGAATGGAAAATAGAAGACAAGGTCATGTCAATCACTCTTGATAATGCTTCTTCAAATGATAGTGCTGTTCGAAACTTGAAGCTAAAGTTCATTGCTTGGAAAGAGCACTTAATCACTATTTGACCCTGATTACTTTCATGTCCGTTGCTCTTCCCATATTGTCAATTTGGTTGTTAATGATGAACTGGCACCAATTGAATCTTTGATAAGCAAGCTTAGAGAATCTGTGAAATATTTCAAAAAGTCCCCATCCCGTATGCACAAATTTGTGGAGGTCTGCAATAGTTATTCTATAAAAGTTGGTAAAGGATTGTGTCTTGATGTCAAAACTAGGCGGAATTCAACTTACAAAATGTTGGCATCATGCATTGAGTATCGAGATGCATTCACCTACTATGCTGATGTGGACAGTAAGTATGAATGGGAACCTTCACCGTCTGAATGGATTTTGTATGGGAAAATTCAGCCAATATTGAAGGCAATGGCTGGAGTAACCACTGCATTCTCGGGTTCAATCTATCCTACTACCAACGTTTTAGTGTAAAGATTGCATTAGTAGAAGCATTTAAATCTGAAGATAACTATTTGAAGGTAATGGCAAATGCTATGTTGGATAAATTCAATAAATACTGGGAAGAAAGGAACAATGTTATGGTTGTTGCTACCATCCTTGATCCCAGGTTTAAAATGAGGTACATTAGATGGTCCTTTGCACGGATGTATGAACCCTCAATTGCTGAGAGAGAAATTCATGAGATCGATATTGTGTTGGAGCAAGCTGTATAAGAAGTATGAGAGTGAGTATCGCCATAATAAGGTTTCTAAGGAGAATGATTGTTCTTCCTTCAAAGAATGGAAATAGCGCACTCGCATATGTTGTCTCAAGTGGATTTCAGTCTTTTTTGCAAGCTAGTGCTACGGAACGTTCCAAATCTGAATTACTCCTTTATTTGGATGAAGATAATGTACGCTATGATGACGAAGATTTCATGCTACTTGATTATTGGAAGGTGAATGCCCATAGGTTTCCTGTTCGGCCAAGATGGCGAAGAAATTCTTAGATATTCCAGCTAGCGAGTGTATCATCGGAAGCAACATTTAGTAATGGAGGGAGAATTCTTGATGATTATCGTAGTTCTTTGCGACTCGACATGGTACAAGCATTAGTGTGTGCCTCTAGCTGGATAAGAGGTTCCGAGAATGACATGAAGGCTCCAATGTTTTTGGTATGATCATCTACCGTTCTATTTTTTAATATTTTTTTTCAATATATCTAACTTATTGTGGACTGTCTTGTCGGGAAGTAGATGATGGAGACGATGTAGAGACCGTGGAATTTCAAAAACATGATGGTGATTGATGTTCGGTGTTGGTGAAGTTGAAGTTGGAACACTACTATTTTTCTGTTATATAGTTTATAATCAACATTTGGTTGTGTGGACATGTTTCTTTTTGTAAGAATACTTATTGATGTTAACCGAATCGATGGAGACATGGATGATTAATGTTTGTTTTAAATCTTAAATATGTTGTATTTTCGTATCTACATGCTTTATTTTTTTTTAGTTTTCTTTGTGCGTAATGAGCTAGCTCGTGAGCATAATGAGCCGAGCCGAGCTACATTATTAGCTCGTTAGTATAACGAGCCGAGTCGAGCTAGCTCGTTATACTAACGAGCTAGAGTGAGCCAAGCACGAGACGAGCCGAGCTGGCTCGACAGCCAGCCCTAGCTGCAGTGAGCTGGCCTACAATATCTACCCCCACTTGCGGAGCGGCCACACAGTACATAGCTAGTTGAGATGGTCGACATGGTGCGGAGTGCTTTCCTGATATTTTTTTGGCAAGCTTCGCATGTTCTTACTATGTCTTTAGCATCTTTTACCATGCTAGGACAGTAGAAGCCTTGCTTTATTGCCTTTCCTGCGAGTACCCCGGCTCCAATGTGCGAGCCGCAGGTCCCCGAGTGGATCTCCGTGAGGAGCTGCTTGCCTTGGGCTTCGCCTAGACATTTGAGCAGATGAGCTTGATATCCTTGACTTGTACAATTCACCTTGTATTATCCGGTAGCTCTGGGCTCTTTGTCTGTACCCTGCTTTTCTCGACTTTGCAATCTGGTTGGTAGTAGCCATTAATGAATGCCATCGGCGGGGCTCTCCAGTCTTCCGAGGTTATGGCTTGTCTAAACTTTGGCTCGACTTGCGGGCTTCAAATGGATGGCTGCGAGATTATCTCATAGAACACATCCGGGGAATGGATCTGTTTTCTCGCGACCGCCTTGGCCAATGCGTCCGCCTCTTCGTTTTGCTTCTTTTCGACGTACTCGATGCCGAACCCCCGAAGTGCTTATCCATGTTTCTAACTTCGCTTAGATACTTCGCGAGAACCAGTTCTCTTGTTTCATAATCTTTGTTCACGTGACTCACGACTATCCTTGAGTCTGTCTTCACTTTGCAACTTTTTACATCCATCGCTCTTACTTTTCTTAGCCCTAGCAAGACCGCCTCGTATTCTGATATGTTATTTGTGCATTTGTCATCTTCATTGCAGAATTCTAGCCTTGCTGCATATCTTAGCTTTATGCCGGAGGGAGAGGTGATTGCTGGTGCTACACCGGCACCTGCAGAGCCCCATGCTCTGTCACACTCGTATTATCCAGAATGCCTCTGTTATCTGGGCCTTCACCACTCGTATCCTAGGGTCGTCCAATCTAGGACAAAATCTGCCAGCACCCGCAACTTCGATGCGCTTCGCCTTTCGAAGTCGATTACGTGCTCTAAGAGTTCCATTTCCCATTTTCCGATTCTTCTCAAAGCCTCTCGGTTTCCAAAAATGTCAATAAGGGGCTGGTTGGTGAGGAATCTTATCCTGTGAGCTTCCAAGTAATGGCTTAGTTTCCTTGCTGCCATGAACGACGTGACATGTTTTGTCCATTTCGAGTAGAATAGCTTCGACCCTGCAAGGGCTTCGCTGACGAACTAGACCGGGAGTTGCTGGTAAAGCTCTTTTTCTTTGCCGTTTTTGTCCCCAATGCATCGAGCCTTCCTCTCTTGTACCAGGGCAGCACCGACGGCGAAGTGGTTCGATGATACATATAGCAAGAGCATTTCGCCTTATACCGGGCTCACCGACTCGATCGTGTCCGAAAGGTACTCTTCGAATGCTTTTTGCTGCACGTCGGCCATTCAAAGTTCCCCGACCCCTTTAGAGTCTTGAAGAAAGGCAAGCTTTTTTTGCTGATTTGGAGATGAACCTGTTGTGTGCTGCCATCCTTCCGGTTAGCTTCTTTACTTCTTTCCGGGTGCGAGGTGATTGTATGTCTATTGTTGCCTTTACCTTGTCCGGGTTTGCTTTGATGCTCTTTGAGTTCACCAAACATCCAAGTATTTTTCCCTTTTGTACTCTAAAGATGCACTTTTCCGGGTTTAGCTTAAGCTTTGCCGCTCGGAGATTAGTGAAAGTTTCGGCGAGGTCATTCGTGTGGTGTTCCCTTTTTATTTTTGTGACAATTACATCGTCCACATACGCAAGGATGTTTCGCCAATTTGTGACTCGAACACCGTTCTTGACATTCCGTAGAATGATGAGCCAACATTTTTGAGGCCTTCGGGCATTCCGACGAAACAATACGTTTCGAATAGCGTGATGAAGCTCGTTTTCTCTTCATCCTCTTTCTTGACCCAAACTTGGTGATACCTGGAGAAGCGGTCTAGCGGTGACAACATTTCGCTTTCGCCACTGCATCGACTACTTTGTGTATCCTTGGTAAAGGAAATCGTCATTAGGGCAAGATTTGTTGACGTCTATGAAGTCTATGCACATTCTCCATTTTCAGCTCTTCTTCTTTACCATGACCACATTCGCCGGCTACTTCGGGTACTTTACTTCTCTTATGACACGCGCGTCGAGCAGCCTTTGTACCTCGGCTCTTGCGGCTTCTACCTTTTCTTCGACATTTTTTCCAGTTCTTGTTTTCTCGGGCTTCGCAGCTGGGTCGGTCTCCGGCTTGTGTTCGTTACTTCTCCGCTTACGCCTTCGAGATCGCGAGATGACCATGCGAAGACATCTTTGTTTTTCAGCAAGAATCGGAGCAGACCTTTTTCTTCGCTTTGTGTCGGGCCTGTTCCTATGATGACCGATTGCCCCAGCACCATAGTATCTAGTAATACTGATTTTGTTTCTTCGTCCGGCTCCATTGGTGCTGCTTCGCTGTCCGCTTTCTTTCTTTCAAGCTTCACGTTTTTTCTGTCTTGCTCTTTTTTTATTTTTCTTTCTTCCTCTTCGTCTCGTGACCTCTTGTGGGAGTGCCCCAAGCGCCGACGCTTATCGACTCCGAGCTAAGTCCTCTTTCTATGGCCCTAGCTAACTGCTGGTTTCCTTTTACCATGATGACTCCGCCCTTTGCTGGCATTTTTAAGCGAAAGTATGAGTTGTGGATTATTGCTTTGAATTTGTTAATTGCGACCCTCACTAGTATTGCGAAGTAAGGGTAATTCAGGCTTATGACTTGGAAGGTTATGAACTCTATCCTCGAGTTGCTTCGGTGTCGCCGAAGGATACTTGGCAGTCTTACCTCTCCGAGGGCTCTATTCTTTTGCTTCCGAAACCGTACGGACTCAAATTGGACTGCTTTAGGTCTTCATCTCCGAGGCCCATTCGCTTGAATGTGCCGTAGAATATTACATCGGTTTGGCTTCCGTTATCCAGGAGCACCCTACCGATTTGGCAGCTATCGATGATTGCTTCGATGACGAAGGCATCTATGTGTGGGTAACTTTTGAGGTCAAGATCCGCTTCGGAGAAGGTTATTGGGGTGCGCTGCCGGCTTGGCCTTGTTGCGCCTTCTTCTTGTCTCCGATTGCTTTGGATGGTGAGGGCTGATGCGAAGGCGCCCGAGATCATGCCCACGAGCCGTCCTGCCTCATGATCTTTGTCTGCTTCGCTCTTTTTCTTGCGGCAGCTTCTCGCTGAGCTACACTTCCTGCATGAGCTTGCTTCTTGCTTCTTCGAGCGCTCGGTTGTGCCTTCGAAGCTTCTCTACTTCGTTGACCGGTGCTTCGTTGTCGCCCGAGGTGTAGCTGTCCTCGAGATCTTCTTCCTTTTCGATTGCCGGCAATTTGCTTGGATTCCGATTGTCTTGTCTTCTGTTAGTGCCTTCGCCGCTTGCCGAGGCCGGTGATTGCGCAAGTCGGAGTGGCTGTTGCCTTTCGCTCCGATGTGATGACCTTTTGTCCGCCTCTCGAGTGCGTCGAAGTAGTTCCGGATGATCTCGCTTGCAACTCTTGCAGTGGTTGGGCCGCTGCGGTGGTTCTTGTGGGTCTTGTCATCGTGAACTTGTGATTCGAGCTCACGCATGGTGGGCGCCAATGTTGGTGTACTAAGGAGCGAGGGTAATGCTCACTTAGCACACCGAACACGGAGATGAGATACACGAGGTAGTAAAGAACAGAACAACAAGATTAGAACTCCGGTATAGGCGAAGTAAACTCGCTGATTACGTGTGTGTTTATCGGTGACACTTGGGCTCCCTTTATAGTCCTAGGGAGCCACAACTTTACAAGACCATTTTACCCCCGGCCGTCACCCTCGGTTCCACATGAAGGCGGTAACTCTCGAGAGCGTTCGGGAAGGCCAGCTACTCGCACGTGATTCGTGGCTTAGCCGGCTGTTGGCGGCAAAGCGACGTGACCCGACGCTTCGCTTGGCCCATGCGTGGCCATCACTTGGCTTATCCGGCGGTCACATCGCCGGATGTGGGCCTCGCTCGGGCTGCCCATCTCCCTCGCTCCCCTTGCTCGCCTCGCTTGTCCACCTGCGGGTTCACTTGGGGGTCAAGAGTTAGTCACGGGAAACAGGTGCGAGTAATTGGCGTTGCTCCGTGCGGACTTTGCTCCGCGCTAGGCCCCCAACACCCACCATAGCTCAATTGATGGTCGAACTAACGTGAGGACATTCATTTGACTTGATGAGCATCACTATTTTGCAAAGAGTCATACTCATAAAAAGGACAAGATGAGAAAGTGTACTTCAGGAAATTCATCCTGCTCCGCACCTAGGGCTGGTTGTCGAGCCGGCTCGGCTCGTCTCGTGCTTGGCTCACTCTAGCTCGTTAGTATAACGAGCTAGCTCGACTCGGCTCGTTATACTAACGAGCTAATAATGTAGCTCGGCTCGGCTCATTATGCTCACGAGCTAGCTCTTTACGCACAAAGAAAACTAAAAACAAATAAAGCATGTAGATATGAAAATACCACATATTTAAGATTCAAAACAAACATTAACCATCCATGTCTCCATCGATTCAGTTAACATCAATATGTATTCTTACAGAAAGAAACATGTCCACACAACCAAATGTTGATTATAAACTATATAAGAGAAAAATAGTAGTGTTCCAACTTCAACTTCACCAACACCGAACATCAATCACCATCATGTTTTGGAAATTCCACGGTCTCTACATCGTCTCCATCATCTACTTCCCGATAAGACAATCCACAATAAGTTAGATATATTGAATAAAATATTAAAAAATAGAACGGTAGATGATCATACCAAAAACATTGGAGGCTTCATGTCATTCTCGGAACCTCTTATCCAGCTAGAGGCACACACTAATGCTTGTACCATGTCGAGTCGCAAAGAACTACAATAATCATCAAGAATTCTCCCTCCATTACTAAATGTTGCTTCGATGATACACTCGCTAGCTGGAATAGCTAAGAATTTCTTCGCCATCTTGGCCGAATAGGAAACCTATGGGCATTCACCTTCCAATAATCAAGTAGAATGAAATCTTTGTCATCATAGCAATTGAGGGTTCATATATCCGTGCAAAGGACCATCTAATGTACCTCATTTTAAACCTGGGATCAAGGATGGTAGCGACAACCATAATATTGTTCCTTTCTTCCCAGTATTTATTGAATTTATCCAGCATAGCATTTGCCATTACCTTCAAATAGTTATCTTCAGATTTAAGTGCTTCTACTAATGCAATCTTTACACTAAAACGTTGGCGGTAGGATAGATTGAACCCGAGAATGCAGTGGTTACTCTAGCCATTGCCTTCAATATTGGCTGAATTTTCCCACACAAATCCATTCGGACGGTGAAGGTTCCCATTCATACTTACTCGTCCACATCAACATAGTATGTGAATGCTTCTCGATACTCAATGCATGATGCCAACATTTTGTAAGTTGAATTCCGCCTAGTTTTGACATCAAGACACAATCCTTTACCAACTTTTATAGAATAACTATTGCAGACCTCCACAAATTTGTGCATACGGGATGAGGACTTTTTGAAATATTTCACAGTTTGTCTAAGATTGCTTATCAAAGATTCAGTTGGTGCCAGTTCATCATTAACAACCAAATTGACAATATGGGAAGAGCAACGGACATGAAAGTAATCAGGGTCAAATAGTGATTGAGTGCTCTTTCCAGCAATGAACTTTAGCTTCAAGCTTCGAACAACACTACCATTTGAAGAAGCATTATCAAGAGTGATTTACATGACCTTGTCTTCTATTTTCCATTCAGTCAAACAATCAAACACTCGCTTGAGCTATCACTGGACCATTGTGTGGAGGATCCAACTCAAAAAAATTGAGCACACGACATTGCATAATCCAATCAGCGTTTATGAAATGTGCAACCAAGCACATGTATGAAACATTCGTCCATAAATCAGTAGTGAAACTTATAGATTCAACCTCTCTTAAAGAATTTTTCAAGCGATCCTTTTCAGATTCATAAACTTTAATGCATTCGTTTCTAATAGCCCTTACGCCAATCCATTCATAGTTTGCATTCAACCACTTCAGCAGAATATTAAACCATTTATGCTCTACCATCTTAAATGCGTACTCATGGACAATTATCATCTTTGCAATTAGTAACCTAGTGTATGCATGATCATATGTAGTAGGGCTAACAAGTGTCGCACCATTGCCGGGAGCAAAAGTGAGAGTACTGTCGGTGTTCGAACCACCGGCGGTAGAATTTGTCCAGGGGGTTGCGCGTTTTTGGCCGGATGGTGCACAAGGGAAGACACGAAGGATTTAGGCTGGTTCGGGAAAGCTCCCTACGTCCAGCGAGCGGGGGTCTCACGGCGTCGTGTTCCTTGCGCCAAGATGGAAAATGCGAATACGGATGTGGTGGGAGAGGAGCGTGCTCCAAGTCCCGTGCGAGAGCGTGTGCGAGTGATGAGAGTCGTCCTTGGTGTGTGGTTGAGTCTCACCCCTTTATAGTCATAGGGGTGGGACCCGAGTTACAAGGGAGAGACGGAGGGAAAGGGAAATGGTCGAGCTTCGGGGTTCTCCAATCAGCTTCCTTGCTTGTTCACTTCGTCCGGGCTTGACCGGTCGGTCGCGTCCCTCCTGTTGCAACGGGCGTCGGGGTGGAGTGTTCTGCAATCGGGGAGCCACGGATGACGCTGTTCACGGAGTGGTTGGATTTAGACGTGCCATGCCTGTCCTTCTCCGTCGGTCGTGATGATGCATCGGACGTGGCCATGGTACGGGGTGATTGCTTCCTCTAGCCGAGCTTGACGGGAGAGGTCGTGCGGGGCGGGACGCTTGCTCGAGCTCGACCATGAGCTACACCTGTTCGACGGGTGCGTCGGAGGATCGTACGTTCGTACATCGTTGGTCGGCGACTCGTCCCGCAACCCGCGGTCCACGCCAACTCCTGCCACTTCAACGAGAACGGGACGTCCCATCGGCATGCCCCGACGGGAGCAGGTAGCGGCAGGAGGGATGGGCTCGGACTTCTCTCCAATGATTCCCGGTCCGAGCCCACGTGGGCGCCGGGGTAGTTGGCATTGAATGCAGTTGGTGGTCGAGCTACGAGGTCGAGCATGAGGGATGCCAAGGTCGTGCGGGACGGAGCCCTTCGAGCTTGGACGCCAAGGTCGGGCGAGGCGGAGCTCCCCGACCCAAGCGTTAGGGTCGTGCGAGGCGGACGTCCTCGAGTAGTGGGGGTCGTTCCCTGGTCGGTCCGTACGAGCCTTGGCCAGCCTCCGGAGGTGACGTGGTCGCGCTAACCTTCTGCCGGGTAGGCCCGGGTGCCGCCACGTGGCAGCGCTAATCTCTTCCCTAGACAGTAGCTCCCGAGCCCCGGGCGAGTCGAGGACTGGTCCGGGGTCTTTTCGAGTGGCGAGGGTCGTCTTTCGCGAGAAGCGTTTTCTTCACCGGGTGCGCGCGAGAGTGTCCGGTGGACGAGTAGCTCCCGAGCCGGGGGATAAGTCGTGGACTTATGCCCCGGCTATGACGCTCTATTGGGATGCGGTCCCGCCGTCGGACCTCGTACTTGCGATGCCATCCCTCGAACCTCTCGCGCGTTGCGAATGGTCGATCGAGAGATGTTTCGTCTTTGGCCGTTTTCACCATCCGCGTCGCGTTCGTACGACGGAGGGTAGAGCAGATCCGCGATTCGCCCGGAAGGACCAGCACGCGGGGCTCGGGGAGCTCGATAACGGGAAAAGTTCGGGCGGAGTTGCGGTTTCTCGTCGGAGAGATTCCGTCGGGCTCGTCGGGGGACAACTCCATAAATCCGTACGATCACTCTCGATTGGGACCTAAAACCGTTCGATGGGTTTCGGGGCTCGATGCCTCTCTACGGTGAGATTCCCCTTAGTCGAGGTCGACCGGGACTCGAACGTGTCGGTCGATGCCCGTTGCGCTCGCGCGCGTGGGTCGTGGCCGCTAGGCGGGCCCATCGATGTCACTCCCCGGCTCGTGAAATGTTCGCTCGAGGCGGCCGTCGAACCCTTCGGATGGGCCAGCCTTCGAACCTCGGCGGGGCGGGGCCGTCGAGACAGTTTTCAGCCTCTTATCCCCTCTTACCTTCGAGGCTGCTCCTCCGTTGGTCGACCCCCAAGGTCGAGCGCTCGGCCTTGGTGGAAGTCGAATTGGGGTCGACCTGTTCCCTTGGGGTGCGTGCCCTTTCGTGTCTCTGCATGCGGGTGAGAGAATATGAAAGGACGAGAAAGGTTCGAGAGGGAGCGTGGGATCTTCACCGTCTCGGCTTCCATGGTCCGGGGATCGAGGCGGGTCTTTATCCGTTGGTGGCGCGTAGTGGCGGGCCCGCGCAGCACGGGGTTGGTTTCCTCTCCGCGGTGGTGGGACCTGCGTAGTTAGTACGGGCGGCCGGGGCCCACGTCGCAGGCAGCGATGTAGAAAACGGGAGAGGGAAGATTTAAGACGATTTACCGGGGTAGTGGTGATCGTTGGGCCCGCTAGTAGAATCGAAGGGTCGCGGTTGCCTAGCGCGGCCCCCTATTTAAGCCGTTGCCCGCCGGGTCCCTTGGTTACCACACGTCGTCGCCTTCCTTGCCTTCGTCTTCCTTGCCCTAGCCTCTGCTTTCTTCGCCCTAGCCTTCGCCGTCCAAGCCCCTAAGCTTTCCCTCCTTCACCTTAACCATGTCGACCTGGACCCGATCCACGACGACGAGGGCTGAGCTTGACCGCTCGGTGACGCAGGGCCTGCTGCATGCGTGCGGCCCCGACCGGTGGTGGATGCTCCCGAGCAACGAGTCTCACCCGCAGCCTCCCGAGGGCTATGTGGTTTCGTTCTTGCACTTCCACGAGCGTGGCCCGGGGACGCCGGGGAGTGACTTCTGCGAGCGCCGATGTTCCGGAATCATCCGGAACTCCAGCACTTGAACCCCAATGGGGTTCAGCGAGTTGAGCATTTTTGTCGCTCTTTGCGAGGGTTTCCTGGGCATGGAGCCCGACCTAGACCTCTCGGCGGTACTTTTTCCGCGTCAATCTCCTTCGGAGGAGGAACTCCGGGGGTGAGGACGTTCCCGCGTACGTCGGTTGTGCGGGGATAGTGATGAAGAGGGACCGCGGCGAGAGACTACATCACGGTGACCACCCCTTCGTCGAACCGGGGTGGCACCCGAAGTGGTTCTACCTTCGGCGGAACCCGGGCATCCGTTCCCGGCCTTCGAGGGTCGGGATTTCGAGAGGGCCCCGAAGGAATGGAAGTGGGGGTGTCCTCGGGACAGCCGGCGCAAGATCGACCTGGCCGTCGAGGCGATCCGGCACCTGGCCCGGTTCGACGTCGACGCGACGGTGGTGGTGGGCTCTACACATAAGTTCAGGTTCGCGCCGCTAATGTGGCGCTCGATGCTGATGCATCGGGTGTCGGGTAATGACCGTGTCGTCCCCGACACCGTGATGGCGATGCAGGAGCTCGACGACGGCACCGTCGCGCCGTGCGTTCGAAGCGCGCTAGGAACGGCCGCACGCCCCTGGCCCGTCCCGGGGTCCCCTCCCATGAAGCCACACCCGGACGCCTTGGATGTGGTAAGTTGACTCGACCTTTCTCGAAGTTCACTTGAGTTCGATACTCGGTTGCTTGCCGACTCGCCCTCCTCGTTCCTCGGTCCGCTCGGCTCCCGCTCGGCCGGCATCCCCGGTTTCGGCTTCCTGAAGGGGCCGCCCAGCCGCGAGGCCAACCGCCTCCACGCCGCGGAGGTGCAGGCCGAGAGGAAGGACGCGAGAGACGTGGCCGTGAGGCTGCAGCTGGAGAAGACGGCGCGAGCCGTCGAACGCCGGAGGAAGAGGGATGCGTACCTGCTCGCGGGGTAGAATCCCGACACGGCGTCTACCGCCTCGACCCCCGAGCCGATAGATTCCGAGGAGGACGGTGGAGCCGGTGGGTACGAGAGCGACGGGGAGGTCCCGTACGTTTGCTCCCTGCCGCGCCGTCACTTCGGGCCTCGAGTCCTCGGCTCCCTCGACCTCGACCTCGACCTTCGCGGTCGGCCCCTCGAGTCGGCCCGCTCTCCGCGAGGGCGAACCAAGTTTTAGGGCTGGCGAGGCGTCTCGCGCACGGGGAACCGGGGCCACCCTGGACCTCTTTTTCGGGACAGAGGTGGTCGACTTGACGATAGATCCTTCGCCGCTGCAAGGGAGGCCGCGGAGATGATCGCCGAGCTAGTCGAGGCGATACCGACCTCAACCGTACGCCGGCGGCGCCCGGGAGGAGACGGCGGATGGCGTAGATCTGCGACGTCCTTCCTCCACCGCCTCCGAAGACGTGGTGCCCGCGCAAGGTTCCGGCGCGGAGGCGCTGCGAGCCCAAGAAGTTGGCGGGGCGACCCCGAGCCGACCGAGGGCGGCGCGGAAGATCGACGCGCGGGCGCGCGTCGGCTGTCTCTAATCCCGTTCCGACCGGTGAGACCGTCTCACGGCATGCGGACACGCATGTCGATGTCTTTAAACCGAAGTTCCTACCGAACCTCCCGGCCGAGCCGGCGCGGCCGGCGGTCGACCCGTCGTTGGCCGCCGGCAAACGCGTCCGTGAAGGCGGGCCCGACGAGAGCGCGCTCGCGCCTAAGCGGACGGTGCCCCCGCGGAGGAGAACGCCGCCCACGACCTTACGCAAGTCGCCGACCTCCTCGGCAGCGCAGGCCGCTAAGTCGAGGGGGCGAGCGCCGAGGGCGAGTCCACCGCCATGGTGACGGCGGCGGGAGATGCGCCCCGGAGGCCGGCCGTGCCCCGGGGCAGCCTCTAGATCGGAGGTTGTCTAACTTCTTGGCCGGGCTCGCGCCGGCCGTGCGGGCGTTCCCGGCCCGGCTCGAGTCCGAGGCCGGGGAGCTAATGCGGGCGGCCGGCGAGGCTCGCGCCGGCTCGGACGGAGCACTCGCTCGGGAGGAGGCTCTCCGGGCGGCGAAGGAGGCGGCGGAGCTCGAGGCCGCAGAGGCGCGCTGCTCGAAGGAGGAGGCGCTAGCGGCGTTGGCCAAGGCCGAGGAGGCTGCCTTGGCCGCGGAGAGAGTCAACGCGGCGCTCCAAACGGAGCGGGAGCCGAGACGGAAGGCCGAGGCCGCGGCGGAGGTCTCCCACCGGACCGCGTCCGGCTACCTCCGCGAGCTCTAGGAGCAACGGGCCGAGAAGGAGGGTAGGTGTTCTGCGCCTTTCCTCTTTGACCTTAACCGAGCCCCTTAGTCGTTTTCTCGACTACTCGAGCCCGGGTTCTTGAGGCTCCGTTTTCTTTGCAGGTCCGGAGCGGAGGCCGGCCACGGCGAGAGGGGTCACGGAGGGAGCTCGACGCTGCCCTGGACCGCGCGTTTGCCGAAGTGGAGGCCGAGCGGCACGTCGAGGCCGCTCTGCCGGAGCGGATCGGCGCGGTGGTCCGAGGAGCGAGGCGCTCCACCGTGCGCGTGACCTTCACGGTGCCGGCATCCCATTATGAGGACCTCGACTTTGGG
The DNA here is from genome assembly GCA_031894775.1 of Chloris gayana. Taxonomy (NCBI): domain Eukaryota; kingdom Viridiplantae; phylum Streptophyta; class Magnoliopsida; order Poales; family Poaceae; genus Chloris; species Chloris gayana. The sequence goes on from JAUNZO010001928.1 coordinate 186,737, forward strand.
GCCGTTAGCGCCGGGCTCGTCCCTGGTTTTGCCGGTGCTGAACCGGAGTCGTTGAAGGCCGAGACGCGCGCTCCCGCCGATGCCCTGGCTGCAAAGCTCGAGGAGGAGCCCCTCCCCAAGTCGTAGACAGTTTAGGGAATTAGTTTTTTGTTTTTTGTTTTGTTAAGAACAAAGGGGCGTAGTTCCCCGCTTGTAAATAACTTTTAGTTTTATTAAATCGTTCTACGCTCGACCCTTCGAGGTCTCGCTCCTTATCAAGTAATTTTAAGTTTGAACTTGAATATGTTTTGGCCCTTTCATCTTATCTCGTTGAGTCACAAAGCTTGAGCCGACGAGCCTCGTTGAACTTAGTCGTATTTGGTGAGCGTTCGCTAGGGCCGCTGGGCGCTCGAGCTTCGGCCTTCCGACCAATTTAGACTGTGAGTTCGTTTACTCGCGCTTACTTTGGTCGTCAACGAGATTCGAATTCAAGGCCGGGCGAGACTTAGCAAATTTGTTCGCGAAAAAAGAGCTAAGTGTAAGCGATTTTTTTTTTTTCGAAAAATCATGGTTTCGCCCGCTTTTCAGCCCCGAGCGAGGCTCGACCTCGCGGCGGAGGTCGAGGGTCGCTGTACTTGGCGGGCGATCGCTTAAAGGGTAAAGGAACAAGTGCGAGGCTAGGGATAGAACTTACGTAATCTGCGCAATGTTCCGGGCGTTGGTTAGTTCTCGACCTTCCACCGTCTTGAGCTTGTAGGAGCCGGGCCCGATGACTCGCGCCACGATATAAGGTTCTTCCCATGGTGGGGTTAGCTTGTGGCGATCCTTGTTGCTCTGCACCCTGCACAGCATCATGTCTCCGATGTTGAACGCGCGGCTCTTGACGTTGCGATCGTGGTACCGTCGGAGCGCTCGTTGGTACTTGGCCGAGTGCAAGAGCGCAGCGTCGCGCGCTTCATCGAGCTGGTCCGCCGTGTCCTCGAGGGCCATCCGGTTCCCTTGTTCGTTGAAGGCGCGAACCCTTGGGGCTCCGTGAGTCGAGGTCGGTCGGCGGGACCGCCTCCGATCCGTAGACCATGAAGAACGGCGTACGACCGGTCGCTCGACTTGGAGTCGTTCGAAGACTCCATAGGACGGCCGGTAGTTCGGCTGTCCAACGACCGCCGAAGCGTTTCGAGCGGTCATAAATGCGTGGCTTGAGCCCTTGCAAAATCATGCCGTTGGCCCGTTCGACCTGCCCATTGGTCTCGGGGTGAGCCACCGCTGCCCAATCCACTCGAATGTGGTAATCGTCGCAGAACGTAAGGAACTTCTTCCCTGTGAACTGCGTGCCATTGTCCGTGATGATCGAGTTGGGAACGCCAAAACGATGGACAATGTCGAGGAAGAACTCGACCGCCTCCTCGGAACGGATTTTACCGATGGCCCGAGCTTCTATCCACTTCGTGAACTTATCGACCGCGACAAGCAAGTGGGTGAAGCCCCGGGCGCCTTTTCGGAGGGCCGACCAAGTCTAGACCCCGGACCGCAAAGGGCCAAGTGACGGGTATAGTTTGGAGGGCCCGGGCAGGCTGGTGCGTTTGTCGAGCAAAGTGCGGCAACCCTTGCATTGGCGAACGATGCGAGTTGCGTTCGCCACTACGGTCGGCCGATAGAAGCCCTGTCGAAAGGCATTGCCTACGAGGGTACGTGGCGCGGCGTGATGACCGCAAACGCCCGCGTGTATGTCATCAAGGAGCCGCGAGCCTTCCTCGACCGGGATGCATCGCTGCAAGATCCTCGACACGTTGCACTTATAAAGCTCACCGTCGACCAAGACGAACGACTTAAAGCGCCGGTGGAGGCGTTTTGCCTCGGTCCGGTCGGATGGGAGCTTGCCGTGGAGGAGGTACTCGACATATGGAGTTCTCCAATCAGGCTGGCCGTGGCGCGGAGCTCGCCGGCGCGTCGATCTCCATGGCCTCCGTAGCCGCCTGTGGAGACCCGGCCCCGAGGCCTCATCTTGGCTCGGGTGTTGCCTCGAGTCGGGGTTGGCGCCGGGAGAAGCCTCCGGACCAACCTCGACCGATTTCTCCTCACTGCGGGGAGTGGTGGGGAGTCGCACCGACGGTTGAAGCTGGTCATGGGCGAAGATGCCCGTCGGGACCGGCTCCCGACCGGACGCTATCTTGGCGAGCGAGTCCGCCGCCTCGTTAAGTCGTCGGGGGATGTGCCTAAGCTCAAGCCCATCGAACTTCTCCTCGAGCTTTCGCACCTCTTGATGATAGAGCGTCGGCGTGTCGTTCCGACAGCTCGACTCTTTCATGACTTGGTCGACGACGAGTTGGGAGTCGCCGCGGACCCGGAGTCGTCGGATCCGGAGCTCGATGGCGATCTTCGGGCCATTTACCAAGGCCTCGTATTCTGCCACATTATTCGAAGCCGGAAAATGCAACCGTATAGCGTACCTCATGTGGATCCCTCGGGGAGACGAAGACAAGTCCGACGCCGGCTCCCCGGCGCATCAACGACCCATCGAAGTACATAACCCGAGTACTCTTGACGCACCGGCGCCGGCGGTAGGCGGGTCTCCGTCCATTCCGCGATGAAGTCAACCAAAACTCGAGACTTTATTGCCGTGCGGGGCGAGTAAGTGATGTCGTGCCCCATCGGCTCAAGGGCCCATTTGGCGACCTTGCCCGCCGACTCCCTGTTCTCGATGATGTCGCGCGAGAGGAAGGAGCTCACCACGGTTATCGAGTGCGAGTCGAAGTAGTGGCGTAGCTTGCGTCCGGCGACCATCGGGCGTAGAGGATCTTGAGCACTTGCGGGTATCGAGTCTACGAGTCGGAGAGTACTTCACCGACGTAGTAGACGGGGCGATGTACTTTGAGTGCGTGGCCTTCTTCCTCGCGCTCGACCACAATGGCGGCGCCGACGACCCGAGTGGTTGCCGCGACGTAGAGCAAGAGTTGCTCTCCGGGGAGTGGGGGAGTCAAGACCGGAGGGTTTGCCAGGATGCGCTTCACCTCGTCGAGCGCGACCTGCGCCTCCTGGGTCCACTCGAAGCGCTCGGACTTCTTGAGGAGTTTGTAGAGCGGTAATGCTCTTTCCCGAGCCGCGAGATGAAGCGGCTCGGCACCGCTAGGCATCCCGTGAGCCGTTGCACCCCTTTGAGGTTTTGGATCGGACCCATGCGCTCGATGGCGGTGATCTTCTCCGGGTTGGCCTCGATGCCTCGCTCCGAAACGACGAATCCCAGTAACATCCCTCGAGGGACCCCGAAGACGCATTTCTCGGGGTTGAGCTTAACGCCGTTTCGCGCAGCTTGGCAAATACACGTTCGAGGTCGACCACGAGCTGGTCGGCCTTTTTGGATTTGACGACGATGTCGTCCACGTAGGCTTCGACGATATCTCCGATGAGGTAGTCGAAGCATTTTTGAATGAACCGCTGGTAGGTGGCACCGGCGTTCTTGAGCCCAAACGGCATCGTCGTGTAACGATACGAGCCGAAGGGTGTGATGAAGGAGGTAGCGAGTTGGTCGGCCTCATCGAGCGCTATCCGATGGTACCGGAGTACGCGTCCGGAAGCGAGAGGGTTTCGCACCCGGAGGTCGAGTCGACTATTTGGTCAATGCGTGGCAACGGAAAGGGGTCCTTAGGACAAGCCTTATTCAAGCTGGTATAGTCAACGCACATTCTCCATTTCCCATTCTTTTTCGTACAAGAACAGGATTAGCCAACCACTCGGGGTGATACACCTCCTTGATGAACCCGGCCGCCGAAGCTTCGCGATCTCCTCCCCGATCATCTTGCGCTTCTCCTCGTCGAAGCGGTGCGGCGCTGTTTCACCAGCTTGGAGCCCGGCCTGATGTGCAAGGAGTGCTCGGCGACTTCCCTCGGGATTCCGGCATGTCCGAGGGTTTCCACGCGAAGACGTCGGCGTTCGCGCGGAGGAAGTCGACGAGAGCGCTTTCCTATTTAGGAGAGAGGGAGGTGCCGATAAGCACCGTCTTCTTCTTGTCTCCTTCGAGGTCGAGGACGACCTCCTTGATTCCTTCCGCCGACTCGAAGGAAGCCGCCTTACGGCTCGGCTGCGGCGGGTCCTCGACCACCTGCTCCCTAATGACCGCCGGCTCGGTGGTGGAGGCCAAATGCGCCGAGGCCAGGTCGCAGATTGTCGACGTCGCACCGGTAGGCATGCCGGAAAGACGCACCCACGGTGATAACTCCATTCGGCCCGGGCACCTTGAGCTTCGGGTAGACGTAGTTCGGGACGGCCATGAACTTCGCGTAGCACGGTCGCCCGAGGATAGCGTGGTAGACACCGGGAATCCTACCACCTCGAAAGTAAGGGTCTCCGTTCGAAAGTTCGAAGGAGTCCCGAACGTGACGGGCGGATCAATCGCCCGATGGGAACGGCTTGCATTCCCGGCACGACGCCATGGAACGGCGAGCCGTTCGGACGAATCTGTGAGCGCTCGATACCCATTGCATCCGGGACGTCGGCGTATAGGATGTTAAGGCCACTGCCCCCATCCATCAACACCTTGGAGAGGCGTGTCTTGGCGACGATGGGGTCGACCACGAGCGGGTATCGACCCGGCCGTGGGACTCGCGCCGGGTGATCGGCGCGATCGAACGTGATCGGGAGTTCCGACCACTTGAGGTAAGCCGGGGTTGCGGGCTCCGCGGCAAAGACCTCGCGGTGCTCGAGTTTGACGGAGCATCGTCCGGACGAGCGTCGGAGCTCGCAAAGATCATAAGGCAACCCTCCGCCCGAGGGAAGCCCTCCTCGTTCTCCTCGCCGGCGTCGCCTTCGACCCCGACGTTCCCCTCCCGGTCATGCTCGTTGGCGGGCCTTCCGCCCGTGCTGCGTGATGAACTTCTTCATCAACGAGCGAGTCCCGCATCAAGTGCTTGACCGGAAACTCGTGGTTGGGGCATGGCCCGTTCCACTTCTTCTCAAAGTGGTCCGGAGGGTTCTTGTTGGGCCGCTTCGCGCCCTTTTTGTCGGTCGCGGCTACCATGTGGCCGTCGGTCGGTCGCGACTTATTCTTTTTGTTGGGCTTGGAGCCCGAAGGCCCCCGCCCGTATTGCTATCGATCCTCTTGCCCTTCCCTTTCTCGGGGAGGTCGCGGTGGAGGAGGGCCCCGACCGCCTCCTCACCCGAGGCGTGGCTCGTAGCGATGTCGAGGAGCTCCCGAGCCGTTCGCGGGCAGCTTCGCCCGGCTCGTGCACCGAGCCTCGCAATTCGTTCCGGAGAGGAAGGCCCCGATGACATCCTCGTCCACGACGTGGGGTAGCTCGTTGCAGCGCCGGGAAAAGCGCCGGATGTAGTCCCGGAGCGGCTCGTTCGGCTTCGCCGGCAGTTCTTCAACTCCCAAGGGTTACCCGGCGGGCGCACGTGGCCCGGAAGTTCCCTACAAAAACTTCCCGCAGGTCGCCCCACGATCGTATCCGACCCTCGGGCGGATGCTCGAGCCAGGTCCTTGCCGAGTCGGCGAGGTACAACGGGAGATTTCGAATGATGGCGAGATCATCATTCGCGCCACCAGCCTGGCATGCCGGCCGGTAGTCCTCTAGCCGGAGGGAGGGGTTCGACTCCCCGCGTACTTGGCCACCGTCGTCGGGGGACGGAAGCGCGGAGGAAGGTCGCTCCCCGATCGCGGAGCCGAAGACCCTCGGACCCGGCGGGTCGGGGCTCCGGCTCCGATCGTGCTCGACGTCACCCCAACCTCCGCGGCGGGGGTTTCGGACGAGGCGTGGGCCTCTATCGTCCCGAGCGCGACGTCGGGTGTCCGGGGTCAAGCGCGCGTCTCGAGCAGCTCCGATGCGGGAGTGCACCGACCGCTCGGGCTCGGACCGCTCTGTTCGCGCGGGCTGCCGCATGGAGGTGTGCGCCGACCCTCCCGCCGGGGAGTTGCGGCGCCGGCGCTAGCGTGCTCGACCGACGGCGCGGCGCGTCGCTGCGAACTTTCCGCGTGTTGCTCCGCCGCCTTGGCGAGGAGTGCGGCCATCTCTCTCTGCGCTCGCTGCGCCTCGGGAGTCGGCTGTCATCGGAAGGGTTTTCAGCAACGCGACCGCCGCGGCCACGTTCCGCCCAACGCGCGGGAAGTGCTGGGTCTCGGCTCCGACATCGTCGGTGATCTGCTGCTCGGACGTGTCGAGCCCTTAGGCGCGCGTTGCACCCCTCATGCTGGCGCTGCTGCAGCAGCTCTGCTCCACCGCCGCGGCCTCCTCATCGAGGCCACGGCGAGCCTCCTCTAGCTCCGGGTGCCGGGCCCGGAGGCGAGTGCGGAGGTCGTCGCCTCCCGGTGGCGCGGTGTGTGCGCGTTGAGTTGCCGGGGTCCCGGCGGCACTGGCCCTAGCTCAACCGGTCCTCCGGCACTCCGGACACCCGCTGCCCCGGTGTGCAATACGTTGCACTCGCGAGCGGGGCCGTGGGCCTCATCGCTGCTGTCCTGGTCCGATTCTTCCTCCTCTCCGGCGTCGAGGAGGTCGAAGAGGGACTCGGAGGGGTGGATTACCATCCCCACGAACTCTGCCTCCGTCAAATTAGCTGCTCCAAGGAGAGCGCTAAGTCGTGTCACGTTCGCGGTGACACGGGTTGCCGCCTGGACTTGTGGCGCCGGCAGCTCGGCGCGTGCCGGCGTCCGCTCGTCGGTGGCCACGAGATCGAGGCTCCCAAAGCGCACGGTCGTGTCGGGAGCCCGGAACGAGAGCTCGGAATCAACCATCCGCGCCATGTGGGCAGAGAAAGCGTGACGAAAATGCGCAACAGCCCCTTCCTGGCGCGCCAACCGTCGGTGTTCGAACCACCGGCGGTAGAATTTGTCTCGGGGTTGCGCGTTTTTGGCCGGATGGTGCACAAGGGAAGACACAAAGGATTTAGGCTGGTTCGGGAAAGCTCCATACGTCCAGCAGCGGGGGTCTCACGGCGTCGTGTTCCTTGCGCCAAGATGGAAAATGCGAATACAGATGTGGTGGGAGAGGAGCGTGCTCCAAGTCCCGTGCGAGAGCGTGTGCGAGTGATGAGAGTCGTCCTTGGTGTGTGGTTGAGTCTCACCCCTTTATAGTTATAGGGGTGGGACCCGAGTTACAAGGGAGAGACGGAGGGAAAGGGAAATGGTCGAGCTTCGGGGTTCTCCAATCAGCTTCCTTGCTTGTTCACTTCGTCCGGGCTTGAGCGGTCGGTCGCGTCGCTCCTGTTGCAACGGGCGTCGGGGTGGAGTGTTCCGCAATCGGGGAGCCACGGATGACGATGTTCACCGAGTGGTTGGATTTAGACGTGCCATGCCTGTCCTTCTTTGTCGGTCGTGATGATGCATCGGACGTGGCCATGGTACGGGGGTGATTGCTTCCTCTAGCCGAGCTTGACGGGAGAGGTCGTGCGGGGCGGGACGCTTGCTCGAGCTTGACCATGAGCTACACCTGTTCGACGGGTGCGTCAAAGGATTGTACGTTCGTACATCGTTGGTTAGCGACTCGTCCCGGAACCCGCGGTCCACGCCAACTCCTGCCACTTCAACAGGAACGAGACGTCCCATCGGCGTGCCCCGACGGGAGCAGGTAGCGGCGGGAGGGATGGGCTCGGACTTCTCTCCAATGATTCCCGGTCCGAGCCCACGTGGGCGCCGGGACAGTTGGCATTGAATGCGGTTGGTGGTCGAGCTACGAGGTCGAGCATGAGGGATGCCAAGATCGTGCGGGACGGAGCCCTTCGAGCTTGGACGCCAAGGTCGGGCGAGGCGGAGCTCCCCGACCCGAGGCGTTAGGGTCGTGCGAGGCGGACGTCCTCGAGTAGTGGGGGTCGTTCCCTGGTCGGTCCGTACGAGCCTTGGCCAGCCTCCGGAGGTGACGTGGTCGCGCTAACCTTCTGCTGGGTAGGCCCGGGCGCCGCCACGTGGCAGCGCTAATCTTTTCCCCGACAAGTACCTTGAGCTTTAGCCATTGCCACCTTATTCGGTTACGGTATGCACTTTTTTAAGTGGTGGTTCAGCTGTGATGTTGTTCCACTATAAGCATAACTTTTATGACAAAACTTGCACTTTGCCTTGGTCATGATGTTCCCTGGTTCTGTCTTTGATTTAACATTCACCTCTTCAAAATGCTCCCAACAGGCAGCTTTTTTCACTCTTGCTATTACAACCTTTGATGGATATATTACAATACCACCTCTCTGCCTTTTAGCTGACTTTTTCTTTGACTTTGCTGACAGAGTAACGTCCGTGGCAACCTCATCATTGTCCTGATTTCCTGCATCATCATTATTATCATCCGAAGGCAAGCTTTCGGATAGTTCATCATCCATATCGAAATTGTTGTCTTCCTCATCACTCCCTTCTTCTCCTATTGAAACCTTTAGAAACAATAAAGAATAAAAAGGTGTGCCAAAGCACGTACATGGTAATAATGAGCAAATCCACGGACAATGATCATGTTTGTTAGAGGCTCACCGTGTCCACATCTCGTGGTAGTCGTAGGTGCTGATGGAATGATCACGATCCGAGATGCCCGAGGCCCGAGAACGGTGATCGGGCTTAGACGTCGCTGCTGATGCAGAGCCGGAACGGGACTTGGATGCCGACAACATCCTAGTCCGCTTTCCTGCACGATTGCTTGCTTGCTGATCCATGTACGTGTATCTGTTCATTTAACAAAAGATAATGTAAAAATCCTAAAGAAGAGCATACGTACAGGCAATGAAATTTCAAGGAGCACCACAACTGGCATCCATGACAAGAAAATGTAGTAATAAACAATTAAGACACCTGCAATTTAATCGGCATCAATGAGATTAACATCTTTACTCACCAACGAGGCGGACCTTGAAACTAGCTACGTGTGACAAACCGGTGGTGCTTACTCGTGTGACGGACGGGCAGCAGGCGGCAGCTGCTACGATAAGGTACAAGTATTATTGTACGCATATTTGTAAATTTAATAGGTGCCATTTATAGGTTATATTATTACCATATTTACACTTTTAGGGTTAATATATGGGTAGCAATTGCTATCTGGACTCGACACCTGGGCCATAGCCCATATGTGGTTTCTTAATTTTAAAGGAATGCACAACTCGTTAGGCTCGTGAGCTAGCTCGTTAACATAACGAGCTAAAAAACCAGCTCAGCTCGTTTGAAATTAAAACGAGCCGAGCTGAGCCGAGTCGAGTTCCCCTCGGAGTCGAGCAAGCTAATGAGCCACGAGCTTTATTGCCACCCCTATCCGCACCGCCCTACCACAAATAGGCTATCACTTCCCTGTTTGGACAGAAGTTTTGGGCCGCATCACCGCTAAGGGGAGGTTTTCATCCACCCTTTTCGCAGCAGCCCTGCCACCACCGTGGTAATCTCGATCTTTTGGTGGAGGATTGTAGATTGCCGAAGCACACTCAAAACCACAACACTACAGGAACTTCTTGACACCGCGAACTGTTCAACAAAAACCCATTCATCCTGAAATGAAGGTTGTTCTTACCCCCGCACCCCATTGTATCACAACCTTGGTTCCTTGTAAAACCTTCGAGTAACGTGATATTGAGACAAGCAACCATCTCACTTTCCACTGTGCTAGGTTCTATCGAGAGCCTAGTTTTGTGAAGGATATGTGTTTCTAAATTGCCAGTTTGTCTTTGAATTGTGTCGGTTTACCTAGGCGCTTCATGGAGAACAGGATTATTTATGAAAGTCGGTAAGAGAATTTTAGTATGACGTGATTACTGTACGGATGGTGTATTACTCGAGGTACACAACGGAAAGAAAGACGGTGTTCTTAGAGACTCATTAGTATTATACTCCATATCCCAAACCTAAGATCCCTGTATTCTTCTTTCATAATCCTAGGAGGACACATCATAGATTTTATTCTTGGTATGAGATGGATGAAGCTACATAAAGTCGTCTTGCACATTGATTCGGAGGTTCATTTAAACTCACCACTCCATGGTCCGTCTATTCTCCGATTGCCATGTTCCAAAATCTCCACATCAAAAGTCTATCATCTCAAGGGAAAAGGAATTGAGGATATTCCAATAGTATGTGAGTTTCCCGATGTGTTTCCGGATGATTTACCGGACATGCCACCCGATGGGGATGTCGAGTTTGAATTTGAGCTCCAACCCGGTACAACGCCAATTTCCCAAAGGCCGTACAAAATGGCTCCCAATGAGTTGGTAGAGTTAAAGGAGCAACTAAATGAGCTCATGGACAAAGGGTATATTCAACCTAATTCATCTCCGTGGGGATGTCCCGCTCTCTTTGTAGAGAAGGAAGGCAAAACACTACGTTTATGTGTGGATTATTGCCCTCTCGATGCGGTGACTATCAAGAATAAATACCTGCTAACTCAGATTGGTATTGACTTCGATCAATTAGTTGGTTCTAAAGTCTTCTCCAAGATTGACATCCTCTCTGGCTATCATCAATTAGTTAGTATCCTTTGGTTTGGAAAAAAGGATATGTGTACCGCATCGGAGGGGAACTTCAAGAAATGATTCTTAAGGAGGCACATGACTCTGCTTATTCTATCCATCCTGGCGGTACCAAGATGTACAAACATTTGAAAACGCGGTATTGGTGGTATGGCATGAAACGAGATGTGGCTGAGTATGTAGCAACTTCGACACTTGTCAATGAGTGAAGGAAGAACAGCAATGGCCATTAGGATTGTTGCAACAACTGAAGATTCCATGAAATGAGAAGAAATCGGAATGGACTTCATAGTAGGACTACCCCTGTACACACTCGGGCTATGATTCCATATGGGTTATAGTGGATCGATTGACGAAAGTAGCTCACTTCATCCCAGTCAAGACCACTCATTCAGGAGCCAAGCTGGCAGACTTATATATGTCAAGGATTGTGCATTTGCATGGAGTTCCAAAGAAGATAGTATCGGACAGAGGAACCCAATTCACATCACGGTTTTGGGAAAAGCTTCATGAGTCAATGGGTACCAAACTGAATTTTAGTTCTGCATATCATCCCCAAACCGATGGACCGACTGAAAGAACAAATCAAATTCTGAAAGATATGCTTAGAGCTTATGCACTAGAACATGGAAGGAGTTGGGACAACAGTCTTCCATATGCTTGAGTTGGGACAACAACTCTCAAGCGAGTATCAAGATGGCACCTTATGAGTTCCTATATGGCCAAAAGTGCTGATCACCTCTATTCTAGAGTGTGACTGGAGAAAACAAAGTCTTTGGGCCAGAAATTCTCAAGGAAGCCGAGCAACAAGTCAAGGTTGTGCGAGAGAATCTTAGAGTCGCTCAGTCAAGATAGAAGAGTTATGCGGACCATAGATGACGAGACTTGAGTTTTGAAATCGAAGACTTTGTGTATCTCAAGGTGTCACCCATGAGGGGCATGAAACACTTCAAGGTCAAGGGAAAACTAGCACCACGATACATCGGACCATTGAAGATAATTGAAAAGAGAGGTGAAGTGGCGTATCAACTGGAATTGTCGGAACATCTATCGGACGTACATAATGTGTTCCATGTCTTGCAGCTAAAGAAGTGCTTGCAGGTACCGGAGGAACAAGCTGTCAATGGAAGAGGTAGACATCCGGGATGACCTCACCTACGCAGAAGAGCCAGTTCGGATCCTTGAGGTAGTTGAAAGAGTGACTCGGAATAAAGTAAACCGAACCTACAAGGTGCTACGAAGCATCACATATAGGCATAAGCTACATGGCAACAATAAACATACAATCACCTCGCACCCGGAAAGAAGTAAAGAAGCTAACTAGAAGGATGGGAGCACTCAACAGGTTCATCTCCAAATCAGCAGAAAAAGCTTGCCTTTCTTCAAGACTCTAAAGGGGTCAGGAAACTTTGAATGGCCGATGTGCAGCAAAAAGCATTCAAAGAGTACCTTTCGGACACGATCGAGTCGGCGAGCCCGGTATAAGGCGAAATGCTCTTGCTATATGTATCAGCGAACCACTTCGTCGTCGGTGCTGCCCTGGTACAAGAGAGGAAGGCTCGATGCATTGGGGACAAAAACGGCAAAGAAAAAGAGCTTTACCAGCAACTCCCAGCCTAGTTCATCAGCGAAGCCCTTGCAGGGTCGAAGCTATTCTACTCGGAAATGGAAAAAATATGTCACGTCGTTCATGGCAGCAAGGAAACTAAGGCATTACTTCGAAGCTTATAGGATAAGAGTCCTCACCAACCGGCCCCTTATTGACATTTTTGGAAACAGAGAGGCTTCGAGAAGAATCGAAAAATGGGAAATGGAACTCTTAGAGCACGTAATTGAGTTCGAAAGGCGAAGCGCAGCGAAGTTGCGGGTGCTGGCAGATTTTCTCCTAGATTGGACGGCCCCAGTGGTACAGTGGCGAAGGCCCAGTAATAGAGGCATTCTGGATAATACGAGTGTGACGAGCATGGGGCTCCGCAGGTGCCGGTGTAGCAGCAGCAATCACCTCGCACTCCGGCATAAAGCTAAGATATGCAGCAAGGCTAGAATTCTGCAATGAAGATGACAAATGCACAAATAACATATCGGAATACGAGGCAGTCTTGCTAGGGCTGAGAAAAGTAAGAGCGCTGGATGTAAAAAGTTGCAAAGTGAAGACAGACTCAAGGATAGTCGTGCGTCACGTGAACAAAGATTATGAAACAAGAGAACTGGTTCTCACGAAGCATCTAAGTGAAGTTAGAAACATGGATAAGCACTTCAGGGGGTTTGGCATCGAGTACGTCGAAAAGAAGCAAAACGAAGAGGCAGACGCATTGGCCAAGGCGGTCGCGAGAAAACAGTCCCTTCCCCGGATGTGTTCTACGAGATAATCTCGCAGCCATCCATTTGAAGCTCGCAAGTCGAGCCAAAGTTTAGACAAGCCATAACCTCGGAAGACTGGAGAGCCCCGCTGATGGCATTCATCAATGGCTACTACCAACCAGATTGCAAAGACGAGAAAAGCAAGCTACAGCAAAGAGCCTAGAGCTACCAGATAATACAAGGGGAATTGTACAAGTCAAGGATATCAAGCTCACTGCTCAAATGTCTAGGCGAAGCCCAAGGCAAGCAGCTCCTCACGAAGATCCACTCGGGGACCTGCGGCTCGCACATTGGAGCCAGGGTACTCGCAGAAAGGCAATAAGGCAAGGCTTCTACTGGCCTAGCATGGTAAAAGATGCTAAAGACATAGTAAGAACATGCGAAGCTTGCCAAAAGAATAGCAGGAAAGCACTCCGCACCATCTCAGCCATCTCAACCGATTATGTCTCGTGTGGCCGCTCCGCAAGTTGGGGTAGATATTGTAGGCCAGCTCACTGCAGCTAGGGCTGGCTGTCGATTCAGCTTAACATCAATATGTATTCTTACAAAAAGAAACATGTCCACACAACCAAATGTTGATTATAAACTATATAAGAGAAAAATAGTAGTGTTCCAACTTCAACTTCACCAACACCGAACATCAATCACCATCATGTTTTGGAAATTCCACGGTCTCTACGTCGTCTCCATCATCTACTTCCCGACAAGACAGTCCACAATAAGTTAGATATATTGAATAAAATATTAAAAAATAGAACGGTAGATGATCACACCAAAAACATTGGAGGCTTCATGTCATTCTCGGAGCCTCTTATCCAGCTAGAGGCACACACTAATGCTTGTACCATGTCGGTCGCAAAGAACTACGATAATCATCAAGAATTCTCCCTCCAGTACTAAATGTCGCTTCGATGATACACTGCTAGCTGGAATAGCTAAGAATTTCTTCGCCATCTTGGCCAGAACAGGAAACCTATGGGCATTCACCTTCCAATAATCAAGTAGCATGAAATCTTTGTCATCATAGCGTACATTACCTTCATCCAAATAAAGGAGTAATTCAGATTTGGAACGTTTCGTAGCACTAGCTTGCAAAAAGACTGAAATCTGCTTGAGACAACAGATGCGAGTGCGCTATTTCCATTCTTTGAAGGAAGAACAATCATTCTGCTTAGAAACCTTATTATGGCGATACTCACTCTCATACTTCTTATACAGCTTGCTCCAACACAATATCGATCTCATGAATTTCTCTCTCAGCAATTGAGGGTTCATATATCCGTGCAAAGGACCATCTAATGTACCTCATTTTAAACCTGGGATCAAGGATGGTAGCAACAACCATAACATTGTTCCTTTCTTCCCAGTATTTATTGAATTTATCCAACATAGCATTTGCCATTACCTTCAAATAGTTATCTTCAGATTTAAGTGCCTCTACTAATGCAATCTTTACAATAAAACGTTGGCAGTAGGATAGATTGAACCCGAGAATGCAGTGGTTACTCCAGCCATTGCCTTCAATATTGGCTGAATTTTCCCATACAAAATCCATTCAGACGGTGAAGGTTCCCATTCATACTTACTGTCCACATCAGCATAGTAGGTGAATGCATCTCGATACTCAATGCATGATGCCAACATTTTGTAAGTTGAATTCCGCCTAGTTTTGACATCAAGACACAGTCCTTTACCAACTTTTATAGAATAACTATTGCAGACCTCCACAAATTTGTGCATACGAGATTGGGACTTTTTGAAATATTTCACAGTTTCTCTATGCTTGCTTATCAAAGATTCAATTGGTGCCAGTTCATCATTAACAACCAAATTGACAATATGGGAAGAGCAACGGACATGAAAGTAATCAGGGTCAAATAGTGATTGAGTGCTCTTTCCAGCAATGAACTTTAGCTTCAAGCTTCGAACAACACTATCATTTGAAGAAGCATTATCAAGAGTGATTGACATGACCTTGTCCTCTATTTTTCATTCAGTCAAACAATCAAACACTGCTTGAGCTATCACTGGACCATTGTGTGGAGGATCCAACTAAAAAAATTGAGCACACGACATTGCATAATCCAATCAGCGTTTATGAAATGTGCAACCAAGCACATGTATGAAACATTTTGATTTGATGTCCATAAATCAGTAGTTAAACTTATAGATTCAACCTCTCTTAAAGAATTTTTCAAGCGATCCTTTTCAGATTCATAAACTTTAGTGCATTCGTTTCTCATAGCCCTTCTGCCAATCCATTCATAGTTTGCATTCAACCATTTCAGCAGAATATTAAACCATTTATGCTCTACCATCTTTAATGGGTACTCATGGACAATTATCATCTTTGCAATTAGTAACCTAGTGTATGCATGATCATATGTAGTAGGGCTAACAAGTGCCGCTCCATTGCCAGGAGCAAAAGTGAGAGTACCTTGAGCTTTAGCCATTGCCACCTTATTCAGGTACGGTGTGCACTTGTTTAAGTGGTGGTTCAGCTGAGCTCCACTATAAGCATAAATTTTATGACAAAACCTGCACTTTGCCTTGGTCATGATTTTCCCCGGTTCTGTCTTTGATTTAACATTCACCTCTTCAAAATGCTCCCAACAGGCAGCTTTTTTCACCCTTGCTATTACAACCTTTGATGGATATATTACAATACCACCTCTCTGCCTTTTAGCTGACTTTTTCTTTGACTTTGCTGACAGTCATCATTGTCCCGATTTCCTGCATCGTCATTATTATCATCTCGAAGGCAAGCTTTCGGATAGTTCATCATCCATATCGAAATTGTTGTCTTCCTCATCACTCCCTTCTTCTCCTATTGAAACCTTTAGAAACAATAAAGAATAAAAAGGTGTGCCAAAGCATGTACATGGTAATAATGAGCAAATCCACGGACAATGATCATGTTTGTTAGAGGCTCACCGTGTCCACATCTCGTGGTAGTCGTAGGTGCTGATGGAATGATCACAGTCTAAGATGCCCGAGGCCCGAGAACGGTGACCGGGCTTAGACGTCGCTGCTGATGCAGAGCCGGAACGGGACTTGGATGCCGACAACATCCTAGTCCGCTTTCCTGCATGATTGCTTGCTTGCTGATCCATGTACGTGTATCTGTTCATTTAACAAAAGATAATGTAAAAATCCTAAAGAAGAGCATACGTACGAGCAATGAAATTTCAAGGAGCACCACAACTGGCATCCATGACAAGAAAATGTAGTAATAAACAATTAAGACACCTGCAATTTAATCGGCATCAATGAGATTAACATCTTTACTCACCAACGAGGCGGACCTTGAAACTAGCTACGTGTGACAAACCGGTGGTGCCTACTCATGTGACGGATCGGCGGCAAGCGGAGGCTGCTACGATAAGGTACAAGTATTATTGTACTCATATTAGTAAATTTAATAGGTTCCATTTATAGGTTATTACCATATTTACACTTTTAGGGTTAATATATGGGTAGCAATTGTTACTCGGGCACCTCGGCCATAGCCCATATGTGGTTTCTTAATTTTAAAGGAATGCACAACTCGTTAGGCTCGTGAGCTAGCTCGCGAGCTGGCTCGTTAACATAACAAGCTAAAAACCAGCTCGGCTCGTTTGAAATTAAAACGAGCCGAGCCGAGCCGAGTCGAGTTCGCCTCCGAATCGAGCAAGCTAACGAGCCACGAGCTTTATTGCCACCCCTATCCGCACCGCCCTACCACAAATAGGCTATCACTTCCCTGTTTGGACAGAAGTTTTGGGCCGCATCACCGCTAAGGGGAGGTTTTCATCCATCCTTTTCGCAGCAGCCCTGCCACCACCGTGGTAATCTCGATCTTTTGGTGGAGGATTGTAGATTGCCGAAGCACACTCAAAACCACAACACTACAGGAACTTCTCGACACCGCGAACTGTTCAACAAAAACCCATTCATCCCGAAATGAAGGTTGTTCTTACCCCCGCACCTCATTGTATCACAACCTTGGTTCCTTGTAAAACCTTCCGAGTAACGTGATATTGAGACAAGCAACCATCTCACTTTCCACCGTGCTAGGTTCTATCGAGAGCCTAGTTTTGTGAAGGATATGTGTTTCTAAATTGCCGGTTTGTCTTTGAATTGTGTCGGTTTACCTAGGCGCTTCCCAAAGCCAAAAATATAGGTGATATGGAGAACAGGATTATTTATGAAAGTCGGTAAGAGAATTTTAGTATGACGTGATTCCGTACGGATGGTGTATTACTCGAGGTACGCAACCGGAAAGAAAGACGATGTTCTTAGAGACTCATTAGTATTATACTCCATATCCCAAACCTAAGATCACCCTATTCTTTTTTCATAATCCTAGGAGGACACGTCATAGATTTTATTCTTGGTATGAGATGGATGAAGCTACATAAAGTCGTCTTGCACATTGATTCGCGAGAGGTTCATTAAACTCACCACTCCGTGGTCCGTCTATTCTCCGATTGCCATGTTCCAAAATCTCCACATCAAAAGTCTATCATCTCAAGGGAAAAGGAATTGAGGATATTCCAATAGTATGTGTAACATCCTGGCCCAGGGCTTAATAGGATTGATAGAATACTCATGTCAACAAGTTGCAACTTCTTTTCCGGAAGCTTATCTCTACGTAACTCTAAGGTTAAGCGTGCTTAGCCCGGAGCAATTTAGGGATGGGTGACCGACCGGGAAGTAATTCCCGGTGTGCATGAGTGAGGACAAAGTACGCAGAAAAGACTAGTGTTGGTCCGTGAGAAAATCTTGAGGGCCTATTAAGTCGTCGGGGGTAGCGGGCCCGGCCCGAGTGGCGGGACGTTACGGATGGTATCGAGCCGACTCTCACGGTTTCACGGACGCATGTGTTGCACGTGTGCAGGCATGGTGTGCATGGGTGGTGGGACGTTACGGATGGTATCGGAGCCGACTCTCACGGTTTCAAGGACGCATGTGTTGCACGTGTGCGAGCATGGTGTGCATGGCTGGTGTGGGCCCGTAGTGGTCACACGGCATGGCACATGCGTTGGCGAGTGGACACATGGACGTGGCCAAGAGAGGAAGTTCCTGGCTCGGGGTTGACCGACGAGGACGTCGGTCTTCTAAGGGAGTGAGTGTGTAACATCCTCGGCCCAGGACTTAATAGGATTGATAGAATACTCATGTCAACAAGTTACAACTTCTTTTTCGGAAGCTTATCTCTAAAGAACTCTAAGGTTAAGCGTGCTTAGCCCGGAGCAATTTAGGGATGGGTGATCGACCGGGAAGTGATTCCGGGTGTGCATGAGTGAGGACAAAGTGCGCAGAAAAGACTAGTGTTGGTCCGTGGGGAAATCTTGAGGGCCTATTAAGTCTGTCGAGGGTAAGCGGGCCCGGCCCGGAGTGGCGGGACGTTACAGTATGTGAGTTTCCCGCTGTGTTTCCGGATGATTTACCGGGCATGCCACCCGATGGGGATGTCGAGTTTAAATTTGAGCTCCAACCCGGTACAACGTCAATTTCCCGAAGACCGTACAAAATGGCTCCCAATGAGTTGGTAGAGTTAAAGGAGCAACTAAATGAGCTCATGGACAAAGGGTATATTCAACCTAGTTGATCTCTCGTAGGGATGTCCCGCTCTCTTTGTAAAGAAGGAAGGCAAAACACTACGTCTATGTGTGGATTATTGCCCTCTCGATGCGGTGACTATCAAGAATAAATACCTGCTAGCTCGATTGGTATTGACTTCGATCAATTAGTTGGTTCTAAAGTCTTCTCCAAGATTGACATCCTCTCTGGCTATCATCAATTAGTTAGTATCCTTTGGTTTGGAAAAAAGGATATGTGTACCGCATCGAGGGGAACTTCAGGAAATGATTCTTAAGGAGGCACATGACTCGCTTATTCTATCCATCCCGGCGGTACCAAGATGTACAAACATTTGAAAACGCGGTATTGGTGGTATGGCATGAAACGAGATGTGGCTGAGTATGTAGCAACTTGTGACACTTGTCAATGAGTGAAAGAAGAACATCAATGGCCAGCAGGATTGTTGCAACAACCGAAGATTCCATGAAATGAGAAGAAATCGGAATGGACTTCATAGTAGGACTACCCCGTAGACACTCGGGCTATGATTCCATATGGGTTATAGTGGATCGATTGACGAAAGTAGCTCACTTCATCCCAGCCAAGACCACTCATTCAGGAGCCAAGTCGACGGACTTATATATGTCAAGGATTGTGCATCCGCATGGAGTTCCAAAGAAGAGAGTATCGGACGGAGGAACCCAATTCACATCACGGTTTTGGGAAAAGCTTCATGAGTCAATGGGTACCAAACTGAATTTCAGTTCTGCATATCATCCCCAAACCAATGGACCGACTGAAAGAACAAATCAAATTCTGGAAGATATGCTTAGGGCTTATGCACTAGAACATGGAAGGAGTTGGGACAACGAGTCTTCCATATGCTGAGTTGGGACAACAACTCTCAAGCGAGTATCAAAATGGCACCTTATGAGTTCCTATATGGCCAAAAGTGCTGATCACCTCTATTCTAGAGTGTGACTGGTGAAAACAAAGTCTTTGGGCCAGAAATTCTCAAGGAAGCCGAGCAACAAGTCAAGGTTGTGCGAGAGAATCTTAGAGTCGCTCAGTCAAGACAGAAGAGTTATGCGGACCATAGATGACGAGACTTGAGTTTTGAAATCGAAGACTTTGTGTATCTCAAGGTGTCACCCATGAGGGGCATGAAACACTTCAAGGTCAAGGGAAAACTAGCACCACGATACATCGAGCCATTGAAGATAATTGAAAAGAGAGGTGAAGTGGCGTATCAACTGGAATTGTCGAAACATCTATCGGACGTACATAATGTGTTCCATGTCTCGCAGCTAAAGAAGTGCTTGCAGGTACCGGAGGAACAACTGTCAATGGAAGAGGTAGACATCCGGGATGACCTCACCTACGCAGAAGAGCCGCTTCGGATCCTTGAGGTAGTTGAAAGAGTGACTCGGAATAAAGTAAACCGAACCTACAAGGTGCTACGTAAGCATCACATATAGGCAGAAGCTACATGGGAACGAGAAGAAGACCTCAAGACATAATTCCCTCATCTCTTTTTTGATCTTCCCTGAATCTCGAGGGCGAGTTTCATTTTAAGGGGGTAGGTTTGTAACACCCTACTTTTCAAAATATTAAAAGGACCAAGAGTACAATAATTATAGTTACTACTACAAAATAGGGCTACAAAAGTTTTCTAAATAAATATAAACTTGTGCATATCATAGCATGTCATTGCATCTAGAGCTCGTAGAATTTTATTACCTTTAATTTAAAACTCCTTTCGCTAAATTCCATTGAGGATTGCTTTGTGTTTTGATTAGATTTAGGATTTGGAAAATAGAAAAGAAATTAGAAATGGAAAAAGACCCAAACCCCTGCCCTGGTCCCGGTCGGCCCAGCCCTCACCTAGCCCCGCTCGCAGCCATGCACTGGCCAGGCCAACACCAAATGGACCCACCGGCCGGAGCCGCCACGCCGCCTAGCCCCGACCGCCTACCGTTGCCATGCGTGTACCCGAAACCTCCCAGCCCTCGGTCCCCTTCACTCCCCGTCCATTACCCCTCTTAACCCCCTTCTTAACCCCCTCCGTAACCCCCGAAACGACCGGCCATTAAGGCCATCAATGGCCATGAAAGCCACCGACGCCGGTGAGCTGCCCGCCGGTGCCCCTCCGCTCCTTTTCTCTCACTCGCACAAGATTCGCCCACTACAACGCTGCCAATCACCGGATTTATCGCTGCCGGTGAGCTCCGCCCTTCATCAATTTCGCCGTCGTCGAGCCGCATCTCGCTTCGCTGATCTCGTGCTCGTGCTCGCAGTGGACACCACACCCGTGGAGCTGCTCCTCGTCGACTTTTCACCGCCGTAACCCCTTCGTGATGAAGCCAGAGCATCCCCGTTGGCGCCTCTCCATCACGAGCCCGCATCACCGTTGTCGCCTCTCCATCACGAGCCCCTTCCGACCTCCCTCGCCCTTGCGCGTCGCCTCCGGTGAGTTTGTCGTGCTCCCCCTATTCTTTCCGTGCCTCCACCGCATCGAATTGGTCACTAGAGCACCATTCTAGCCAACTCGGCCATGGCACCACCGCTCGTCCGTGCCGCCGATTACCGTTGGTCGCCGCCGCCTCGCCGCATCGCACCGTGGTCGTTCAATCGCGGATGGACGACCGACGGGCATTTAATCGGTCCAACGTGGACCGGTGGATTATGCCTCGCGCCCGGTCCATAGCACCACTTCACTACTAAAGGACCATGTTCATCCGTATCCCACCCCCACCCGCTCCCACAAAATGGCTCAAACATCCCAATACACGGTGTTGACTGTCGTTAAATACCAATTTTGACCTTCAATTTACCAACAAAAATTAGGAACTTTTTGCATTTACATGCATTTTAGTTGGAAATAATAAGATTCCACTTGTCTTGGAAGAAATATGTGCATGCAGTGGTTTTGATATAAAACAAGTGGAGAAATGGGGCATGATCCGCGAAAACACCATTCCAGCTAGTGGGACGGTGACAACTGGACATCACACGGATCAAACATGTGGCTACATGAGATTCCCCTCACAAACCGACATAACATAGAAGAGGACTCATGTATCAGCCCACTAGAGGAAGGGCTAAAGGCCCAACTTCTAGGTCGGTCGACCCGGGCAATAGCCTTGGGTTCTTACCTTGTCTTGGCTCTTCACCGAGTGAAAATGGCCTCCCTGGTCGACCTACCTAGAGTTGAGGCGGTTTGGCCTCGGGCTTCCATGTGGAGGTCGCTCTAGGGATTTCTAATGTAGGTGCATGGTGGTGGTGCCGTGGCGATTACTCCTACAAATCGACCTTTGGACCCTATATAAGAAGAGGAGTGCCTACCACTTCCACACACACTCAAGAATTATTCATTTCCCACTCTCATTTGGTAGTTCCAAGTTCTAGTGGAGTTTTAGTCTAGGTCCTTGCTCAAGTCTCCAAGTCATAGGAGTTTGGCAAAGGCTCTTGTATCCTTTTCCTTATTCCATTTCAATTTGACTTTGATCTACTTAATTATTATTGTTCTTTTGTATAGTTGTGTTCATGATATGAGTTCCTTGTTTGGCTTTATATCATATTTATGTCTTAGGACTTTGTTATATATGCTTTCATGATGATGTAGATTTGCTACCTTGTAGTTATGAATGGCATATACCTTGACTATAGTCTAAATGTTATAATGGTAGTTTGGACTTTTATCTAGTTTTTATGCCTCATGTGGTTTAGATATCCAATTAGGTTTATGGATGTTCTAGTGTATGCTCAATGCTAGAGTGATGCTTAAATGTTGGAGCATAGTGCATAGACGAGGTAGGCAGTAGGAGGTGCTAGCCCTATTTGTCCATTTTACTCCTCCATGTTCGGTTGCGACGTGCGTCCAAGAGAGAGTTGTCTTGTGTATGTCGGGCATGAATTCATATGTCGCGAAACGTTGAGTGCACTAGACTACGAGTGGTATAGACTTGCTTGTAATTGTTTGTCTATGCAACTATATAGATAGACTAATATTAGAGAATATGGCTCTCTCGTAACTAAAATCCACTAGGTGCTTAGGTTCTTTCTTTATTCAGGGAATGCTGTTCTATGTGTCGCACTACCCCTCCTTTTTTATTATATTTACCCCTGCATAAACCTTGGTTATCAGTACCAATCTATATTCTTACAACGTCCATATCAATACTTTACTCTTACTACACCTTCCTTTGGTGAACTATAAATGACAGCCATTGGAGCAATCCAATGGTGAAATGCCACGTCCATAATCTTTTTTACTACTCCCTCTGTCCCAACCCATTGGAGCAATCCAAGTAGAAATTAAAGTTGTTCTGCATCAAGAAGAGAATTCTAAACCAAAAGAAAATAAATGATGTTCCAAATAACGAAGAAAAAATGTTCCAAAGTGATAGGAAAAGTTTTCCTATACACTATGACAGGTCAACTCTCTAGTAACACATAAACATAACTCCAAATATAATACATGTGTCATACTTAAGAAGAGATGAGTGTTACTGAGGCTTATAGTAACACATTTAATAAGTGATCTAGGTTGCTACTGTTACTAGAGTAAATTTTGTTGTAATACATTTATGTGTTACTATCTCGTGAGAAAATGTAAAACAAGAAAATTAAATTGTACCACATATATCTGCTACTACTTGTAACTAAAAGTGATACAAGTAAAATTTGTTGTAACACACATGTGTTACCGCTTGTAAACATGTGATACAAGAAAAGTCTATTGTAAGACATATATATGTTACTGTTTGAGAAAAATGTTACACTTGTAGCTCAAAAAATAATACTAAATGTAAAAAAATGTGCTAACCATGAATTGAACTCTTGTGGTATATTTCTAGCTTAGTGCCTATACCATCCAAGCTAAAACATAGTTGTGACGTTCATCACTATTTATTAAATTTGTAACATGACAGAGTATAAGTAAAGGCTATTGTAACACATATATGTGTTACGTTCTGCAAGCGAGTGGTATTGTTATGACATATAACATAACTCCAAATATAAGCTCATGTGTCATAATTAAGTTTTGATTGCATTGCCACCTATAATAATATGAAGTTGAGTCTCCTATTAGCAATCATAACTTATAATATGTTAATATATGGCAGTAGTTTGGACTCGATAGTTGTGTGTTTATTGTTATTCGAGAAATATTTTGGATCATCACACATCTAGAGTTTAGGGACTTAATGAATTAGCACATAAGTTTTGTCCCTCGTTGTAACAGTATTTTGTGTTGCAATGAGATTTTTCTTGTAACACTCACACTTAATATATATTGAATAATCTTTGTAACACTATCCATGTAACATGAATTTTGTGTTACCGTAATCACTTCTTGTAACACATAATTATGGGATAAAAAACTATATCTTACAAACATACTTGTAACACATAATTTTGTGTTCCTAAATCTACTCCTTCTATTGGACAAACTGTATGACCAGATTTATTGAACATTCTCTAAATCTAGATATAAAAAAGCACTATCTAGATAACAAGTAAATTGAGACGGAGGGGTAGTAAAAAATCAAGAGAACATTGGTCAAGGGCTGACCCTCATGATACCTCTATAAATATCCACCTGGGTTTATTTTGATTGACATATCCTAACAGCTACAAGCCAGTTTTACACAATCTTACTGTTGTTACAAATTGGGCAAAAATGGACAGTTCCAAATTAATTAACTGTAGGTGTAGGTTGAAGGTCCCTCAAGTGGATTTCAACAGCATGACACATTCAATAAGCACAGAAGGTGTTACTACCCCTGGTCTATCACTTTGGAATAGGGCTTTCGAATCAAATAATGGCACATTATGATTTTGAATCTAAATTGCACCATGATTACTTGAGGGTGCTAACCAGGACTAAAATAATAAATAGTTTCTGACCTTTGTATCCATGCTCAGTTTATACTGCCAACGTTTCATGGCTCCAGTACTCTTCCTCAAACAGCAATTCCTTGTGTCAATCGGTACTGGAGTGAGACACACCAGCACTAAGTGACGTCTTCTTTTGCACGGCACGATGGCTGTGGTAGAGATCGACGAGGTGTTTTGGCGTGCGACATTTGCTTGCCATATGGCCCTTGGTTCCACACCTGTAGCATATCTTATTGGCTTCTATTTCCTTCTTGTGCTTGGCATAGAGCTCGACCAGGTGCTTCTCTGTGCGGCACTTGTGCGTCACATGGCCCTTGCTGCCGCACTTGTAGCAAAACTTATTTGAGTTCTTGCTGTCCCCGCTTGACTTAACAATGACCCTGTTTGGCTTTGCTTTGCCGTCGCCATCATTGTTTCTTGGCAGGGCAGAAGGGCCTCTTGCGGCTGCAGGTCTGTTATCCTGGCCAATGCCGCCCTTCCATAGACGATTCTCCTTGGTACGGGTCTGGAATGCTTCCTGTGCCTTACGCATGCCCATCGTTGGGCGGCCGCCATGGTTTTTCAGGGACAGGTTGCTCCGTTTCTCCACTTGAGAAACCGGCTCCATGTGCTGCTGCTGGAGCACAAGGCTCGCGTCTGGACCCTTAGCCTGCAACGGCTCAGCGGTTTCCGGGCAACCATCCGGCAAAAGTTTGGGAGCCGAGTTTTGCTGGACGCAGGTATTGCGCCCAGATTCCGCGAGCACCACGGTGCCCACGTCCACGCAGGCCTCTGCAAAGGCATTGCCGGAGATGCTTAGAGGAAGGGGACTCACCTCGTAAGCTTCCTGGCCCTCGACTTGCAAATTGTCCGCTTCGATGGCTTTATTGATCTTCTCATGAGCCACCACCACAACATTCTTGTCCACGTCAGTAGCCTCCACGCAAGACTCTTGTTTCAGAGTCAAAGACAAGGAAACGCTAGAGTTCTGATCCAGAGCGAGGGCTGGTATGATGTTTGTGGCGCCTGTCACTACCGCTGGGACCTCGTGCTCGACAGCGCTGATCTTGCATACTGGACGATCCGCTTCAATATTGGCAACAGCTTCATTGCCAACGCCATCGGCAGGAAGAGACGTACTGACCTTTTTGACGTTCCTTTCCACAGCCAATTCCTTGGCCTTCTCAACGGCTCCAGCAGCCACTACAGCTGGAACATCCCATCGTGGCGGACGCGGCTGTCGGCTAGCCGGCCGGTTGGAGGTGCCAGCCTGCTGCACAAGGCTAGCGGCCGCATTCGAGGGACGGACAGACTGTTCCGGCCGAGCGACGGCCATCTTGGAGACTGGATCCAACAGCATTGTGCTCACGTGCGCCTCGTCATCGCCACAGCCGAGAGGAGCCGTGCAGTTGGGAGCCATGTTCTCCAAAAGACACGCCTCCTTGATCCCCATTATTGCCTGATCCTTACCGACGACGCTACACATCTCCTCGTGGGCCCCCTCGGGCACCTCCACCTTCCGCTTCTTTCCCTTGTCGACAAGGCAATCTTCTTCCGCGGTGATCGGGTGGGCGGCGGGGACGGGGGTTGCGAGAGGCACCTGGGGCTGGCGACACCGGAGGGTGACGGGGTACTGTAAGGAGGAGAGGTACGCGTCGAGGTCCTCCCATCTGAACGGGAGGGGATCTGGGGACGTGGCGGCCAGCCGCTCGAACGTCTCCCGGAGCCTCCGCTTCTTGCCGGGGAGCGCGGCGGCGACCGCCTCCAGCTCCGGCATCGTCAACAGCGACGGCGGCTGGCTCAGCTCGGGAAGCGCCGCGAGTAGAGCAGGCCCGTGTGGAGGAGGCGCTACAGCCGCGGCGGAGCCGCCGCCGTCTGGCAGGTCCATCGCGATCTTTCTTGGCGAGGGTACACGGAACCGATGCCTGCGTTTTATAGATCGCGGACGATACGGGGTGGAGTTATTTCTGGAAACGAATCCTCCGGCGTATTTTTAGGACGGAGTTATTAAGCAAAGTAGCGAGGAGGCTAGCGTGCCACTAGCACTAACAAGGAACGGAGATGGTGAAAATATCAGGATTCCTGATCCACTTTCGTGCGTGAGCACCCTTCTGGCAAATCAACTTCCTTATAACAATTTTCTATTCAAAGTTTCATCACAATTTCTCTACTCAAAATTTTGAACATAACTTTTCTATCAAAATTTTGACGCAAAACTTTTAAGGAAAAGTTTCGCTCCAAAGTTTGTTGTGAAATTTTTAGAAAAACTTTCGTTGTAAAGTTTGATGTAAAACTTCTATTTTTTTTACAATAGTTTGTGATCAAAGTTTCTTTTTAAACTTTGAGAAAAACTTTTACTACAAAGCTTGTGACCAAAGTTTCCTAAAATCGAAAGTTTCAGAGTGCTAAAGTTTACCAAAAATAGAAAGTTTTGATGTTATAAAGTGGTTTGCTGGCTGGTTTTCACGCACGCGTAAATTAGCCATGCCCGAAAAAATATCCGAGTATAGATATTGGGTGTGTTCGTTTCATGGCATCTAAATTTTATATCTGTCACATCAAAAGAATCTTACTATTTAGAAGTAATAAATAAAGTTTAATTATAAAATAAATTACAGACCCCTAGACTATTAATTTACGAGACGAATCTAATAAGATTAATTAAGTCGTGATTAGAAGGCGGTTACTGTAGCATCACTTTAGCAAAACATAGATTAATTAAGCTCATTAGATTCATCTCGAAAATTAGCACCAATCTGTCGAAGGGTTTTATCATTAAATTGATCGAAATATTCATAAATAGTAAGATTCTCTTTGATGTGACAGTGCTAAATTTTAAAGGGCAGAAAACGAATGGGGCCATTGTGAGAAAGTCTGTCAGAACTCAAATGCGAATGAGAACTTTGTTGGATTGAAGCAGACCCATGAGAAATAAAATATTACTAGAAAGTGTGCGCGGTAAAAGCCGCGCTTCTCTTGCTTGTCCCATGTTTGTTGACCATTGTGGCATGTTTGTTGATAATCTTTCATTGACCCGGCACAATTGTCAATTAAAAAGCTTTTACACTTTGTCTTCCATTGACCCGCGGCATAATTGTCAATTTAAAAAGCCTTTACACTTTGAAAATTCTCCTATTCGATGACAAATCAGAGATTCAGGTTGAAGAAATAATAACAGAATATATAAGAATATGCGGGAGCACCTACTATGAAATCTGTGTTACACACCACTAATAGGTAACTGACTTTTTTTAACATAATAGCTAACTGATTAGAGAGTATAAATAGTGTCGATATTGCTCAGTAAATTAATTCATGGTGAAGACACTGGTGAGTTAAACATAAGGAAAATAGCTCATTTATTCATTGGTAAATGAAGAATAGGATCCCGATGGCTGAGCCACAAATTGTCTGTATTGACCTGTAGGTGAAACATAAACGTTATCATTATATTCCAAGATACTCTCGTTAATGAAGAACGAATGAAGGCATGCTATTTTTCAGAAATATTTTTGAAATTTACATGCTCTATTGTTGTTTTATATTCTAAAAAGGCAACAAAGCAGTACATGTCCACGAATGCTAGCTGAGGTAATTTTGTTTATTATGCAGCCTTGTGGCTCTACCTCATATTTTTCAGTGTCATCTTGTTACTCGAAATAATCAAATTAAAATAATAAATGTTGTTGGTTCCAAGGTTCACAAAACCGAACTGACCGGGCCGGTTTTTGAACCGAAAACCGGTCCGGTTAACCGGAAAACCGACGGTTAACCGAACTGCTACAGTATGTAGCTTCGGTTTATCCCGGCTAACCGGTCGAACCGCCCGACCGGCCGAGACCGGTTTTCCGGTTAACCGGGATAACCGGCCGGTTTCAAACGGTTCTGTAAACCAGGGTTGGTTCATGCCCTATTGATTTGCTTTGTTACCTGAATGTTTTGGGAAGTTGCACTCATATTATTGGTTGATGACCTATTGAGCAAAAATACGAAGCTACCAGCTCTAGCTGACTACACTTACTCTCCAAGAACGAAAAATGAGTTGTAAAGAGAAAACAACACTCATAAAAAAATATGTTAAGAACTTGTCTTCAATTTATTTTTAAAAATGAAAGTTTTACGAAGGAGTTGAGATAAGTGGAAGTTTTAGAATGAACCTATGTTGGACGGGAGTACAATCTTTATTCTAGGCAAAAAAATACAACTTGAGAAAAATGTTTAAGTTAGGTTGCAAGCAATACGTGTATGATTATACCAATGCTTATGAAAACTTATTTTTAAATGGGGGTAACGCAAATCGGCCTCACCTTGTGCAGAAACAGTAGCTCATGGAAATTAGAATGATATGGCCAGAGAGCATCCCACTCATCTGATCAATTTTTATTTTACCAAATTAGATCTGCCAAGGTCATGTCGTGTACAACCAATTAAATGTTGTAGCTACAAACAAGGTATGATTTTCCATAGAATGCATCCACATGTATGATTCAAAAATAAATGATTAAGTACAGCTTCAAGGACTGAAATCTGAATGACAATTTGTATGCTGTATGAGATAAACATGTTTCAAGGATACTAACATCTAAAGTAAAGAAAAAAATTATAGTATTGAGAAAAAAACTGTTAAAAACAGAGAGAATACTAAGAGAAGAATATATCAAATAGGAAATTTGTTTCAAGAAAAAAAAAGTTTTGGTGTCAGACCAAAGGCTCACTAAGAAAGGAGAGATAACTATCATGCTTTGAAAAATGTCTTAGGTATATCAAACCGGTAATGGTTCTCTACAGGTGCATAGCTTGTACTTATCTATGGAAACAAGGAAAGTACTGGTTTATAATCTAATGCATAAGATGCAAGCATAATCTGAAATTAGATACAACTTCTTCCTTGCAATCATCCTATCAAACTCCACTTTGTTAATTTTTCCATTTTCATCTTTTTAATATTTAGGTGAAGGGTCCCTTTAGTAGAGCTTCAACTCATGGAAAAAACAGCTTCAGCTCTGGATTATGGGTCAAAACAGCTTATCCGGCTTATTTCAGCTTATGCAGCTTATACAGATCAAATCGTTTAGCAAAACAGCTTATCCTGTCTGTTCAGAAACAAAGTTGTGAGTGTGAGCTGTGAAAAGCTGCTATTTCCAGCTTCACCATCCTAGTACAAAAATGAAAACAGCTCATGGCAGCTTCTATCCATAATCATTTATCCAAACCAACTCTTTGGTACAGCTTGGGCCATAATTCAAAGCTAAAGCTGTTGCATAAGCTGTACCAAAGGGATCCGAAGTGTGTTGGCTCAATGGCAAATCTTTTAACATACTGTGGTATGAGAAAGTTGCAATCTAGACTGCTAATCACATCATACTTGCAGTAATTATATAGGCTTCAAAATCTACACATCATATAAATTGATGCTTAAGATTCGATCTGAAGCAATGAATCTAATCGGAAGCTCAAATAGTAAGAAAGAAGTACCTCTTCATGTTCTTTTGTGCAGATACTGCTGGAGGATGTGCACAGGTTGAAGGAAAAAGGTAGCAGCTAATCATATGTACTACTCTGTTTCCGCAAGTCATATGTCGTATCGGACATACGGTTTGCAGTAACAATAGATCAGTTTTTTGTGTATGAACAACATGATTTTTGGAATGGAGGGAGTATATAAATTGATGCTTAAGACTCAACCTAAAGCAATGAATCTAATCAGAAGCTCAAACAGTAAGGGAGAAGTATCTCTTAATGTGCTTTTGTGCATGTTGAAGGAAGAAGCTAGCAGCTTCATATTCTTCTCGTCTGTGCGTTGGTCTGAGAACTTCAGATTAATTAGATCAACAGTACTAGATCAGCTGTAAATTGGGGAGGCGCGCTCGCAGCGGTAGGAAGGCTAAGGTGGCTAAACATTATTGACATGTTGGGACGGCTGGGGGAGTGTCTTCGTCGTGGTTGAGGCGTTGACCTCCTCTTTGCCGCCACCTACGACCCGCTCATCGGCACGAAGCGCGGGCACCGGTTGTTCCGGTGGCGGCTATAGCAGAAGGAGCTCGGCTGACAGCGACCGATAGCGTCACCGCCGCGGGGACTTTCAGTCATAAAGCGTGCATGTCATGGAGTTTTGGCTAGTGTGGAAGGAGATAGCGGGCATGCGACTCCCCAGCAAAGTGCCGGGTAGACGCGGAGCTGCACTCGTCATACTCTATTTTCATCATCTATAAAATAAATATTTCATCCTAGTCAGTAAGATTCTTTCCTCTATATCCAGTTTTGCTGTACCCGTTCATACTCTATATCCATCCTTTATATGAACTACTCAATATTTTATTTAACCATCTCCACCTAACATCTCCTTTCATCTCTCCTCCTCTTTTTTTTTCCTTTTTTCACTTCTTTTCATTTTACAATAGTTCAGCAACCAACTTTTTAATTAGATAGTAATATTTATTAAATATTTTCTCCCTTTCCTTTTTTCTGTCTTTTTCTACTGTTTCTTTTTCTTTTTTTCTTTTCCCTTCTTCTCCCTCCCCTCTCCTTCTCTCCTCGCTTCTCTCCCCGCATCCCCCATGCGCCTCCTCCTCCTTCCCCACGCACACCACCGCCCGTCCATGTCCTGCCGCATCCCGGCCTCGCGTCGCCACCTCCCCACCACCCGTCATCGCCCTGCTGCGCCTCCCCCGCGAGCACGGTCGTCGTTGGGCCAGCGTAACCCACGCGATGCCGCCACCGACCATCCACCCACGTGGATCCGGGCGAGGCAAAGGCCCGGTGGCGTCGCGGTGGGCAGCGCATCCTCTTTCCTCCATCCCGGTGCCGCCGGCGCCTCCCTCCCTCTTCTCCCCATCCCGCTTGCTAAGGCCCGAGTGCGGCTCCGCCTTGCTATCACGCCCCCTCAATGCCTCTCCTTCGGGGCGGCGCTATAAGAGCTCCAGCTCGATCACGGGGCTGTGCCACCGAGGGGCGGGCTGTGTGGCGTCGCCTGCAAGATCCTCCCCCTAGGCCTCTAGTTGCGCAGTCCACTTCCTCCTCTAGCGGCGGCGGCGCAGTCCTCTTCCTCCTCCAAGATCTACCCCCCCCCCCCCAAAGTTGGTGCCGCCTTGGATGCTTCCCTCTCTCGCAACCTCCGTGCACAAGCCACCCTCCCATAGTTCGGTCTCCTCATTCTCCCCCGCCTCACCAACATGCGCGCCGCCACCGCCTCGGTCTCCTCCTCCCTTCGCAGTCTCCTTCTCTCTCGCTCTTCCCGCGGTTGGTTTGGTGGTGCGCACCGGCGTGGGCCCGTGCCACGTTTGTTGCACGGATCGGGAACTCCATAGTGCAACACAAGAACAGTAGAACACACATGGATTTTAGACAGGATCGGGCCACTCAATCGAGAGTAATACCCTACATCCTGTATGTATTGTAATGCCTTAGCAAATTGCTATTGCGTAACTCTGTTTTCGAGGGGCCCTGCTTTACCTTATATATCCGGAGAGACAAGATTACATGCAGAATCCTACTCGATTACAATGCTCACATACTTGCGCGGCCGGTCTTGTACCTTTCTTGAGGATTACTTCAAACTTAAGTCGGTAAAATTGTCCGCCTCTGTTTTCATAGCAGTATACCACTGTGAGCCCTTCAATCTGTTATATTTCTTCAATATGCCACCATGTCCTTCATGAATCATTCTACCGAGATAATGTATACCCATAGGGTAAGTACTCGACAACGAGCCTCCGAGTAATTTGTGATTTTACCTTGAATACGACCGACTAGTCTTCCGCATGTTGGTTTAATTCCAGCCTAAAATTAAAAACAACTCCATCTTCCGGAATATTTCTTCTTGTGATTTGGCTTCCCAAAGCCAAAAAATTGGTCTTTTCATCCTCCATACCACCTAATTAGGTATGCGAAAATTGAATATTTTCCCGCTGGTGCACCGGTCGAGTGCACCCAATTGGGTATAGCCCCCTACTCTTGTATCATTGGAGCTCCTTCAAATAATGCAAGACTCTACTTGGTTGAATCTTCATTATTCTCTCGTGTTCCTAAAAAAATCTTCATTATTCTCTATCTTTCGCGATCTCTAAAGACCTCTCTTCAACATGGTACAACTGATCGAGTGCACCTAATTAGGTATAGCCTCGACTCTTGTATCATTTGAGTATCCGCAAATAATGCAAGAGTCTTTTAAAAGAGTATATACTTATGTTCAGGAATTTCCGACTAGATCTAGTCACCAATTGCATACCTCTCGGCAGTTTCCACCAACAACACATATTCGGACCGGTTCGGACCGGTCATAAGTCTCATACTACTGGAGTTTCACTCCACGCACTAACATTAGACAGTTAAAATTGACCATTGCTGATACTCCGCTTAGTGAAATTTCACTAAAATCTAAATTCCCGACTGATCAAATCAGTCACAAAGATAAGCACGTTAAACTCGAGTTTTATTTAAGCCTATTAACAGCCAAATGCTTAACACCTAGGGCTTAGGCAACCAAATCAATATTAACCAATCAAATAAGACCAGCAGCGTCTTGATTTTGACCAGTTTGCTGCATAAATCACTCCAAACATAATTCGTCCGGGCTAAAAGCATGTTAATAGCTGAGCATCGAACAATCGAGACCACTCTAACATTTCCAAAATAGCCCCGTAATTTTGAAATCACGCGAACTTTACTTTTGTAACTATAAAGCCATAGAAACATTAACTTGGGCCTTAAGCGATAAGCTGCCTAGACTTAGCTAATGGGCCTTCTTCACTCACCCATTCAATCTCAGCCCCCGAGCCAATATCGGGGTCTATATAAGGAGTCCAAGGGACGACCTAGGTCAATCCTCTCTCAAAACCGCTGCAACGCTCCTTTGCTTTCCAAAACTGCTCTCGTGTTCTTCACCATTCATGATCTAGTTCTTTGATCCATTCCACTCCCAAAGCTCTCCCGGATCCATCCTAGGCAAGACCATGGGAAAGTTTGCAAAGAAAATCGCTCCCAAACAAGCCATTTCCACCTCCGGGATTCCCCGTAATTAACTCCCATTAGGAGTTCAAGAATTCGCTTGCAGCAACACCACAAAGGTCCACCTAAACGCTTTGGTGGCGGATAGAGTACTCGCCAATCCATGATATAATGGTGTTCTCCGAGAGGCCAGCGACATCCCCGGGGATTGGATGAAAAGCAACAGGTCGTATTTCGCTCCTTTTTCCTCCGAGGATTCAATCCGGCCAATTGTTCTTCTTTTCGTGGGCTTCTCCACTTTTACGACATCGCGTCGGTGAACTTGACCCCCAACTCGATCCTCCACATTGCTTTTTTTTCATTCATTCATGTGAAGCTTTTCTAGGGGTCCTTCCCCATTTCAATCTGTTCCGTTTACGTTTTCCATGTTCGTCCTCTCCCCACCTTAGATAACCGCCACGCCATCGGAGGCGTCGGCATCCAAATCCGTGAGTCCAAAGAATATTTCTCCATCCCCTTCAACAAGAGCATCTCCAAGTGGAAAGAGGAGTGGTTTATCTGCGATAACCCTCATCCTGCTCTTCCTGTCTACAAGGCCCAAGTCGCCAGAGAGCGCAAGTGCTTGGAGCCCAAAAGGGCTCGGAGACAAATTGATCCTGGATGAACAAGTCTCGACTCCGTTGGGGATGATCGAGACTTTGAAGAATGAAAAGAAGGTCACGACGAGACCGTGATCCGGAGTTTCATTATCGGAGAAGTCCAGCCCATCAAGCGCCAAACCCCTAGTGGGTGGATCTTCAAGGAGGGTAACAACACCTGGTGATGGAACCAACCGCCCCAACCGGAACCACAAGAACACCGCGTCCAATAGGTTCCGACCAATTTCGACATTAGCGGCTTCGACAAGTTTGGAGTTGCCTACAGCTCCGAGAATCCCCGTCCGGGGGTAAGACCGATTCTTCATACTTTTCAATTAATCGTCTTATCTTTCTTTCAATTTATCAATCAATGACCACTGTTTCTCGGGATCTCGACCGCTTCAACAGCCAATCCCCCCCGCTGTAAGAGAATGATCAATGGGGGGAAGATTACCAGGATGATGCAAACCCTGCTGCCATTGTTCCTATCAACCCCGGGCCGTGCTTAGGACCACCCGGTCCGGTACTAGGCCCGCAGGACAAACCTCCCGGCCACGCTGCAAGATGGTCCTCCGGGACGACGACGACGAAGGCACTCCGGCGACGGATGCCCAACTCGTAGCTATGCGCGAAGAGAATCGACGCCGGGAGGAAGCACTCGCTCGATAAAGAACGCCGGGCCGCCCGGGCCGCCATCCATAGTTCCACGAGCGATGGATCTCAAGGCACTAGTGCGCCGAAGGATCCTCCGGCTCAAATTCCTCGGAGGTCTAGCTGTACACCTCCTCCTTAGACCGGAGCCCAAGACAACGCGATTACCAAAGAAGTGGTCCTAGATCCCCCGGCGTAACCTACCGCAAAAGGAGCGCTCAAGGACTAAGCGGTGGCCCTCGGGAGACACTAAAGAAGAAGTCTAAGCCCTCATATGGCTTCGTAAGAGCTCCAAGGTACTATCTTTAAGCCTTTATCTTGATTTTTACTATCCTTGGATAAAATTCTCAACCGGTCTTTACTTTATTCATAACATCCCACTAAATCTCCAAGCGTCAATCGCTAGCTTCCTCAGCAGACATCCCAAGTGATGCTTGAAAGACCGCAACCCCTAAGACCGCAGCAAAAACACCCGAGATGGTAGCGAGCCTTAAAGTGCGGCTGAAAAGGAAATCCCAGCCGCCCCGATCGGTGAAAGTCCCACCTCACCGGTAGAAACCGCTGCCCAAATCATCGAAGAACCGAGACGCGCAAAGAGCCAAGGATTGAAGACAAGGCTAGTAGCTCTAGATTCTCCGCTAAACCCACTCGGACCATTGTGGATCTTTCCGGGCGAGATGAAGAAATCCTCCGACGTCCACGCACCACCACCAGGCTGGCTCCCCTTGAGCCTAAGCTCACCTGGAATGATCATCGACGACACCGACGTTGATGAGGCTAGCGGAGCGCACAAATTTACAGACGATCGTCCCAAAAAGAAGAGGCCCCGAAGAAGTTCAACGAATCTAACAAGGTATGTTCTCTTCCCATACTTCTCAAAAGTCTTTATTTATAGTCAATCATCTTCTCATCTTAATGATTCCGTCAATAGACCCTCTTGAAGAATTCCGAGGCAAAGTCGCAATCATGTGTCACCTTCAAGAGGACTTGTGCCGGACCACCGAATAACTCAAGGAGATAGAGATGCAAACCACTACTCTGCTCTCTAGAGAAGAAGAACTCGGGCGTGAGGAAAAAAATCTCAACAATACCCATCAAGTCTAGAAGAGCGGCGTTAGGAGATCCTCGAGGCTAAAGAAGGAGATCCAAGGTACGTCCATCAATTTTCATTCTTCAATTTTGAATGAAAATCCGACCGGTCTTTCCATTTCAGCTCAAGAAGACCTGGTTGCAACATACAAGAAGATTGAGGAAACTTTCAATGAAAAAATGTTGCACCGGACCCAAGCCTTGGAAGAAGGTGAGAAGCCGGAGAAAATGCATGTCGTGCGGATCCAAGAGCTTAAAGGCAAGCAGACGCCAAGGATGATATCCTGAAGCAGACCCTCGCAGCCGCCAAGACCGCTCAAGAAGATTTGAACAAGGTGAGCGAGGAGAACCGGAAGCTCTAGTATGCTTTGAGCGAGGCGCTTGAAGCATCCAAGACCGCTCGGGCAAACAAGGAGAAAGCTGTCAAGGATGCTCACGAGTTTGCTCGGCAAGCTCTCAAAGTCAAAGAAGACGAGATCCAGTGGTCTGTTGAAGATTGATGGCATGCTGGTAGCCTCAGCCTCCTCCGCCAAAAGCAAGCTCAAGAATCTTGATGAATCACATAGACGTAAGTCTTTCTTCTTCTCGTTACGCATTCTGCAGTTCTCATTCTAACTTCCATAATCCCATGTTTATAGAATTCGTAGCGAGGCACCAAGAGGTTGATTGAGTACCAGGCGGACGTGACATCCCACACAATGACAACTTCAACGCAAAAGATGCATTGTGGGCAAGAAGGTATTAGAGAGATTTAATAAGAAAGATGCATATCCTCTCACATCTCCTATGGTTGTGAGGTCACTAGACGTGGAAGAAGATCCATTCAAACCAATGGAAGAAGATGAAGAATTATTAGGACCTCAATATGCTTATCTCGAGCGCAATTGGATATAACGTCCCGCCATCGGGCCCGCTTACACTGACAGACTTAATAGGCCCTTAAGATTTCCCCACGGACCAACACTAGTCTTTTCTCGCGCACTTTGTCCTCGAGTCATACACACCCGAGAATCACTTCCCGGTCGGGTACCCATCCCTAAATTGCTCCAGGGCCAAGCACGCTTAACCTTAGAGTTCTTTAGAGGTAAGCTTCCGGAAAAGAAGTTGCAACTTGTTGACATGAGTATTCTATCAATCCTATTAAGCCTTGGGCCAAGATGTTACATTGGAGCATTGATGTACCTTGCTAATAGTACAAGACTCGATATAGCCTTTGCGGTTAATCTACTTGCAAGATACAACTCGACACCAACTATGCGACATTGGAATGACATTAAGCATATTCTCCGCTATCCGAGAGGCACCGAAGATCTCGGTTTATTTTTCAAGAAGAATGCATAATTGACCTTTGTTGGGTATATACTGATGTTGGCTACTTTTCTCAAATTGGATATGTGTTTCTATTTGGTGGAACTACAATTTTATGAAAGTCAACAAAGCGGACACTCGTTGCTACGTCAACAAACTACTCGGAGCTCATCGCATTGTTTGAAGCTGCCAAGGAATGCACATGGCTCGGGAGAATGTCAAGCCACATATTGAATACTTGTGGAGTGGCATATACTCCATCCCCTACAATTATCTATAAAGATAATAGAGCTTGTATTGCACAAATACAAACGGGATACATAAAGTCAAACATGACAAAGCATATGTTACCTAAATTATTCCACACGCATGAATTGCAAGAGAAGGGAGAAATTGTGGTGACACATGTCCAATCTTGTCACAATCTCGCAGATATGTTCACAAAGGCATTACCAACTTGGACTTTTGACAAGTGTAGGAAGGGTATTGGCATGAGATTACTTAGAGAAGTGTTTGAAACACAGGGAGAACTTCTCTAAGTACATCACATTCCTGTAATTAAAGGATTATCACGAAGATAATCCGTATCAGTCATGAAGATTGATAAGCATTAATCACGAAGATTATAGCATTGTATTATTTTTCTCTTATGAGTTTTTTATATGAAGTTTTCTCATGAAGTTTTTTTACGAGCCAACACAGTATAAATGGTAAACGATCAAACAGTCAAAAGGACGACACAACAACACAATGCATCCTGCAATAAGAAATTCAAAATCAACCAGAGGACTAGAATTTCTTCCGCGATAGGGAGTTAGATATGTGCAGTTGAGAAGCCTATGGTATATTCTACAACTATATTATTGCATGGTAAAAGATATACAAAGGAAAGATGAAATTCATCTATCCAAAAATATAAGTTGCTTCCATGATTTCACTAAAAAATGCATATGTTTCTTTGTTTCCATATTTGGTAAGAACCAGTGATGAAAATCACTCATCCTTCCATGGCATTAATACTCTTCCATCATCCTGAAAATGAAGTGGTTCCGACAAGGGAATGAGCAAAGTGGATCCCCGGAACAATATCATTAACCGATCGGGGGAAGTAGACGTTATTTAGTGATTCCCTTCACGGAAACATTTTTATGGTCTCGTCGGTATTTCTCCTCTCATCCCTTAGTTGTTGACGCCACCAGTGTCCAACAATGCTTTTGTTTGGGCCTCGCGATGCTTTTGATAGAGGTCAACCAGGTGTTTAGGCACGGTACAGATGCGAGACCAATGGCCTCTGGTTCCACACCTGTAGCATATTTGATTTGCTTGCCTCATCTTTTCTTTCTTATAGAGTTGGACAAGATGCTGTGGAGTGCGGCAATTGTTTGTCAAATGATCCGTTGATCCACAGTTCTTGCAAGTTGGTGGTTTTTTGCTCTTGTTGCTCTGTTTATTCAAGTGGGGGTTTCCTTTCCCGTTGCCATGTCCCTGCAGCTGGCCTGTGCCGCATCCGGGCAACCTCGGAGTAGCAGTAGCCTGTGCTTCAGGCACATGATGGGGGCTGTTAGGCAACTGCCAGGATTTCGGGAGATCGATTCCTTCTTTTCCGATGCTAGCAGAGCAACCGGCTCCGAGCGCATTACTTGGGCCATGTGCTGCTTCTGGAGCACATGGTTGCTGGAGGCCTTGGCCAGCAAAGGTTCCGCGTGCATTGTTGCGACCGTGCACGCGCCAGGCTCAGCAAAGCCATCAGTGGAGGATAGATGAAACGGACTCACCGCCATTGGCTTGTCGCCTTGGATGACTTGATCCACCACCGCTTGAATCTCCGTGTCCTTGATAGGTGCCAGTTTGGGGACATAGGTCACCACAACGCCACTAGTGCCATCAGGTGACAATTTACCTGGAGGAGACGGGCTCCGGTCGGCTGATTTCCCTTTCGTCTTCTTCACCTCCTCACTTAGGCCATCGGTAGTGGTGGTCAGCGCAGACGACGACGCTGTAGGCACGGGAACGTAGTGCGGCGGCGGACAGTGCCGTCGAATTCCCGACGACTGGGCTTTCTTGCAGACGGGAACCATCGCGTTGGCCTCCACAGCACTGGCAGTGGCAGATGGGGGCACGGGAACATAGTGCGGCGGACAATGCCGTCGACGTTGGCACGTAATTTCGGGATCTTTGGCACCGCCTGCAGGGCGAGCCGGGCTCAACTTCTTATTATTGGCTGCCGTAGCGCTGTCGCCCAACCCCATCAACATCTCTTGTTGCTGTTGGGCCTCCTGGAATAATTCCATCGGCTCGTCGGCTGCCTTCCTTTTCTTGTCGGCCTTCTCCGCGGTAGGAGGGAGGGCGGATCGGCCCTTGTCCTGCCGGTGCTGGCGGAAGCGGAGCGTGACGGAGTACTGGATGGAGGAGACGTACGCGTCGAGCTCCTCCCATCGGACGGGGAGTGGCCCCGGGGAGCAGGCGCCCAGCCGCTCGAACGTCTCGCGGAGGCGCTTCTTCTTCGCCGGGAGCGCGGCGGCGACGGCGTCCAGCTCCCACTCCGTCATGATCGCCGGCGGCCGGTCGAGGTCGGGGAGCCAAAGAGATTCCATTGGAGGAGTTTCGAATCGATTCGATGCATATGGAGGTCGGGGAAACCGATCGATGCCCGCTGCGTTTTATGGGCGTGTTAGAATTCGAATCGACCCCGACAAGCACACACAAGTCTTGTCCGACTTGGAACTTTGGAAGTGATTTCCGCGTGGCACTGGATGAACAAAGCGATCGGTTTACGTTCGGATTGTTATTGTTTCTTTATTATTAAAGAGTCACCAACACTTGTTTATCTGTCAACAGATTTTTTTCTTACTAGCAGTGTGCCCGTGCGTTGCTACGGACAATGAAAAATTCACGTAACATTGCAAAAGTGGAGTCATCATCTGAAAAATGATACTTTAGAAGTCCAAGGGGTACCTTCACACAATCATTCCTTATATATTAAATCGGACAATGCACAAGCACAATTTTTAAAATTGAACGAATTTTGTATAAAAGTTGCTCGCCATTCAAGGCATGTGTGTCCTTTAAGCACCAGGAATTCTAATGCACCTACCATGCTACTCCCAATGCCCGTGCGTTGTTACGGGCGACGAAAATTCCATATAATATTGCAGAAATAGGGAAAACATTCCTTAATTTCTTTTTTGACAAAATCTAAATGGCTCATAAAATAAGTAGCCTACACGAAGACATTCTTTAATTTGATAATAAGCTCTACTATGTCTTCATAAAATAACATGAGGTATTGAAGATGAATTACATTTGTTGCTGAATTACTTTACCAATCACAAGAACATCCTTCACTTCTTAGTTAGTAAAACAACCAAAGAACCCAATCTTTGTGAGATAAGGTGCCTAGACGTATCTTCCTTATTTGTTGTCCTTGCGGCAATGTTGGCTTGTCATATGGTTAACCAGATCGATTGAAGTCAATTGAAAACCAGATAAGTGTTGTGAAAATTAAATAATTCATCCTAATCAGGACATCATTAGTGAGGCCTTTCAAATGTAGACATTGGTATATACTCTAATCCAACAAACATTGTATATGTTCTAATCCAACATACATAATTCAAATGTACGAAGGTAGAAGCATTAGCAGGCTTTGTAAAATCAATAACATGTAGTCAAACACGAGCATTAGTGAGGCCCTCAATCATGTCTTGCAACTGGGACAAATTTAGCAGTTCCAATTCGTTAATAACAATGAAAGAATTAGAATAACAACAATATAGAGGGAACATACAACATTAAAACTGATACACTTTCACTTTAAAACCCAGAATTACCCAATCCAAGATGAGAGCAATCTGATTTTGGTTGCTACTGGACCTCTATGCAAATCCTTCTCTTCTCAAGGGCTAGGAGCTTTAAGGTGAACCCTTTTTCTTTCTTGCTCGCTATTCCACAGCACTCTTACATGTGTACATGTCCTATCCACCAAGCCATTCCTTTATCAAGCAACTGCATGCGATAATATTTTATCAAAAAAACTGAATTGAGATATGTGGAATCAAGGCTGACTCAAAGGGACCATATGGGACTGGTTTATCCATGCAAGGAAACTCTGCGGTTGTTTCATATCATTCCCATGGTCATCAGACCAAAGATGTTAGGTATGAGAAAGAAGCAGCACTAACTCCCCATGGGCATCAGGTCCAGGATCATATGGTATACATTATAGTATAATTTTTTTGTTCTAATAAAACTTCTAGATAAAGTATAATTTTCATGCAGAGTACATGCTCAATTAAATCTTGGTCAAACCAAATAAAATTTCTAATGAAGCGACGGGAGTTTTTATTCTAGAGATGAAAGAGAGGAACCATACACAATATAGTTAAAAATGAATGCTACAGCTGTGTATCCTTTTTTTTTTGATTCTGCTACAGCTAGGTATCAACTACACATAGAATTCACCCCCATGGTCCCACTGGTCTTTATAATTCCCGAGTGAAACTATAAATTCAGTACCAAAAGTTAATAGAAATATAAGCAACTACCCATTCCGATCTGAAACTTTTAGACAGGAAATTATGCTGAAAAGAGATTAACACAAATCATTTTAAAATACAATATTGATCTTTTGCACTAACAAAGCATATATCACAGTAAAGCAGAATCTAAGTATTACGTTAGAACGAGATATATTGAGATAAATAAGTATGCTCATGCCTTCTTTTTTATGGACAGTGTCCCTGTCCAAATCGGGAAGATGCTTTACGTTCCCCTTGTTGGAACCTTTGAAACAATAAACCATTGTAAAAAAACATATATTCAAGTAAATAATGGCAACGCAATATTAGTAGAAAACTTATATATTCAAACCATTCAGGTTAGATCATACCACAGATTCAATGTACATTTGTATTTCTTATATTTATATAACATATCGGCATCGCAAAAATTAAACTCTAAAATATTTCAGAGTAAACATACCAAGATCTAATCATAGCCTTACTGTCCTTGTGCATTAAGAAAAATAAAGTACCTTAAGCTTCTCATTTTCAGCAGTGAGCTCATCAACACGAGTTGCATCAACATGGACCTCTTGTACTAAAGCAGCTTACTCTAATGCTTCTTTAGCAATTTCCTGTTTCTTTTTTAACAAATCTTTAGTCTCCTTGGACGGCAACTGGAGTTCCTGCAACTGTTGTTTCGATTTCTTATTCTCCTGTGTTTTGGCTTCTTCCATGTCAGTCTGCAGGCAGTCAAATGTGCATAAGATTGTAACAAAGGCCATAAAAAATATTAAAATGAATACTTATAGCACCATAGATTGGGCAACAGGAGTAATCCTTAAATGGTAGAACACAATGACAAATGGAATAAAATACAACGCAACTGCGGGGGATTCACCACACTAAAAGATTTTATTAAAAGGAGGCAACAGCTAAAACAAGTACAACTCAGTTAGCTTAGCTTAAAAGAAAAAGGTAAAAGGAAATAAAGAGAGAAAACAGAAAGAAAAGGGTTGCAGCTATAAACCATCAATCATGATAAACTGACACAAAAAATAGAGTTTTTCTTGATGATACCACATATAGTGAGGTAGGTATAACATCAATAAAGAAAAGAAAACTTAACACAGACAAGAAAAGGAAGGATTCAGACGTATAAAGTTAGCAAATGATATATCAACTCTATGAAAGTGCAATGTTAAAAAAAGTCTATGAAAGTGCAACATAAGAAAAATATAGTTATCAAGTACTTTACGCTCATGCGTTTCTCCGGTTGCAGCCGCCAAGTTAGCTCCTCAACTTGTTTCTCTAATTTATTTTTGGAAGCTTGTAGAGCACCGGTCTCTTTTGCAGCATAGACAAAATTAACAAAAGCATGAAATCAATAGACCAATGTAGCTCAACCAATCAGTATTTTAGTTAATTTATGCTTCTATTGTTATTGAGACTCCAGACCATCAAAAGAGACTGATAGCCAAAAAGTGAGCTTGCCAATAGTAGGGGAACCCCCTACTGTGCTATTTTATTGATAATATAAATACATAAATGGAAACAGAGAAAAGAAAAGATCCTCCAATACAGGATTTTAGCCAAACATTTAAAGGTAACCCACATTCTTCCCTCATCTGTAGTATTAAGATTTTGATATCTACACACCCATTTCTTATCAGTATGGTGTACAATCTTATTTAAGGTTCTAGTATCCGTTGCTAATAAAAGGTAAAAAGAACTACTGCAACAAAAAAAAATGTAAGGCCATTTACACCAGTGCTCCTTACCATTTTTTCTAGCTAACCTTCCTCTCCAAGCACACTGGGTTGTGATTACTGCCTTCTTCAAATTCATATACTGTGAGTGTGCTAAATAACTGTGCCAATAACTCTGTAAAGGACAATCATTAAGTTAGATTAAACTATCGTACTATATAAGGCCTTCATTAGTAATTGGTAAGAAGTTGGAAGAAATATAGATGCCCAAAAATACTAAGTATGGACTTCTTAAGAATATGATGTAACGGGTACTTCTATTTCAGATAAAAAAATTTTGAACATTACATAGCAAGGGAAACCCCCTGTTGTGGTAGTATTCATATAATATTTCAGTGCCAAAAAGTGGATGCCAGCGGCAGGAAAGCCAAAAGGTAACCAATTCAAATAATATTTCATGAAGGTCAACAAGTGTCATTAAGAAGCTCAAGAGACTACAAAAGTAGATGCCAAATTAAGCCAATAATCATAGTTTTAGTCTCTTAACACTTAACCACAGAAAGGTGACCTAGATTGCAAACTTTTAATGAAACTAAAAAAATGACCTGAATGCATACCTGAATAATCACTGCAGCAGCAGCCATACTACGTACACAAAGGGAGGACCTGGAGCCATCAGCCAGACGAAACAACTGAATGAGAATGAAAGAAATCAACCAAATTAATCCAAAAGAGCTATTACCTGCCCGTGGATGCCAGTGCATGGAGGGTGAGAACAGGCTTGGAGCTCGTGGATCCGGCCGCTGCCGTATCGGTTCAGCTAGGACACGATCAGTGAGGCACGCGGAGAGGCTGCAGATCATATCACATACTCTCACGGTCAACAATGCCTCCCATGATGTAGACTGAAAGCACACAAGCAAAGAGAAGTCACCGAAGCTGAACCAACATGCAAGGCACCAAAAAAAAAAACAAATCGTGAGTGAGCCAAGTGAGGACCTTCCAAAATTAAATAGGAAAATGCAATAAAAAAATAAAACACAACACAGATTTTGGGGACTAAACGGAAGACACAATCAGTATAAGCTAGTAAATATTATAGAAAAGACATCATTGTTCGGGCAGGACAAAACTAAACATAAATTGTAGCTCCTCTGGCCCAAAGTT
Source organism: Chloris gayana (assembly GCA_031894775.1). NCBI lineage: Eukaryota > Viridiplantae > Streptophyta > Magnoliopsida > Poales > Poaceae > Chloris > Chloris gayana. Next base: position 230,948 of record JAUNZO010001928.1, read on the forward strand.
ATCAATATATGTATTGTTAAAAGTAAAGATGTAAAAGAGAAGGGAACGTCACCAAAGCAACGGTAATATAAATATATATGGGAGGAATTTCATACATCCCCTTGTCCTCATCAGATACTTTTGGTAAGTCGACATGAATCTGGGAGCAGTTGCAGTGTGACCAGTGAACCAGCCATGGTGTGAATCACACAAGCCGCATCATATATCCTTTAATTTCAGAAAAATGTAGAAACAGGTGGTAGTTTTGGTAAAGGTTGTTTCTAAAAATAATTATTCAGTGCCAGAGCAAATTACAGCTGATTTTTGTAGTTTCAAGAGAAATAACACCGGAGCTTAAAATAATTAGGTGCATTTTTAGTTTGGACTAAATGAAATACAATTCTGAATGGAAGTTCAGTTCCAAAAGGTAGATAAGAGATTTTCAGAAAAATGTAGAAAACAGGTGGTAGTTTCGGTAAAGGCAAAGAAATCAAGTTGTTTCTAAAAATAATTATTCAGTGTCAAAGCAAATTACAGCTAATTTTTGTAGTTTCAAGAGAAATAACACCAGAACTTAAAATAATTAGGTGCATTTTTGGTTTGGACTAAATGAAATACAAATTCTGAATGGAAGTTCAGTTTCAAATAGTAGATAAGAGAGTATGCCAGTTATTTTTGCCCTTCAATATCCTAAACCTACTGCCATGTGTCAAATTTTCAAAATAGAGAAGCTACTATGTGCATATCGAAACATGAACAAAAAGGAAATAACCAGGTAGCAGTAGGTATTCAGGTTGTCTTGTATCGTCTCCCATTTAATCAAATAGCCAGTGACTATCGGTGAAACAATTAACAAAATACGAACTATCAAACAACTCTAAAATTCATCGGTCTCCATCAGAAAAACGAATAGAGCTCTACCTGTTTCATGATGCAGGTTCATTCACATCCATGCTCGCTCCAGGAACAACAGTCACTCAGATCAATGCTTGTTGTAAAGATCCCCAATGGGCATGAAACATCTGCAATAAGATGGCAAAGATGCATAAAACGTTTAGTGTTTAATATGTTGGACAATTTCTAATCTATTATTAATTGAAATGACTGAATATTAGATAGCAACAATGAATATTAGATAGCTACTTCACAACCACAATAGGCTAATTGAGATAAACTCTTATCTACACAGGATAAACAAATCATTCTTATCTACACAGGATAAACTCTTTCCTATCCTGTGTTATGTCAAGAAAGATATGGGCTATACTTCATATAGGCTAATTGAGGCAAATATGACTGCATGAATAAAAAACATGCATGCTAATCAGATATTAAAAAAAGTTTTAAATCAAAATAATCGCAATAATGTGCAGCAAAGAAGCTTCTTGGTTTAACTGCATGCATCATCACTTTCAGTAGATAATATACGGTCTATGAAAAAGAGATGGCGTTATACCTGTGTTGTTTGTGCTTCGTGCTGGAAACATCGGGGATGGGTTCGTCCCTTGCTCGCTCAAGGTTACTGAAGAACTCTGACAGGCAAAGAGAAGGCGGTGTCTGCTCCTCCTACTGGCCGCTGCGGAGCCACGCCTCACGCCATGCTGCAAGGAGGAGGAGGCTGGATACCAAAATTAGAAAAGAAATAGATAATCAAAATGAACAAAAGAAAAATAGTAAGGGGGAGTAAATGCTAGAGTCTAATTTCATTGCAAAATACGCACCAGAAATCTACATAACCGCTTCAGCATTTTTAAGCATGCCTCTCCTGACCACTTGCTTTGGCCATGTATATTAATTAGGCTTTTACAATTTTGCTTATCAAATGGTTATTGGTCACTACCTAACGTCAATGAGCCATTGCCACAACAATTATTCATATCAAATGAGACGAGTAATCTATGGGTAGGAAAGATAAGAACCAAATAATGAGATAACTAATTTTTTTTCCAGAGATCGAGCATATCATCCATAGAAACTTTGCTCACTTTATCTTAATCTTGAAGCAGTAGCTTGTCATGGTCCGTGTGGCATGTGTTAGAAACACCTTGCCCTTGAAGGTGGTATGCAAATCAGAGCAAATTGGGTGCCGAATTAGCACGAGAAAAATAATATCAAATTTAATTAGAATCGCCAATGTACCACAACTGTCAGACGGTCAGAGTGAATCGGTTACATTACCTTCTTGTTCTCTAGGAAGTAGGGTAGTGAAGCGGCGTGGTCCATGTGAAAGCTGTGATTGTTTAATTTTGCAAAATATTAGCAAGTATTGTAGAAAACAATTCAAAGGAGAGAAGAGATTCAATTACTGAGTTGACATCTATGGTGGAGGTATCGATCTCTATGGTGGAGGGATCAATCCACGGTCGCCATGCTGACGCCAGATCTGAACGAGGCTGAAGATGATCCGCCGCCACAACAACCACCATGGCCCATGTCATGCTCGTGCTGGGGGTGCTCAGCAGCAAGCGCGTCGTCCGACCATCGTCATCGCGGCTGATGCTCGGGGTCGTGGAGGAACAGAACCACTACATCATTATGCCAGAGAAAACAACACGTCCCATGCTTGCACCAAGAGAATAGAGAGAAGCAATTCACTGCATATCTAACAGATTTGGCACTAAAATAGTCAGGTTTTGTATTGAACTGTACAAGATCTTATTAATAGTCTTCTAAAGCATAAAGATCATATTGTTTTACAGTCAGCATAAGATCTTTGTCAAATCATATCACTGCAAAAGCTGCATCAATTCAACTGTTGATCAGCCCGTTAAAGCTTTTTTAAAAAAAGAAAAGCCTGTTAAAGCTTCGTTTTTTACTAAACAAGCTGCAGGCAACACAGGCATAAAATAAAATTGAGTTTACATATATCTTTTTTAGAAGAATCTAAATTTTGTTCATTATATACCTGTGCTCATTTGCTACCTGATGTTTTGTTAGGACAACTGTAGAAAAAACATTCACATGGTTCTTAATATTGTATTTGCTTGTCCACCATTGGAACATCATTGCCTAAAATAAATTGTGTCAGTGTAATTTTCTTGATGCATTCTGACTAAAGATTGAACTAAGCAGGATCAAGATTCATTCATGTTATTTTTCCTGAGTCTATAATAATGTTTATTTTCTGGATGATTCCATCACTTTTGAACCAAGCTCTATATGAGATAAGGAACCTCTTTGATTATTTTACATTCTCCCTAGAAACTCTCACACAATCATAGGCATCAAATATCCACCTTTGTGGCGCAGGGTGAGAAACGAATTACATCTTGGTGACGAAGAGCGACCTCTTGACATCATTCCGGCTCTGCAGAAACACACACCACGAGCTCACAGTCAGACAAACAGCCATAGAGGCGACCGTGCAGTGGGAGGCGCGGAGGAGCGGGGAGGGCGGCGGTTGTGCAGTGGGGCGGGGATGGTGGAGGCGGAGGAGAGCTGCGATCGATGGTGGAAAGGAGGCCCGCCATGCCTTGAGCATCCGTGTGCCCTCGCCATCGATGGCTAGATTGGGCGTCACCTTCGACCTACCACCGCCGTGAGCCATGACGCGCCGCCGCGTGTGGAAGGCCTGACCCTAATGGTGGGTAGGGTTGCTGGATCGGATGGGAGGAGGTGGAGGGCGGAGATAGTGGAGGCAGAGGGGAGGTGCGGCTGGTGGTGGCGGCAGAGGTGGTGGAAGGGAGGCCCGCCGTGCCGCGGGCCATCTTCTACGGGCACGGCTGCGACTGCGACTTGGAGACGGGAGCGAACGGAGCGACGGGTTTTGGGTAGACGACTCCACCAAAATTATTATATTGGGTATAGATAATATCTTGAATTTTCGAGACATTGAAATTGAAAATTGTGCTATTAGAACAATGAAAATAAATTACTAGGCTGGCTTAAGACATGTTTTTTTCTATTACTACATAACAATGGACTAGTTTAAGACATTTTTGTTGCGTTGTGTAGTTTGATTGCTCTAGTAGTACATATTTGTTGTTCTAGCAGTTTCATTTGAATGTTCCAAAAATTCGACAGATTTTACGGGGAAAAAAACTGACGAGAGATACTCCCTCCGTTCCTATATATAAGTATTTGAGGGATTCAAATATTGTTCCACAATATAAACATTCTTAGAGATAAGCAAAACTTGATGGGTTGATAGGTGGGTGGGGAATTGATGAGGTAGTGTAAAATGAAGGGTATACATGTCTTTTTTACTCTTGACTATTCTTGTCTTGGGATTCTAGGAATGCTTATATATAGGAATGAAGGGAGTACATAGCAAAACTCAAAAGAATAAAAAAAACACTTGTGATTCGGTCTGGTTTACTCTAATTTTTCCCAACGCATATTTTTGGACAACCGCTGAAAAAAAAACCCACAAATTGGCAAAATTTCATATTATTGCTTTTTAGGAAAAGGTTAGCCAACTATCTTTAAGGGAAGCAAAGGTATCGATGCCTTCGATATTCACATGTCCCGTCTGCTAACAGACAGTCGAGTAAGGAAATAATGTAGGGATAATATATGTCGTTGACAGACCTACATGTGCCTCCTATTTCAAAGCCTCTTACAGGCGAGCGGTGTTAATACATCTATATAAGCATCTCCAATAGAGGTCCATAAACTCTCTCTAGTACAAGTTCCATTATTTGAACCACTTGAAGAGTTGATTTTCCTTCTATTTTATTACATCTGTGTTTTAACGTGAGGATCCTGTTGAATATTTGCGCATTGCCATGCCTTGTATCTTTTGCCCTGCCTCACTTATTTTTCTTGCCTTTTGGAGTTGGCCAGGAAGAAGACAATTCCCCAGCTGCGACACAGTGTATGTGTACTCTTAAATGTAGCAACGAATTTTGTTGCTCAAACAAATTAAACACTTACGGTTTAGGGTTTAATAAAAGGATTGAATATAAGCTGTGCAAACATTGAGAAGACAATGTATGCACACGAAAGAACAAGGATTTCATACAATTTTCATTCACATGTGAACTTTAGATAATCTTGACATCAATTGTTCGGTCAGGTTTTTACCAAAAGCAATACGGACTACCTCCAAGTCATTTGTACACCAAAAGCAACATAAGTCGTACAATTACACTTTCATGTCACAAAACAGCAACATCATAGAATGATATCATAGACTAAGCCTTCTTTTATTTCTAGTAGCCATAGATGGGCTTGTTTGATCTTTCTACTCCTTGTGCCCATTGCAGGGCTATCATGCGGCACATTTGCGTTCACCTTCTTTGCCTTTCCCTTGTGCTTGTTCCCACGTGCATTTTTCTTTTGTCTCCTTAGCCTCTTTCTCAGTTGCCTTTTTTCTTCTTTTTATCCTTGCCAGGGAGCTGGTTGTGATTCACTAGTAGTTGAAGCCGGATAATCAATGAATAGTGACTCCGGTTGATTGGAACCATTGCCTGACTTGCATCTGAAAGTTGTACGATGTAAGTGTATTATTTCAGCACATTATAAAAGATAACTTGCACAATTATCTCAATAGCAGGTTCGGTAGTGTTAATCCTGGTGGAAAATACATAGAGGGTGCTGATGCTTCGTTCTCATAAGGAACTATGCTATTTTCTGTCGATGGTTTATCGATCTTCCTCTTCTTTCTTGGTCCTCTGAAATTACAAGAATTTATATGTTAGAATAGAATTTAAGTAAATCAAATAGTCGTATGTAGTACCTCACAGCCATCATGGCTGGCTTCAATATCTTCAGGATTTCCATCCTTGCAATTGTGGGTAGAGTAAAACATGGAATCTCCTTCCTAGACTTTTTTTTTGTTGCCTAAGAGTTTGATTTTTAGCAAATACCTAGAGGTAGGATCCATCTTGTAATTCATATGGAATAATGGAATGAAAATCGCTCTGTCAGTTTATCAACTTCTATCAAATGAAAATTGCAATACAGATTCCTGTCAGTTTATCAACTTCTATCAAATGAAAATTGCAATACAAATTCAGAATTGAGTTGCTTACCCTTCGAGTTAGCGACGAAGGAGTGACTGTCATACTCAACTTGGAGCAGGGAAGTGCAACACGAGCAGGTGTTAGCCCGCTCACAACGGATAGTTTGTCGCTCGCCCGCTCGCGTGTTGCTTGCCCCCGCCAGCGCGCCACTCACCCGTGCTCGCTTGTCCGCTCACGTGCCGCAAGGCCTGCGCGGTCGCTTGTGACGCCTACTCGCGAGCCGCTCACCTCCGTGAGCTCGCTCGCCTCCGCGTGCCACGCGCCCGCGTGCGACTCTCGCCTGCACGCGCTCGCGTCACCAAGGGTTAGGTCTTTGAGCGGGCCATGGAGAGGAATGAAGGGATTTTGGGACGGAGAGAGAAACCAGGGGCAAGGCTTCGTCATTTTGAGAAATAGAAGGGTGGTGGATACTAACGAGGCTCACGATGAGTAACAAGGCTGACGTTAGTGGCCACTAAGAGCATCTCTAACAGTTCCTAATAATTTTACTCCCAAAAGACTAGTTTCGGAGAGTTGCTATATCTATTGGAAGTAAAAAGAAGACATACATTTCAACCGTTTCTAATAATCGTTTCCTAAATAGTTCAAATATCCTTTGAGGAGTAAGAATTAGGAGGCTAAATGTAGCAACCTTTAGGCCATGGGTTGGGAGTCGGTAAATTTAGCAATCTCATATAGGGAATGGTTGGAGAATGATTTTTATTAATCACATCCTAAATTTTCATTTAAGAACCTCATTTAGGGAACGGTTGTGAGATGCTCTACGGCAAAAGAAATTGAAGTCATGACCATTAGGGAAATTGAGAAAGTTTGATGGCCAATAAGGAAACCAAATCTTTTTATGGCCAATAAGGATTTTTCCTCATTTTTGTTAGAGCATGTCCAAGACCTTCATGAAAAATTGACTCCTAGAATCTGTTTTTGTTTGCATCATACAATTCGTTAGGGGTAATTTTTCTTCCCTCCTCCAACAGTTCCCTCTAAAATTTGATCAAGATTGGGAACAACATCAATTCTGTTGAAAAGAAGGATTGGGGTTGTAACTTGTAAGACACTATTGGAGGTGACTTCTTAGACTAATCCCTCTATTATTTGATTTAGGGAGAGTTGGGTCTCTCTTGAAAATACTCTTAGCATCCTGAATTTTAGGGAGATGACTTTTTAGATTAATTCCTCTATTATTTGATTTACGTTCATGCCACACTGTCATTCATACAGTTAATATTCTCAGACGTGAGGATTACCAGAATGCTGACATGTAACAAAAATAAGAAATCGGATGGAAACATCTATAATCATATTTACATATCTATGGGGTGCCTCCCTGATTAAACTACACAAAATGGGCACCCATTCGATGGTTGGCCGTTTCTATTACCATCTTTCTGTTTCAGTTACGGATCCATGAAATAGTTCTGAATTTTCTATTACCATCTTTCTGTTTCAGTTACGGATCCATGAAATAGTTATGATGCTACTACATATATACAAAAAAAGCCAGGACAAGTTGGTCAGAGTCAGAGAGATTCAGGCTAATAGGTTATAGTCAGGACAAGTCCGAAGTGGTCACTAGGAAAGACGGGTAGTTGCAATTCACGGATTTCATTGCGAACTTTCTTCTCCTTTGTGTATGTGACACCTGGTATCGGCTCATTCCCAATTATCTCAATGCTGTGAACCTTGAAATCTGACAGCTTGCACATAAACCGGTCCAGTCGCTTCTGCAGCTTGCGATTGCCTGTAAGCATCACATTAGCTTTTGTATCATAAGTCCAGCCGTTTTCACCAGGCTTTAACTCAGTCCAAGCATCAATCCACCCATCTGGTAGGGGAAAGGGACCATCTCCTTTATCATCCCAGTTCATGTCCCCACAAAAGATTACATTGTCGAAGCCTCCCAGGTGACTCAAAGATTCATTTGCCTGAGCTACTCGTTCCTTGCTGTACATCTGATCCCACGTTGGAGGTCCAGGGCATGGACTCTCGAGGTGACTTGTAGCCAACACTAACTTGATAGTATCTCCAATGTTCACATGAGTTATATAAAGCTTCCTTCCCATATATGAGATAGAGAATGGGATGCAGTCAAATGACTTCACAGGCAATTTGCTCATCTGAATTGGTTTGCAATCAAGCAACATTTGAAAAAGGTAAATAACACGATAGATAAGAAAGGAAAAAATATAAATGGAAAAAAATATGAATGCATTTCGGGATATGCAAAGTTAGGCCCACAAAACTAAATATAGAAAGAACACTGAGGCAGAAATAGTCCAAATGCCTTGATATCAAGACATCATAGGTGTTTCTGTTAGAGGCATGCAGAGCAACTAATTGATCAGTTTCTGTTGGTTCGTGCATGCCTTTGTGCCCAAACAGGTAAGGCGCTACAGTTCAGCTAACACCTTCCCTTAACATAATGAATTAAGGGGACTGACCTATTTTTTTTTTGTGAAAACCACGATTGTTAACACCTAATGCTTTCTAGTAGCTTGATGACTTTATTAATTTGGGAGAGTTTTAGGTTGACTTGATGACAGGATTTGAATGCAACCCATGTTATAGAATGAGTGCAGTGACGCAAAATGTACAATTTCAGACTTGACAGCACATAAGCATAAATACATTAGCATTGACCATAGCTGAAATTGCAATAGGACCTCTATTTTTAAGGCATCACCTAAGTGATGAGGTGAGCGGGAATACTGTGGTGTTCCATTTGAGTTATCGAAAAACATTGGAAGAAAGGGGAGGGAGGGACACTACTACAATAACGTCCATAGATAGCGCATTACAGTGTGCCAATGATGACGTCAACAGTGGACAACGTTATTACAGTAGTCACTATAATAGCTGACACATATGACGTCATCATGGCCAGTGTTATTACAGTGAGAGGTCATCCAGTAATATCGGCCAATGATGACTTCATTATTGGTCGTTATTACAATTAAGGGCATGATGACATCATCACAAACCGTTATTAAAAATATCCACTTTAATAACGGGCATGATGATGTCATCACAGGACGTTATTAAAAATAACCACTATATTAACGGGCATGATGATGTCATCACAGGACGTTATTAGAAATAATCACAATGACAAGTGGGTCCCACTTATCGGCGCCAGTTCATGCACAAGTTCATGTGGGGTCTGTTTTCATCTTTTGATTCATATTAAAATTTAAAACATGTATAATTTACTCAAATATTGTCCAAATTTGACAATCCTTGTTTCCAAAATTTTCTAAAAATATTCTCTATCATTTAGAAGCATGTGTCAGAAACTCAAACTTTTTTCTTGTCAACTATCTATCCATCATATGGTGGTCCATTTTCAACATTTATTTAACTATTTTTCCAACCGTAATGAATTTGGCCACAATTTTTTGTCTCGTGGGCATAACTTATAAGAAATACATATATGTACTTTTTGTTGAAGTTTTTAAAAATTATAAACATGTGTAGGTACATCTGAACATGAATTTGGGTCTAACGTCCATTTCATTTAATCCATGTAGGCCTATTTGAAGACATTATCTTTCCTAAAATCTAGAAAAAAATTTATAAAAATATAAATGGGTTTGAATGCTTATAAAACAAAGCCATACCAATTTTCAGTTCAAAAGTAAAGATAGTTTTGAAAATAAAAATAGATCAAGTAAATAAAAAATTCAACTTTCCTTTAGTTTTTTTGCACCTGTAAATATTTAATGAATTTGGAACGGAGAATTGGTAGACATTTATAGTAGGACTTTAAAGTAACTGTAATTGTCGTAGAATTTTTTAAAACTTTAAGTATATGTGCAACTCTACAAATATCGTAAATAGATGATTAATGGAGTCACTTACATGTGGGTCCCTTTTTTTGCGGGCCACAGATTTTCTACTATGCTCGGTCCATTTCAACTCAGTCCATATATTTTTGGTCCACGTATTTTGAGTCCAACTTAAGCGAGCGCATCTCCCTCCCTCCCTCTCTCGGCGTGTGGTTGCGCGAAGAAGACGAAGTGTGTGCCGAAATGAAATGAAGAAGGTATTTATTTTTAAACTTACTATGTGTTGCTTTATCGAGTCGGAGAAGCTAAGAGAATATGATTAGTTTGTCACTAACCTCGGGATTAGAGAAGATAATCAGCCATTAGGCTGATAGGATAGTCTATATAGACAGGTAAGTATGGGCCAATATGGGCCTGGACAATATGGGCCTTAACACCCCCTCAAACTCAAGGCGGATCCGAAGCGTTGAGTTTGAGCAAATGAAGTCGATGTTGCTCTTGAGTTTGTGATTTAGTGAAGAAATCCGCAACTTGTAATTCGGATGGCACATATTGAAGACTAATTGTCTTCGAATGCAATGAGAACTTGTAAAGGCAACATCAACACCAATATGTTTAGCTTGGCCATGCTTGACAGGTTCTTGAGCAATTTTGATAGCACCGGTGTTATCACAAAGAAGTGGTGTTGGAGAGTCACAAATGATACCGAATTCAGCCAACAACCATCGAAGCCATATAATTTCAGCGGTGGTGGAAGCAAGTGCTCTAAGTTCTGCCTCGGTACTAGATCTAGAGATAGCAGTTTGCTTCTTGGTCTTCCATGTAAGAGGAGAAGAACCTAGAAGAATGCAATAGCCGGTGATGAACGTCGTTCCATTGGATCACTTGCCCAAGTAGCATCGGAATAGGCATGAAGCTGAGGAGAACTATTTTGAGCATACAACAAGCCACGAGAAGATGTGCCCTTCAAATACCGGAGCACACGAAGGAGATGGCCATAGTGAACCGAAGTGAGAGCACTCACAAATTGACTCAAAATATGAACAGCATGAGCAAGATCCGGCCTTGTGACGGTGAGGTAGACCAGGCTGCCAACAATGTGACGATATCTAGAGGGATCCTTAAGTGGTTCACCATCATCATGTCGAAGCTGCAAGTTAAGCTCCATAGGTGTTGCAGCTATCAAATCATCAGTGAGACCAGAACGACCAATGAGATCTTGGATATATTTGGATTGAGAAATATAATAGCCTTGTGCTTGAATGTGTAATCTCAATGCCCAAGAAGTAATTAAGAGGGCCTAAGTCGGACATTTGAAATTGCTCACCAAGTTGTTTCTTGACAAGAGAAATATGATCCATATCATCTCCTGTAATAAGCATATCATCAACATATAACAAGAGTAGAGTACGACCACGTGAGGAGACATGAGTGAATAATGCAGGATCATGATCACTAGGTGAGAAACCAGCAGCCTTGATGACGGTCACAAAACGCTGAAACCATGCACGTGGAGCTTGTTTAAGTCCATACAAGGCACGGCGTAGGCGACAAACATGTCCAGGTGGAGCATCCACACCCGGAGGGGGCTGCATATAAACTTCTTCATTCAGATCACCATGCAACAAGGCATTTTTGACATCCATCCGAGAAATACTACAAGAACGAATAGCAGCCACTGCAATCATAGTACGAACAGTGGTCATATGAGCAAGCTGGAGCAAATGTTTCCTCATAGTCGAGTCCATGGATCTGCTGAAACCCTCGAGCAACAAGGCGGGCTTTATATCTCTCAATAGAACCATCCGACTTGGTCTTAATTTTGAATACCCATTTATTGGAAATAGGAACAACATGGGAAGGTAATGGGACAATTTCCCAAGTACTGTGCGATCATGAGCAGCAAGCTCTTCAGCCATAGCAAGCTGCCATTCTGAAATATTGGAGGCTTCCTGATAGGTTGCTGGCTCATGAAGGACAGCACCAACACGTTTCTTTGCACATGGAAAACCCAATCTATCGGGAGGCTCCATAGTGGTACGATCTCGAAGCTTATATCCAGCAGGAACCTGTGGCTCATCAGAAATAATATTTGACTCATTAGTGTTAGCGAAGCATCAAAACCAGGACTAGAGGAACCAGCCGGAGACGAAGGATCGGACGTATGCTCTATGTGTGTCGAGGAAGTAGTTGGTATATTCGCGTGGGGTTTGGGACGACGTGTGTAAGTGTGGATGACGGGTGGTTTTGATGAGTAAGGTGAGGATGGTGGTTCCGGAGGTGATATGACAATGGGTGGTGGAGGTGGGGCAGCATCATCGGATGGTATAGATGGGAGGCTCAAAAAGGATGTGGAGTCAATGGGAGCATATGAGGAATGTGTCGTAGGGTTATAGAAGTAGGGTTTGTTTTCAACAAAAGTGACATCTCGAGAGATACGGATACGACGAGTGGAAGGGTCATAGCAGCGATAACCCTTATGTTCGGGATCGTAACCCAAAAATGCACACTCCATCGACTAGGTCTGTTAGCTTGGTTCGCTCACGAGGTGCAAGCGGAACATAGCATGTACAACCAAAAACACGAAGATGATCATATTTAGGAGAAGTGTCGAAAAGGACTTCACCTGGGCATTTGCCGAGATAATTTGGATGAGGGTTGTCGGTTGATGAGATAGACGGCTGTCGAAATGGCCTCCCCAAAAATGAGTGGGAACAAAGGAAACAATCAACATGGTCCGGGCTGTTTCAATAAGATGTCGGTGCTTACGCTCCGCAACACCATTACGGGCATGAGCACCGAGGACATGACAGCTGAGGTAGAGTACCCTCGGTTGTTTGAAAGTCCCGAAACTCTGTGAGATAAATACTCACCACCGAGTCGGAACGAAAGATTTTAATAGGGGTGAAGAAGCGTGAATGAATCATGCGTACAAAAATCTGGTAAATGGAGTATAATTCAGAACGATGTTTCATGAAATATATCCAAGTATAACGTGAATAATCATCAATGAAAATGACATAGTACTTATGACCAGATTTTGTAGCAAAGGGAGCTGGACCCCATACATCCGAGTGAATAAGATCAAAAGGCCTAGCAGAATGCGAAGCACTAGAATAATATGGGAGTTGTATTTGTTTGCCAAGTTTGCAACCCTTACAATGAAAATTAGACTCAACAGACATAGGACCTAAACAGCCACTATTTATTAATGTGGACAACCGAGACCCACAAAGATGATCTAAACGATAATGCCACTTGGCGAAGGATGATGTGGTCGACGATGCAATGGAAGACACACGAGCAGTGGAAGGAAGGCGCAAGGTGTCCAAGATGTAGAGGCTAGATGAGTTTCTACGGCGATGGCCAGTCCCAATCAGATCCCTGGTTCGACGGTCCTGAACAAAACAAAATGAGTCGGTAAATCCAACAAAGCAGTTTTGGTCGGTGATTTGACCAACCGACAAAAGGTTCATAGATAACTGAGGTACAAATGAGACATCAGGAACAGAAAAATGGGAAGTGCAAAGAGCACCCTTATGTGAGATGGAACAAGAAGTACCATCAGCTGTCTGAATAGAGGATCCGTCATTGACTGGCTTGCAATCAACTAGCTGTGACTGATCTGAAGTGACATGAAAGGAAGCTCCTGAATCAAGTGCCCATGAAGAGGTACATGCTCCAATAGGTGCAGCAACTGATGCAGCAGAAACAGAGCCTTTAAGAGGTGTACCACGGCCTTGAACACCACGTCGGGCACGAAATTCAGCAAGCTTTTCAGGAAACTTGAAGATCTATGACTCTTCTTGTTGCAATGCTTGCATGGCTCAATATTGGAACTACTTCTGTAGTTACCACCTTTATAAGAGGCGGCCAGCACACTATCAGTGGGATGATGAGCTTTCAAGGAAGCAAGACGAGTTTCTTCAGCAATCAGGTCAGATAAGGCCTTCGTCATGGTCAGAGAAGCAGAATCTTGCAGCAAGCGTGTACGAACAGAATCAAATTCAGCCCTTACTCCCATGAGAAAACGATATGTAAGGAACTGCTCAAGGAATTTTAAACCCGTACACTCTTCTGCTGTACATGTAGGCACCATAGATAATAAAGGTCCAGCTAAGCGCTCATATTCAGAGTTATAATCATCAACAGACAAGTCATGCTGCTCTAGAAGGTGGATTTTCTGCATGAGTGTGTGGAGGAGAGCACCACTATCCTTAACATAACGCTGCTTTAAATAGGACCACATAGGTTTGGCTGTCTTGAAGGGAGCAAGACTCATAATCATAGATTGCTTGACACTATTGACTATAGCAGCCATCACTTTCCCATCATTGATTTGCCATTGTTTAATTTCAGCAGCATTAGTATTATTGGCAGTAGGTGCAGGTGCATTTTCAGTCAAGTGAGAAAGTAAACCATAACTTCTCAAAGCAGTTTCAACACAGAAAGCCCACTCTCTATAATTTTGACCATCAAGAGTGATGTTGATAACAATAGCACTAAGCTGAGACATGATGAAAGCTACTGATACAGACCAACAACAGCACAAGAAAACAGTAGCAGCAAAGGGCAGTTACCACCACGATGTAGAGAAACAGAGACAGTTGACTGAGGCTTCTGTTCAGCAATGTGCAGATCTTCAGCGGAGAATAGCGGGGAACAGCAGCAATCAGAGAGTGAATCTCGATGTAGACCAGCAGAGAGGCATGACGGCGGCTGAAGGACGGGCGGCAGCAGCGGCGGATGAAAGGAGCCGCGACGGCGGCTAATTTGAAGGCCGCGACGGCGGCTGGACGAGGTCGCGACGGCGGCCTGGAGGACGGCCGCGACGGCGGCCAGGCGGGGCCGCGACGGCGGCCTGGAGATTGGCCGCGACGGCGGCCTGGAGAACGGCCACGACGGCGGCCAGGAGGATGGCCGCGACGGCGGCTGGACAGTCGCAGACGACGACCGAAAAAAATGGGCGGGATTAGGAATTTGATTAGCCCTAACCCTAACCCTAACCTGCTCTGATTCCATGTCACTAACCTCGGGATTAGAGAAGATATAATCAGCCATTAGGCTGAGAGGATAGTCTATATAGACAGGTAAGTATGGGCCAATATGGGCCTGGACAATATGGGCCTTAACATAGTTATCGAGCCAAAAACTAGTCAAGTAAAACATGAATAGAAAATGGATACAAAGAACAAAGAATGAATGAGTTATGAACAGAAAATGGATGGTTTTTAGATATCTGCTTATGTCTCATATTTCTAATGGCAATTAGGCTAGTTGACAATTCCTTGATGAAAATTTTGAGCCATCTCTCGTGTTCCTTTTACATGTTATTTCCTTCATATCTATTCTTCGATGAAAATGCCTTGAAACCCTTTGTTTGAAAGTTGTATAGTGCATAAATCACTAAGTTAAATGTAATTGCTAGAAAAAATTTCATCACTATGTGCTACATGTACAGTGAAGTGAAAAGATCCAAATAGAGTTGAAATTCCCCTCATGTGCATCATGATGACTATCGAATAGGTTTAGTTCATGTTTTGATTCATTTTTTTTCCTATCCTTCTGTTCCTTAAGATGGTATGGCATACACATGTTATTCATGGATGATGACCTTGCTGTTCTGTCTTCAGTTAACAAAAGAGACAGACAGTGCATGCTACTGGAGTGGCGTCTAACCTAGTTGAAGCCATCCAGGGTGCTGGGTTCAAGCTGCAAACGCTAAGCCCTCATTTTTATTGAATCATGATGTGCTGCCCCCATTTTTTTTATGTCAACCTTTAGAACAAGGAGAGATATAATATAGCATGTCTCATTAAGGACTTACAGTTAGTTATTTGATGCTATAAATCATACAAGTAATATAGTGACTTGCAGAGTCACAAAAACTGTCTATGAACAACGAGAGGTAGGAGTCAAATGCTTCCCGAATTCTTTAATATTTAGCACAAGTTAATTGTGTTATGCTGTAGTTTGGGGACAACAAAAATCTCTCATGTCACTTGACAGCTTATCAAGTTTGCTGCTGGATGATGAACTTAGACATTTAAACCTACTTTATATATAGGAGTTATCTCTGATCTTGCAATATTTGGCTTATGCTTACTGCAGTCAACAAGATATCAACATTGCTTGATTCGACAAAGGCGGCAAACACATGAAGCTTCTATTGTTGTTAGCAATATCAGGCAATATTTAGAATACTGAAACTCATTCTGTAAATACAAATGCAATGAGATGCATGTTCTCCTGACACTAGAATCTATTCCTATTTGATTGTTTTGATTTTCTGATTTTGCAAGTTATGAGATGTAACATGATTCTGATTCTGATTAGAGTAATTGTAGTATCATGATTAATTTGTGCACATTCTGATTCTGATGTTGTAGTAAAGATTATTCTATTTTTTTATTTGCTGCAAAGCCTCAGTTACCTCTAATCTGACATCAGATTAGAGATAACAGGGAAATTTTTTTCGTGAAATAACAACAGTAACGAGCATCCTGGCGTCATCACAGGACACCAGCATCGGGCAAGATGATATCAGCACACAATATTGATGACATCAGCACATCCGATATTTATGACATCAGCATATCCGATATTGCTGGTTGATACTGCAGTATCGGGCCGCTGACGTCACCACGCCCGATATTGCAATGTGTACTGCAATAACGGACAGGTTTGGCCGATGCTGAAAATGGAACCCTGTAATAACGTCTACGTAGTAACAGCCGGATTGTCCGTTATTATAATGGTAAAATGCCCGTTATTGTAGGCTATTGTTCTACCAGTGGGAGCAGGAAGGAGTAGAGGTCATTCTACAAGGGGGCTGCAGCAGGTGTGAATTTGAGGGTAAAGCAAGCAGGGAAGCAACAGAGACATGAGCAACAGAGCAAGGTGGAGGGAGAAAGAGAGCAAGGGGAAGGGGAGGGAGGAAGAGATGCTTCATGGAGCAATAATGAGTACCAGCTAATGTCATTAAAAACATGAGTATCAGTTAACATAACATTTCTAGTTTCCAGGGTGCTGGACTCAGATCATAATTAAAGTTTGAGATAGTTATACCTGCATGCAGTAATATGATCCTACGATGGCCTTCTCATGTGACAATGAGCATTTGTATCCTTCCCACCAATCAGATTTTTTAAATGAAGATATATATTTGGAGTGACCTCCTGCAGTTTCACATATAAGTATCCAAAGCTCACATAGACATGGGATATAAATGATGCGTACTTTGAATATTAAACCTGGAAGCATATAAGGTCTGGGCTGTGATCCCAAATAAGATTTCCAAGAGCATTCATCCTTCTTTTCAGTTGCACTTCCTCACGGAACCAGACATTGTATGTCATTATTTTCACAGCTTTCTTACCCAAGTGGGTGTTAGAATCTCCTATAATTTGGATAACTTTCTTATCCATATGAATATCAGAATTTCCTATGATTTTGACACTCTTCTTACCAGTATGAGAGTATGAATTTCCTATGATAAAGTCATCAGATAGAAATGTAACCACCAACAAAAAGATGATTTAAATTTTATGTATTTTTTTCGTTCCCTTTGATCAATTAGGGTGTGTGCAGAAAGGCCTATGGTGGAAACTTTTTCATTTTCTAGACACTTGAAAATTGATTGTAACTAACTCGTATCATGAACTTGTTTACTATTTTTTGTAGTAAGATCAGTTCGCATAAACAGCAAAAAACATCGAACAGTACACCTATAAGAAAAAATATATTAGCGTCAAGCTGAATCATAGCCATGAATAATACCCATTTAGGTGCATCTAGATGCATTACTGCAATTAGGTGCTCTGCTCTGCCAGATGCAGAAAAATACCCATTTTTAGGTTCAATCTTTCATTAACTCTTCTATTTGTCCCTGTAGCTAATCAGGAGCGTTTTATAGCACTTCAATTACGCCATAAGTCAACCTAATCTGTAGTGACAGTCATGTATCGTGTTGACATCCCCCCATCAAATGCAATCATGATAACAACAAAATGTAATCCTACAGGAATAACATAACCTACAATCCAAGATATTCGGCCATTGCAGGCCCTGGAACGAAACATAGCACTGATTATCACTTTATCAGAAAATAAAGAGAAAGCCCTAGATAAACCTTTCTTGACGGGGCGCGTCTCCGCCGCCTCCTCCTCCACGCTGCTACCCCCGTCCGAGCGCACCTCCACCACCTCCGGCGGCGCCGCGCGCGCCTCCATGACCTTTGATGTCCCTGCGCGCTTTCTCTTCTCGGCGCACCGCCGGAGCGGGAGGAACGCGGTGCCGGCTATCGCGCCAAAATCTAGTGGGTCGTCGGCGTCATCCAAGATCAAGAAGGGGAGAGCGGAAGCCATGGATGCAGAGGGGAATGGGAAGGTTCCTCGTCTCTGGAGGGGGAGACGGAGAAGAGGGGAACGAGGGGAGGCGGCGGAGGAAAAAAGAGCGTGGACGTAGCCATCCAAATTTTGAACTGTGAGGATTTGCTGCTGGGGAGACTCGGCCGTGAAAGATTCTGCGAGATACCTCAGTTCGTTAGGAAACCGAAAAGGATGAAACTTTTTCTTTTTTTTAAAATAGTCCATTTTACTCTCTCACAATTCACTTTATCTAAACTAGTACAACGTCCGTGCTAACGCCACGGTAATAACAACAAATACATATATCATGAATTAGCAAAAATTAGAAAGAAAATAATAAATAATTATACTGTAAGTGCTCATGACATGTCATGAATACATAAATATATGTCATAAAGTTTGTGACGTCACTATCTAAACTTCTAAATCCTCACGCGTCTTAGAAATTCTTATATGAAATATTCTCTTTACATTGAGAAAATGAAACCACATTTTTGCTGCACCCTTAATCAAACCAATCATGCAAAATATACTGACAACACTTGACTGAGAGACAAGTCATTTTTACCATATATATATAAACAACTGATCAATATATATGAATAAACACTCATTAAAGTTGTATCAAATAGAAGTCTTTTATTGGCCCTTGAGGTCCGGAATGCCATTTCTTCTGTCCTCACCAGGGACCTTCTCCCTTGTGCTGCAATGGGAACTTGAGGCCTGTCCATTTCTGGAACCCCCACTGCTTTCTTGAAGGACTCTTTGCAACATCAAGTTGAGTGTCATCACCTAATCTAGGATCCACGTTGTCCCACAAAACCAGGAGCCATTCGACCACTGAAGATATTGATCTCTGTAACCATCAATTCTTGTGGGTAAACAGAATGAAATAATCAGGAATTTAGGAAATAGCATGTCACATCTTAGATTTACGGGTTGATAAGCAAATGTCTCACCTCAAGAACACCGGGGATGAGTGTGTTCAGGATATGGCACAGTACCGTGCCGTCACTGAGCAACTCTCGCAGCTCTTCATCAGATGAATCCAGGGGCATGCTGAATTCCGGGAGCAAGGCACTGAGCCATTTGATAACCTCGACACGCCGATTGGCTACAGCTATACACCACCGTGTGGAACGATTCTGATAAATATGTGAAATGAAAGACATATTCAAGTATAATAGCTTCACTAAAATTTTTCCTTATCCTGAATGAAATAATGCGGAGCGCGTTCTAAAAAACAATTCAAACAAAAATATCAGAGCAAACTAAAGCTTAACAGCATCAGCCTGAAGTCAGAAACATTATTCTCACTTCACTAAAAATCCTATTGCAGTACCAAAAAAATCAAACCGAAATCTAGAAAATGAGTCCACCAAACTAAAAATTCAAATCCAGAAAACACTAAATAAGAGCTTAAAATCCACCACAGATTGCCTAGCGCTGACCAATTGCAAGCATAACCTCTCCGAAATCTGGCGAACACTCACCCTGCCCCAAAACTTCGAGCTCCCACACTCGAATTCAACAATCCAAACAGCCGACTCACCTACATAGATCACCTCCGAGTCACCGTCCACGCTACCCATTCCTCAGCCTACAGCAGCGTGCGTAGATCGAGCCCGTCGCCTGCGAGATTGGGCGGAATCAAAGGCGACCGGCGGGTGGAGGCGGAGGAGTCGGAGGAGAGAGCGGCAGCAGTGGAGGAGGAGCGGTGGCTCGGTGGCAGCGAAAAGGGAACCCTAGTGAGGTCCCCTCGCGAACGGGCACAAGCTGGCGGGCCCCACCTGTCGGCACCGTTCTATTTAGAAACGAGGGATTCTGCGGACGGCGCAAGCCGTCGATTGTGACCCAGATTATTATGGACCATTAGATGTGTAACATTCTCACTCGTGAATTTAAGGGGTAGAGATTACATCCTGAATAAAATCTTGTCTCACTTTACTCTCTCAAATAATTTAGTTGGTAAAATATACTCCCTTATGCAATTTCTCTCTTTTTTTCTTTTTGTATGATTTGAACAAAGTGAATTGTTCCGGGTGTAATTTGGACAAAGTGAATTGTTCGAATAAGTAAAATGGACTTTTTGTTTTTTTTCTTTTTGCACCGAGAAGGATAAACTTCAAGTGGTACCCAAATGCTTCTAAAAGCCGTGTTGGTGGTCTGTCAAAGATCAATTTAGGCCACCAATATCTAGAAAATGGCAAGGTATGGAACCAAAGTTCTCCAAAATAAACTAAGGATTAATGTGGTTCTACAAGTTGTGTGAGTTTTGTTTGATGCGGGCATAAAGACGATGAAAAAGCCATAAAAACATCAAATATGGTGGCCAACTTTTAAGACTACCGACCGGCCATCGTCACGGGCAAACGGCAAGGAGTTCTCCTACCGGAACTGCCATTCGGCATGGCATAAGGAGTGCCCGGGCATGCCAAACCCTCCTACCCGGCCGCGCCTGCCTCCGGCACGGGCAACCCGGCGAGGGCTAGGGGCGAGCCGCCCGACCCCGTGCGCCACCGGGATTGGTGGTGCCGCCCGGCCTGGCGTGTCTGCCTAACCCGGCACGTCTACCGGGGGGCCATCCTAGCACACCACATGGGAGCGGGGCTGCCCGGCCGGGCCGGCGACATGCCAAACCCCTCGCGGGCTGCCCAATTTCCCTGGATACAACCTAGCAAGTGTCAACCGACTTAAACCGCCGGACTTAACGTCAAAACAAGAGTTTCCGGGCCAACCAGCCCATCGAAGGAGTTCAATCTAGTGGATAAGGCGGCAAACAACCAACTTGGCAATGCCTACACGATCACATCTCGGACGTCCATGGAGAGGCGGTGGCAAACCACCACAAAGGGATGGCCGCCTGGCTCCCCTAGGTCACCCAGCCTGGCCTAGCACCAACCGACTTAGGACCGTGCCTTAGCCTATAAAAGGAGGGCCCTACCGACGGTTATCGGTGTGAAGGTGCTATTTGGAGTTAGAATCACTCACTTTATTCCATTTAGAATAGAACAGTCTAGTTTGGGAGTTAGAGTCTCGTTGGAGGCATTTCCTTAGGCTCTTCCAGGTCATGGAGTCTTGGTAGTTCTTCATTTGTATCTTAACATATCTATCTTTTATATAGTTATTTTCTTTATTTCATTTCGCAGTTTTGACTTTACTCTAATTGATCTAGGCTATAGTCCTTTTAATTACATATTTGTGTTGTATATTGTTATGTTTACGAGTTACTAGATTGAGCATCCCGATTGGATCTTAGTTCTTTTAGAATTGAGCTTTGGTTAATTTAGCTTCGTTGCTTTTTCGTTCATGGGAACAAAACCACGAAGGGACCCATAGAATAAGTACTAGTGCTACGTAGGTGTGGTGCCTAAATAGTTCCTAGATGGTTTTGCATTCGTCCTCACGAATGTGTGGTAGTCGGCGGGTGGCGATAACCTCGTCCGTCCTATGAAGTCCACCACGTGGTAGGGGTGTCTATTAACAAGGGTTTAATAGTTGAGCATGTCTTTTGCCTACGAGCGGTTAGTTATGGACCTCGGATAAAGAACTCATGTGTACCGAAGTAAACTATCGTAGGAGATTTTAGAAGCATAATCTTTGTGTGAACCTTTGCTCAAGTAATTTAATTGAATGACTAGATTGATTTAGGATTATAAATTTGACTTGACGCGTTGCTCTCTCAACTAGCTTTTCTTTATTTTGAGTGTATATCTCCTTGTCTGTCACCAAATTTGAGTTATTGAATATCCTTACTGTCGAGTCTTAAACTCGGCACTAGTACTACCCGGTCCCTCACGAGCGTGGAATTCGATGGTGCAACACACGAAACACACAGGAACACGAGATTTTAGACAGGTTCGGGCCCCTCAAATTGAGAGTAATACCCTACGTCCTGTATGTTATGTATTGCCTTTAGCGGATTGCTAATTGCCGGATCTCGGAGAGTTTTCGGGGGTCCCTGCTCCGCCTTATATATCCGGGGAGCTAGGGTTACATGTAGAGTCCTAGTCGGTTACATGAATTACATATATGGGAGCTCTATCTCTAGCTTTCTTTATTGATTCGTAGTCCTAACGGACTACTAATTATTCCTTACCTTGCTTCTCAAGTCATCATACGCCGGTATTGATATCCGCCTCGATTTCCATACCGGTATATAGAATCCTCTCGTTATTCCAAACCGGTCAGGAACCGATCTACCAGCTATCTCCATCACCTTTATCTTCATTGATTTGTTACCATCTCTTTGCGCATCCATTCCTTTATCATCTGTATACCCATAAGGCAAGTATATGACAAGTAGTCTCCGAGTAATTTTTGATTTGACCTTGAATAACACCGACCAGTCTTCCGCATGTTGGTCTTGATTCCATGGTAAAATTAAAAAGAACTCTAATCTGCCGCAATGGTTCTTCTTTCTCCGAAGCGCTTCAAAAAATCCAAAAAATTAGTATGTTTATTCTTCATATCACCTAATTAGGTAACCATTGCAAATTCTTCTCTCGGTGCACCGACTAGGTGCACCCAATTGAGTATAGCCCCGACTCTTGGATCATTTGAACTCCTTTCAAATAATGCAAGAGTCCACTAGTTGATTCTTCATTATTTTCCTTTGATATGCAACCATTATAAACTACTCCATTTGTTTTTTCATTAATTTCCACCTTCCGCAATCGTTATAGATCGCTCTTGGATACGGTGCACCGGTCAGGTGCACCTAATTAGGTATAGCCCTCGACTCTTGTATCATTTGAGGATCGCAAATAATTAAGAGTCTTTCCGGAGAGACTATGCTTTACTATCTTCCATGAAATTATATCCCTCTTAGCAATTTCTGCCAAGAGCACATTTTTCGAGACCGGTTTAACTGGTCATATCACATTTAACTAAATATCCTGGTTGATCAGACCGGTTTATTCCCCATATTCTCACATCGACTCGAGTCTCAAAGGCCTATGATCAGCCGGATGTTTAACACCCACAGCCTAAGGCATCCATTATCCTTGGGTCGGACAAAGTCTAACTCTTTCATACTTGCTAAATTACAAAATTTAGCATTACATTAATTTTAATATGAAATTATCATATTTCGGACCGCTTTTTATTCACAAAAAGCACGATGGCTTATCCTTATGGCCGTTAGGTCATAATAAACACAAATATCAGATCTTTAATATTCTTTTGGCTGTTAGGTCATAATTGCGTATTCATGACATAAGTCATTTAATGCTAAATCCATCGGGCCTTGCAAAATAGCCCGATAACTTTTCAGCCCTCGGGCCCATCCCAGTGCCTATAAAAGGAAACGAAGAGTCGACCTAGGTCAAACCTATTCCCGAAAGCTCATTCGCGCCCGTCATTCGCCTCTCGTTCTTTGTTTCGTGTTTCGCTCAATCCAATCTTGTATTTTCTTCTTCGATCTTTTCAAAATGGGCAAAAAGAAAACTTCGCCAATCCGTCATCTTCTTCCTCTATTCCTCGCGATCAGCTTCCTTTTGGTGTCCAGGATCTTGGTATCAACAAAGTCACGGAAACATCTCTCAATGATGCCGTCCGTGACGGATATCTTCCTCCTCAACCAATCTTAAACCGGAGCGTCCCTTCTCCCGGCCAAGTTCCGTGGGGAATAGACGATTCTTAACAGTTGGTTTTCAAAGTTTTTTTCCTCCGTGGCCTCGATCTTCCTTGATGCTCTTTCTTTAGGTGTCTTCTTTTTTATATGGATGGGAATTAGTGAATCTCAACCCTAACTCCATCCTGTAAATTGCTTTTTTCATCCATCTCTGCGAGGCTTTCCTCGGGGTTCTTCCCCACTTCAAGCTATTCCAATACCTTTTCCAAATCCACCCACTTCCCTCGTCGGACCGCCAAGCTGCAGTTGGCGGGGTAGGGATCTAATGCTCGGAGCGTAGATGAATATTTCTCTCTTTCTCTCGAATAAAAGCATAGCTCATTGGAAACACGGATGGTTCTTCCGTGATAATCCTCAGCCTGCACTTCCTCCCTTCAGCGCCAAAATAGCCAAAAATTTCCCTACCGCAGATACTAGGAAAAAACTTAAAGAAGACGGAGAAATTCTTTCGCTCTTGGCTTGCATTAAATATTTAAAAGAAGTTAAAGGCGTCACCGCCGAGACAGATCCTTTGGAGCTTCATAGTGCGAGGAGTCCAGCCACTCAAGAGACAAGAACATCCGGCATGGTGTTTCAATGAAGATGTTGCCATTCCGCTGGATGGAACTCCTCTCCTCGACAAAGACCGGTTAGAAAACCGCATTAGGCAGATGCTCCAGCCGAAACCGGATCTATCTAGATGCACCAGAGTAGGTCCGGCTTTCGACTCGTCTAACCCTCGCGATCCTGTAAGTATCTCTTTCTTTATCTTCAAATCTTGTTATTTTTAACCTTCATTTTCTTATGCAAACCCGATCGCTTAATACAGAAAATGGACAACTTGAAGAGTCACCCTCCTCTACCTCCCAACGATTCTTGGGGGGAAGATTATGCAAACAATACCGCTCCCCTGGTCTGTTCAAGCCGGTCCGACTCAAGGGACTTCGGACCGGTCCTTCCTCTCGCCTCCCAAGTATAGTTCCCAAAATTTCCAAATCCGGAAAGGTGGTTCAAGCACCTAGTACGAAAAAACATACTACTTCCTTGACCATTGGCAAGCCTACTACATCCTCCTTTGTTGTTGGCGATACGCGCACGAGGCGCAAAAACTTGAAGAACGACAAAGAGAAGCAGAAGCCGTTGAAAGGGACCGCCAAGCTGCTTCGGCTGCCCTTGAAGCTGCCCTAGGAAAATCTCAAGGAGCTCCTTCTCTAACCGACTCCTTGTCCAAGTGTTCCCAAGAGGTCCCGGTATGGCAGCCGGACCGGTCCCGGTGATGCAGGAGAAACAGTCCCAACACAACAAGTCAATCCAACGGCAAAAGGACTGCAAAGGGAACCAGTGAAGATACTTAGGGTCCCTCCAAGAAAATCAAGACATCCACCGGCTTCAAGAAAGCCTCCTCGTAAGTCTTCTATATCTTCATTCCTTTTCAAATTGCTTTTATCCCAGCTTTACGTTATTCGCTTCTTTTTGCAGAATTCCTTCTAATTTCCAAGCTAGCATTGCTAGCTTTTTAAGAAACAAAGCCGCTCCTTCAGCCCCCTACCGGTAGTGCTTCCACTACCTCCTCCACTCGCGCCTCCAATTAGCGCCAAACCCTCTCGAAGCTCCAAGTGCGGCACTCACAAAGGAAATCCCTGCCGCCTCCAGCGCAGAAGCTTCATCTCAAATCACCAAAGATCAAGTCGTCAACATTGAAGGCTCATCCGCCAGCAGCCTCCCTACCAAGACAATGCTATTCCGGATTCCTCTAGAACTCTCATTGGGTCCAGTCCGGGTGGAAGAAATTCCTCGTCGACCCAGGACAACACACAAATCTCAAGGGGAACCCGGACCGGCCAAAATGGTAGTCGGAGACGTGGAGGTGGATAGCTCCAGCGGCGCTAGAACTTTTCCGCAACAGCCCAATGGGACGCCCTCCAAGAAGAAGAGGCCTTAAAGAACTTCTTAGAATCGGCCAGGTACATTCTTCTACCTCAACGGTTTCTTCAAGTAATTTCCTTTTAATAATCGAATCCCTTACTTCTTCATTCTATTTTAGGTTCTTCCAAAACACTCGAAGCTAAAAGCGCTATAATTGCTCGCTTGGAGGAAGAGCTATGTTCCAATCAAGAGCGATCGGTCGAACCGGAATCCCGGACCGCGAGCCCGAAATCCAGGGAGACCGATCTCGCAGAGGAGAGAAGCCAATCTGCTGAACACCCATCGACCGATGGAAGAACGGCGGCAGGAAATCGTCAAGCTCCGCCAAGAAATCCGGAGTAATACTCTTAATTTTTATCTATGCATTCAATATTTCTCCTTTTAGCATCTCTCTCTCGACTGGTTCTTCTCCTTATCTCAGCACTTGAAAGCCTCGTTGCTGCTCACAAGAAGGCAGGAGAAGTCCTTTCCGAAAAGGCAGCTGCTCAAGAACGAGCACTTGAAGAGGGCTCTCGTATTGAAGAGCAACAAACGGCTCGAATTGGAGAACTAGAAGGCGAGCTTACCGCCAAGGATAACATCCCGACACAAGCACTTCGCTCCAACAAAATGCTGGAAACTGAAAATGCTCGCCTGAAGGCTGAACCGGATGAAGCCCTAGAAGCAGCAAAATCAGCGCAGGCTGATAAAGAGAACGCTACGAAGACCGCCCATAAATCTGCTCAACCGGTTCTCAAGCTAAGAGAATCCAATACTAACATCAAGGGCAGATTCAGAGCTGCAGAAATTAGGCATAGACGTAAGTCACTTCTTTCCTATTCATTCTTGTGAAATTCTATTTTAAAATACCGGTCTGCAATGATAACTCTCTCTTATACTTTTTCCCATTTTTCAGAACATGCTGCAAGTGCAGTGCGCACTCTGGAATATCTCAACGACGGTCAAACTATTGATCCCAATGAGATGGATCTTGAGTCCGCCATCCGGGCTTGCCCTAGAAGAATCGGAGAGCATTCCGGAATGGTTGCCGCTGCGGGAGGAGGCCATATAGCAGCTATAATCCAATCTTGGACTCCGGTCTCGGATTGTGATTTCAACTTTATCAAAGACGGCGCCCACCCGGACACCACCGAAGATCGGTTCAATGAGCTGAAGAACTCACTCATTGGTACTGTTTCGGAGTTGATTGAGGATGTCCCCCTTGATCCAACAGGTGCCGCTGAATATAGCACCAACAGCTTTTGCTCCGGATCAAGATGCACAAGATGCAGCAACTGCGGCCGGGCAAACGAGTAGAAGACACATTTGAAGATCTAGATGCTGATTTGCCGTTGTCTTCCTCTGATTCTGAAGAAACGCTGGACGATAGACTGGTTGAAGATCCTAAGACCGGTGATACCGGTACTTCCAGTGGTCCTGCTGTTTAGATTTTGTATTAGGGCCAATCTTACTTTTGTAATCGAACATCTTGATCATCATGCTATTTAGATTTCTTTTCTATATGAATATTGGTTTCACTATCATACTTATTAACTTCTTTGCCCAAGACATGATGGTTATTTCAGCTGAAACTAACTATGATTAAATTCTCGCTCTAATCAGCACAGATTCATAGTTATAGCTTACTTTAACAAGATCACGTAACCTTAGGAAAAAAGTTAAGATTTCACAAACTGCTCTCACTGCAGCCTTACATTCAATATTCATAAGAAAGATGCTACATCATTTCCCGTCCCGAACATACCAGTCTTAAATCGAAAAGAAACAGATCGCTCTCAATACAACAGACCTACCGACTATATAACTGGTCTTATTATTTAGGAATAGCACAATATCACAACAACCCCCTGGCTCGATAATTTAATGCGAAATTAAAATATTGAGACACAAAAGCATACACATTTTCACTAGACAAAATCGCTTTATTATAATATGAAGAAATTTACAAAAAACACCGTCAAATGTAAAAACGACTGAAGCTGCTCAATGTTCCAAGAATTTGGAATTTCTTCTTCCTCCAAGGTCATAAGCCTATAAGCCACCGGTCCGGAAACCGATTTCACCAGTAAAAGGTCCTTCCCGCACCGGTGACAACTTATGCCTGTTTTTATTAGATTGAATCTTCCGAAGAACCAAGTCTCCTACTTGGAATTCCCGTGTTCGAACATTGCGATCATGATAACGACGCAATCCTCGATGATACTTTGCTGCTTGAATCAAAGCTTGATCCCTCAATTCTTCCGCAGCAATCAATTCGACTTGGCGCTGATCTTCATATTTCTTTTCGTCATAATACCGTATTCGAGCAAATACCATATTCACTTCTGTAGGTAACATTGCTTCGGATCCATACACCAAAGAGAAAGGAGATTGCCCCGTAGCCCTACTAACATTAGTGCGTAATCCCCAAAGTACCCAGGGCAATTTCTTAACCCATTTTCCTGCGTACGGCTTCAAACGGTCGAAAATTCTAGGTTTAAGACCGGTCAAAATCATTCCATTAGCTCGTTCCACCTGTCCGTTGCTTTGTGGATGTGACACCGACGCATATTGTATCTTAATTGCCAAACTTTCAGTATAATCCTTGAAAAATTCTGAAGTAAACCGAGGTCCATTATCAGTAATGATATCGTGCGGGACTCCAAAACGCACGAATATGTTTTGCGGAAACTTGATCGCTCGGGCCGTAGTCGTACTAGTAACAGTGTTCAGCCTCAATCCATTTAGAAAACTTATCTACTGCCACAAAAATATGCGTGAATCCTCCCGGCGCCCTTTTAAATGGTCCGACTATATCCAATCCCCATGTAGAAAAAGGCCAAGTCATTGGAATTAATTGCAACTAGTGAGCTGGAGCATGAGGTCGTCCGGCGAAGAATTGACATCCCCGACAACTCTTGACCACTCTGTGTGCATCATCCGCCGCTGTAGGCTAGTAAAATCCTTATCTAAATACCTTCCCAACTAGAGTCTTTGAAGAAGCATGATTTCTACAAATTCCCTTGTGCACGTCTTCAAGCAATCGAATGCCATCGAAACGAGATACACATTTCATCGAATATTAACTCCACGCCTATATAACTCTCCTTCGAGAATTAAATAACTTCGTGCTCGAACCTCCAGTCTTTGCTTCTCCACTTTATCTTCCGGAGTTTTACCAGGTCGAAGATAATCAAGGTACGGGTACGCCAATCAGAATCAATAATCATAACATTAAGTAGCGGAATATCGTCGGCATCGATTCCGCTCATCTGTCTTATCCGGTAAGACCACGTCTTCGGACCGGTCCTTCGAGACCACTTTCTCCTCCCGATTCTTCAAGACTCGCTTCATCCACAATCTCGGTAATAGTAGCCTTACACTCCACTTTTATAAATGGTTTATCCAAGTACTTGAAGGAAAACACCGGGTGGAACCGCTTGTCTTGAAGACCCTAGTCCGGCTAACTCATCCACAGTAGAATTATTTTCGCACAGTATATGAGAAAATCGCAAACCATCAAATTTGTCTTCAAGTTTTCTAACCTCCTGTCGATAGGCGATTATATGATCATCATGAGTATCCCATACCTTGTTAACTTGACTTATTACCAACATTGAATCACCATATATATCCAATCGTCCGACTCCTAACGAAATAGCTACTCGAAGCCCATGAAGCAAAGCTTCATACTCCGCAATGATTATTTGAAGCTCCGAAATGCATTTGTAATACATATCCGAGTGGTTCCTTCCGTGGGGTGAGTAGTACAATCCCAGCCTCCGCGCTCGAAAGCTGCAGGGACCCATCAAAAAATATCTCCCAATACTCCAATGTTTGAATCCCCTACGGGATTTGTGTCTCCAACCATTCTCGTTATGAAATCGGCTAAAGCTCTGTCCCTTAATAGCGGTCCGCGAAGAAAACGTAATCTCATATTGGCCAAGTTCTATAGCCCACTTAGCAACCTCGACCCATCGCCTCTCGGTTCCGCACAATATCTCCAATAGCGAACCCAATCTTAACTTCAATGGGGTGCGCTTGGAAATAATGTTTCAACTTTTGAGAAGTTATCACTACCGCATATATTAATTTCTGTAATTGGAGATATCGCATCCGTGATTCAAGTAAGAACTTCACTAATAAAATATACCGGATGCTGCACCAATTGCAGATGTCCTTCTTCCTTCCGATCGACCGCCAAAACCGTGCTCACCACGTGAGTTGTTGCTGAAATATACAACCGAATGGTCTCATCTCGGCTCGGAGGTACCAATACGGAGGATTGCTAAGGTATTCCTTGAGTTGATCAAGCGTAGCCTGCGCCTCATCTCGTCCACTCAAACTTATCTTGCTTCTTAAGCAACTTGAAGAACGGAAGTCCACGAACCCCCGATCTTGAAATGAAATGGCTAAGAGCCGCCATACTACCCGTCGCCTTCCGAACATCCTTCAAGCAACTCGGGGGTTTCATATCGATGATCGTCCGATTTTTTCCGGGTTGGCTTCAATGCCTCGCCATGACACTAGGTAACCCAAGTAATTTCCCGGAGCGGACTCCAAATACACATTTTCCAGGGTTAAGCTTCATGGAAGAATTCCGCAGATCATCGAAGGTCTCTCGCCGGGTCGAGAGAAGATCCTCGGTTTTCGAGATTTTACCACTATATCATCAACGTAAGCTTCTGCGTTCCTTCCCAATTGCGAATCCAAGCAACTTGTATACCACGCCGATATGTAGCTCCGGCATTCTTTAATCCAAAAGGCATAGTCGTATAGCAAGTATGCTCCAAAGGGGGTGATAAACGCGGTCTTTATTTGATCTTCAACTCTCAGCGGTATTTGATGATATCCCGAGTAAGCATCAAGAAAACAAAGACGCTCGCAGCCAGCGGTCGAATCTACAACTTGGTCAATTTGAGGCAGCGCGAAAGGGTCTTTGGGACAAGCTTTGTTGAGATCAGTATAATCGACACACATTCTTAATTCTTTAGTATTCTTTTTGGTACAAGAACCGGATTGGCAAGCCAATCTGGATGATACACCTCCCTAATAAACTTAGCTGCTAATAACCTAGTTATTTCCTTCTTAATAGCTTCCTTGCGATCTTGAGCAAATCTCCGGAGCTTCTGTTTGATCAGCTTCGCATCGGGACGCACCAACAGTGCGTGCTCAATCTTCTCCCTAGGAACACCCGACATGTCGAAGGCTGCCATGCAAAGATATCCCTATTTTCCTAGAGGAAAAGAATGAACGCGCTTTCCTATTTATCCCCCAAGTCAGCCCCTATATGGGTGACCTTGGAGGGGTCCGACTCATCAAGCTGAATAGTCTTGGAAACCACCGCATCGGCTTTCAATATCTCCTTTGCGACCTTCTTGACCGGAACTTCATCCTCCAGCCTTGCCCGGACATCTAGAGCCTCGACTTGCTTCTCCGATTTCCCGACGTTCATCCTCCGAATTAGCCCGAGAGGCCAACTCGGTGCTATGTACTTCACAAGCATAAGCGGTCTTGATGTCGCCTCGGAACGACAAAACCCCATTTGGTCCCGGCATCTTCAAGCATCAAGTATTGGTAATTCGGGATGGCCATAAACTTTGCCAAAGCTGGTCTTCCAAGTATCGCATGATACGCCGAATCAATATCGGCTACCCGGAAGATAATATTCTCCCTCCTCGTAGTTCTCCTTTGTCCCAAAGGTCATTGGAAGGGAAATCTGCCCCAAAGGATAGCTATTCCGCCCGGGTATTATACCATGAAACGGCGAAACGCTGCGCTCCAAGTCAGCTACGGAGAGGCAAAGCTCCGGCAGAGTTTTGGAAAACAAGATATCCAAGCAACTTCCCCCATCAATGAAAGTCCTCTTAAATCGCACCTTGTGAACTATGGGAGCCAAGATGAGTGGATATTTACCAGCTTTTGGCAAGTACCTCGGGATGATCAGCTCTGCTGAAAGTAATGGGGACTTCGGACCACCGTAGGTATTCAAGTGTAGCGGGAGCGACGGCATTAACCTCTCGAAACGCCAACTTTTGCTTTCTCTTCGACTCGTAAGCGTCCGGGCCTCCATAAATCATGTTCACCTCTCGAGCCGGTTCTTGAAAACCTTCGTCATCCCCATTGTCATTTGTCATCTCTTTGGTTCCGATGAGCGGATCGGGGCGCGACCTTTAAGGCAACCGAGCAAACGGCCTTAACAGGAAGCACTCCTTGGCTTTATGATTCCCATTATGAATCATGCAAGGGCCCTCTAGAAGTGTTTCGAACGACAATCGTTCTCTTGGACCTCTCTTAGGAGGTGCCGGCGGTCTCCTCCATGAGATCGGTCGACAGCCTGCAACAAGGTGATCCGCCTTGCGCTTGTTGTTGTTCTTGGATCCATACTCGGTTGCCTTGGTCATGCTTCGGTTCCTTCCCTTTGTTCCCGCTCAAATTGACCACGTTTTGATTCTCCAGCAGAGCATAATCATCTCGCTATCTTGAAGCACTCGACGCCGTCATGGTATGGTTTCAATTGCGCCTTCCAATCTTATGAACTAAGGCTTCACTTCGGACGCCGGCTTGAAACGCCGCAATTACTTGCTGATCGGGAACATTGGGGATTAAGGCTTTCTTGTTGCGAAACGCCCGATGAAGTCTCGTGAGAGGTTCGTCGGGCTTCGCTTCGACTCGTTGAGGTCGAAGTAATTCCCTGGCTTCTCACAAGTCGCTTGGAAATTCTCTACGAACTTTTTGGTGAGGTCGCCCCAAGAAGAGATAGATTTCTCGGGTAGGGACCGCAACCACAAGCGTCCAGCCTGCTCCATGCACATGGGGAGGTTATTAGCTAGCACAAATGTATCTCCTCCTCGCTGACCGGATGGCGGTGGTGTACATGCGTAGCCACTCGACAGGAGGTGCTTTACCATCATACTTATTAATGGCCCCGGGCTTAAATCCCCGGGGTATTTGCAAATGCGTAAATCTCGCGTGAAAGCGGGAATCACGGAGTACTCGTCATCTTCCGGCACCGGTGAAGGGGATCGTCGACGAGGGTAATGCCGGTAGTTGCGATCTCTATCATCACCGGAGTTGTCATAATATCGATCATCTTGATATCTATCTCCCGATCCATCCCGACGATCATTGTTAGCCGGTTGTGCGGTCTGCGAAGGGGGGGCGGAGGAGGAGGCGGAGGCGCCGCTTGGCGATCATTATTGTCATGTCGAGGCTCCCCGTCTCTTTCTCTCGTTGTCGCGTTCCCTTCGATCCCCGGTATCACGACGATTATCTCGTCTCGGCCGGTCGTCCCGATGAGCATGTCGGTTACCTTGCCCTCGCTGGTCATTGCGCGGAGGATTTCCACCGGGGCGGCGCCGAGCGGCCGGTCCACGTCGAGGCGAATTAGTCACATGCGGGCGAGGCGGGGCAGGGTCCCGCGGACGATCATCCACATGACCGGTGCGACGCCTCTCATATTCTTCATGTCTCCGACGTTCTTCCGTTCTCTCCGCATGGCGATCGATGAGGATGTTACGAGCGTCACGGTTACCATTAAGCGGTACGCACAAATCTTGGTCCGGAGCTCGTTCATGTGCATCCGCGATCGGGGTGTGTCGAGGCCCAAGCCTTCCTCCGGAGGAAGCTCCTTCGGACCGGGCTCTCATAGGCCGCTCCGAGCGAGAACGCGAGCGGCTTGAAGATTCGGACTCGTCATGAACGAGTTGATTTGTTTCTAGAGCAGCCGCATCTACCAAATTCGGAGCGCGTTGCAACCCCGGTGTTGCATTGAAGACTTCTTCCGGTATTGTCTCAAGGATTTGTTTCACTCCCACAATGTTGTGAATCGGCGGCGTGAAGACTCGTGCGCCATTTAACTCCACTTTCATGGAACTCAAATCCAAAGCTCTACTCGAAGAACGATGTCGCCTTCCACTGCGACATCCACGTCGGCTGTTATATCATGGGGACGTTTCTTCCGGGTCTCCGGACCGGTCCGGTAGTGAGCCCGTGGCTGGGGAGCGGTCGCGGGAACGCTTCCTCCGGCTCGACCGGTACCAAGCAGTATTTGCACGCGGATTCGCGGCTGAAGGTTGTGGAGGTTGTTCATCTCCATTTGCTTCTTCTGTTTCACGACGACGACGATTAGATTCATCTCTCGCCATCCTTGCTTCTTCTTCAGCAGCTTCCTCGGGATTGAGTTGGCGAATAACCGGTCCTGTCATGAACACTTGGAAGAAGACCGGATGTTCTTCCTCGAAGTCATTAACAAACTCGCAAGAGCGGCTTATCCTTACAGGTCGAGCACCAATCCGAGATGCGGGCGGTCCGATTGTTCGCGCTAAAGCTGCGTCGGATCCGCCGAGTTCTAAGCCCAAGGTGCCAACCGTGGCAGGTGATCGCGCTTCGAAGCTGCGGCCGGACAACGAGTCGGATTCATCAAAAGCAGTTTTCCGACCAAATCAGCTTCAAAGTCGAGGGACCCGAAGCGGATCTTGAAGCCGGGCTCGAAGTCGACAGCGAACGAAGAGGCCATCGAACTCGCTAGGAACTCGCCGGGCCCCCTTCCTGGCGCGCCAAATGTCGAGTCTTAAACTCGACACTAGTACTACCCGGTCCCTCACGAGCGTGAATTTCGATGGTGCAACACACGAAACACACAGGAACACGAGATTTTAGACAGGTTCGGGCCCCTCAAATTGAGAGTAATATCCTACGTCCCGTATGTTATGTATTGCCTTTAGCGGATTGCTAATTGCCGGATCTCGAGAGAGTTTTCGGGGGGTCCCCGCTCCGCCTTATATATCCGGGGAGCTAGGGTTACATGCGGAGTCCTAGTCGGTTACATGAATTACATATATGGGAGCTCTATCTCTAGCTTTCTTTATTGATTCGTAGTCCTAACGGACTACTAATTATTCCTTACCTTGCTTCTCAAGTCATCATACGCCGGTATTGATATCCAAGTGGCGGAAATTTACGCTCGGCAAGACTAGGGCCACTAACCGTTGCTCAAGAAAATTTCTACCGGCAAGCTATTAATACTTTTAAAAAAGCAAAAATTCAATATTTGAAGTGATTTGACATCATTCGCATACTTAACTGGTTTAACATGCTAGATGCCTAGATATTTAAATTAAGATAAGTACCTAATAGTGAAGATCGTGCATTTGTTCAACCTAGCTTGTCGTCTCTTTGTCAACAATAGCAGAACATTAGATAGCTATACGAAGGCCAGGATCAGCTACATATCCATTAGATAGGACATGGGGAATAGTTTCTTCCACATTGTTATCTCCAGCAGTTTCTAGTGTCTCCATCTCTTGTTGTAGTTTTCTTTCTTGAGTAGTAGGAGATTGATTGGCTTGTATTACCGGGGTGGGGGAAGCAGAAAAGTTTGACATTATTGTCCTGTTCCTCTTCATCTATGCAGTTCAACTATAGTGTACAAATGCAATATAAATCAATCAATTCAGTGCTAATTAGATAAGAGATTAATTAAACGATTAGGGAGGAAAAGACCTGCCTGCAGCGTGCAGCCTCCGGATGGTCGCGCTGCGGGACGGCCTCCGGAGTCTGAACTGTCATGCCGTGAAGCTATGCTGGTTGTTGTTGTTGGGCGTAGCAGGCGAGCTCGACGCCAGCAGCGGCAGTTTACTCAGGTATTTTTTCCTGCGACTAGGGCCATGGCCCCAGCGGTCCTGTGTGCATTTCCGCCACTGTTGATATCTGCCTGATTTCCATACCGGTATATAGAATCCTCTGTTATTCCAGACCGGTCAGGAACCAGTCTACCAGCTATCTCCATCACCTTTATCTTCATTGATTTGTTACCATGTCTTTGCGCATCCATTCCTTTATCATCTGTATACCCATAAGGCAAGTATACGACACTTACCCCTAGCGTTTGAAGTAATACATGATAATTCTTATTGCCTAAGTTTCCATGTTAAAATAAATATGATATCTTAAAATACTCCTAGGTGAAATGCTACAACAATGTTTCGTGCTCCTTCGGAATCCTTAGATTTTATTTAAGTGCATAGCCAATGTCAACAGGCCGCTCTTGTGAAAATGATTTCTACTAGTAACAAGTGCGAGACGGTTGATTTTTGCTATTATAGCACTCCCAACACGCGGCTTGTAACAAGATGGTGTTGACGACCAAAGAATGACTAGTTTAGTTACTTGGTAGAAATCAGTTAAATCTATTTTATTTCCGATTAAATCAGAAATTTGTGTCAAGTTGGATTTCGCAAGGATTTCTGATTCCTTGCGGGGTAAGACCTCACATCCGACTTTTTCAAACCCTAGCTTCTGTTCTCTACTCATCCCGACGGCGTGTTGAGGCATCCTAGCTAGCCTGCGGAGCATAGAACAACCCTTTGGTGCGCTCCTCCAGATGGGGTCCCTCTTGGACGAGTTCTCCTAGGTTTTATTGAAAGCCCATGACTTTCAGTTATACCGGAATTACTTTCAATTATATCAGAATTAGCAAACACGATGTTTCAATTCTTTGTGTCATGCACGATCTAGTGTTTTCGGTGTGTGACAAGAATTAGTGTGAACACACTTTTTGGTAGCTCCGCTGAGAGCAAAGAACAAGATTCTTCGGCTACCATGGTCGATGGTAAAGGATCTTTGGCCGATCTTGACGAGAGGAATATCATCGCGTCTTCATTGGAGGAAGTACCTGGAGATCTTCGCAACGCGGAAACATCATCGCGCCTTCATTGGAGGAAGTACCTGAAGATCTTCGCAAAGCGTTCTAGGAGAGCTAAAAGCCCGTGATGCAGAAGAGTTGAAGCAGAAGAAAGCCCGTGAGGAGGAGTTGAAGCTCAAGAAAGCTCGCGATGAGGAAGAGATGAGGATATTTCTTTCAAGCTTCAAGAAATACCTGCTTGGATCAGTAACTCAAATCAAAGATCATGTTCTTCCTTCTATTGAGGCACTTCCTCAATCAAAGATACATGTATTAAAATTAGTATCCTAGCAATAACAAAATAAGCATAGAGAAGTACAACATTAGCACTTATTGTATAATATTAGCACCACGTTTTAAGGTGCCTTGATGTGACAGTAAAGAAGAAACTACCATCTTCTAAGGATTGAGCACCTTTACACGAACACCTTTTCCTTTTTACAAAATATAGTGCACACAAATATTTATATACATGTATGAACAATTATTCTTATAGATAGACACACATATATTTTTTATCTATAAATTTCAAAAAAAAGAAATTAGCACACTAAGTTTAAACTTTAAATTTACCTTCACCTAAAACATATAAAGTTAACAAATCATACACAAGGAAATAAATTTTTATATGAAATTAACTATTTTATCTTTTTCTTAAAAAATATATATTAATATTATTATCTTCTAGATAAATTTGAATTTGGAGTTACTATTTGTGTGCATGTTTTTTTTTCTTAAAGCTTCTAAATAAGAATTTGAAACTTTCTCCTTTTTATGGATATCCCTGTAATAGGAAAAAGAATTATATCACCTACACAATGTCCACTAGCCGTATCCTTTCCTGCCCTTTTCTTGAACTGCGATTGTAATTTTGATAGAGCATTTTAGTTTTGTATTTCATTTTCAGAAAATAAGTAGACGCTCTACAATATTGGTAGATAAAATAGATAAGCTGTTGATCCCCAATCTCTTGTTGGCTCTTAATTGGTCCCTCCCCAAGATTTATGCACCTGCTGTCGTGCACTTGTGCAGCAGTTGCTCTTGATTCCACGACTGAGTCCGGCGACGAAGATAGTTCTGGATGTGAGGGCTCGAGGAGAGTGATGCGTCGACTTCGACCTCGGACTCGGCTCGGGGAACGACTAGGAGTGAAATGGTGTCTTAGCACTAGGTTGCTTTAGTTTTGCTATTCCACTTTCACTTTCCTAGACGTTTGTACTGTTGTTGGGTTTTGGCAGATTGTGTACTATGCACTTGGTGGCTTTTGTGTCACGTTTATACAGTTTCCTCGTACTTGAACTGTTTTGGATAAGATTGGATTGGTGCTTCACTATTGTCGTGTCCGTTTCCCGTGTTGCCATGTGCCGTCGTGATTCTTCTTGTCGCGAAGTGCTTAATTTTGTGTATATAAGTTAGGCTGGTGCGTGTTTGTTGCCCTTGTGCCTTCTATCATGCGAGCTTTTTACTTTCTATAATGGGTTCGAGTGTGATGCTTCGCGTGGCACTTGCCCACGCGAGGTTAGTTTCTCCTACGAAGTTGGTTTCTCTTTCATGAGGAACTAGTTGCACTTTGCTAATCAACTTCAAGGAGTCTGTCGCACGCTTCAACGAGCGACTTCACCTTCGCAGAAAGCTTGCTGCATTCGTCCCTGTCTCCTGGTTGTGACAGCTTGGTGGAGCAGGGCCGATTGGTTTCGCATTGGTCGGTCCTCCTGGTGTCCGCAGGCTCGTCGTGTTCCGACACTTCTTCGGGCGGCTTATAGCTAAGCGAGGTTACCTCGCTAGTGACTTCTGCTTTGCTTGCTCCTGTTATACGCGTTGTCGTGCAAAGGCGAAGCATTGCACATGATCTATGTAATTTTATTTTTTTATTTTTGAGAAGCGTCCTTCAGTCCTTGTGTTAATTGATTATCTTTGTGCTTTTGTTCGCGTTGTTTTTGCTGCTGTTGGGCGAGGTGTAGGTGCATAACCCGAGAACCCTTGCCTTTCGACCGTGCTAGCGCGAAATGGATGTATTTGGTGAAATAATATACGCGTTGTTATGCTCAAAGAAAATGCCACTCCCCCCTTTGTCGCTAGGGGTGAAGTAAAAACGTTTTGAACAAAAAAACACGAGCCCCTTTATGACTCAAACGCTTCGTTTTGTTTAAACAAAACGTCACTCCCTCCCTCTTAGTCACTAGGGCAAAGTAAAAACGTTTCGAATGAAAAACATGAGCCCCTTTGTGGCTCGACGCATCGTTTTATTTTATAGAAAACGCTACTCCCCTCTTAGTCGCTAGGGCGAAGTAAAAATGTTTCGAACGAAAAAGCGAGTCCCTTTGCGACTCAACGCTTCGTTTTGTTTAAGGAAAACACTACTCTCCCCATTAGCCATGAGGGGCAAAGTAAAGTGTTTAGAACGAAAAACGTGAGTCCCTTCGCGGCTCGATGCATCATTTGTTTAAAGGAAACACCACTGCCTCCTCTTAGTCGCTAGAGGCGAAGTAAAAATGTTTTGAACGAAAAACGCAAGCCCTTTTGCGGCTCGACGTATCGTTTTGTTTAAAGGAAACGCTACTCCCCCACCCTCTAAGTCGCTAGGGCAAACTAAAAACGTTTTGAACGAAAAATGCGAGCCCCTTTGCGGCTCGAAGCATCGTTTTGTTTTAAAAAATACCCCCTCTTAGTTGCTAGGGGCGAAGTAAAAATGTTTCGAACAAAAACATGAGCCCCTTTGCGGCTCGACGTAACGTTTTATTTAAAGAAAACACTACACCCCCTCTTAGCCGTGAGGGGCAAAGAAAAATGTTTTGAACGAAAAGTGCGAGCCCTTTGCGACTCAACTCTTCATTATGTTTAAAGAAAACACCACTCCGGGATTTTTGTTTATGCCCGACGGAATGAAAACGTTTTGCTTGTCAGCACTCGACGTGTATTGTTTATGCCCGGTGAAGTGAGGACACTTAGCTAGCCAGCACTCTTGTAACATCCTGGCCCGGGGCTTAATAGGATTGATAGAATACTTATGTCAATAAGTTGCAACCTCTTTTTGGAATCTTATCTCCAAAGAACTCCCGGGTTAAGCGTGCTTGGCGTGGAGCAAGAGGGATTGTCGAACAGGATCGTATCGGGAGACATTTGACGAAACGAACGTACATTGCACATACATTAACAATACATTCACCAATTACATAACCATATAAAGGTGCGAGTAGCAACTTTTACATTTGATAAAGTAGTTATTACAATTCATAATTTTAAATTCAGAATACAACACCATAGAGTGCGAATTTCGAGTTTACATTACTTAATGAACATTTTGCGGAAGCGTAACATCTCGTTGATACATATATACAACTTAGATAGGAGCACCACACCAGCCCATATGGCGTGGTTTCACTCTTGATTCGGTGAAGCGGGAATCCACTCCACGGTCTACTCCCGAGGTTCCTCACCTTAACACACAAACTTCCCGCAGGAATCACGATAATCGGGCTGCGGGATTCCTAAAATGAATTTAAACGCAAACCTTGAGTATCTAATATACTCCGCAAGGCTCACCCATCAAAATTGGTTCTAGGAACCGACACTAGTATGCGAGAGGGCTTGACCTGTCTTGCTGAAATTTGTGAAAACAACAACTAGATAATTTAAACCTTTCATGTTTTAGCCAATTTAAAAGGGTGGAAACATAAACATAAATTTAGTGAGCAATTCTAAGAGACATGGTTGCAATACATAATTCATTTCTATAAAAACAGCAAGCTTCATTTTTATCTTCTCTTTATTACTACGAAGCAATCTGCTCGAGACAAGTGGTACTTATCACCGCGAGGGACGGCGATATATATCGATTTACACCCCGCAGGGGAAACCAAATGCACGACATACGCATAATTTAAGAACACGTATGGCCACCTTTCACAAGATTACCATAGCTATGAGCCAGGTCTTTCCTCTAAGTGTGCGTTCCACATGCAACCACAGTAGCGTCGGGTCCAAGGGTAATAACACACCCTCCGTCTACTCACAAACCCGTGCATCCACCGTGACCAACACTTTGCACAAAGGGTGGAGATACCGTCCAACACTACGACTTTCAAGCTACATCAGTTTTCCAACTCCCAAAATCGAGAGACAAATTACGGACTTCGATCTGAAATAATAGTCTTTGGCACACCGTGCAAACATAGCACACGAGCAATATACAGTTCAGCATACTTTTTAGCACTGTAGGTGGTATGTACCAGAATAAAGTGTGCTGATTTCGTCAGTCTATCGACGATTACCCATATGGAATCATGTTTCTTGGATGTGAGAGGTAATCCAATCATAAAATCCATAGCTATGTCTTCCCATTTCCAATCGGGAATTTTTAATGGATGCAGTAGGCCTGCTTTCTTCAGATGATCACCCTTGACTCGTTGGCAAGTGTCGCACTCGGCAACATAACGAGCCACTTCTCGCTTCATGCGAGTCCACCAAAATTTCTCTCTCAACCCACGGTACATTTTGTTACTACCGGAGTGTATAGAATATTTAGACAAATGTGCTTCGTCAAGAATTTTCTTTCGTAGTTTCATATCTTTCGGAACAGCGAGACGGTTGTTAAACCAAAAACTCCATTCTCATCTTGACGAAAACATTTAGCCTTTTCGGTACCCAAGTTTTGTCGGATGTGTTTCATACCCTCATCCTTTTTCTGGGCTTCAATAATTTCTTCTCGGAGAGTAGGAACAAGAGCCAAATTGTGCAATACACCATAAGGAATGATATGAAGGCAGAGATTAATTTCATTTTCAGATTTGCTGACACTTTCGATAGAGCAGATTTTGATTTGATTGCATTGGTGTATGCGACTTAATGCATCAGCAACCACATTAGCCTTTCCAGGATGGTAATGAATTTCCAATTCATAATATTTTATTAATTCCAGCCATCTTCGTTGCCAAATATTTAATTCTTGCTGAGTCATGCTTCATATTGTTGACCAGATATCTGCTTTGGGCCCCGTCTACATGCATCATATGTTCCCCTACCAGAGGTTCATGTATGTTATGAAACGCTATGTACGTACTCGTTATCATCCGGAGGGTTCAATGATTGAGGGCTACACCACCGAGGAGATTATTGAGTGTTGTGCAGATTATATTAAAAGACGGTCGATCTATTGGTGTACCCGTGTCTCGTCACGAGGGAAGGTTAAGTGAAAAAGGTATACGAGGACAAAAATCATTCACCGACCGCGAATATAAACGAGTTGACAAAGTCCATTTTATTGTACTGCAACAATCACATATGGTTATCCCGTATTTTGCAAAACACATTGAGGAGCTTGAACTAAACAATGTTCAGGACAAAAGCGGTGCATGGTTAGTACATGCACTAGAAAACTTTTACATCATGATTCGAGAGTCAAGACCTTCCACGTGACACTACAAGGAAAAATCGTTGCAATATGGCTTTTTTGGTTGCAATAGCTTGCGATTGCAACCAAACTAGAGCGTTGGGAGGCGTTGCAAGAAGTTCCGATGCAATAGGGTATTGCATCACCCAATTTTGAAAATGTTGCCATAAGTGTGGCTTGTTGCAACGAAGTGAGGCATCGCAATGAGTTGTGGAAGTAACGATCATAGGCGTTGCTATAGTGGTTATTGCAACAACAAATGATAGTTGCAAACAAGAACTATCACAACACTACTTTGTTGTAGCAGTTCACATATACGGCAACGAAATATGATGATGGTGATAGGCTCCATGGGGTTGCAATATGCTTGCAGAATATCGCAAGGAAATACGAGTCATTGCTATATGGTTAATGAATATTGCAACAACATACAAGTCGTTGCCATAGACTCAAAGGCTATCGCAACGTAATATATTTGGCCCGTAGTAATAAGGTTGAAGGGTATCGCATCGAATCGAACTATGAGTCGTTGCTCTAGCCGCAAAGGGTGTCGCAACGAAATGGGTGTGGTCGCCATAGTACTAAAAGATATCGCAATGACACAATAGTCGACGCCATATGCTTAATGGGTATCGCATCGAATCGAACTTTGAGTCGTTGCTATATCCATAAATGGTGTTGCAACGAGTGATGTGTCGATGCGATATGCATACATCGTTTGGCAATGCATTCTTAGTATTTTACGAGGAAATAACTTCTTCTTAACTTGACCAGTGGAAATGCATTCTTCAACCCCCTCACA
Source organism: Chloris gayana (assembly GCA_031894775.1). NCBI lineage: Eukaryota > Viridiplantae > Streptophyta > Magnoliopsida > Poales > Poaceae > Chloris > Chloris gayana. The sequence continues at coordinate 273,438 of JAUNZO010001928.1, forward strand.
ATCTGAGTTTTTCCACCTACTCTCGCCGCATGTTGGACATGCGTCTAGCTTCTCATACTGTCCACGGAAAAGCACACAGTCACTAACACAAGCATGAATCTTTTGATAGTCCAGACCAAGGTCCCTAACAACCTTTCGGATCTTATCCATTGTATTTGGGACACAATGACCTTCAGGAAGCAACAGATAGAATAAGTGAAGTATATGATCCATGGCATTGTTGCTAATGCCGAACATGCACTTAATCTGAAATATCCTCACAATGAATGAAACTTTGGTAGCCTCCTTGCAACCTGGGTACAATTCTTTCCGTGCTTCTTCCATTAATTTGAAGAACTTTTGTGCTGACTCATTTGGCTCATTATTACCGTCCTCAATTTCTCCATGTATGGCACCACCGATTAGCGATGACAACAGATTATTGACAGAGCCACCATCCATTGCTTCGTCTTCATCACCAAAATCCCCATCATCGTCCACGACCACAGAATGTGCAGCATCTCGTTTTTGTTTTATGAAGTCCTTGTCAAAGCCTCGTACGAAGCAAGTGTGTTTGCATCTCAATCTTTGTGTTATATACCATGCACCGACACTTAGTACATGGACACGCCGCAGTCTCTCCTGGATAAGTGCCTTCAAAGGTTGTCTCAATGAATTTTTCAAATCCGACTTGCCATGCATCATTTGTCCGTGCCAATAGCATCCAACTGAAATCATCATTTGCCATTGGAAAAAACTCCCAGCAACAATAGTCTTCTGAACACAAAAAAGGAGCTCAGGATTAAAATAAGGAAATATAAAATAACATTAATATGTAACTAACAATCTCATTACTTTCATGCGGATTAATGATATATACCTTAGGGATTCTTGCAGAAGGATGGCGTCGATCGTGACATATGGTGTAAGTGTTCGTCGCGTCCTGCCGTCACCGACTAGTGGAGTGGATCAACGTCGCTGCCTATTTAAAGTATACAATCATGGGAGCGGCTACGGAAAAGCTAGCAAATACAGAAAAGCTACCTACCTTATATACTCAATTGAGAAATTGCTAAAACTAGCATAATGAACTAGTTGTACAAGATGGATAAAACAAGATCGCGTCTTGTACAGGCACGATATTAGTTGTCTAGTGCCAGCAGATATGCACGAACTAATTGATTTATAATATTTATGTATGCTATGTTGCTAAGTATATATCAAGGCGTACGTACGGACAAAAACCGAGCTATGTAGAATATATGCAAGGGCGAAGCTAGGATTTCACTACTTGATTAACCTAAATTCTAATCCAAATACAAACGAGATTGGGATGGCCAGTTCGCGGCATAATACACGACATTGAATTAATAGTTCCTCAATCTCGTACCTTGCTAGCTAGCTTGTTCGCTAGAGGCAGGGGTCACGACGCAGCAGGCGATCACCGAGTGCGCGGGTCTCGCGTACACCAGCATATGACCATAATATGATTAACTCGGATCACCGAGTGCGCGGGTCTCGAGGCGATCTCCATCTATATGATTAACTGGATCACGAAAGCAACACGTGAAAAGGAATCGGACCAGGATACGACCAGAATCAAAACTGGAATACAATAAAAAAGAAAAAGAATCGGACAAGGTAATATATGTCACGTTGGGCTTTGTTTACCGAATTTTGAAGAGTCTTAGTCGGACTTGCTACGTAAGGATAAAAAATTAAGAAGAAGCACACGAGGATATGACGATGGGCTTTAATTTGTTTACGTAAATTTTTAAGAGGCCTAAACCGGACCGGACGTGCTAATTAACTCGTAGACATTGAGGATAAAAAATTAAAAAGAATCGGACCAGGATATCCGAAGTTGGGCTTTGTTTACGTAATTTCAAAGAGGCTTCCTAATTGACTAGTATGTTGAGGTTTTGACGGGCCATGAAACTTGCGAATTTTGGGCCAAGACTTCAGGTGGGGTCCACAAAGTAATCTATTGCGACTACTAAAATATTGTTTCAATACTACCTAGGCAGTAGCAACCAAATCGGTGTTCGTTGCAACAGCTAAGACTAATTACAACGACACGGATATGGTTGCAATATCTAAGACTCCTATCGCAACAGTTAAAGTTTTGGGTTGCCATAAAACATACTCTTTTGCAACGCTATATGAAACTAATACCAACGATTCATATTCGTTGCAACATTTCCAACTATTGCAACCATTAGGAAAAAACGTGGTAATAACATTGACATAATTGCAACGCAATTGGGTTGGTTGCTATAAATCCTACTTATTGCAACGAAAAAAGTTCAATTGCAACACTACACTATTAGTGGCAACATGCCCTCCTATTGCAACCAAATTCGACTATTGTCGCAATAACCCCTATGTATTGCAACAAAAACCACGTTGTTGTGACAAAATCCGTGGCATTAGCCTGGAAACCTTGTAGTGGAGGACTCGATGGATGAGAAAATGTTGAGAATTTTAGTTGCCCGACCTTCAAAGACTCGTGGTGACTTATCGAGCGTACGATATTAATGGTTTTACTTTTCACACTTCAAAGAAGGACACGAAAAGTAAGTGTCAAAGCAACGGAGTTCGAGTTGAAGCCCTTGATGACGATAACAATTACACCTCATATTATGGGTATATAGAGGAAATTTGGGAGCTGAACTATGGACCAGATTTGCAAGTTTCTGTCTTCAAATGCAAATGGGTCAAACACCCAAGTGGGGTGGAGGTCGATGAATACGGGTTAACCCTCATCGATCCGAAGAATGTAGGTTATAAAGATGACCCGTGGATACTTACTAAGGTAGCAGAACCAGTGTTTTATATACTCGATCCAAAGGATGAGAAGAAGCACATTGTTATTTCCGGTAAACAAAGAATACTTGGAGTGGATGGGGTCGACGATCAAGATGCATACAATCGAGTATGATGAATTTCCATTATTCGTGGATCCGAAAAAATTTAAAGTCGTTGAAGCAAAACTATCGTATCAAGGAATGCCATACCTGCGCACAGATTACGAAGGAAAAATCGTTCAAGGACAATGTACCTTAATTATTCCATTGCGATGTACCTATGATGTACTTAGATATGTTTCAGCAATTTTAATTAATTTCATAATATTTTAATGAATTTAAGCAAAATAAATGAACTTAATAACCTGTTCATTTTTTCTGCCACTTATATCAATTTAACAAGTTTTAAATAATTTTTCATCAACTTTAATTAATTTAATAATATTCTATTGATTTTCAACAACGTTAATAGATTTAATAACTTGTTAATTATTTTTCTGCCACTTAAATTAATTAACATCTTTTAAATAATTTTCCAGGAACTTTAAATAGTTTAACCACATTTAACAATTATCTAAAAATTGCTAATAATTATTTAATAATTCCACCTGTTAATAATTTTTTAGCCACATAAATTAAATTATCAATAATTAAATAATTTTATAATTGTAGCTATAGCCATGGTTGACTTCTTCAACCGTGGCTATAGCAGCGAGTGCTTGCGACGGGCGGGGGTTTAGTACCACCTCGCTCTGTCCAAAGTCGCTCGTGCCGACTTATAAGCTCCACTCCGTGAGATCACTTTGAACTTACTAATACATTATGGGCCTACTCCGGCTTGTAGGTCGTCCTGTTTGTGCTAGGCCGCTTTGATCTCGTACTAATTATTGGGTCGACGTTCTCGGGCCCATGGGCCAAAATTTTAACTTTTCGTATGTTTATTATAACTCTTTCGATTTAAATTCTAAAACTTATTTATATATTTAGTTTTAAATTATAAAATTTGTATATATATTTAGTTAAAATATTGTGATGAGCCCAAGGCTCATCAAATCAATTATACAAGGAACTCTCAAAATACTTGCAATAATTCAATCCTTGAAGATGGTAATTCTATGGAAACTCTATTTTTCAGTTTGGAGATTTTTCTATTTCTATTGATCAATGCATGGAAAGGGAAGAAAATAGTTTATTACATGGCTTTGTGCAACCTGGATGCAAGAAAATATTTGTTGGGGCTAATCTGAAGCAGAAGGACAAGCAACAAGAGAAGTCATCTCCAGGTATTTTAGCTGGCTCTATGCGTGTGCCATCTGATTAAGAATGCATTAGCACGTGGCCGGAATATTTTATTACACCTGCATGTACCTAGGTTGTGAGTTGAGGCTAAGTTGCCTTAAACATGGTTGAGTCGGACCTGGTCATTTGTTCGAGTCAGAGTAGCTCTGGGTTATTAGGCTGTGGTGCAGTCAGAATAGAGTACCGGTCTAGTCCAGCTTGGAGTCCGGCCCGTGTGGCGCCTGTGCGCACATAATAAAAATGCCAAAGTCGGTCATGCAGATCAGGTTTTGAGGTTTTAGGTTTTATGGTGTTTCCCGTTGAGGCTTTCCTCCCGAGAAATAGAGATGGTGATGCCATCTGATATCCTACACTGAAGATCATCCGTCTTGGATTGTTTGGAGCACGTGATCAAGCTGCCGGAGCTTGGGTGCGACTCTGATTCTCACTAGAATCTAATTCTTCTGATCGTGGCATCTGAAGCCACGGGTGGAAGACCTATCTAGGGTTTGGTTTCCAATCTTGTAAGCTGATCCTTTATCAACCAATATATGCTCTGTGGTTAATCTCGTGGAGTAATTCTATCGTTATGCTAATTACTCTTGTACGGCTTGGGCCTATTTAATCTGAAGTTACCTCTGAACTTGTTGCCGTGAGACTATTGAAGGTGCTGGTGTGTTTGATTGTTGGTTAATTGCCCTAAGATAATTTGCTATCGGTGAGGCAAGATTTCATAATTTATTGCTTGACCTGCTAGTACTTGTGAGACCACAGTTGATGCTATTATAGAATTGACACTACAGTGAAGAGTATTGTTATCCTGGTTCTTTTTCTCAATAAAAATTCAGAGAAGTCATTGCTAGCTAATTTGTACCGTGAAAGATTGGGACAAACACTCGGACACCGTTGTCGTGTCCTTATCATTTGGTATCGTAGCTGGACCCATGTTAAGAAGGGGAGAATGATGAGGACATCCTCCATTATTAGCCGTTGGCAAAGACGCAACAAAGATGGGCTAGTCCCAGCTTGTAGTCGGGCGGCGACCGTGTGAGCCTCTAAATAATCCCACCTTGCTTAGCTTGGGAAGAGGAAACCACCTTAAAAGGGAGAGCTCCCCTTCCCCTACCGGACTAGTCTTTTAGGGAGATTGGGCCTTTTCCCGAGTGGGTGCGCCGGAGTTGCGGTGCTAAGATTGCGGGGGCCAGGTCGTGTGTACCTGAAGCCGGATCGGTGTGTCGTGCTGCCGGAGTTGTGGTGCTAAGACTGCAGGTTCAGGTCATGGATCTAGAATCGGGTCGGTGTGTCGCACTTTTCCAACCCCACCGGGCCAGCATGTATCATTTGGTATCGTAGCTGGACCCATGTTAAGAAGGGGAGAATGATGAGGACATCCTCCATTATTACCCGCTGGCAAAGACGCAACAAAGATGGGCTAGTCCCGGTTGTAGTCGGCGGCGACCGTGTGAGCCTCCGAATAATCCCACCTTGCTTAGCTTGGGAAGAGGAAACCACCTTAAAAGGGAGAGCCACCCTTCCCCTACCGGACTAGTCTTTTAGGGAGATTGGGCCTTTCCCCGAGTGGGTGCGCCGGAGTTACGGTGCTAAGATTGTGGGGGCCAGGTCGTGTGCACCGAGCCGGATCGGTGTGTCGTGCTACCGGAGTTGTGGTGCTAAGACCGTAGGTTCAGGTCGTGGATCTAGAATTGGGTCGGTGTGTCGCACATTTCCAACCCCACCCGGGCCAGGATGTATCATTTGGTATCGTAGCTGGACCCATGTTAAGAAGGGGAGAATGATGAGAACATCGTCCATTATTACCCGTTGACAAAGACGCAACAAAGATGGGCTAGTCCCAATTGTAGTCGGGCGGCGACCGTGTGAGCCTCCGAATAATCCCACCTTGCTTAGCTTGGGAAGAGAAAACCACCTTAAAAGGGAGAGCCACCCTTTCCCTACCAGACTAGTCTTTTAGGGAAATTGGGCCTTTCCCGAGTGGGTGCGCCGGAGTTGCGGTGCTAAGATTGCTGGGGCCAGGTCGTGTGTACCCGAATCCGGATCGGTGTGTCGTGCTACCGGAGTTGTGGTGCTAAGACTGCAGGTTCAGGTCGTGGATCTAGAATCGGGTCGGTGTGTCGCACTTTTCCAACCCCACCGGGCCAGGATGTATCATTTGGTATCGAGCTGGACCCATGTTAAGAAGGGGAGAATGATGAGGACATCCTCCATTATTTTCCGCCGGCAAAGACGCAACAAAGATGGGCTAGTCCTAGTTGTAGTCGGGCGGCGACCGTGTGAGCCTCTCGAATAATCCCACCTTGCTTAGCTTGGGAAGAGGAAACCACCTTAAAAGGGAGAGCCACCCTTCCCCTACCGGAGTAGTCTTTTAGGGAGATTGGACCTTTCCCCGAGTGGGTGCGCCGGAGTTGCGGTGCTAAGATTGCGGGGGCCAGGTCGTGTGTACCGAAGCCGGATCGGTGTGTCGTGCTACCGGAGTTGTGGTGCTAAGACTGCAGGTTCAGGTCGTGGATCTAGAATGAGGTCGGTGTGTCGCACTTTTCCAACCCGACCTGGGCCAGGATGTATCATTTGGTATCGGTTTAGTCGGGCTGCTCACGGTGCTCTAGTCTTTGTGTGATGGATTCTTATGATTTTGATGTATACGCTAAGTTTGTGCCGATGCTATATCCTACATGTTCTCCATCGAGTATTATGAGTGGGAGGATGCTATGGTGGAATTTTATAGGATTGGTGAATTGCCATTAACCCAGTTGGTAAATTTGTCAAAGAAAACCATCTCTTGTCATGTATATTTATGGTTGTGGAATTTGAAACAGAAGCATGGTAAGAACTATTGTAGTTCTTGGGTAGAGTTGAAGGAAGTATTACGACATAAATTTGACCCACCAGTTGTTAAGGATAAATGTTTTGCTAGCACCAAACAGCGTGCTGCTCCTATGGTGTCCGGTGGAATGGACATGTGTGCTGCTGCTAATATGGATTCTATCCCTAAACAAAAGCTATCATCATCTGATAATGCTCCTGATCCTTTTGGTATAAATGAAATTAAAGCTTCTACTAGGACAGAAGTATTACTGTCAAAAGGTGACTCTGGTTTGTTGCTTCAAAATTGTGTTGAAGAGAAAGATGTACCTGGTATTGCTGAAATATCATCTACATTAGAGCTGCACATTGATGGTCCTAATCCACCAGCAATGGAACAATCTGATGATACCTCAAATGGCTTATCTTTGATGCCACATGAAGTACAAAGTGATGGCACAATTGCAAATGTGAATGGGCAGCGTTGTAATATATTTCAATCGGAGTTCAAAATTAAAGATAAGGTATGCAAATTAATTATTGATGGTGGCAGTTTCACTAATGCTATCAGTTCAGATATGGTGCATGCATTATCTTTATGTACATGGAGGCTTCCTACTCCGCGTTATGTGCAGTGGATGAACTCATGTGGCACACTAAAAATTACTCACAGGACGAGAGTAAAATTTTCAATGGGTGATTATATTGATTCTGTGGATTGTGATGTGGCACCAATGAGTGCGTCTCATTTGTTACTTGGTAGGCCATGGCAATTTGATCTTGATGCTAAACATGGTGGTCGATCGAACTGTTATTCATTTGTTCACAAGGGTGTGCATCATCTGCTGAAACCAAAGCTCGACAGTGATATTAAAGCTGAGGTGTTTGCTCCTATGAAAAAGAAAAGACATCCTGCAGATAGTATCTCAAAGCCAAGGATGGCTTTGCTTCAGCAAGGGAGAGTGATGTGGTTATTTCAGATCCAATGCAAGCTACATATAGTACATCTAGTGTTCCTAAAGAACATTTGGTGTATGCTGGTGATAGTAATATCACTAGTAGTGCACCAAAGGATGAGACCAATATCAAGTCTTCTATTGTTTCTCAAAGCAACTGCAACGATTTAACAAATGCATCTAGTGTTACAGAGAGTATCTCCAAGCCAATAATGACTTTACTGCATACAGGAGAGAGTTATAAGACGAATAGATTATCCACTGGCATGTCTGAAATAAGTTGTGATGATTTACAAGCTACTGTAAATCAATTTAGCAATTCTGGAAATACGTCTCAAAAATCTGATGTCAAATCGGTACCAATTGGTTCTATTGCTTGTCCGTTAAAAGAGGAGAAAGACGATAATCCATCTGAAGCTGAGTTAAGAAAACCTTCATTCATTGTTGGTGGTTTGCAGGTCATCTTCAGTAAAACAATTGTTGCAAATAAGGAAAAACCGATTGATACATCCTCAAAGCTGAGGACGGCTTTGTCACTGGGGAGAGGAAGTGATGAGACAATGTCAATAAGACATCCATTTGTAGCTGCCAATGTCGCTGAAAGTGTATATATACACACGTCTGGTGCTACTGAAAATTCTTGCATCGATACGGAAATTGCAGGTAACATGGAAAAGGTGGTTCTGGTCCCTCCTGTTGTACCAACTACATCAGCTCATTTTTCTGAAGTTGTTCAAAATATTGCATCTCAATACAATCGCAATAATTCTGAAACTGCCATTGATGATTCGAGACAATAGATTGCTATTAATTCTTGTTGTATCGCTAATGAATTAAATAAAGAGAAGGTTATTCATGTTGAAAACATGACAATAGCTGCAAGCTATGATTCACCCACAAATGAAGCTCTTCAAATTACACCAAAGCCGAGGACGGCTTTGTTTCAAGAAGGGAAGGATGATGAGCTCAAGGCTCATCAAATCAATTATACAAGGAACTCTCAAAATACTTGCAATAATTCAATCCTTGAAGATGGTAATTCTATGGAAACTCTATTTTTCAGTTTGGAGATTTTTCTATTTCTATTGATCAATGCATGGAAAGGGAAGAAAATAGTTTATTACATGGCTTTGTGCAACCTGGATGCAAGAAAATATTTGTTGGGGCTAATCTGAAGCAGAAGGACAAGCAACAAGAGAAGTCATCTCCATATATTTTAGCTGGCTCTATGCGTGTGCCATCTGATTAAGAATGCATTAGCACGTGGCCGGAATATTTTATTACACCTGCATGTACCTGGGTTGTGAGTTGAGGCTGAGTTGCCTTAAACATGGTTGAGTCGGACCTGGTCATTTGTTCGAGTCTGAGTAGCTCTGGGTTATTAGGTTGTGGTGCAGTCAGAATAGAGTACCGGTCTAGTCCAGCTTGGAGTCCGGCCCGTGTGGTGCCTGTGCGCACATAATAAAAATGCCAAAGTCGGTCATGCAGATCAGGTTTTGAGGTTTTAGGTTTTATCGTGTTTCCTGTTGAGGCTCTCCTTCCGAGAAATAGAGATGGTGATGCCATCTGATATCCTACACTGAAGATCATCCGTCTTGGATTGTTTGGAGCACGTGATCAAGCTGCCGGAGCTTGGGTGCGACTCTGATTCTCACTAGAATCTAATTCTTCTGATCGTGGCATCTGAAGCCACGGGTGGAAGACCTATCTAGGGTTTGGTTTCCAATCTTGTAAGCTGATCCTTTATCAACCAATATATGCTCTGTGGTTAATCTCGTGGAGTAATTCTATCCTTATGCTAATTACTCTTGTACGGCTTGGGCCTATTTAATCTGAAGTTACCTCTGAACTTGTTTCCGTGAGACTATTGAAGGTGCTGGTGTGTTTGATTGTTGGTTAATTACCCTAAGATAATTTGCTATCGGTGAGGCAAGATTTCATAATTTATTGCTTGACCTGCTAAGTACTTGTGAGACCACAGTTGATGCTATTATAGAATTGACACTACAGTGAAGAGTATTGTTATCCTGGTTCTTTTTCTCAATAAAAATTCAGAGAAGTCATTGCTAGCTAATTTGTACCGTGAAAGATTCGGACAAACACTCGGACACCGTTGTCGTGTCCTTATCATATTGAATAAACAATGTTTAGGTTTAATTTTATTTGAAATCCTAAAAAATAACAAGGTATAATTTAAAAATTTTAAAAAATAAAAACCGATACATAACCATTTTTAAGTGTCGGTTAGTAATTTAATTATTTTTGAACAATTTAAATCAATTAAACAATATTTTTTAAAATGACAATAGTGATTTGGGCCTCACTCTTAATATGAGGCCCATTAGTAGTTCATCCACTAGTTCATTCAGGTTGTGTTTTTTTTAATTCCTATTTAAATTTTGAAACTTGTATATAGAATTTTAAATATTGTCCAAATTTATCGATTCTTGTTTCTAAATTTGTGTAAAATTCCAATCTATCCATTTCCACTTTGTTTTGTAAGAATCTCCAAACTATTTTATTGAATTTTCTTGAAATTTATTTAGGGAACGTTTTGACATTTGTTTAATCATTTTTATTTCATAAACCGTATCGATTTTAACCTCAACATTCGGTCGGTATGCATGCCATTAATAAACACACACGTGGTATTTCTGGTTCAATATTTTTAAAACATATAATTGTGTTTGGTACCAAACAACATGAGTTTCGAGTATAAAACTCCACTCACTCGAGACACATAGTCCCATTTGAACTAATTTTTTGTAAAAATCTTTTAAAAAAATTATAAAAAATATAAGTGAGTTCGAATGCTCGGGAAACAGATGTCATGCCAAAATGTAGGTCAAACGGGCTTATAGTTTGCAAATGATAAATGTGCAAAATAATAGAAAAAACATGGTGTCATTTGATTTTTTTATCTGGACAATTTTTATTATTTTTGAATTGAAAATTGGCACACACATCTTGTTGGATTTTTATAAATTATTTGGGTCATGTAAAAGTCGAGAAAACAATTTTGTAGATCAAATATTATATTAAAAAGTTATGCAGAACAAAAAACAAAAAATACATATGTGTTTGTAAACAACTAAAACAAGGGCATGCCAAAAATTATATGCAAAGGCATTATAGTTTTTAGAATAAAAATTGAAGAAGTAAAAGAAAAATTACACAAGAAAAAAAAACTCACTCAATGACAAGTGGGGCTGAAGGAAACAATAGCCACGGTTGGTTTGGTAATGAACCGTGGCTATTGTATGTGTCTCGACATGTGGGCCCCACATGTCGGTGGGAGCAACAATAGCCACGGTTGGTGTTGATGTGAGCCGTGGCTATTGTTATTTGTTCCACCGACATGTGGGACCCGCTCCACCATCGCCAACCGTGGCTAATGGTGGCTATAAAGCCGGCCGCGTCGGTGCCCAACCCTATCTCGGTGGTCGCCTTGGACAACCACGCCGTTAGGTCGCCCATTTCTGCGCGCCGCCCTCCCCGCAAGCTCCTCCTTGCCTACGCTGTGACATCCCATGTCACGATTAAGGCTAATCATGCAGTTAGTACCCTAATCACATCCCTAATTAGGCACTAATGAGAATCACCCAAGGGAAGAGAAGAAAAATAAAAAGAGAAAAAGGAAAAACCTAACTAAAACCCTAACCCTAACCAACCCCTAAGGGAAGTGCAAAAATTATAAAGAACTAGCCACATATTTTTGCACCATCTTGTTGCTCATGCCAAATAATGATTTTACAGCATTTTTACAAAATTTTTGGATCAAATTTTAAAAGCTCAAAAATTCAAATTTGAATTCAAAACAGCACTGTTTATGAATTTTATATGAATTTTTGGGAACCGATTCAAAACTTTGACCTAAAACAAAAAAGGTAGATCATTTCGTGCTGATTCACCCTGTATTTTTTGTTTAATTTTTGGAGCACCAGAAGTATCGTTTTTGTTCAAAAAACCGAAAACCCAGATTTGAATTCGAAATTTCTTCATTCGAGCTCATTGCCCAGTGGGCAATGGCGGCCTTGCCCGCCGGTCTGCCGCCTCCGCACCTGCCCCAGCACGCGCCTGTCCCGTCCCGTCACACCCACGCCCCAAGGCAGGTCCCCAACCACCTGGTGTACCCGCCGGCCAACAGGGAACCGGCTGGAGTTACTCCTCCCCGTCCATGCTATGTCCTGCGCTCCTCCTATGGACAAAACCAGCAGCAGGCCGTGTGCCACCCATCCAGCCAGCACTCCCTCCTCCTCTGGTCGCTCTCAACACACCAGGCCTCAGAGCCACTCCTCCTCCCTTGCCGGCAAGCGCAGCAATAGAAGGAAGCGAAACCTCATCTGTTTCGCACTGCCGCAGGTCATTGTTGCTGCTGCTCCTCCACGGTAAGCCCCAAGGCCTAGCTCCACCTCATACGGGTGCGCAAGGATCCCCTCTAGTCTCCCCTTGAAGGAATTTGTATTTGGTGCAGGGAGCGCGATGAATTTGGAGAAAGAATCGTCGTCGTTTCTGCTGTCCACCGCGAGCTGCGTCCTGTGGCAATTTCGTAATTTTCCGCGAAGTCAAATGCCCCATGGCAGTTTTGTAAATAGTTCGAACTTTATTGCATTTTAGAAAATCCATATCTTTCGATCTAAAAGTTTAAAAATTGCAAACAAAAATGTTTTGGAAACTAAAAAACTAGTACTTTCATAAGAGTAACACGAACTTGTCAGATCCGGAAGGTTTCATATTTTTACAAAAATGACAAAAGTCAATCCCTGAAAACTTATCTAGGTCATAACTTTAACACTATATATCCAAAAATTATGCCACTTGGCCAAAACCTTCACCTAAGCATACATGAATTTCTGGCACTGGAAGATCTGCATTTCATCTCATATTTTTCAAGTTATTGTATTTCTTGCATTCTCTGTATTTAATTTTTAATTAAATCTGTATATTTTATTTTTGTATGAAACTTGGTAATTAATTTCCTCTTAGTACTGTTCATGTGCAGAAAAGTCCATGTTAAATTTTTGAGCATGTTAAATAATTAATTTGGCAAACCCTAGATCTAAATCCCAAAAAGGTCATTTTCAGCACATATGTAATTAGTTTCATATCTCTAAAAATTATGTTTCTGCATGTTTATGTGATTCCCAATGTTCACCATATCCCCTAGCACTTCATGGCAGGTTCAGTCAAAAGGTTTCATATATTTCACGTATGTGTTGATTTTTGAGACCGAATTCTTATTTAAAGTGAAATCGTCATCGCATGTGATGCTAAACACTTGAGCCTAAGTCTCCGAATTGCATTTTAAGGACTTACTAAATCTTAGTGCTGAACCTACAAGAAACACAGCACCCATGTCCATGTTTTTAAGTCTTTGTTCATGTATTAGTAGGATGATGCTTGTGTATGTAATTAATTTCCCGTAAATGGAAACAAGAGTTATAGTCCTCGCTTATTAGGGTTTGATTGAACAAAACTTTTTATTGAATTCGTTCATGTGCATCCCTACAAAAACAGCACGCATGCATTGCCATCCTCATCGACCTTGTATTCATATCACTTATGCATTGCATTTCATCTTCTAGGTGACGGCGCCGAATTGAACCCGCCGGAAGAGACGATTGCAACGCTCAACGCTTGTGAGGCTAGTGCTAACTTCGATCACTCTCAAGGCAAGCCCTGGTGCATTCCTATTATTTTAAAATGTTTTCTTTATCACTCTATTAAGGATGATGAATGTGTATTTAAGTTTTTAGGCGTTGATTGGAAATCCACATGCATAAATTCCTATATGTCCTATGTCGCTTTTGTGTCATATCCTCGTTAGAATTGCTATGCTATGTTATGGAGTCAACGATAGATTGGGGATCTCACTCATGGCTTATGATTAAATGTGAACATGATGAATTTGGTTAAAATTGAGAACACCCCATTGTGGCTCCGCGAACAAGTTTGAGTTGTGTACCACTTGCATACCTTTCTTATGGGGATTGGTAAACCTATGTAGCTTGTAAGTTGTAAAGTGAGCCGGATATCTCACCGACCCGGAGGTGATGTGTATGGTACGGTGGTTGCACGGGTTGAGGACCGTTGGAGAGTACATGGGTTAAGCCTTGGGCGCGTTGTTAAACGGTCGCAAGGGGACGTGTACTCGGGGTCGGTGGCCCCGTGTTTTACTTTACGATGAACTCGCGAACGGTGGCCATACGTGTTCTTAAATGATGCATATGTCGTGCATTTGGGTTCTTTCCTGCAGGATTAATAATTCGATAATTATCGCCGTTTCCTCTCGGTTAATGAGTACCTCTTGGTTCGAGCAGTTCGCAATGTGTAGTAATGGAAAGAGATGAATGGCTTGCTGTTTTATATTGCTACAAATTTATATTGCAAACTCTTGTCTTGCTAGTATGCTCACTAAAGTTTCTTTCATGCAACAACCCTATTAATTTGGGCTAAGTAATAAAATTGCCAACCTAATTAGCGTAGGTGCTATTTATGCAAAAGGCCAAGTTAAACCGGTCAAGCCCCATGCATCTAGGAGTAGGTCTTAGATGACCAATTTGACGGGTAAGACTTGCGGAGTATGTTAGATACTCGGGCTTTGCCACTACATGTTGATTTACGGGTTTCCCGCAAGCCGGGTTTTGTGATTGTTGTGGTAAGGTGGTTTGGGATGGAGAAGAGCCCAAAGAGAGGACCATTGAATGGGTCCCTAGCTCTCCGACCCATGATGAGTGAGCCATGGCATAGGCCGGCATGGTTCATTTAAGTTATCTATGTATCGTCGAGTTATGTATTTCGCTTCCGCACTTTAATTTCGAACAAAGATCGGGGCTATGTAAGACTTAATTTCGAACCTAATGTACCTTTATTTCGAACCCTATGTTGTAATCAAGACTTAATTATGTAAACTTGTAATCCGTGAATGTTTGTTAATGTGATGCTATGTATGGTTGCTTCGTCAATCATCTCCCAAGGCGATCCGTACCACACTTAACTATCTTTCGGGATAGGGGTGTGACATACGCCGCACCCTCCCCGTGGCCTAGGCCCCGCGAGCTTCTCCTCGCCTCACAGGCGTCGTCTCCTCCCAGCTCCGCCTCCCGGATCTGCCCGGTTAGCTACTCCTCGTGGCATCCGTGAGCTCGTCGCCGCTTCTTCCCTCTTCCATTGGCCCGCGGTGCCGACGAGCGCCCCGCGACCCCGACGAGCTCGCCCCTCCGCCCGGCCGCGTGCGCCTCCTCTAGCCCGCCGCTGCTCCCGCGCTCATCACCTTCCTCCTTGGGTTCCTCACCGGGCTCGCGCGCGTCGGCGTGGCCTCCTACCAGCTCGGCCTCCCGGATCCGTCCGACGAGCTATGCCTCATGGCGTCCGTGAGCTCGTCGCCGCCTCTTCCCTCCTCCACCGGCCCGCGGTGCTGACGAGCGTCCCCGCAGCCCCGACGAGCTCGCCCCTCTGCCCCGGCCGCGTGCGCTCCGGTCCGGTCGCGCGCTCTTCCCCTCCGTGGTTGTTTGCTTACTGTTGTGATATCTATACAGCAACTCCGCAATGCTAGGGAATTTCTGTATGTGTCATGAATTTATGTATGTGTTGGATTGCGAATTGCTGAGTTGCTCAATCTCTCTGTATGTGCTGAATTGCTGAGTTTCTATATGTGCCGTGATAATCTATCAATGGTAGTAGTTGCTGACAGCCTCGGAATGTTATTTAGGATGTTATGCTACATTTGAGATGCAAGCCATGCTGCTAGGTGGTTGATTGTTGAGTTTTTGTATGTGCCGATTGCTACTTACAGTAGGCATTTGTTAAGAAAATAAAGGAAAGGGGAAATAAAAATTGATGATGTTGTGCTACATTTGAATTTCTGTATGTTACACTTGCTACTTACACTATGTTGAGACATGGATGTTCAATTTGTTATTAGCTAAACACATCTGCTCAATTTTGTTCACTCTTTAAGACATGGATGTTCAATTTGTTATTAGCTAAACACACAGTTTGAGGCAGTTTTCATAAATCTGGGTGCCAAATTTGACTAGGGCCTTTTAACGAAAGTTGTAGATGGTTTCGCAAACTTTCCAACGCATATTTATATGCCTTTTTTCGTTGGATAAAATGAGAGTTATGCTTGTCTGAATGTTGTTGTTTCTCTTTCGTCAGTTTCCGTCGGGTTTCAGTTCGTTGTTGCAACAAACTGTTTTGAGTGTCCTTCTAAAATTATTTAGAGGTCGAATTTGTCCAGGGTTATATGGAGTATATTGTAGCCCTATATACCCTCTTTCCATAGAATACTTGAACTCTTGTTTTGGCTCACTAGTTTGTGATGCTGTTTGACAGATTCTGTCAGTTAGATTGTGGAGCCATTTAGACATAGTAAATTACGATATTAAATTTGGAAATGAATACCAAAGTTGTGGCTTGTTAAATGAAGATGCTTGCAGAGTATTTTTTTGCTATCATTGCAATTATAGTTTTAGTGTTATGAAAATGACAAGCAGCACTGCTGCTGTATATTAAAATGAAGCATTTTGCTATTTTTGCCGATTGCGGGTTTGGAGCGTAGGAGAGCTTTGAATATTGTTTGTAAATGATGTATGGAATGTTTGTACTGATATGCTTAAGCTATTTCTGTTGATCGATGATTGAGATCCTCTTGCATTCCAGTACCTAGTAGCAAGTAGTAAAGCTTTGCCGTGAATTGCCTTGTTAATCTTTGTGTCCTGAATTGTTCATTTATTTTGTGAATTATGTCAAATATGTTGCACCTATTCATGCTAGGCTTGCTGATTTAAGTGCTCTATGGTTGAATAAGTACCAATGCTGTTATAAAAACACCTATAAAAGCCTTTGTGCTCTATGGTTTAATATATAAAAGCACATATTTTTTCTCGATCTCTTCCTCTCTTTTCTCCTCTCTTTAATGGCTAGACCATAGTTTTTAAATAAAAACCATTTCCTCCTCTCTCTTTCGTCTCCTTAATCTCTTCCTCTCTTTCCGCTCATTTCTCCTCTATTTCCTCTCTTTTCTCCTCTCTTTCATCTCTTTTCTCCTCCAATTCATGGTCTAGCCATGCTCGATGATGAAAGCGGGCAAAGTGAGATGAGTGTGACAGCATGGACCGCATCCTCGGATGTTGGAAACATGTTGACATACGACTCGATGACCTTAACGATAGCGTTGGATGGCCGTTCATTCGACAACCCGCACCGAGAGCAAAAAATCCTAACTTTTTGGCGAGATGATGATTGTTGATAGAAGAGGAGTTAGGCTGGGGGATCAATATAGAATGTAGGGTGTCTTTCATTAGGAAGGTTGGTCAAACAATATGCAAGACATACCGCAACTCGTACGACCTTAGGTAGACATGGTCGGATGCTTGGGTATTCTCTCGGATCATCTTTGTGATGTGTATGGCACATTATATTTGATTTTTCGGAGGATACCCAAGTATCCTGACCTATTTACCTTGAGGTCGTATAAATTGTGGTATCCATTGCATAGTGTGCACCTGCCTTTCTTATGAAAGTGTTCTACATTGTATGTCCATCCTCCTCATCTGCATCCTCTTCTATCCCATTCCGATGCCATGGAATATACTCCTTTTCTTGGAAAAAATATATTTTCAACTAAGTCTTCAAAAAAAATATAACTTTTTGGCAGATGACGATGACTCTTGATAAGCATCTCGTATATATAGGAGAAGGGGAAGATGGGGTGGAAGAATGTAGAATGTAGGATGTCTTTCATTAGGAAGGTTGGTACAATAAAATGCAAGACATACCGCAACTCGTACGACCTTAGGTTGACATGGTCGGATGCTTGGGTATTTTCCGGATCATCTTTGTAATGTGTATGACACATTATATTTGATTTTCTGGAGGATACCCAAGTATCTTGACCTATTTACCTCGAGGTCGTATAAATTGTGGTATGCATTGCATAGTGTGCACCTGCCTTTCTTATGAAAGTGTTCTACATTGTATGTCCTTCTATCTCGTCTTCCTCTTCTTCTATTTGATTCCGATGCTATCCATGTTACGATGCCAATGCTAAATAATCCTTTTCTGTCATCTTGTCTCTATTTTAACTCTTTCCTCTAATTATTTGCTGCTAAATCTTTTCATTGTTACGCTTAAGGTATCAAATTCTATAATGGCGGATAAGATACCATTACAAGATAATCCGAAAGACAGTCCCCGATCCAAGTATACACAAGAGGATGTTGTGAATATGAACCATGAAAGCTCCGCATGAAGTGGAGAATGGGAAGAACCGGAGGATCCTCACCCCCCCCCAGACCTCGTGAACCTAGGGGTATTAATGAGTACCCAGATTACGTGCCCTTAGAAGAGGTATCACGTCAAATGTGATTCTTTCTTAAAATTTTTCAAGTTTCCCGTATTAGTATATTACTGAGCTTTAATGATTCTTTATATGGTAGGTTCCTCGACGAAGTGTTCGTCGTGCCTTGGCCGCACAAGCGACACATTCCATGGCTTGCGAAGACACACCTCATGAGGATCAAACGGAAAACATAGCGGCCCGTGAGTCCACCAAAAAGCGCAAGCGTGAGGGTAAACGGTCCGCGAACAAGGCTGAGGGCACATATGAGGTGACAACACTGGACCCCGCCGATCGGGAGCCTGTTGAACCAATGGATGTCCATGCAAAACGGCGGAACCGTTGTGGTGTTGTTGTCGGGGAGAAATGCAAAATAACCTGGACCGAATGTAAGGTGGTTCCTCAAGAGCGCAAAGAAAAAATGTGGAATGCCGTTAGATCACACATCCTCTTCCCACCGGCGGACCTCGAGAAAGCCAAGAAGGCAACGTTGACCGCAATGTCACATATCTTTCAAGAATGGAGGTCTCGACTAAACTGCCATTATGTGAAACGTGGCATAACACCGTTTGACGATTATGGTCAAATAAGGCCACGGGATCGGGAACTATTTGTTCAGCAGAAGACAGATGGACCTGCCAAGGACCTTAGTGCAAAGATGTTAGAGCTGGACAGGAAAAATAAGTACAAGCCACACTTGGGCCCGGCGGCTACAAGAAAAAGATTCCGGAGTGCAAGGCGATGGAAGAAAAGCTCCGTGCGGAAGGAAAGCCTGATCCACTAGAGGGCCTCGAGCCGCGCACGTTAAGATGGATGAAAATGGGGAGATTATTCCGATGGACGCGGAATCGGTGCAAGTTATCCAGCAATTGACGGGTGACATCAAGTCGCAGATGCGATGCTGGTGTTATTCAATCTGAATATCACGGAGACCAACTCTCTCTTCTGTGGGGACCAAAGAGCATGGCGGGCAGGTGTGAGCGGTGTCCTCCAAGGAAACTTGGAAAGAGGGTTTCTCCTCTAGCTCTTCCGGCTCGTTGTACAAAAAACATAAATTTCACGAGAAAGATAAGCGGGAGAGGGACAAGGAAGAGTGGAGGAGACAGATGAAGATGTACCAAGGCGACATGCGAAGTGGAAGTATCCCCAGTACGACTAATACGGTCCCAACCACTTCGCCTAGCTTTACCTCCCCATTAGAAGGGGAAGTGATAACGCAAGAATGTCCTTGTGAGCTGCATGTGCCATTTGGTTACAAGGGAAAGACCATGAAGGTTGCAACCGGTAGAGCACTTCCAAGACGAACAATCCACAACATGGATATTCCACCCGAGTACGTCCGTGTCACCGTCGAGGAGGTCAACCAAGGATGTGAGGAGCACGAGATTGAGTGTCCCATACCCGAAGCGGGGATTATAACTCTACATGATGCTATCGGTTCGTTCATCATGTGGAAACGGCGTAAGGTTGTGCTCTCGGAACCACGAGTTTCCCCTCCCCCTTGTCCGGACACGGATCGGTTCATGAGAGTCAACAATTCACGAGGGATGAAGGCTGGAGCGAGGAGAACAGTATCCTTTGTCGGGTGCTGCTTCAGCCGCTAAGGAACAAGATGACCAAAGACAGGAAGCGGTTATGAGTCCTATACTCGCAGACAGACCCGCAACAAGAAACCACCACAATACACGGCTATGAGGAGCCTCGGCAACAAATAGTCCCCCTGGTCGAGCATCGAAGGGCAATGTATCCCCTCCGTCGAGCCGGAAGGTGAAACCCTAGCCTTGGATGAAGAGCCTCGGTTTATCGAGCCTCTTCGGAAGGAATTTACTCCTCTAATCCCTAGGATGATTACGCCTGCGGGGGTGGATCCGTCAAAGCCGCAACCTCGAAGATGTCACGAAATACTTGGAGCGAATGAGGAAGGGACCCGTGCAACCAATCACGGAACCTCGTCAATTGGTACATTACGATGATGACATATTTGAGGGTCATGAAGAGAATGAGGACTTCCCAAATTTCATCTTTGGCAAACCCCTCGTATCTAAAAACATGTTGTCAAACCTACCGTGGGAGATGCGGAAGCTGCATGAGCGGTACGTAGCGATAGCGAAAGAAGGAGTGGATGTGATCACCTGTAAGCTTCCAAAGGACGTGTTCAACGATACCGGTGACTCGACCCTTGGACTATATTTCAATGATATGCACACTATGTTTCGCCTCGGCGAGATGGACACGACCTTCGTAACCTTGTGGTGCATGTAAGTGCCTCCATCCATCTTTTTCTTGTTTCCTACTTTTTGCGAGTACATGTTACACACTTGTCTTTTGCTTTTAATGTAGCTTGAATTCAACATTTCAAAAGAAGAGATACGACGGACCCGATTGGAAGGTTGGGTACCTCAATCCGAGCTTGATCAATCAAAGTGCGATCAACCCCGGATAAATGAGAAAGACAAGATATATAAGGACAAGACACCACAAGAGTTACAAGAACTGATGGACACCATGAGGACAAGAGCTAGGGGTCGAGCTGCAGGTTATATTTACGGGTGCTTCGGGGAATGGCGGGATTGTCACGCCATTTACGCGCCTTACCACTTCGAGTAAGTTCGACCACTACCTTCCTCTCGTCGATCGTAAAGATAGATGACATACTAACTAATACGATCTTCTGTTGCGGTGGTCATTGGATTTGTTTCCTCATCATGCCAAAAATTGGATATCTATTAGTCTTGGATAGCCTTGACTACGACTCCAATCGCTACGTAGATATCGTGAGCGTTATAAATTGGTAAGTACGGACATACAATTAAATAGCGATAATTTCATGCAATAATACCCTTTTCTCAATACTTGTAGTGCTTATTCGAACTACGTAAAGAACCCGAAGGTGGCGCGCTATAAAATTCGGAAACAAATATACTTTCGTCACAAATTTCCGGTAAGACACGCGTCACATCTAATTGTTTTATCCTGCTATCATTGAAATAGAGTGATGTTTTTTACTTCACTCTATTTAATAGTGCATTAAACAAGTAAAAGGTAGCGTGCACTCGTGGATACTACGCATGTGCGTATTCGAGCTCCGCTGCATCCTACTTGAATGTCATCACCCATGAGACCACCGAGGAGGTACTCTAAGATTACATCTGTTTAATTTGCATTCTTTCCGTTTTTTTGTCTATCATGTACCAACTTTTATGTATTTATTGACGAGAGAACATAAATTCTAGAAAAGGCATTGATAACGGACAAAAAGATATTGAATGAAATCTCCAAGAAAGGATTGCCGACGGTGCGAAAGCATCTAAGTACAAACGACATGTACTACATTGTCGCTAGATGTGCCGTTTCTTGCTTCGGGAGGTCATCGGTCCTCGTGGTCGGTTCTTTGACGAGCAAAGTGAAGTGACGAAGGAGCATGGGACACTTTTCGAGTGGTGCGGCTCGAAACGACCGTACGAGCCCGATGTTGTTGAAGATTCGTATAGTATAGACTTAGTTTGAAAAAACATTGTCATGTTCACGTTATTAAACCTTTGATGGATTTTGTAAATATTTGTAAATATTAATGTGATGTAATATTTTAATGTTAATGTGATGTAATTATGGTCAATGTTATGTAATTGTAATTTATTATTTCTAATGCATATTTTTTTTTATTGTTAAAAAAAGTAAATAGCCACGGTTCACTTTGGCAGTCGTGGCTATAGTGGTGTCCTATAGCCACGGTTAGGTTAGTGAACCGTGGCTATAATATGCCACTATAGCCATGGTTAGGTTAATGAACCGTAGCTATAGTATGCCACTATAGCCACGGTTGACATGAACCGTGGCTATAGTGGCATACTATAGCCACGGGTGACTCTGTTTTCCGAGGCTACGGATGATTTTCCGTAGTCTCGAAAACATAGCCACTAGCTGGGCTGACCGTGGCTGTAGAGCCCCCAACCGTGGCTACGGTGAGTTTTTGCTATAGTGCACCAGCGTGACCCCACCGCTTCCCCTCCATCATTTTAGGCCCTTCGTTTACCAAACGCCACACATTAACATGCTAGCACGCGTTAATGGCGCACCACGCCGATGATTTTCCTGGCGAGCTCGAGCCTGTCCGAATCCCTCCCCATTTTTCCTATAAAACCGGCCCCTCCGATGCTCCCGTTCCTTCCCCTCAAGAAATCGTCGTCGGCCGCAACTCCGGTGAGGTGCTGCCACACCATCGATGTCCTCTTGCAGAGCACTTCTTGGTCCCCTAATCTTCGTTTTAGGTGTGCGGGAGCTCGTGTAATTCGTGGAGGATGCCTCTGCTATTTCTCCTCCCCTAGGACCTCGTCCCCAACTAAGCTCGACGTCCACCGCCGTCGCTTTCGCCATCGGCCGCCTCTAGTCCCTCCCCAACTCCATACACCCTGGGTGAGCGTGCCGTGCTCCCTGCTCCCTCAAGACCCTCTCACGGAGAGCACCCCGTCACCGGAGTGTGCGCGCATGCAAACTCCGGTGAGCTGCACGGTAGCACCGTTGCCTGCGCCACCTTGGTCCACGGTGGATCGGTGGTCCGATAGTGAGCTTGGTCAACGGACTTGTGGATCGAGTCCACGAGATTTTTTTATTAAAAAATAAATAACCAAATACCTCCGAAAATCAGTTTACGGTTTAGATCTCCTAGAATTTTAAAATAGAACCCGCGAGTCCTCCTCACTTTGGAATTTTTGCGCTTAAGCTCCTGTAATTTTGTTTAAACAACACGCAGCGCTACCGAGTGTGCTAATATTACCTCCTAGACCCTAGAATTCAGGTTTAATTATAATCTAGCCCCTAGAACCTTTAAACTTTAATATCTTTCAAACCGTAGCTCCGATCTAGTTGATATTTGAACCAAAATTCTCGTAGTAACGATACCTTTTCAACCAAAGCATCGTCATATTATTTTTACTCTGTTTATTGTACTATGTTTCTTATGTTTCTTATTTTGTTTGTTTTTCCCGATGTATCGATCGTTTAAAGGGCGAGCCAGCGGAGAATTTCCAAGACTTTCGGTTTGAAGAACCCGAGCAACAGCAACAACACACGGATAGAGGCAAGTGTCCTTGATGCACATTGCTCCTATTTTCTCTATCTATCCGAACTTAAATTCATGCATGCTTGTCTAACTTGAATCCTATGTTAGGGTTCACTAGAACTTGTTGTGATCCTTTCCTTGTCGCTTTGTTTTGGGTGTAGTTGATTAGTTGAGGGTAGGTCATGCTTAGCTTGGCTAAATTTTGGGGAAAATAACTTGACTAATTATCACTTTAACTTAATCATCATGGGTTAATCTCTTTTTAGCAACATGAAACTTAGGAAATCCCAACGAGGAGGCTGTTGATGATGGTGCGTGTATGTACGGGTACTTGGTATAGTACCATTTGGTTGTGGTAGTGTCCGTTTGGGATTCTAAGGACCGGTTCGTGGAACGAGTAACCAAGTCAACAACGTAAAGCACGAGGCTGATATGGGTAGGCTTGGTTAAGTAGGAGACCACTCCTCGGTTCTGCGGGCGTCGAGGAAGGATGAAGGAAGGGTGTACTTCCGAATTTGGGCGAGGAAGGGTGTACTTCAAGCCACGGCGCCGGAGGGGGCTTCGTAGGAAGGGTGTAGTTCCGCAGCGGTGAAACCTTAGTTGGGCGTTTTGCAAGCCGGGGAGCTCTTTAAATGACCATGTGGTGATCTCTTGGCCTTACACCTACGAAAGTGTTTTGACAACATGGAGACTTTAGTCACCGAATAGTGATGAAATCACCAACCCTGTAGGTAAGTTGTGCAACCTCTCGTAGAGTGTAAAACTGTTATAACGATCGTGCTCACGGTCACGAGCGGCATGGATCTTTCACACTCGTTGGTATTTCTTACGGTCACGATAAATCCGCAAGCGCACGGAGAATACCGTTGTAGCATTTCACCCGTGAGTATTCAAGGGTATCGTATTTTCCACGGGGAAGGCGGTGGTTTACGAGATAGCAATGTTCATAATCATATGACTAATACGGTACCAAAGCCTAAATAGGGGTAAGGATAATAATGATAGTGGGTAGTAGTGACAACACCACCAGAGCAATCCAATCTAACACTAGAACTAAGCCTAGGCTAAGCGGGGTTAAGGAGAAAGCCGAGATGGGTCCTTATGTACTTCTAATATTCCTGCTCATGCAACACATACAAGTCTAAGCTCTATGTCATCCTGGAACAAGGGGATAACCAGCAGGGTCGTTACCACCTACGGGCATTCCTTCTACCGGGCAATCAAGGCTATCTACTATAGAACAAGAGGACTAGGCACGGCAGGGCTGTCACCACCTACCGTTACCCTTCATCCAGGACACGTGACACAAGGGCAATTAGATCCCTATGCCGGTCCTACGATCACGTGGCGGTGAAGCAATTAAGTCCTCACTGTCGGATCTTATCCTGTTCGAAGCAGACAACCAAACACCCAAAGCAGTTTATCAATCTAAGCACCATGCTCACATTGCTAAACTGAACTCCCGAAAGAGTACACTTAATCTTGACCGGCCGAATCGGATCAAGTGCTGGAACATGCAAGACTCGACCCTACGGATCATCAAGTAAATGGGTGAGACATGCCTAACTCTAACCCTACGGATTGACGAGTTATGGGCCATGTCACACATGACTCTAACCCTACGGATCATCAAGTCATTGGCCAAAGCATGTCTCACCTCATCATGCATGAAACGAGTGTAAGGACATACACGAATGAATGAAGGCATGTGAAGCATGAAGCAACCTATCATGACTAGACAATAACCACATAGAAAGCACATGATCATCATACTAGTACAATCATAAGGCATGAGGAACAAAGAAGATAATTCTATTGAGGTGAACCTTGATACTTACTTAATATGAGATGCACGATGAACGAACGAAGAACGAACGAAGAACGATGAACGAACGACGAACGAACTTCTATTATAAGCAAGTATCCTCGAAGTACAAGATTGGGCTAAATCCTCACAAAGAGAGGACAACCCTCTCCTCTACTAAACTCCCCCCCTCTAGTCCTCTACGACCCTAGAGACTAGTCTAATGCTAGATGGATTCCTCTTGGTGTCAATGTGTTGTGATCTCTTGAATTGGATGCTCGAGAGAGGTAGGGGTGCCCCTTTATTTATAGTCTTGGAAGGTCGGCAACTTGGAGGCGGTTCCCGACGTCGGTGGCATTTAATGCAGGTGGAACCGACCTCCGGACGTCGGTAGTGAACCGCCAGAGAAAGATGGGCCGGTGGGGCCACCACCACGGTTCGGCCGAACCCAAATCCCGAGTCGGCCGAACCGGGCTGGGCCCCACCGGGTCCGGTCTTCTTCGTGGTGGCTCTCCGTGTTGCTTCCCTCCTTGGTCCAGGTTGCTAGGGATAGATTTGGAGCCTCGTTTCTCTGGATTTTGGGCTGAGAGAGTTGTCTTTTATGTCGGGGAAAGTTAGGCAAGTGCGAAGCCCATGTTTTATGCATACTTGTCCCCGTTTTCATATGGATTGCACCTGCACTCACGAATTCACCAAGACTTGTGGAAATGGTTAGATAAAAGCCCTATGTCTACTCTTGGTGGTGGATATGATTTCAAAAGGTGCATAAAGTTGACGGTAAAAAAAAGACCGTAAGGACCGTCAACACACACGGACTAGAGGGGCTGGGTTGGATCCGGTGGGGTAACTAGATTTGGGTGGTGTAACCCGTAGGTTACTACGGGTGGGGTAAGCTGTAGTAGTTTTTGGGTGGTGTAACCTAAGGTGTTCATATAGGTGGGGTAACTTGTACTCGTCCAACAGGTGGGGTAACCTCGGTGGTGTGATAACTTAGCAAATAGGTTGTTTTAATTAAAATGAACTTAGACCTAGGTGCTTTCTATGCAATAAACTTTATGTTAGCCTTTCCTTCTAT
Organism: Chloris gayana; assembly: GCA_031894775.1. Lineage (NCBI taxonomy): Eukaryota > Viridiplantae > Streptophyta > Magnoliopsida > Poales > Poaceae > Chloris > Chloris gayana. Next base: position 299,558 of record JAUNZO010001928.1, read on the forward strand.
AAGCTTGCATGTCATAATTTTCCCCACTTGCTGAGTACGTTATGTACTCACGCGTGCTACTTTCCTGTTTTTTCTACATATTCCTGCTGCTCGGATGATGAAGACTTGGACTTCTTTGACGAGGATTACTACTAGGCATGTGACTCCCCGGTTGATCGCTCGTGGAATGATGGCGTGCCATCTGTATTGTGTTTTTGCCTTGTGAGGCATGTAATAATTCGGGTATTGTAATTTACATTATGATATAATAATAACATGGTTTTTACTTGTTACTTCACTTTTGTCTCTATGTGTGTGAGAAATTGATCCTGGCACACACATAGTTATGCATTCATATTTGTTCTTAAAGCTGGGTGTGACAAAGTCCCATACCACATACTTTCAATGCTTGATACTCTCAAGAAATTCTACATCCGATGCTCCTTCGAAATCGAGGCGGTTCTTTTTGGCTAAGTCTCTTTTTTGGAAAGGTCTTCCCGCAGCTGTGAAGCATGCCTTCGAGCATGTTGTGAGTCTTAAGTTTAAGGTACTTTGTTCTCTCCCTTCGCACGAGCGAGTCGGTAGTTTCGAAGTCTAGGAGTTTTGTGTTGCAAGACGGGGTTTGTGCACAAGTGCTTTAGGTCTAGGGGTTGGAGTCTAAGGGCCTTCGGTTGTCGCTCATTATTTATCGAGTCTTGTGCGTCGTGCAAGGGAGATCAAGTTTGTAAATATTCTTTATCAATGAAAAAAAATGTTGTCGCCAACTTGTCCGTGTTATGCATGCATGCTTTTATATGACTCCAAAGTGCTTAGAAACCCTAATGCCTTGATGCTTGAGCAACTACGGCTCAATGCCTTGGAAAGATAAATCCGGAAAGTCTAAGTTGGAAACCCCAACTTAAAACCCGAAGCACTTGGAAAACCCCCATGACTTCGATGCTAGGCAACTACGGCATAATGCCTCGGGAAAAGTAACATCGAGAGGGCTAAGATTGGGAACCCCATCTTAGACACCCAAAACGCGCGCAAAAACAGAAGAAACAGTCTGTTTATTTCCAATATAATAGAGAGAGGGGCCCGAAGGCCCCTTCATGTTTTACATCTCTTCGATACACTCGGATATTATGTGTCTTCGTTCCGCCTCTAGTTCCGAAAGATGGGAGCGGCTACGCTTAATAGCAGCCTCCATCTCGTCAAGTTCCTTCTTGCGCCAGAGCTAAGTCGACAACGATAGCCGCTTGACCTTCGAGCGAGGACGCACGAGCCCGAAGGGCCTCGGAATCCACCTAGGCGGAATCGCTGTCACTTGAAATGTCAACCGACTCCGTTTTAATGATCACTTCCGGTGGTTACCCCAAGGATGCCCGGAGGTGCTCTCGTCAAGCACGCCGAGCGCCATGCTCATCCGGGGTGACCTTCGGAAACACGACCTTCATGCGACTATTGCGTTCGTTGACAAAGGTCGCAAATTCGCTAAGCGTCCCCTCCGGATTATCGCGCTTCCATCGACGAAGCCGAGTCCCGGACACCCAAAACGGACCGGGGGCTTCCGAATCCCCGGGATGAGCAGCCGGCGTGGCAATACATCATCTATAATGGCTTCCTCCGGAATTTCGAGTGTCTCATCGGAGCTGAAGAAGTCGTAACAAGACAAATTTAGGCAAATTTGATATTGTATTATCATAAAACCTAATTATAATGAACAACTTCGGAGCGCTAGACGCTTACGAAGCGGATGCATGGCTGCGGCAAAGAACCGAAAAGCTAAAAAGTCTTAAGGAAAAGTCAAACCCGAGGCCACGAAGAAGGGCTTTTGGGCTGAGGACCCTCTCCTTTGGTGGCGATCTCGGTGACGGTTTGAGTCTCTGCGCGGCCCGTGGCGCCTTCGTCACGAGCCCCCCCCCATCCAAAGCACCGCGGAAGTTCCGAGCCTGCGAGGTAGGGCCGGTGGTACGGCCTAGCTCCGCGTTCGGCTGCTTCCGGGGCAACGGCATGGGCAAGCTCTAACTCCGAAGGTGCCCGGAACTCGCAGCCCAAATAGCGGTCCGTGGTGGCAACATCGGCTTGGAGCCCCTTGAAGGTGGCATAGTCTTCCCCGCACATAGCACGTAGGTCTCGCGCAACCTCCTTGACTTGGCGGGAGGGAAAGACGTGATGGCTTTGACCACTCGGAATGTCGCCGTCCACGCAATGCGGGCGCGGTGATGGCCCCACCGAATCGATGCAGCCTTAGCGGTGGCGAGCCTAGAGGACATCCATTGGAGGCCGGCGAGGCCATCACCGTGCTAGTGTGTTGGGTTCGGGCACACGACGCCCGGCGAAGACAAGAAGTCTCGGAACCGGTTCATGAGCTCCCGGTTCTTCATGCCTAGGGACTCGTCGCCTCCATGCTCTTATGGCCCATCTCCGGAGCTTCGTGCTGCGTCTTGATGGTGGCTTCGGCGTCAAAGAGCGCCGCCCCGGCTGGTCAATCTTCCGCTCTTGAACTACTGCGTGTTCCGAAGAGGCCTTTTGCAGCTCTTCGTGTTCGCGCGGCAGCTTGGCGTACTTCGCTTGCTCTTGTTGAAGAGCATCCTCGGAATTCGAAGACGCTGCTTCGGGTCGGCAACCTCCGTGAGGGGGTTGCCCTTCGACAAATAGCGAGCAAGCGGCGCCCCTGTCGGAACAAAGCAAGAAATGTCGGTGTAAGTAAAACATGGGTTTCGATAAAAGAGCAAAAATGAACATACCTTCATGGTTATTCGGGACAAGCTTTCTATAAGCTCCTTCCCGTCGACCTCTTGCAAGCCGTCGTCGACCTGGCACAAGTCCAACATCCGACGAGATTTTTGTAATTATACCACTAGAAACAGGTGGTTTCTCATATTTATCATTACAACATTAGGCTTCTCATTTTTACCACCGGACAGTTATTTCAACTCTTCGTTTACCATTACTTAGTATTTCAGCATGTTAACCTCTATGAAGGGACATGAAACCACACAAATGCCCCTTAGCCTATACAAACCTAATTTCTTTTACTGTGCACAAACATAGTAAGCCCCAAATAATGTTAAACATTCATCAAATATATTTTTTACTCGTGCACAAACATAGTAATCTCCAAATAATGTTAAAAATTCAATAATATAGTTGATGAATGTTTAACATTAGTTTTATGTAGGTCGAGGGGTATTTACTGTCTTTTCATGTCCTTGATAGAGGTTAACATGCTGAAATACTAAGTAATGGCAAACGAAGCGTTGGAATAACTGTCCAGTGGTAAAAATGAGAAGCCTAATGTTGTAATGGTAAATATGAGAAGCCACATGTTTCTAGCGATATAATCGTAAAAATCTCGCATCCGGCCGGTGTATTCGAGGCCTTGACGAGCCGAAGCCCCATCTTCAAAGTCTTCGGGCTTCAAGCGGGAGCCTATGTGATGCGGGGCTATCCCATGAGGGAGCAACCCTATGAAGCCCTTGCCGCCTCCTTGGCCCGGAGCGAGCATCTTCGGAAGTACCCTCCCGTTGCCGGAGAGGTGTGTCTATGTAGCGCCCCCCCCCCACCCACCGGCTCGTCTTCCGTATGAGTAGCATCTTGTTCCCGACTGTTGGTGAGGACTAGGGGCTGAGCCGAAGACGAAGGCCTCCGGGCCTCTTCCACCGGCACGAGATTGTATACCTCCTCCGCCTTCGGCTCGGTCATTCCATCCCGAATGGGGCTTTGTTCCTCTTCCGAGGAGGAGGCGGCAAAATAGAAGTTCATCGCCCCTACCCCCGAACCCCATACCATGGGGCGTAGCAATGGTCTCGAAGCCGAAGACCTCGCTGCTTCGCCCGCCGTGTCGTAACCCGAAGAGGCCACCGGCATCCTAATGGGAGATGTAGCCCGGGGTGGGGAAGTTGAAGGTGCGTCACCCCGGATTTCACCTCGTTATCAGCCTCATCGGGGTCCGTTTCACGCACGACGGGAGGGACGGCCGTAGAGCGCTTAATCTTCACGCGCTTAGCTCGCGCTTGGGGGCTGCCGCTCTCGAGGGGCCTTGCACGTCCCCGATGGCGGTCCGATCGGCCCTCGGAGAACCTTCTCCGGCTTCGTCGTCGCTGTCTTCGTCGTCCGACGGCACAAGAGGAGCGAAAGTCCTACGCATCCGCATCCCCTTCGGGGTAACAACGCGAGGAGGCGGATGATACACCCGGTCGAGACAGCTGGTCCGCCCGCATGCGTCCATGCGAGCCGATGACGGGGCCTTCACTCCACCAAGGAGATAGTAAGCTTTGTCCTCGATCTCTTCGAGGGTCAAGTCTTGAAAGCATATCATATAATCACCAAAAAAGTTAAAAATGAAGGAACGAGTTAACGGCGAAGAGACCTTCGGTTACTAACCCGGAAGTAGGCCAACGTTGAAGTTTAGAGCCCTCCCAGCTGCATCGGGAGTAACAAGGGAGCCCCAATCTTGGCGAAGAGGCATAATCCCGGCGGTGAAGAACTCTTCGCACAAGTCCCTCATGGATGCCTTTCGGGCAATCCGCTGCAGCAAATCAATTCGCCTTTGGATCGTATCATCCATGGCAACCTCCGGAAGCCCGATGTAGCTTATCTTCGTTCGAAAGGAGTGGAGGTTGCGATTGGGGTCTTGGTCATAATAGAACCACTTCGGAACATAGTCTTACCCTAGTGATCTTTGTAGGCCTTCGCGTGCACAAGATGCTCCATGCCTTCGCGGGGCCGAAGCGTCATGTGACACCCGTGGTGTCACTACGCTTGCATTACTACAGGACAACACGCAATTATGAATTAGGCGAGAAAAATTTCTAGTTTTGTCGTTGCTAAGATTAGTTGATTTTAAAAGTCAACTCGAAACAAGCTATATGGATAACAAGGTCAAAGTTTGCAATTTGGCGAGTGTAAAAATTCTTTTTGGTCAAGCATGTGTTGAAAGGAATTACGAACAATTTTCTAGAATTTATTCCCATTTGAAAATGCCCACAAATAAATGGACTCGAAGTACGAGTTTATTTTCCTAGTGGAATTTCTATCTCCAAAAATGTTTAGAATCTGGTCTTGGACATAAAGGGAAAAGCTTCAGAATGTTCTCAATAGCATCCCTGAATTTTTGCATAATTTGTAGAGCCATGGAAATACGATTTTTAATTTTGAGAAAACTGCAAGGACGTTTTTGCAAAATGCCAAGTCTATCGCACCAATCTTCCTCCCGATCCTTCTCTCTCTCTGCTCGTGTCTCTCTCCACCAACGCCGCCTAGCGCTCAAAGCCACGCAAGCGGCCGCGTGTCTGCACGAGCGTCGCCCTGCCGCCCCAAAACGGTGCCAGCACCATCCCCTTCACCCTCCTCGGCTCATTCCACTCCATCTCCCCCTAGTTCTCAAGCACGCGAGCTCAACCAAACGCCACGGCTGCCACCACATAAGCTTCGTTGTGCCGCCGTTCTGCTCCATCCCAGCTCGAACAAAGGCTTCAGATCGATGCGCTTCGACGCACTGAAGTTTTAGGAAGTAACCTCACGTGAAATCGTCAACCGAGCGAGAAGTATTTGACGATTTTCTCCGACGACTGTTCCGGCGAGCACCTTGACGCCATTGCAAAATACTCCCTCTCTGGTGGGCTTCTTCGTCCAATTTTTGGCCAAGACGTGTGAAACCTATTCGTCTTCCTTCGTGGAAGTTTACCCCTGTTTTTCCCTCACAGGTCTCCACGGATTTTGCTGGCTTCTTCAAGCTCCGACAGTCGCCGGCTCTGCCTCATCGTCGCGCGCCACTCTCCGGCCATTTTCAAGGTCAAACAACCCCGTGCCCTTGTAGATGCTCGCAGCACTCATTTCCCCAATTTTTGTGCACCACGGCAAACTCTAGCCATCGCCGAACCCTCGCCCGAGCTGCTGCTCACTGTCGGCACCTTTCCGGCAATCCTCCGGCAAAGTAGGCCCCACCATTGTGTTCCTCGTGTCAAGTTGAGCGTGCAGTCCTATTGCCGTCGAGGTTGGTCGCCGTCCGGCCAACTCCGGCGAAGCTCCGACGAGCCGTCGTCGCCTCCGGCAAGCCGTCCGCCATGGCCACATGCGGGAACCCACGGATCGGATCTCATGTGTGGCCACAGTCGCACCTAATCCCCAACCTTGTGGCCCACGCTGTTACCTATCCCTGATTGGTTGTGTTCTGGAAGTATCAATTTTTTCCCGAAATAAAATCCAGAAAATGTTGTAAACTTCCAAAATTCATATCTGGAGCTCTTGACCTCCAAAATTAGCAAAGTAAAGTTTGTTGGTTTCCTTGTTTCATGCTCTAGCCTCTGGTCTTGTTGAACACCCAAAATTCTTGATGGTTTTTCCTATATTTAGCAGGATATCTAAAACACTAATTAAATCATATTTAATTTTCTATATGTGATAAAAGTGCAAAATCAACTTTGTTAGTTCTCTTTTGAGGTGTTCCATCCATTATTATGATCTGATGGTACTGTTTATGCATGTGTGCATATGGTAGCTAATTTGCGCATACCATCTTTCATAATTATAGGTCACATGAAATAATAGAATTGCCTTAAAATAAATTTTTGTTCTTATGCATGCATGTTAATTAAGGCCAAATATTCCTGTTATGTGTAGGCAAGTTAGAAGTGCTCAACAACTGTTTTGCCTTTAACCATACTTTTATGTTCTAAACTCATATGAAAGTCACATAAAATGATAGGTTCATTTCGAAATAAATTTCATATTTTTATGTATATGTCTTCAAGAACCATGTTTGTAACTTAGCTATGTTTGTATCATCGACATTTGCATCACCATACCTTTGCATCGTCTATATTTATCGCTATTGACATATCGTTAATTTAGGAAACGACAAAGTGTCGGGATGAGGATCTTCGAAGGAATCAACCCAAGAACCGAGCACCGAAGTTGCTAACATTTCCACTATGGCACAAGGCAAGCACCGGTGCATCCTCCTAATTTTTAAATGTTTTTCCTTTCGGTATAACACTACTAGATGTCTAGGGTGTTTGTGCATTAAGTGTAGGTGATGTATGAAACCCACCTGCATTGTTTCCCGATATGACCTATGTTAGTGATATACTGGTACAGGTAGTTCGATAGAAAACGGCTATGCTTACGTCATAAGTTATTGGTATAAATTGCTTAAGTGTACTCGGAGCATGGAGGCTTCGAGACTTGGAAGTTAATCCGAAAAGCTAATCTTGAGACCGAACGAGTCTGTTTGGGAAAGAGCGAAGGCAAGGGCACTGGAGAGGGCTTGTCTCGCAAGGTGGCGGATCGTTCGTGTAAACCACTAAAAGTTGAGACGTGGACGGGCCCTGTAGGTGAAAGGGCAAGTGCATGTGCCTTCGAGAGGACATGGCTTGCAAGGTCTGTAGCCCCGTCCGTCGTCGGTTAAGGACCATGTCGTTGTTGGCCCCGCTTGAGCAAGTATTGAACAGATCACGAGTGCATGCTAGTTTTATGGGAACTAGTAAACCTACGTAACCTTAATAGCTTGCAATCGCGTAGGTTACCCGAATCCTTGGTCGTAGGATCCGTTGGGGTGGACAGAGTTCACGAGGTGCTGTTGGACGGCTACCCACTCGAGGATTTGGACCCTACAAAGTTGTAGGATGTCATGGTGAACGGCTGATATACGTGTTCTTAAATAATGCGTATGTCGTGTACCTCGGGTTTTCCCAGTTGGTGATAAATCGATGTGTATCGCTGTCCCTCGCAGATAATGAGTACCGCTTGTGAACCGAGTCACATCGTAGTTAACAACTTGAACGAAGCTTTGGATAATTATGGTTGCTCGTGATGATTTTTACTTATGCTTTACAATATTTATATCTTTCTTGATGCTAATATCATTGTTATTTATGTACAAGTTAATAAATGCTAAAATCATGAAAGTAAAGATCAATGGCTTAGTCGTTGTTTTATTATCAAAACCAGCTACACCCTCCGAGCCTTGCATGTCTAGGCGTCGGTCTTAGAGTGCCATGTTGACGGGTCGGTCTTGTCGAGCTCTAGTTGCTCGAGCTTTATGCCTTTGTTGTTTTTGTTTCGGGTGATGCATTAGATTGGTCTGTTGGTGTTATGCCCTGGGATATGCAGATTCCGGAGGGCTGGACTTCCCATCGGGAGCCTAGTCCGCGCAGATAATGTGCTTGGCTACGTGATAATCCGTATGGGCTCGGATTTATCACCTTTTTGTTGTATATTATCGTCGAGACGTATCAACGTTATGTTTGCTTCCGCACCTTTTCTAAACTTGAACTTGTTTAACTTCCATCTGCTTTGAACTTAATAAACTACGATGTAAATTATGAAGTTCTTTCCCCGTTGTAATATAAAGTTGGCCGGTTGTTGTATTATCAAGTGTCCGCTTAAACGAGCACCTCGGGAATCACGGTCCGTGGGCCGGTCTCGTTGCACGTCACGCACATGAAACTCAGCCACATGTGCTCACCCGGCGGGCTATTTAGAGGCCGCTGGGTAGCCTCGGTGAGTGGCGGCGAAAGCCTTAGCATAAGGCTCTACTCCCTCCATCCGGAAAGCTCACTCAAAAATGGACAACCGGATCATGGTGTTGAGGGTAATTTGCTCGAATCTCTAGCCCGAAGAGATCCAAGCACTTCACCCACGAAGCGGGAGCATGGAAAGCGAAGGCCGCCTTCCAGCGAGCTTTGTGAAGATGATTAGGCGGCTCTGGGTGCACCACCGGAGTTGTCTCTTCCGGTGGGGGAACATGGGCGTGCTCCCGAACGAAACACTTGTGGGGCTCTCCGGCCCACTTGTCAAGCCGTGCTTCGGTCATCGTGCTCTGGCCTAGGTAAGCGCTAGGAGGCTTCGTGGTGCTTAGAGGAATGCGATGGCTGGAGCGTGGCTTCGCCATAACCTTCGGCGAAGGTCGGAGCACGAAGGCTACGAATTGACTGGGTAAGGCTCGGAAACGGAGGCTAGGGCTTAGTGTGGCTCGAAAGAAAGCAAGAGTAAGAGCGGCGCAGTGAAAATGAGTGGGGATTCCGATTCAACTGCGGCACCCCTCATTATATAGGCGGTAAAACTAGGTTAGCATTCAAGAGGCGACGCCTCAAAGTAACGCACCCCCTACGAGTAGGCGCGTGGTACAAACAGGCGTGCCTCATCAAGGGTAGATGCGTTTCCGAGGAACGGGAGCGCGTATACGATCGCGAGTTAATGCGGTTACTCTTCGAAGTGCGCCGAATGGAATTACGCGTAACGGCTAGCACACTCGCCGAGGCACTTAATGTCACATTAAGCCTACTAGTTATGATGGCTCATTTTCGAGAAACGCCCCTTTGAGTGTGCGGTGACAAGTCTTCGAATGAAAGTCTTTTGACGAAGACCCTTTGGGTAAGTAGTACAACGGTTCTGCTCCTCGGATATACCTATCTCCTTGCCTTTGTAGTTGCTTCCGGACATAATGATTGATGTGGGAATAAAGAAATGCGTATAGCGGTGCAACAAAACAACAAGTGATGGCACCGTAGCGAAGGATCAAACAACGAGTATATGGATAAGATCGAGGGCGCTAAAAGATAACAATCCCACGTGGCACATCGTCATCCAATAAATGTGCCACACAACCTTATCGACCATTGGATTCTCTTTGCCACATAGGCATGGGCATAGCTTATAAAAGCGGAGCAAGGTCTCTCACCTCCACATCTCACACCCTCATTCACCAGCTTTCTAAACACTAGCAAGGTGCAATGTTGGGCCTTTCGGTTCGCAATAAGAGGAAGTCCGAAGGACATGCCTCCATAGCCTTCGTGCTTTACCAAGCGACTTCACCGAGGTCACGAGCCCACCGAGCTTCCCAAGGCGAGTGGTACGTGGGAGCTGTATTTAGCGAAGCTCGGTGGTAAAGCGCCAACACGGCCTTAGTTCTTGCCTCGAAGGCTATAGATTAGTATAGCCACGGCGAGAAGGAACTGTCCGGCTCCTTGATCGATATTGTAGGTCTACGGACGGATCTCGAAGGTTTATTGTCACACCTTGATGATCTAATGATCGATATCGGAGGTCTTGATGGCCGAAGCCGTCATGCCCTTCACGATGAGTTGGACAAAGCCAAGGTCGGCTACCGACTAAGCAAGACCATTTCATCGGCGAAAGGTACACCATGACAAGAGTGACTAAGTCCATGGGAACCGTGACCTTGAAGGGTCACCGGTATCCTTTGAAGGCGGACAGGTAGTCGCTTTGTTTCTTGTCAAGGGAACCCTTTTAGTTGGGCTAGCTATGGCTTTCGAGGTTGGTTTAGGGACTCGTTGTGCGTCACCCCTTTTTGTTTCTTTTTCTCTTTTCGGTAGCGTCCTTCGAGTCCAATTGTAATCGATTCTGTTGGTGATAATAAAATGCTTATCTCTTGTCTATGCATCGATGTTATGAGTCTACCTCGCTCTTTGCCTTTGTTATTTCAAACGGTGTAGGACGAAGAACCTTCGAAGATGACTAGGCGCCTCCGGACAGTCCCGAAAGGGGGGTTGTAAGGTGGAGATCCTTCCGGATCACGGTTTCGGTCATACCGAAGGCGGGGCTCACCCGTGAGGGGCTACCGTCGATGGAAGATCATCACCTTACTCCAATGGACCGATCCGGAGGTTCCTCGGATGCTTGGTGGCCCAAAAGAGAAGCACTTGGAAGGGAGCACTTGGCCCGGCCAAGGCCCAACAAGGCCATGAAGGGGGAAGTTAGCCTACAAGAGCTAGTCATGTGGGATAAATATAATTGACTAGAATGCCCTTTGAGTAGATGGGAGAGTGTTTGGACATGAATGTAATTTGAGGGGGCTGATAGTGACCATTAGGGTTGAGAGAGTATGATGCTATAAATAATCTCTCAACCCATTACATCACCCAGCATTAGACACCTCCTGTAATACCACTCGTAATCTTAATGAGAGCCTTCGTATGGGGTTATTCGTGACTCCTCCAAGCCTCCCGAACACCCTTTCTCTTCGTGATTTTCCTGTTTCTTCCCATTAGGCCTAGCCCAAAGGCCACCGTAGTCCCGAAGCCCCTTCACTCTTCAGGACATCCTTGGGCTGGCCCAATCCTTGTTGATTGTGGCCTTCTTAACCACAACACCAGGCAAATTTCTCTTTCATAAAAAGTCTACATGTATAAATCTTATCTACTAATCCATACACACTTTTGAAAAGTCACATACAAAGTTACAAACTGGATATGTTAAACAAAAATAATAATAACTATTTTAGAAGAAAAGAGTGTGGAGTCAAAGTATCGATTGCTCGGAAGGTATTAAACTTGCTGGTAGATAGTCAAATTAATTTTTTATATTGGAATCATATTGTGTGTCGAGTTGTGCAAAAATTACTTATTAATGGAGAGGACAAGTCTTTGCTAGCGCCACTCATACAAGAAGTAAAATAAGAACAACAATTGCTACTAGAGAGTTTGGTGGTTAAGAAGATTGGATGAGAGCAAAATAAAGTTACTCGCGCAATTAGAATTAAAATTAAATCAAAGTAAAGTTTGTTCTAATTTTAGTCAAGATACGGGAATGTTAATCGCGAGAGTGTTGGTGTTAGCACACTTCCTGGTGCGATTTGCTGCCTATTATTTAGCCTGAACAGAGTTTTGCGATTTAGGCCCCGTTCGTTTCTCTCCCTCTAAAATTTAGCCTCGTCACATCAAAAAGAATCTTACTATTTATGAATATTTCGATCAATTTAATGTCAAAACCCTTTTAGAGATTGATACTAATTTTCGAGATGAATCTAATGAGCTTAATTAATCTATGTTTTGCTAAAGTGTTGCTACAATGAATCGTCTTCTAATCACGACTTAATTAACCTCATTAGATTCGTCTCGTGAATTAGTCTAGAGATCTGTAATTTATTTTATAATTAAATTTTATTTAGTACCCATAAATATTAAGATTCTTTTTGATGTGACAGCTATCAAGTTTAGACCCCAGGAAACGAACACACCCTTAATCTATGTTTTGCTAAAGTGTTGCTACAAGTAATCGTCTTCTAATCACGACTTAATTAACCTCATTAGATTCGTCTCGTGAATTAGTCTAGAGATCTGTAATTTATTTTATAATTAAATTTTATTTAAGTACCCATAAATATTAAGATTCTTTTTGATGTGACAGTTATCAAGTTTAGACCTCGGAAACGAACACACCTTAGCCTGAATAAAGTTCTTCGGTAGCAACGATCGGCAACCAGCCAACGAGATCTATCCTGTCCTGAACATACTGAGCGCCTGGTGCCTTTGGCACCCCCAACCGCTCTGCCCAACGGCTAGTTGCGGTCCGGTCACCACCCCGACTACGCAGGCTTCTGTCCACCAACCGTGGTGGCACTCCAACAGCCGTTCATCATCGATCCGGCCGTTGGATTGAGCAGCCGTCGAACCGTTTCCTCTGCCCACCCGCGGCGCACCGCACCCCTATCGCGCATCACCGATTTAAAAGTTTTCGAATTAATTCGAATGGATACTCTCGGATCCGCATCTTACAAGCAAAGCGACCGTCTCGTCGTCGTCTCCTCCTCTCTCTCTATCTCCATTTTCCGGTTCCTTCGATTTCGCCAGCAGATCGGCGTCTTGCCGTAAGCAGCGTTCAGCGGCGGAAGTAAACAGCGATGGAGATGCTGCGGCGGAACCTGAAGCGGCAGGCGTCGCGCTCCCTCTCGGCGCTGGCGTCCGCCACGTCCCCGCGCGGCGCCGCCGCCGACCAGGAGAACCTCCACCCCAACGTCGCCTACTCGCCGCCGGCGTCTCCCGCCATGACCTCCTCGGCGAAGGATCGGTCACCGCGCCCCAAGCAGCACCCAACGGTTGTCGCTCAGCCCGCGGCCGCCGCCGTGGACAACCACCCCGTTGTGCCAACCGTGAACGTGCCCTCCGTCAAGGTAACGCGGCCGATCTGCTCCACTTTGTTCGCCCGAGTCGCCCTTCGCCAGGGGGCAGTTCCGAGCAATCCTTGCCCCTACTTGGAGTTGTGAGCTTTTCATGATGTGGTGTGTGATGATGCGCGCAGGTGGTGGTGAGGGTGCGACCGCCGGTGAGTCTGCCCACGGACGGAAAGGATCTATGGTTCGTGCGCAAGACCGCCCCGGACTCCATCGCCGTCGGCGACAGGGCCTTCGCGTTCGACGGCGTCCTCGACGACAGAGCATCCCAGGTAGCGGTTAATCCATGCACTTTGCAGATCTCGGTTAATTGTGAGCAGCCTTGAGTGAATTAAACAAATATTTGACAGGCGGATGCGTTCGATATGGTGGGACTGCCCATGATCGAGAGTGCGCTGGCCGGATTCAACACCTCCCTCGTCTGCTACGGCCAGGTACTGCTATTTACTAGCCTTCTGATCCAGTAAGGCAGTAAGCTTTATTGGTATCTGCTTCTCTGTTCTACTCGCTGTTATGCTGCATGATGCTAATGAATGTTCTGAATGTAGAGTGGAACTGGGAAGACATACACAATGTGGGGCCCCCTCGCTGCGATGGTTGACAGCAGCTCCGACCAAACTGACCTCGGCGTTGTACCTCGAGTCTTCCAGGATCTCTTCACACGAATCCAAAGTGTAAGGGAATTCTTTGTGCTCCTTGTGGTTCTTATATTTTTGTAGCCTATGTTCGATCCTGACGGCTTGATGTTGCTCTTTCCTGGTGCAGAGGCAAGAAAGCTCTCCGGAGAAGCAGATCAGCTATCAATGCCGGTGTTCATTCCTTGAGGTGTGTAGTGAATCTGGTGATTCACTGATTACCGCCGAAATTGAGTCTTGCAATGGCTTATGGCACTGAATTTTAATGCTTTCTCTTTTCCAAATCTGTGCAGGTACACAATGAGCACATCAACGATCTATTGGAACCATCTCAACGAGACCTGCAGGTACATTTTTCAACCAGAATCTTATGCAATTGCAGTTCTGTGCAGATATCTTATCCAATTTCATTCCTTTAGATAAGTGAAAATGCTGGAAACGGCGTCCATGTTGAGAACCTGACCGATGAGTATGTATCAACAGTAGAGGATGTGAATCAGATCATAATAAAGGTACCAAACAATGCATTAGTTGTGTCTTTTCTGGTTTACTCCCTATTTGTTTTGTAAACCGAGTCTCATAGATGGTCCCCATATGAGACAAGGATGATGTAAGGGGACCGTCATTTCTCTCTCTAATACAAAGAAGCGCAGCTCTCCTGCGTTTTCGAAAAAAAATTCTCTCTTTGTTATTGGACAGTGAATATTGTGAACTAAGATCAGGACCTTGTTGTTTGAATCAGCATGTTTATCTGACAAATAAAATAACCGGACACTGTAATCATGATCTTGTCTTGGACAATGAAAAATAAACTGCATGATTGATATGATGATTTTAGGATATTTGTAAGACACGAACTATTGGCCACACACAAGATTATATGCTATGTGACATGGAGTAATCATATATAAGAGGACCCCACTATGATGATAGTGGATATAGTGCTTGAATCTGCATGTTTATCTGACAAAATATAATAACCAGATATCTAAGCATGTATCTTGTCTTGGAACAAAGAAAAATTAGCTAGGAATTCTTTCTTGTCTCTTTTTGAACTTGGGGTATTTTCATCTCTATATATTTGGGAATTAAACAAAACCATATGATGATAGTGGAGATTGTGAATGTGAACTTCTGAAGGACATTGTTGCTTGAAGCTGCATGTTTATCAGACAAAATAAAATAACCAGATACTTTAAATATCTTGACCTGGAACAATGAAAAATTAACAACATGGTTGATAGGATGATTCTAGGATATTTGTATGTCATGAACTACTGCCCACACTTGATATTATATACTTTGTGATAGAGGGATGAGATACAAGAGCAGCACATCTAATTTTTTCTCGTCTTTATGAACTGGGGTGTTTTCATCTCAATATTGTTTGGGAATTTAAACAAAATCTTATGCTGGTACTGGACCTACACTGCACCATGAAGGATATGAAAAGCCTGGGTTACTAGTGTGTGCATTAGAATCTCTCAAACCATTAATGCTCTCATGCCTCATTTCGCTTAATAATTGGTGCAAATATCACTACGGTATTTCCTGCCTTTTTTTCTAGTGTTTGATGTTTTTGTAGTTTCTTTTGTGAGAATAATGCTCTTGATAAACGCTATTTATGGATACTTATCCAGAATAATAATTCTCATGATTTTTCCTAATTAAAATCATTCCTTTACAGGGACTGTCAAACAGAAAAGTTGGAACCACTAGTATGAACTTAAAAAGTTCGCGTTCTCATGTGATATTTACTTGCGTCATTGAAGCATGGAGCAAGGTAAAAATCTTAATTGGGTCATAAACTACGGTGTCCATTTCTTTTCTTTTGTGTTTTCTTTCTGTTGCTCACATAACAACCATGTTGGAATTCAAGTTTCTTCTTATTTTTTTTCATTTTAGCAGATATGATGTCTGATATATCATTTTGATATACTTTCCACTAATATGGCAGGGTTTCACATCAAATGGCTTTAGCAGTTCAAGAACTAGCAGAATTACCTTTGTAGACTTTGCTGGGCTAGAAAATGACGAAATTGATGGCACAGCAAAGCATTGCACAAAGGAGGAAAGACATCTGAAAAAGTCTATTTCAAAGCTTGGGTAAGTGAACTTATCTAACAGCGACTTCTTCAGTCAAATGTGATGATCTCATGAACATCTTGCAATTTCTTCTGTTAGAAACCATATTCACTATTGTACTATTAGATGCATCTTTCCTGATTGCATTTTTGCCAAACTGCCCTCTACCACAAAATTAGAAACATATTTCACAAACCCCATGTCTCACATTTGAATATTGTGTTTCAGGAAACTAGTTAATATTCTTTCAGAAACACCAGAATCCCAAAAGGTTGATCTACCGTATGAGGAATCCCGTTTGACTCATGTACTGAAGGATACACTAGGTGGCAACTCAAGGGTTACATTTTTATGTTCCATTTCTTCAGAGCACAGGTATTTCCTGCTCTTTTTGTTTTAGGAATTATTTTCTTTTATGATGTTAACATTTACTTAATGTTACCATCCGGAATGCAGATGCAGATCTGGAACTCTAAGTACACTGAGATTTGGTGAGCGAGCAAAGCTCATGCCAAATAAAGCTTTGATAAATGAGATATCAGCAGATGATGTCAATGGTTTGAGTGATCAGATACGTCAGTTGAAGGATGAACTAATAAGAACAAAGTCTGGGGACACTACAGCTTGCAGGGCTGGATACTTCAATGCACAAAATGCTCGTGACAGCTTGCATAGTCTGCGAGTGAGCCTCAACCGCTCTTTAATCTTGCCTCATATAGAGGTTGATTCAGAGGAAGAAATGGAAGTCGATGAAGAGGATGTGCATGAACTGCGTGATCAAATCAACATGCTTCATGCTTCATCTGATACCTTTGATGACTTCATGGATGCAGAGAGTGGAGACGATGACACTCCTTGCTCAAAGAGGACACTGAAGACAACTGAAGAAGATGATCAGACTATCATAGATGACACTGAAAGCCCACTGCAGGACAAGGACAAAGAAGCTAATGAGGTCCTTGCTTCTGACAGGAAATCTAGTCTCTCTATTAGTTCCCCCCAAGACTGTCACCAACACAAGATCCTATGTTGTGCTCTTCTCCAAAGATCCACAACAAGGCAAGAAAGAGCATAACCTCTCCTGGACTGTCGCCAATCAAGCTGAGAATATCTGAAAGCCCAGGTGATAGAGGTGTTGAAACATGCAGAAATAGTGCTGTTCGTTCCTCTTTACAATCAAGCAAGCTTAGCCCCACTGACTCGCTGGCGGCAAGTCTCCAAAGGGGTTTGCACATTATAGAGTACCATCAACAGAATATAGCTCCGCGAAAGTCATTTGTTGGCCTTTCATTTGATCATTTTGCACTGAATCCTCGACAGTCAATGTCAAAAATCAGCTCAGCTGTTCCTGAGGATGAAAGAACCATCCTTTGTTCATCCTGCAAGAAACCAGTGAATAGTAATGAGAATCAGACAGAAAGTGCAGAAAAGCAGATTGTGGTAGCCGTGAGTGTCACAGACATTGAATCAGCTAGTGCTTCACTAAAGGTTTGTATATAATTATCAAATGCTTGGTCTACTCTTATTATTCTTTCAAATATGGTTTTCTCTACTAAACCTTTCAATTCTTTTAGGATGTCAATGAATCTAAAGCAATTGGCTCCAAGAGAGAGATTGAACTTGAAGCTTTGTGTAAAGAACAGGCAACAATGATTAAGAAGCTGAGCATTTTGGTACACAATGATGAATAAATTATATTGCAGGCAGTGCTTTCCTCTTCCCTTACATTTTTCTATATTAAATTTGCAGATTGACCAATTAAGGGAAGGCTCAAAAGACAGTCCAGATTCAAATGGTGTGACAATTGCAGAAGGACGAAGCAACATAGAAAACATTTCTGAACGGTGCAACGATACCAAGATTTCTTCCAATGAGAGGGAGGCTCTTCTTAAGGAAATCGAGAGTCTGAAGGAGCAACTTAGCTGCCAGACTAATGTATCAACAAATGGAAGTCTTCTGGATCTGATAAGGAATGGCAAAACAGATCAGGAGTATGAACTAGACAGAGAAAGACAGAAATGGATGGAATCTGAGAGCAAATGGATCTCCCTCACTGAAGAATTGAGGGTTGATCTTGAATCAAACCGGATGCATGCAGAGAAGACCGAGATGGAGCTTTGCAATGAGAAGAAGTGTACTGCAGAGTTGGATGATGCTCTTCAACGAGCGATGTACGGTCATGCGAGGATGGTTGAACATTATGTTGAGCTCCAGGAGTTATATAACGATCTGCTCGAGAAGCACCGCCGTGTGATGGATGCAATCTCTGAGGTGAAGAGAGCAGCTGCCAAAGCAGGAAGGAAGGGCTGTGGAACAGCTTTCGCTGCTGCTCTTGCAGCAGAGCTTTCCACAGTGAGGATCGACAGAGAAAAGGAGAGGACACAGTTGAAGGAACAGAACAGAAGGCTCCGTATTCAGCTCCGCGACACTGCTGAAGCAGTTCATGCTGCCGGAGAACTGCTGGTGAGATTGAGAGAAGCAGAGGAAGCATCCACGCAAGAAAAGGTTACTTGTAAAATCAAAACATTATTTTCTGTAGATGCTACTGGGTCCTAGTTAGCACAAATTTGCACTATCAGTGTAAAAAAAAATAGAAGTAGGAGAGGTTACAAGTGTAACGTATGAATGGAAACTCAGTTTCTTTTCTTGGCTTTTTGCAGGAGAGGTGTGCAGCTTTACTACAAGAGAATCAGAAGCTTAAGAAGCAGCTGGAGAAGATGAGGAAGAAGCATGAAATGGAGGTGGAGACGATGAAGGTGCACCTTGCAGAGAGCCGGTTGCCGGAGTCTGCGTTGGGTCACTTCTACCGCCAAGAGGACGAGGAAACGCCGGAGTATTCATGCGATGCACCGTTGATGAACGACGACGACGATCAATCTTGGCGGTCTGCGTTTGCACCTGCATACGAGTGAATGAAGTCATGAAGATACCTGCGTTTGCTTGGGAGTTGAGACTCGTCAACTGAACCTGGTTGACTGCTTGGAGACGGGCTTTTTTTTCCTTCTTTTTTTATGTATGTTTGATTTACATGGACATTAATATATGACTGATTCATGTGCCCTACTATTACTGGGCATAATTTTCCTTAATACCTGTAATCAAGGCAATTTGTATTTGAAAAGTTGTTGAAGATAGTGTTTGTCTCTAGTAATCAAAACTGAACTTGAACTGCATTAGTAATTTAGTTGAGTCGGATAAACACCTTCGCCTCGCATCGCATCACAATTCACAAGCCCCAAACCATACGAGAAACTGGACCACGAAGGCGAACAACAATGTGTCGCGCAAGGGCCTTCCCATTACCGGGCAGCTCAGAACTGAACTTGAGCATTAGTAATTTAGTGTTTGTCTCTAGTAATAAGAACTGAACTTGAACTGCATTAGAGGAAGAGGAAGAGGAAGAGAAAGAAGGAAAAATTTCCTTCCTGATCGCTCAAAACTATCCCGCCGCTGGTTGCCTCGCCAGCCGCTGACAGCCTGCATGCTGATCTAGTGAATGCCGTTACGATCTTTTAAGATTTCAATTATGTTGCGTTCCGTGGCTTGAACCTATTACTTGCCCTTTCACCTCTCTACTTGCCCATTCACAGGTAAACTATGTTGTGAAATAGATTTACCCCGGGTAAAATATATATCAGGATTAAGCAACCACGCCCACATGCTACTCGTGCGCGTGTATGCAATCGCTGCCAAGACGGCACTGAACATCCATAACCTCAAACATGTTATTTTCTTCACCCTAGTATCTTAGGTTTAGTCTCTTTAGAGTTTCGAGTTCTGCTCACGTTCTGGTCACATCACTAGTCCGAGTCCGAGTTCAATTCTATACTTGTTGCGGCGGGTAGCTGGCTAAGCCTGAGTCCGAGTTGCTGTCAAACCTTGTTGCTGGCCACTCTATTAGCCGTGAAAACCACAATCACATAGTTCAGATCTTTTTTTTACCGTTTTACCCCTGCTCTCTACAAAAAAAGTGTGTGTGGTCCATTGCTCATTTGCACTCCCATTATTCATATATTCAGATTTGAAGTCCCCCTGAAAAAAAAATTGAAAAAAAAATCGAAAAAAAGAACAGAAAAGAGAAAAGAAATAGCAAAAAAAAAAAAGGAGTAAAAAGCAAGGGGCATTTTTGTGTGTTTCTTCTTCTTGTTCGGGTGGTGCTTTGTGACTTCCTTTGTGTCTAGGCTCGCGTCTCTAGCATAGTCTAGCCTAGGACCAACATAGGACCACCGTTGAACAATTTCTCAACTTGCTTTTGTAACTAACGTGGTGCTAGTTTTTCCCTTGTATACTACTTTCACCCTACCTAGAACTTCACATATTTCCCCTCTACGGCTTGACAGAGATTGTTGTAGAAGCACCGATACACTTTCTATCCAGTTGCTTACTTGTTGGTTGCCATACCCTCCTGCTCAGCAAGGTAAGAATTAGTAAGAGCTTGTTTGGACAAGTTTAGAGTTAGTGCCTTGCTGTAGTGCTAGGGATTTTCTTTCTTCACTTGTTCGCTCTTGTTTCTTTGTGTCTTTGAGCATCACGAGATGAGGATGATGACATTACCCTTAGTACGAGCGGATTAAGGGCTCTAGTGGACGGCGTGCAAGCCGAAGCGGACAAACCGGCGCGCGATGTGGCGGGCATGGAGGCAGATTTGCAGGTAACTAAGGAGAGGCTTGGTGTGATGGAAGCCTCAATGATTTCTGCCAATACAAAGATTGGGAAGGTGGAGGCATCAGTTAAACAAATCGACACAAGCGTTGCTGCTTTATTGAGGCGTTTTGATGACTTCATGACACGGGAGCATGAGCGGCGTCAACAACCTAATGGTGACCATGAAGATGTGGAGGACAATTGGGAGGAGGAGTATTCTGCTGATTCAGAATTTGATGACCAAGCGGCTCATCGTCGCCTTCCATGGCATGGGTGGACACCGTCGACATGAGGTACGCAACAATGATGATCCTTTATCCAAGCTTAAATTTAAAATACCTCCTTTTAATGGTAAATATGATCCTGATGCATACATTACGTGGGAGATGGTTGTTGATAAAAAATTTGCATGTTATGACTTTCCTGAAAATGCTAGAGTTCGAGTAGCCACTAGTGAATTTTCTGATTTTGCATGTGTTTGGTGGAAAGAATATCGCACTAAAAATCCTGATAACATACCACATAATTGGGATGCTTTAAAAGGGTCATGCGAGCTAGATTTGTCCCTTCATACTGTCAACGTGATTTAATAAATAAATTGCAGCAACTAAAACAAGGGTCTAAAAGTGTCGAAGACTATTATCAGGAATTACAAATTGGCATGATGCGTTGTAATATAGAGGAACATGAAGATGCTGCTATGGCTAGGTTTTTGGCTGGTTTAAACCGTGAAATTCAGGACATTCTAGAGTATAAAGATTATACATCTATTACTCGTTTGTTTCATCTTGCTTGCAAAGCTGAACGAGAAGTGCAGGGACGACATGCTAGTGCGCGAACTAACTTTTCTGCAGGAAGGAGCAATTCATGGCAGCACACATCCACAGCTGCAAATCCACGTGCGCCCCCACCATCTTCGTACTCGGTTCCAGTGACACCCTCGCCTTCCAGTAACAACATCAAGCCTCGCACTGGTCCAGCGAATTCTACAAGTCGTGCACCTACAGCTTCGAAGGGGTTCCAACACCCTCCGAGTCTGTGGCATCTACAGGGAGAACGAGGGATATTCAGTGCCACCGCTGAAAGGGCCTTGGACATGTTATGCGTGACTGTCCAAGCAAGCGTGTTATGATCATTAGAGATGATGGTGAGTATTCTTCAGCTAGTACTAAGGACACATTAGTGCAGGTCATGCAGAACACTATGAGAGCCTAATTGTACAGCGTGTGCTTAGCACACAAATGGAGAAGGCGGAGCAAAATCAGCGACACACCTTGTTTCAAACCAAGTGTGTAGTTAAGGAGCGTTCGTGCCGCTTGATTATTGATGGCGGTAGCTGCAACAACTTGGCAAGCAGCGAGATGGTGGAGAAGCTTGCTCTTACCACGAAACCACACCGACACCCATATTACATCCAATGGCTCAACAACAGCGGCAAGGCAAATGTATCAAAACTAGTGCGAATTAATTTTTCTATTGGCTCATATCATGATGTTGTTGAATGCGATGTTGTGCCTATGCAAGCATGTCATATTCTGCTAGGTAGACCATGGCAATTTGATAGAGATTCTATGCATCACGGTAAATCAAATCAGTATTCTTTTCTGTACCATGAGAAGAAAATAGTTTTGCACCCTATGTCTCCTGAAGCTATTATTCATGATGCTGTTGCTAGAGCTAGAAAAACTCAGGCCAATGCTAAAACTGAAAACCATGATGTAGCCAATGAAATAGTGAACCGTGAAAATAGAAATACCAAAGCCATGTTTGATAAGACCAATCAAATCACCTTAAAGGGAAATTGCATGCTTGCTACTAAATCTGATATAAATGAATTAATAGCATCCACTTCTATTTCCTATGCTTTGGTGTGCAAAGCTGCTTTGATTTCATTACACGACATGCAGAATTCGTTGCCCCCTGTTGTGGCTAACATTTTGCAGGAGTATTCTAATTTGTTTCCAAGTGAAGTACCACCAGGACTACCACCGATTCGAGGCATTGAGCACCAGATTGATCTTATTCCAGGTGCTTCTTTGCCAAACCGTGCACCATACAGAACCAACCCAGAAGAAACAAAGGAAATTCAGCGCCAAGTGCAAGAACTACTCGACAAGGGATATGTACGTGAGTCTCTTAGTCCTTGTGCTGTTCCAGTTATTTTAGTACCTAAGAAAGATGGTTCATGGTGTATGTGTGTCGATTATAGAGCTATTAATAATATCACTATTCGATATCGTCACCCCATTCCACGTTTAGATGATATGCTTGATGAATTGAGTGGTGCTGTGATTTTCTCTAAAGTTGATTTACGTAGTGGGTATCATCAGATTCGCATGAAATTAGGGGATGAATGGAAAACTGCATTCAAAACTAAATTTGGTTTATATGAGTGGTTAGTGATGCCTTTTGGTTTAACTAATGCTCCTAGTACTTTCATGCGCTTAATGAATGAAGTTTTACGTGCTTTCATTGGGAAATTTGTGGTGGTTTACTTTGATGATATATTGATTTATAGCAAGTCCATTGATGAGCATTGTGATCATTTAAGTGCTCTTTTTGATGCACTTCGTGCTGCACATTTATTTGGTAACCTTGAGAAGTGCAGCTTTTGCACCGATCGAGTCTCGTTCCTTGGCTATGTTGTCACTCCGCAGGGAATTGAGGTTGACCAAGCCAAGGTGGAAGCTATACAAGGATGGCCTGTTCCAAGGACACTTTCCCATGTCCGTAGTTTTTTAGGCCTCGCTGGTTTTTATCGTCGCTTTGTGAAGGATTTCAGCACCATTGCGGCACCGTTGAATGCGCTTACAAGGAAGGGTGTGCCTTTCACTTGGGGCACAACTCAAGATAACGCCTTCAACATGCTAAAAGATAAGTTGACACATGCACCTCTCCTCCAACTTCCTAATTTTAACAAAATTTTTGAACTTGAATGTGATGCTAGTGGAATTGGATTGGGTGGTGTTTTGCTACAAGAAAGAAAGCCTATTGCATATTTTAGTGAAAAATTAAGTGGGCCTGTTCTGAATTATTCTACTTATGATAAGGAATTATATGCTCTTGTAAGATGTTTAGAAACATGGCAACATTATTTGTGGCCCAAGGAATTTGTCATACATTCTGATCATGAATCATTGAAACATATCCGTAGTCAAGGAAAACTGAACCGTAGACATGCTAAATGGGTGGAATTCATTGAATCTTTTCCTTATGTTATCAAACACAAGAAAGGGAAAGAAAATGTCATTGCTGATGCTTTGTCTAGAAGATATACCTTGTTAACACAACTTGACTATAAAATCTTTGGTTTACAAGCTATAAAAGATCAATATATTACTGATCCTGATTTTAAAGATGTGTTGCTGCATTGTAAAGAGGGCAAAACGTGGAAGAAATTCGTCCTTAGTGACGGGTTTGTGTTTCGAGCTAACAAGCTATGCATTCCAGCTAGCTTCGTTCGCTTGTTGTTATTACAGGAGGCACATGGTGGTGGGCTGATGGGACATTTTGGGGCCAAGAAGACAGAAGACATCCTTGCTGGTCATTTCTTTTGGCCAAAGATGCGACGCGACGTTGAAAGGTATGTTGCTCGCTGCACTACATGTCAAAAGGCTAAGTCACGATTAAATCCACATGGTTTATATATGCATCTACCTGTTCCTAGCGTCCCTTGGGAAGACATTTCTATGGATTTTGTGTTGGGATTGCCTCGAACTAAAAGGGGACGTGATAGCATTTTTGTGGTTGTGGATAGATTTTCTAAAATGACACATTTCATACCTTGTCACAAAACTGATGATGCCACTCATATTGCTGATTTATTCTTTAAAGAAATCGTTCGCTTGCATGGTGTGCCAAACACAATTGTTTCTGATCGTGACACTAAATTTCTTAGCTATTTTTGGCGAACATTGTGGGCTAAACTTGGGACTAAGCTATTGTTTTCGACTACATGTCATCCCCAAACTGATGGTCAAACTAAAGTTGTGAATAGAACGTTATCTACCATGTTAAGGGCTGTTTTAAAGAAAAATATTAAGATGTGGGAAGAATGCTTGCCCCATGTTAAATTTGCATATAATCGCTCGCTGCCTTCTACTACAAAGATGTGCCCGTTTGAGATAGTTTTTGGTTTCTTGCCTCGTGCCCCAATTGATTTGATGCCTTTACCATCTTCTGAAAAGTTGAACTTTGATGCTAAACAACGTGCTGAATTGATGTTACAACTGCATGAAACAACTAAAGAAAATATTGAGTGCATGAATGCTAAGTATAAACTTGCTGGTGATAAAGGTCGCAAGGAGCTGAATTTTGAACCTGGAGATTTGGTTTGGTTGCATTTGAGAAAAGAACGTTTTCCTGCATTGCGAAAATCTAAGTTGATGCCTCGAGCTGATGGACCTTTTAAAGTGTTAGAAAAAATCAATGAGAATGCATATAAGCTTGATCTGCCTGCAGATTTTGGGGTTAGTCCCACATTTAACATTGCAGATTTGAAGCCATATTTGGGTGAAGAGGATGAGTTTGAGTCGAGGACGACTCAAATGCAAGAAGGGGAGGCTGATGAGGACATCAATATCATCGATACATCCACACCTGCTCCCGACAAGCTGGTTGGACCGGTTGGACCCATTACTCGTGCCCGAGTTCGCCAATTAAACCATCAGGTGGCTTCGTCCCTAGCTTCATATCAGTCTTATATAGACAATGGAAACGTTTGCTGCCTTGTGTTGCTTAGGAACGATGGACAGGACCAGAACGGAGTTTGATTCGCGCAGGCTGGATTCGGACTCCAGAACAATACCAACTTGTCACGGATACCACGACCACATACGGAGTCGGCTTGAGGAGTCCGAGTACTTGCTGGAAAGATCATGAAGTCTACTTTCACATGGATCCAACCTTACGCCCATATCTATTCGGAGTCGGCTGGAATCGTCGTTTTATTGCAGAGACCTTTTCTGCTTACGGTGCCGCGACACCTTATTTTGGCCCATTGGGCCGTGTATCAAGTAGAGTCCACTTCGGACGCGTCATAGGGTTGGAGCACGACCCCAGCCCCCCGAGGTCGTCCTCCCACATTCATATAACTCGCAGCCGCCATTAGGAACCCTTGGGTTTTGTTGATTAGAATTAGCTACTGCTATTCGGCTTGCTGCGCGCGTGTTGGCTAAACCGCCCGTTTGCTTGTTTCCGAACCCCACATTATTGAGACTTCAGTTTGTGTTCTTCACCTTTATCCCGCAATTCAGTGCTTGTTCTACTTATTCTTGCTAGTTCTTTGATTGCTTGCAGGACGAGTGCCCTGGTGGCCGGGTGTCGCGCACCACAAGTTCGCGGCAACCATCGGAGTTGGTGTATCGGTCGCTAAGGCGCAACGTCTCTGTACGGTTGTAGTCGGACCGTGAACATCGACTTCGCTGTCAATCGAGTTATCCCCACATCTCCACCGAAAGATCGGGAACAAACCCTTCCGGGTATCCATCACAAGTTCAGCGCGCTAATGGTATGATTTTAACCGGTCTTAAACCTAGAATTTTGACCGCTTAAAGCCGTATGCTGGAAAGTGGGTTAAGGAATTGCCTTGGGTACTATGGGGATTACGTACAAACGTTAGCCGGGCTACAGGACAATCTTCTTTTTCTCTGGTCTATGGATCTGAAGCCATGTTGCCCACGAAGTAAATATGGTATCAGCCGAGTGCGATATTATGATGAAGACAAGTATGAAGGCCAACGTCGGATTGAGTTGACCGCTGCGGAAGAATTAAGAGATAAAGCTTTGATTCAAGTAGCCAAGTATCATCAAGGATTGCATCGATATCATGATCGCAATGTGCGCACGCGAGAATTTTAAGTAGGAGATTTGGTGCTTCAGAAGATCCGAGTCTAACAAGAGTAGGCATAAGTCGTCACCGGTGCGGGAAGGACCCTTTGTGGTTAAATCGGTTTCTAGACCAGGGGCTTATAGACATATGACCCAGGAGGAAGAGGAAATTCTGAATTCTTTTAATATTGATCAACTTCATCATTTTTATACTTAAAGATTTTCTTGTACACTTTCTCAATACTATAACAAAGCATTCTTAGTTTCTGGTATAAGTATGTTTATGTTTTTTATGTCTCGATATTTTAATTTTGCATCAATTTATCGAGTCAAGGGGCTACTACATTAAGAGCAGTCTATGAAAATTATGATATTCCAGAATATTAGTACCAGTCATTTAGTCAAGACAGGGGCTGCTGCATTAAGAGCGATCAGTGAAATTAGTTACTTTCGTTTTAGATTTGATTGGTATATTTAGAGAAATTTTAAGCATCTCCTTTGAAATACTTGGTTTGTAGGCTGCTATCTTAAAGTGCAGTTTGTGATATTATGTGATCTTAAACCTTCAAGACTGGTTGTTTTTTTCTATATAGCATGATTCTGTTAAAGTAAGTTACTGCTATGCATTGTGATATGTGCTGATTAGAGCCGGTATTCAGTCATAGTTGGTTTAAGCTGAAATAACCATCGTTGCCTAGATATAGAATTTGACCAGTTGGGATAAGATGATGAATTTTTGTTGACCAAGTATACAAAAGAGAACGAGAGGACATTAAAACTTCAGCATGATTAAAAGGATAACAGTTAAATTACAAAGCACTATGATAAAATTATCCGTTCGAGCAAACAAAAGACTGGTCCTACGAAAGACAACTATCGGGCGAGGTCCGCTGGAATCGCCGGTATCTTTGGTCTTGGGGTCTTCTCGCCAATCTATCATCAAGCATGTCTTCGAGTCGGAGGAAGAGAGCAATAAATCTGCTTCAAGGTCTTCGTACTCCTCCTCTACTTGTTTGTCTAACGGCGGCAGCAGCATCTTGAGCATCTTGACCCGGAGCGAGGAGTGCCGCAGCTTCATTTAGTGGGATGCCGGTCGGATCCAGTGAAACATCTTCAATTAGTTCGAGATGCGGTACCAATAAGTGAATTTTTTCAACTCATTGAACAGGTCTTCGATAGTTTACGGGTGGGCACCCTCTCGATGAAGTTGAAATCGCAGTCTTTGACCGAGTCTTCGCGTAGCACGGCCGCCCGAGGATGGCGTGGCGGATTCCGGGAATCCGACCAGCTCGAACGTGAGGGTCTCCATTCGGAAGTTCGAAGGAGTACCGAAGGTGACGGGCAAGTTGATTTGCCCGATGGGAACAGCCTGTGTCCCCGGTACAATGCCGTGGAATGGCGATCCGTTAGGGCGGATGCGCGAACGCTCGATCCCCATGGCGTCGAGGACATTGACGTACGGGATGTTGAGGCCGCTGCCTCCGTCCATGAGCACCTTGGTGAGGTGCATCTCGGCGACGATGGGGTCGACCACGAGCGGGTATCGCCCCGGTCATGGAACTCGTGCGGGGTGGTCGGTGCGGTCGAAGGTGATCGGCAACTCCGACCATCGGAGGAAGGCCGGTGTTGCCGGTTCCGCGGCAAAGACATTGCGGTGCTCGAGCTTGGCGGAGCGACGGCTGGGTTGAGCGTTGAAGCTCGCGAAGATCATCGGACACCCCTCGGGTTGGGGATAGCCTTCGCCTTCTTCTTCACGGGCGTCTCCTCCGACTCGGGCGTTCTCTTCGCGCTCCGGCGGTGCTTGCCCCTTCCTCCCCGTTGCGTGACGAATTTATTCAACAACGAGCGAGTCCTTCATCGGGTGCTTGACAGAAACTCGTGGTTGGGGCATGGCCCGTTCCACCTCTTCTCGAAGTGGTTCGAACCTCTTTGTTGAGCTGCTTGGCGCCCTTGTTCTCGGTTGCGGCAACCATGGGCCCGTCGCTCGACCGCAACTTGTTCTTCTTGTTGGGCTTGGAGCCGGAGGGGCCCCGCCGGCGTTGCCGTCGGTCCGCTTGCCCTTCCCTTTCACGGGGTTGGCGCGGTGGAGGAGGGCTCCAACCGCCTCCTTGCTCGATACGTGGCTTGTGGCGATGTCGAAGAGCCCCCGAGCTCTTCGCGGGCAACTACGCCCCAACTCGTGGATGAGAGCCTTGCAGTTTGTTCCGAAAAGCAACGCACCCACGACGTTCGCGTCGACGACGCGGGGCAGCTCGTTGCAGCGCCGGGAGAAGTGCCGAATGTATTCCCGGAGCAGCTCGTTCGGCTTTTGCCGACAGTTCTTCAACTCCCGGGGATTGCCCGGCGGGCGCACGTCGCCCGGAAGTTGCCTACGAAGACCTCTCCCGGGTCCGCCCACGAGTGTATCTTGTTCGCAGGAAGATGCTCGAGCCATGTCCGCGCCGAGTCGGCGAGGTACAATGGCAGGTTGCGAATGATGGCGAGATCATCATTCGCGCCGCTCGCCTGCTAGGCGAGGCGGTTGTGACATCCCGTGTCACGATTAAGGCTAATCACATAGTTAGTGTCCTAATCACAGCACTAATGGAGCACTAAGCACTAATGCTAATCACCCAAAGGAAAATTTGGAAAAACAAAAGAGAAAAGAAAAGAAACCTAAACTAAAACCTAACCCTAAACCCTAGCACTAACCAAAATGCAAAAATCACAAAAGCACTACCCATATATTTTTGCACCACTGCATTGCTCATGTAAAAAGATGAATTTACAACATTTTTACAAAATTTTTGAACAAAGTTTTGAATGCCCAAAAATTCAAATTCAAATCTGAAACGTTCCTGTTTGTGAATTTTGTATGAATTTTTGGAAACACTTTTAGAACTTCAAACTAAAAGATGAAAATTAGAGCACTTCACCCTGAAGCTCTACATATTTTTACTTTTAATTTTAGAGCACCAGAAGTATGAATTTCGTGCAATGTTTCAAAGCCCAGATTTTAGAATTCAAAAAAAAAACCAACTCGAGCTCATCGCCCGGGGGCAATGGCGGCTCGGACCGCCGGTCCGGCGCCACCGCGGCTGCCCCCGCGTGTGCCCTGCCCTGTCCCATCCGCCACGCAGGCCCTGGCCATCTCCCAACTGCCCACGTACCCACCGGCCAACAGGAGCGGCCGGGAATTGAAGCCGCACCGCCCCGCCGCCGACCACCTCCCTGCCGCCATCCCTCTCCGCGCTAGAAAGTGGCACGGAGGCCAAGTCTCGCCCTCCCATCGCCACCAATTATTGCCCTCACTCCTTCTGCTCGTCACCACACCAGCAGCTCCCCCCTCATCGCCCGTAGCTCGCGCGCGGCCGGAAACGCCGCCGCCCTCCATTGACGCCGCCGTGGACGCCTCCGCCGAATTCCCCGCCTAGGCAAGTCGCGCACTCCTCCCTTCTTCGCCAAAACGTGCGCAAGGGACGCCTTCACCTCCCCTCTAACCCCCCTGCCTTGGCACGCAGCACATCGCCGAAATTTGAAGAGGATTCCGCCGCCGTCGCCCTGCCCCGCCGCCCCTCTCCGTCGAGCCACACCCCCCCCCGGTCCACTTCCACGCCGTCCAAGCTCACGCCGCTACTCCCCGTCGCGAGGTGAAGCTCTCCGGCCTTACCCCGCTCCCTCTCTTCCTCAAGCTCGAACGCGCGCAGCTCGCCGGAGACACCGCGGCCGCCACCGCTCGCCGCGGGCCCGCTCCGGCCAGCTGCCGGGCCCCGCGACCGCGCCCACGAAGACCGCCGTCTCACGCACGTCACCCCCACCGAGTCTCGAGGCATGCGCAGCCCTAGAGCGCCGCAGCGAGCGAGTTCGCCGGCGCCGGCCACCGCACGCCGGAGCCCGCGTCGCCCTCGTTTTAAATTTGCCCTAGTGGCAAATCCGTAAATACACCCGAAATTCATTCAAGTTTGAAAAATCCATAACTAGCGTTTGAATTGTCCAAAAATTAACTAGAAGAGGCAATAAAAGTAACATGAACTCATTCTTACTAGAAGACGTGTACTTCAATAAAAGTAACATGAACTCATAAGATCTGGTCATTTTCACATTCTTATAAAAATGACAAAATTCAACCCCTGAAAACTTAACTAAGCTATAACTTTAAAAATATAAATCCAAATTAAATGCCACTTGGCCAAAATCTTCACCCAGACACACATGAATTTTTGGCACTGGAAGATCTGCATTTCATTTCATAGTTTTCAAGTTATTGCATTTCTTGTATTCTCTGTATTTAATTTTTAATTAAATCTGTATAAATTATTTTTGCATGAAACTTGGTAATTAATTTCCTCTTAGGGCTGTGCATATGTAGAAAAGTCCATGTTAATTTTTGAGCATGTTAAGATATTAATTTTGCAAACCCTAGATCTAAATTCCTAAAAAGCTATTTTCAGAACGTGTGTAATTAGTTTATGTCACTAAAAATTATGTTCATGCATGATTATGTAATTTTCACTGTTCACCATGTCCCCTAGCACCTCATGGCAGGTTTAGTCAAAGGGTTTCATATATTTCGTGTATGTATGAATTTTGAGATCAAATTCCTATCTTAAAAGGAAACCGTCATCGCATGTGATGTTAACACACATAAACCTAGGTTCCTTCGTTTGTATTATTAGAAGCTTGTTAAAATGTTAGTGCTGGACCTACAATAATCACAGCACTCATGTCTATGAAATCAAGTCATTACCCATGTATTGGTATGACTATGCTTGTTCATATAATTTGACTTCCGTAAAAGAAAACAAGAGGCATGCTCATGATTGCTAGGATTTGAGCAACCAAAACCTTTTGGTTAACATATTCAAAAAAACATTCTTACACAAACAGCACCCATGCATTACTCTCATCATCGACCTTGTATTCATGTGACTTATACATTGCATTTCATTCCTTAGGTGACGACGCCGAATTGATCCCGCCGGAAGAAGCTATTGCCACGCTCAACGCTTGTGAGGCTAGTGCTAACTTCGATCACTCTCAAGGCAAGCCCCGGTGCATTCCTATTATTTGAAATGTCTTTCTTTTATCACTATATTAAGGATGATGAATGTGCATTTAAGTTTTAGGCGTTGATTGGAAATCCACATGCATAAATTCCTATATGTCCTATGTCGCTTATGTGTCATATCCTCGTTAGAAGTGCTATGCTATATTTTTGGAGTCAACGATAGTTTTGGGGATCTCACTCATGGCTTATGACTAAATGTGAACATGATGAATTTGGTTAAAATTGAGAACACCCCATTGTGGCTCCGCAAACAAGTTTGAGTTGTGTACCACTTGCATACCTTTCTTATGGGGATTGGTAAACCTATGTAGCTTGTAAGTTGTAAAGTGAGCCGGATATCTCACCGACCCGGAGGTGATGTGTTTAGCACGGTGGTTGCAC
Source organism: Chloris gayana (assembly GCA_031894775.1). Taxonomy (NCBI): domain Eukaryota; kingdom Viridiplantae; phylum Streptophyta; class Magnoliopsida; order Poales; family Poaceae; genus Chloris; species Chloris gayana. The sequence continues at coordinate 331,056 of JAUNZO010001928.1, forward strand.
GGGTTGAGGACCGTTGGAGAGTACATGGGTAAAGCCTTGGGCGCGTTGTTGAACGGTCGTAAGGGGGACGTGTACTCGGGGTCGGTGGCCCCGTATTTTACTTTATGATGAACTCGCGAACGGTGGCCATACGTGTTCTTAAATGATGCGTATGTCGTGCATTTGGGTTCTTTCCTGCAGGATTAATAATTCGATAATTATCGCCGTTTCCTCTCGGTTAATGAGTACCACTTGATTCGAGCAGTTCGCAATGTGTAGTAATGGAAAGAGGTTGAATAGCTTGCTGTTTTATATTGATATTAAATTGTATTGCAAACTCTTGTCTTGCTAGTATGCTCACTAAAGTTTCTTTTATGCAACAACCCTATTAATTTGGCTAAGTAATAAATTTGCCAACCTAATTAGCATAGGTGCTATTTATGCAAAAGGGCAAGTTAAACCGGTCAAGCCCCATGCATCTAGGAGTCGGTCTTAGATGGCCAATTTGACGGGTAAGACTTGCGGAGTATGTTAGATACTCGGGCTTTGCCACTACATGTTGATTTACGGGTTTCCCGCAAGCCGGGTTTTGTGATTGTTGTGGTAAGGTGGTTTGGGATGGAGAAGAGCCCAAAGAGTGGACCATTGAATGGGTCCCTAGCTCTCCGACCCATGATGAGTGAGCCATGGCCTAGGCCGGCATGGTTCATTTAAGTTATCTATGTATCGTCGAGTTATGTATTTCGCTTCGCACTTTAAATTGGAACAAGGATCATGGTTATGTAAGACTTAATTTCGAACCTAATGTATCTTTTATTCGAACCCTATGTTGTAATCAAGACTTAGTTATGTAAACTTGTAATCCGTAGATGTTTGTTAATGTGATGCTATGTATGGTTGCTTCGTCAATCATTTCCCAAGGCGATCCGTACCACACTTAACTATCTTTCGGGATAGGGGTGTGACAGACGGTAATCCTCTAACTAGAGGGAGGGGTTTGACTACCCAATGTAATTAGCGACCGTCGTCGGGGACTGAACCGTTGCGGGAATGTCGCTCCTCGGATGGCAGAACCGAACACCCCGGGGCCCGGTCGGTCGGGGCTCGGCTCCGGTCTTCCTTGACGTCATATCGCCCTCCGCGACGAGGGTGACGAACGCGTTGGTGACACACGTCCTCGTGGCGCGCCGCCACGCATTGAGGGTCGAGCGCGTGTCGCACGCTACGCCCATGCGGGAGTGCACCGACTCCCTGGCCTCGGGTTGGCTCGGCTATGCGGGTTGTTGCTCGAACGCATGCACCGAGCCTCCCGCCCGATCTCGGGAGGCGTGGAGGTTGACGATAGCGGGCTGGTTCGATAGCGCCGCACATCGCTGCGAATGTTCCGCTTGCTGCTCCGCCGCCTTGGCGAGGAGCGCCACCATCTCCCTCTACACTCGCTGTGCCTCGGGAGTCGGGTGCAGGGGGAGGGTTTGAAGTAGCACCACCGCAGCGGCGACGTTATGCCCAGCACGAGGGAAATGCTAGGGCGCACTTCCATCGTTGTAGGCGATCTGCTCGGTTCACGCGGCGAGCTCTCGCCAAGCGTGGCACTCCGCACGCCGGCGCTGTTGCTCCAGCTTCCAATCCACCGCGGCTATTGCCTCCGCGATGTTGCGGCGTGCTTCCTCCAGCTCCAGCTTCCCGGCCCGGATGCGAGCCCGCACGTCGTCGCCGCCGGTTGGTGTGGTGTGCGCACGTTGCGCTGCTCGGCGTTCTCGGAGCGCCGGGCTCCGGTGTGGCTGGCCCGCCGTCGCTTTGTGCCCCCACCGCCGTGGCGAGCACCATGTTGCACTCGCGGGTGGGGCTGTGATTCTCATCATCGCTCCCCTGGTTCGAGTCTTCCTCCTCTCCTGCGTCTAGGAGGTCAAAGAAGGACTCGGAAGGATGAATGATCATCCCCACAAACTCACCAATCGTGGGGTCCGTGGGTCCCGGGGAGTGCCTAACCAGCACCACGACCGCTGGCGACACAGCTCGGTGGCGCATCCGCAGCTCCTAGCCGCTGCGGGGCCGTCGCCTCGGCGGCGATGCTCGTGGCTAAAGGGTCCAACGACGCCGGTGGCTCGGCGCGGACCGGCGTCTACTCTGCCGTAGTGACAAAGTCCAGGCTCCCGAAGCGCATCGTGGTGCCGGGGGCCCGAAGGAAATCGCCGAACCGGCCATCCGTTCCATGGGAGACGAAAAAAGGCGAAAACGCACAACAGCCCCCTACCCGGCGCGCCAACTATCGGTGCTCTAACCACCGGCTAGTAGAATTTTGTTCCGGGGATGCGCGTTTTAGGCCGGATGGTACACAAGGGAAGACACGAGAGATTTAAGCAGGTTATGGAAAGGTCCCTTCGTCCGGCGGGGGTGCCACGGCGCTCGAGTTCCTTGCGTCAAACAGACGATGGAGTGCGAGAGGAGGCGGGAGAGAAGCGTGCTAGAAGTCCCTAGCTACGGGTGCGTGTGTGAGTGTGTTCGAGAGTGAGTGAACATGAGAGTGTGTAAAATGTGCCCCAAGAGAGAGGTAGAGACCCTTCCCCTTTATAGCCGTAGGGGTCGAGCTCGAGTTTCATGAGAGAGAGAGAGAGGGAGTAGCTGCGTGGTTATCCGGGAGCTCGTGTCGTCCCGTCGTTCCTTCCCTTACGTGTGCTTGAGTGTTTTGACCGGCCCGTCGTGTCGTTCCCGTAGTCCGTCGCGTCGGGGCAGCAGGGATGGAGTGTCCCACGTTTGGCGGAGCCGTGGACGGCGTCATGGCGGAGGGGTTGGAGAAGACAGCCCATACCGGTCCTTCCTCGTCGGGTGCATTGATGGTGGGGCTGAAGGTCGAGGTCGAGATGGTAGCTCATCGAGCTTCAAGGTCACCGGCGAAGGTCGTGCGAGGCGGAGAGTAGCTCGAGCCCGAGCACGAGCTCCACCCGTCGCCGGATAAGGCGGGGAGCCGTACCGCCGTACGTCGGGCGATGATGACCGATTCCCGAGTCTTCGGTCCACGCTTCCTTCGTCGGACTACGGGGACGGCGTGTCCCATCGGCGTTCTCTAACGGGAGCAGGTAGCCACGGCAGGTGGGATGGGGCAAGAGTCGGCGGCAATGATTGCCGAGGAGCGCTCACGTGTGAGCAGGAGAGGTGGAGTTAATGCGGCCGGTGGGCGAGTTTGGAGGTCGTGCGAGGCAGGTTTCTCCCGAGTCCTACGGGCAAGGTCGAGCTTGCCCTCGTTTGATTCGCCCTTCCACGGGGGTCATACGGGAGTGGATCCAGCTTTGACCGTTGACATGGTTTCGTGTCCTTGGACTAATTCTCTGTTAGGTGGGTCTAGATGGTGCCACGTGGCATCGCTAATCTTTCCCCCGACATATACCGGTTGTGACACCCCTATCTTGCAAAGCAAGAGGGACCGTCCAATAGGACCGCCTCGGGAGACATTCGGCGAAGCGAACGTCATTGCACATACATCAATGATATATCCATAGTTTACATAAGCATTATTAGGTACATGAGTAGCATATTTTACAGGTGAACTTCATGTACTTGGAACACATAGAGTTCAAGTTCTGATTTTTACATCTCTATATTATACATGCAGAAGCGTAAATTAGTCTCGACGGTAGTTGCCTAAAATGCAACACATCAATCCCGTAGACGCGCCTATTCTTCCGAATAAGCTCACCTGCACAAAATGTAGATAACAAAGCCCCGAGTATCTAATATACTCCGCAAGTCTTACCCGACAAAAGTGGTTTCTAAAACCGACTTCTAATATGCTAAGGGCTGACCGGGCTTGCTGGAAACTCGCAAAAACAGCACCTAACTATATGTTTAATTTCACCTTTTAGCCATGTTAAAAGGATTGGGACATGAAATAAATTTAGTGAGAAAGACTAGCAAAACATTGTTGCAATACAAATATTAAGTACTTCAAATACAACAAGTTCATCGTCATATTCAATTCATTACTACGATGTAATCTACTCGAGACAAGTGGTACTTAATCACCATGAGGAATGGCGATATATATCGATTTACATTCTTGCATGAGAAACCCAAATGCACAACATACACATTATTTAAGAACACGTATGGCCACCTTTCACGAGATCATCATATATATAGAGCCGAGTCCACCCTCCGAGTATATGTCCCCCATGCGACCACGGTTAGTCGGGTCCAAGGAATAAACAACACACCCTCCATCTACTCACAAACCCGTGCATCCACTATGACCGGCACTTAGCACAAAGGGTGGAGTGGCCGTTCAACACTACGACTCTCAAGTTACATCAGTTTACCAACTCTCATACGAAGGTATGCAATTGGTACACAACTCAATACTTGCTCGCGGAGTCACAACGAACGGTGCTCAACCGACACGCATAGGGCTATGGCGAAGAAGGCCCAACCTTGTCACCGCATCCTACACATGCACCTCCCTGTATGGTCTCAAATTATAATCATGTGAGATGTAAAAATATGTGAAACCTATACCGAGAGGGCTCCGAACCACTCGGTGTTGCTACCGATGACTCCTTTAAGCATAGCCAATCGAACAAAAAGGATCATACTTATCCAAAGACCATAGGCATAAAGGATCATAATGCAACTAGGCTGCGATCAACTCCTAAACATAAATGCACAATACATTACATATCCATGTGAAAAGTAAAATCCGGAAACTTAACAACATAGGTTATGCACCGAGGCTTGCCTTGGGATAGTTCAAAGTGAGCGCTCTCAACGGTGTTTAGCTTAAGGGATTCTCCCCGTGATTGCCTTCTTCGGATTGGGTCCCTATATGAGTGCAATGCAATGCATGAGCATCCACGAATACATAGACATTATTATTCATAGAACTTTCTCAAAAAATACATATGATGATGTTTATGTGCTCATGAGAGGAAACATGTTCATGATTGAGATGATATGCTCATATATGTATTTTGAATAACTTAAGTCAAGGGGACAAACTTCTAATTAATAAAAACATAGACAAAGCAACACATAAGTATATTCTTTAGAAGTAAAGAGAATAATTTATTCTCTCTTAACTAGGAACAACATGACACTAGAGAGAATAATTAAGATACTAACTTCTCATTATGACATAGAGCAATACATGGGCATAAACATGAATTATGTCAAAATAAATATGCACATGCTATACTCTTGCCATGCATCACAAGCAAGTTCATGATCGACAATGTTATGCATAAAATGCAAGGAGTTACATAACTTGTCGTGTGGAGCAATATGGCAAAATATTCTATGCTAATATCAACATTGCACTTTTTTTTTGAGATAATTAACATTGCACTTAATAAACCCTAACTTAAGCAAGAAGTGCCACAACTCAACGTTATGCATGAATTCGGCAAAAAAAAGCATAAAAGAACAATAATTAAGCACGATAAACATGTATGCATAAATTGTAGACTTTTACATGAATTAAGCATATAATGCAATTGGACAATTATGCAACGCTAGGTCATCACTGAACTTAACAAATTCAAAATGAAGCAAGATGTCTTACAAAGCTATCCTATACATGATCCTCTATGGAAATGCATAAAAGAGCAATAAAAAGCATAATAAATAATAAGCATGAATTTTTGGACAATATTTCCTAGCTAATTTACTTATAGGAATTTATATACTACAAGAGCAATAATGCTAGATATCATAAAAAAATGTATCAATGCATCATGAGCAACCATAAGGGGGTCCAATATGTTATAATAAGTGCTCATGCAAATTTTCATGATTTTTTACAGTTTCCAGGAATTAAATAGGATTTTACAAGCTTAACAGGGTGCCATTTCTTTCTAATAAAAACTTCACTTTCTTGCACAGAACCCTAGGTCAAAGAGTTGACCATGGCAAAGTCATCTTTTAAGGATTCCAAAAGATTTTAGTTTGCATTTTATCACTTTTAAATCGGAAGATACGAATTTGTTAACTTGCTAACTATTTTTCTCTGTTTCTGATTTTTGCTTATGAGCAGTAAAAAAATTAAATAGAGCTCATGTGTAGCTTTGGATCTTCTATTTTCTCTAGCTAGAGCTGTGATTTGAGCATGAGAAATGGTTGCAAAAGATAGATAAGGAAGTGATACAACCATGCTAAGCTTAAGTTGAAGCAACAACTCACCGGCGAAGCCAAAATCGACGGTGAAACTCGAAGTATTCTTGATGACATACTTGAGAAAAACTTGAGGATCAACCAAAACACACCATGCAAGGGTTGGAGGGAGTTTAAGTGCAGCCTCTTGCTACCCTTGCTCATGCTAAGGTAGCCATGGTGGTTGCTTTTGGAGAGGAGAAAGAAAAGGACGAAGAGAGGAAGACTTGACTTGGATCTTGACCAAAGAGAGGTTGAGGGGGAGCCTTTGGATGTGGTGCCTGCCATGGGCTGGTTACTTGGTGTGTTGCTTGGTAGAGAAGGAAACAAAGAGATAAGAGAGAAAGTGGGTCCCATATGGTGGAAAAATCTGCCAATCCTACTGTTGCAGTCAAGAGAAAGTCAACTTGATTTTTGTTGGGGTTGCCAATTTTTATGGAGGTGTAACATGAAATTTGGGACAATTGTTATATAGAACGTTTCTTAAGATTCATCCTACATAATTTAATAAAAATCCTACACGAAAAACTGTTTTCTGCTTTTACTAAATTTGTAGGGCTATTTAACCTTTACCAAAAGTTATGGTAAAATGACTAAAATTCCTATTTTGCATACCCTTCATGATTATGCAAAAATAGTGGTATGGTTATGTTAAAAATATTTGATGTGTGTTAAATTTGGTATTTATTTGCTTATTCAAGTTGGAATTTAAATTCAAATTATTTGAATTTCAAAATTTTACTTTATTTGATCCTTTGTGTTAGACATTTTTCGTTAGTGACATCGGGGATGTCACAGGAAACCTCAATGTATTTCAAACATGATGCGGGGAATGTTCATTGTCAACTAAACCCATGGAATATGTTACTTGATTCCTAAGCCTATGTTGGTTAAGTCATTCTTGGGTAATGTTACGAGTACAATCTCATGAAGAAAGATTTGCCTTAACGAAGGAGTAATTCCTCAGTATTGTAAGTGAGGTATAATCCTAAGGTAGGACACATGCCAGAAGTCTCATTTTACCTAGACCCAATGGAACAAGTGTTATAAAAGGAAAAGTATGTTACTGCAGATATAACAACAAAGGTCACAATGCTTGTTTTTGAGTGGTTGCACGAGCAAGCAAAATCCATCAAATAAAGTGAAGGAAATCCAAGCACAAACATGGTACTCAATACATGTAAGTGGGTTACCGTACTCTCAAGTGTTGTCACTATCAGGAAAAATTATTCCTTGCTTATCAATGATGCCTTGTTAGTCAACTTCAAGATGCTTGTGCTTACCTCAAAGATGGATCACAGATCTGGATACAATCAGTGAAAGGTCTGGAAGCTCAATCAGGGCCGTCCCAGGCTAAGTGCCGCCGGTGCGGTAGTTCAGGGCCCCCAAATCTCTGGGGCCCCCAAATTAAACAAGCTTTCCTACATATATGCAAAGGTTAAAAGCAAAGCCCATATAAAATGCTTTACTCAATCAGGCCTGTTTTCAATCAGCTTCTAATCTCTTCCGGTTCCAATTATACGTCTCCTTCCTTCGTAGAAAAACGCATCTTGACTCGACGTGCTCTCGCCCTTACGGCTGGCGGCTGCACCCTGCCTGCTGCTGCACCTCACGTCAACGGCGACGGAAATAATCTAATCTGCGATTAAGGTACAAATGAATCTCTCTGCTCATCTTTCTTTCTCTCTATTGATAATTGAAAACTGATTCGTCCTGTAATCAGTTTTATTTAGGTCAAGCAATGTCTTCTTCAAACCGCATTAGAAAATATGATTCTGGTTATGAAAAGCGAAAAAAGAAGAAAAGAATAGAAAGTCTAACTCAATCCCAAAAAGGAGCTATGGACAAATTTGTTTTGAAGGAACCGCAAGGTCCGTCCACTGATCAGACAATTGATCCTCGTGATGACCAGGCAGAGATAGAAAATATTGGTGAGAAAAATCTTGTTGATAGCTCAGATATTGATATCAATTTGGATAGTGTACCTGATGATCATGGTAACGAGTCTTCTGAGGATAGTTCTTTTCAACCAGATATATTTGATCCGAGATATTGGGATTCCCTTCGCCCCACTCAAGTTGACATTTTAGCACAAAAGGGTCCTAGAAGAGATTTATCATTTCGGAAAGGTCCTAAAGATAGATTATCAAGAAGGTTTTCTGCAACATACTACACTAGGATTCTCCCAAATAAAGATGAAAGTGATAGAGATTGGCTTGTGTATTCTAAAGAGCTTGATCGAGTGTTTTGTTTCTCTTGCAAATTATTTACAAATGGGTAGCGGAAAGGTCAATTGGCAAATGATGGGTTTAATGATTGGATCCATCTTAGCACTAGACTTAAAGAGCATGAAACAAGTCCAGAATATGTTTTGACTATGACCACTTGGTATGAACTGCGCAACAGATTTTCAACGGGTAAGACTATTGATAAAGGTGCTCAACGACAATTTGAGAAAAAAAAAGGATCATTGGAGAAAGGTTTTGTTTAGAATTGTTGCCATTGTAAAATTTCTAGCCAAGCATAATCTTGCATTCCGTGGTACTAATAGCAAACTATACGATGACAACAATGGAAATTTCTTGGGTGAGATAGAAATGTGTGACATCCCCTCCAGGACACCCGGGACTCGGTACAGGGGAACACTCGACGCGAGTGAGTTACAACAGTTCATCATCTCATACAAGCTGGAATATATATATCATGGTATAATACAACCAGATTTTCGAAATACAAACATCGTACAGCGGAAGCATAATACATTAATGAAGTTTAAAAACCTACGAGTCTTGCAGCGGAAACTTGTACTTTATACAACAAAAATACTACGAAGCATCATCGTGATGTACTGAGCCCGTCGTACACCACGGTCCTTCCTCTTCACGGCATGGGGATCCGTTCCCATTGGAGGGAACCTCCCTCGGGACACTGCTCCTCTCCCGGCGAACTACCATCCAAGTCGTGGAAGTGCGACTCGGGTCCTGAAAATATAACGAGCAAACCCCGAGTATTCTAATACTCAGCAAGACTGACCCGTCAACGGGCATGCTAAGGCCGACGCCTAGTATGCAAAGGCTTTCTGGCTGTGGGGTTCATTCCTTTGCGAAACAACACTATTAATAGATCCTTACTTTCAATGTTTTAGCTCAACATTAGGTTCGAGTAACATCTATGTTTGCAGTCTATAACTATTGCAATCAAGTTTGCAAGAAAAGATCGGAATAGATCAACATTTCTTTCATCTCTCATCTTCATCTTCTAGTTGATTACTACGATACGACGATCTAAACAAGCGGTACTCATTACTGCGAGGGACAGCGATTCGAATCGATTTATACCAGCTGGCAAAACCCGACTACACGACGTATACGCACCACACCGGTCGTATACGACAACTTTTCCGCTAGCACCTGCCGGAAGACTAGCCATTTCCAAACTCCTTAGGGAGTATGGCGACTCCATGACTTCCCTCGTGGCCGACCCATCTCCCTCCCGTGAGACTATCCTCTCACTAACGGCCGGTAAAGAGAGGCGGCTACGCTACATCTCCGGGGCGATAGGGTACATCAGCTTGCTGGGCCCATGATACCAGCATGTAGTACGGTACGTTCAAACTTGTTCAACTAAGCCGACAACGGTACGGTCCTTGACCGACTCGGACGGGGCTACCACCTTGCAAGATCTCATCTCCGTCTTGCCCTTTCTCCTACGGGGCCCGTCCGGTCTCAACTTATTAACATCTTCACTTGCACTCTCATCTTTCTCTTATCATTCTTCTTAGTATAAACATTGAACCAGTCATTAACCTATATCTCGCGAGTAGTGTTGCCACCACTCGTCTTCTACCGATTCCTTATAACTTAAGCTTAGCGAGTCATTAACTCTATTGAGATACTCGTACCAGGATAGCATAAACAAATGGAAACCTATCTCATGCATCTAGGGTATCAAGCAACTCCTATAACCTAATGCACAATCACGACTCATTACTGTGATAAGAGAAAAGACTTTAAAATCACAGGTGGGATGCACCGGGCTTGCCTTGATTCGAGTCGGGGTTAGCTTCATCGGGCGCTGGTCGACTTCGAAGTTTCCGCCTCTGTCTCGAACTCGGACGGGACTTCGATCACGCCAAGACCTAGGTCCACCAACAATGCGTCGCGAATTACAACCATGCATGCATGAGTGTACATGATATGATTATGCAAGGGTTTCCTTAAATACGTTCATTAACTAACAATTACTGATTAAATATGTTCAGTAGTTAACAACTAACAATTAACAACTAATAATTCATCCTGCTTATTAATTAACAATGTAGAATTAATCAGGTTCCTTAATTAATAATTAACAATTAATTATGCTCATTAATTAATACTTAATCCTGGTCATTAATTAACAATTACTCATGTTCATTAACTAACAACTATTCATTAATCATTAATCAATGATAGGTAATAACACATAGAGTACTAAACTGGGATCACATGAAATGACGGTATTTATGTTGAATTTTGGAAAACAGTTTTCACAAACACTTTCGTCTGCAGTATCTCTAATTTTTAAAGAAATTCATTTCTCAAAATCAAATAATAATTAGCATAAAATAATGGATTTTCTTAATTAAAGGAAAGTAATTAATTAAACTATGAAATTATAATTTCTTAAAATGGGCATTTGAATACATAGTTAAATAGAGAATAACTTTATGAATCTAATGAACTTTGTTTGGCATTTTTCTGATTTTCCTTGAATATTCTATGAATTTTGCAAGTTTGGACAAATTCGAAAATGAATAAATTCGCAAAAGAAATAAGGAACCTTTGGGCCAAAACGGCAGGCCCATCCGGCACCGCAGCAGCCCAGTGACCCTTCGACCCAACCCAGCCCGAAGCCGCGCGCGCCCGGCTCGAGCTCGGGCCGGCCGGCCATGGTGGGTGGCGGCCGAGCAAGGCGGCACCACGCCGGAGTGGCGCGGAAGGGGGTGAAGAGGCTGGTTGTCCGGCCCTGGGGGCTCGGTGGAACATGAGTAGTCCAGCGGTGGGGTCCACGGCGGCAGGAGGCTCACCGGGCAGGGCCGACGGCAATCTGCTACACCGGCGGAGGTTCGGGGGCACCGGCGGCGTGGTAGTGGACCAAATGGGGAACCGTCTCCTCCGAAGCTTCCTTTGGTTGAAGGAGAACACCGGCACGGTGAGGATTTATCGATGGGATGGCCGGAGGGTGGACTTCACCGGCGAGGCAGAGCCGGCGGCGGACGAGCTTGAAGAAGATGGCGACAATTCAAGAACATCCGTGTGGCAAACTCAAGTGTGAGTCTACTAGAATGTAGAGGAAACACTTGCGCACACTGGAACTCAAGAATCACAACGAAAGGTGAACCGAGAGAAGAAGAATTTGAGGAATTGGCCATGACCGCCGGTAGTGACCTCCGAGAAGAAAAATGCTTCGATCTGCGGTCCTAGGGTCGGGGAGCTTGATTGGGCGGTATCGTGAGGTTGAGTGGACCCATGCGGAGCTGTGGGGAGTGCTGGCTCGCTGGGAAGGAGCCGGAGGCGGCCGGACGGCGGAGAGTAGGAGAGGCGGACGGCGGCGGTGCTCGGCGTGAAGGGAGGGAGATAGAGAGATGAACACGGCCTAGCCTTTTATGCCGACGGAGCGAGAGGTGTGCGGTGGCATGAGCAGCTGCGTGGCGCGGACTCGAGAGGGACGCGCCGCCGTCGAGGCGCTCCCAACGCAGATGGCGGTGCTGGGAGTCGGTTCGGAGGGAAAGAGAAAGAAAAGAGATTGGCCACCGGCCCTGTTCCGATATTTTACAAAAACACCCCCTGTTTTTAATTAATTGAAAATCCTATTTCCCATGCTCGGAAAAATCCCAAAAATTCTAGGGTTGTAAATGAAAACATTTCCAACACTTTTCTATTTAGGTCCACGTTCAAATTCCAAATGATTTTTAGATTAAAAATTCAGGTTTAAATAAAACAAAGAATGCCTTAATTATTTCTTGTAGAAAATTTTACAAAGCAAAAATAAGCTCAAAGCAATTTCATAAATCTTCTATTATTGTGTTTCATTAACAGAAATTGTTAAACACCATAATTTACCTTTATTAATTTCTTCTTTTAAGATCTTAATTTAATCCTAGGTTAAATTGATATTTTATGCATATTTCTTGACAAAATTAAATATTTTTCCCAAATGCACATGATGACATGATGATGAATGACTTGAAATGCATGTTTATTCTTTCGGGGTTGTTACAGCCCTCCCCCTTATAGGAATCTCGTCCCGAGATTCACGATTCAAGCGGCTAGACGGTGGTACTAAAGAATTCGGGGTAATGAAATCGAAGAAACTCTTCTCGTCTCCAAGTAGCTTCGGTTTCGAGTGATTTCTCCACTAAATCTGGTAGAACTTGATGGTTTGATGTTGAGTCACTCGATCCTTTGTGTCGAGAACTCGATCGGACGTTCATCATAGGTCAAGTCTGGTCTGTAATCGTTCCACATCTCGCTGTCGGTATGTCTACCGGTGTTTTCGGACACTTCTTCGGTTGAGACCTGAGGAGCACGGTGTGACTTCTTGATAAGTGTGCTTGGTAACTCCAAACGATATGCCGCGGCTCCACATCTCTCCTGGATTGGAAAAGGTCCGCTATACCGTGGAGCTAACTTTCCTTTGATTCCAAATCGCTGTACACCTTTGGTAGGAGATACTCGAGAGATAAACTTGGTCTCCAACTTTGAACACTAACTCTCGACGTCTCTTATCCGTATAACCGACCTGTCGGGGCTTAGCCCTCTTAATATTCTCGCTGAATGAGATGTACTTGTTCCTCTGCATCTTTTACCGGGTTCGGTTTGAATATTACTCTTTCTCCACTTTCGGACCAATTCAAAGGTGTGCGGCAACTACGTCAATACGAGCTTGGAACGGTGACATTTCAGTATTTTCTTGATGGCTATTATTGTATGAGAATTCTGCTAACGGTAGGCATTTTCCAAACTCTTTTTGTCCGTCCATCCGTGTGAGGGTGATACGCGGAGCTCCGAAGGAATCCCGTTCCTATTGACTCATGCAAGCTGTTCGTAGAATACGGAGACAAACGGTGCTCCCCGATCCGAGATGATGGTCTTGGGTACTCCATGTAGGTAGAGTACACGAGCTATGTATCAATCCGCATATTGCTTTGTCGTGTAGGTAGTATTCATACCAATATTTTCCCATTTCCATTCCGGAATACTCAAAGGTGGAAGTGGACCTGCTTCCTTCAAAGGATCTCGCCTTTACTCGTCGATAAGTGTCACACTCATTGACTTACCGTGCTATTTCTTGGTTCATGGTTGTCCACCGGAATCCTTGCTTTAGATCTTGATACCTTTTTGTTGGTTTTTAGATGAATAGTGAGTAGATGTATATGCTTCATCCATTATCTTCTTACGAAGTTCCAAGTTCTTAGGCACTCCTAGCCTATTCTTGAACCCGATAACACAATTATTATCTTCTTGACGACGCTTCATTTCACCCTTCTTAATTCGTCTTTCAATGTAACTCATATCAACGTCCTTCTCCTGAGCTGTTACCATTTCTGCAGGAATGGTAGGAATGAGAGCCAATTACCCAATACTCCATATGAAAGAATCCGAAGATCGGGCTCGCTAATTTCCTCTTTAGATGCTTCGATCAATAGGCTGAGCGGTGAGACTGTTGCAACGAGCTTTTCGACTCAAGGCGTCGGCTACGACATTCGCTTTCTCGGAGTGGTAGTGAATCTCGAACTCATAATCCTTTATCAGCTCTAGCCATCTTTGTTGGCGCATGTTTAGATCCGCTTGAGTGAAGATTTATGTGAGATTCTTGTGGTTTGTGTATAGATGTACTAAGCTTTCCAAGAGATGGTATCTTCAGCTCTTCAATGCTAGAACCACGACTGTTAATTTCAGCTCCTGTGTCGGTAGTGTTCCTCTTGTCGCCTACGCTGTCGAGATGCCTAGGCAATTACTCGACCCTCTTGCATTAGAACACATCCAAGTCTCGTGTCGGAAGCATCTCGAGTACACCTCAATTGGCTTGGTCAAACCCGGCTGAGCTAACATTGGTGCTATTATGAGTAACTTCTTCGAGCGTCGGAGAGGCTTCTTCGCAATCCTTGCTCTATTCATACCTATTGTCCTGTCCTAGCAATTTAGTCATTGGCTTGGACATCTATGAGAATTTGGGAATAAACCTTCTATAATAACCAGCCAACCCTAAGAAGCTTCGGATCCGTACGACCGAGTTAGGTGGCTTCCAATCCAATACTTCTTTAACTATGCCAGGATCGATAGTCACTTCTTCTGCTGATATCACATGACCTAGGAATGGTACCTTCTTTAGCCAAACTCACACTTACTGAATTTGGCATCTAACTGGCGATCCCTTAGACGTTGGAGCATGGTCCTTTAATGTTCTCGCATGTTCCTTTTCGACTTGGAGTAGAGCATAATGTCGTCTATGAAAATCACGGCAAACCTGTCCAGCTGGTGCATTGGTTAGACCAAAGGACATCACCAATTATTCATAAAGTCCATATCTAGTGGAAAATGTTGTTTTTTGGTATATCTTCCGCTTTGGCCTTGATCTGTTGATATCCGGAGCAAAGATCTATCTCGGATAAACACTTTTGCTTCCATCCACCGATCAAACAGGAGGTCAATCCGAGGAAGGGGACACTTGTTCGTGATGGTCACTGCAGTCAAAGGTCGATAATCCACACATAACCTCAATGATCGAGCCTCCTTCCCGACAACAACGTTGGACAGCCCCAAGGCGATGCACTTGGGCGAATGTATCCCTTGTCCAAAATATCCTTCGAGTTGTACCCTCAATTCTGCCAGCTCATCGGGTGGCATCCGATACAGATATTCTTGATATCGGTGCGGTCCCCGGTTCAAGCTCTATCTTGAATTCTACTGCCGGATCTGGTGGTAAACTTGGTAAGTCGGAAAAATAGTTTGGAAAGAAGTCAACTGAAGACAATCTCGTCCATGAAGAGGAGAGTCCAGGTGAACTGCAAAAGCATCTATATCCGATCTTGTCTTATAATACTTCATCCATCTTACGCCAAGAATCGCATCAAATCCTTGTCCGTCTAAGACTATAAAGGAGTTGGGATGATCCTTACGACTCGACTTCAATGATATCTCCGTAGTACTTTGATCTGCAAGTCTATTACCCCAGGTGATAATATGAGATGTGGATAATCATCTTGCATGACGGAGGGTTATATCTTGGACATATCCTCTTGCTCGATGAAGTTGCGGGTTGTACTCGAGTCAAATAAAATACTGGCAGCATGATGGTTGATAGAGAACAAACCAGTCATGACTTGTGATCCTTTCGGAATCTCCTCGGATGTGGTAAAGTTGACACGACCAATCTTCATCTTATCATTTTGACTTGTATGCTTCGTCAACCAACTGCTTTCTTGTGAGGATGTGTTGACAAATTCTGCTTTATTGGTACGACACAATCTTGAGCCAAGTGTCTAAGACAATCACCGTTACAGACACCGATGATCAACGGATTGTGGAGGCTGGGATAAGGGCGTATACTCGATTAGTCCGATTGTTGAACCGCTGAACGAAAGAACACCTGTTGCTGATGTGGAGGTGGCCGGTAAGAAATGGAACCGGATGGCATAGGCTCGAACCTCTAATCTGTTGTAGAAGTGTAGGTCGGACGATACTTGGAAGGTACCTCACTTCCTGGTTCCCTGGCTGCTCTCTTCTTAGCCTTCTCTTCTTAATGAGCACGAAGGCAACATCACTTACAAACTTATTGAAACTAACTTCTCAGTCCAAATTTAGAACATCGGGGTGTTTGTTGTCAATATCCATCATTCGCATGTCGAGATCAGGAATCGTGAAATTTATAAGAGCTGGTGAAAGTCAATGATGAAGGAAAAGATTTAACCGAAATGGTTGAGATTAAGAAACAACATGGATTATCAAAAGATGCGACACTTTCGTCTATCCGAGTGTGGAAGGAATTATGGGCTTAAGATCTTTACAAGGATAATTGCACCGATGAGTCTCAAATACATTATTCTTCTTTCCGGTTGCGTGCCATCGGTTATACGCCATCCGTTCGGAAGAACATTATAGTTGGATTCTCTTCTAGTTTCAAAATAGAGTATGCAATTCCATATCGCTCATGTTTGACTTTGAGAAGCGCACAGGCGAACCAGGCACAATTCAAAGGAAAAATGGCAATTTGAAAGTGCAGAACACCCATTTCCAAACTAGCTCTCGGTACAACTTAGTCTAGTCAAAAAGGTGATGATTATTTCTTCAATGGAAGTCACTCAAGAATCTTCAAGGAAAGATAAGTTCCTAATGCAATTGAGTGAAGGAAGGAGAATGAGTTGCGGACTAGGAATAGCCGGCTCATAACACTAGAATCTTGTCATCCAGAAAGTTCTGTCGAGATGAAGAGTCCGAACAGAAATCAACATGGCTATTACTTGGAGAGGGAAAAAGAATTTTTTTTTTGGTGGCTACAAGTGATAGTTAACCGGTTATCTGCCTGGATGAGGCCTAAAGCGATCGAAGTGGCATCGGTGGCTAGCTCCTGGATTCTTCTGCTCATACCTTCCATCCTTCTGCTCTTCTTTGGGAAGTTATTGGACTTGTTCAAGGTCCAAGTATCTCCTCATGTGTCTATCAGATATGCATCTAATTGTTTATCTATTTCTTTGGCAGTTGTAAGTTGCTCATCCCAATATTCACCTATAGCTCCCTTCGTACCGGCATCTTTAATCTATCCTTTTTACATCCCTAACTCTCATATGGGCTCCTTGATAAATACACATGATCGTCCCTGTATTTGATTGCCTTTGATCATCCGTATAGGAAGATCTTAAATTTCCCATTCCACTTGTCTCTATGAGGGAATTTTTCTTGCCTTCTATTTCACTAGCATAAACTTCTTCTTGTGCCAACCATAGGAAACTAACTCTATACTACGATACTAACTAAGTATAACCCCAACTTTTTATTATAGCACTCAATATGACATGATGCATGTTCGGCAGTCTAACTATACGTACTATAGTGTATAAACTACAACGAATAGTTAGCACTTCCTAAAACCCGAACGTTGAACAGTTAGTAACAATCTAACTATTCTACATCCTTATGGGCTCCGTACTCTCGCGTACTAAAAACGTGCTAAACGGGTTAAGTTTTGAAAACGAGCTTGTAAACAATGTACTCGTTACCCCTGTATTGCTCTGAAACCAGCTGTGACATCCCTCCGGGACACCCAGGACTCGGTGCAGGGGAACACTCGACGCAGCGAGTTACAACAGTTCATCATCTCATACAAGCTGGAATATATATATCATGGTATAATACAACCAGATTTTTGAAATACAAACATCGTACAGCGGAAGCATAATACATTAATGAAGTTTAAAAACCTACGAGTCTTGCAGCAGAAACTTGTACTTTATACAACAAAAATACTACGAAGCGTCATCGTGATGTACTCGAGCCCGTCGTACACCACGGTCCTTCCTCTTCACGGCGTAGGGATCCGTTCCCATTGGAGGGAACCTCCATCGGGACACTGCTCCTCTCCCGGGAACTACCATCCAAGTCGTGGAAGTGCGACTCGGGTCCTGAAAATATAACGAGCAAACCCTGAGTATTCTAATACTCAAGCAAGACTGACCCGTCAACGGGCACGCTAAGGTCGACGGCTAGTATGCAAAGGCTTTCTAGCTGTGGGGTTCATTCCTTTGCGAAACAGCACTATTAATAGATCCTTACTTTCAATGTTTTAGCTCAACATTAGGTTCGAGTAACATCTATGTTTGCAGTCTATAACTATTGCAATCAAGTTTGCCAGAAAAAATCAGAATAGATCAACATTTCTTTCATCTCTCATCTTCATCTTCCAGTTCATTACTACGATGCGACGAGCTAAACAAGCGGTACTCATTACTGCGAGGGACAGCGATTCGAATCGATTTATACCAGCTGGCAAAACCCGACTACACGACGTATACGCACCACATCGGTCGTATACGACAACTTTCCCGCTAGCACCTGCCGGAAGACTAGCCATTTCCAAACTCCCCGGGAGTATGGCGACTTGACTTCCCTCGTGGCCGACCCATCTCCCTCCCGTGAGACTATCCTCTCACTAACAGCCGGTAAAAGAGAGCCGGCTACGCTACATCTCTAGGGCGATAGGGTACATCAGCTTGCTGGGCCCATGATACCAGCATGTAGTACGGTACGTTCAAACTTGTTCAACTAAGCCAACAACGGTACCGTCCTTGACCGACTCGGACGGGGCTACCACCTTGCAAGACCTCATCTCCGTCTTGCCCTTTCTCCTACGGGGCCCGTCCGGTCTCAACTTATTAACATCTTCACTTGCACTCTCATCTTTCTCTTATCATTCTTCTTAGTATAAATATTGAACCAGTCATTAACCTATATCTCGCGAGTAGTGTTGCCACCACTCGTCTTCTACCGATTCCTTATAACTTAAGCTTAGCAGTCATTAACTCTATTGAGCTACCTGTACCAAGTATAGCATAAACAAATGGAAACCTATCTCATGCATCTAGGGTATCAAGCAACTCCTATAACCTAATGCACAATCACGACTCATTACTTGTGATAAGAGAAAAGACTTTAAAATCACGAGTGGGATGCACCGGGCTTGCCTTGATTCGAGTCGGGGTTAGCTTCCTTGGGGCGCTGGTCGACTTCGAAGTTTCCGCCTCCTGTCTCGAACTCGGACGGGACTTCGATCACGCCAAGACCTAGGTCGACCAACAATGCGTCGCGAATTACAACCATGCATGCATGAGTGTACATGATATGATTATGCAAGGGTTTCCTTAAATACGTTCATCAACTAACAATTACTGATTAAATATGTTCAGTGGTTAACAACTAACAATTAACAAGTAATAATTCATCCTGCTTATTAATTAACAATGTATAATTAATCGGGTTCCTTAATTAATAATTAACAATTAATTATGCTCGTTAATTAATACTTAATCCTGGTCATTAATTAACAATTAATCTTGTTTATTAATTAACAATTACTCATGTTCATTAATTAACAATTATTCATTAATCATTAATCAATGATATGTAATAACACATAGAGTATTAAACTGGGATCACATGAAATGACGGTGTTTATGTTGAATTTTGGAAAACAGTTTTCACAAACACTTTCGTCTGCAAGTATCTCTAATTTTTAAAGAAATTCATTTCTCAAAATCAAATAATAATTAGCATAAAATAATGGATTTTCTTAATTAAAGGAAAGTAATTAATTAAACTATGAAATTATAATTTCTTAAAATAGGCATTTGAATACATAATTAAATAGAGAATAACTTTATGAATCTAATGAATTTTGTTTGGCATTTTTCTGATGTTCCTTGAATATTCTATGAATTTTGCAAGTTTGGACAAATTCTGAAAATGAATAAATTCGCAAAGGAAATAAGGAACCTTTGGGCCAAAACGGCCGGGCCCATCCGGCACCGCAGCAGCCCAGCGACCCTTCGACCCAACCCAGCCCGGAAGCCGCGCGCGCCCGGCTCGAGCTCGGGCCGGCCAGCCATGGTGGGTGGCGGCCGGAGCAAGGCGGCACCACGCCGGAGTGGCGCGGAAGGGGGTGAAGAGGCTGGTTGTCCGGCCCTCGGGGGCTCGGTGGAACATGAGCAGTCCGGGGGTGGGGTCCACGGCGGCAGGAGGCTCACCGGGCAGGGCCGACGGCGAGCTGTTACACCGGCGGAGGTTCGGCGGGGCACCGGCGGCGTGGTAGTGGACCAAATGGGGAACCGTCTCCTCCGAAGCTTCCTTGGTTGAAGGAGAACACCGGCACGGTGAGGATTTACTCGATGGGATGGCCGGAGGGTGGACTTCACCGGCGAGGCAGAGCCGGCGGCGGACGAGCTTGAAGAAGATGGCAACAATTCAAGAACATCCGTGTGGCAAACTCAAGTGTTAGTCTACTAGAATGTAGAGGAAACACTTGCGCACACCTGGAACTCAAGAATCACAACGAAAGGTGAACCGAGAGAAGAAGAATTTGAGGAATTGGCCATGACCGCCGGTAGTGACCTCCGAGAAGAAAAATGCTTCGATCTACGGTCCTAGGGCTGGGGAGCTTGATTGGGCGGTATCGTGAGGTTGAATGGACCCATGCGGAGTCGTGGGAGTGCTGGCTCGCCGGGAAGGAGCCGGAGGCAGCCGGACGGCAGAGAGTAGGAGAGGCGGACGGCGGCGGTGCTCGGCGCGAAGGGAGGGAGATAGAGAGATGAACACGGCCTAGCCTTTTATCCCGACGGAGCGAGAGGTGTGCGGTGGCATGAGCAGCTGCGTGGCGCGGACTCGAGAGGGACGCGCGACCGTAAATGAAAATCCTATTTCCCGTGCTCGGAAAAATCCCAAAAATTCCAGGGTTGTAAATGAAAACATTTCCAACACTTTTCTATTTAGGTCCACGTTCAAATTCCAAATGATTTTTAGATTAAAAATTCAGGTTTAAATAAAACAAAGAATGCCTTAATTATTTCTTGTAGAAAATTTTACAAAGCAAAAATAAGTTCAGAGCAATTTCATAAATCTTCTATTATTGTGTTTCATTAATAGAAAATGTTAAACACCATAAGTTACCTTTATTAATTTCTTCTTTTAAGATCTTAATTTAATCCTAGGTTAAATTGATATTTTATGCATATTTCTTAACAAAATTAAATATTTTTCCCAAATGCACATGATGACATGATGATGAATGACATGAAATGCATGTTTATTCTTTCAGGGTTGTTACAAAATGTTGGTCGAGTTTGATCCAGTTATTCAGGAGCATGTTCGTCGTATTACAAATGATGAAACACATGTTCATTATCCGGGACCAAGGATTCAGAATGAGTTGATACATTTGCTAGCTCGTGCTATTAAGTCTGAAATTATTAAGAAAATAAAGCGGGCAAGGTATTTCTCTGTCATACTTGATCGTACACCTGATACAAGCCATCAAGAACAAATGTCTTTAATTATAAGATATGCTGATTTATCTTTAGATCATGTTTCCATTGAAGAATCATTCCTAGGATTTTTGGATGTAAACGATACAAGTGGGCAGGGACTTTTTGATGTATTACAGAAAGCGTTGAAGGATCTAGACCTTGATATTGATAATGTTAGGGACAAGGCTATGATAATGGGTCAAATATGAAAGGGAAACATCATGGTGTGCAACGGAAACTATTGGATATAAACCAAAGAGCTTTCTATTCTCGCTTGTGGTTGTCATAGCCTTAACTTAACACTTTGTGATATGGCAACAAAGACTTGTGGTCGAGCTAAAGATTTTTTGGAATCATACAACGGATCTACAAGGCTTTTGCTAATTCTACTAAGAAGTGGCAAATCCTAAAAGATAATATAACAGGATGGACAGTCAAATCAGTTTCAGCTACTCGTTGGGAGAGTCGTGTAGAAAGTGTGAAAGCTATTCGTTTTCAATGTGCAGAGATTCGAGAGGCTCTACTACAAATTTCTGAAATTGATAATGATCCGGCAACAAGCGAGTGAAGCTAGTGGCTTAGCAAAAAATGAACTTGGACAAGTATGAATTTTTATTGGCAATAGTTATTTGGTATGAAGTATTACAAATGGTTAATGTAGTAAGCAAGTGCTTGCAAGCGAAGAATATGCTTATTGATATTGCTATTGAGCAAGTGCAAGGGTTGATTTCTTTCTTCAAAGAGTATAGGGAAACCGGCTTCTTAAGTGCATTGGAGATGACCAAACAAATTGCACTTCGATGGATATTAATGCAACATTTCAAAAGAAGCGTGAAATTAAAAGAAAGAAGCATTTTGATGAGAGATCAAATGAAGCAAGTAATGGATCACAATCTGCGGAGGACTCATTTAGAATCAACTATTTTATACCCCTTGTTGATCAAGCTATTTCATCTCTTACAACAAGATTTGAACAATATAAAGGTGTAACAACTCTCAGAAAAATAAATGCATTTCATGTCATCATGAGCATTTCATCATATTATTGCATTTGTGAAGATATCAAATTTTATGTTAAGAACATACACATAAAATATCAAAATAGATAAAGAAGAAAGGAAGTGCTTAAAAAGAAATTAAATAAGAGGAAAATATAGGTTTAGCATTTTCTATGGCTCAATTATCATAAATAAAGATTTATAACAATCTCCTGAAATTTATAACAAGAAATAAACAAAGCTTCTTTTATTAAGTTAACTATGAATTTTAATCTAAAAATGATTTGGAATTTTTTTTTTTGGAATTTTAACCTGGACTAAATAGGAAAAATGCCTAAAATACTTTCATTAACACCCCTGAAAAATTTGGGAATTTTTGGAGCTCGGGAAGATCACTTTTTAATTTCGCGAAAGGCCAAGGGTGTTTTTGCAAAATGATCAGGCCTGGCCTACAGGCCAGCCTCTCTCTTCTTCTCTCTCCCTCTCTCACCGCGCTCTCGGCGCCGCTCGCGGGAACCGCCTCCCGGCGGCGTCGACACGCAGATAGCCACGCAGCTGCTTGCGCAGCTGCCGCTCGGCGCCATTGCCGCCTCTCTAGGCCGGGATAAACCACCCCCCCGGTCCCTATCTTCTCCCTTTTCTGTCTCATTTTCGCTCCACACCTCACCGCCATCACCGCCGCCTCTCGGAGCTCGACGCCAGCCTGCTCCGGTGACTCCCCGTCCACACCACCACCGTCGAAGCTCCGCCAAGACCCAGTGAAGCTTCCCCACCTGTAACACCCCGGAATTTCAAATTCTGGGTTATGCATACTTTTCACTTAATTTTAAAACTTTTCAAAGTATGTTTGAATATTTTTCTAATATTAATTATAGTGTTACCATTTTATGTAAGAAAAAGGAGTGTGTTGTCATTTCAAGTGAGCAAAAGGAGCTATTCCCAAAACTAAATAAAATTTGATTTGTAAAAACCTTTGATTTAAGAAAATGCTACTTAATAAATATACTTGGTTTATGAAAATAGTTGTTTTATAGGCACATGTGTTTTATAAAAGAATTTATTTGACACTAATTGTTTTTGTTTATAGTATTTTTATTTTCCAAAGTGTTCTTAATTCAACAAACAAAAAGAGTTTAATTACTTTCAATTACTTTGATTTGAAAACCAATTAATTTCATACAATTTTTTTTACCTAATCTAAACTAAATATAAGAGTTAGATTAAATATTTATATATTGTTTGAATGCATTCATGCTGGTAATTTGCATTGGGTCTCTGTGGTGTGGAAAAATCTATTTAAAAATACGAGTAGAAATTAATTTGCTTCAGCTTGTTTCAGAAAAGAAAAAGGATAACTCCCATGCTTTCTACGCTGAACCCTCTCCCAGTTTCCTTTTTGTTTCGTCTCTTCTGTTCCTGCACCAAGCCAGGCCGTCCGCACCTAGCACACCATCCCAGTCCAGCTCACGCGATCTGCCACCGCACCCGTCTGGTCCAGCAGCCAGCGCACGCGCACAGCCAAAATTCACGATCCCACGCCCACGCCAACCCTAGCAGCGCCCGCACCGCAGCACACGCAACTGCGCCGCCACCGAGTCTGAATCACGCACGATCCTGGCCCTGCCCCTTGGCGTGCGCGCAAAGGGATCCTAGGGCCTCGTTGCTATAAAACTGCAACGCACCGCGCCTGCAGATTACTTTTTGCCAATCGTGGCATCGCGTCCCGAACCCTAGCACCGCCCCACGCCATGGATGCTGCGCCAGCAAGTTGGTCGCCTTGAGAGGAGACGCAGCCTCGCTCGCCGCTGACGCCTGCTCCGCCCTCGTGCAGCCGTCGTTTACCCGAAGCCTGTCACATGCGAGTCGCCATCGGGGAGAGAAGAACCGCCACCACTATTGACGCCGCCTCCAGAGCTCATTGACCACACGCCGTCGCTCTGGTTGCTCCCGACCTCCTGCTGAGACAACATCACGACGCCGTTGGCCGCACGGACCCGGACCGTGCCTCCCCGACGACGCCATCGACTGGCTGCAGTTGAACCGTCTTCTTCGAGCCGTGCTGGAGCCCAATGACGCCCTAGGTGAGCTCGCACTACTCTCCTCTGTCTCCTAGATCAATCGCGACGAGAAACCGACCCCATAGACGCGGATCGAGCTATCTCCAGCCGTCCGCCACCGTGTGCCTCACCGGCGTTGGGCCAAAACCGTCAGCCCCTATCATTTTGTAGAAAAGCCCTTCACTTTATCGCCAAATACTTAAGAGCCCTCGGTTTTAACAAAAACAACCCCGTGCTTTGCTGTTTAGATTAAAGGGTAAAATACATGTTTGTTTTAATAAAATTAATTTTTGTTTGTTTATATTGTGAAATAAATGATTTATATCTATCATGTCTAATAAAGGTACAATTTATCTATATTTGTTTTCTATTTTATAAAACCTATTTAAGTAATTTATTTATTTCTTGAAATAGGTTATTTTTGCAATTAGAACTCTAACCTTTATACTTTTCAAGGAATAATGTAAAACATATGCCTTTGGATCTAAAATAAAATTCCTTCCTGTTTATTTTGTGAAATAAAATATATATTTCATCTCTCTTTATTTACAAATGAATAATCTTTTATTATTTTTGTTTCATAAATATAAGTATTTACTTACGAAAAGGGACTTTTTGCTTTTTAAACCCTAAAACTTTAAATGCTCATAACTTTTCGCTCGTAACTCCCATTAAGCCGATTCTTGCGCTCACGCGATCGTAGCGACGTGTACTATTGATTCGTACTGTTTTCATAGTCATTAGGTAATGTTTGGTGTACTGTTTCTTAGTTTGCTTGTATGCTTGTTTCTTGCATGTTTTGTATGGGTGTGACATTAAATAGAGGAACGTACTTTTCGAAGACCTCAAGAGCAAGACTTGAAGACATGAGCAGCAGCAAAGGGAAACAGGCAAGTGTCCTTGATGCACATTGAGCCTACTTCTCTACTATCTGAATTTATTTTTATGCATTGCATTTAATTTTGAATCCTATTGTGTCATATCCTGTTCCATATTATTTCCTTGTCGCCTTGGTTTTGGGTGTAGTGTTATAGTATGGGTACGTCATTGCTTAGCATGCTCACAATGGGGTTCACAACTCGAACTAAATGCTAATCTTGATTAAGTATCCACTTGAACATAATGATCAAGAACTGGTAATGCTTTTTAGCAACATGAAACTTAGGTGATCCCGACAGGAGGATTGTCGATGATGGTGCCGGTGCACACCTGTTGGGTGTGGTGGTACCTGTTTGGGATCATAAGGACCGGTTCTTGGAGCGGCAACCCAGGACTTCCGCACAAAGCACAGTGGCTGATAATGGGTAGGTAAGGTTTAGTACCAAGGTAACTTCCCGGTTCCGCAAGCTCGAGGAAGGATGAAGGAAGAAGGCGTCTTCGGATTCGGGCGAGGGAAGGCAGAGTACTTGAAGCCACGGTGCAAGAGGAGGCCCCCGGGTGATGCGTCACTTTGATGGCGGCGAAACCTTAGCATGGGCGTTTTGCAAGTTGGGAAGTCCTTAGAAAAGACCTTGCGGTGATCTCTTGGCCTCACACCTAAGGAAGTGTGCTGGTATAATGGAGGTTTTAGTCACCGACGGGTGATGGAATCACCGACCTGTGGGTAAAGTTGTGCCACCTCTCGCAGAGTGTAAAACTCGTTATAACAGCCGTGTTCACGGTCACGAACGGCCTGGATCCTCACGAGAACTAGAGGGTATGGACGGGTGGAGTAACTCGTAGGTTGCTATAGGCGGGGTAACCTGTAGTGTGGTTGGCTACGGGCGGGGTAACCTCGTAGTGTGATTTGCTACAAGCGGGGTAACTTGTAGGTGTTGTTTACTCGCAAGTAGGGTAACTTGCAGTAGTTGAATGGTGGGGTAGCCTCGTTGGTTCATATTCACTTAGTAAATAGGTTGCTTCAAATAACTTGACTAGTGTAGGTGCTTTCGATGCAAACCATGTGTTAGCCTTTCTTTCATTCAGCTTACATGTCATGTATTCCCACACTTGCTGAGTACGACATGTACTCACTCTTGCTATTTCCTTTTTGCTACCAACTACTGCTGCTCGGAAGATGGAGAAGATCACCGATGAGAAAGGTCTAGGCGTGCGAAACCCTCGGTCGATTGCCTCGTGGTGTTATGGAGTCTTCCGCTAGCGTATATCTTATTCAGTCCTTTGGGACAATATCGATGTAAGTATTCGATTTAATAAAGACATTGTTCTTTTATCACATTAATTGTCCCGTGTGCGTGAAAACTTGTTCCCGGGCACGCATACGGATGCATTCGGTTTTGGTCGTTAAAACCGGGTGTGACACCACCCGTCCAAGCAACTTGAGCATCCCCGCTCCATCGTGGCGAGCTCGTTTTCCTCCACGGC
Source organism: Chloris gayana (assembly GCA_031894775.1). Lineage (NCBI taxonomy): Eukaryota > Viridiplantae > Streptophyta > Magnoliopsida > Poales > Poaceae > Chloris > Chloris gayana. The sequence goes on from JAUNZO010001928.1 coordinate 357,647, forward strand.
CCTTCACCGTCGACCCTCCGCCGTTTCTGCAATTCGGTGAACCGTGGTGAGCTATTGTTGCTCTTTGCTCCTCCGGTTGATGCACAACTAGATGCTCTACCTTATGCACAACTCCTTACCAAGCTTCTTCCACAGGTCACCATCAATTTGGCCGTCTTTTCCACGTCCGGTCGTCGCCGTCCGCCACCTCCATGGTGAGCACACCCTTCCAAGCTTGCTCATGTATCTATGACCCCTCGACGAGCTTGCGCATGCTCCGTAGAAGCTTTAGGTAGTTTCTTTCCCAATTTTTGGGTGCTCGAGCGAGCTCTCCACCGTGCCGGGCGCCGTCGTGCCCAAACCTCGCCGCGGGCATAGCTAGGGTCAAGCTCTTGCTAGCTTATCCTTCCCGGAGGGTTCGCTCGGTCGCGCAGACCGTTTTGGGGCGTCGCGGCGAGCTTTGAGCCATCTCCGGCCATCGCCGGTGACCGCGCCGCCGTCTCTGTGCGCCGCGGTGGCGCCACACCGCGGGCCACACGCGCTGGATCGCGTGTGGCCACGAGCGGATCTGGTGTGGCCCACCCCGTGGCCCGGCTTGTGGCACGAGCCCTTTTCAAATTTCGAAAATTCGTAGAAAATTCAGTAAAAATCAGAAAAATGCCAAACCAAGTTTGTTAGACTCGGAAAAATAAGATCTATTTATATGTGAAATAAAATATTTATTTTGAGTAAATTTATTTCATAAATAGTATTTGATCACTTTCTTTATTTAAAGAAAAGTTATTATTTTATGTCGATTAAATGTTTAATGAAGAAAAATAATTTAATTAGATGAAGGAGATACTCGTAGACAAAAGTAGTTATAAAATTTATCTTTCAAAATTAAACTTAAACATTATTATTCCATGTAATTTCAATTTATTATCCTATTATCACATGCCACTTAAATAATAATTTATTTATTGTTAATAAACAAGATTAACCATTAATTGCTAAACTTAAGTAATTAGTGAACTTAATTAAGGAACAAGACTAATTAATGATTGATAACCTTGATTAAGCATTTATTAATAAGCATAACCAATTACTAATTGTCGCTTAATGAATATGCTTAATTATGAATTGTTAATTAACTAATATAATGGAGTATTAGTTATTAAATTATTAATTATTAATTATGGAACATGATTAAGTAATACTTAGTAACCATGATTAACATTAATTGCTAAGTATGATTAAGCACTAATTATTAGTTAATGAGTGTAATTAATACCCTCTTTGCATGATCATATCATATTCATTCATGCATGCATGATTGTGATTCGCAACGCATTGTTGGTCGACCTAGGTTCCGAGGTGATCGAGGTTCCACCGGAGGTCGAGTCGGAGACGGGAATCTCGAAGTCGACCAAGCACGCCGAGGAAGCTAACACCGACTCGTATCAAGGCAAGCCTCGGTGCATCCTACCTATGTTTTTAAATATTTTATTTTATCACATAGTTCAGTTATGTTTGTGCATCAGGTGCTAGGGAATGTTTGATACCTAGTTGCATTATGGTAGGTTTCCGTTTGTCTATAATATACTCGGTACAGGTAGCTCAATAGAGGCTAAGCTTAATTCATAGTCGCAACGGTAGATGTTTTAGGAAATCTTAAAGCATGGAGGCTCTAAGGATTTTGTGTTGACACTAAGATGAAGAGAGTGTTAATGAAGTTGAGACCGGACGGGCCCCGTAGGAGAAAGGGCAAGACGGAGATGAGGTCTTGCAAGGTGGTTGCCCCGTCCGTGTCTGGTCGGGGACCGTACCGTTATCGGCTTAGTTGAACAAGTTTGAACGTACCGTACTACATACTGGTATCATGGGCCCAGCAAGCTGATGTACCCTATCGCCCCGGAGATGTAGCGTAGCCAGCTCTCTTTTGTCGGCTGTTAGTGAGAGGATAGTCTCACGGGAGGGAGATGGGTCGGCCACGAGGGAGGTCGTGGAGTCGCCATACTCTCGGGGAGTTGGAAATGGCTAGTCTTCCGTCAGGTGCTAGCGGAAAAGGTTGTCGTATACGATCGGTGTGATGCGTATACGTCGTGTAGTCGGGTTTTCCCAGCTGGTATAAAAATCGATTCGAATCGCTGTCCCTCGCAGTAATGAGTACCGCTTGTTTAGCTCGTCACATTGTAGTAAGTTATATGGAAGATGAAGATGAGAGATGAAAGGATTAATGATCTATTTTATCTTGTCTTGCAAACTTGATTGCAATAGTGATAGGCTGCAAACACCAAGGTTAATGAACTTAACATGAGCTAAAATATTGAAAGTAAGGACCCACCCTTTAATGTTGTTTTTCGCAAAGGAGTAAACCCCACAGCCAAAAAGCCTTTGCATACTAGGCGTCGGCCTTAGCGTGCCATGTTGACGGGTCAGTCTTGCTGAGTATTAGAATACTCGGGGTTTGTTCGTTACCTTTCGAGGAACGAGTCGTATTACCACGACTTGTATGGCAGCTTCCCGGAAGAGGAGCAATGTTCGGAGGGAGGTTCCCTTCAATGGGAACATATCCCCACGCCGTGAAGAGGGAGGACCGTGATGTACGAAGGGCTCGATACGTCACGTTGATCGTTTAAAGCCTTTTGGGTTGTATAATAGTACAAGCTTCCGCTGAATACTCGTAGGTTGTTAAACTTCAATAATGTTATATTTCCGTTGCACGAATGTTTGTATTTTGAAAACCTGGTTGTATTATACCATGATGTATATATTCGGCCTCGTATGAGATGATGTTTCGTTGTAACTCGCTTCGTTGAGTGTCCCTCTGTACCGATTCCTGGGTGTCCCGGAGGGGATGTCACAGCTGGTATCGGAGCGGTTCGGAGGCAACAAGTACATCATTACAAGCTTGTTTTCAAAACTTAACACGTTTAGTGCGTTTAGAATACGAGAGAGTACGGAGCCCTATAAGGATGTAGAATAGTTAGATTTTTACTAACTGTTCGAAGTTCGGGTTTTGGGAAGTGCTAACTATTCGTCATAGTTTTATATACTATAGTACGTATAGTTAGTTTGCGAGCATGCATCATGTCATATTGGGTGCTAAATAAATATTGGGGGTACATACTTAGCTAGTTTCGTAGTACTCGTATAGGTTGTTTCTGTTCGTTTTCTTCTGTGGGAAGAAGTGTTTAACTCATTTAAACATGTTCCCTGCAGATGCCGATGACTCGCGGTAGGAAGCGCGCTCGGGAGGAGGAGGACGCACGGGCTGCACGCGTTGCGGAGCTGGAGCAGCGGATCCACGAGTCCGGAGTTGCGGACGCAGAGCCAGGACCGACAGCTAGGTGCTTGGAAGCACCACCGTCGCGTGGACTGCCGGGAGGTTCGCAGGTCCCACGCCAGGATCGCCGAGCTGGAGGAGCAGCTGGTGGAGGTTACGCTAGACCGTGACGGGTTTCACGGGGCGGCTATAGCGTTGGACGCACAGCTGACCACGGTCACCGAGGAGCGAGACGCCGCTCGCGAGGCGGACGAGGAGCACGAGCTACAGTTGGCCGAGATGACAGCGCAGCGTAACCACGCCGTGGAGACGCTGATCGTGGTGCAGGACCAGATGGCTGAGCTTGAGGGGATGTTTGACGGACTGGCCGACGCACACCACGCACCGATCCACGACCACGACGAACTACTTGTGCAGTTTCAGCAGCTACAGCAGCAGCAGCAGGGTCCACCGGACGACGCCGAGGAGGTCTCCGGGATGGACTACGAGCCACCACCAGCCTCACCAGCGAGAGGATGTCGAGTCGGACGCCGACAGCCACGCGCCGTCGGCCTAGTTCTGTTGTGACTTCACTGGTGTAGGAGGATAGGCACATTTTGCTAACATAGGTCAGATATAGATAGGGTGCTAGCAGGTGTTTGGTCAGATGGGAGTGTATGAAAAGTGGGTTTGAGTTGTACAAATAATAAATAATGAAAAAGAAGTGGTAGTAATATATATATGCAGTTGCTAGAATAAAAAGATTTGCCGAAATAGTAGGATTAGTTTCTACTTGTATCCGATGTTCTTACTTCTCCATAGAGATGGACAAGCACGAGTACCGGTGTTAGTGAAGTAAGAGGACAAAGGGAGGATGTTCGTGTAGCAAGGCTGGAGAGACAGCTGCAGGAAAAGGAGGAGTTGTTAGCACTTAGAGAGGCGCAGTTGCTAAACAAGGAGCAGCAGATTCAATTTAAAGATCAACAGCTGGCAAACGCACATGCCCCGATCACTCGGTTAGAGCAAGATCTACTGCAGGCGCACAATGCGATATTGAATGCAGCAATAGGACAGCAACCTCCCGAGGATGAACCAAGTAGTGCAGGAAAATCCTATGGAGGCTGAATCGAAGAAGAAGAGGAGGATCCTGAAGAGATAATGGACGTGGATTCCGTCATAGACTTCACGGAGATTCCACAACTAGAGGATGCAGAATACGAGACAGGCAGTTCCATGAGCCAGAAGTGACGTCCAGTGCTTCGTGAAGTAGAGTAGAGTGCTAGTTAGTAGCAAGTGAGGAAATTAGTATGTAAAATAGGCATTAGTTAAATAACGAGCGTGATGTAACCACGCATGAGTGTATCTTAGGAATCGTTGTAACGTGGATGTATGAGCACGTGTTTATGGATTTGATGGTTGTTCTAATAAAGATGGTTGTTGCATAAGTTTCATTTGGAATTCCTTATTCATGTATTCCTGTTTCTTCCATTATTATGTTGGAATGAAGATGTCTAACGTAAAATTTTCTTGGACAGAATGGTTGGAACAAGAAGACGTGATGAGCCGGAGAGTTCTCAACGCGGGGCGGAAACACCACCACCACCCCGACACCGGCGCAGGCCATTGCCGCTGTATCTGGATTCTCGCGCGGAGCAGCGAGAATTATTGGAGCAATTGGTCCGCAACACCGCTCCACAGGAACGTCACCAAGGCCGGAATGCCCCGTAAGAAAGGGTGACTTTCTCGGACTTCTTATCGGTTCGCCCCCGGTCTTCTCGGATGCGGGTGAACCCTTGGAAGCCGATAACCGGCTTCGCACCATCGAGTCAAAGCTGGAATTGTTTCCATGCACGGATCATCGGAAGACCCTCTTCGCTTCCCAGCAATTGCAAGGATTTGCTGGAGCCCGGTGGGTCAACTACAAAGCAATGTTTCCTCCAGGACATCAAATTTCATGGGCCGAGTTCACCAAAGCCTTCAGGGAGCACCATATTCCGGAAGGTTTAATGAATCGAAGAGAAAGGAGTTCTTATCCCCGAAGCAAGGTGACATGAATGTGCATACCTACTCCAAGATATTCAACCGTCTTGCTCAGTACGCTCCCGAATACGTGGACACGGATACCAAGAAGAAGAACATGTTCAAGGAAGGAATGAGTACCAAGCTGCAGTCCCGCCTCGGTGCTAAACAAGACCGATAGCTTCACCGACTTTGTGAGTGACGCTATCGCGCTGGAAGATCCTATCCGTCTTCACCGGACGGAGAAGAACAAGAAGAGGTCGGCTGCTGGACAAGGAAGTGGCGGACCATCGAAGTACAGGCTGCTCTACACTGCACCGTCGGGTCAGCGTTATCAGCACACGCCTTCTCGTCCAAATTTCTACCGGCAGTCTCAGCCACCCCAACAACCTCAGCAACAGCGGTCGAATCAATATTGTCCGCCCTATCAGCAGCAGAATCCTCGGAATCCCAGGCCGGCGAATCAAGCACCACAACAGAATGGACCGCCGTGTTTCAATTTTGGCCGTCCAGGGCATTATTACCGCAGTTGTCCATATTCTCGGAAGGCACCATATGCACCTAGACCTCAAGGACAGCCGCAGAATCAGCCGAGGGCACCAGCCAAGAATACACCGGTGAAGACCGGTCGTGCCAACTTTACTACGGCCGAGGAGCTACCCGAAGGAGGACAAATTTTAGCGGGTATGTTTTCTATCGCTGATCATCCTGCTATGGTTTTATTTGATTCGGGAGCTACGCATAATTTCATCAGCAAGTCATATGTTGCTAAGCATCGCATCATACCATCCAAGTTGCCATGTGCTCATATCATTTCAACACCTGGGGGTAAAATTCTTACTAATGAAGAAGCTGCCAATATGCCATTAAAATTGGGTAGCAAGGTTTATTCCACTTCATTGATTATATTGGATGGGCAAGGGTTAGATGCAATTATTGGCATGCAATGGATGGATTTCCATAAGGCAGTATTGGATATAGCATCTCGAGCCGTATATCCGAACTCTCCTGTTCATGGTCGAGATTGCTTACTCTTAACTTTTCCCCGAACTATGCTGCCAATGGTTAATAAGGTGGTAGGTAAAAGTCCGGAAGATATACCCATAGTCCGTGAGTACCCGGATGTCTTTCCGGACGACTTACCGGGACTACCGCCGGACAGAGCGGTAGAGTTTAAGATAGAATTACAGCCTGGAACAAGCACCAATATCAAGGAGGCCGTATCGGATGCTGCCAAATGAGCTAGCGGAATTGAAGGTGCAACTCGAAGGAATTATTGGACAAAGGATATATACGTCCAAGTTCATCGCCATGGGGATGCCCAGCCTTGTTCGTGAAGAAGAAAGACAAGACATTAAGGCTATGTGTGGATTATAGGCCTTTGAATGCCGTTACCATCAAGAACAAGTACCCTCTCCCGAGGATTGATATCTTGTTTGATCAACCGATGGGAGCCAAAGTCTTCTCCAAGATAGATCTTCGCTCAGGATATCATCGGATTAAGATAAGAGCCGAAGATATACCGAGGACTGGCATTCTCCACAAGATACGGACTTTATGAATACCTGGTAATGTCTTTTGGATTGACTAATGCACCAGCACACTTCATGTACCTCATGAATTCCGTGTTCATGCTCGAGCTGGACAAGTTTGTCGTAGTGTTCATTGACGACATCTTGATCTACTCTAAGTCGGAAGAGGAACATGCTAATCACTTACGAGTGGTGTTGCAACGACTAAGGGATCATCGGCTATATGCTAAGTTTAGCAAGTGTGAGTTTTGGCTGAAGGAAGTGTCGTTCCTAGGTCATGTGATATCAGCCGAAGGAGTGGCCGTTGATCCCGGCAAAGTTCGAGAAGTACTCGGATTGGGAGCCGCCGAAGTCGGTTTCGCAAATTCGAAGTTTCTTAGGATTGGCTGGTTACTACGGAAGATTTATTCCAAACTTCTCGAAGATCGCCAAGCCAATGACTAAACTATTGGAAAAGGATAAGAAGTATGTATGGAGCAAAGAATGTGAAGAAGCTTTTCGAACATTAAGGAAATTGCTGACAACAGCTCCAGTACTCGCTCAGCCGGATCCGACAAAGCCTTTCGATGTGTACTGCGATGCATCGGGAACAGGGACTTGGATGTGTTCTAATGCAGGAGGGTCGAGTGATCGCCTATGCCTCTCGACAACTTAGGCGTCATGAGGAACACTATCCTACACATGATCTAGAACTAGCAGCAGTGGTGCTTGCATTGAAAGGTTGGAGGCACTATCTCTTGGGTAATTTGGTACATTTATACACGGACCACAAGAGTCTTAAGTACATCTTCACCCAAGCAGATCTGAATATGCACCAACGAAGATGGTTAGAATTAATCAAGGATTATGAGTTGGAAATTCACTATCATCCGGGCAAGGCGAACATGGTAGCCGATGCTTTAATTCGTAAAGTTCATTGCAATAATCTCATGGCTCAACTCTGGATTCCAATATCTTCCCAAAGAAGTGAGGAGCCGAATCTTCGGATTGTTCCGTATGGAGCATTGACAAATCTGGCTCTTATCCCTACCATTCGTGAAGAAGTGATAGCAGCTCAACGAGAAAAGTGTTGGTATGGGACATATAAGAAGACGACTCAAGAAAGGAGAAGTCAAATGCTTCAGAGAAGATGACGAGGGAGTTATTTGGTTCAAGAATCGATTGGTTGTACCAAAGGACCTATCCCTTCGCAAGAGGATAATGGATGAAGCTCATATGTCCAAGTATTCTATTCACCCCGGGACCAACAAGATGTATCAAGATCCGAAGCAAAGATTTTGGTGGACACGCATGAAGCGGGAAATAGCCAAGTATGTCAATGAGTGTGATGTCCGTCGACGAGTCAAAGCTGAGCACTTGAAGCAAGCGGGACCCTTACAACCTTTCAGTATTCCCGAGTGGAAGTGGGAAGACATCAGCATCGATTTCATCGTTGGGTTACCACTAAGCCCCGAAAGCATGACTCAATCTGGGTAATTGTGGACAGGTTGACGAAGTCTGCTCACTTCATACCCGTACATACTCGGTACACTACCGAGAAATATGCAGAGTTGTACATCGCTCGTGTTCTCTCGTTTACATGGAGTGCCGAAAACCATTATATCGGATAGAGGAACGCAGTTTGTCTCCAGATTTTGGGAGCAATTGCATGAATCATCGGGAACAAAACTAATACGAAGCTCGGCGTATCATCCTCAAACAGATGGACGGACGAAAGGATCAATCAATATCTCGAGGATATGCTTCGAGCATGTGTCTTGACCTATGGTAAAGATTGGGAGAAGTGTTTACGATTAGCAGAATTCTCCTACAATAACAGCTATCAAGAGAGTGCCGGAATGTCACCGTTCCAAGCTCTATATGGACGTAGTTGCCGCACACCTCTAAATTGGTCCGAAAGTGGAGAAAGAGTAATCTTCGGACCGGATCTAGTAAGGGATGCGAGAAGAACAAGTACGTCTCATTCAGCGAGAACCTTAAAAGGGCTAAATCTCGACGGATCGGCTATGCCGATAAAAGACGTCGAGAGTTGGTATTCAAGGTTGGAGACCAAGTCTATCTTCGAGTATCTACCACCAAAGGTGTTCAAAGGTTTGGAATCAAGGGCAAGTTAGCCCCACGATACATTGGACCGTTTCCAATCCTGGAAAGATGTGGAGCCGTGGCATATCGTCCGGAATTGCCCTCACACTTGGCAGGTATCCATAACATATTTCATGTATCTCAACCGAAGAAGTGTTTAAAACCACCAATGGATATACCGACAGTACGAGGTGGAACGGTTACAGCCGGACTTGACGTATGATGAACGGTCGGTTAAAGTTCTCGACACCAAAGATAGGGTGACTCGACATCGGACTATAAAGTTCTACAAGATCCAATGGAGTAATCACTCGGAAGCTGAAGCTACTTGGGAGCAAGAGGAGTTTCTCCGATCAAACTACCCCGAGTTCTTTAGCACTATCGCATAGTCGCTTCGATCGTGAATCTCGGGACGAGATTCCTGTAAGGGGGAGGGCTGTAACAACTCTCGGAAAAATAAATGCATTTCATGTCATCATGAGCATTTCATCATATTATTGCATTTGTGAAGATATCAAATTTTATGTTAAGAACATACACATAAAATATCAAAATAGATAAAGAAGAAAGGAAGTGCTTAAAAAGAAATTAAATAAGAGGAAAATATAGGTTTAGCATTTTATATGGCTCAATTATCATAAATAAAGATTTATAACAATCTCCTGAAATTGTTTTGCCTTGTAAAAATATTTACAAGAAATAAACAAAGCTTCTTTTATTAAGTTAACTATGAATTTTAATCTGAAAATGATTTGGAATTTTAACCTGGACTGAACAGGAAAAATGCCTAACATACTTTCATTAACACCCCTGAAAAATTTGGGAATTTTTGGAGCTCGGGAAAATCACTTTTTAATTTCGCGAAAGGCCAATGGCGTTTTTGCAAAATGACCGGGCTCGGCCTACAGGCCAGCCTCTCTCTTCTTCTCTCTCCCTCTCTCACCGCGCTCTCAGCACCGCTCGCGGGAACCGCCTCCCGGCGGCGTCGACACGTAGCTGCTTGCGCAGCTGCCGCTCGGCGCCATTGCCGCCTCTCCAGGCCGGGATAAACCCCCGCCCCAACCCCCCCCCGTCCCTATCTTCTCCCTTTTCTCTCTCATTATCGCTCCACACCTCACCGCCATCACCGCCGCCTCCGGAGCTCGACGCCAGCCCGCTCCGGTGACTCCCCGTCCACACCAAAACCGTCGAAGCTCCGCCAAGACCCGGTGAAGCTTCCCCACCCGTCCAAGCAACTTGAGCATTGTTGACGGTCGTTACGGACCAATTTCGACCGTCAATTAGTCAAATAAATGAGAAGGACTAGGCATGTCTTACACGCATTTTACTTAGAAATAACCTAGTTCCACTTGTACCTCTAGATTTTTAGTGTGCAGGTGGATAATGATGAATTCCGGGCCCCGAGGCGACAAATCAACACTTTTACAAAACTTCCATTTCGCCGCGAGAATCAACTCCAAGATAAAAGGCCAATGACCACGAAATCCAACACAAAGAAGGCCACAAGCAACTGGAACAAAGACCAACATCCAGTGGGGGAGCCAACTGCCAAAGCCCAGCCCAGGAGGGGCCAGGACCAGCTCGGCCGAACCCACCAGGGTGGTTCGGCCGAACCAGTCCGGTGGCCCCCCGGCCCACTTTTCTCTCGGCGGTTTGCCCACCGCCTCCGGAGGTCGGTTCCACGCGCATTAAATGCCACCGACCTACGAAACCGCCTCCAGGAGCCGACCTTTCAAGCCTATATAAGGAGGGGTACCCCCCTCCTTAACACACACACAACAACACAAGGATCATTCTCTCCTCACACAAGAAGTTTAGAGGCTTTCTAGGTAGTGCTAGGCTTAGTAGTGGGCTGCCTCATTGCTCCCAAGGTCTTGTGGAGAATTGGGTATAGCTCTTGTATCCTCTCTTTGTAAGACTTGATCTTTTATATATGGAATACTTCCGTTTATATCCTTGTCATGAGCTTGACAGAGTAGTCATGATCTTGCTTGATCGTTCATCGTTCGTTCATATGAGTTCATCGTTCGTTCTTCGTTCTTCATTAATAGAAGATGAACACATATCGAATGTTCTTCGTTCGTTCATACTTGATCATCGATTACTCTTGATCTTACTTGGTTGATTGCTGTTCGTCGCTCATTCTTGAGCGACGAACGCCTTTGCATGACTTAGTGCTAGCTTTGATCCTTTCGTCTGGCTTATGCTAGTTAGACTAGTGTTCTTATGAATAGGCTTCGGGTTCATCGTCCCGCAAGGGTGCTCTAGATTTACCACCATGTCGATCCGTAGGATTGGGGTGCCTCGAGGGATCTAGAGTTGTGGTTAGTGACGCCGGCATGGTGCTGGGGTTATCTACCCACCTTTGAATGTGCTTCGTGTCCCACGGTTTGTAGAGGTAGGTGACAAGAAGTGACAGCCTTGTCATCCAAAGTAATCCTCCACGTTCGGGCATGGCATAGGAGTCTAAAAGGCCGGAGTCGCGAGGCGGACCTCGCGTAAGATGGATCTCCCGATGATGCCTAGGCATTAGACGCTTGCTTGCGCTTGCATGATCTTGGATGTTAGGTAGAAGCTGCGCACTCATATGAATGTTGTATCATTAGGAGTAGTGGTCTGCTAGTCTAGTTTAGCTTTATCTAGGATTGCCTCTATCCCTTTTATTAGAGAATGCATTGCCTTGGTGTGTGTCACACTATCCTCAATTTATTGCTCCTAACCCCTGCATTGGAATGTGATTACTTCATCACTCTTTTGTAACACCATGAGCATAAGTACTCTTATCAACCATGTCTTCCTTTGGGAAAATATAAATACGATACCCTTGAATACTCTCGGGTGAAATGCTACAACGGATTATCCGTCCGCTTGCGGATATTCATGACCCACCTTATAATACATATCTAGTACTTGTACTGGATGTGGATTATTTGGTTAAATAGTGCAAGTGACTTAAACCCTTGGCTCTCCCGCGGTCACGTGTTTCTTTCCGCGTGACCTTAAGAGATGCCAACAAGCATTTCTGGCGCCGTTGTCGGGGAAGACATTGGTTAATAAGAATACAATGAATGTTCATGATTACACTTGATGATGATTTAATCATTACCTTTGCAGAGCTAACCTTGATCTGTTTTCTCTTCAATGTGAAAACAGGATAGTGCATGCGTGGATTCAACTTGCCGAAAAACTTCGTTGATAATCCCGAGTCTCTTGCGAGAAAGACTCGACCTCGCGTCGTTGTCCGTCCTCAAGAACCCACGACAAGCGAGCCCGCATCTTCCGCACCATCAACCTCAACACTCATGGCTGAAAGGACCCTTCGTGACTACTCTGCGCCCTCCGTCGCCAATGTGCCCATTGGGCCCAACGTCGACGCCGGTGCCGCAGGACTTGACATCAAGTCCAGCCTCATCACTATGGTGCAAGCCATTCCCTTTTGTGGAAAGGCCTCCGAGGACGCCAACTCTCATCTCCAACAGTTCCTGGAGATATGCAACACATCAGCCACGGCCGGAGTCAACCAAGATGCTATCGGACTTCGCCTGTTTCCCCTATCCCTCCTTGGGAAGGCGAAACAGTGGTTTTATGCCAATCGTGCAAGCATTGACACTTGGGACAAATGTTCCACGGCGTTCCTCGCCAAGTTTTTCCCGATGGGTAAAACCAATGCCCTTCGTGGAAGAATTGCAAGTTTCCAGCAAGCGACAAATGAATCCATGCCCGAGGCATGGGAAAGGCTTCAAGAATACATTCTGGCCTGCCCTCACCATGGGATGGAGGAATGGCTCATTCTTCAACACTTCTACAACGGGTTGACACCAACAACCCGTGGACATATGGATGCCGCTGCTGGAGGAGCCTTCTTCTCCAAAACCGTTGCCCAAGCAAAAGAACTCATAGAGAAGATGGTCTCCAATCAAGGGTGGAGCGATGATCGACTCCAAACACGCTCAAGAGGCGTACACCCTGTCAAGGAGGTGGACATGCTGTCCGCCAAGGTTGACCTCCTCATAAAACGCTTGGATGAACACAACGCAAATGGTGGTGTTCATGCATTGGACTCACACATGACGTGTGAGGAATGCGGGAACACCGGCCACATGGGGAAGGATTGCCCCCATACCCATGAAGAAGCATTCTACATGAACAACAACAACGGGTATCGTCCAAACGGAGGACAAGGGTACAGCCAAAACCGACCATCATATCAAGGAGGTAACAATTTTTCTGGCTTTAACAATAATCAGCCTTCCTTGAAAGATTTGGTTTATGGCCAAGCTAAAATCAACGAATCTATCAACAAAAAGCTTGCTGCCAACGACAAAGTCTTAGAAAACATAACCGCACAAATAGAAGGTTTCTCCTCTGCTTTCAAAAATCAGCTGAGCTTTAATAAAATGATTGAAACCCAAGTTGCTCAGCTAGCTGCTCTTATTCCTGGTTCTAATTCTGGGAAGATCCCGGGGCAACCCGAGTCTTCTTTGGAAAATGTTAATGCGGTTACCACGAGGGGAGGAAAATCCACTCGGGATCCGCCATATCCTAACCATGCAGCAAAGAAGAACAGGAACGAACCGGAGGAGGAAAGCCCTTCTACTACCAAAGAAAAAGAAGAAGAACCGAAGCCAAGTGAAGGGAAGAATGGAATTGAATTTCAAGACACAAGCTTCTTGCCATTCCCTCACGTAAACAGGAAGCCAAAGGAGGATGAACAATTTGCTCGATTCGTCGAGACCATCCGAAGGATTCATGTCAACGTGCCATTGTTGGACATGGTGCAGGTGCCCACATATGCACGTTACCTTAAAGACATCCTCAACAACAAGAGACCATTACCCAACGAGGAAATGGTCAAGCTCACAGAGGAGTGTAGCGCAGCTATACTCAATCGGCTTCCAGTAAAAGAAGAAGGACCCTGGCTGCCCCACAATATCATGTTCCATTGGGGCACACCACTTCGACCAAGCCTTATGTGATCTTGGGGCAAGCGTCAGCGTGATGCCCAAAGAAGTCTTTGATCGTTTGAGCTACACAACCTTGACTCCTACACCAATGAGGTTGCAATTGGCGGACTCTTCGGTCCGCTACCCCGCGGGAATAGCCGAAGACGTGCCAGTAAAAATTCGAGGCAACTTCATACCGGTGGACTTTGTGGTGCTTGAGATGGATATTGACAAGAACACGCCCCTCATTTTGGGACGTCCCTTCCTCAGCATCGCAACGCCCAAATTGATGTTGGGAATGGAGAAATCCGATTCCACATCAATGGGAAGGAGGAAAAGTTTGAGTTTCAACCAAGAAAAGAACAATGCTCAATGATCAAGATCAAGTATGGGCCAAATCCCTCAAACATCCGTGAAGTTGAAGTGACGCCAAGAAAGACGGATAGTCTCATCGCCTTTTGGAAGCAACTTGACAAAATTGAGAATCCGTCATGGTACCAACCCAAGAAGCCTCGCAACAGCAAGGCCGGGATTATGGGCCAAGAAGCCAGTCCTTCAAGACACAAAGCCACCTACATCAACAAAGACCAACCAAGTGTGGCAAGTGAAGAAGGTGCAGCCATCTTCATCCTCCTCTCCAGGGAAAGGGCCTCGCACCACAAGGATGAAAAGAAATGGAGAAGTCCTCGCTCGCCGCACTTAAAATGGCGAAGCCCTGGCCGATAGGATAAATCGGCATTATCTTTCGATTTCTTTTTGATTTTGTTTTCCACCACATGCATTTAAAAAAAATAATAATAATAATAATAATAATAATAAAAACCTCCCTGCATACTCTATTTTATCACAAGAAAATTTTCATTTCATTTATTTGGATTTTCCGCCAGCTTATTCGATTTTTTTTCACTCGCCATGCATATAAAATTTGAAAACCAAAATCCTTTTACGTCCAAATTTTCCTACTTTTGTTTGAAACTTTTGGACAACCCTTGTATCCTTATACAAAACCCAAAAACAATTTTGCATGTTGGAATTTTCTCCAACACTTTTTCTCGAGATTTGATTTTTCGAATAAAGTTGAATTTGAGGCAACTTTCTTTGGATTTCTTATTGAGCAAATATTTCGAGGAATATCTCGGACGTAGCAACCATGGTCAATGATCATTTGGCCGTTGGGGGCTATGGGCCAAAAGGGGAGCAAGAGGGACCCACAGCAGGCCGGCCGAACCCACCTCCTTGGTTCGGCCGAACTGCTATGACCGTTGCTCGGTCTGTCTTTTTTTTTCCCAACGGTCATATGCCCCTTCTAACGTTCAAAACGGCTACTTCGTGAGCTATAAGTAGAGGTGGCCGGGCCAGAACTCTCTCCCCTCTCACACTATCATTTCCACTCCTCACTCACTTCATTCTCATTGCTCTCAAGTTTTCCATTGCCCTCACTTGCTCATTGCCTAAAAGTTCTGCAGAAATCTTTTGTTCTTGGTGTGCTTTCTAGTTTTTGGTTTGATTTGTTTTTGTTTGGTTTTCTCGAGTTGCGATTTCTTGCTCACATGAACAACCGACGGTGTCGCCAATTTGATTTTCCCTCACATAACCCGTTCGGAGTTGTTGTTCTTGTGTTCTTGCTCTCTTTGTGTGCAGCCATGACCGGTGCCAAGAAGCTGTTCGGGTCGATCAAGAAGTCCTTGAGCTCACGCTCAAGTTCAAGCTCTTCACGTCGAAGCACCCGCGCACGCCCCGTAGTCGAGTCACCGCCAAGTTCACCACCACAAGTCGAGGAAGAAGGGCAAGAGGGCAACATCGAGCATCGTCTCCTCACCGACACCGACCTCGACTTAGTGGGCAAGTACGAGACGCACACCTACACGCTTCTCCAACACCGCCTCTTTGCTCCTACGCGAGCATTTGACACGGAGCTGCTGCACAAAATAGGTATGGATGCTGAATTTGCTCAAGTATTTAAAGCCTTAGGGTGGACAGATTTTGCTAGTGTAGATGAGCCGGGTTCCCGCTTGCTTACACTTCAGTTTTTATGCACCCTACGAACGGTAGATGAAGGAATTTCTTTTCGGTTTTTCCGTGAATCCTACCGTTTGACTTGGAAAGAACTTAGCACTCTTCTTGGCTTTAATACTCGCTGCAATACCGACTTGGATGGTGCCCTTCCTCAGTTTTCAAAGCATGCTTTTTGGGAGAGGATTACGGGTCTTCCTAGTTGCGTGCGACCTAGAGCTAATCACATCCATCATCCTACCTTGCGTTTTATGCACATGTGGATTGCTATCACTCTTTTTCCAAGGAGTGATATTCGAATTGTGCGCGAGGATGAGCTAAAAATTCTTTTTGCTGCGGTTGATAAAATTAAGATTGCTCCCGTGAAAGCCATGATTCGCCAATGGATAGAAAATCTTGGGACGATAGGACCAATTGAATGTACCTCTTTAGTGACACGAATTGCCATGCGGGTGGGAGCTTTACATGATGCTAATGTTGAATATCTTGCTACACCTCGCTCTCTTATAAATAAAGATTATCTTATTCATGGGCACTCTCTTAAGAATGGTCCGAACGATTCCCTCATATATTATTTTGTGGGATATACAAACGAGTTTCGGTTACCTAACCCGGACCTTCGTTTGTATACTCTCAAAAATCTAACCATTGAGCTCCAAGAAGCGGAGCGGTCTCGCAGGAGTGTATCTTCTCGCAGGGGGCGCACAGATCGGAACAGCCATCTACCTCCGAGATGCCCACACCGCAGCCCACGGCTCATGGCGGGCCGGGGTACAGCCACCCCGGGCTTTCTCCCGGTGGGTACCCAGCCCCGCCACCTCACATGGCCGGGGATCGGCGTGGCAAACTCCGGGATATGGCCCGGGGCTGTTTTCTCCACAACAACAATGGGAGGAACACTCCACCGACTCCGGATCAGCCCAAGGCTACAACTTTGAGCAGGAGATGAACAACCTCTCCTCACAAATGGGAAGACTCCAAACCACGGCGGAAGACACCGAGTATGCGCTCAACCAACACATCTTGCAAACTCGTCAATGGCAAGAGCGCACCGACACCCAGCTCACCGCCCTCACCAACATGACGGAGCAACAACGAGCCGATCTTTTGGCTTACTTCCGTCACATGGGGTTCATTCCACCAAACCCGTGAGCAAGAACAAGCTTGGGGGGGCAGCACCCTCGCTAAGGTATCATGTATCGCAACTTGTATCCTTTATTGTCTCCTGTTTTTGCTTGTTCTTGCCTCTCATATGAAAAACAAAATAAAAAATGATAAAACTAAAAAGAACAAAAAGAAGTAGCTTAGTTTCCTTTTATGCGCTGCAAGTATGTTGCTAGTCTTTCTATGTTGAGATGATGAATAGTTGCTCTGTTTTATTTCTCTCATGTGCCTAGTTTATAATTTAGAACTCTCCTAGTTTTGAGTTTGTTGGCTGGCAAAACTTGCTTAGAACCTGAAACTTGTGGGCTGCACATGCTTGAGCTGCACCTAAGTTGTTGTGAGATGATGATATGGTAAAAAGAGCTGCTATGATCTTGTCCTAAGTTGAACTTGAAATCTCCGGAATTTTGTTCCCAAAAATTGCGAAATCTATAAGTTCCCAAGTGATGATAAATTCCTACCAAAGCCATATGCAAATTTCCTTTGAAAACCTTACTCATTTGCTACTTGTTACTTCATTGAGCTTTATCAAAATTGTGTGACCCTAGTGAGATGCTTTTCATACTCTCATGATTAAGATCACGTACACATTCCACCTCATATGCTACACTTCTACACCGGAAGTTAGCAACATGTCATGCCATCCACCAAAATAAAGACACTCCTCACATTTTATCACCTCTCTTAAAATATCAAAAGAAGGCATGGCTATGCAAAAGAAAAAGAAAATAAGGCTCACAAAAGATGAGCATGAGAAAAAGAAAAAAAAAAAGCTGCTCTCATTTCGAGCATGGAAAAAGAAAGAAGAAAAGATAGCCATGCCCAAAATCCAAAATAAAAAGAGGTGAAACAAAAAGAGGAGTAGTCACATACACCACCACCATCATTTTCACACTTGCACATCTTGATCTACGATTGTATGACTTGCTATCTCCATGGATCCACTCTTTTGGTTTTGCAAAATATGAATGCAAGTATGCCTCATTTCATATCCTACCTTGAGCTCCACAAAAGCCTATTAGATGTAGGATGCGGCAATACACATGCCTTGGTGAGGAATACAAACACCACTAGAGCGATTCGAGAGTATCACTTGTGGAACGTGGTTTTACTTGAAAAAAATCCTTTGAAAACTTCCGGAGAATAAAAAGCAAGACAAGGGAAGAGAAAATAAATGCTCTATACACCGTTCTCTCTCTCAACCGCCCAAGGTAAAGTGAAAAGCACAAAGCCCCATGAGGACTAAGGGGAAGGGTGAGTTACCATTGCCAACTTATTCAACTCAAGGATGAGTATCTTTGTTATACACTTGGTACCTTTAAGAAGTAGGCATTATAGCAACTCCCGATCAACAACCTAAAGTTCCACTACTTGCTCGGGACGAGCAAGGGGTAAGCTTGGGGGACTTGTTGACGGTCGTTACGGACCAATTTCGACCGTCAATTAGTCAAATAAATGAGAAGGACTAGGCATGTCTTACACGCATTTTACTTAGAAATAACCTAGTTCCACTTGTACCTCTAGATTTTTAGTGTGCAGGTGGATAATGATGAATTCCAGGCCCCGAGGCGACAAATCAACACTTTTACAAAACTTCCATTTCGCCGCGAGAATCAACTCCAAGATAAAAGGCCAATGACCACGAAATCCAACACAAAGAAGGCCACAAGCAACTGGAACAAAGACCAACATCCAGTGGGGAGCCAACTGCCAAAGCCCAGCCCAGGAGGGGCCAGGACCGGCTCGGCCGAACCCACCAGGGTGGTTCGGCCGAACCGGTCCGGTGGCCCCCCGGCCCACTTTTCTCCGGCGGTTTGCCCACCGCCTCCGGAGGTCGGTTCCACGCGCATTAAATGCCACCGACCTACGAAACCGCCTCCAGGAGCCGACCTTTCAAGCCTATATAAGGAGGGGTACCCCCCTCCTTAACACACACACAACAACACAAGGATTATTCTCTCCTCACACTAGAAGTTTAGAGGCTTTCTAGGTAGTGCTAGGCTTAGTAGTGGGCTGCCTCATTGCTCCCAAGGTCTTGTGGAGAATTGGGTATAGCTCTTGTATCCTCTCTTTGTAAGACTTGATCTTTTATATATGGAATACTTCCGTTTATATCCTTGTCATGAGCTTGACAGAGTAGTCATGATCTTGCTTGATCGTTCATCGTTCGTTCATATGAGTTCATCGTTCGTTCTTCGTTCTTCATTAATAGAAGATGAACACATATCGAATGTTCTTCGTTCGTTCATACTTGATCATCGATTACTCTTGATCTTACTTGGTTGATTGCTGTTCGTCGCTCATTCTTGAGCGACGAACGCCTTTGCATGACTTAGTGCTAGCTTTGATCCTTTCGTCTGGCTTATGCTAGTTAGACTAGTGTTCTTATGAATAGGCTTCGGGTTCATCGTCCCGCAAGGGTGCTCTAGATTTACCACCATGTCGATCCGTAGGATTGGGGTGCCTCGAGGGATCTAGAGTTGTGGTTAGTGACGCTCGGCATGGTGCTCGGGGTTATCTACCCACCTTTGAATGTGCTTCGTGTCCCACGGTTTGTAGAGGTAGGTGACAAGAAGTGACAGCCTTGTCATCCAAAGTAATCCTCCACGTTCGGGCATGGCATAGGAGTCTAAAAGGCCGGAGTCGCGAGGCAGACCTCGCGTAAGACGGATCTCCCGATGATGCCTAGGCATTAGACGCTTGCTTGCGCTTGCATGATCTTGGATGTTAGGTAGAAGCTGCGCACTCATATGAATGTTGTATCATTAGGAGTAGTGGTCTGCTAGTCTAGTTTAGCTTTATCTAGGATTGCCTCTATCCCTTTTATTAGAGAATGCATTGCCTTGGTGTGTGTCACACTATCCTCAATTTATTGCTCCTAACCCCTGCATTGGAATGTGATTACTTCATCACTCTTTTGTAACACCATGAGCATAAGTACTCTTATCAACCATGTCTTCCTTTGGGAAAATATAAATACGATACCCTTGAATACTCTCGGGTGAAATGCTACAACGGGTTATCCGTCCGCTTGCGGATATTCATGACCCACCTTATAATACATATCTAGTACTTGTACTTGGATGTGGATTATTTGGTTAAATAGTGCAAGTGACTTAAACCCTTGGCTCTCCCGCGGTCACGTGTTTCTTTCCGCGTGACCTTAAGAGATGCCAACAAGCATCGCCGCTCCATCGTGGCGAGCTCGTTTTCCTCCACGGCACTTCACCGTCGACCCTCCGCCGTTTCTGCAATTCGATGAACCGTGGTGAGCTATTGTTGCTCTTTGCTCCTCCGGTTGATGCACAACTAGATGCTCTACCTTATGCACAACTCCTTACCGAGCTTCTTCCACAGGTCACCATCAATTTGGCCGTCTTCTCCGCGTCCGGTCGTCGCCGTCCGCCACCTCCACGGTGAGCACACCCTTCCAAGCTTGCTCATGTATCTATGATCCCTCGACGAGCTTGCGCATGCTCCGTAGAAGCTTTAGGTAGTTTCTTTCCCAATTTTTGGGTGCTCGAGGCGAGCTCTCCACCGTGCCGGGGCGCCGTCGTGCCCAAACCTCGCCGCCGGCATAGCTAGGGTCAAGCTCTTGCTAGCTTATCCTTCCCGGAGGGTTCGCCCGGTCGCGCAGACCGTTTTGGGGGCGTCGCGGCGAGCTTTGAGCCATCTCCGGCCATCGCCGGTGACTGCGCCGCCGTCTCTGTGCGCCGCGGTGGTGCCACACCGCGGGCCACACGCGCTGGATCGCGTGTGGCCACAGGCGGATCTGGTGTGGCCCACCCCGTGGCCCGGTTTGTGGCACAAAGCCCTTTCCAAATTTCGAAAATTCGTAGAAAATTCAGTAAAAATCGGAAAAATGCCAAACCTAGTTTGTTAGACTCGAGAAAAATAAGATCTATTTATTTGTGAAATAAAATATTTATTTTGAGTAAATTTATTTCATAAACAAGATTAACCATTAATTGCTAAACTTAAGTAATTAGTGAACTTAATTAAGGAACAGGACTAATTAATGATTGATAACCTTGATTAAGCATTTATTAATAAGCATAACCAATTACTAATTGTTGTTTAATGAATATGCTTAATTATGAATTGTTAATTAACTAATATAATGGAGTATTAGTTATTAAATTATTAATTATTAATTATGGAACATGATTAAGTAATACTTAGTAACCATGATTAACATTAATTGCTAAGTACGATTAAGCACTAATTATTAGTTAATGAGTGTAATTAATACCCTCTTTGCATGATCATATCATATTCATTCATGCATGCATGATTGTGATTCGCAACGCATTGTTGGTCGACCTAGGTTCCGAGGTGATCGAGGTTCCACCGAGGTCGAGTCGAGAGACGGGAATCTCGAAGTCGACCCGCACGCCGAGGAAGCTAACACCGACTCGTATCAAGGCAAGCCCCGGTGCATCCTACCTATGTTTTTAAATATTTTATTTTATCACATAGTTCAGTTATGTTTGTGCATCAGGTGCTAGGGAATGTTTGATACCTAGTTGCATTATGGTAGGTTTCCGTTTGTCTATACTATACTCGGTACAGGTAGCTCAATAGAGGCTAAGCTTAATTCATAGTCGCAACGGTAGATGTTTTAGGAAATCTTAAAGCATGGAGGCTTTAAGGGTTTTGTGTTGACACTAAGATGAAGAGAGTGTTAATGAAGTTGAGACCGGACGGGCCCCGTAGGAGAAAGGGCAAGACGGAGATGAGGTCTTGCAAGGTGGTAGCCCCGTCCGTGTCGGTCAAGGACCGTACCGTTGTCGGCTTAGTTGAACAAGTTTGAACGTACCGTACTACATACCGGTATCATGGGCCCAGCAAGCTGATGTGCTCTATCACCCCGGAGATGTAGCGTAGCCAGCTCTCTTTTGCCGGCTGTTAGTGAGAGGATAGTCTCACGGGAGGGAGATGGGTCGGCCACGAGGGAAGTCGTGGAGTCGCCATACTCCCGGGTAGTTCGAAATGGCTAGTCTTCCGTCAGGTGCTAGCGGGAAAGGTTGTCGTATATGATCGGTGTGATGCGTATACGTCGTGTAGTCGGGTTTTCCCAGCTGGTATAAAAATCGATTCGAATCGCTGTCCCTCGCAGTAATGAGTACCGCTTGTTTAGCTCGTCACATCGTAGTAAGTTATATGGAAGATGAAGATGAGAGATGAAAGGATTAATGATCTATTTTATCTTGTCTTGCAAACTTGATTGCAATAGTGATAGGCTGCAAACACCAAGGTTAATGAACTTAACATGAGCTAAAATATTGAAAGTAAGGACCCACCCTTTAATGCTGTTTTTCGCAAAGGAGTAAACCCCACAGCCAAAAAGCCTTTGCATACTAGGCGTCGGCCTTAGCGTGCCATGTTGACGGGTCAGTCTTGCTGAGTATTAGAATACTCGGGGTTTGTTCGTTACCTTTCAGGGAACGAGTCGTATTACTACGACTTGTATGGCAGCTTCCCGGAAGAGGAGCAATGTCCGGAGGGAGGTTCCCTTCAATGGGAACGTATCCCCACGCCGTGAAGAGGGAGGACCGTGATGTACGAAGGGCTCGATACGTCACGTTGATCGTTTAAAGCCTTTTGGGTTGTATAATAGTACAAGCTTCCGCTGAATACTCGTAGGTTGTTAAACTTCAATAATGTTATATTTCCGTTGTACGAATGTTTGTATTTTGAAAATCTGGTTGTATTATACCATGATGTATATATTCTGGCCTGTATGAGATGATGTTTTTGTTGTAACTCGCTTCGTCGAGTGTCCCTCTCGTACCGATTCATAGGTGTCCCGGAAGGAATGTCACAAAAAGTTATCAAAATATATTTGGTTTTTTATTTACTTCGACACATTGAAGTCCTTGGATAATGATAGGTTGAAATCTTCTTGTGATGGTTTGGAGGCTGCCCTTAGAAAAGATGGACAATCTGACATTGATGCTGAAGACCTTTACGTTGAGTTGATTCTTCTCCAAAGGTTTCTTCCAAAAGAGAATATGGGTCCTACTGAAATCTTGACGTTCATAAGACGACATAGTTCTTATCCCAATGCAGCAATTGCTTATAGAATTTTATTAACCATCCCCGTAACGGTTGCATCGGCAGAGCGTGGCTTTTCTAAATTGAAGTTATTGAAGTCATATTTGCGTTCAACAATGACTCAAGAAAGACTCAATGATTTGGCTATAATATCATTGGAGGGCCATGTATTGAATAAGATTGCTTATCAAGATATCATTGAAGATTTTATTTCAAAGAATGCACAAAGAATAATGCACTTCAAGTGAAGATATATGACATGTATAATTCTGTTCAAATTTATCTTTATGAAATACATTAGAAACTCATATAAATTATTTGTTATATTTTTATGACTTAAGTTAAAGGCCTCAGTTAGTATTTTGTACAGGGCCTCCAAAATCCCCGGGACGACCCTGCTTACAACAAGATTTGAACAATATAAAGATTATCAAAATATATTTGGTTTTTTATTTACTTCGACACATTGAAGTCCTTTGATAATGATAGGTTGAAATCTTCTTGTGATGGTTGGTGGCTGCCCTTGGAAAAGATGGACAATCTGACATTGATGCTGAAGACCTTTACGTTGAGTTGATTCTTCTCCAAAGGTTTCTTCCAAAAGAGAATATGTGTCCTACTGAAATCTTGACGTTCATAAGACGACATGGTTTTTATCCCAATGCAGCAATTGCTTATAGAATTTTATTAACCATCCCCGTAACGGTTGCATCGGCAGAGCGTAGCTTTTCTAAATTGAAGTTATTGAAGTCATATTTGCGTTCAACAATGACTCAAGAAAGACTCAATGATTTGGCTATAATATCATTGGAGGGCCATGTATTGAATAAGATTGCTTATCAAGATATCATTGAAGATTTTATTTCAAAGAATGCACAAAGAATAATGCACTTCAAGTGAAGATATATGACAGGTATAATTCTGTTCAAATTTTTCTTTATGAAATACATTAGAAACTCATATAAATTATTTATTATATTTTTATGACTTAAGTTAAAGGCCTCAGTTAGTATTTTGTACAGGGCCTCCAAAATCCCGGGACGGCCCTGGCTCAATAAACCCAAGACTGTATTCAGATTAGTCGACACTTCTACCTATTTTGTATAGCTGAGGAACAAATTGGTATGGAGTATTTGGAACTGTTTGAAGTGTTGACCACTAGTAAAATTACGAAGCCCACAAAGAACAAGGAAGAACATGAGGAACATTTTTTGCTTGGTATGTAAACTTATGGAAGAACAGAGGTAGTATCTTTCTTTGGTCATGGTATTCCATGTCAAGAAGTGCTTCGATTTGTCACAAGAATTTAGGGCATGAATTCACGATTGGGCAAATTTCAACCTCGGACGACCTTGATGGATACCAAGGGTATGACTTAAGAATCGACTGTCATGAATCAAAGTCATGGAACGCCGAACCGAGTGCTCGCCAGCTAAGAGCCAGCTAAGTCGCGAATCACGCGTGCCTGTCCGGTTTTCCCGGATTGCCCTCAAGAGTTACCGCCTTCCAGTGAGAACAGAGGGCAATGGCTAGGGGTAGAATAGTCTTGTAAAGTGTGGCTCCCTAGGACTATAAAGGGAGCCCAAGAGTCATCTGTAAAGGGACAGGTAATCACCGAGTTAACTTCGCTGCTAAGAGTTGTTATCTCGCCACCCGTGTTTCATACTTAGTTTCTCGTGTTCGGTGTGCTAAGTGCGCATTACCTTCGCCGCTTAGCGCACCAAAACATTGATGATATGATGCCCAATGACATGTAAGTGCATTTGTTTATTAGAGTTGTTAGACGTAGATTGGATGATCAATAAAATATTGAGTGCTTAGTATTTTGTTAGAACCTTCACTGTCATGCTTGATTGTCTTGAGACCTGGTATTGAACCTCCCCATCGGCGTTTTGCACCAACAACCAAAATTGTTGCACCTATCTCAACATCTTCATCATCTCTTACCTAACTAGCAGTCATTCCATAGTTTGAAAGCTTAATATACCTCACATCTATCCCTAAAATATTGAAGAAATGACAAAAATTAAGCTATACAACAAGCCTCATAGCCACCTCTAAAATATTGAGCAAATCACATACATTAAGCTGCAGAACAAGCATTAATCAAACCAATCATGTGAACATGTCTTACCTGACTCAAGGGGCGATCCCGCGGAGCGCAGGTCGAGCGGGCACAACGTACAGCACCGGCGACGTGCGGGTCCAGCGGCCGGCGATGCGACTAGCAGCTCTAGTGGTATGCGGCAAGCGTACGACGACGCGGGACGAGCAGCAGACGACCGGCAGCGAGCAACTCTGACGTGGGACGCGAGTCCAACGCTCGTGCACGTGTCCTACGCTGAGTCCGGTCCCGCTCCCGTGCGCAAATCCCGTCGCAACTCCCAGCGCCTGTGCGCGTGTCCTGCACGCGCGAATCTAGCGGCCTGCGGAGGTTACGCGCCACACGGGCTCCAAGTGACATGTAGGTCACAATCTAAACATCACCTGAAAAATAATGAAGACAAAAAGCCTGAGCAACTAAAGCTTAACAAGACGGACCTGTCAAAAGTGGTTCACAGAACCGACTCCTAGACATGCATAGGCTCAGAGTATGGATTGATTTTTGGATAATAAAATCAGCAACTAAGCAGTGTATCCTTACTTTCAACATTTTAACCAAGTTAACAGCTATACAAGATATATAAGTGTGCGCATAAACTGGAAATAACATACATCAATAGCATATGAAAATAAACATAATTCAGCAGTATAATAAGTCCATAGTCCAACATTTTCATCATAAGTTTCAGTTCTTACTACGATGCGACGCACTGAACAAGCGGTACTCATTATCGCGAGGGACAGAGATTTGAATCGTTTTACACCAGCTGGGAAAACCCGATTGCACGACACATACGCCACACAGGCCATATGTGTCAACCTTTCATGCTAATTCCTTGTAACACCCGTCCGGGCTCACCTCCTCGAGCAGGCCATTCCCAACAGTACTTCGTGGGCATCATGCCTACTCCCACGGGGTTCCAAGAACCAAAGAGATGGGATATCGTCCGTATATTACAATCAGTAGGTCACATCAGCTTACTAGTGCCCATAACACTAGCATGCAGCTCGGTACGTTCAATGCTTGCTAAATAGGGCCAACAACGGTACGGTCCTCAATCGACACGGACAGGGCTACCACAGTCAAGACCCATGCTTGTTATACCTACAACATCACCCATGTCTGGTCTCCAATTTAATTAACCAACAACAAGTATCATGTGAGACCAACAACGACTAAGCATAAGACTCGTTGTATCTAATTTAAGCATAGCAAGTATTCTACCGAGCTTCTAGTACCAACCTACCAGAAATCATAGGATTTATAGGGCAACAATGCAGGTGGAGTTTCATACAACACCTAAACATAATACACATTCATCCTAGACACTAGGCAGTCATATTGTTCAAAATAAAATATTTAAAACAGGGTGGGATGCACCGGGGCTTGTCCGTGGTATTATTGGATGCAGATATGAGCATGTCCTAAAACATGGTGATACTACATGACATAAGTGGCATTTGTGCCCTGGTAGAATATTTATTTGGTGCAAAAATAATTATTTGAATTTAAACATGCAAAACCAAGAATTAAACATACAATGATATACATGCGAAACATGCTTGAGTATGATGCACCATAATACAACACATGTTCATAGGAGTTCAAAACAATTAAGTTTGCTATTTTATCACATGTAGATAAAAAGATATCAATTAGTTAAATTTTACAAACTTCTAATTACAGAAATGCCATTACGAATTTGAATTAAAAGGAGCTACGCTAGGAGATACAGGATGGGTCACGAGTGGTGGATCCGGGTGCGGCTATGGCCATTCGGGATCCGGGGTGGTGTGGCCAGCCATGTGGCTCGCCTGAGCTTCGCCGGAAAGGCACAACGCAAGGCGGAAGGTGGCCGGAGATGGGGAAACTCGCCGGGAGCTCACGGTTGTGCAGCGCGCGGGATGATGAAGCTGTTGGAACTGGTCTATAGGACGGGGAGACAGGACCGTGCTCGCCAGCGGCAATGCCGGCCGGGCGACGTTCGGCGATGTCGTGTGCTCGCTACGGTGGACGAAAAAGCTTGTTCCTTGGTCGTGGAGCTTCGGTGGAACATGGAGAAGAGCGGCATCGAATTGGTTGGCGGTGGCGTTGGACGTCGGAGGCGATCGACGGGCGAGCAAGGCGGGCCGGCGGGTGATGGCCGGGGAAAGCCAAAATCCGGCGATCTCCTTGGACAAAGCCGAGGGGAAACGGGTCGGGGTTGTTCTCCACGCAGATGTGCACACAACGGGAGAGAAATCAAGCCAAATGGCTCACCGTGGTTGGGCCGGATGCGCACACACCGGCGAGCTTAGGGGGAAGCTTAAGCTTATATGCTACCGGTCCACATCTTTCCAAGATTCCGAATGGACTGATATAGCGAGGAGCTAATTTGCCTTTGACTCTAAATCTTTGAATGCCTTTCATGGGAGATACCTGCAAATAGACAAAATCATCCTTTTTCAAAGAAAAGAGGTCGACGTCTCTTATTGGCATACATTTCCTATCGTTGCTTTGCAGCATTCAGATTAGCTTGAATGACACGAACCTTTGCTTCTGCTTGTTGCACTAGATCTGGTCCGAATATAACTCTCTCACCAGATTCTGACCAATTCAATGGTGTTCTACAGCTACGTCCATATAGTGCCTCAAATGGAGACATACCTGCACTCTCCTGATAACTATTGTTATATAAAAATTCAGCGAGAGGTAGATGTTCATCCCAATTACCTCCATGTGTTAAAACACAAGCTCTAAGCATGTCCTCCAAAATTTGGTTGACTCACTCGGTTTGACCATCGGTGGCTGGGTGATAAGCAGAACTGCGAATCAATTTGGTACCCAAAGATGCAAGCGGTTGTTCCCGAAACGTGCAACAACCTCGAGATCCTCGATCTGAAATGATCGTCTTTAGTACGCCGTGTAAGCATAGAATCCTTGAAATCTACAACTCAGCACATTGCTTCACACTATACCAAGTGTTGACAAGGATGAAATGTGAAGACTTAGTGAGTCGATCCACTATTACCCATATTGAATCATGTCGACGAGAGGTCATTGGTAATCCAACAATAAAATCCATGCTGATGTCATCCCACTTCCATGCAGGAATGCTTAATGGTTGAAGCAAACCAGCTTTCTTCAAATGATCAGCCTTGATTCTTTGACAAGTATCACATTCTCGCAACATAGCGAGCAACTTCTCGTTTCATTCTAGTCCACCAAAAATTTTCTTTCAGCCCTTGATACATTTTGTTGCTGGCAGGGTGAACAGAAAAATTGGACTGATGGGCTTCGTCTAGAATTTTGTGACGTAGCTCAAAATTTTTGTGAACGACCAAACGGTTTTTGAACCATAGAGTACCATTGGCATCCTGCCGAAAACAAACAGCTTTTCCATCTTTAATTTTATTCTGAATATGTGCCATACCCGGGTCATTTTTCTGAGCTGCTATAATTTCGTCACGAATAGAATAGTGCATGGTCAGATTATGAATAGCAACTTGAGGCATGATGTGGGCACTTCTTTCCTTCGCCGAGTCATCCCTATTGATGTCCAAATATTGCAACCTTAGAGTGTTGCAATGTACCTTACGGCTTAGAGCATCCTCGTTGGCTTTACCTGGATGGTAATGAATTTCCAACTCGTATTCTTTAATCAACTCAAGCCATCTTCGTTGACGCATGTTCAGATCAAATTGGGTGAAGATATATTTAAGACTCTTATGATCCGTATAGATGTGTAGAAGATTTCGCAAAAGATATTTCCGCCAAATTTTCAATGCAAGAATCACTGCAGCTAATTCCAAATCATGAGTGGAATAATGCTCTTCATGCTTGCGCAATTGTCGAGATGCATAGGCAATAACATGACCTTCTTGCATAAGCACAATAACACGACCTTCTTGCATAAGCACACAACCAATTCCTATGCCGGAGGCATCACAATAAACTTTAAACAGTTTGGTGATGTTCGATTGAGCCAAAACAAGAGCAGTAGCTAGCAACTTCTTCAGGTTTTGGAAAGCCTCTTCACAAAATTCATTCCACTCAAACTTCACATCATTCTTCGGAGATTAGTGATGAGTTTAGCTAATTGGGAGAAGTTTGCAATAAACCTCCGATAATAACCAGCTAGTCCGAGGAAACTACGAACTTGAGAGATTGTCTTTGGTGGTTTCCAGTCCAGCACATCTTGGATTTTTCCCGGGTCAACAGAGATACCTTCTGCAGAAATAATGTGACCAAGGAATGGAACTTTGTTTAACCAAAACTCGCACTTGCTTAATTTAGCATGCAACTTATTGTCTCGTAGGTGTTGCAAAACAATGTGAAGATGTTCATTGTGCTCTTCTTTTGATTTAGAGTAGATAAGAATGTCATCAATGAATACCACGACAAACTTATCTAGCTTAGGCATGAACACCGAGTTCATCAAGTACATGAAGTATGCTTGGAGCGTTTGTCAATCCGAAGGACATTACTAGATATTCATAAAGTCCATATCTAGTAGAAAATGTAGTTTTCGGAATATCTTGTTTTTGGATGTTAATCCGATGATAACCTCGAGCGAAGATCAATTTTAGAGAAAACCCATGCACCAACCAATCGATCGGAAAGAATGTTGATACGTGGCAATGGATACTTGTTCTTGATGGTGACTTCATTCAATGGTCGATAGTCAACAACGAGGCGCAATGATTTATCCTTCTTCTTTACAAACATGGCAGGACATCCCCAAGATGATGAACTTGGGCGAATAAAACCATTCTCCAACAATTCATTCAACTGAACCTCTAGCTCGGCAAGCTCATTAGGAGGTATTTTGTATGGTTGTCGGGAAACAGGAGAGGTTCCCGTCTTCAACTCTATCTTGAACTCAACTTCTCGATCGGGTGGAAGGCCGGGTAAATCCTCCGGGAACACATCAAGAAACTCACATACCACTAGAATGTTCCCCAAAGAATTTCCTACCACTTTGTGCACAATGGCATCAATACCATTAGATGTAGTTAAAGGAATTGAATTTGCACCGTGAAGAGGTGAGTTTAGATGAACAACACGATATGCAATGTCAAGGACAGCCCGATGATAATCCATCCATTCCATACTCGATGATGAGATCAAGTCATTGGTTTGTGATCATGATGAAATCTGAAGGATATACCATGTCATTTAACTTGATTAGTGCTCCACGTAGAGCTTGATTAGCAACTATATCGCCTCCAGGGGATCAAATCATATAAGAGGATTTGAGGGTGTTGACTGATAGATTCAATCTTTGTATGCATCATTGACTGATGAAATAATGAGAAGCACCAGAATCGAACAAAATGACCACGGGATAGTTTCAAAGCAAGAATGTGCATGCTAGCACCGGCTTGCCAGACAGGTATGTCATCAAGGGTGGTATAGTTAACATGACCACACCTTGGTGTTGCTTTCTTCCGTTGAACTGCAACTTGCTTTTGAGGCTTCCTATTTAATCCCTTTTTGAAAGTTGGTTGCCTTTTACCATTTGACCTTGCTTGTGGAGAGCATGCAATAGGTGCAATTTGGATCTGTTGCGAGGGACATATACATTGTTGTTGTGGTAACACCCGATATTGTTGTCCTGTTTGTGAAGTACATACCAACCGATGCTTGAGATGGAGGGCTAGTAAGTTCTTTCACGAGAGCCTTTATTTTACGCTTTTCATCTTGGACTTCATGCCGAGCGTCTTCTTGGATGATCGCAGCATTGATTAGCCATGTGAAATGTTCTTTCAAATGAGGATCGAGACTTTCTCTAAAAACAGTTCGCTTCTTTTCCTCGGTATCCACAAAGTGGGTTGCATACTATCGGGGGAAAGATTAGCGCCGCCACGTGGCATCATTTTGACCCACTTAACGATGGTTTAGCCCCGGAACGCAAAACCGCGTCAACGGTCAAAGCCGGACCCCCTCCCGTACAATTCCCGCGGAGGAACGAATCGAACAAGGGCAAACCTGAACTCCCCGACTCAGGGAAGGAGGAATCCCGATTCGCCCGTTCTCCCCGCGGCGTCCCGGAGAGTTCCGACCCGCACGACCTTATCCACCGAGGCTCGAGGAAGCCTCGCCTCGCGCGACCCCGCCCGTGGGACTCGAGAGCATCTCGTCCCACTCGACCTCCAAACTCGTGCGCCTACCACATTAACTTCACCCACCCCGCCCCCACGTGGGCGCTCCTCGGCAATCATTGCCGCCGACCCGCGCTCCATCCCCCCCGCCACGCCTACCTGCTCCTGTCAAGGCACACCGATGGGACATGCCATCCCCGTAGCCCGACGGGGTTGGCGTGGACCGAAGACTCGGGGCTCACCCATCATCATCCGATGTATGGCGGTACGGCTCCCCGTTTTACCCGTCGACAGGTGGAGCTCGGGGTCGGGCTCGAGCTGCCCTCCGCCCCGCACGACGTCCGCCAACAACCCCGAAGCTCGAAGGGCTACGCTCACGACCTCGACCTCCGGCCCGCCATCAATGCGCCCGACAAGGAAGGACCGACGTGGTCTGTCTTCTCCAACCACTCCGTCACGACGCTGCCCATGGCTCCGCCGGATGCGGAACACTCCATCCCCGACGTGACGAGCTACACGAACGACGCGACGGCTCGGTCGGGGCACTCGAGCATACGTCGGGACAAGGACCGACAGGACGGCACGGGCGCACGGATACGCACGGGACCACCCACTCTCTCTCTCTCTCTCTCTCTCTCTCTCTTTCTCTCTCTCTCATGTCACTCGAGCTCGACCCCGGAGACAATAAAGGGGGAGAGCCTCTCATTCATTCGACACGGACACAAGACGCACGCTTTCACACACACTCACCACCGGGACTTGGAGCATACTCCTCCGCCACCTCCTCTCGTACGCCATTGCTTGCTTGGTGGAAGGAACACGAGCGCCGCAACACCCCCAGCTGGACGTAGGAAGCTTTCCCGAACTAGCCTAAACTTCTCGTGTCGTCCCTTGTGTACCATCCGGCCTAAAACGCGCATCCCCGGAACAAAATTCTACTAGCCGGTGGTCCGGACAGCGACATTTGGCGCGTGAGGTAGGGGTAGTTTGTGTGTTTTTGCCTTTTTCACTCATGGCGTGGATGGCCGGTTCGGTGTTCTCTTTCGGGCCCGTGGCACGGCGGTGCGCTCGGGAGCCTGGACTTCGTCGCCACTACCGAGCGGACGTTGGTCCGCGCCGAGCCACCAACGCCTTTGGCCATTTTGCCCGCAAATGTTGCCGTCGAGGCGACAACCCCGTAGCAGCCGAGAGCTGCGGATGCGCCCGTCGAGCTACGCTGCTAATCGGTCGGGCGCCGGTTAAGCACTCTCCTAGGGTCAGCCAACCCCGCGGCTAGTGAGTTCGTAGGGATGGTGATTCATCCTTCCGAGTCTTTCTTCGATGTCCTTGACGCAGAGAGGGGGAGAGCTCGGGCCAAGAGAGCCGTGATGAGAATCACGCCCCTCCCGCGAGTGAAACATGGTGCATTCCACGGTGATGGGAGCCCGCAGCGACAACGGACTAGCTGCACCGGAGCCCGGCGCTCCAGGAACACCGGCCGCGCAACACGCGCACACCGCACCTCCGGGTGCCGACGACTTGCAAGCACGCCTCCGGGCCGGAAGCTGGAAGTGGAGGAAGTGCGTTGTCACATTGCGGAAGAGGCTACCACGGTGGAACAGGAGCCGGCACAGCAGCGCCGGCGAGCGGAATGTAACGCGCGGCGGAGAGCACGCCGCGTCAACCAACCAATCGCCTACGATGAAGACGGCACGCCCCGGCGCTTCCCCGCACCGGGCAAAATGTCGCTGCAGCAGCAGCGCTTCTGCAAACCCTCCCCGTACGGTCGACTCCCGAGGCACAGCGAGTGCGAGAGGAGATGGCCGCGCTCCTCGCCAAGACGGTGGAGCAGCAGGAGGAAAGCTCGCAACAATGCGCGGCGCTGTCAAACCAGCACGCCGGCGTCAACCGTCACGTCTCCCGCGAGCAGGCGGGAGGTTTAGTAGATGCATCCGTGCGGCAGGCCACGCAGCCGAGGCCAACTCGAGGTCGGGCGGTTGGTGCACTCACGCATCGGCGCAGCGTGTGATGCATGCTCGACCATCAACGCGCGACGTCGCTCCCATGACGATGGCGGCCAGCAACGCGTTCATCACCCTCGCCACGGGGGCGATACGACGTCGAGCAAGATCGAGCCGGACCCACGAACCCCGGGGCCTAGGGTGTTTAGTTCCGCCATCCGGGGAGCGACCTTCCCACCGCGGTTCCGTCCCCCTATGACGGTCGCCAAGTATGCGGGGAGTCGAACCCCTCCCTCTCGGTTAGACTCGTCGACTCAGCCCCCCACGAATGTATCTCGCCATATTCGAAACCTGCCATTGTACCTCGCCGACTCGGCACGGACATGGCTTGAGCATCTCCCCGTGGGCAAGATACATTCGTGGGCCGACCTACGAGAGGTATTCGTGGGTAACCTCCGAGCGACGTGTGCCCGCCGGGCAATCCCCGGGAGTTGAAGAATTGTCGGCAAAAGCCGAACGAGCCGCTCCGGGACTACACTCGGCGTTTTCCCGCGCTGCAACGAGCTTCCCCACGTCGTCTACGCGGACGTCGTGGGCGCGTTCCTCTCCGGAACAAACTGCGAGGTTCTCATCCACGAGCCGGGGCGAAGGTGCTCGCGAATAGCCCGGGAGCTCCTGGATATTGCCATAAGCCACGCCTCGGGCGAGGAGGCGGTTGGAGCCCTCCTCCACCACGACACCCCCGAGAAGGGGAAAGGCAAGCGAGCCGACGGCAACGCCGGCGGAGGTCCCTCCGGCTCCAAGCCCAACAAGAAGAACAAGTCGCGGTCGAACGACGGGCCAATGGTGGCCACGACCGAGAAAAAGGGCGCCAAGCAGCCCAGCAAAGACCCACCGAACCACTTCGAGAAGAGGTGGAACGGGCCGTGCCCCAACCATGAGTTCCCCGTCGAGCACATGATGAAGGACTGTTCGTTGATGAAGAAATTCGTCACGCAACAGGGGAGGAAGGGGCGCCCACGGCGGAGCACGAGGAGAACGCCGAAGTCGAGGGCGACGTCGGTGATGAAGAAGCCGAGGGCTATCCTCGGGCGGAGGGATGCCTCATGATCTTCACGAGCTCCGACGCTCATCCCGGCTAACGCTCCGTCAAGCTCGAACGCCGCGATGTCTTCGCCGTGGAACCCACAACCCCGGCCTACCTCGGATGGTCGGAGTTGCCGATCACTTTCGATCGCGCCGATCATCCGGTGCTAGTCGCACGACCGGGCCGGTACCCGCTCGTGGTCGACCCCATCGTCGCCAAGACGTGCCTCACAAAGGTGCTCATGGATGGAGGCAGCGGCCTCAAGATACTCGTATGCCGACGTCCTCGATGCCATGGGAATCGAGCATTCGCGCATTCGCCCTAACGGTTCACCGTTCCACGGCGTCGTTCCGGGGACACGGGTTCTTCCCCTCGGGCAAATCGACCTACCCGTCACATTTGGGACTCCTTCGAACTTTCGAACGGAGACCCTCACGTTCGAGGTGGTTGGGTTCCCGGGAATCTACCATGCCATCCTCGGGCGACCATGCTACGCGAAGTTCATGGCCGTCCCAAATTACGTCTACCGAAGCTCAAGATGCCCGGCCGAAGGGAGTCATCACCGTGGGCGCGTCCTTCCAGCACGCCTACCGGTGCGATGTCGACAACTACGACCTTGCGTCGGCCCACCCGGCCTCGACCACGGAGCTCGCGGTGATCGGGGAGCAGGTCGTCGAGGATCCTCCGTAGACGAGCCGCGAGGCGGCCTCGTTCGAGCCGGCGGAGGGCACCAAGGAGGTCGTCCTCGATCTCGAGGGCGACGAGAAGAAGACGGTGCGTATCGGCACCTCCCTCTCCCCCAAATAGGAAATCGCGCTCGTCGACTTCCTCCGCGCGAACGCCGACGTCTTCGCGTGGAAACCCTCGGACATGCCGGGAATACCGAGGGAAGTCACCGAGCACTCCTTGCACATCGGGCCGGGCTCCAAGCCGGTGAAGCAACTTTGCGCCGCTTCGACGAGGAGAAGCGCAAGCCAATCGAAGAGGAGATCGTGAAGCTTCTAGCGGCCGGGTTCATCAAGGAGGTGTATCACCCGGAGTGGTTAGCTAACCCTGTTCTTGTACGAATGAAGAATGGGAAATGGAGAATGTGTGTTGATTATACTAGCTCTGAATAAGGCCTGTCCAAAGGATCCTTTTCCTTTACCACGCATCGACCAAATAGTAGACTCGACCTCCGGATGCAAAACCCTCCGATTTCTAGATGCGTACTCGGATACCATCGGATAGCACTCGATGAATCCGACCAACTAGCGACCTCCTTCATCATGCCGTTTGGTTCGTATCGCTACACCACGATGCCGTTCGGTCTCAAGAATGCTGGTGCCACTTACCATAGGTTCATACATAGTGTTTCGACTATCTCATCGGAGACATAGTCGAGGCCTACGTGGACAACATCGTCGTCAAGTCCAAGACGGCCGACCAGCTCGTCGTCGACCTCGAACGATCATTCGCCAAGCTGCGCGAGAACGACGTCAACCTCAACCCCGAGAAATGCATCTTCGGGGTCCCGAGGGAATGCTCCTCGACTTTCGTCGTTTTGGAACGTGGCATCGAGGCTAATCTCCGCCATCGAGCCCATGGGTCCGATTCAAAACCTCAAAGGGGTGCAACGGCTCACGGGACGCCTAGCGGCGCTAATCCGCTTCATTTCACGCCTCGGTGAAAGAGCCCTTCCGCTTCGAGTGGACGCCGGAAGCCCAAGCTGCCCTTGACGACATGAAGCGCATTCCGACCAACCCTCCGGTCTTAACCCGGCCGCTGCCGGGCGAGCAACTCCTCCTCTACGTCGCGGCGACGACCCAAGTCGTGAGCGCCACCGTCGTGGTCAAGCGCGAGAAGGAGGGACACGTACTCAAGGTACAACACCCCGTCTACTAGGTCGGTGAGGTGCTCTCCGACTCGAAGACAAGATACCTGCAGGTTCTCATGATCCTCTATGCTATGATGGTCGCCCGACGCAAGCTACGCCTCTACTTCGACGCCCACTCTCGATCACGGTGGTAAGCTCTTTTCCTTTGCGTGATATCATTGAGACCAGGGAATCGCAGGCAAGGTCGCCAAATGGGCTCTCGAGTTCATGGGGCACGACGTTACGTACGCGCTGCAGACGGCCATCAAGTCTAGGGCTCTCGTTGACGTCATCGCGGAATGGACGGAGACTCAATTGCCGCTCTGCGCCGGTGGACCAAGAGTACTTGGATCTTGTACTTCGACGGATCGGCCGATGCGCAGCGGAGCCGTCGTCTCCCCACGGGGTACGCATGAGGTACTCTATTCGGTTACATTTTGCAGCTTCAAATAATGTAGCCGAGTACGAGGCTCTCGTCAATGGCCTCAAGATCGCCATCGAGCTTCGAATCGGGCGACTCGAGGTTCGCGGGGACTCGCGACTTGTCGTTGACCAAGTCATGAAGGAGTCAAGGCCGTCGAACGACACGCCGATGCTCTACCACCGGGAGGTGCGAAAGCTCGAGGAGAAGTTCGATGGCCTCGAGCTCAAGCACATTCCGCGACGTCTCAACGAAGCGGCGGACTCATCGGCGAAAATGGCTTCCAGTCGGGAATCGATCCCGCCGGGAATCTTCGCCGGTGATCGGTTCCAGCCGTCTGTCCGACCTCCCGATCCTCCCAAGGACGATGGAGGACCGGTCGAAGCGGACTCGGGGGCTGCCCCGAGCCCCAACCTTGACCCGACGGAACATTCGAGCCCGGGCGAGAGCCCGGGCTGATCCACCGCCAACCGGCGGAGAGATCATGGAGATTGATGTCCCCACAACCGACGAAGCACCGCCGGCCGATTGGAGGGCTCCGTACATCGAGTACCTTCTCCATGGCAAGCTCCCAACGGACCAAATAGAAGCAAGGCGCCCGCATAGGCGCGCCAAGTCCTTCGTTTTAGTCAAAGGCGAGCTTTACAAACGCGAGCATTTCCAGAATTCTGCAGACATCGCATCCCGATCGAGGAAGGCCTCAAACACCTCGATGACATTCACGCAGGTGTCCGTGGACACCACGCGGCGCCACGGACCCTCGTGGGCAATGCCTTTTGACAAGGCTTTTACTGGCCAACCGCGGTAGGCGACGCGACTCGCGTCGTACGCACGTGCAAAGGTTGCCGGTTCTACGCCCGACAGATGCACCAGCCCGCCCAAGCTCTCCAAACCATACCCATCACCTAGCCCTTCGCGGTCCGGGGTCCGGACTTGGTCGGGCCACCGAAGAAAGCACCCGGGGCTTCACCTACTTGCTCGTGGCGGTCGACAAATTCACCAAGTGTATCAAAGCTCGAGCTATCAGCAAAATCCGGTCCGAAGCGGCGATCGATTTCTTTCTTGACATCGTCCATCATTTCGGCGTCCCCAACTCGATAATCACCGACAACGGCACGCAGTTTACGGGGAAGAAGTTCCTCAAATTCCGCGACAATTACCACATTCGAGTGGATCTGCGTAGCGGTAGCCCACCCCGAGACCAACGGTCAAGTCGAGCGAGCTAACGGCATGATCCTACGAGGGCTCAAGCCCCGCATTTACGATCGCTCGAAGCATTTTAGTGGTCGATGGGCGACCGGCTACACGCCGTTTTTCATGGTCTACGGCTCGGAAGCGATCTTGCCAACCGACCTCGACGACGGCGCTCCTAGAGTTCGCGCCTTCGACGAACAAGTGAACGAAACAGCGCTCGAGGACGCCGCCGATGTAACATCCTGGCCTAGGGCTTAATAGGATTGATAGAATACTCATGTCAACAAGTTGCAACTTCTTTTCCGGAAGCTTATCTCTAAAGAACTCTAAGGTTAAGCGTGCTTGGCACTGGAGCAATTTAAGGATGGGTGACCGACCAGGAAGTGTTTCCGGGTGTGCATGAGTGAGGACAAAGTGTGCAGAAAATACAAGTGTTGGTCCGTGGGGAAATCTTGAGGGCCTATTAAGCTGCCGGTGTAAGCGGGCCCAACCCGGAGTGGCGGGACGTCACGAGATGGTATCGAGCCGACTCTCGCGGTTTCATGGGCGTATGTGTTGCACGTGTCGCTGGCATGGTGTGCATGGCTGGTGTGGGCCCGGTGTGGTCACACGGCATGGCACATGCGCTGGCAGATGGACACATGGACGTGGCCAAAAGAGGAAGTTCCTGGCTCGGGGTTGACCGACGAGGACGTCGGTCTTCTAAGGAGGTGAGTGTGTAACATCCCGGCCCAGGGCTTAATAGGATTGATAGAATACTCATGTCAACAAGTTGCAACTTCTTTTCCGGAAGCTTATCTCTAAAGAACTCTAAGGTTAAGCGTGCTTGGCTCTGGAGCAATTTAAGGATGGGTGACCGACCGGGAAGTGTTTCCGGGTGTGCATGAGTGAGGACAAAGTGTGCGAGAAAATACAAGTGTTGGTCCGTGGGGAAATCTTGAGGGCCTATTAAGCTGCCAGGTGTAAGCGGGCCCAATCCGGAGTGGCGGGACGTTACAGTGACCAATAGGCGCCCGATGATACCACGACCGCAATGTCAAGAGTCGAGGCTTCAACGTCGGGGACATGGTGTTGTGTAGAGTGCAGAGCAGCTAGGACCGCCACAAGCTTTCCCCACCTTGGGCGGGACCATACATCGTCTCCGGCGTCATTCGATCGAGCTCCTACAAGCTCAAGACGGTGGAAGGTCGAGAGCTCACCAACGCTTGGAACATCGCGCGATTACGCAAATTCTACCCTTAAACTTGCATTCGTTCCTTTACATTCAACGATCGCCCGATCGGGACAGGTGATCCTCGACCTCCGCAAGGAGTTCGACCCTCACTCGGGGGCTGGAAGACGGGCGATACCAGCGATTTTTTCAAAACAAAAATTGCTCTTTTACGCGTAACTTAGCTCCTTTTTGCGAACAAAATTTGCTAAGTCTTTTTTGACCCTGAATTCAAATCACAAGGGCGAACAAAGTAAGCCACGAGCAAACGGATTCACGGTCTAACCGATCGGAAGGTCGAAGCTCGAGCACCCTAGTGGTCCTAGCGGACGCTCACCGAACGACTAAGTCCAACGAGGCTCGGGGGCTTGAACTTTGCGAGCTGATGGGATAAACATGAACGAGAGCACGACCTTAACGGGTCGAGCGCAGAACAAGGTTAAAAACTTAAAGTTATTTATAAACTCGGGGAACGACGACCTATTGTTCCTAACAGCACAACAAAACAAAACTAAGAAAACCGACTAATGCCCTAATCTATTCTCATCTTGGGGAGGGGCTCCTCCTCGAGCCTTGCAGCGAAGGTGTCGGCGTGGGCGCGAGTTTCGGACTGCAGCGCCTCCAGCTCAGAGCATCGGTAAAGCTAGGGACAAGACCGACGTTGATGGTCTCGAAGTCAAGGTCCTGGTACCGAGACGCCATCACCATAAAGGTCGAGCGCACACTTGAGCGTCTTGCTCCTTCGATCATCGTGCCGACTTGCTCCGGCAGGCCGACGTCGGCACGCCGCTCGACTTCGATCTGCGCAAAAGCCCGTCCCGGGGCAGCGTCGAGCTCTCTCTCGGACGCCTCCGCCACGGCCGGCCTCTCGCTCCAAGCCTCGTGTCGTCACGAATGGTTGGCATCGGAGGTTCGAGTTTGAAGAGTCAAAGAAAATAATGAAGCAAGTCGAAAGATCGATGTAAGAAAAATTGAGGCCCTTACATTCCTTCTCGGCCCATTGCTCCCGGAGCTCCTTGAGGTAGTTGGACGCAGCTTGAAGGGAAGCCTCGAGCTGCAGCCTCGGCCTTCCGCCTCGGCTCACGCTCCGTCGGAGTGCCTCCTCGACCTTCTCCATCGTGGAGGCGGCTTCCTCGGCCTTCGCCAAGGACGCCTCCTTCACATCGCGCGCCTTCGTCGCCTCGCGCCCCGCTGCCTCCTTGGCCGCTCGAATCAACCCCTCCCGCGCGAGCGCATGTTGTAGGCCGACGCGGGCTCGCCCGGCCGAGCGCACGAGCTTGTCCGCCCCGTCTCGAGTCTAATGAGGAACTCACGCACCGCCAGGGCGAGCCCCACCACGAACAACTCCGGCTGCCGCTTATAGGCCGGACTCGCCGGCACCCCTTCCGTACGAACCGCCGCCGCCGCGACCGCCTCTCCTGTAGCGGTACTCCTTGCCTTTGCCGCTCGCGCCGTCGAGGAAGTCGGCGACTTCCGGAGAGTCGTTGGCGGAGCCTTCCTCCTCGCCGGCACCGGGCGCTCAGGCGCCGGCCCGCCGTCATCGGATTCGCCCTCGCGAGCGCGCTTCCCGGCCGAGGCAGCGGGATCAACCGCCTCCGGCTCCTCCTCCGCGGTAGGCTCGGCCGGCGAAGCGCCAAGGTCGGTAGGAGTCGCCGTGGCGTGCCCTCCGTCGGACGCAGCAGGTTCAAGGACATCGACATGCGTGTCCGCACGACGACGACCTTGCTCGCCGGTCGCAGCGGCTTTGAGGACGAGCGCGCGCGTTCGCATGCCCGGCGAGAGGAAGACCTCGCAGATCTACGACATCCGCCACGCCATCCCCGAGTGCCAACCGCGAGCGGTTGAGGCCCGAATCGCCGACGACGAGCTCGGCGATCGTCTCCGTCGTCTCCCTTGCATCGGCAGCGGGATCCGTCAAGGTGGGCTCCGTGAGGTCAACCACTTTCAGCCACGGCGATGGCTCGTTGTGACATCCCGTGTCACGATTAAGGTTAAGTGAGTAATTAGTACACTAATCACAGCACTAATGAGGCACTAAGCACTAATGCTAATTACCCAAAAGGGAAAATAAGAAAAATAAAATGAGAAAAAGGAAAAACCTAACTAAACCCTAACCCTAACCCAACCCCTAAGGAAAGTGCAAAAATTATAAAAACACTACCCACATATTTTTGCACCACTACATTGCTCATGTAAAAATATGAATTTACAGCATTTTTACAAAATTTTTGAACAAAGTTTTGAGTGCCCAAAAATTCAAATTCAAATCTGAAACATTCCTGTTTATAAATTTTGTGTGAATTTTTGGCGTCCCTTTTGGAACTTCAAACTAAAAGATGAAAATTAAAGCACATCATACTGAAGCTCTACATATTTCTGTTTCGGTATTTGGAGCAGCACAAGTATGAATTTTGTTCAAACGTTCAAACCAAAGATTCAAAAATTCAAAATCCAATTTGAGCTCATTGCCCAGTGGGCAATGGCGGCACCGTCCGCCGGTCCGGCGCCACCGCGGCCACCCCCGCACGTGCCCTGCCCCGTCAAGTCGCCACGCAAGCCCCTGCCACCTCCCCAACCGCCCTTGTACCCGCCGGCCAACGGGAGCGGCCGGGAATTGAAGGCCGCGCCCCTCCTCCCCTGCCGGCCGTGCACCGCCCGCCTCCTCCCCTTAGAAAAACTCCGCACGGGAACCAAGGTCCCATCTAGAGCGCCCCAATCATTGCCCCGGCTCCCTCCGCGTCTCACCGCACCGCCGCCCTGCTCCCTCCTCCCCGTAGCTCGCGCACGGCCGGAAATTGGACCCGCCGCCGCACCATGACCGCCTAGAGCGTCGCCGCGCCGCCCACCGCCTAGAAAGGTCGAGCTTCTCCCCTTCTTCGCCAAAGCATGCGCGAGGGTCTCCCCACCTCTCCCTTTGACCCCTGCCCTGCCGTGCCTCGGGTAGCCGGAATTTTGGAGAAAATCGCCGCCGCCGTCGACTTGGTCCGCCACCCCTCCGTCGAGCCGCCTCCCCGGTTCACCTCCACGCCGTCCAAGCTCACGCCGCTACTCCCCGTCACGAGGTGAAGCTCTCCGGCCTTACCCCGCTCCCTCTCTCCCTCTAACTCGGACGCGCGCCGTCGCCGGAGACACCGCGACCGCCACCGCTCGCCGCGGGCCCGCTCCGGCCACCGCCGGGCCCCGCAACCGCGCCCACGAGGACCGTCGTCTCACGCACGTCAGCCCCACCGAGTTTCGAGGCATGCGCAGCCCTAGAGCGCCACAGCGAGCGAGCTCGCCGGCGCCGGCCCCTTTTAAATTTGCCCTAGTGGCAAATCCGTAATTAGATCCGAACTTCATTCAAGTTTGAAAAATTTATATCTCGCGTTTGAAATGTCGAAAAATTACAAACTAAAATGTTTTGGAAACTAGGAGATCTGTAATTTTATAAAAGTAACATGAGCTGGCCAGATTCGAACGTTTTCCTATTTTTACAAAAATGACAAAAGTCAACCCCTGAAAACTTAACTAAGCCATAACTTTAAAACTATAAATCTAAAAGAGATGCCACTTGGCCAAGACCTTCACCCAGACATACATGAATTTTTGGCACTGGAATATCTGCATTTCATCTCATATTTTTTAAGTTATTGCGTTTCTTGCATTCTCTGTATTTAATTTTTAATTAAATCTGTACAAATCATTTTTGCATGAAACTTGGTAATTAATTCCCTCCTAGTACTGTGCATGTGTAGACAAGTCCATGTTAATTTGTGAGCATGTTAAATAATTATTCTTGCAAACCCTAGATCTATTTCCATAAAAGGTTATTTTCAGCACATGTGTAATTAGTTTCATATCACTAAAAATTATGTTTCTGCATGATTATGTATTTTTCCACTAATCACCATGTCCCCTAGCACTTCATGGCAGGATTAGTAAAAGGGTTGCATGTATTTCACGCATGTGCTAATTTTGAGATCGAATTCTTATTTAAAGTGCAATCGTCATCGCATGTGATGCTAAACACTTAAGCCTAAGTTTCTTCGAATTGCATTTCAAAAACTTGCTAAACCTTAATACTGAACCGACATGAAACACAGCGCCCATGTCCATGTTTTAAGTCCTTGTTCATGTATTAGTAGGGTTATGCTTGTGCA
Source organism: Chloris gayana (assembly GCA_031894775.1). Taxonomy (NCBI): domain Eukaryota; kingdom Viridiplantae; phylum Streptophyta; class Magnoliopsida; order Poales; family Poaceae; genus Chloris; species Chloris gayana. The sequence continues at coordinate 400,716 of JAUNZO010001928.1, forward strand.
TGTAATTAATTTCTCGTAAATAGAACAAGAGTTATATTCATGCTTATTAGGGTTTAAGTAAAACAAAGCTTTTGGCTAACTCATTCATGTGCATCCTTACAAAAACGGCACACATGCATTGCCATTCTCATCGACCTTGTATTCATGTTATTTATGCATTGCGTTTCATCCTCTAGGTGACGACGCCGAATTGAACCCGCCGGAAGAGACGATTGCAACACTCAACGCTTGTGAGGCTAGTGCTAACTTCGATCACTCTCAAGGCAAGCCCGGTGCATTCCTACTACTTTGAAATGTCTTTCTTTATCACTTTATTAAGGATGATGATTGTGCATTTAAGTTCTAGGAGTTGATTGGAAATCCACGTGCATAAAATTCCTATATGTCCTATGTTCATTATGTGTCATATCTCCGATAGAAATGCTATGCTAGGTCTATGGAGTCAACGATAGATTGGAGAATCTCACCTATGGTTTATGATTAAACTTGAACGTGATGAATGTGGTTAAAAAAATTGAGAACACCCCATTGTGGCTCCGCGAACAAGTTTGAGTTGTGTACCACTTACATACCTTTCTTATGGGGATTGGTAAACCTATGTAGCTTGTAAGTTGTAAAGTGAGCCGGATATCTCACCGACCCGGAGGTGATGTGTATGGCACGGTGGTTGCACGGGTTGAGGACCGTTGGAGAGTACACGGGTTAAGCCTTGGGCGCGTTGTTGAACGGTCGCAAGGGGACGTGTACTCGGGGTCGGTGGCCCGTGTTTTACTTTATGATGAACTCGCGAACGGTGGCCATACGTGTTCTTAAATGATGCGTATGTCGTGCATTTGGGTTCTTTCCTGCAGGATTAATAATTCGATAATCATCGCCGTTTCCTCTCGGTTAATGAGTACCACTTGATTCGAGCAGTTCTCAATGTGTAGTAATGGAAAGAGATTGAATAGCTTGCTGTTTTATATTGATATTAAATTGTATTGCAAACTCTTGCATTGTTAGCATGCTCACTAAAGTTCCTTTTATGCAACAACCCTATTAATTTGGCTAAGTCATAAAATTGCCAACCTAATTAGCATAGGTGCTATTTATGCAAAAAGGCCAAGTTAAACCGATCAAGCCCATGCATCTAGGAGTCGGTCTTAGATGACCAATTTGACGGGTAAGACTTGCGGAGTATGTTAGATACTCGGGCTTTGCCCCTACATGTTGATTTACAGGTTTTCCGCAAGCCGGGTTTTGCGATTGTTGTGGTAAGGTTGTTTGGGATGGAGAAGAGCCCAAAGAGTGGACCATTGAATGGGTCCCTAGCTCTCCGACCCATGAGGAGTGAGCCATGGCCTAGGCCGGCATGGTTCATCTAAGTTATCTATGTATCGTCGAGTTGTTTATTTTCGCTTCCGCACTTTATTTCGAACAAAGATCATGGCTATGTAAGACTTAAACTCGAACCTAATGTATCTTTTATTCGAACTCTATGTTGTAATCAAGACTTAATTATGTAACCTTACAAATCGTGTATGTTTGTTAATGTGATGCTATGTATGGTTGCTTCGCCAATCATCTCCCAAGGCGATCCGTACCACACTTAACTATCTTTCGGGATAGGGGTGTGACACGTGGTATCGAGCCGACTTGGGATTTGCATCACGCTAACACTCATTCAAAAAATCTTAAACCCGTTCTTGAGTCACGGTGAGGTACGAGTCTAGATAGAAAGGCCAATATAAGGACTACATAGAATGGTGGCAAAAACTAACCCCGTGTTATGATTATTTAAAAATTTTGCAACTACGACTTTGGCAAAGGTATGTGATTGAGTGTTGTCAATTTTTGCATGATATTATTGGTGTGACTCGAATACACTCTTATTCGAGAGCTCTCCATGTGAGGCGAGGTGACATGGATTTATTTTTGGCTTGTTTCTTTTGAATTTGATGTAATGTTTCTGGAATCCATCTCTTGCAGGTACATAACAACGCTTTAGTTCGTGTAGTATCGTGTGAGAGGTGTGTGTGCCACCGATGCGCTTGTCCGGTATTCGTATCGGCGGGCGCGGTCTTTTAATTTTGTGAGGACGTACGAAACGACATATTGAGCATCCATCATCCTTGCATATCATGTCATCATATCAAGCATACGCATGTGCACGTGTCTAAATGAAGCAATCACGAGAAGTTGATCACCTAGCTTAATTCTCACAAAAGGTTGAAAACCGAAACGCTAAAACGTGGCAAAACGTGGCAGATTTCTTGACTTTCACAAAAATGAGCATAACTTCCAAGTTACTTATCCAAATAAGGCAAATAAGGACTTTCTGGAAAGCTTGTATTATGCACTACAACAATATTCTAGTCTCTAGTCTTGCAAAATTCTGGAACGTAGCTAGAACTGCCCATTACAGAGAGCTATTCTGGAATTACAGAATGTGCTCCGGTTCTGTCCCCGTCGTAGATCGCTCATAACTTTCAAACGACAGGTCGGATTGATCTGTTCTAGCATGCTTTGGAAAGCTTAAGAAATTGTCTAAAACTTTTGTAACAAACAAAAATTTTAATTCTGTCCAGAAACAGGAGTGCAGATCGAGTTTCCGTAGCAGGTCGTATCTGTCCAGAAAACGAAACCGTGTTAGGATCGTGCGAAAAGTTTTGTTGCTTCTTTTTGCTAAGTTGGTGCCATTCCATCATTCATGCTCTATTTATTTAGCATGTTTTGTTGTTGGATATTGAGTTTTGACTTGTGTTTCAAAATTCTCCGACACATGGCCCCCGGCAAGCTCATGTTGGACCGTGAGAACCTCGCGAGGCGGGTGCTCGAGTTGGAGCAGGAGCGTGCTGCCCTGCAGGCCACCCTCACCACCCGCGACGCCGAGCTCACCACCCACGACGCCGAGCTCGCCGCCCGCGCCGCCGAGCTTGCTGCCCGCACCGCCGAGCTAGCCGAGCGCACTACCGAGGTGGACACCCTCCGTACGCAGCTCGAGTATAGCGAGACGGAGCGTTGGAGTTTCTTCGAGCAGCTCCACGACGCCAACCTTGCCCTTGAGGGCAATGGAGCTGCCGCTCTGCAGGCCACGCTCGATGAGCGTGATGCCCATCTCACCGCCGCGAATGAGGAGAACTACATCCTCTCCGGCCAGGTGGATGCCCTTCTTGAAGAGAAGGATGAGTTGGAGGTTACTCTCCTGGAGACTCGGGGCGCTAGGGATGCTTTGGAGGGATCTCCGGAACGCCCAAGCGACCATCGCGCATAACAACGCCACCATTGAGCATCTCCAAGCCGTCAACGACGCCCTGCACGCCATTCTTAATGGCGGACCTCCCGAGCCACTTGAGATCATCCCACCCGAGGATGACGTGGAGATGGGTGATGGTGAGGATGCTTCCGACATCGAGGACGGAGCACCACCCTCTCCCATGAGGGGTGTCGACGACTACTACGGCGATGACGACGAGTAGTTGTTCCGACCGGTGGTCGTAGCTCTATATGTTGTAGGATTAGTAATCTCGTGAGGCATGTAACCGTGTTGGAAAACGATCCGCGTGTTGTTAATTAAGCTCTCCGAGATTGTGTTTGTTTATGGGTCACATGTGATGTAACCTAAGACCGTGTTGTATCGGATTCGTGGTTTCCCGTGGATCAAAAATTTCTATCGTGTTGCTACTATGTTGGAATCTATGGAATATGTGTGTTGCCAATGCATTATGCTTATTTCATTGTTATTTCTTTCGTACATGCAATCTGAAATTTGCGATCCCTTATGTCCAATGTTATGTTTTCTTGCTATTTTAGCTCTTGGTCTAATGAGCTAACGTGAGAAAATTCTTCATATGTGTCGGATGGTGAACACCCGTCGTGGCGAAACTTCCGGCAGTGGTCATGGTGCGAGGGAAGAACAACTCCCTAACCCTCCACCTCTCACGCCGTTGGAACAACTCGTGTCCAACCAAAACGAGATGTTCCGCTTGTTCTTTGCAAGCCAAAAAACCAAGGACAAGGCCAAGGACCGCCACCCCAAGGGCCGAGGAATTCCACCTATGCCGACTTTTAGGCAACTCAACCGCCCAAGTTTGGTGAGGCTACTACCGATCCTTTGGAGGCGGATAATTTCCTCCGCATCATTGAGTCGAAGTTTGCTCTCCTCAACTACACATCGGAGCAAAAGGTTCTCTTTGCGGCTCAACAACTTCGTGGCTCCGCTAGTGCATGGTGGGCAAGTTTCACCGCCGCCCTTCCCGCCGGCACTCAAGTGAATTGGCCGGACTTTTGCACCGCGTTTCGCGCGCATCACATTCCCGCCGGTCTCATGAAGCGCAAGTTGCAAGGGTTCCTCAATTTGAAGCAAGGAAGCTGGAACCGTGCAAGAGTATGCACGGAAGTTCAACTACTTGGCTCAATATGCATCCTATCATGCCGACACGGATGACAAGAAGAAGGATTGCTTTCGTTCGGGGCTAAGCCCAAAGTTGCAAGATCGCTTGGCCCAAGTCACTACCGGCACGTTCAATGACTTGATGAGCGCCGCAATTGTGGAAGAAGATGCTATCCGTGCTCACCAAGAGGACAAGAAGAGGAAGCGTGCCGTAGGAAATCCATCCGGCTCCGCTCCGCCCAAGTACAAGCTAGCCATCACTTTCCCGTGCGGACGAAGTTTCGGGCCGCATTGCCGCCGACGGGGGATCTCTTCGGTTTGTGCCACAGCCGCACCACCACTCTCACGGTGGAGATCAGCAGCACAACAATTCGTTCCGCCCTCCACAGCAGCAATACCAAGGTGCTAGGCCCGGTCCTCAAGGTCCATGCTTTAATTGTGGATGTCCGGGTCATTTTGCAAAGGATTGCCGTGTTCCGACACGTAACCCGGCAACAACAACAACAATACCAACAATGGTTCCGGAAGTGGCAACAACAATCAAAACCGTAATGGGAATAATGGAAATGGGAACCGCAATCAATCGTCCACCCCAAATGCTAAGAATGGCCGAGTCAACTATACCACGGCCGAAGAGATTCAAGTGGGAGAACCGGTACTCTCGGGTATGTTCGGTCAACAACCACTCCACTTTGGTTCTTTTTGATTCGGGTGCAACTCATGATTTCATTAGTCAAGAATGTGCAAAAACATTACAACTCACTCCTACCGTTTTAGATATTCCCTATATCATCACATCACCCGGTGGGAAAATAAAAACAAACCTAGAGTTGAGGCAAGTACCCCTAAGCCTAGAAAGAAAAGTATACCCCTCCTCTCTCATAATTTTAGGTGGGCAAGGAATAGACATAATTCTAGGTATGAGATGGATGAAACTCCATAAAGCCGTTTTGCACATCGATTCTCGAGAAGTTCACCTAAACTCACCACTCCATGGTCCGTCTATTCTCCAATTACCCCATCCCACATTCTCCACCTCAAAAATCTACCATCTTGAGGGAAAAAGGATTGAGGATATTCCCGTGGTATGTGAGTTTCCCTATGTGTTCCCGGATGACTTGTCGGGCATGCCACCCGATCGGGATGTTGAGTTTAAAATTGAGTTCCAACCCGGTACGGCACCAATTTCCCGTAGGCCGTACAAAATGGCTCCCAATGAGCTAGCAATCTTGAAGGAGCAATTGGGTGAGCTTATGGATAAAGGATATATTCGCCCTAGTTCATCTCCGTGGGGATGCCCCGCTCTCTTTGTGAAGAAGAAAGACAAGACGCTACGTCTATGTGTGGATTATCGCCCTCTCAATGCGGTAACTATCAAGAATAAATACCCGCTCCCTCGGATTGATATTCTCTTTGATCAACTAGTTGGTGCTAAGGTCTTCTCTAAGATTGATCTCCGATCCGGTTACCACCAAATCAAGATCCGAGCCAAAGATATTAAACCGCATTCTCTACGCGGTATGGTCTCTTTGAGTATCTCGTCATGTCTTTTGGGCTTACAAATGCTCCGGCTCATTTCATGTATTTGATGAATTCGGTCTTCATGTCCGAGTTGGATAAGTTTGTCGTGGTCTTTATTGACGACATTCTTATTTATTCGAAGTCCGAAGAAGAGCATGCCGAACACCTTTGCATTGTTCTCCAACGGCTTCGCGATCATCAATTGTATGTCAAGTTTAGCAAGTGTGAATTTTGGTTGAAACAAGTCCCGTTCTTGGGTCACATCATATCCGCGGAAGGTGTCGCCGTTGACCCAAGTAAAGTGGGAGAAGTGCTTACTTGGAAATCCCCAAGATCGGTGAGGCAAATCCGAAGCTTTCTTGGTCTTGCCGGTTATTATCGGAAATTCATTCCCAATTTTTCAAACATAGCCAAGCCTATGACAAAGTTGTTGGAGAAAGATGCTAAGTTTAAATGGAGCCGTGAATGTGAGGAAGCCTTCCAAACTCTCAAGAAGCATTTGACATCTTCTCCGGTGTTAGCCCAAGCCGACATCACCAAGCCGTTTAACGTATATTGTGATGCGTCCGGCACCGGTCTAGGATGTGTGCTAATGCAAGAAGGTCGTGTCATTGCCTATGCTTCTCGCCAACTTCGCAAGCACGAACAACACTACCCTACCCATGATTTGGAGCTAGCCTCGGTTGTCCTTGCTTTGAAAACTTGGAGGCATTATTTACTTGGAAATCTTGTCAATCTCTACACCGATCATAAGAGTCTTAAGTATATCTTCACCCAACAAGAGTTGAATATGAGGCAACGTAGATGGTTGGAGTTAATCAATGATTATGAGTTGGAAATCCATTATCATCCGGGTAAAGCTAATGTGGTTGCCGACGCTTTGAGTCGCAAGGATCAATGCAATCATATTACCGGTTGCTCTATGGAAGATTCGGAAATTTCAGATTCTAGTGAATCAAGTCTTCGAGTCATTCCCCATGGTTCATTATATAATCTAGCTCTCATTCCTACCCTTCGTGAGGAAATTATTGAGGCACAAAAGAAGGATGAAGGAATGGAATTTATTCGGCAAAAGATTGAGAAAGATGAAGCAACATGTTTCCGACAAGATGACAATGGTGTATTATGGTTCAACCAACGTCTCGTTGTTCGAAGAATATGGAATTACGGAAGAAAATAATGGATGAGGCACATTTGTCTAAATATTCCATACACCCCGGTAGCAATAAAATGTATCGCGGCCTAAGAGAAAACTTTTGGTGGACGCGCATGAAGCGTGAAATTGCACGGTATGTGGCCGAGTGCGATACTTGCCAACGAGTGAAAGCCGACCACTTGAGAAAAGCCGGATTATTAAACCCATTGAAAATTCCCGTTTGGAAGTGGGAGGACATTGCTATGGATTTTATCGTTGGATTGCCTCTCACATCAAAGAAGCATGATTCAATTTGGGTCATTGTGGATAGATTAACTAAGTCCACACATTTCATCCCCGTCCATACCACCTACAATACCAAGAAGTATGCCGAATTGTACATCTCAAGAGTGCTATGTTTGCATGGAGTACCTAAAACCATTGTTTCGATCGAGGTCCACAATTTGTATCTCGCTTTTGGGAGCAGATTGCATTCTTGTCTTGGTACCACCCTCATTAGAATCTCCGCATATCACCCTCAAACGGATGGACAAACCGAAAGATTGAATCAATAGTTGGAGGATATCTTGAGAGCGTGTGCTATGGAAAATAGAGGGAATTGGGATGATTGTCTTCCATTCGCCGAATTCTCGTACAACAATAGCTATCAAGAGAGTTCGGGAATGTCACTATTTGAAGTATTGTATGGTCACTCTTGTCGTACACCCTTAAATTGGTCGGAAGCGGGTGAAAGAACAAATTTCGGTCCCGATCTTGTCACTCAAGCCGAAGAAAAGGTTCGACAAATCCAAGCCAACATGAAAGCCGCACAATCTCGTCAAGTGAGTTACGCTAACAAGAGGAGACGCCCATTGGAATTCGAGAAAGGAGATCATGTCTATCTTCGTGTCTCTCCGAACAAGGGCGTATCTCGGTTTAGAATTAAAGGAAAATTAGCACCCCGCTATATTGGACCCTACCCGATTGTGGAAAAGCATAGCGCGGTTGCTTACCGATTGCAACTACCGGAAAGTCTTGCTCGTGTGCACAATGTGTTCCATGTCTCTCAACTCAAGAAATGCTTGAAGCCTCCGATAGATGTGGTCATTTCCGACACCGATCAACTAGAAGAAGATCTCTCCTACCCCGAATACCCCGTCCGGATTATTGATCAAAACAACCGAGTAACTTGCAATCGCACCATCACCTTCTATAAAGTGCAATGGAGTAACCACACCGAAGAAGAAGCAACTTGGGAACAAGAGGATTTTCTAGAGAAGAATTTTCCCGAGTTCCTCGCGTCACACAAATCGGTAAATTTCGTACTCCCTCTCCTTAATTCGTAGCGATTCTCGGGACGAGAATTTCTTTAAGGGGGAGGGCTGTGACATCCCGTGTCACGATTAAGGTTAAGTGAGTAATTAGTACACTAATCACAGCACTAATGAGGCACTAAGCACTAATGCTAATTACCCAAAAGGGAAAATAAGAAAAATAAAATGAGAAAAAGGAAAAACCTAACTAAACCCTAACCCTAACCCAACCCCTAAGGAAAGTGCAAAAATTATAAAAACACAACCCACATATTTTTGCACCACTGCATTGCTCATGTAAAAAGATGAATTTACAGCATTTTTACAAAAATTTTGAACAAAGTTTTGAGTGCCCAAAAATTCAAATTCAAATCTAAAACATTCCTGTTTATGAATTTTGTGTGAATTTTTGGAGTCACTTTTGGAACTTCAAACTCAAAGATGAAAATTAAAGCACATCATACTGAAGCTCTACATATTTTTGTTTCGGGATTTGGAGCAGCAGAAGTATGAATTTTGTTCAAACGTTCAAACCACAGATTCAAAAATTCAAAATCCAATTTGAGCTCATTGCCCGGTGGGCAATGGTGGCACCGCCCGCCGGTCCGGCGCCACCGCGGCCGCCCCGCGCGTGCCCTGCCCCGTCAAGTCGCCATGCAAGCCCCTGCCACCTCCCCAACCGCCCTCGTACCCGCCGGCCAACAGGAGCGGCCGGGAATTGAAGGTCGCGCCCCTCCTCCCCGCCGGCCGTGCACCGCCCGCCTCCTCCCCTTAGAAAAACTCGCACGGGAGCCAAGGTCCCATCTAGAGCGCCCCAATCATTGCCTCCGCTCCCTCCGCGTCTCACCGCACCGCCGCCCTGCTCCCTCCTCCCCCGAGCTCGCGCACGGCCGGAAATTGGACCCGCCGCCGCGCCATGACCGCCCCGGCGTCGTCGCGCCGCCCACCGCCTAGAAAGGTCGAGCTTCTCCCCTTCTTCGCCAAAGCATGCGCGAGGGGTCTCCCCACCTCTCCCTTTGACCCCCGCCTCGCCGTGCCTCGGGTAGCCGGAATTTTGGAGAAAATCGCCGCCGCCGTCGACTTGGTCCGCCACCCCTCCGTCGAGCCGCCTCCCCGGTTCACCTCCACGCCGTCCAAGCTCACGCCGCTACTCCTCGTCGCGAGGTGAAGCTCTCCGACCTTACCCCGCTCCCTCTCTCCCTCAAACTTGGACGCGCGCCGTCGCCGGAGACACCGCGACCGCCACCGCTCGCCGCGGGCCCACTCCGGCCACCGCTGGGCCCCGCAACTGCGCCCACGAGGACCGCCGTCTCACGCACGTCACCCCCACCGAGTTTCGAGGCATGCGCAGCCCTAGGGCGCCGCAGATGGCAAATCTGTAATTAGATCCGAACTTCATTCAAGTTTGAAAAATTCATATCTCACGTTTGAAATGTCCAAAAATTACAAACTAAAATGTTTTGGAAACTAGGAGATCTGTACTTTCATAAAAGTAACATGAGCTGGCCAGATTCGAACGTTTTCCTATTTTTACAAAAATGACAAAAGTCAACCCCTGAAAACTTAACTAAGCCATTACTTTAAAACTATAAATCTAAAAGATATGGAACTTGGCCAAGACCTTCACCCAGACATACATGAAGTTTTGGCACTGGAAGATCTGCATTTCATCTCATATTTTTTCAAGTTATTGCATTTCTTGCATTCTCTGTATTTAATTTTTAATTAAATCTGTACAAATCATTTTTGCATGAAACTTGGTAATTAATTCCCTCCTAGTACTATGCATGTGTAGACAAGTCCATGTTAATTTTTTAGCATGTTAAATAATTATTCTTGCAAACCCTAGATCTATTTCCATAAAAGGTTATTTTCAGCACATGTGTAATTAGTTTCATATCACTAAAAAATTATGTTTCTGCATGATTATGTATTTTTCCACTAATCACCATGTCCCCTAGCACTTCATGGCAGGATTAGTAAAAGGGTTGCATGTATTTCACGCATGTGCTAATTTTGAGATCGAATTCTTATTTAAAGTGCAATCGTCATCGCATGTGATGCTAAACACTTAAGCCTAAGTTTCTTCGTATTGCATTTCAAAAACTTGCTAAACCTTAATACTGAACCGACATGAAACATAGCGCCCATGTCCATGTTTTAAGTCCTTGTTCATGTATTAGTAGGGTTATGCTTGTGCATGTAATTAATTTCTCGTAAATAGAACAAGAGTTATATTCATGCTTATTAGGGTTTAAGTAAAACAAAGCTTTTGGCTAACTCATTCATGTGCATCCTTACAAAAACGGCACACATGCATTGCCATTCTCATCGACCTTGTATTCATGTTATTTATGCATTGCGTTTCATCCTCTAGGTGACGACGCCGAATTGAACCCGCCGGAAGAGACGATTGCAACACTCAACGCTTGTGAGGCTAGTGCTAACTTCGATCACTCTCAAGGCAAGCCCAGTGCATTCCTACTACTTTGAAATGTCTTTCTTTATCACTTTATTAAGGATGATGATTGTGCATTTAAGTTCTAGGAGTTGATTGGAAATCCACGTGCATAAAATTCCTATATGTCCTATGTTCATTATGTGTTATATCTCCGATAGAAATGCTATGCTAGGTCTATGGAGTCAATGATAGATTGGGGAATCTCACCTATGGTTTATGATTAAACTTGAACGTGATGAATGTGGTTAAAAAAATTGAGAACACCCCATTGTGGCTCCGCGAACAAGTTTGAGTTGTGTACCACTTGCATACCTTTCTTATGGGGATTGGTAAACCTATGTAGCTTGTAAGTTGTAAAGTGAGCCGGATATCTCACCGACCCGGAGGTGATGTGTATGGCACGGTGGTTGCACGGGTTGAGGACCGTTGGAGAGTACACGGGTTAAGCCTTGGGCGCGTTGTTGAACGGTCGCAAGGGGACGTGTACTCGGGGTCGGTGGCCCCGTGTTTTACTTTTGATGAACTCGCGAACGGTGGCCATACGTGTTCTTAAATGATGCGTATGTCGTGCATTTGGGTTCTTTCCTGCAGGATTAATAATTCGATAATTATCGCCGTTTCCTCTCGGTTAATGAGTACCACTTGATTCGAGCAGTTCGCAATGTGTAGTAATGGAAAGAGATTGAATAGCTTGCTGTTTTATATTGATATTAAATTGTATTGCAAACTCTTGTATTGTTAGCATGCTCACTAAAGTTCCTTTTATGCAACAACCCTATTAATTTGGCTAAGTCATAAAATTGCCAACCTAATTAGCATAGGTGCTATTTATGCAAAAAGGCCAAGTTAAACCGGTCAAGCCCGTGCATCTAGGAGTCGGTCTTAGATGACCAATTTGATGGGTAAGACTTGCTGAGTATGTTAGATACTCGGGCTTTGCCCCTACATGTTGATTTACGGGTTTCCGTAAGCCGGGTTTTGCGATTGTTGTGGTAAGGTTGTTTGGGATGGAGATGAGCCCAAAGAGTGGACCATTGAATGGGTCCCTAGCTCTCCGACCCATGAGGAGTGAGCCATGGCCTAGGCCGGCATGGTTCATCTAAGTTATCTATGTATCGTCGAGTTGTGTATTTTCGCTTCCGCACTTTATTTCAAACAAAGATCATGGCTATGTAAGACTTAAACTCGAACCTAATGTATCTTTTATTCGAACTCTATGTTGTAATCAAGACTTAATTATGTAACCTTGCAAATCGTGTATGTTTGTTAATGTGATGCTATGTATGGTTGCTTCGTCAATCATCTCCCAAGGCGATCCGTACCACACTTAACTATCTTTCGGGATAGGGGTGTGACACTCGTCGCTGGTCCCTGTCCCCTCCACAAGAGACGGCTCCTCGACCCGGGAGCTCGTCTTGACCCCGGAGGTCGAGGTCCGCTTCAATGTCCCAACCGCGAAGGTCGAGGGGTGCGGAGCGGAGGTCGCGAGAGGTGAGGTGATGACGCGGCGGGAGCGGACGTATGGGTTCTCCCTCGTCAAATCCGTATCCGCCGGCTCCGCCGTCCTCGTCGGAGTCGGTGGGAATGACGGTAGAGGCGGTCGAAGGGGGTTCAACCCCGCCGGCTCGTACTCGTCCCTCTTCCTCCGGCGCTCGATGCCCCAAGCCGCCTTCTCCAACTTGAGCCGTACAGCCGGGTCCTTCGCCGCCTTCCTCTCGGCCTTCTCCTCCTCGGCCCGTAGGCGGTTTGCCTCCTCTCGGCCGCTCCCTCGGAAAGCTTCGGCTTAAACCGCTGGGGAGCGATATTCGAGCGGGCTGCGAGGAAAGGGGAGATAAGCAAACGTTGCACGATGCGAATAAGATCATAGTGAGGAAATCCAAAATAACTCACCACGTTGATCGCCCGAGGATGCGGCCTCATCTCCGGGGCTCCCGCAACTGCTAATGTTACATATAAAATTTCTTACAAATAAAAGATTACCAATTTTCGAGTGAGAATATTGGAAAATCCAAGAGAAAATGGGCTGTAAGAGCATCTCCAACAATGGACCTCAAATGAGGCCCCTACTTTTCCATTTGCATGCCGGCTTGCAAAATTGAGAGCCTAAATTTGCTTACAACTCCAGCTGTATATTAATCAAGCCCCCATTCCTTCCATCGGACCCACTTGTTAGTGAGAAAAGAATCCAATGCCCTTCACCCTTCAGACGAACCGCAGTAGATGGAACTCGGCAACGAAGATGTGACACTCCGTGTCCTATTTTTGCAAGTTAGGAATTTTAAAACTAACCTCAGGACTGGACTAGCCCACCCAAGAAAATTCATTGAAATGCAAGGTGTTTTGGGCAGTAAATAAATTCAAATACACTTTGGTTTGAACTACAACCCAAATTCCTACAACACAAGTATGGTCAACCAAAAATATATGTTGTAGGGCTCGTAAAAATAAAAATCTAGGACAAAACCCCACTGGATTTCATCAAGGTTTGATACCTCAAATAAATCAGATAAACTTAACTTTTAAGCCTTCTCTCTGAATTTTCAGAATTAATCTAGATGGAGTTTTTGAGTAAACTCAACGTGCATGTCACTTTCTAGAATTGTACTATCCAGCAAAATTTTCCCCTTTACTTTTTGACCTTGGGAAGGCCGTTCATTTGATTTTTCAAATTTGAATTGGGCCACATTTGGGAAATGGGGGAAAAGGAAAAGATGCTAACGCATATTCTCGCGGGCCCCACCTGTCACCCTCTACTCTCTCTCTCGCCTTGAGCGCCGAGCACCGCCGCATCCCGCCGATACACCGTCGCCGCGTGGCTGCCGCCACGGGGCCTCGCCCCACCTGGTCGGACACCTCCCAAACCCACAAAACGGCCGGCCGGGGCTTCTTCTCCCTCCATGCTCTCCATTCTGTTGTTTTTTCCCTCGCGCAAGTTGCTCCAAATCAGCCATGGCTACCACCCTCCGAACCCCACCGCCCGACCACCTCGCCGTCGGTACGCTCGGATCAACCGGCCGCATTCGCGCGCAAGCTCTCGCTCTTCCTCATGGACCCAGTCGCTCCTCGGAAGACCTTCCGAGCATGATGGATTAATTAATTTTCCGTCGAAGCTCGCCATCGATCCCATCCGACCTCGCCGGAAATACTCCACCTCCGGTGAGCTACCCGAAGGAGGACAAATCTTAGCGGGTATGTTTTCTATCGCTGATCATCCCGCTATGGTTTTATTTAATTCGGGAGCCACTCATAATTTCATCGACAAGTCATATGTTGCTAAGCATCGCATCATGCCATCCAAGTTGCTATGTGCTCATATCATTTCAGCACACTGGGGTAGAATTCTTACAAATGAAGAAGCTGCCCATATGCCATTAAAATTGGGTGGCAAGGTTTATTCCACTTCATTAATCATACTCGGAGGGGCAAGGGTTAGATGCAATTATTGGCATGCAATGGATGAATTTCCATAAGGCACTACTCGGATATAGCATCTCGCGCCGTATACCTGAACTCTCCCGTTCATGGTCGAGATTGCTTACTCTTAACTCTTCCTCGGACTATGCTGCCAATGGTTAATAAGATTATAGATAAGAGTCCGGAGGATATACCCATAGTCCGTGAGTACCCGGATGTCTTTCCGGACGACTTACTGGGACTACCGCCGGATAGAGCGGTAGAGTTTAAGATAGAATTACAGCCTGGAATAGCACCAATATCAAGGAGGTCGTATCGGATGCTGCCAAATGAACTAGCGAGTATTGAAGGTGCCATTAAAGGAATTATTGGACAAGGGATATATTCGTCCAAGTTCGTCACCATGGGGATGCCCGACCTTGTTCGTAAAGAAGAAGGACAAGACGTTAAGGCTATGTGTGGACTATAGGCCTTTGAATTCGGTTACCATCAAGAACAAGTACCCTCTTCCGCGGATTGATATCTTATTTAACCAATTGATGGGAGCCAAAGTTTTCTCTAAGATAGATCTTCGCTCAGGATATCATCAGATTAAGATAAGAGTCGAAGATATACCGAAGACCGCATTCTCCACAAGATATGGACTCTATGAATACCTAGGGATGTCTTTTGGATTGATAAATGCACCAAGCACATTTCATGTACCTCATGAATTCCGTATTCATGCCCGAGTTGGACATGTTTCTCGTGGTATTTATTGACGACATCTTGATCTACTCCAAGTCGGAAGAGGAACATGCCAATCACTTAAGAGTTGTATTGCAACGGCTAAGGGATCACCAGCTATATGCTAAGTTTAGCAAATGTGAGTTTTGGTTAAAAGAAGTGCCGTTCCTAGGTCATGTGATATCAACCGAATGAGTGGCCGTTGATCCGAGCAAAGTTCAAGAAGTGTTAGATTGGAAGCCACCTAAGTCGGTTTCGCAAATCGAAGTTTCTTAGGACTGGTCGGCTATTATAGAAGATTTATCCCAAACTTCTCAAAGATAGCCAAGCCAATGACTAAGTTGTTGGAAAAAGATAAGAAATATGAATGGAGCAAAGAATGTGAAGAAGCTTTCCAAACATTAAAGAAGTTGCCGACAACCGCCCGAGTGCTCGCTCGACCAAATCGACGAAGCCTTTTGATGTGTATTGTGACGTATCGGGAACGGGACTCGGATGTGTTCTAATGCGGGAAGGTCGAGTGATTGCATATGCATCTCGACAACTTAGGCGTCATGAGGAACACTATCCTACGCATGATCTGAAACTAGCAACGAGTGATTCTTGCATTAAAGAGATGGAGGCACTATCTCTTGGGTAATTTAGTACATTTATACACCGACCATAAGAGTCTCAAGTACATCTTCACCCGAGCAGATCCGAATATGCGTCAACGAAGGTGGCTAGAGTTAATTAAAGATTATGAGCTGGAGATTCACTATCACCCGAGCAAGGCAAACGTGGTAGCAGATGCTCTAAGTCGTAAGGTTCATTGCAATAATCTCACGGCTCAACTCTTGATTCAAGCACCTCCACACAAAAGTGATGAGCCAAATATTCGGATCATTCCGTATGGAGCTTTGACTAATTTAGCTCTTGTCCCTACCATACGTGAAGAAGTGGTAGCGGCTCAACGGAAAAGTGTTGGTATGGAACACATAAGAAGACAACTCAAGAAGGGCGAAGTTAAATGCTTTAGAGAAGATGATGAAGGAATCATTTGGTTTAAGAATCGATTGGTAGTGCCAAAGGATCTATCACTTCGCAAGAGGATCATGGATGAAGCCCATACATCTAAGTATTCTATTCATCCAGGGACTAATAAGATGTATCGGGACTCGAAGCAAAGATTTTGGTGGACACGCATGAAGCGGGAAATAGCCAAGTATGTCAATGAGTGTGATGTCCGCCGACGAGTCAAAGCCGAGCACTTGAAGCAAGCAGGACCATTGCAACCCCTAAGTATTCATGAATGGAAGTGGGAAGACATTAGCATGAATTTCATCGTGGGGTTACCATTAAGCCTACGAAAGCACGACTCTATTTGGGTTATTGTGGACAGGTTCACTAAGTCAGCTCACTTCATACCGGTACATACTCGGTACACGACCGAAAAGTATGCGTAGTCTGTATATCACTCGCGTTCTCTGTCCGCATGGAGTGCCGAAGACCATCATCTCGGATCGAGGAACGCAGTTTGTTTCCGTGTTTTGGGAACAACTACATGAATCATTGGGAACAAGGCCGATACGAAGCTCCGCGTATCATCCACAAACGGATGGACAGATAGAAAGGATCAATCAATATCTCGAGGATATGCTTCGAGCATGTGTCTTGACATATGGTAAAGATTGGGAAAAATGTTTACCGCTGGCGGAATTCTCATACAACAACAGCTATCAAGAGAGTGCCCGAATCTCACCATTCCAAGCTCTATATGGACATAGTCGTCGTACACCTCTGAATTGGTCCGAAAGCGGAGAAAGAGTAATCTTCGGACCGGACCCGGTAAAAGATGCGAGAGGAACAAGTACGTCTCATTCAGCGAGAATCTCAAGAGAGCTAAATCTCGACGGATCAGCTATGCCGATAAAAGACGTCGAGAGTTGGTATTCAAGGTTGGAGATCAAGTTTATCTTCGAGTATCTCCTACCAAAGGTGTTCGGAGGTTTGGAATCAAGGGCAAGTTAGCACCACGATACATCGGACCATTTCCAATCCTAGAAAGATGTGGAGCTCCGGCATATCGATTGGAATTGCCGACGCACTTGGCGGGTATACACAACATATTCCATGTATCTCAACCGAAGAAGTGTTTGAAACCACCGGTGGATATACCGACAACTGAAGTGGAACGATTCATGACCAGACTTGACGTATGACGAACGTCCGGTCAAAATTCTCGACACCAAGGATCGCGTGACTCGACACAGGACCATCAACTTCTACAAGATTCAATGGAGTAATCACTCGAAGTCGAAGCTACTTGGGAGCAAGAAGAGTTTCTCCGGTCTAACTACCCCGAGTTCTTTAGCACTATCGTTTAGTCCCTTCGATCGTGAATCTCGGGATGAGATTCCTGTAAGGGGGAGGGTCTGTAACAACTCTCGTAAATAAATGCATTTCATGTCATTCATGAGCATGTCATCATATTGCATTTATGAAGTTATTAAATATTTTGTTAAGAAAATGCACATAAAATATCAAATTAACTAAAGATTAAAGGAAAGGCTTAAAAAGAATTTAAATAAGAGTAAATAATGTGTTTAACATTTTCTATTGCTTAAACATCATAAATAAAGATTTATAAAAGTTCCCTGAAATTATTTTGCTAGGTAAAAATAATTGCAAGAAATAAACAAAGCTTCTTTTGGCTAATTTATCTATGAATTTTTAATCCAAAAATAATTTGGAATCTTAACCGGGACATAATAGGAAAAATGTTTAAAATACTTTCATTTACACCCCTGATTTTTTGGGAACTTTTCCGAACACGAGAAGGCCACTTGTTAATTATTCGAAAGTCGAGGGGGTTTTTGTAAAATACCGGGCCCGGCCTACGAGCCAGCCTCTCTTCTTCCTCTCTCTCTCTCTCCGCGTCTCACCACCGCCCCGCCGTACCGCCTCCCCGTCGAGCTGCCATGCAGCTGATTGCGCAGCTGCTCGGTCGCCCGCCGTGCCGCCTCCTGCCCGGCCCTATCCTCTTCCTTTCTCTCCCATTCCACTCCACACCTCACCGCCACCCCCGCCTCTCTCGAGCACCGCCGCCGAGCCGTTCCGGCAGCCTCCCATTCGAACCAACGCTGCCAAAGCTCCGCACCACGCCCCGAAGCTCCTCCAAGTCACCAATCAGAGTTGAGCACTTCTACTCCGCCGTGGCGAGCTCACCTTCTTCTCTGCGACCACACCGTCGTTCCTCCGCCGCGGCTCAAAATTGGCACCGCCCGGTGAGCCGTTTGTCCATTTTCTCGGTTCTTGCGGGTGCAAAACCCATTGCTCCATGTCTCTAGTCGCTTATCATTGCATTTGTTCTACGTAGGGCCGAGTAATCGACTTTCTTCCAAAGCTCCGGCCGCCACCGTCCGCACCCCCACGGTGAGCACCACCTTCCAACCATGCTCATGTTCCTAGAACCCCATGACGAGCTTGTTCATGTTGCGTAGAAGCTCCCGAGCATTTTCCCTAATTTTCGAGCTCTCGGGCGAGCTCCGCACGGCTGCGGAGCGCCGCCGTGCCCGAGTCTTGCCGCCGACGTGCCTAGGGTTGAGCTCATGCGGCGCACCGCCTCTATAGTGTTCGCTAGGTTGTGTAGGTTCTTTAGGTGGGTCCGCGACGAGGTTTGGCTCAACGCCGGCCAAGTCCGGTGGCCGCGCCGCCGTGCCATGGCTGCCGCGGTGGCGCCACACCGCGGGCCACACGCGCGGGATCGCGTGTGGCCACGTGGGGATCCGGTGTGGCCACCCCGTGGCCCAGGGTGTGGCCCGAATAGGTTTTTAATTTTCGAAAATTCATAGAAAATTCAATAAAAATCAGAAAAATGTAAAACCATTTTTGTTAGACTCGTAAAAATAAGATTTATCTAGTTATGAAATAAAATATCCATTTTTGGGCATTTTTATTTCATAGATATTAATTAATCACATTCTTTGATTAATAGGAGCTATCATTTGATGCTAATTAGATGTTTAATTTAAGAGAAGAAATTAATTAAATGAAGGAGATATCGTAGACGAAATTAATTATGAAAAATTATTTTCCAAAATTAAACTTAACCATTATCATGTGACTCAAATTTATTATCCTATGTATTATCACATGTCATTTAAGTAATGATTAATCATTGATTAATAAACAGGATTAGTTATTAACTAATGAACCTAAGTAATTAGTAACTTATGAACTTAATTAATTATTAATTAAGGAACAGGAGTAATTATTAAGTAATAACCATGACTAAGCACTAATTAATGAACATAATCCATTGTTAATTATTGATTAATGAACATGCTTAATTATAAATTGTTAATTAACAAATATGATGAATTATTAATTGTTAATTATTGTTTTTAATTACTGAACATAGTTAATCATTAATCATTAGTTGCAGAACATAATTAATCAAACAATTGCATGATCATATCATATTCATTCATGCATGCATGGTTGTGATTCGCGACGCATTGTTGGTCGACCTAGGTTCCGAGGTGATCGAGGTTCCACCCGAGGTCGAGGTAGGCGAAGGAAATCTCGAAGTCGACCCACACGCCGAGGAAGCTAACCCCGACTCACATCCAAGCAAGCCCTGGTGCATCCTACCTATGTTTTTAAATATTTTATTTTATCACATAGTGAAGTTATGTTTGTGCATTAGGTGCTAGGGAATGGTTGATACCCTAGATGCATTGAGATAGGTTTACGTTTGTTTATATTATACTGGTACAGGTAGCTCAATAGAAGCTAGGCTTAATTCATAGTCGCAACGGTAGAGGTTTTAGGGATCTTAAAGCATGGAGGCTTTAAGGGTTGATATGTTGACACTAAGATGAAAAGTGTATTAATGAAGTTGAGACCGGACGGGCCCCGTAGGAGAAAGGGCAAGACGAAGATGAGGTCTTGCAAGGTGGTAGCCCCGTCCGTGTCGGTCAAGGACCGTACCGTTGTCGGCTTAGTTGAACAAGTTTGAACGTACCGTACTACATGCTGGTATCATGGGTCCAAGCAAGCTGATGTACCCTACCGCCCCGGAGATGTAGCGTAGCCGGCTCTCTTTTACCGACCGTTAGGGAGAGGTTAGTCTCACGGGAGGGAGATGGGTCCGCCATGAAGGAAGTCGTGGAGTCGCCATACTCCCGGAGAGTTTGGAAATGGCTAGTCTTCCGTCAGGTGCTAGCGGGAAAAGTTGTCGTATACGACCGAGTGTGGTGCGTATACGTCGTGTAGTCGGGTTTTGCCAGCTGGTATAAATCGATTCGAATCGCCGTCCCTCGCAGTAATGAGTACCGCTTGTTTAGCTCGTCACATCGTAGTTAATCAACATGAAGTTGAGCATGAGAGATGAAAGAAACTTGGATCTATATTTTATCTTGTCTTGCAAACTTGATTGAAATAGTGACGATCTGCAAATACCAAGGGTAATGAACTTAATGTTGAGCTAAATTATTGAAAGTAAGGATCCACCCTTTAATGTCTGTTTCGCAAAGGAGTAAAACCCCACAGCCGTGAAAGCCTTTGCATACTAGGCGTCGGCCTTAGCGTGCAATTTTGACGGGTCGAGTCTTAGTGAGTATTAGAATACTCGTGGTTTGTTCGTTATCTTTCAGGGAATGAGTCGTGCTATCACGACCTATATGGTAGCTTCCCGAAGAGGAGCACCGTCCCGAGGGAGGTTTCCTCCAATGGGAGCGTATCCCCACGCCGTGAAGAGGAAGGACCGTGGTGTACGACGGGCTCGAGTACATCACGTTGAACGTTGATAGGTTTTTGTTGTATAGAAGTACAAGTTTCCGCTGCAATACTCGTAGGATGTTAAACTTCAATAACGTTTATGTTTCCGCTGCACGAATGTTTGTATTTCGAAAACCCGGTTGTATTATACCATGATGTATATATTCTGGCTTGTATGAGATGATGTTCTGTTGTAACTCGCTTTGTCGAGTGTTCCTCTGTACCGATTCCCGGGTGTCCCGAGGGGATGTCACATTTGTGCTAGTTTGTGAGAATTGTGATGTAATTTATTTCCATACGAGGCTTTCTTTCTTTTAAATGTTCATACTATATCGCGAGTCGTTTATTGACTCGTGGGAATCTTGTTTCCTTACGGATGGCCAATAACGTTGAGGTTTTGGACAACGGCTGGATGTGGTCCGATTGCTCGCACCGCGGCGGTCTACTTGCGATGCTATGGCAGGCCATGCGGACGCTAGGATACACCGAGCCTCCCGCCTACGTAGGGAAGGAGTTCGTGAAGCGAGGAATGATCACTTGTACCATGCACGTGGTTGTGCCGGCAAGGCGGTACCCCCACGCCGAAGTCCCGGATGGTGACCACGACGGGTCTCGCGATTTACAGCGCATGGGACTTGGCGGCGTTGGAGGCTCTCACCGGACTTTGTGAGCTTCACGCACCCGACCTCGTAGGGACACCTTACCTATACTTACCGGTCGGTGACCCCTACGATAGCCGCCGGAGACGCCGCATGGCGGTGTTGTGTGACCCCACTACACCCCACTTCGACCCCATGCTCGGCGAACACCGCGTGCTATGCGGACGTTCTATATCGTCGGCACGAGTTCCGGAGCGAGAGGTGAACATCCTCGTAGGGGCCATGCGAGGGAACGACGCTAGAGTCGCCCGGAGGGACCAGCAGGTCACCTCACTCACCGCGGAGAACACGACGCTCCGTGAGAAGCTCCAACGACAGCGAGACCCTCGTGGCGAACCCGCAGCAGGAGGTGCGGATGACAGCTCAGAGCCGGAGACGAGGCAGCGGCAGCGCGAGACGCAGCCGACGCTCGTTACCTACGTTTCCTCACCGTCTACGGTCCCGCGGACCAGGTCCTCGTGTGACTTTGTTTCTCCGTCGGGGAGAACAGCTTGAGGATCCCGACGACGCAGAGGAGGACCGAGCAGCACCGTTGTACGCGTTGTAGGGATTGTGGTCGACTTCCCTACTATCTTGCCTTATCACATGATGTAACCAGAACTTGTATTAGATGCATCATGATCGTATCGTGATGTTAGTGAATTATGTACTAAACTATGGTACAACGTTGGAACTCGTTAATGCGGTATGATGTGTGGGATGATGATGTTTCTCATTCGTAATTTTTATTATTGCTGTTGGTTATTTAATTGAGCGCCTGTTTACTTTCGTGTCAAAAGTGTGTTTTGTTGCTGCGATTGAATTAATGGGTTCCGCAATTTTTGCTTGACGGAATGGTGAGAACCCGCAACACCAACGACCTCCACGGTGATGGGCCCGAGAGCTCGGCCCGGGGTGCGAGGAACGAAGCACCGCCGCCGCCACCTGTCCCTAATCCCATGGACATGATGGCTCGGTTCCTAGCGGCGATGCGGGACAACCAGCAGCAGCAGAACAAGTTGCTAAGGGAGCTCCGCCAGCAGGTACTGTCGGGGACGACAACCGCGGGCGTCGGAACCGCGATGCGGCGCCGCGGGAGACCACCTACCAGGAGTTCCCGGGCACTCGGCCCCGAGGTACGACGGATCCGGCGAGCCGATGAGGGTGGAGGACTTCATTCGCCTCACCGAGTCCAAGTTTGGATCGCTCCACCGCACCGACGTGCGAAGACGCTCTTTGCTGCGCGGCCGCCGGAGGGCGCCGCTAGCGCTTGGTGGGCTACCCACCTAGCCACTCGCCGCCGGCGCGCGGATCACCCGGGAGGACTTCAAGAGGGTCTTCCGCGCTCACTTCATACCGGCAGGTGTGATGCGCCGGAAGGCTAGGGAGTTCATAGCTCTCACCCAGGGAGGCCGTAGTGTACATGAGTACACCCGGCCGTTCAACCGGCCGGCGCTCTATGCCCCCGAGCTGGTGGACACGGATCGAAGCGCAAGGACCGCTTCATGGAGGGACTCGGCGCCGAGTTGCGGGACCGCCTAACCCTCAACATGGGGGTAGCTTCTCGAGTTCGTGAACAATGCCATCCTCGCCGAGGAGGGCTACCGCGAGGTCCAGGCAGAGAAGAAGAGATCCGCGAGTGCTACGGGGCCATCTAACCCGCCCCGGCTAAGTACCGCATGATCTACACCGACCCTCTAGAAAGCGCTACCGCTCCCGGCCTATGATGGCGTCGCGCCGGATGGCACCCCCACGGAGGCCCCCATAGCAGCAGAGGCCCCCGCAGCAGCAGCAAACGGGACGAGCGTGCTCCAGCGTCCCGCCCGCTCGGAATGTTGCGTGGAACCGTCCACCACCACCCGGAGCCCCTTGCTTTGGTTGTGGCTACCCAGGACACTTCGTTAGGGATTGCCCCTATCGGCGAGAGGGGCAATGCTCCTAACCGACCGCGCGGAACAACAGCCGGGCGCCGGCGAAGACGGGCGTGTGAACTATACGTCCACCGAGGAGATCCCGACGACGCTCCCGTGATGGCTGGTATGTTTTCTGTTCGAGATCACCCCGCTCGGATATTATTTGATTCTAGAGCATCGCATAACTTCATCGGTAGCATGTTTGTGGAGAAGTTTGGGTTATGCCGTAGCACGATGAGATCATCGTACTTAATAAAATCAGCTAGTGGTCGGATCACGGCTAGAGATGAAGTTAGATGGGCACCGGTCACCTTGCGGACTAAGGTATACCCCATAGATTGCATCATCCTTCCGGACGAGTAACATTGATGTGATATTGGGCATGATGTGGATGAAATACCACAAGGCAGTATTGGACATAGATGCGTTCACCGTCGGCTTGAATTCTCCATTGCATGGTCGACACGTTCTCCGACCGACCTATCCTAAGAATTTTACTCCAGCAGTACACCAAGCTATTGTCGAAGGCCCGACCGATATTCCGCTTGTCCGTGAGTTTCCTGATGTGTTTCCCGAGGATCTTCCTGGAATGCCTCCGGACAAGGATATTGAGTTCAAAATTGAGTTGCGACCAGGCACAACTCCTATCTCAAAGAGACCATACAAAATGGCACCCAAGGAATTAGCAGAGTTGAAGGAGCAATTGAAGGAACTATTGGACAAAGGTTACATTAGACCTAGTTCCTCACCTTGGGGCTGCCTGACTCTCTTTGTCAAAAAGAAGGACAAATCATTGCGCTTATGTGTGGATTACCGACCTCTCAATGCGATCACTATCAAGAACAAGTATCCATTGCCTCGCATTGATATCTTGTTTGATCGATTGATGGGAGCCAAGGTATTCTCAAAGATTGATTTGCGCTCGAGTTATCACCGGATCAAGATCGGGGTAGAAGATGTGTCTAAGACGACCTTCTCTACACGATATGGCCTCGTATGAGTACTTGGTGATGTCTTTTGGGTTGACAAATGCGCCGGCACACTTCATGTATCTTATGAATTCTCGTATTTATGCATGAGCTTGACAATTTTGTGGTGGTCTTCATTGATGACATCCCGGTGTATTCCAAGTCCGAGGAAGAGCATGCCGAACATCTTCGCCTTGTTCTCTAGAGATTGCGAGATCATCAGCTATATGCGAAATTCAGCAAGTGCGAATTCGGCTTAAGGAAGTTCCATTCTTGGGTCACATCATTTCGGAGGAGGGCATATCCGTTGATCCAAGCAAAGTGCAAGAGGTACTTAATTGGAAGGCTCCGAAGTCGATCGCAGATTCGCAGCTTTCTAGGCTTGGCAGGTTATTACCGAAGGTTCATTCCGAACTTCTCCAAGATTGCTAAACCTATGACCGAGCTCCTAAAAAAGGAAAAGAAGTTTGAGTGGAGTCAAGCTTGTCGAGAAGCCTTTGATACTTTGAAGAAATTGTTGACATCCGCCCCAGTGCTAGCATAGCCGAACCTTGAGAAGCCCTTTGATGTTTTCTCGTGATGCATCGAGCGGAGGTTTGGGTGGAGTTCGATGCGGGAGGGCCGAGTTGTTGCTTACACTTCTAGGCAGCTCAGGAAGCACGAGCAAAGTTATCCTACTCACGATCTTGAGTTAGCGAGCATTGGTACTCGCTCCGAAGGTGTGGAGACATTATTTGCTGGGCAATCTCGTTCGCATCTACACCGATCACAAGAGCTTGAAGTACATTTTCACTCAGGATGATCCGAACATGAGGCAGCGCCGTTGGTTGGAATTGATCAAGGACTATGAGTTGGAAGTGCACTACCACCCCGGGAAGGTTAATGTTGTGACATCCCATGTCACGAAAAGGGTAATTAAGCTAATGGCACATGCTAATCCCCTAATTATGCTAATGCTAAGCTAACTGTTCAATTAAAAAAAGTCAAGAAAAGAAGAAATCTAATATTTAATTAGGAGCCAAACTCTAGGTTCAACACACATCAAAACATTATAACAGTAGCGTGCCAATATTTTTTTGCACAATCTTGTTACTCATATCAAGTAAGGACTTTAGGGCATTTTTACCAAATTTTTGGTGAATTATTTAATGCCTGAAAAATTCAATTTAATCCTAGAAATAGTGCTCCATCTGTATTTTTTTTCTTTTTTCAAAAAATTCCAGAAACAGAATTTGAACCTCGACCCAAAATAAAAGTTGTGAAGATGTTCATTCTGAGCATCCATGATTTTTGGCATGTTGGTATGTGCTCTCCAACTATGGTTTCACATTCGATCTTTAAAACGGTA
This sequence comes from Chloris gayana, assembly GCA_031894775.1. Taxonomy (NCBI): domain Eukaryota; kingdom Viridiplantae; phylum Streptophyta; class Magnoliopsida; order Poales; family Poaceae; genus Chloris; species Chloris gayana. The sequence goes on from JAUNZO010001928.1 coordinate 426,288, forward strand.
GAACTGTCAATACAAAATCAAAACAGATCTTTGTGCACCGGTTTCTTCTTCTTGCGTCTGGTCCCCGGCTACTGCGGCAGAGTGCCAGCGCGCGTGCTTGGCCTGTCCCCTCGCCACAACGACACCTTGTACCCGGCATCCAACCTCCGAGCGTCCGCATTGAAGCCGCTCCTCGACGGCCGCTGATAGCCCTGCCCCTCCCCATGCCGTGCCCGATTGGAAAAGGTGAGCACGGCCAGCTGCTGCCTTGGTCCGCACGCTCTCTAGCTTGGAGCACTCCTCCCACGCCCACACGCACCCAAGCTGGCTAACAGAACTTCTGCTCGTCCTTTTCCTTGCAAGCCAAGGCTTGGACCAAGCCGTTGCCATTCTCAAATTTATTTTTTTCTTCTCTCTTTCTTCATCTACCAATCACCATTGCCAGGTGAGAGGCCTGAGCTCAAATCCCTGCAAGCCAGCTCGCACATCAGCAAATCACCATGCTCCAAGCTCCCAGCACCCCACTGAGCACAACCAACCAACCAGTTCCGCTGCTTTTCTGACGAACAGCACATTAAACTTTTCTCTGTTTTCCTTCGCCACGGTGGTCCTCGCCATAGCTCTCGGTCAGGTGAGCTCCGGCCCAATTTCTCTGATGGTAAGGAGGCTTGATCCATTGCGCAGCAAGATGCATGGCTAAGTCACATTTTTTTCTCTCCTCCGTCCGGGGAAATCGCGCTTCAAGCGCCGCCGCTGCCACCGGACCAAGGACCTCGACCTCCATGACGAGAACCCACCTCCGGCCATCCTCGAACTCGACTTCCTCCACAACGGTCTTCTACTCACTCCTATGAAGCTCCTAGAGGAAATGGCGCTCAGTTTTGTGCATCTGAACGAGCGTACGACCTCGCCGGACTTCGTCAGACTGCGTGCTTTGCCACCGGCCATCCTCCACTGAGCCCCCGTCCCCGGGAATTCCTTCTTCAGGCTTGTCTCGTCGGGTGCTACGATCGGGTGAGGTCCCCATCCCATATCCCCTCTCAAATAGCGCTCTGGCAAGTTTTCCGGCGAGGCCCGGGCCACCGTACGTGTCACGGTTGTTTTGTTTCCGGCCAGTGGCAAGTCTGACTTTTCGATAGATTTAGAAAAATCATATCTCCCAATAGAAATGTGATAAAATGGAAAAAATAAATTTTGTTAGAACCCTTGAACTCAGCTCTAACCAACCATGGTGATCTGGATCTAAGTTTTAACATCTATATATATTTTAAAATGCATCCAAAGTAAACCTCTTTGAAGCTCAATAAATAAATTTATATAAGTGGAAAAGCTAATTCTTTGCATGAGCACTCACATTTGCATATAAATAATTCCTATACACTCGTCCACTCATGTTCGTATCATATTTTTTTTCTTGTATACCATTTATTCCTTTTACTGGTAGTTAAATTGCCATAACTTAATTACTTGGTAAATAATCTCGAAAGTCTGCATGCTGTACTTCATTACTCTGCTAATACCTGAGCAATGTCTAGAATTTGTTTGCCTTCCAGAACCTTGCTAAATAACTTCGATATGTAAAAGTTATACCAAAGCCTAGGAACTAGTATAAGGATTCTTGCAGTATGTTTTTCTTACATAATATCAGCATGGCACTGTTCATCACGCGTCTTCATGCTATATGCAACAGTAGAAGAGCATCCTTATCAGCATATCCTTTATAAGCATGTTATCTTATACTAGCAAGTTATATGCCTTGTTAATCTACGATAAAAGGAAATTTATTATTTATCTTAGGTAATAGAAGCATTATTCATGTATATGTTGGCAGATAATTGTTTCGTTGCATTACTATGCTTGCTTATGCCATGTTTATATCACTACCTTAGATGATCCATATATGCCCCTTATGTGTAATAAGCATGTTTCTTTTTGTGGTATACGTTGATTGTGGCTAGTAACAAATAAACAAAAAAATGTTGCCATCTTATTTGAGCTATTCGTGACATGTATGACAATAGAGTAGCCTATTCATCTTTATATCCCTATGGCTCATGTTAGTATGCTAATAAAGTCATATGCTAGATTATTATGCTATAAAAGGGAATTTATGTCTTGTCTTTATAAAGAAGTGTTTATTTGTACATATGCTTACATATACTCATTTTTTCCCACATGCCCATGCTGATGACCACAGTATGCATGCTATCTCCATCATGTCAAGCACTTACTGATGTATATGTTCACATATTGCAATTTCTTGGTTTTTATTGTAAAAAGGAACCTTGCTTACAAATAATTATTTTATGTACAAGTGAGATCATTTTAATTCATTCCTGAGTATGACATAATCATGAGCGTCACGTACTCATCCATGCTGATAAGGAAATTTCATGCATTTCCATGCAATCCTTCTACTCATGCACTCATTCATATATAGGAACCGACATCGAAGCGATCTTTCCGGAGGAGACCGAAGCTAATTTGATCATCATTGAAGTTGCTAACTACGACCACTCCCAAGGCAAGCCCCGGTGCATTCCTATTATTTTGAAATGTTTTCTCTTTATAGTGAGGATGATGATTGTGCATTTACGTTCTAGGAATTGTTTGGAAATCCACGTGCATAATTTTTCCTACATGTCCGATGTAGAATATGTGTCATATCCTCGCTAGAAATGCTATGCTATGCTTATGGAGTCAACGATAGAATGGGACCCTCACATATGGCTTATGATTAAATTTGAATTTGGTGAATTGGTTAAAATGTGAGAACACCCCATTGTGGCTCCGCGAACAAGTTTGAGTTGTGTACCACTTGCATACCTTTCTTGTGGGGATTGGTAAACCTATGTAGCTTGTGAATTGTAAAGTGGGCCGGATATCTCAACGACCCGGAGGTGATGTGTATGGCACGGTGGTTGCACGGGTTGAGGACCGTTGGAGAGTACACGGGTTAAGCCTTGGGCACGTTGTTGAACGGGTCGCAAGGGGACGTGTACTCGGGGTCGGTGGCCCCGTGTTTTGCTTTATGATGAACTCGCGAACGGTGGCCATACGTGTTCTTAAATGATTCGTATGTCGTGCATTTGGGTCTTTCCTGCAGGATTAATAATTCGATAATTATCGCCGTTTCCTCTCGGTTAGTGAGTACCACTTGTTTCGAGCAGTTTACAATATGTAGTAAGAGGAAAGGAATAAGAAGCTTGCTGTTTTATATGGATATTAAATTTGTATTGCAACCTCTTGTATTGCTTAGTATGCTCACTAAAGTTCCCTTATGCAACAACCCTATTAATTTGGCTAATCATAAAAGTGCAAACCTAATTAGTTATGTGCCGCTTTATGCAAAAAAAAAATGTCAAGTTAAACCGGTCAAGCCCCATGCATCTAGGTGTCGGTCTTAGATGGTCAATTTGACGGATAAGACTTGCGGAGTATGCTAGATACTCGAGCTTTGCCACTATGTGTATTTTCGGGATTCCCGTAAGCCGGGTATTGTGATTGTTGTGGTAAGGTTGTGTGGGATGGAGAGGAGCCCAAAGAGTGGACCATCGAGTGGGTTCCTAGCTCTCCGACCCATGATGAGTGAGCCGTGGCCTAGGCCGGCATGGTTCACATAAGCTATCTATGTATCGTCGTGTTATGTAATCGCTTTCGCACTCTGTTTCGAACAAAGATCATGGTTATGTAACTTAAATTCGAATCTAATGTATCTTTTATTTGGAACTCTGTTGTAATTCAAGACTTAATTATGTAAACTTGCAAATCGTGTATGTTTGTTAATGTGATGCTATGTATGGTTGCTTCGTCAATCATCTCCCAAGACGATCCGTACCACACTAATCTATCTTTCGGGATAGGGGTGTGACACGTGGTATCGTAGTCGACTTGGGATTTGCGTCACGCTAACACTCATTCTAAAAATCTTAAACCCGTTTTTGTGTCACGGTGAGGTACGAGTCTAGCTAGAAAGGCCAACATAAGGACTATATAGAATGGTGGCAAAACTAACCCCGTGTTATGATTGTTTAAATATTTTGCAACTACGGCTTTGGCAAAGGTATGTGATTGAGTGTGGTCAATTTTTACATAATATTATCCGGTGTGACTCGAATACACTCTTATTCGAGAGCTCTCCATGTGAGGCGAGGTGACATGGATTTATTTTTGGCTTGTTTCTTTTGAATTTGATGTAATGTTTCTGAAATCCATCTCTTGCAGGTACATAACAACGCTTTAGTACGTGTAGTATCGTGTGAGAGGTGTGTGTGCCACCGATGCGCTTGTCCGATATTCATATTGGCGGGCGCGATCTTTTAATTTATGTGAGGACGTATGAACGACATACTGAGCATCCCTCATACTTGCATATCATCTCATCATGTCAAACATATGCATGCAAACTTATCTAAATAAAACCACCATGAAAAATGGAACAACTAGCTTCATTCTCACAAAAGATTAAAAACCGGAAACAAAAACGTGGCAGATTTGCTAGGTTTCACGAAAACGAGCATAACTCCCTAATTACTCAACCAAATAGGGCAAATGAGGACTTTCTGGAAAGCTTGTGTTATGAAGTACAACAATCGTCTAGTCTAAGGTCTTGCAAAAATCTGGAACGTGGCTAGAAATGGCCATTACAGAGAGCTATTTCTGGGTTTCCAGAATGTGCTCCGGTTCTGTCCCTATCGTAGATTGGTCATATCTTTCAAACAACAAGTCGGATTGAGCTGTTCTAGCATGAGTTGAAAAGCTTAAGAAATTATCCATAACATTCGTAAAAATCCAAAAAATCTTAATTCTGTCCAGAAACAGGAGTAATTGTCGAATTTCCAGAACCTACCCAATCTGTCAAACTGAGTCGTGTTAGGTCTTGTGCAAAGTGCTTTATTGCATGTTTTTGCAATATATTGCCATTCATCTCTCATGCTCTGTTATGTAGCATGTCTTTTGTTGGATGTGAAGTTTTAACTTAACCTTTTTCAAAACTTCCAACAAATGAGTGTTGGTTAGCTCATGTTAAAGAGGCACCGTTTTCGACCGCTCGTATCGGTGATTGAAGGATCACGCTTTGGACCGAGACTACAAGTGTCATAACCTCAAGTCTATGGTTGCCCCTCTATGATCAGTTCACCTCTTGTTCTACGAGGCTCCCAAGGCCAAAGTGATTGCATAAGAGAAAGAAAGCTAAGTTGGACAACAAGTTGTTTATTGATGGTGCATTCGGCATCGATTCTAAGGCACCACCGTCACCGGATTACATGGATTGTCCTCCGATGGTGACCTCCACATGCCATGAGCATAGGTGTATGTCGGAGTACTAATGTGTTGACATTGGAATAAATCTCGAGAGGCATAGAACCGTATGTCGGTAGTATCAACCCTTTCGTGTTTTCATGAACCAAAATTTCTATCGCTATCATGATGGCAGTCATGTTCGGAATTGATGAAATATGCGTTCCGTCTATGTCTTGTGCCTATTTCATTGTCCTTTCTTTTGAACATGCGATAAAAAAATTCATTGATCTCTATGCCAAACATTTTGGTACCTTCCACCATAGCTCAATTGATGGTCTAGCTAATGTAAGGCCATTCATTTTACTTGATGAGCATCACAATTTTTGTACTACAGGAAATTCATCCTGCTCCACACCGCCCAAGCGCAAAATTGGCTATCACTTCCCCGTCCGTATAGAAGTTTTGGGCTGCATCACCGCTGAGGGGAGGTTTTCGTCCATCCTTTCCGTAGCTGCCCCGCCAGCACTCGTGGTAGATCATTCGGTGGAGAAATGTAGATTGCCGAAACACACTCGAAACCACAACACCACAAAAACTTCTCAACACCGCAAACTATTCAACGGAAACCCATTCCTCATGAAATGAAGTATGTTCTTATCCCTTGACCCCATTGTATCACAACCTTGGTTTCTTATCCCTTGACCCCATTGTATCACAACCTTGGTTCTTGCAAAACCTTCCGAGTAACTTGATCTTTAGATAAGCAACCATCTCACTCCCTAATGTGCTAGATTCTACCGAGAGCCGAGTTTCATGAAGGATATGTGTTTCTAAATTGCCGGTTTGTCTTTGAATTGTGCCGGTTTGCCTAGGCGCTTCTCAAAGCCAAAATATAGGTGATCTCGAGAACACGCTTCTTTATGAAAGTCGGTAAGATAATTTAAGTATGACGTCATTCCGGACGGACGGTGTATTACTCGAGGTACGCAACCAAAAAGAAAGATGTTGTGCTTGGAGACTCATTGGTATTATTGGCCATATCCCTAATGTAAGATCCCTCTATTCTTCTTTCATAATCCTCGGAAGACAAAGCATAGATTTAGTCTTGGTATGAGGTGGATGAAACTCCATAAAGCCGTTCTACACATCGATTCGCGAGAGGTCCATCTAAATTCACCGTTCCGTGGTCCATCTATTCTTCGATTGCCATATTCCAACACATCCACATAAATAGTCTACCATATTGAAGGGAGAAAAAAATTGAGGATATTCCGATAGTATGTGGGTTTTCCGATGTGTTTCCGGATAATTTACCGGGCATGCCACCCGATCGGGGCGTTGAGTTTAAGATTGAGCTCCAACCCGGTACTGCGCCAATTTCCGAGGGCCGTACAAAATGGCTCCTAATGAGTTAGCGGAGTTAAAAGAGCAACTAAAGGAGCTCATGGACAAAGGGTAAAATCCGATCTAGTTCATGTTCGTGGGGATGTCCCACTCTCTTTGTGAAGAAGAAAGACAAGACGTTACGTCTATGTGTAGATTATTGCCCTCTCAATACGGTGACTATCAAGAATAAATATCCTCTACCTTGGATTGATATTCTCTTCGATCAATTAGTTGGTGCTAAGGTCTTCTCCAAGATTGATCTTTGTTCCGGCTATCATCAAATTTAAATCCAAGCCGAAGATATCCCGACAACCGCATTCTCCACGCGGTATGGTCTCTTTGAATATCTTGTCATGTCTTTTGGGCTTACAAATGCTCCAACTCATTTTATGTACTTGAGGAATTCGGTTTTTATGCCCGAGTTGGATAAGTTTGTCGTGGTCTTCATTGACGACATTCTTATTTATTCGAAGTCCGAAGAAGAGCATGCCGAACACCTTCGCATTGCTCTCCAACGGCTTCGTGATCATCAATTATATGCCAAATTTAGCAAATGTGAATTTTGATTGAAGCAAGTTCCTTTCTTGGGTCATATCATATCCGCGGAAGGTGTTGCCATTGACCCGAGTAAAGTTGAAGAAGTGCTTACTTGGAAGTCCCCAAGTTCGATGAGACAAATTCGAAGCTTTCTCGGTCTTGCCGGTTATTATCGGAAATTCATTCCCAATTTTTCAAGCATAGTCAAGCCTATGACAAAATTATTGGACAAGGATGCTAAGTTTAAATGGAGCCGTGAATGTGAAGAAGCCTTCCAAAGCATTTGACCTCCGCTCCGGTGTTAGCACAAGCCGACATCACCAAGCCGTTCGACGTGTATTGTGATGCGTCCAGCACTCGGTCTAGGATGTGTGCTAATGCAAGAAGGTCGTGTCATTGCTTATGCTTCCTGTCAACTTCGCAAGCATGAACAACACTACCCTACCCATGTTTTGGAATTAGCTCCGGTTGTCCTTGCATTGAAAACTTGGAGGCATTATCTACTTGGAAATCTTGTTAATCTCTACACCGATCATAAGAGTCTCAAATATATCTTCACCCAACAAGAGTTGAATATGAGGCAACGTCGATGGTTAGAATTAATCAAGGATTACGAGTTGGAAAGTCATTATCATCCGGGTAAAGCTAATGTGGTTGCCGACGCTTTGAGTCGCAAGGATCAATGCAATCATGTTGCCGGTTGTTCTATGGAAAACTCGGAAATTTCAGATTTTAGTGAACCAAGCCTTCGAGTTATTCTCTAGGGCTCATTGTATAATTTAGCTCTTATCCCTACCCTTTATGAAGGAATTATTGAGGCACAAAAGAAAGATGAAGGAATGGAATTTATTGGCAAAGGATAGCAAAAGATGAAGTCACTTGCTTCCGACAAGACGCCGATGGTGTTCTATGGTTCAACAAACGTCTTGTTGTTCTCAAGAATATGGAATTGAGGAAGAAAACAATGGACGAAGCACATTTGTCTAAATATTCCATACACCCCGGTAGCAACAAAATGTATCGTGGCTTAAGGGAAAAGTTTTGGTGGACACGTATGAAACGTGAAGTTGCACGACATGTTGCCGAATGTGACACTTGCCAAAGTGTCAAGGCGAATCATTTGAAGAAAGCTGGTTTGTTAAACCCGCTGAGCAAAGCAAATCATTTGAAGAAAGCTGGTTTGTTAAACCTCGCTGAAAATTCACGCTTGGAAATGGGGGATATTGCTATGGATTTTATTGTTGGGTTACCTCCCACATCAAAGAAGCATGACTCCATTGGGTTATTGTGGATAGGTTGATAAAATCCGCACATTTTATTCCCGTGCATACAACCTACCCCACCAAGAAATATGTCGAGCTTTATATCCGAGTGCTATGTTTGCATGGTGTGCAAAAGACCATTGTTTCCGATCGAGGTCCACAATTTGTATCTCACTTTTGGGAGCAATTACATTCTTGCTTAGGCACCACTCTTATTCGAAGCTCCGCATATCACCCACAAATGGATGGACGAATCGAAAGATTAAATCAATATTTGGAAGACATATTGAGAGCATGTGTTTTGGATAATCGTGGGAATTAGGATGATTGTCTCCCATTCGCCGAATTCTCGTACAACAATAGTTACCAAGAAAGTTCGGGAATGTCACGGTTCGAGGCATTGTATGGTCACTCATGCCGTACACCCTTGAATTGGTCGGAATCGGGTGAAAGGATTAATTTTGAACCGGATCTTGTTACACAAACCAAGGAGAAAGTGCGATAAATTGAAGAAAGTTTAAAAGCCCCAAAATCTTGCCAAATTAGTTATGCCAACAAATGGAGACGCCCACTGGAATTTGAGAAGAGAGATCATGTTTATCTTCTTTGTCTCTCTTAACAAAGATGTCTCGTGGTTTGGAATTAATGGCAAACTAGCACCACGCTATATCGGGTCCTACCCGATTGTTAAAAAATGTAGCGCGGTTGCTTACCCATTGCAACTGCCGGAGAGTCTTGCTCATGTTCATAATGCATTCCATGTCTCGCAACTCAAGAAGTGCTTGAAGCCTCCAATTGATGTGGTCATTTCCGACATCGAGCAATTAGAAGAAGGTCTCTCCTACCCCAAATACCCCGCCTGGATTATTGATCAAAATGACCGGGTAACGCGCAATCGCACCATCACTTTCTATAAGGTACAGTAGAGTAATCAAATCGAAGATGAAGTAACTTGGGAAGAAGAAGATTTTCTGAAAAATAACTTCCTCGACTTTCTTGTGTCACATAAATCGGTAATTTTCGCACTCTCTCTTTAATCATGGCAATTCTCGGGCGAGAATTTCTTTAAGGGAGGAGGGCTGTGACATCCCATGTCACGAAAAGGGTAATTAAGCTAATGGCACATGCTAATCCCCTAATTATGCTAATGCTAAGCTAACTGTTCAATTAAAAAAAGTCAAGAAAAGAAGAAATCTAATATTTAATTAGGAGCCAAACGCTAGGTTCAACACACATCAAAACATTATAACAGTAGCGTGCCAATATTTTTTTGCACAATCTTGTTACTCATATCAAGTAAGGACTTTAGGGCATTTTTACCAAATTTTTCGTGAATTATTTAATGCCTGAAAAATTCAATTTAATCCTACAAATAGTGCTCCATCTGTATTTTTTTCTTTTTCAAAAAATTCCAGAAACAGAATTTGAACCTCGACCCAAAATAAAAGTTGTGAAGATGTTCATTCTGAGCATCCATGATTTTTGGCATGTTGGTATGTGCTCTCCAACTATGTTTCACATTCGATCTTTAAAACGGTAGAACTGTCAATACAAAGTCAAAACAGATCTTTGTGCACCGGTTTCTTCTTCTTGCGTCCGGTCCCCGGCCACTGCGGCAGAGTGCCAGCGCGCGTGCTTGGCCTGTCCCCTCGCCACAACGACACCTTGTACCCGGCATCCAACCTCCGAGCGTCCGCATTGAAGCCGCTCCTCGACGGCCGCTGATAGCCCTGCCCGTCCCCATGTCGTGCCCGATTGGAAAAGGTGAGCACGGCCAGCTGCTGCCTTGGTCCGCACGCTCTCTAGCTTGGAGCACTCCTCCCACGCCCTCACGCACCCAAGCTGGCTACCAGAACTTCTGCTGGTCCTTTTCCTTGCAAGCCAAGGCTTGGACCAAGCCGTTGCCATTCTCAAATTTATTTTTTTCTTCTCTCTTTCTTCATCTACCAATCACCATTGCCAGGTGAGAGGCCTGAGCTCAAATCCCTGCAAGCCAGCTCGCACATCAGCAAATCACCATGCTCCAAGCTCCCAGCACCCCACTGAGCACAACCAAGCAACCAGTTCCGCTGCTTTTCTGACGAACAGCACATTAAACTTTTCTCTGTTTTCCTTCGCCACGTTGGTCCTCGCCATAGCTCTCAGTCAGGTGAGCTCCGGCCCAATTTCTCTGATGGTAAGGAGGCTTGATCCATTGCACAGCAAGATGCATGGCTAAGTCACATTTTTTTCTCTCCTCCGTCCGGGGAAATCGCGCTTCAAGCGCCGCCGCTGCCACCGGACCAAGGACCTCGACCTCCATGACGAGAACCCACCTCCGACCATCCTCGAACTCGACTTCCTCCACAACGGTCTTCTACTCACTCCTATGAAGCTCCTAGAGGAAATGGCGCTCAATTTTGTGCATCCGACCGAGCGTACGACCTCGCCGGACTTCGTCGGACTGCGTGCTTTGCCACCGGCCATCCTCCACCGAGCCCCCGTCCCCGGAATTCCTTCTTCAGGCTTGTCTCGTCGGGTGCTACGATCGGGTGAGGTCCCTATCCCATATCCCCTCTCAAATAGCGCTCCGGCAAGTTTTCCGGCGAGGCCCGGGCCACCGTACGTGTCATGGTTGTTTTGTTTCCGGCCGGTGGCAAGTCTGACTTTTCGATGGATTTAGAAAAATCATATCTCCCAATAGAAATGTGATAAAATGAAAAAAATAAATTTTGTTAGAACCCTTGAACTCAGCTCTAACCAACCATGGTGATCCGGATCTGAGTTTCAACATCTATATATATTTTAAAATGCATCCAAAGTAAACCTCTTTGAAGCTCAATAAATAAATTTATATAAGTGGAAAAGCTAATTCTTTGCATGAGCACTCACATTTGCATATAAATAATTCCTATACACTCGTCCACTCATGTTCGTATCATATTTTTTTCTTGTATACCATTTATTCCTTTTACTAGTAGTTAAATTGCCATAACTTAATTACTTGGTAAATAATCTCGAAAGTCTGCATGCTGTACTGCATTACTCTGCTAATACCTGAGCAATGTCTTGAATTTGTTTGCCTTCCAGAACCTTGCTAAATAACTTCGATATGTAAAAGTTATACCAAAGCCTAGGAATTAGTATAAGGATTCTTGCAGTATGTTTTTCTTACATAATATCAGCATGGCACTGTTCATCACGCGTCTTCATGCTATATGCAACAGTAGAAGAGCATCCTTATCAGTATATCCTTTATAAGCATGTTATCTTATACTAACAAGTTATATGCCTTGTTAATCTACGATAAAAGGAAATTTATTATTTATCTTAGGTAATAGAAGCATTATTCATGTATATGTTGGCAGATAATTGTTTCGTTGCATTACTATGCTTGCTTATGCCATGTTTATATCACTACCTTAGATGATCCATATATGCCCCTAATGTGTAATAAGCATGTTTCTTTTTGTGGTATACGTTGATTGTGGCTGGTAACAAATAAACAAAAAAATGTTGCCATCTTATTTGACCTATTCGTGACATGTATGACAATAGAGTAGCCTATTCATCTTTATATCCCTATGGCTCATGTTAGTATGCTAATAAAGTCATATGCTAGATTATTATGCTATAAAAGGGAATTTATGTCTTGTCTTTATAAAGAAGTGTTTATTTGTACATATGCTTACATATACTCATTTTTTCCCACATGCCCATGCTGATGACCACAGTATGCATGCTATCTCCATCATGTCAAGCACTTACTGATGTATATGTTCACATATTGCAATTTCTTGGTTTTTATTGTAAAAAGGAACCTTGCTTACAAATAATTATTTTATGTACAAGTGAGATCATTTTAATTCATTCCTGAGTATGACATAATCATGAGCATCACGTACTCATCCATGCTGATAAGGAAATTTCATGCATTTCCATGCAATCCTTCTACTCATGCACTCATTCATATATAGGAACCGACATCGAAGCGATCTTTCCGGAGGAGACCGAAGCTAATTTGATCATCATTGAAGTTGCTAACTATGACCACTCCCAAGGCAAGCCCCGGTGCATTCCTATTATTTTGAAATGTTTTCTTTTTATAGTGAGGATGATGATTGTGCATTTACGTTCTAGGAATTGTTTGGAAATCCACGTGCATAATTTTCCCTATATGTCCTATGTAGAATATGTGTCATATCCTCGCTAGAAATGCTATGCTATGCTTATGGAGTCAACGATAGAATGGGACCCTCACATATGGCTTATGATTAAATTTGAATTTGGTGAATTGGTTAAAATGTGAGAACACCCCATTGTGGCTCCGCGAACAAGTTTGAGTTGTGTACCACTTGCATACCTTTCTTGTGGGGATTGGTAAACCTATGTAGCTTGTGAATTGTAAAGTAGGTCGGATATCTCACCGACCCGGAGGTGATGTGTATGGCACGGTGGTTGCACGGGTTGAGGACCGTTGGAGAGTACACGGGTTAAGCCTTGGGCACGTTATTGAACGGGTCGCAAGGGGACATGTACTCGGGGTCGGTGGCCCCGTGTTTTGCTTTATGATGAACTCGTGAACGGTGGCCACACGTGTTCTTAAATGATGCGTATGTCGTTCATTTGGGTCTTTCCTGCAGGATTAATAATTCGATAATTATCGTCGTTTCCTCTCGATTAATGAGTACCACTTGTTTCGAGCGAGTTTACAATGTGTAGTAAGAGGAAAGGAATAAGAAGCTTGCTGTTTTATATGGATATTAAATTTGTATTGCTTAGTATGCTCACTAAAGTACCCTTATGCAACAACCCTATTAATTTGGCTAATCATAAAAGTGCAAACCTAATTAGTTATGTGCCGCTTTATGCAAAAAAAAATGTCAAGTTAAACCGGTCAAGCCCCATGCATATAGGTGTCGGTCTTAGATGGCCAATTTGACGGATAAGACTTGCGGAGTATGCTAGATACTCGGGCTTTGCTACTATATGTGTATTTTCGGGATTCCCGCAAGCCGGGTATTGTGATTGTTGTGGTAAGGTTGTGTGGGATGGAGAGGAGCCCAAAGAGTGGACCATCGAGTGGGTTTCTAGCTCTCCGACCCATGATGAGTGAGCCGTGGCCTAGGCCGGCATGGTTCACATAAGCTATCTATGTATCGTCGTGTTATGTAATCGCTTTCGCACTCGTTTCGAACAAAGATCATGGTTATGTAACTTAAATTCGAACATAATGTATCTTTTATTTGGAACTCGTTGTAATTCAAGACATTATGTAAACTTGCAAATCGTGTATGTTTGTTAATGTGATGCTATGTGTGGTTGCTTCGTCAATCATCTCCTAAGGCGATCCGTACCACACTAATCTATCTTTCGGGATAGGGGTGTGACAAATGTCGTTGCGGACGCACTTAGCGAGAAAGCACATTGCAACCTCCTTCAAGCCACTCAATCGATCAAGGATGGGCACTACATCCGAGGTTGTACCCCACGGATCGCTCTACAACTTGGCACCGATACCCACCTTGCGAGATGAAGTGGTAGAAGCGCAAGAAGCGGATACTTGCATTGCTCACCTCGGGAGGAGGATAAAAGAGGGAGATAGGCAAGTGACATGTTTCCGTGAGGACGATGCGGGAGTCGTTTGGTTCAAGGATCGCATTGTGCTTGCCGAAAGTTCCCGACCTACGTAAGAAGATACTAGATGAGGCTCACCTAGCCAAATATGCTATGCATCCCGGCAACAATAAAATGTACCATGATCTTAGGGCGAGGTACTTGGTGGACAAGGATGAAACGAGAAATTGCTCGCTATGTCGCCGAGTGCGATACTTGTCGTCGGGTCAAGGCCGACCATTTGAGACCAGCAGGACCATTGCAGCCACTCGGTGTTCTAGAATGGAAGTGGGATGATATTAGCATGGACTTCATTGTTGGCTTGCCCTCCACGATCCGGAAATTCGACTCTATTTGGGTGATTGTGGACCGCTTAACCAAAGTGGCCCATTTCATACCCGTGAGCACCGGGTTCACGACTCGAAAGTATGCACGGCTATACATCGAGCGGATTACGTGTTTGCATGGTGTACCGAGGACAATCATTTCCGATCGAGAAACACGGCTTGTGGGACGTTTCGGGAGCAACTTCATGCGTCCCTAGGAACGAAGTTGATCCGAAGCTCGACTTACCACCCACGGACCGACGGTCAAACGGAGAGGGTAAATCGGATATTGGAAGACATGTTGAGAGCGTATGTTACGGATCATGACAAGAAATGGGATGAGTGCTTACCCCGGCGAGTTTGCTTACAACAATAGCTACCAAGAGAGCGTTAAGATGGCACCGTTTGAGGCTCTCTATGGTCGCCGATGCCGTACTCCGCTCAGCTGGTCCGAGTCCGGAGAGAGAACCATCTTTGGGCCGAACTTGTGCAACAAGCCGAGGAACGAGTATTGGAAATCCAAGCAAACCTCAAGGCGACGAAATCCGGACAAAAGAGCTATGCGGATAAAAGGCGCCGACCACTTGAATTCGAAGTGGGTGACCTTGTGTACCTTAGAGTCTCACCGACTAAGGGCGTGTAAAGGTTTGGCGTGAGAGGCAAGCTGTCACCCCGCTACATCGGACCCTACCCCATTGTGGCCGGATGTGTATGGTTGCTTACAAGCTTGAATTGCCTAACACTCTCGTCGGCGTGCATGACGTGTTCCATGTCTCGCAGCTGAAGAAGTGTCTCAAAGCACCCGTTGACCGAGTGTTGGATGAAGTGGTACCGTTGCAGCTCGATTTGACCTACTACGAGCGGCCGATCAAGATTGTGGATACAAAGGAAAGGGTTACCCGACATGGCACTCGGAAATTCTTCAAGGTCCAGTGGAGTCATCACTCCGCGAGGGAAGCTACGTGGGAGTCCGAAGATTTTCTTCGCACTCACTACCCGAAGTTTTCGCTCCAGCCTAGAGGTACGCAAATCACCTCCTCCTTGCTTAATCTTAATCTCGGGACGAGATTCCCTTAAGGGGAGGGTTGTGACACTCCGTGTCCTATTTTTGCAAGTTAGCAATTTTAAAACTAACCTCAAGATCGGACTAGCCCACCCAAGAAAATTCATTGACATGCAAGGTGTTTTGGGCAGTAAATAAATTCAAATACACTTTGGTTTGAACTACAACCCAAATTCCTACAACACAAGTATGGTCAACCAAAAATATATGTTGTAGGGCTTGTAAAAAGAAAAATCTAGGACAAAACCCCACTGGATTAATCCGCTAAAAGTTGAAAGTAAGGATTCACTTGTAGGCCGACTTAGTGCTTAATTATACCCTATCCCCCCGGACGTTGCATGTCTAGAAGTCGGTCGTAGATGGCCACTTTGACGGGTCGGTCTTGCTCGAGCTCTAGTTGCTCGGGGCCTTGCTCTATGTGATTTTCGAGATGACCCCGTCGGACAGGATGTAGACGCTCGGAGATGACGTCCGGCAGACCGGACTTCGGACGGAGGCCACTACACTTGGAAGTGGTGCGGTCCGGAAGAATAGAGGAGTTGATGTGCCGGTAAGGTGTTCTAGGGCAGGAACATCCGTCTCTCGCGGATGCCCGTGTTGTATAGCCGAGAGAGCGATTGCATCTTAATGCTTCCGCTCGTTTAGTAATTTCTAAACTTATTAGCTTCGATGCTTATGAGACTCCGATGTACGTTTGTACTTAGGATGAATGTAAGACTTGTACTTATATTCATTGTATTCATGCCTATGCTTGTATGTTGTAATATCGGGTATCACAGCGCGTGATGCCACCCATGATGATCCCGGTGGCGAAACGACTCTTCGTAAGGCGGGTCCGTCACGGAAGAGCAAGCATCTTGCACACGATGAGCATCGGGTCGGCGAATTCCAGCACGTATGGGACCGACGGCCGCATCACCCGCACCTCCGCGGCCACGCCCGACGGGAGCCCCGCGTCGCTCGGCAACACGCTCCGCGTGCGGCCGGAGTGGGAGGAGGGGGAGGGCTAGGCCGTTCCGCGGCGGAGCAGCCGCAACCGGCCCGGAGGGCAGGCGGCGGTGGGGCGGGGCCGACCCGTGGCGCGACGGGCCCGTGGCGGAGAGAAGGTGATGCAACACGAGTGGACGGATGAGAGGCGGCGCCGGAGGACGGAGACCCGTAGGCGACGCGGAAGGAGGGGAGGCGGCATGCGCGGCCCAATGGCATGGGACCTTGTGTCGCGGCCCGAGAGGAGGCCGGTAAACGCGCCGGCGTTGGTGCCCACCCGTCGTCGCACGGCCTCGCCTCGCGCCCACGCCGATTCGGGCGTGGCGACGGTGAGCGCCGCCTCGACTCTCCTTAATCATGGGATAGGGGCTCGACCGGCCGGCCGGTGGAGGAGGAGGCGGCACAACATGGCGGGTCGGCCGGAAGGAGTAGATCGGGATGCCGGGAGAGAGAGAGAGAGAGAGAGAAGAAAGGAAAAAGTAAAAAAAAAAAAATAGGTGAGAACCACGGATGAGAGCCAGGTTGCATGACTATAGGAATGAGGTCTTGAGGTTGCAATTTGAGATGGCATAAAAAATGCATGTCTAAGTAGAAGCTCTGGTGAAGTTGATTTTTGTGTCAAATACCCTAAATAATAAAATAGAGACCCAGATAGGAGACTTGCTAGAGATGCTGACTAGCCAAATTGCATTCAACTTTGCATTTAAGAACTCTTTACGGAAAGGGCACCGTAATCCTCAAAGACCCACACCCTGGCCTGCACTGTGTCAGCATTTTGGCAGCATTCGTCCACTGCCCACGTTCTCCCTGGGTCCTCCACAACCGTCCGATCAAACGCCAACGCCTCTCGCTCGATCCTGCGCCCGCTAGATCCTCCCCTCCAAATTCCTTTCCAACAGCGGCAAGAGCATCCCACCGCCGCGCACTGCAACGGGAAGAAGGCTGCCACTGCATTGGGCAGGCTTCGGGGCGATTCCTCCCCACTTTTGCCCAAAATCCCTCCAGATTTCGTTGAGCTCTCCGTCGAGCGAGCAGGAATCCGGGACCAAGAGGATTGGAGGTTGGTTCCCCTAGTACCAGCACCAATTCAGAGTTGTTGATTTCCCTTTTGTATTAGTCGCAAGGTCGTTCGGAACAAGTTAAAAACCTACCCATTTCTTGGATTTTGAGTAAATTTGCTGGGTTTGATGAATGATTCTGTTCGTTTCCTGTGCATATTACGGATTACGGTATTAGGGTGTGAATAGTTGGGGGTTTTGTTCTAGCTCTTGCGTTCTTGGTTTTTCTGCTGGGTCGCTAGTTTGGCTGCCTGGCGCCTGCTGCTAATCAAACTCGTATCCAGTTCGCTAATGCAGGTATATCGGGAAAAAATTCGTTCCTTTGGGCGGAATTTCACGCCGTTTCACTAGTGCACGCCAAATGGAATCACAAAATTTCTTTACTGCTGCCACAGGGAATTTTTTTGTTGTTGTTTCTTGGTTTTTCCGCTGGGCACCTAGTTCTTTACTCTCCTGTTCAATGTATTCAACTTGATGAACGAAAGGTAAAACTTCAGGTTTTCGGTAGAATTTCAGGCTAGTTTGCAAGTTCGGGGCGAATTGAATTTCAAGACTTTCCTTCAAAAAAAAATCAAGACAAGCGCTTGCCCAAATTTCTTTCCGCTGTTAAAAGGAACTTCTCATGATCTACAAATGGATTATTACATAGAGTAATTTTCTCTGATAATGCTTTCAGGAATCCAGATTTAGCGACGTCTATGAATCATATCCTGACTTCTTTTACTTGTTATTTGTTTACCTTCATCCTTGCCTAAAGTTCTTGGCTTCTTGCTGTGTGTAATTCAGGCATGTCACCTAACGGCAGGAAGCACTGGTGTAAGCACTGCAAGAAGAGCTTCCCTTCTGGGAGGTCGCTTGGAGGCCACATGGCGATGCACAGGAGCGGACATAAACACAAGAAGCAGCCGAGCAGCACACCTAACCTTTTGAGTGTGGATAATGGCTCAGACAGGTACGGCCTCCGGGATAGGCGGGACAGGATGTGGTTGATGTGTGATTCCAGTGACGACGAGTACTTGACACCAGTGCCCAGGACAGAACGTCAGATATGCTTCAAGGTTTTTGCCTCCTGTAGTGCTTTGTTGATGCACATGAGAGCGCATGCTCGCCATGAGCAGAAGAGGATGAAGGAATCAAGAGAGGATGCTGCCATGAGCAATGGGTGTGGCGTTCACGATGTCACTGTGTCTGCTCCAGTGGTGTTGACATATGGGGTACAGGAGGTGGGTGCTGCCCGCATTCTTCTGATGCTTTCAGGACATTCTGATATATGCCCAGCTGCTGTGGACTATTCCAATGAAGATTATGAGGGAGATAGCAGCTCGGACTACCATCTTCTGGAGAGTGAGATGGGGTTGGATTGTTCTATTCATGGCCATTTTAGGGATGATGAGCCGATGAAACAAGAAAACTGCAGTTATGGCAGGATGAAATTCAGCAGTCTTTCAGATGTGTTGAAGGCAACTTCCATCCACAAATGCAAGGTATGCAGCAAGGTCTTCACGTCAGGGAATGCATTGGGAGGCCACCAGAAGCTTCACAGGGCTCATGTTCATGGAAAAGTTCAAGTCTCCCCCAACTCTGCAGCTGCTGAAGCAGGGCAACATCTGATTGAAGTGGACCACAAGTCGCTCGGTCTCAACCTTCCCGATCTCACTGGCAGGTACAGCAGTAGGATTGGAAAGTCTGAACTAAATCTATGGTGGGGTGCAACCAGCATTCGTAGTCAGTGAATGCTTGGTGTTGTTTGAAGCTGATATAGCTTCAGCGTTTCAAATGGTGAAACCAAACCAAATTTCGGCTACTGATAGATACTTCGAAAATATTTGACTTGTGCTGTTGCCAGCAGCGGTACATCTGGGGTGTGGTTCTATTTTTGGTTGTTGGTAGCAGGCTTGATCAGGTTGTTGCAAAGCTGTAACACATTTTGTGATGACTTTTGTCTACCATAATCTAGCAATTTAGTTGGCTCCAACATTTGTTCGAGTCGTTGCTCGTTCTTATCGTTCAGACAAAATGCAGTAGCAAAGCCCTGCTTTTTACATGTAGCACTGCCTTTTCTTTTGTCCCAACACTGATCTATACAGTGATCAGTCTTGTTCATGTTGTAGGTCACTTGCAATGCATTTATTTTGCCTTTATGACTTTATATCCAGTCCACTGACACTGAGGTCAGCATGGTTCAATTTATCAGTTTGTTATTTAATTTTTTCATGTCCCCCATTCTTATCTCAAGTAATTCATAGATCACTACCTATCTAATACTCCTCTGTTTTTGTTTTCTTGCCATTCAGACAAGGAAGCTAGTTCATTTTAAACTATGATATCTGTCTTAACGACAGTAAAACAAGAACAGGAGGCATATCTTCTTAGTGTTACAATTCGGAGTTCCCCATCTGTTGAAAGTAAATTCTTATTACTCATATGATTAATGTTGAAAGTTCCCCATCTGATTCAAAGTTCAAGTGATTATCAAAATTTGAAGGATGGGCTACACCATGCAGTTGGTGTAAAGATGTTCAATTTTTTTTTCAAATGTCTGTTGAAAACATGGGCTTCATAATCCGGCTGTTTTATTTGCGTCATCAGTCTCATAATATGTAAGTAACATAGGTAGTATTTACTGCTGTTGGATGTATTTATAATGACCCACAGATGCTACATTATGAGACTACAGAAGTACAGATCCGTAGTGCTATGATTTGGAATACCTTTAGATGAAACCATCCAGCTGTAGTTATCATATAATTCTTGGACTGTTCAAGGCAGCGAACAGGACAATTGCAATAATCATGTGTTCCAACGTCAATGCTTTCCCCGTTTCTCTCACTCCCAAAAGAATACTTTCTTTACTTCAAATTTCTCTACTTTTCTAAGTTGATAGAGTAACATGTGAGAAACATTTTTTATTATTGGGAAATGTTTCAATTTTGTCTGGAGTTTAAATTTTAACTTTGTGAAGTAGCAAATTGTTAAGGTTCCTCGAATTATTAAGCACCATTGGTGCCAGCCTTCTTGTGTTCTAAACAAAAAACTTCTTGTGCTCTAATATCTCTCCGTTTTTCATTTGTTGACACTATAACACAGAGGAGCTGTATTTGAATGGAAAACCTTGGAATGTATGAATAGAAAAATCAACCATTTAATCACCCACTCAATAAGATCCGAGCCAGGGACTTAAATTGTACAACATATATAGAAGACAACATGTGTAGAACGCAAAACTAAAAGTCCCATTGTATAATGTATACTATTGAGCATAATAAGCAAACAAAAACCATATCTTTGTATACCAACTATACATAATTTCAGACACTACTTGACAATCTGAATATGAAAATTCATAACTTTGTACAAATAACAAGGAAAATTGTTGATGAGAAATCTTCTGCTGCAACAGAGAAGAGCTCTTGGAATGCAGTATTTGTATAAGGATGTTAGAGATATCTTACCTGAGGAGTTGTAACTGAGTAGGACTTGATAGGTATCGTACGAAACCGAGTCTCTATCTCACCTGTTGTATTCTGTACACCTGATTATATAAAGCACGGCCGAGTATCGCCTTCCATTAATTCGTACCTCTTTACATGGTAATCAGAGCACCTGTGCTTTTTTTCGCAATCTAGCTCATGGAGACTTCTTCTCTCTCGATGCTGAGAAGTTAACCCGCGATAACTTTCGCCTGTGGTGTGCTCAAGTCGTGCGGGCGATCAGATCGGCACAGCTTGAAGGCTTTCTCGACGGCTCGAAGGAGGCGCCTCCTAAGACCGTCGCAGTCGGCAAAGAACCCACGAAATCTGTGGCCAACTTAGATTACATTGCGTGGACTGTTCGAAATCAGCATTTGCTGACCTATCTCGTCAATTCCCTCTCCTGTGACGTATTGGCAGGCGTTGCTAGACACACTACGGCCGGCGGCAACGATGTGGGCTGCCCACTCAAAATCCTTCGCCTCTCAGTCGCTGAAGAATTCTTCACCTTCGCAACCAGCTTGCGGCGACCAGGAAGGAGGACAAATCAGTTGCAGTCTACTATTCTACACTTCGCGGCCTCCCTGACGAGATGGCAATGGAGGAAAACTATTTCGGTGACCCAAATATCCGAAATATCATATTTATCGGTAAGGTCCGATATAATTTTTATCGCCGAAATTTCATCATTGACTATGCTTATTTATCGAAAATTGTTTCTAATATGCATACAACTATATTAATTTAGAGATTAAAGATCATTTCTAGTCAAATCATGTAACTAATTTCAAAATGCAATTAATTTTAATCACCGAAATTACCGACATTTCTAGTCAAATCCATTGATTGAACAAATCAATGGTATGGCAGATTCAACTGATCCGGCCGAGCTCTCCTCTCGACCTCATGACGCCGAGGCTCGGTTGGCATCGCAGAAGACTCGAAGGAGTAGTTTCAGATCTTGGTGAATTTTGTGTCTCATGGCCATGGTGGTTTCCGGATGCGGTCGTGGTCATATTTTCTCGAGGTGGTTCGGCGTCAACCAATCGTGGCGCTTCGTCTGGCCGTGGTATGTCTTATGGTGGTCGTGGGGAAATCCCAACAACCCTTACCGCAACCATTAGTGCCAACTTTGCAAGAAATTCGGCCATACTACTCTTCAGTGTTGGAACCGGTTTGACAAGGATTTTCATGGTCCTGACAAGGAGGCTGATGCGGCTACTACCACCTACTCCCTTGATCCTTCGTGGTATGCGGACAGTGTGGCTACTGATCATATCATATGCAGCCTTGACAAACTGACCTCCAAGGAGCTCTATGGTGAACGTGATTAGGTACATTAGGTGCATGTTGCCAATGATGCAGGTTGCTCTCACCCTCCTTGCTCACGCCTCCATGCTGTGACACCCGTGGTGTCACTACGCTTGCATTACTACAGGACAACACACAATTATGAATTAGGCAGAAAAATTTCAAGTTTTGTTGCTGCTAAGATTAGTTGGATTTAAAAGTCAACTCAGAAACAAGGCTATATGGATAACAAGGTCAAAGTTTGCAATTTGGCGAGTGTGAAAATTCTCTTTGGTCAAGCATGTGTTGAAAGGAATTATGAACAATTTTCTAGAATTTATCCAATTTAGAAAATGCCCATAAATAAATGGACTTCAAGTACGAGTTTATTTTCCAAGTGGAATTTTTATCTCAAAAATAAATTGGAATATGAACTTCGGCCTAAAAGGAAAAAGATCCAGAATATTCTCAAATGCTTCCATGAATTTTCCCAGAATTTTTCGAGCCTCGGAAGTATGATTTTCAATTTTATAAAACCACAGGGTCTTTTCAGCAAAATGGCGAGCATATCTCAATCTTTGCTGGCCTCTCACGGTTCTCTCTCTCTCTCTGCTCGATCTTTCCGCTCGTGCCGCTCAACGCTGCTCTGGAGATTTTTCCTGCCGCGCTGCCTCTTCCGTGCAAGCCACGCAGCTGCCCGCTCGCTTCTCCGGCCACGTCGTCGCAGGATAAGGCCGAGCAAGCCGTTGCTTTTTGCTCTCTCGCTCCCAATCGCACCAAACTCCACGGTTGTCGTCGCCTCTCTGCTCTACTGCCGGCAGGCCGTCTCCAGCCATCCCCGGCAAGCCGCCACCACAAATAGCTCCGCAAGCCCACGGTGCACCTCCCCATGGCCGCCAATCGCGCTACTTTGCTCTAGCACCAGAGAACGAACTCTTTTTCCACCAAGAACGCTTACCCGTCGGTCACCGTGATTTCTTCGAATTCTCCCTCTCCGGTGCGTCTCTTGCTACAATTCTTGATCCCAGATGATCCTAACTCCCTACTCTTTCCTCTTGCTAATCATTACGATGCCTTTTGCCCAGGTTTGGCCGAATTTCAACGTCTTTCCCCAATCCCGACCGCCGCCGTTTTCCACCTCGTCGATGCGCACCACTTTCCGGCCATCTCCGAGGTCCATCGACCCCACGCCGCCGTTTCTCATCCTCCTTAGATGCTTGTAGTGCTTGTTTCCCCAAATTTGGGTGACCGAGGCGAGCCGTAGCCGTCGCCGAAGCTCCGTCGGTGCTGCCGCTCGTCGACGGCGTCCTTCCGGCCTTCCTCCGGCGAGGTCGCCCCCACCAGCTTGTTACCCGCATCACTCCGAGCGTGTAGGTGTTTTTCCCGTCCAAGCTTCCCAACCGCCGGCCATCTCAGGTCGCCGGGCGGGCAAGCCTCTGGCCGGTCGTCCGCCATGGCCACATGCTGGAACACAGGGATCGGATCCCATGTGTGGCCATAGTCACTCCTAATCCCCAACTTTGTGGCCCACGCTGTTGCCTATCCCTGATTGGTTGTGTTCTGGAAGTATCAATTTTTTCCCGAAATACAATCCAAAAAATGTTGTAAACTTCCAAAATTCATATCTAGAGCTCTGGACCTCCAAAATTAGCAAACTCAAGTTTGTTGGTTTCCTTGTTTCATGCTCTAGCCTCTGGTCTTGTTGAACACCCGAAATTTTTTATGGTTTTTCCTAGCTTGAGCAGGACATCCAAAACACTAATTAAATCATATTTATTTGTTTATATGTGATAAAAGTGCAAAATCAACTTTGTTAGTTTTATTTTGATGTATTCTATCCATTAGTATGATCTGATGATCTTGTATATGTATGTGTGCATGGTAGTATTTAATTTGAGAGTAACATGTTTATTGGTTTATGAATAATGTGTGCACCTTTTAAATTAAAGATTTAGCATCCATGTCATTTAGCTAATGTCACCTCTTTCTGTTATTTAAGTAGGTCAGAAGAGCATGCTAAGTTACCCTGAAAAGTTTATGCATATAATCATATGTTATAATTTTGCAAACTCATATGAAACTCACATAAAATAATAGGTTTAATTTAAAATAAAGTTCGTATTTCATGCATATGTCTTCAAGAACCATGTTTGTAACTTAGCTATGTTTGTATCATCGACATTTGCATCATCATACCTTTGCATCGTCTATATTTATCGCTATTGACATATCGTTAATTTAGGAAACGACGAAGTGTCTGGTCGAGGATCTTCGTAAGGAATCAACACAAGAATCGGCACCGAAGTTGCTAACATTTCCTCTCGTGGCACAAGGCAAGCCCCGGTGCATCCTCCTAATTTTAAAATGTTTTTCCTTTCAGTATAACACTACTAGATGTCTAGGATGTTGGTGCATTAAGTGTAGGTGATGTATGAAACCCACCTGCATTGTTTCCCGTGATGACCTATGTTAATGATATACTAGTACAGGTAGTTCGATAGAAAACTCGCTATGCTTACGTCATAAGTTTAGTGGTATAAATTCCTTAAGTGTACTCGGAGCATGGAGGCTTCGAGACTTGGAAGTTAATGAATCGAAAAGCTAATCTTGAGACCGAACGAGTCTGTTTGGAAAGAGCGAAGGCAAGGGCCCGGAGAGGGCTTGTCTCGCAAGGTGGTAGATCGTTCACGTAAACAACTAAAAGTTGAGATGTGGACGGGCCCTATAGGTGAAAGGG
Organism: Chloris gayana; assembly: GCA_031894775.1. Classification (NCBI taxonomy): domain Eukaryota; kingdom Viridiplantae; phylum Streptophyta; class Magnoliopsida; order Poales; family Poaceae; genus Chloris; species Chloris gayana. The sequence continues at coordinate 451,222 of JAUNZO010001928.1, forward strand.
TAAGTGCATGTGCCTTCGAGAGGACATGGCTTGCAAGGTCGTAGCCCCGTCTATCGTCGGTTAAGGACCGTGTCGTTGTTGGCCCCGCTTGAGCAAGTATTGAACAAGTACCGAGTGCATGCTAGTTTTATGGGAACTAGTAAACCTACGTAACCTTAATAGCTTGCAATGGCATAGGTTACCCGAATCCTTGGTCGTAGGATCCGTTGGGGTGGACAGGTTCACGAGGTAGTGTTGGACGATTGCCCACTTGAGGATTTGGACCCTACAAAGTTGTAGGATGTCATGGTGAACGGTTGATATACGTGTTCTTAAATGATGCGTATGTCGTGTACCTCGGGTTTTTCCCACTGGTGATAAATCGATGCGTATCGCTGTCCCTCGCAGTAATGAGTACCGCTTGTGAACCGAGTCACATCGTAGTAACAACTTGAACTAAGCTTTGGTTAATTTTGGTTGCCTATGATGATACGTACTTATGCTTTATAGTATGTATATCTTTCTTGATGGTAATATCATTGTTATTTTTTGTACAAGTTAATAGATGCTAAAATCATGAAAGTAAGGATCAATGGCTTAGTCGCTGCTTTATTATCAAAACCATCTACACCCTCCGAGCTTTGCATGTCTAGGCGTCGGCCTTAGAGTGCCATTTTTGGATGGGTTAGTCTTGTTGAGCTCTAGTTGCTCGGGCTTTGTGCCTTTGTTGTTTTTGGTTTCGGTAATGATGCATTAGATTGCCCTCGTTGGTGTTATGCCCTGGAATATGCAGATTCCGGAGGGTCGGACCTCCCACTGGGAGCCTAGTCCGTCGAAGTAATGTGCTTGGCTAAGTGATAATCCGTATGGGCTCGGATTTATCACCTTTTGATGTATAATTGTCGAGACGTATCAACGTTTGTGCTTCCGCACCTCTAAACTTGAACTTGTTTAACTTCCTCTCTTTTCAACTTAATCAACTCGATGTAAATTATGAAGTTATTTCCTCTGTTATAATATAAAGTTGACCAGTTGTTGTATTATCAAGTGTCCGCTTAAACAAGCACCTCGGGAATCACGATCCGTGGGTCGATCTGTTGCAGCTGGTATCGGAGCCAATTCCATGATAATACAACAATTACGACATATTTTGAAAACTACGACATAGTTACGAGTGAGGATACGTTAGTATGCCCAATATAAGGATGTAGAGTTGGTGGCAAACACTAACCCCGGGTTATGATTGTTTAATTATTTGCATCTATAGAATCTTAAACGAAGGTACGTGCATGGGCCGACACGTGGATATCGATGTCCGTTCCCTGCAGACGTATACGGAACCCCTTTGGCTCGTGGGATACCACGGGACGATCCTTTTCCATGGATCGTTACTAGTAGAACTGCTTTTATTTTCGTAGTTTCTTTTGAATTTGATGTATTGTTTCGAAATGGATCTTCCGCAAGTACACTAACCACGTTAGTGTGTTGTGTATCGAAAACTTAGATTAACTTACGTGGTTGAGTACGGGTCGCCACCGAAGTTTGGTTTTCCGCTAAGACTGAAGTAATATTTTCTTTTGAGTAAGGAACGGTTAGGTTTAAAAATGAAACTTGCATCATGGCATGGCATATAATAACTCGAACTAAAATATGCCTTATCTCACTTTTCAACCTTCCGGTTGCTATTCGAAAAACAAATTGGAATAATCAAGAACTTAAAATTTGACTTAAGGATGTCCTAAAAATTTCAAGTTCGATCAGATTTCGTTCCAAATTCTATCCTTGGAAATCCCGTAATTGATCTCGAATGTCTTGAAAGATCTTCAACTTCATTATCAGTTTGCTATTCTGAAATTTCCTTGTCATGTACATTGATTTTCCTAAAAGGATTGTGTTGATCTTTAAGGAGTAAGGAATTAAAGTACATCCGAATTTTTGTTTCAAGCATGGTGAACACTCGCAATCGCTCCGAGGCCGAGAGTTCCCGAGCAAGGAGCTCGCAACAATGCACCTCCACCACCACCTCTAGCTACGTTGGAGCGATTCTCGCCCGTTGCTTGAGTCAAGGCGAGAGGACACTGGATTGCTCCGAGAAATAGCTCGGAACTCAAGTCGCAATGGTGGACGTCGTGACGATCATCCACGACAAAGTACTTGTCAAGATTTTCTGTCAACTCATCCGGTACCATTTGAGCGTGCCAACGAGCCCCTGGATGCTGATCATTGGCTCCGTGGCATAGAGTCCAAGTTTGGATTGTTGCAGTGCACCAACGCACGTAAGCCTCTCTTCGCAGACACGCCTACTACAAGGACCCGCCGATGCTTGGTGGGCAAATTATCCGGCTTCTCTTCCGGAAGGACACATAGTGCAGTGGGATGAATTCAAAATTGCCTTTCGCGCTCGTTATATTCCTACCGCATTGATGGAAAGAAAGCTGTAAGAATTTCAAGATTTGAAACAAGGAGGGAGGACCGTTCTTGAGTATACCGAGAGGTTCAATCATTTAGCCCAATATGCTCCGCTTTATGCGGACACTCGAAGATAAGAAGCGTGTTGCTTTCCAAAGGGGCATGAACCCCGTGTTAAAGGAGAAATTAACTTGGCAGTCCACTGGAACTTTTAATGATCTGGTTAATGCAGCTATCATTCAAGAGGATGCTCGGCGTGAAGTGCTAGCCGATGAGCGCAAAAGGAAGGCTCCACCAAGTGGTACACCTCCTGGTCCTCCATAGAAGTATCGTCTAGTGTACACTTCACCCACTGGACAACGCTTTAGGGCAGCACCCCAGCAACAATATTATCGCTCGCCACAGCAAGGTTATGATAGGCCACCCCAGAGCAGCAGCAGTATGCTCAACGTGCACCACCTCAACAAGCAAGCAAATCAGCTCGCACGTAGTGCTCCTCAAGCCGGGCGGAATAATCCTAAAGGGTGTTACAATTGTGGTCAAACTGGTCATTTCATCAATAGTTGTCCATTTCCAAAGAAGGATGGTAACGAGCGATCGCAAGGGCAAGCTGCAATTCAACAACGAGGTTCTTCTAACAGGATCGGCCGTGTGAACTTCACAAGTCCGGATGACATCCCCGAAGGTGAACCTGTTCTTGCGGGTATGTTCTTGCTACATCTTTGCCCCGTTGTCATTTTGTTCGACTCGGGTGCTTCTCATAATTTTGTTAGCCAGTCTTGCATTCGAAGGCATAACCTATCTACCTATAGCACTAAAAATCCTTATACTATTCGATCTCCTGGTGGTCAAATTCGTGCTGATCAAATCCTAGGAAAGGCACCGGTGGAATTGAATCGGAAGTTATATTCCACCAACTTTATTATGCTAGAGCAGCAAGAGATAGATCTTATTTTAGGTATGCAATGGATGACTTTTCATAAGGCTTTGCTAGACATCGCGCCTCGCATCGTTCATTTGAATTCTCCAATTCATGGACTGGATTCTATTCCTTTGAGTCTGGTTCCAACCAAAACTCTTGTCGTCCATCATCTCGAAGAAAAATCCTTGGAAAATATTCCCATTGTTCGCGAGTTTTCGGATGTATTCCCTGATGATCTTCCTGGTCTTCCTCCCGATCGAGTTGTTGAATTCAAAATCGAACTCCAACCGGGACGTCTCCGGTTTCTTGACAGCCGTATAAGATGGCACATAATGAGTTGAAAGAGCTGAAAATCCAACTCGAAGGATTTGTTGGACAAAGGGTACATATGCCCAAGTTCGTCACCTTGGGGTTGCCCTCGCTATGTTTGTGAAGAAGAAACACAAAAGTTTGCGCCTTGTCGTCGATTATCGACCGTTGAATGAAGTGACCATCAAGAATAAATATCCATTACCCCGTATTGACATTCTATTTGATCAATTGGTTGGTGCAAAAGTGTTTTCAAAAATTGATCTCCATTCGGGGTACCATCAGATTAAGATTCGAGAAGAAGATATACCGAAGACCGCCTTCTCTACTAGATATGGTATTTATGAGTATCTAGTAATGTCCTTTGGATTAACCAACGCTCCGGCCTACTTCATGTATTTGATGAACTCAGTGTTCATGCCGAGCTGGATAAGTTTGTAGTGGTCTTCATTGATGATATTCTCATATACTCCAAGGATAAGGAAGAGCATGCCGAACATCTTCGGATTATACTACAACGCTTATGGAATCGTAAGTTATATGCCAAGTTTAGCAAGTGTGAATTTTGGTTGGATCAAGTTCCATTCCTTGGTCATGTGGTTTCAAGTGAAGGCATTGTTGTTGACCCTGGAAAGGTTCGGGATGTATTGAATTGGAAACAACCAAAGTCCTGTCTCACAAATTCGAAGTTTTCTTGGACTAGCGGGTTATTATCGGTGTTTCATCTCCAATTTTTCATAGCTAGCACAACCTATCATGAAGCTACCGAAGAAGGAAGTAAAGTTTGAATGGAATGATCAATGTGAACAAGCTTTTTAGAATCGAAGAAGTTGCTAACCATCTGCTCCCGTATTGGCTCAGCCGGACATCACTAAATCCTTTGATGTGTATTGTGATGCATCCGGTACGGGACTTGGATGCGTTCTTATGCAAGAAGGCCGTGTTATTGCTTATGCATCTCGACAATTACGTAAGCATGAAGAACACTACCCTACACATGATTTGGAGTTAACTGCAGTGGTACTAGCACTCAAGATTTGGCGACACTATTTGCTCGGTAACCTGGTGCATATCTACACGAACCACAAGAGTCTTAAGTATATATTTACACAATCGGATCTGAACTTGTGCCAGAGAAGATGGTTAGAGCTAATAAAAGACTATGAGTTCATTATCATCCTGGTAAAGCTAATGTCGTTGCCGACGCACTCGAGTCGTAAAGAGCATTGCAATAATTTGGTGCTACAATTGTCTGGACAACAATGAAGATGTTTCTACTATCGAACCCAAGACACACATTATACCTATGGCAGCTATTCACAATTTGGCAGTCCATTCCACTATCGAGAGAAGAAGTAATTGCTGCTCGTAAAAAGGATCCGGGTATGGCTCATATTCGGAAGAAAATTCAAGATGGCAAGGCAACATGCTTTCGACAAGATAATAATGGTGATCTATGGTTTAACGATCGATTGGTTGTTCCTAAGGATTTTAAACTCCGTCGTAAGATTCTTGATGAAGCACACCAATTGAAGTATTCGGTTCATCCTGGTAGTAACAAGATGTATCAAGGATTAAGAGAGAGTTTTTGGTGGACTAGGATGAAATGAGAAGTTGCTCGCTACGTTGCCGAGTGTGATACTTGTTAAAGGATCAAGGTCGACCATTTGAAGAAAGCGGGTCTTCCGCAACCATTAAGTATTCCTACTTGGAAGTGGGAAGACATTAGTATGGATTTCATTGTTGGTCTTCCTCGCACGACTCGTAAGCATGACTCCATCCGGATTGTTGTTGACCGACTCACTAAGTCGGCTCATTTCATACCGATCAACACTTGCTACTCGGTTCGCCAGTATGCCGAACTTATATCTCCAGGATTGTATGCTTACATGGTGTGCCCAAGACAATTATTTCAGATCGAGGTTCCCAATTTGTGGCTAGATTTTGGGAACAACTTCATGCATCCTTGGGTACTAAGTTAATCCGCAGTTTAGCTTATCATCTAGCTACCGATGGACAAACCGAGCGTGTCAATCAGATTTTGGAAGACATGCTTAGGGCATGTGTCTTAAAACATGGAGGTAATTGGGATGAATATCTCGCCTCTCGCCGAGTTCTCTTACAACAACGAGCTTATCAAGAGAGTGCGGGTATGACACCATTTGAAGCCTTATATGGACGCAGTTGTCGAACCCCTCTAAATTGGTCGAGTCCGGAGAAAGAGTCACCTTTGCACCAGATCTAGTACAACAAGTCGAAGAAAAGGTTCGGGTTATTCAAGCCAATTTAAAGGCTGCCAAGCAACGTCAGGAGATGTATGCAAATAAGCGTCGTCGACCCCTTACCTTTGACAAGCACGATTATGTCTATCTACGAGTATCTCCTATGAGGGACATTCAACGTTTTGGTATAAAAGGAAAATTGGCACCTCGTTATATCGGACCGTTCAAAATATTGGAACAATGTGGACCGGTAGCTTATAAACTCGGAATTGCCAATCAAATTATCCGGAGTACACAACATTTTTCACGTATCTCAATTGAAGAAGTGTCTCAAGCCTCCAGTGGACGTCATTTTGGAAGATGTTGAACGATTACAACCTCGATCTCACTTATTCCGAGTACCCGATAAAAGTGCTCGATGAGAAGGACTCGCGTCACGAAAGCTCAAATTCTATAAGGTTCAATGGAACAATCACTCGGAAGATGAAGCTACCCGGGAAACGAGAGAATTTCTTCATACCCGTTACCCAGGATTTCTCCATCAATTTTCATGTATGAAGCAGTAATGTATTTACCTCCTTTAGCCTCGCTTTAAATCTCGGGACGAAATTTCCTTAAGGAGAGAGGGTTGTGACACCCGTGGTGTCACTACGCTTGCATTACTACAGGACAACACACAATTATGAATTAGGCGAGAAAAATTTCAAGTTTTGTCACTGCTAAGATTAGTTGGATTTAAAAGTCAACTCGTAAACGAGGCTATATGGATAACAAGGTCAAAGTTTACAATTTGGCGAGTGTGAAAATTCTCTTGGGTCAAGCATGTGTTGAAAGGAATTATGAACAATTTTCTAGAATTTATCCAATTCAGAAAATGCCCATAAATAAATGGACATGAAGTACGAGTTTATTTTCCAAGTGGAATTTTTATCTCAAAAATAAATTAGAATATGAACTTCGTCCTAAAAGTTTTAGGAAAAAGATCCAGAATATTCTCAAATGCTTCCCTGAATTTTCCCAGAATTTTTCGAGCCTCGAAGTATGATTTTCAATTTTATAAAACCACAGGGTCTTTTCAGCAAAATGGCGAGCTTATCTCAATCTTTCCTGGTCTCTCACGGTTCTCTCTCTGTCTGCTCGAACTTTCCGCTCGTGCCGCTCACCTCTGCTCTGGAGATTTTTCCTGCCGCGCTGCCCTCTTCCGTGCAAGCCACGTAGCTGCCCGCTCGCTTCTCTCGGCCACGTCGTCGCAGGATAAGACCGAGCAAGCCGTTGCTTTTTGCTCTCTCGCTCCCAATCGCACCAAACTCCACGGTTGTCGTCGCCTCTCTGCACTACTGCCGGCAGGCTGTCTCCAGCCATCCCCGGCAAGCCGCCACCACAAATAGCTCCGCAAGCCCACGCTGCACCTCCCCATGGCCGCCAATCGTGCTACTTCGCTCTAGCACCAGAGAACGAACTCTTTTTCCACCAAGAACGCATACCCGTCGGCCACCGTAATTTCTTCGAATTCTCCCTCTCCGGTGCGTCTCTTGCTACAATTCTTGATCCCAGATGATCCTAACTCCCTACTCTTTCCTCTTGCTAATCATTACTATGCCTTTTGCCCAGGTTTGGCCGAATTTCATCGTCTTTCCCCAATCCCGACCGCCGCCGTTTTCCATCTCGTCGACGCGCACCACTTTCCGGCCATCTCCGAGGTCCATCGACCTCACGCCGCCGTTTGTTATCCTCCTTAGATGCTTGTAGTGCTTGTTTCCCCAAATTTGGGTGATCGAGGCGAGCCGTAGCCGTCGCCGAAGCTCCGTCGGTGCTGCCGCTCGTCGACGGTGTCCTTCCGGCCTTCCTCCGGCGAGGTCGCCCCCACTAGCTTGTTACCCGCATCACTCCGAGCGTGTAGGTGTTTTTCCCGTCCAAGCTTCCCAACCGCCGGCCATCTCCGGTCGTCGGGCGGGCAAGCCTCCGGCCGGTCGTACGCCATGGCCACATGCTGGAACACAGGGATCGGATCCCATGTGTGGCCACAGTCACTCCTAATCCCCAACTTTGTGGCCCACGCTGTTGCCTATCCCTGATTGGTTGTGTTCTGGAAGTATCAATTTTTTTCCCGAAATAAAATCCAGAAAATGGTGTAAACTTCCAAAATTCATATCTAGAGCTCTGGACCTCCAAAATTAGCAAACTCAAGTTTGTTGGTTTCCTTGTTTCATGCTCTAGCCTCTGGTCTTGTTGAACACACGAAATTTTTGATGATTTTTCCTAGATTGAGCAGGACATCCAAAACACTAATTAAATCATATTTATTTGTTTATATGTGATAAAAGTGCAAAATCAACTTTGTTAGTTTTATTTTGATGTATTCTATCCATTAGTATGATCTGATGATCTTGTATATGTATGTGTGCATGGTAGTATTTAATTTGAGAGTAACATGTTTATTGGTTTATGAATAATGTCTGCACCTTTTAAATTAAAGATTTAGCATCCATGTCATTTAGCTAATGTCACCTCTTTCTGTTATTTAAGTAGGTCAGAAGAGCATGCTAAGTTACCCTGAAAAGTTTATGCATATAATCATATGTTATAATTTTGCAAACTCATATGAAACTCACATAAAATAATAGGTTTAATTTAAAATAAAGTTCGTATTTCATGCATATGTCTTCAAGAACCATGTTTGTAACCTAGCTATGTTTGTATCATCGACATTTGCATCATCATACCTTTGCATCGTCTATATTTATCGCTATTGACATATCGTTAACTTAGGAAACGACGAAGTGCCTGGTCGAGGATCTTCGAAGGAATCAACACAAGAACCAGCACCTGAAGTTACTAACATTTCCTCTCGTGGCGCAAGGCAAGCCCCGTGCATCCTCCCAATTTTAAAATGTTTTTCCTTTCAGTATAACACTACTAGATGTCTAGGATGTTGGTGCATTAAGTGTTGGTGATATATGAAACCCACCTCGCATTGTTTCCCGAGATGACCTATGTTAATGATATACTAGTACATGTAATTCGATAGAAAACTGCTATGCTTACGTCATAAGTTTAGTGGTATAAATTGCTTAAGTGTACTCGGAGCATGGAGGCTTCGAGACTTGGAAGTTAATGAATCGAAAAGCTAATCTTGAGACCGAACGAGTCTATTTGGAAAGAGCGAAGGCAAGGGCCCGGAGAGGGCTTGTCTCGCAAGGTGGCAGATCATTCGCGTAAACAACTAAAAGTTGAGATGTGGACGGGCCCTGTAGGTGAAAGGGCAAGTGCATGTGCCTTCAGAGGACATGGCTTGCAAGGCCGTAGCCCCATCTATCGTCGGTTAAGGACCGTGTCGTTGTTGGCCCCGCTTGAGCAAGTATTGAACAAGATCGAGTGCATGCTAGTTTTATGGGAACTAGTAAACCTACGTAACCTTAATAGCTTGCAATGGCGTAGGTTACCCGAATCCTTGGTCATAGGATCCGTTGGGGTGGACAGGTTCACGAGGTACCGTTGGACTGCTGCCCACTCGAGGATTTGGACCCTACAAAGTTGTAGGATGTCATGGTGAACGGTTGATATACGTGTTCTTAAATGATGCGTATGTCATGTACCTCGGGTTTTCCCCACTGGTGATAAATCGATGCGTATCGCTGTCCCTCGCAGTAATGAGTACCGCTTGTGAACCGAGTCACATCGTAGTAACAACTTGAGCTAAGCTTTGGTTAATTTTGGTTGCCTATGATGATACGTACTTATGCTTTATAGTATGTATATCTTTCTTGATGCTAATATCATTGTTACTTTTTGTACAAGTTAATAGATGCTAAAATCATGAAATTAAGGATCAATGGCTTAGTCATCGCTTTATTATCAAAACCAACTACACCCTCCGAGCTTTGCATGTCTAGGCGTCGGCCTTAGAGTGCCATTTTTTGACGGGTTAGTCTTGTCGAGCTCTAGTTGCTCGGGCTTTGTGCCTTTGTTGTTTTTGGTTTCGTGTAATGATGTATTAGATTGCCCTCGTTGGTGTTATGCCCCGGGATATGCAGATTCCGTAGGGTCGGACCTCCCACCGGGAGCCTAGTCCGTCGCAAGAATGTGCTTAGCTAAGTGATAATCCGTATGGGCTCGGATTTATCACATTTTGTCGTATAATCGTCGAGACGTATCAACGTTTGTGCTTCGCACCTCTAAACTTGAACTTGTTTAACTTCCGCTCTTTTCAACTTAATCAACTCGATGTAAATTATGAAGTTATTTCCTCTCGTTGTAATATAAAGTTGGCCAGCTTGTTGTATTATCAAGTGTCTCGCTAAACAGACTCCTCGGGAATCACGATCCGTGGGTCTGGTCGTTGCACATGCCTCTAAAATTTTGGGATGAAGCTGTTCTCACCGCTGTTTTTCTTATAAATTGCTTGCCCTCTCGCAGTTCTTGATAATGTCTCCCATTCAAAAACCGTTTAATACTAAAATACACTTCTACATCCTCGGATAATGGGTATATATCCAATATGAGTGGTATATATAAAGAAGAAGTGTATTTTCCCAACATGAGGGTATATACAAGATGAGGGGTATATATACAAGATGATGGGTATATTATTAGGGAGGTATTATGCATAATACCTCCCTAATAATATACCCATCATCTTGTATATATACCCCTCATCTTGTATATACCCCTCATGTTGGGAAAATACACTTCTTCTTTTATATATACCACTCATATTGGATATATACCCATTATCCAGGGATGTAGAAGTGTAGATGGTGAATTCTCGCCGTGGTGAAGCTTCCAGTAGTGGTCAAGGTGGGAGGAATGAGCCACTACCTAACACTCCACCTATGACGCCGTTGGAGCAACTCGTGTACAACCAAAATGAGATGTTCTCGCTTGTTCTTTGAAAGCTAAGCTAATCAAGGACAAGGCCAAGGATCGCCACCCCAAGGGCCGAGAAATTCCACTTATGCCGACTTTTGGGCGACTCAACCGTCCAAGTTTGGTGAAGCAACAACCGATCCTTTGGAGGCGGATAACTTCCTCCGCATCATTGAGTCGAAGTTTGTCCTCCTTAATTGCACATCGGAGCAAAAACCCTCTTTGCGGTGCAACAACTCCGTGGCTCCGCTAGTGCATGGTGGGCAAGTTTCACCGCCGCTCTTCCCACCGGTACACAAGTGAATTGGAGGGATTTTTGTGCCGCATTTCGCGCGCACCACATTTCCGCCGGCCTCATGAAGCGCAAGTTACAAGAGTTCCTCAACTTGAAGCAAGGTACCGGAACCGTGCAAGAGTTTGACATCCCATGTCACGATTAGAGCCTAATGATCTAATTAAAACCCTTTTTTTTTTGAGCCACGATCTAATTAAAACCCTAAGCACCCTTATTAGCAACAAACCCTAATGCTAATCACAGTAACTAAAGCAAGAAAAGAAAATAGGAAAACTCAAAAAGCAAAAACAAACCCTAACCCCGAGATAAACTAAAAAATCATAACAGTAGTACCCCCATATTTTTGCACCATCATGTTGTACATGCAAAACCATGAATTTACAACATTTTTTCAAAATTTGTGGATCAAGTTTTGAAAGCTCAAAAATTCAAATTTGAATTCAAAACAGCTCTGTTTGTGATATTTATGTGAATTTTTAGGAACAGATTTGGAACGTTGACCCAAAACAAAAGTTGATTCAAAATGCTTAGGGTTTCCTAATGTATCATTTATTTGAAACTCTATGTTGTAATTCGAGACTTAATTATGTGAACTTGTAAATCGTGTATGTTTGTTATTATGATGCTATGCATGGTTGCTTCGTCAACCATCTCTCGAGGCGAGCTGTATCTTTCGGGATAGGGGTGTGACAAAGAGTATGCACGGAGGTTCAACTACTTGGCTCAATATGCATCCTATCACGCCGATACGGATGATAAGAAGAGGGATTGCTTTCGTTCGGGCTAAGCCCGAAGTTGCAAGATCGTTTGGCTCAAGTCACCCCGGTACATTCAATGACTTGATGAGTGCCGCAATTGTGCAAGAAGATGCTATCCGTGCTCACCAAGGGGACAAGAAGAGGAAGCGTGCCGCAGAAATCCATCCGGCTCCGCTCCGTCTAAATACAAGTTGGCCATCACTTCTCCGTCCGGACGAAGTTTCGGGCCGTATTATCGCCGACCGGGGGGGTGTCACGCCAATTTGTGTCGCATCAGCACCACCACTCTCACGGTGGAAATCAACCACACAACAACTTGTTTCCGCCCTTCGCAGCAGCAATACCAAGGTGCTAGACCCGGTCCTCAAGGTCCATGCTTTAATTGTGGACGTCCGGTCATTTCGCAAAGGATTGTCGTGTTCCGACACGTAACCCGGCAACAACAACAACAACAACAACAATGGTTCCGGAAGTGGCAAGAACAATCAAAACCGCAATGGAAATAATGGAAATGGGAACCGTAATCAATCATCCACACCAAATGCTAAGAATGACCGCGTCAACTATACCACGACCGAAGAGATTCAAGCGGCGAACCCGGTACTTTCGGGTATGTTTTCGGTCAATAATCACTCCACTTTGGTTCGTTAGCCAAGCATGTGCAAAAACCCTACAACTCACTCCTACCGTTTTGGATATTGATTACATCATCACATCACCCGGTGGAAAGATAAAAACAAACCTAGAGTTGAGGCAAGTACCACTAAACCTACAGAGAAAAGTATACCCCTCATCTCTCATAATTTTAGGAGGGCAAGGATTAGACATAATCCTAGGTATGAGGTGGATGAAACTCCATAAAGCCATTTTGCACATCGATTCCCGAGAAGTTCACCTAAACTCACCACTTCACGGTTCATCCATTCTCCGATTACTCCATTCTAAAATCTCCACCTCCAAAATCTACCATCTTGAGGGAAAAAGGATTGAGGATATTCCCGTGGTATGTGAATTTCCCGATGTGTTCTCGGATGACTTATCGGGCATCCCACCCGATCGGGATGTTGAGTTTAAAATTGAGCTCCAACCCGGTACGGCACCAATTTGCCGTAGGCCGTACAAGATGGCTCCCAATGAGCCAGCGGTGTTAAAAGAGCAATTAAGTGAGCTTATGGATAAAGGTTATATTCGTCCTAGTTCATCTCCATGGGGATGTCCCGCTCTCTTTGTGAAAAAGAAAGACAAGACGTTACGTCTATGTGTCGACTATCGCCCTCTCAATGCGGTAACTATCAAGAATAAATACCCACTCCCTCGGATTGATATTCTCTTTGATCAATTAGTTGGTGCTAAGGTCTTCTCTAAGATTGATCTCCGATCCGGTTACCATCAAATTAAAATCCGAGCCGAAGGTATTAAAAAAACCGCATTCTCCACGCGGTATGGCCTCTTTGAATATCTTGTCATGTCTTTTGAGCTTACAAATGCTCCGGCTCATTTCATGTACTTGATGAATTCGGGTTTTATGCCCGAGTTGGATAAGTTTGTTGTGGTCTTCATTGACGACATTCTTATTTATTCGAAGTCCGAAGAAGAGCATGTCGAACACCTTCGTATTGTTATCCAACGGCTTCGTGATTATCAATTATATGCCAAATTTAGCAAATGTGAATTTTGCTTGAAGCAAGTTCCTTTCTTGGGTTATATCATATCCGCGTAAGGTGTTGCCGTTGACCCGAGTACGCTTGAAGAAGTGCTTACTTGGAAGTCCCAAGATCCGTGAGGCAAATCCGAAGCTTTCTCGGTCTTGCCTGGTTATTATCGGAAATTCATTCCCAATTTTTCAAGCATAGCCAAACCTATGACAAAATTATTGGAGAAAGATGCTAAGTTTAAATGGAGCCGTAAATGTGAAGAAGCTTTCCAAACTCTCAAGAAGCATTTGACATCCGCCCGGTGTTAGCTCAAGCCGACATCACACTATAACAATAACTCACTATAGCCACGCAGCCTCAAAACCCTATAGCCACGGCAAGCAAAATCGACCGTGGCTATAGTTGGGTGCGGGCTATCGTGCCCTTGGACCGTGGCTATAGAGGCCACTATAGCCACGGTTCGCTTTGTGAACCGTGGCTATAGTGGCCTCCACCAATAGCCACGGTCCAAGTCACCAACCGTGGCTATAGTATCTTCTATAGCCACGGCCGAAGACGTCAACCGTGGCTGCGAAGGCGGGTGCGCGGTGGGCGGGGTTTAGTACCACCTCGCCCGCCCAAAGTCACGCCGCCGCGCTTATAAGCTCCACTCCGCACGCTTCTTTGAAGTTACCGATACATTATGGGCCTCGCTTTGCTATGTGGGCCGTCCGTTTGAGATGGGCCTTTATCTTGTCCTAAATCGTGGGTCTTGATCTTGTCCTAATTCGTGGGTCCATGTGGTCGGGCCAAAATTTTTTAAAATTTATTTATACATTGAGTTTTAAATTTTAAAATTTGTATATATACTCGAGTTAAAATATTGAATAAAAGATTTAAATTTTAAAATGTATTTATACATTTAGTTTAAATTTTAAATACTCGAGTTAAAATATTGTATAAATAATGTTTAGGTTCAATTTTTATATGAAATCCTAAAAATAACAAGGGATAATTTAAATTTTTTTTAAAAATTTACTCTTTAGATTTAAATTTTAAAATTTATTTATACATTTAGTTATAAATTTTAAATCGTGAGTCCATGTGGTCGGGCCCATGGGCCAAAATTTTTTAAAATTTATTTATACATTTAGTTTTAAATTTTAAAATTTGTATATATACTGAGTTAAAATATTGAATAAAAGATTTAAATTTTAAAATGTATTTATACATTTAGTTTAAATTTTAAATACTCGAGTTAAAATATTGTATAAAAATGTTTAAGTTCAATTTTTATATGAAATCCTAAAAATAACAAGTGATAATTTAAAATTTTTTTAAAAATTTACTCTTTAGAATTAAATTTTAAAATTTATTTATACATTTAGTTATAAATTTTAAATCGTGGGTCCATGTGGTCGGGCCCATGGGCCAAAATTTTTTAAAATTTATTTATACATTTAGTTTTAAATTTTAAAATTTGTATATATACTGAGTTAAAATATTGAATAAAAGATTTAAATTTTAAAATGTATTTATACATTTAGTTTAAATTTTAAATACTGAGTTAAAATATTGAATAAATAATGTTTAGGTTCAATTTTTATTAGAAATCCTAAAAATAACAAGGGATAATTTAAAATTTTTAAAAAATATAAACCGACATATAAACATTTTTAAGTGTAAGATAGTAATTTAATTATTTTTAAACAATTTAAATCAATAAATAATACTTTTTAAAATAACAATAGTGATTTGGGCCTCACTCTTAATATGAGGCCCATTACTAGTTCATCCACTAGTTCATTTAGGTTGTGTGTTTTTTTTAAATTTCTATTTAAATTTTGAAACATGTATATAAAAGTCAAATATTGTCCAAATTTACTGATTTTTGTTTCTAAATTTGTATAAAATTCCAATCTATCCATTTCCACTTGGTTTTGTTAGAATCTCCAAACTATTTTAATGAATTTTCTTCAAATTTACTTTTGGTACGTTTTGACATTTATTTAATCATTTTTATTTCATAAACCGTATCGATTTTGACCTCAACATTCGGTCGATATGCATGCCATTAATAAACACACACGTGGAATTTCTGGTTCAATTTTTTAAAACATATAACTGTGTTTGTACCAAACAACATGAGTTTCGAGATAAAACTCCACTCACTCGAGACGCATAGTCCCATTTGAACTAGTTTTTTTGTAAAAATCTGTATAAAAAATTATAAAAAATATAAGTGAGTTCGAATGCTCGGGAAACAAGTGGCATGCCAAAATGTAGGTCAAACGGGCTTATAGTTTGCAAATGATAAATGTGCAAAATAATAGAAAAAAGATGGTGTCATTTGATTTTTTTTATCCGGACAATTGTTATTATTTTTCAATTGAAAATTGGCACACACATGTGTCATATAAATTAAAATCTACTGTAATTTTGTTGTAAATTTTTGAAATATTTGCGTCATGTAAAAGTCAAGAAAAACAATTATGTAGATGAAATATTATATTAAAAAGTTATGGAGTAGAAAAAACAAAAAATACATATGTGCTTGTAAACAACTAAAAAAAAGACATGCCAAAAATTAGATGTAAAGGCATTATAGTTTTTAGAATAAAAATGGAAGAAGTAAAAGAAAAAAATTAGAAAAGAAAAAAATTGTCTCACTAACAAGTGGACCCTGAAAGAAACAATAGCCACGGTTCGTGTTAAACCGAACCGTGGCTATTGTTTGTGCCATCGACATCGAGGGCCCACTTGTCATTGAGCAAGCAATAGCCACGGTTCGAGATGAAATGAGCCGTGGCTATTGTGGGCTATCCCACTAACAGGTGGGCCCGCCTATCCATCTCTATCCTTGACTTAAAGGGAGGGCCGGAGCCGCCATTCCTAACCCTAACCCCGGTGTTGGCAAATCCGCGCCGTCGACCGCCCGATTTGCTCACCGCGCCATCGTGCAACTCCCCGCCCCGCCCGAGCTCCTCCCCGCGCGCCGCCGTGCTCCTCCCCGCGCCGCCGTGCTCCTCCCCGCCCGCTCGAGCTCCTCCCGCGCGCCGCCGTGCTCCTCCCCGCCCCGCCCGAGCTCCTCCCCGCCCGATGTTGCTCACCGCGCGCCGCCGTGGTCCTCCCTCGCCCGCACGAGCTCCTCCCCGTCGCGAGCCCGTACTTGTCCCCGCGAGCTCCGGTGAGCGCCGCCGCGCGCCCGCCCTCGTCCCCGCGAGCTCCTCCCCGCCCGCCCGAGCTCCTCCCCGTCGAGCGCCCTCGTCCCGGCCGAGCGCCACCGCGGGCCCGCCCTCTTCCCCGCGAGCTTCGGTGACCGCCGTCGCGCGCCCGTCGCGAGCCCGCCCTTGTCCCCGCGAGCCCTCCCCGGTACACCCGCCCGCTGTCCCCTTTCCCCCTCTCCCCTTTCCCCCTCTCCCCGCATTGCTAGGGTTCATGCTCTAAGGGTTCATGCTCTCTCGTGGTTCACTTAAGAAATTACATGGCTTGAATGAGCGGGTATCTTCACTATGTACGAGAGACCGATCGTACTCGTAAGATTGCAGCTATGAAAGATTGAGAAATATGGACATGTCATATATGGGCCTTGATTTTGTATCTTTTTCATACTTATGTATGTCTGTTTAGCCTTTGCTGCACTATTTAGCAAGCAATGATGTAGCAACAGGACCCAAGACATTTTATTAGTTTAGATTTTGTCATGGGCATATGGCTATCTCCAGTACTTGGCTATTTGCAGAGACTAACCTTTACTACTCTGTTTTCTTAGTGTTGTCGTTAGGACATAGAAGCACAATTCATTTGTAGTTCCCTTCAGCTGTCCGAAACGACAACAAATACGGATCGGAGGGAGTATTGATTAACATTTCTTGTTAGCGATATCTGCTAATAGAAGAGTTATTTTCTTTTGATGATTTTTTTGTTCAAATAGACATGGTTCAGCTTAGCTAGAAGTGGTCTACCAGTTTTGTGTGTAGGAGTCTCGGCTACCATTTTGACAACAGATCAGCATTAATCAATGATATGTACTCGGTTGTGGTCCTCCTAAATTTAGAGCTTAATTTCCACAGTAGGATGTTACCGTTGGTATCACAACAGAGCTTTAGATCCTTGGAAAAAATTAATAAAGAATTGACACACTTGCACAAATAGGTGGGAATTTGGGTTTGCATTGCATTGTATATGCTTTGGATTTCCTATGTCTTGTCTCATTACTTCCACTGCTATATTTGTATTTGAGTATCAATGCTTTTTTACATGAATCTATTTGTTGCTTGTTGTATTTTTTCCATGTGTATGATTATATTTTGAGTGGTATAATATTTTGTTGCTTGCTGCGTATGCTCTTGCTGCTACCCCGTTATCCGAAAGGAGCCCTCCTCGTTAAAACCGGAAGCACTTTTTGTGCTTATTTTGCCTCGCTATATTATCCCTGCTGTACACTCGCCTCGCTATATTATCTCTAGTTGTCGTTGGTTGCATGGTTGCAGTGCCCTTCTACCGCCTCGCTATATTCTGCATGCTATATTATCTCATGATTGTTGTGTATGCATTTGCCACCTATCCATCGTGGCTAAACCGATGGTATAAAATTGGCCACCTATCTATCGTGGCTATCCGAATTATACATTACCCACCTGTTTTCTCATCTCTTTCCTCTCTTACTCTCTTTTCTCCTCTCTTTCATGGCTAGACCATTGTTTTCAAATAAAAACTATTTTCTCCTCTCTTTTCTCTTTTTTCTCCTCTATTTCCTCTCTTTTCCTCTCTCTCTCTCTCTCTAGCTAAATCAGCACATGGATTATAAGGCAAAGTATTTGTTATAAGCGCTGATTTCTCATCTCTTTCCTCTCTTACTCTCTTTTCCTCTCTCTCTCTCACTCTCTTTCTCCTTTCTTCCTCTATTTCCTCTCTTTTCTCCTCTCTTCCTCTCTTTTCTTTCCTCTCTTTTTATGGTCTAGCCATGCTCGATGATGAAAGCGGGTAAAGTGAGATGAGTGTGGCAGCATGGACCGCATCCTCGGATGTTGGAAACATGTTGACATACGAGTCGATGACCTTAACGATAGCGTTGGATGGCCGTTGATTCGGCAACCCGCACCGAGAGCAAAAAATCCAATCTTTTTGGCAGATGATGATTGTTGATAGAAGAGGAGGTAGTCGGGGGGATCAATATAGAATGTAGGGTGTCTTTCATTAGGAAGGTTGGTACAATAAAATGTAAGACATACCGCAACTCGTACGACACTGGGTAGACATGGTCGGATGCTTGGGTATTCTTCGGATTATCTTTGTAATGTGTATGGCATATTATATTTGATTTTCCGAAGGATACCAAGTATCCCGACCTATCTATCCCGAGGTCGTATAAATTGTGGTATGCATTGCATAGTGCGCACCGCCTTTCTTATGAAAGTGTTCTACATTGTATGTTCCTCCTCCTCACCTGCATCCTCCTCTTCCCCGTTCCGATGCCATGGAATATACTCTTTTTCTTGGAAAAATATATTTTCAACTAAGTCTTCAAAAAAATTCTAACTTTTTGACCGATGACGATGACTCTTGATAAGCATATGCATATTTAGGAGAACGGGAAGATGGGGTAGAAGAATATAGAATGTAGGGTGTCTTTCATTAGGAAGGTTGGTACAATAAAATGCAAGACATACCGCACCTCGTACGACCTTAGGTAGATATGGTCGGATGCTTGGGTATTCTCCGGATCATCTTTGTGATGTGTATGGCACATTATATTTGATTTTCCGGAGAATACCTAATTATCCCGACCTATTTACCTCGAGGTCGTATAAATTGTGGTATGCATTGCATAGTGTGCACCTGCCTTTCTTATGAAAGTGTTCTACATTGTTTGTCCTTCTATCTCGTCTTCCTCTTCTTCTATTTGATTCGATGCTATCCATGTTCGATGCCAATGCTAAATAATCCTTTTCTGTCATCTTTTCTCTATTTTAACTCTTTCCTCTAATTATTTGCTACTAAATCTTTTCATTGTTACGCTAAAGGTATCAAATCCTATAATGGCGGACAGCCCCCGATCCAAGTATACACAGGAGGATGTTGTGAATATGAACCATGAAAGCTCCTCATCAAGTGGAGAATGGGAAGAACCAGAGGATCCTCACCCCCCCGCGCGTCGTGAACCTAGGGGTATTAATGAGGACCCGGATTACGTGCCCTCGGAAGAGGTATCACGTGAAATGTCATTCTTTCTTTAAATATTTCAAGTTTCCCGTATTAGCATATTACCGAGCTTCAATGATTCTTTATATGGTAGGTTCCTCGACGAAGTGTTCGTCGTGCCTTGGCCGCACAAGCGACACATTCCATGGCTTGCGAAGACACACCTCATGAGGAGCAAACGGAAAACATACCGGCCCATGAGTCCCCCAGAAAGCGCAAGCGTGGGGGTAAACGGTCCGCGAACAAGGCCGAGGGCACATATGAGGTGACAACACCGGACCCCGCCGATCGGGAGCCTCGTTGAACCAATGGGTGTCCATGCAAAATGGCGGAATCGTTGTGGTGTTGTTGTCAGGGAGAAATGCAAAATAACCTGGACCGAATGGAAGCTGGTTCCTCAAGAGCGTAAAGAGGAAATGTGGAATGCCGTTAGATCACACATCCTCTTCCCACCAGCGGACCTCGAGAAAGCCAAGAAGGCAACGCTGACCGCAATGTCACATATCTTTCGAGAATGGAGGTCCCGACTAAACCGCCGTTATGTGAAACGTGGCATAACACCCTTTGACGATTATGGTCAAATAAGTCCACAGGATCGGGAAGAATTTGTTCAGCAGAAGACAGCTGGGCCTGCCAAGGACCTTAGTGCAAAGATGTTAGAGCTGAACAGGAAAAATAAGTACAAGCCACACTTGGGCCCCGGCGGCTACAAGAAAAAGATTTCGGAGTGGAAGGCGATGGAAGAAAAGCTCCGTGTCGAAGGGAAGCCTCGATCCACTAGAGGGCCTCGAGCCGCGTGCCAAAAATTGGGTCCGTGCGCACTCTAAGATGGATGAAAATGGGGAGATTATTCCGATGGACGCGGAATCGGCGCAAGTTATCCAGCAATTGACGGGTGACATCAAGTCGCAGACGCAGTCCGGTGTTATTCAATCCGAATATCACAGAGACCAACTCTCTCTTGCCGTGGGCACCAAAGAGCATGGCGGGCGGGTGCGAGCAGGTGTCCTCCAAGGCAACTTGGAAAGAGGGTTTCTCCTCTAGCTCTTCCGCCTCGTTGTACAAAAAACATAAATTTCACAAGAAAGATAAGGAGGAGAGGGACAAGGAAGAGTGGAGGAGACAGATGGAGATGTACCAAGCCGACCTGCGAAGTGGAAGTATCCCCAGCACGACTCCTACCGTCCCAACCACTTCGCCTAGCTTTACCTCCCCGTTAGAAGGGGAAGTGATAACGCAAGAATGTCCTTGTGAGCTGCATGTGCCGTTTGGTTACAAGGGAAAGACCATGAAGGTTGCAACCGGTAGAGCACTTTCAGGACGAACACTCCACAACATGGATATTCCACCCGGGTACGTCCGTGTTACCGTCGAGGAGGTCAACCAAGGATGTGAGGAGCACGAGATTGAGTGCCCCATACCCGACGCGGGGATTATAACTCTACATGATGCTATCGGTTCGTTCATCATATGGAAACGTCGTGAGGTTGTGCTCTCGGAACCACGAGTTTCCCCTCCCCCTTGTCCGGACACGGATCGGTTCATGAGAGTCAACAATTCACGGGGGATGAAGCTGGAGCAGGAGAACCGTCTCCTTTGTCGGGTGCTGCTTCAGCCGCTAAGGAACAAGATGAACAAGGACATGAAGCGGTTATGAGTCCTATACTCGCGGACAGCCCGCAGCAAGAAACCGCCACAAGTACACGGCTATGAGGACCCTCAGCAACAAATAGTGCCCCTTGTCGAGCCGGAAGGGCAATGTATCTCCTCTATCGAGCCGTAAGGTGAAACCCTAGCCTTGGATGAAGAGCCTCGCTTTATCGAGCCTCTTCGGAAGGAGTTTACTCCTGTAATTCCTAGGATGATTACGCCTGCGGGGGTGGATCCGTCAAAGCCGCAACCCGAACATGTCACGAAATACTTGGAGCGAATGAGGAAGGGACCCGTGCAGCCAATCACGGAACCTCGTCAATTGGTACATTACGATGATGACATATTTGAGGGTCGTGACGAGAATGAGGACTTCCCAAATTTCATCTTTGGTAAACCCCTCGTATCTAAAAACATGTTGTCAAACCTACCGTGGGAGATGCGGAAGCTGCATGACCGGTACGTAGCGGCAGCGAAAGAAGGAGTGGATGTGATCACCTATAAGCTTCCGAGGGACGTGTTCAACGATACCGGTGATTCGGTCCTTGGACTATATTTCAATGATATCCATACTATGTTTCACCTCGGCGAGATGGACACGACCTTCGTAACCTTGTGGTGCATGTAAGTGCCTCCATCTATCTTTTTCTTGTCTCATACTTTTTGTAGTACATGTTACATACTCCCTTTTGCTTTTAATGTAGCTTGAATTCAGCATTTCAAAAGAAGAGATACGACGGACCCGATTGGAAGGTTGGGTATCTCAATCCGAGCTTCATCAATCAAAGTGCGATCAACCCCGGATAAATGAGAAAGACAAGATATATAAGGATAAGACACCACAAGAGTTACAAGAACCGAAGGACACCATGAGGACAAAAGCTAGGAGTTAAGCTGCAGGTTATATTTACAGGTGCTTCAGGGAATGGCAGGATTGTCACGCCATTTACGCGCCTTACCACTTCGAGTAAGTTCGACCACTACATTCCTCTCGTCGATCGTAAAGATAGATGACATACTAACGAATACGATCTTTTGTTGCAGTGGTCATTGGATTTGTTTCCTGATCATGCCAAAAATTGGATATCTATTAGTCTTGGATAGCCTTGACTACGACTCCAATCGCTACGTAGATATCGTGAGCGTTATAAATTGGTAAGTACAGACGTACAATTAAATAGCGATAATTTCATGCAATAATACCCTTTTCTCAATATTGTAGTGCTTATTTGAACTACGTAAAGAACCCGAAGGTGGCACGTTATAGAATTCGGAAACAAATATACTTTCGTCATAAATTTCCGGTAAGACACACGTCACATCTATTTTTTTTATGCTGCTATCATTGAAATAGAGTGATATTTTTTACTTCACTCTATTTAACAATGGCATTAAGCAAGTAAAAGGTAGTGTGCACTCGTGGATACTACGCATGTGCGTATTCGAGCTCCGCTGCATCCTACTTGAATGTCATCACCCATGAGACCACCGAGGAGGTACGCTAAGATTGCATCTGTTTAATTTACATTCTTTCTGTTTTTTTGTCTATCATGTACCAACTTTTATGTATTTATTGACAGCGAACAAAAAGTCTAGAAAAGGCAATGATAACGGACAAAAAGATATTGAATGAAATCTCCAAGACAGGATTCTCAACGGTGCGAAAGCATCTAAGTACAAACGACATGTACTACATTGTCGCTAGGATGTGCCGTTTCTTGCTTAGGGAGGTCATCAATCCTCGTGGTCGGTTCTTTGACGACCAAAGTGAAGTGACGAAGGAGCATCGGGCACTTTTCGAGTGGTGCGGCTCGAAACGACCGTACGAGCCCGATGTTGTTGAAGATTCGTATAGTGTAGACTTAGTTTGAAAAAACATTGTGATGTTCACATTATTAAACCTTTGATGGATTTTGTAAATATTTGTAAATATTTGTAAATATTTGTAAATATTAATGTGACGTAATACTTTAATGTTAATGTCATGTAATTATGGTTAATGTTATGTTAATTGTAATTTATTATTTCTAATGAATATTCATTTTTTTATTGTTAAAAAAGTAAATAGCCACGGTTCACTTTGGCAACCGTGGCTATAGTGGTGTCTACTATAGCCACGGTTGTTTTATCGAACCGTGGCTATAGTATTCCACTATAGCCACGGTCTACATGGCGAACCGTGGCTATAGTGACCTTCTATAGCCATGGTTGGCTATGTCAACCGTGGCTATAGTACGCCACTATAGCCACGGTTGATATAGTGAACCGTGGCTATAGTTGCGTACTATAGCCACGGGTGTTCGTTTTCCGAGGCTACGGATGGTTTTCTCGTAGTCTCGAAACATAGCCACGGTTGGGGCTGACCGTGGCTGTAGAGCCCCCCCAACCGTGGCTATAGTGAGTTTTTTCTATAGTGTCACCAAGCCGTTCGACGTGTATTGTGATGCGTCCGGCACCGGTCTAGGATGTGTGCTCATGCAAGAAGGTCGTGTCATTGCTTATGCTTCCCGTCAATTTCGCAAGCACAAACAACACTATCCTACCCATGACTTGGAATTAGCCTCGGTTGTTCTTGCATTGAAAACTCGGGAGGCATTATCTACTTGGAAATCTTGTAAATCTCTACACCGATCATAAAAGTCTCAAACATATCTTCACCCAACAAGAATTCAATATGAGGCAACGTCGATGGTTCGAATTAATCAAGGTTTATGAGTTGGAAATTCATTATCATCCGGGTAAAGCTAATGTGGTTGTCGACGCTTTGAGTCGCAAGGATCAATACAATCATGTTGTTGGTTGTTCTATGGAAAACTCGGAAATTTCAGATTTTAGTGAACCGGGCCTTCGAGTTATTCCCTATGGCTCGTTGTATAATCTAGCTCTTATCCCTACCCTTCGTGAGGAAATTATTGAGGTACAAAAGAAAGATGAAGCAATGGAATTTATTCGGCAAAAGGTAGAAAAAGATGAAGCCACATGTTTCGACAAGATACCGATGGTGTGTTATGGTTCAACGAACGTCTCGTTGTTCGAAGGATATGGAATTACGGAAGAAAAAGATGGATTAGGCACATTTATCTAAACATTCCATACACCCGGTAGTAACAAAATGTATCGCGGCCTAAGAGAAAAGTTTTGGTGGACATGCATGAAGCGTGGGATTGCATGATATGTGGCCGAGTGCGATACTTGTCAATGGGTAAAAGCCGATCACTTGAGAAAAGTCGGATTATTGAACCAATTGAAGATTATCGTTTGGAAGTGGGATGACATTGCTATGGATTTTATCGTTGGATTGCCTCTCACATCGAAGAAGCATGATTCAATTTGTGTTATTGTGGATAGATTAACCAAATCCGCGCACTTCATTCCCGTCCATACTACTTACAATACCAAGAAGTAAGCCGAGCTATACATCTCAAGAGTGCTATGTTTGCATGGAGTACCTAAAACCATTGTTTCCGATCGAGGTCTGCAATTTGTATCTCGCTTTTGGGAGCAATTGCATTCTTGTCTAGGTACCACCCTCGTTAGAAGCTCAGCTTACCACCCCCAAATGGATGGCCAAACCGAAAGGTTGAATCAATATTTGGAGGATATCTTGAGAGCATGTGCTATAGAAAATCGAGGAAATTGGGATGATTGCCTTCCATACGCCAAACTCTCGTACAATAAAAGCTATCAAGAGAGTTCGGGAATGTCACCGTTCGAAGCATTGTATGGTCATTCTTGCCGCACACCTTTGAATTGGTCGAAAGCGGATGAGAGAACTAATTTTGGTCCCGATCTTGTCACTCAAGCCGAAGAAAAAGCGCGACAAATTCAAGGCAACATGAAAGCCGCACAATCTTGCCAAGTTAGCTACGCCGACAAGAGGAGACGCCCATTGGAATTTGAGAAGGGAGATCATGTCTATCTTCGTCTCTCTCCGAACAAGGGCGTATCTCGGTTTGGAATTAAAGAAAAGTTAGCACCATGCTATATCGGAGCCTATCCGATTGTGGAAAAGCATAGTGCGGCCGCTTACCGATTGCAATTACCGGAAAGCCTCGCTCGTGTGCACAATGTGTTTCATGTCTCACAACTCAAGAAATGCTTGAAGCCTCCTATAGATGTGGTCATTTTCGACACCGAGGAACTAGAAGAAGATCTCTCCTACCCCGAATACCCCGTATGGATTATCGATCAAAACGACCGGTAACTCGCAATCGCACCATCACCTTCTATAAAGTGCAATGGAGTAACCACACCGAAGAAGAAGCAACTTGGGAACAAGAGGACTTTCTAGAGAAGAACTTTCCCGAGTTTCTCGCGTCACACAAATCGGTAATTTTCATGCTCCCTCTCCTTAATTTAGTGCGATTCTCGGACGAGAATTTCTTTAAGGGGGAGGGCCGTGACACCCATGTCACGATTAGGGGCTAATGAGCCAGCTAAACCCTAAACACCCTCGCTTAGTAAAACCCTAATACTAATCACCAAATTAAAGTAAAAAAAGAAAATGGAAAAAACCTAAACAAGAAAAGGACAAACCCTAGGGCAAAACCCTAGCTCTAAGAGAACTCCAAAATTCATAACAATCCTACCCTAATATTTTTGAACCATCAAAGTTGCCCATGCAAAACCATGAATTTACAGACATTTTCACAAAATTTTTGGATCAAGTATTAAAAGCTCACAAATTCAAATTTGAATTCAAAACAACACAGCTTTGTGATTTCTATATGAATTTTTAGAAACAGATTTGGAACTAAATCCGAATTCCATCCTTCGGATCGTGTTTTTCATTCATCTCGTGTGAAGCTTTCCTTGGAATCTGTCCCCATTTTAAGCTTTTCTAGTATCTTTTTCAAATCCGTCCACTTCCCTTATCGGATCGCCAAGCTACGTAGGTGGGGTATGATGAGGACATCAACGACGTACATACGACGACGAACGACGACGAACGAACGACGACGAACGACGACGCCCCACTCCAAGCCGGTGCGCCTCCCCAAGCCGCGCCCTCTAGTGGGCCGTCAAGATGGAAGCCCTATCATCAAGACGACGTATTCCGGTCCGATTACTCGGGCCCGTGCAAGAGAATTGAGCTTCGTCATACCGTTAAAGAACTTTGGGCCGAAGACTAGAGGATGGGCCAACAAGAGGCCCATATGGGAGACTAGGGTTGGGCACCGGCCGCGCTACAGCACCCACGGGTACCGTTCACGCGCCGCCCCCTCCCCCCTATTTAGATAGAGACTCTCTTTTATTTCGGACTTGAGTTTTGTTTTAGTATTAGCCTAGCTATACATTCCGTCCCTTCGACGTTGAATTCAGAACTCCACCTTCGTGCAATACATCGGATTGCTCGCCTCTTATTCTTGCTTGTTCTTCGATTGCTTGCAAGGATTGATCCTCGTGATCAGGTTGAATTTGTTTAACCGCAGGTTCAATAACCATCGGAAGTTGGTTCAGCGATTGCATTGGCGCTTCGGGCTTGCTCGTCGTAGTCGGATCGTGAGGGTCAACGTCCACCAATCGAAATTATCTACACTCACCGAAAGATCGGGCGCTCTACACCTATCAAGTGGTATCGGATTTCCAGTGTTTCTCGGTGAGTTTATCCAAGCCACATAAACCACAAACTACAAAAAAATTGACCCCGATACGGTTTTGAGCCTTGCACTTTCGTTCAATAATTTGCGTTGTTGAGTTTTTGTGCTTTCGCTTTTGATCGTTGTCTGGTACATCGTGTTTTCATCGTCTTCCGCCGCCGCTCATCCCACCGTTTTCCGCTTGAGTCCTGCCGTCGCGCCCACCATCGGATCACGCCGCCGCCGTTGTCATATTGTGTTTTCCTTTCGCCAAGTTTTTTTTCCTCTGCGTCCAAGAGTCCTACTCCGGTTCTATCGTCGTGTTTTTCCTTTGCAGGAGTCCGTTTCGTCTTTCCTTCGGTCGCACGTTGCCAAGGCGAGCACGTGAGTTGTGTTGGTCGTTTTTCTTCCGTCACCGTGAGTCCGTTTCGTCTTTCCTTCGATCGCGTATTGCTTCGGCCGTTTAAGCCGAGTCGGTTTCGTCTTTTGGTGTCCCACAATCGTGGTCGATTTGGTCGCGTTTGGTTCGGCCGCGTGGTCGTTCTTCCTCCAACGCCGAGAGTCCGACTTGTGTTCACGGTCGCTTTCTTCTTTTGTTTCCCTCGCCGAGTCTTGCCCCGTCTCACGAAGTTAAGAGCAGTCGCACAACAACAAGTTTCGGCCTTACTCTGAGAGAGAGAGAGAGAGAGAGTTTTACCCCCGCTCTCTCCGGAAAAAGTGTGTGTGGTGACTTGGTCATTTTGTTCCTCTTGTTCATATAATCAGTTTTTGAGGTTCGCCCCGTGAAAAAAAAAAAAAAAAAACAACTGCAAAACAGGGAAAACAGAAAAAAAAAAAAACAAAAAAATTGAAAACAAAAAAGGGGTGAGCCGAGGTTCCAAGAGTCGCCACACTCCTTTTCCGTTTCAGCCTCGTCGGTTCTTTTGCGTGGTACTCTCCTTTCTTGTTTTCCTTCGTCGACCTTTGTTTTCTCCTCTTTCTTTTCACTTCACCTTTTCGTCTACACTTGTGCCGGCAGCAATCATTTTGCGTTTAGCACCATTATTCAGCTTTGCAATTATTGATTGACTTGTGCTAACCCTTGAATTGAGTGCAGCCTCCTAGCTCCACAAATTTTCTACTACGAGCAGGTATCGTTTCACCGGGCAATCGCTCCTCCAATCTTCCACCGGTTTTACCCGTGGTTGCAGTTCACTTGCGCGCTTGGTAAGAACGAGTAAGAGTTTGATAACAGCTTTCCGATTGAGGCTTTTCATCCACCATTAAACCTCTCGTCGTAGGCTATTTTTGTGGTTGTTTGGTTTTTGCTTGTGTTGCTATGACAGAACCAGGCTCGAAGTCGGAGGCGCCCTCCATCCAGGATGTCCAGGTGCAGGTTGATGGCCTCACGAGTGACATGAAGCCGATGCACGAGCGACTTGATTCGACGATCCAGTCGTCGAATGCACGTTTTGATCAGCTCGACCTCGCCGATACGGCTGCCCACACTACACTCGAGACGATTTTGACACGTCTTGAGACCATGACGACGCAGCTTAGGACAGTGACGACGCAGCTCGCGGAGTTACGGACTACACGTGACTACGGCGCCGACACCGAGCAGGACGACGACAATCGTCGCGGTCGTGCTCGTAGGGTACGTATTCCTCCTAATGATTCCTTTGCCAGAATTAAATTTAAGATTCCTACTTTTAATGGCAAATATGATCCTGCTGCTTATCTTGATTGGGAATTAGAAGTTGAACAAAAGTTTGCATGCCATGATATTCCTGCTAATTTACAAGTTAAGGCTGCTATTAGTGAGTTTACTGAGTTTGCTTTAATTTGGTGGCGTGAGTATACACAAAAATATCCCGATAATATTCCAGCCACTTGGGCAGAGTTAAAAACAGCCATGCGTCACCGTTTTGTCCCATCATATTTTGCTAGAGATTTGCTTAATCAAATGCAGCGTTTTCAACAAGGTTCGCTTTCCGTAGAGGATTATTATCAAGCTTTGCAAAAGGGTATGATTCGCTGTGGTTTAGTTGAACAGGAGGATGCTGCTATGGCTCGTTTTAGGGGTGGGTTAAATCGTGAAATTCAGGACATTCTTGATTATAAGGATTACAATGATATGACCACCTTATTTGAATATGCTTGTAAAGCTGAACGTGAAGTGCAGGGACGACGATCTTCGTCAAGAACTAACACTTTTGCAGGGTCCAAGACGCACACTTCAGCCCCACGGTCGGCGCCTCCTTCTTCCACATCGCGCGACCACACGTCGTCGACCACGGTGCCATCCACAACAGCGCGCGACCACTCTTCGTCGTCCAAGTCTAGCGCGCCGCCGGCAAAGCCTGCCTCGACCACGCCTTCTTCGTCGTTCTGGACGAGCTCGTGACATTCAGTGTCACCGCTGCAAAGGGTTTGGCCATGTTTTTCGTGATTGTCCAAATAAGCGAACAATGCTGATTCGTGATGATGGTGAGTATTCTTCCGCTAGTGATTCCGAAGATGTTCCACATTCTCTTGTTGCTAACCATGCAGATAATGCGGAGCTTCATGTCGACTCTAGTGCCGCCGACAGGTATGCAAATCTTGTTGTGCAGCGTGTTCTTAGTACACAGGTCGTTCAGGATGAGAAGAACCAGCGCCACAACATTTTTCATATCAAAGGCGTTGTGCAAGAAAGAGCGATTCGCATAATCATTGACGGTGGCAGTTGCAACAATTTGGCTAGTCTAACATTGGTGGAGCAGTTGGCATTGCCAACAAGGAAGCATCCACATCCCTATCACGTTCGGTGGCTGAATGATGGCGGTAAAATAAAGGTAACGCGCTCGGTACGTGTTCCTTTCTCTCTTGGTGCCTATTCTGATTTTGTGGATTGTGATGTTGTTCCAATGGAAGCATGCTCTTTGTTGCTTGGTCGTCCTTGGCAATATGATGTTGATAGTCTTCACCATGGTCGTTCCAATTATTATTCTTTCATGTTTAAGGGTCAGAAAATTGTTATTCATCCTATGACACCCGAACAAGTTTTAAAAGATGATATGGCTAGAGCGGCAAAAGCTGCAAAATTGCTTAAATCACCTCCTATTGCACCTGTTCAACCTGAGATTAAATTGAGTAATCCTATCTTGCTTGCTACACGTGCTGATTTTGATGAGTTACATGATGCTAATCTGCCTTGCTATGCGCTTGTTTGCTCTCGTATGCTTGTTTCACTAGATGAGGCGCCTATGTTGCATATTCCTCCTGCTGTTGCTAACCTTTTGCAGGACTATAAAGATGTGTTTCCCGCTGAATTGCCACCAGGACTTCCTCCAATTCGTGGCATAGAACATCAAATTGATCTCATTCCAGGCGCACAGCTCCCTAATCGCGCTCCGTACCGTACAAATCCTGAAGAGACGAAAGAAATTCAGCGTCAAGTGCAAGCATTGCTTGACAAAGGTTACATTCGTGAGTCTCTTAGTCCTTGTTCGGTTCCTGTTTTGCTTGTCCCTAAAAAGGATGGTTCATGGCGTATGTGTGTAGATTGTCGCGCAATTAACAATATTACAATTCGTTATCGATATCCTATACCACGCCTTGATGATATGCTTGATGAACTTAGTGGTGCCACAATTTTCTCTAAGGTTGATTTGCGTAGTGGTTACCATCAGATTAGAATGAAATTAGGAGATGAATGGAAAACGGCTTTTAAAACTAAATTTGGCTTGTATGAATGGTTGGTTATGCCGTTTGGTTTGTCTAATGCTCCTAGCACTTTCATGCGCTTAATGAATGAAGTTCTTAGACCTTTCATTGGAATCTTTGTTGTTGTCTACTTTGATGATATTCTTATATACAGCAAATCCATGAATGAGCATTTAGATCACTTGCGTGCTGTTTTTGATGCTTTGCGTGCTGCTCACTTGTTTGGTAACATGGAAAAATGCACTTTTTGCACGCAACGTGTTTCGTTTCTTGGATATGTTGTCACTTCGCAGGGAATTGAGGTAGATGGCAACAAGGTGGACGCCATACAAAGTTGGCCTCAACCGACGACGGTTACACAGGTTCGCAGTTTTCTTGGTCTTGCAGGTTTCTATCGTCGTTTTGTGAAGGATTTTAGCACCATCGCTGCACCGTTGCACGAGTTGACCAAGAAGGGTGCGCCATTTGAGTGGGGTGCACCACAAGAATTTGCCTTCACCACTTTAAAGGAACGGTTAACCCATGCTCCTCTCTTGCAATTGCCTAATTTTGATAAAGTGTTTGAATTGGAATGTGATGCTAGTGGAATTGGTTTGGGTGCTGTTTTGTTGCAAGATCATAAACCCATTGCTTATTTTAGTGAGAAGTTAAGTGGTGCTGCTCTTAAATATTCCACTTATGATAAAGAACTTTATGCTTTAGTGAGAACTTTGCAAACATGGCAGCATTATTTATGGCCTCGCGAGTTTATTATTCATTCTGATCATGAGGCTTTGAAACATATTAGAACCCAAACTAATCTGAACCGTCGTCATGCTAAATGGGTTGAATTCATTGAATCTTTTCCGTACATCATTAAACATAAAAACGGGAAGGAAAATGTGATTGCTGATGCTTTGTCTCGTCGTTATACGATGCTGTCCCAACTAGACTTTAAAATTTTTGGTTTGCAAGCTTTGAAAGATCAATATGTGAATGATGCTGATTTTCATGATATTATGGTGCATTGTAAGGATGGCAAACCTTGGGGCAAATTTCATATGCAGGATGGGTTCCTCGTTTCGTGCTAACAAGCTGTGTATTCCAGCTTGGTTCGGTTCGTCTTTTGTTGTTGCAGGAGGCGCATGGAGGTGGTCTTATGGGTCACTTTGGCGTTTTCAAGACACATGAGGTGTTGGCTGACCACTTCTTTTGGCCACGGATGCGCCGTGATGTTGAGCGCCTTGTTGCACGCTGTACTACATGTCGAAGGCTAAGTCTCGTTTGGGTAATCATGGTTTGTATATGCCCTTGCCAGCCCCTCTTCTCCTTGGCATGATATTTCGATGGATTTTGTTTTGGGATTGCCTAGAACTAAGAAGGGGAGGGACAGTATTTTTGTGGTTGTTGATCGCTTCTCTAAAATGGCTCACTTTATACCATGTCATAAAACCGATGATGCCTCCAATATTGCTGCATTGTTCTTTAGCGAGATTGTTAGATTGCATGGAATTCCTAAAACAATTGTCTCCGATCGTGATGCTAAGTTTCTTAGTCATTTTTGGCGTTCTCTTTGGAATAAACTAGGAACTAAGCTGCTGTTTAGTACTACTTGTCATCCTCAAACCGATGGGCAAACCGAGGTAGTAAATAGAACTTTGTCTCGCTATGCTTAGAGCTGTTCTTGATAAAAATTTGAGACGTTGGGAAGATTGTTTACCTCATGTTGAATTTGCTTATAATCGTGCTACACATTCTACCACCAAGATGTGTCCTTTTGAGGTTGTTTATGGCTATGTTCCTAGGGCACCTATTGATTTGTTTGCTATTGATGCCGAAGATGAACCAAATGTTGATGCTCTTGCTCATATTGATCACATGAAACAATTGCATGAAGAAACCCAACAGAACATTGCTGTTGCTAATAAAAAGTATCAAGTTGCTGGTAGTAAAGGTCGAAAACATGTTTCTTTTGAACCTGGTGATTTGGTTTGGTTGCACTTGCGTAAAGATAGATTTCCAACTTTGCGTCGTTCTAAATTGATGCCTCGTGCTGCTGGTCCTTTTAAAGTGCTAACCAAGATTAACGATAATGCTTATGTTCTTGACTTGCCCATGGAGTTTGGTGTTTCCACGAGTTTTAATGTTGCAGATTTGAAACCATACTTGGGCGAGGATGATGAGTTGCCGTCGAGGACGACTTCACTTCAAGAAGGGGAGGATGATGAGGACATCAACGACGTACATACGACGACGAACGACGACGAACGAACGACGACGAACGACGACGCCCCACTCCAAGCCGGTGCGCCTCCCCAAGCCGCGCCCCTCTAGTGGGCCGTCAAGATGGAAGCCCTATCATCAAGACGACGTATTCCGGTCCGATTACTCGGGCCCGTGCAAGAGAATTGAGCTTCGTCATACCGTTAAAGAACTTTGGGCCGTAAGACTAGAGGATGGGCCAACAAGAGGCCCATATGGGAGACTAGGGTTGGGCACCGGCCGCGCTACAGCACCCACGGGTACCGTTCACGCGCCGCCCCCTCCCCCCTATTTAGATAGAGACTCTCTTTTATTTCGTACTTGAGTTTTGTTTTAGTATTAGCCTAGCTATACATTCCGTCCCTTCGACGTTGAATTCAGAACTCCACCTTCGTGCAATACATCGATTGCTCGCCTCTTATTCTTGCTTGTTCTTCGATTGCTTGCAAGGATTGATCCTCGTGATCAGTGTTGAATTTGTTTAACCGCAGGTTCAATAACCATCGGAAGTTGGTTCAGCGATTGCATTGGCGCTTCGGGCTTGCTCGTCGTAGTCGGATCGTGAGGGTCAACGTCCACCAATCGAAATTATCTACACTCACCGAAAGATCGGGCGCTCTACACCTATCGGGTAGGAATACAATGCTTGGAGCACCGACGAGTACTTCTCCCTATCATTGAATAAAAGCTTGTTTCACCGGAAAAATGGGTGGTTTTTCTATGACAACCCCCAACCCGCTCATCCCCCTATCGAGCCAAAGTAGCCAAAGACTTGCCTTCCAAAGACATCAAGGACAAACTCAAAGGAGATGAAGAGGTCCTTGCTCTCCTAGCAAGCATCAAACATCCGAAGGAAGTCAAAGGCATCACCACCAAGACGGTCCTCTAGAGTTTCATTGTTCGAGGAGTTCAGCCATTGAAAAGGCAAGAGCATCCAACATGGTCTTTCAATGAGGATATCGCTAATCCATTGGACGGAACACCTCTTCCCGATGTAGAGCGGTTAGAAAAGCGTATAAAGAAGATGCTCCAGCCTGGGCAGGATTTAACAGGATGCCAAAGGGTGGGTCCGACATTCGATACGTCAAATCCTCGAGACCCCGTAAGTATTCTCCTTCTTCTTGAGCTCCAATATTTTTGTTCATCATACCATTATTCATATATTGTTATTGAATGCGAGAGAACGGACAACTATAGAAGTCATCCCCCACTTCCCCCAATGACACCGGGGAGAAGATTACGAGACCAACACCGCTCCTCTTACTCGTTCAAGCCGGTCCGCCTCCCCCACTCGACTCAAGGGACTTCGGACCGGTCATTTCTTCTCCCGACAGGGGCAACTCCAAAAATCTCCAAGTTTGGAAAAGTTGTCCAAGCCCCCGAGACAAGAAAACGTGCTACCGCACCGACCATAGGCAAGTCGACGACAATCCCTACTTCCGTACCGAGGCGACACTCGTATGGAAGCACGAAACTTGAAGACCGGTGCAAAGAGCAAGAGGCCGTTGAGAGAGATCGTCAGGCCGCTCTAGCCGCATTCGAAGGCTGCCGCTGCTGGAGGGTCTCAAGAAACCTCCCAATTAACGGATTCTCTTGTAAACATTCCCAAGAAGTCTCGGTATGGCACTCGGACCGGTTCTTCGAGGAGTGCTACAGGAGGATCCATTCCTGCGCCACAAGTCCAATCAGCGGCAAAAAGGAGTGCAGAGGGTTTAAGTTGGGAGACTCAAGGTCCCCCAAAAAAGAGCAAGACCTCCTTCGACTTTAAGAAAGCCACTTCGTAAGTCTTCCGCAACACTCATGCATTCTTCGTCGCTTTCATCTAAGTCTTGTAATGTATTTAATTCTTCCGCAGAATTTTTTCCAATCTCCAAGCTAGTATAGCTAGCTTGTTGAGAAACAAACCTTCTATCCCCGCCACGACAGGTGGCACATCCTCAATTTCTGCTCCTTCACCCTCGTCATCGAAAAATCTTCTAAAGTCGGGAGTGCAGCAACGAGAAAGGAAATCCCCGCTACCTCTTCCGAAGATCAATCCTCCAAAGCGGTCGAAGAGCGGGTCGTCATTGATGTCGACGACCCACCATAAGCTACTCTGTTCCGGGCCGCGCCCGAACTCCCACCGGGACCGGTCCGGATCGAGGAAATTCCCCGCCGGGCTAGGACTACCCGTAAGGCTCCAAGGGCTCCTAGACTTGCCAAGATGATCATAGGAGATGTAGAAGTTGATAGTTCGAGCGGAGCAAGGAGATTCACGACTACGACTCAATGAGATTCTCTTCAAGTGCCTTCTTAATTTATTCTCATTATAATCGACTCTTTGTTTCTTCTTCCATGTTCTTCTCAAAAACTACGAGGCCAAGAGTGCGATCATCGCCCGTCTTGAGTAAGAACTTCATCAAAATCAAGAGCGGTTGATTGAACTTGAATCTCGGACCACCGGTCCGAAGTCCAAAGAAGCCGATCCGCTAAAGAGGAAAACAAATCTGTTGAATACTCATCGAATGATGGTGGATCGCCGGCAAGAGATCATCAAACTCCGGAAAGAAATCCAAAGTAAGCTTTCAATTTTAACGTCAAATTCTTTAATTAACTTTTTATCCTTCCGACCACTCTTGTCTGCTGTAGCACCCGAAAATCTTGTTGCCGCTTATAAAAAGCTGGAAGAAATTCTTTCGGAGAAGCAACTGCTCAAGAACAAGCTCTTCAGGAAGGCTCTCGGATTGAAGAACAAGCAGGCAGCTCGAATTGGAGAACCGGAAGGCGAGCTTACGCCAAGGATAACATTCTAGCACAGTACTCTACGCTCCAACAAGATGCTTGAAGCCGACAATGCCCGCTTGAAAGCCGAGCTAGCTGAAGCACTCGGAAGCGATCAAAAGGGCACAGACGGAGAAGGAAAGCGCTCTAAGGATCTGCACACGAGTCCGCTCGGCTTGCTCTCAAAGCAAAAGAGCATGAAATTCAATGTCTGCTGAAGATCGAGACCAAGCCGAGGGAGTCTAATGTCAACATCAAAGGCAGGTTTAGGGTGCGGACATTAGACATAGACGTAAGTTGCTTCTTTCCTATTTTCATTTAAGAAACTCCTTTTTAATACCAGTCTGCACCGATAACCTTTCATTATACTTTTGCGTCTTCTTCGAGCTTGCTGCAGCAAGCATGTCGACGCTTGAGTATCTTAACGGAGGTCAACCCGTTGACCACGACTACCTGGACCGTCCCTAGGAGGATCGGAGAGCACTCTAAGATGGTTGCCACATCGGGAGGAGGACACATCGCTGCAATAATCTAGTCTTGGACTCCGGTCGAAGACTGCGATTTCAACTTCATCGGAGAAGGTGCTCATCCAAATACAATCGAAGACCGGTTTAATGAGTTGAAAAATTCACTCATTGGTACCGTTTCTGAACCGATCGAAGATGTTCCTCTAGATCCAACGGGTGTCCCTCTAAATGAAGCCGCGAGCATTCCCCGCTCTGGATCAAGATGCTCAAGATGCCGCTGCCGCCTCTAGACAAACAATAGAAGATGAGTTCGAAGATCTTGACATAGATTTATTACTCTCGTCCTCTTATTCTAAAGACACACTTGATGATCAGCTGGTAGAAGGCCCCAAGACCAAAGATACCGGTGATTCCAGTGGACTCGCCTGATAGCTACTTTCGTAGTACCAGTCTTCTTATTTGTTACACAAACAATCTTATCATAGTACGTTGTAATATAAATTTTTATCCTTATGCTAAAATTCTTAATGTCTTCTCTTTTCTTTTAATACTGGTTATAATAAATGCTCCTTCTCATTCCTACTAGTGAAATTCGATACCTAAGCAACTATGGCTATTTCATCTCGGTGACTATGATTGAATACTGGTTCTAATCAACACAGGTCACAATGCATAGCAAGTAGCTTACTTTAACGCAATCGTGCTATATATAAAAAACAACCAGTCTTTAAGGTTTGAGATCACATAAAATCACAGATCGCTCTTAAAATAGCAGCCTACGGACCAAGTATTCAAAAGAGATGCTTAAAATTTCCCTTCCTAAATACACCGATCGAAGCTGAAAATAACAACAATCAATCTCATAGATCGCTCTTAATGCAGCGAGTCCTTTGACTAAATGACTGGTTCTAATATTTAGGAATATCATAATATCACTGATCGCTCTTAATACAGCAGCCCCCGACTCGATAAGGTAATTCAAAATTAAAATATCGAGACACAAGAAACACGAACACATTTATATCGGATATAAAGAATACTTTATTATATTATGGAGAAAATTACAAAAAAATCTTTAAGTATAAAAACGACGAAGTTGATCAATATTCCAAGAATTTGGAATATCCTCTTCCTCCAAGATCATAAGCCTATAAGCCCCTGGTCCGGAAACCGATTTAACCACAAAAGGTCCTTCGTAGACCGGCGATAACTTATGTCTGTTCTTATTGGATCGAATCTTCCAAAGCACCAAATCTCCTACTTGAAATTCCCGCGTGCTCACATCGCGATCATGATATCGACGCAGCCTCCGATGATACTTAGTCTGCTTGAATCAAAGCTTGATCTCGTAACTCTTCCGCGGCAATCAACTCGACTTGGCGTTGATCTTTATACTTCTCTTCATCATAATATCTCACTCTAGCTGATACCATATTCACTTCGTAGGCAACATGGCTTCGGATCCATATACCGGAGAAAAAGGAGACCGTCCCGTAGCCCGGCTAACGCCGGTACGTAATCCCCAAAGCACCTGGGCCAATTCCTTAACCCACCGTCCCGCATACGGCTTCAAGTGGTAAAAAATTCTAGGTTTAAGACCGGTTAAAATCATTCCATTGGCTCGCTGCACTTGTCCATTACTCGCGGATGTGAAACCAAAGAATACCGTATTTTAACTCCTAGACTTTCAGCATAATCCTTGAAAAATTCTGAAGTAAATTGAGGCCCATTGTGCGGGACACCAAAACGTACGAAGATATTCTGCAAAAACTTGATCGCCCAAGCGGTGGTCGTACTGGTGACGACTTCCGCTTCAATCCACTTGGAGAATTTATCAACTACCACAAAAATGTGTGTAAACCCTCCTGGTGCCTTTTTGAATGGTCCAACAATATCCAATCCCCGAGTTGAAAAAGGCCAAGTCATCGAATTATCTCGTAATTCATGAGCCCGAGCATGAGGTCGTCGAGCGAAGAATTGACATCCTTGGCAATTTTTAACTACCTTATGCGCATCATCGGTAGCGATGGGCCATTAAAAACCCTGTCTCAACACATTCCCGACTAGCATCTTTGAAGAAGCATGATTGCCACAAATCCCCTTATGAATATCTTCAAGCAACTGAACACCATCGAGACTGATATGCACTTCATCAAAATATTAACTCCACGTCGGTAAAGTTCTCCTTCAAGAATCAAGTAACTTCGTGCCCGGACCTCCAGTCTTTGCTTCTCAACCTTGTCTTCCGAATTTTATTAGATCGCAAGTACTCAAGATACGGGGTACGCCAATCGGAATCCATGATCATAACCTCGAGTAACCGAGCCCCTTGTTGTAAGATCGCCTCCTCGGTCGTTGCTTCTAAGACCGCTTCCTCGGTCTTGGCCTCCAAGACCGCTTCCTCGACCTTGGCTTCCAAGACCGCTTCCTCGACCTCTATCTCTTTAATAGTAGCTTTGCAATCCATCTTAATGGATGGCTTATTCAATACCCGAAGAAAAACACCAGGCGGAACCGCCTCTCTCGAGGATCCCAATCCGGCTAACTCATCCGCGAGTAGAATTATTTCCGCGCGAGTATGTGAGAAAACCGCAGGCCATCGAACTTGTCTTCAAGCTTTCTTACCTCTTGTCGGTAAGCTATCATATGATCATCATGAGATCCCATACTTTGTTAACTTGAATGATTACAAGCATCGAATCCCCGTATATACCTAATCGCCCGACTCCTAACGAAACAACCACCCAAAGTCCATGAAGCAAAGCCTCGTACTCCACGAGTGTTATTTGAAGCGCTAAAATGCATTTGCAATACATATCTCGGTGGCTCTTCCTGTGGGGTAAGAAGTACAACCCCATCCCCCGTGCCTAAAAGCTGCGGGGACCCATCAAAAAACATCTCCCAATACTCCAAAGTCCGAATCGCCTGCGGGACTTGCGTCTCTAGCCATTCGATAATAAAATCAGCTAAAGCTTGTCCTTTAATAGCTGTTCGCGAAGAAAAAGTAATCTCATATTGTCCAAGTTCTATAGCCCATTTGGCAACTTGGCCAACCGCCTCTCGATTACGTACGATATCCCCAATAGCAAACCTAGTCTTGACCTCGATGGGATGCGCTTGAAAATAATGCTTTAATTTCCGAGAGGTTATCACTACATCATATATCAATTTCCGTAACTAGAGATATCGTATTCGAGAGTCGATAAGGACCTCACTTACAAAGTATACCGGATGCTTGCACTAATTGCAGATTCCTTCCTCCGTCCGGTCAACTCGCTAACACCGTGCTCACAACATGAGTAGTCTGCAGATATATATAATTGAATGGTTTCGTCGAGTTCCGGAGATACTAAAACCGGCGGATTATCGAGATATCCCTTGAGTTGGTCAAACGCGGCTTGCGCCTCATCTCGTCCACTCAAACTTATCCTGCTTCTTGAGCGGTTTAAAGAACGGAAGGCCCCTGTTCCCAGTCTTGAAATGAATCGGCTAAGTGCAACCATACATCCAGATCAACTTCGTACATCCTTCAAATAGCTTGGAGGTTTCATGTTAACGATCGTCCGAATTTTTCTCGGATTAGCTTCAATACCTCGCCACGATACCAAATATCCCAGTAATTTTCCGGAACGAACTCCAAGCACACATTTTTCGGGATTAAGTTTCATGGAAAAACTCCGCAGATCATCGGAGGTCTCTCGCCGAGTCGAGAGAAGATCCTCGACTTTCGGGATTTCATCACTATGTCATCAACATAAGCTTCTGCGTTCCTTCCAAGTTGCGAATCCAGACAGCGTTGCATGCCACGCTGGTATGTGGCGCCTGGATTCTTTAATCCAAAGTTCTATGTTTGACTTAAGTTGTATGAAACTAGAAAAGAAGATGTATCATTTTGTGAATGATGTATATTTGTACTTTATCAAAGTGATGTGAAAAATTTCTGACAAGTTTGTGGGCCGAAAATATGCTGCCATTTCAGTTTCTAGAAGTTTTTTTTTACCAAATTTCGATTTATTAAAATTATTTTGAGATTCTTTTGAGATTGAAGATTGAATTATCCGTGGAAATAACTCCTCTTCGTCGCATCTGTTTGGGACATGGGCTATTGTGCGACTTATGAGCCTAGATATAAACTTTTAATATTTTTTGAATCTTATTTGAGGTAGTTATAGTTCAATTTGGAATTACTTTCGATAAACACACATACATTTATTTAAACCATAAAAAATAGTTAATCAATTTAAAAAATTTTGAGACTCGACAACAAGTTTCATACAGTCTAGTTCATGTTGAAAAATATTGTGAGCATATTAGATAATTTCATTTGCATATTTATTCATAATGTGCAATTTAATTAGTTCAAATTGAAAAAAGCAAAATAATGGGCCAAATGGGCCCAAATCTTCAAATCAGCTTACCTAAGAAGACATTGCTTTACACTATACCGTTGGATTAACACATCAACGATTGATATCGTTCTGAATTCAGAACGTTGCTATAAAAGAAACCTTAAACAGTTTCTCCTCTCATTCCTTCTTCCCACAACACCCGCCGCCAGCCTCCATCTCGCTCTGTCCTTGCCGCTTCCTGCTTCCCTCTCCCCTCTCCCCCACGGGCGAGCACGCCAAGTTTGCTGCCGTCTCCGGCACCGGCCAGGTGCGACTGCTTCGACTGAGGAGGCGGTCTGATCTAGCATCGACGAGGCCGGATCCGGCGAGGACATGGCCGAGCTCCTCCTCTTCCTCGCTGGTGGCAGGGCCATGGGCAAGGCTCTCCTCGGCGGCAGCAGGAGGGAAGAGAACGTGCGCCCACGACCGACATGCTCCCTAGGGCCGTGCCGCGTTCTCGAGGTGCCGAGGCTGAGGGATTTCACGCAGGTGGAGATATGAATGGCGACACGGGGTTCAAGCCGGATTTGTTTACTCCTTCCATGTTGATTTGAGTTGTATCAATGCTCTTTGATTAGTGCACCGGCCTATTGAACTCGGGCATTTCTCATCTAATGTGCATATTCCTGTTGCAGTCCGAAGCCAACTTCTTCAGCAGATTGTCGCATCCGAACCTGGTGAAACTCCTTGGATAATCCGAAGAGGACAGGGAGCTTCTCCAAAGGCCGCGTGGAGAACCATCTGTTCAGGAGTAAGTAGTAGCATTTTTCCATTGTACTGAACTTATTTTTAGAAATTTTGATTACCTGTCCGAGGCCATTCAGTTAGACACCATACGATTGACCAATTGTTTCTGCAATTTAGTACATTTCTCTTTCTTCTAGCTTTCCTCACTTGAGTACCTGAGTGCATCTTGTCCAAAGATACAGTGTTAAGTGTTGTGGCAAATCTCGCCCTCTAGAAGCATACTTATTTGAATTTAACTTTAGGCACAAAAACTAAACCTCGTGTCCTCTATCTGAATGCTCTGAATGAACCTTGACAAGTTTAAGAATACTCCCTTGCACTACAAGCGATGCACATTAGTCATGGTGCAGTGCACATTAGTCATGGCCTAGTGCACATTTTGTGCAATAATCAAGTGACTTGTGATAGCCCTTCCTTCTGACGAAAGAAAATTTCTTAAGTATATGTGGCAATGAGGTAGATTAATGAAGTTGTTTTCTGCTTCTCCGATAGTGACGTTTATTTGTGGACACCTACTCCGGTAGACAATGTACATATGAAGTGAAGAATTTCAGAGACTTGTTTTAAGTACTAAGTGTCATTTATCTTTTACTCTTTGTTGTCTGCACTAACATAAGTGTAAGCAAATTTTATTGCACCATGCAAATGTCTATTTTTTCACATTTCAGGGCAGAGGAAGTAGTCATGTTGGTGATAGAGTTTTCAAGCTGTCTTTGACCATGTGTGAGCAGGTAGTTTCAGCACCAATGCAAATGTTTTAATTTGTTACATGATCATTGCCTCAACTGTTCAAATTCCAGTTGAGATCTGTTTATTACCTCTTAGCAATAAGTTGCTTTTTTCCGATGTTTCCTTTGTAGGTTCGATGGTGCAAACTGTGTGAAAGTGCAATTAATAGTACCTGAACTGAACATACTCTTGACAGCATTTTTTTATTTTTTTTATTTGTTAGACCTTCATACTCTTTGAATATCTGGATATGTATACCTAAGATAAATTTGTGGATATGTATGTCTTTGTGGCTATCTATTCAGATAAATTTATGGATACGTATGTCTGAAATTTGTTGCCCTGAAATCAGTTACATGGGCCTGAAAATTCCGATGTTGTTCTGGTAGGCCTGAAAATGTTCTAGAAAAAGAGAACTTTATTTTCCTTCAAATGAGTAGGTCGAAATGTAAAATGGGCTAGTTGGAAAAAAATTGGCTTAAAAATAATGGGCCGTCATATATTAGTGGGTCAAAGAGACATGAGCCTTTGAATTTAATGGGCCAAAACGAAAGCAAAATGAAATAGATGATGGTTCAGAAATAAATAACAAAAAAACAAGTGGGCCAAAAGTTAGTGTGCTGAAAATGAAGCAGACCGTCACGTCAACTTCACGTCGGTGCCATGTCATTCCGTGTGTAATGGATTATGACAAAAATCAAGTGTCATAAATATTTATGACGATTTCAGAGCTGTCATAGAGATCTATGACGTTTTGGTGAATTGTCATAAATTTATGACAAAAAATGAAGAACTGTCATGGAAGGTATTTAGTTACACACATTCCGTGACGATGTGATTTTCGTCATAAATTTGTCATAGAAGGTTATTTGTGATGATTTTCCAAGGATTTATGATTTTATTAATACGTCATAGCGGGCAAGAATTGTTGTAGTGTTCTATGATTGTGATTAGTCAAATTAATGAAGTATGGGATGCTCATGATGATAATATGATGGCATATAGACAGGAAGTTCGGAAGCTTGAGGATAATTTTGATGGTCTGCGTTTTTCTCATATATTACGCGAAAATAATTCTACTGCAGATGAGTTAACCGGATCGGGTTGTTCAAGGCGAGCGGTACCTCCTGGGATATTTCTTCAAGTTTTAAGCAAACCATCTATTAAGATGGCTAAAAAAAATTACAAATACGAAGTAAAGATCGGAGCTGCAGTCTTGGGAGAAAAGACTGGAGACGCGGTCTTGGAAGAAAAAACCGGTGAGGCGGTCTTACAACATAAGATTGAAAAGGTGGCTCTAGATGGAATACAAGTAGCGAGGAGAAGGTTCATTGCCCGAAGTTATGATGGTAGATTCGATCGGCGAACCCAATATCTTGAATATTTACGGTCCGGTAAAGCGCTAGAAGACGAGGTCGAACGACGGAGGCTGGAGATCGAGCCGGGAACTATTTGCTTATTGAAGATGAGTTTGTCGGTGAGGAGTCGACATTTTGATGAAATGTGTATCGGTTTCGATGGAATTCACATGTTAGAGGAAATTTACAAGGGAATTTGTGGAAAGCATGCTTCGTCATAGACTCTAGGAGGAAAGGTGTTCGGACAAGAATTGTATTGGCCTACGGCGATCGATGAGTAGTTCAAACTTGTCAAGGATATCAATTTTTTACACGACAACCCCATACCCATAGGTCACGAGTTTGTTGGCCTACGACAGTCCATGAGTAGTTCAAACTTGGCCCTTTGTGACCTGGGGGCTAGATATTGTTGGACCGTTTAAGAAGGCACCGGGGGCTTCACTCATATCTTTGTGGAAGTTGATAAATTCTCCAAATGGATAGAAGGCGAGGCCGTTACTAGTACAACTACTGCTCGAGCGATCAAATTTTTGCAGAATATATTTTTTCGGTTTGGAATACCGTTGCATAATTACGAATAATGGACCGCAATTTACTTCTGAATTCTTCAAGGATTATGGTGAGAGCTTGGGAATCAAAATACATTATGCTTCCGTATCACATCCGCGAGTAATAGGCAAGTAGAGCGTGCGAATGGTATGATCCTAACCGGTCTTATACCTAGAGTTTTTTACCGCTTAAAACCATACGCTGGAAAATGGAAAGGGTTACCTTGGGTGTTATGGGGGCTACGCACAAATGTAAGTCGTGCCACGGTGTCACACGCCTATCCCGAAAGATGGATTAGTGTGATACGGATCGCCTCGGGAGATGATTGACGAAACAACCA
Source organism: Chloris gayana (assembly GCA_031894775.1). NCBI lineage: Eukaryota > Viridiplantae > Streptophyta > Magnoliopsida > Poales > Poaceae > Chloris > Chloris gayana. The sequence continues at coordinate 495,315 of JAUNZO010001928.1, forward strand.
TGCATAGCATCACAATAATAAACATACACGATTTGCAAACTTACATAATTAAGTCTCGAATTACAACATTGAGTTCCAAATAAAAGATACATTAGGTTCACAATTTAAGTTACATAACCATGATCTTTGTTCGAAATAAAGTGTAGAAGCGATTACATAACGCGACGATACATAGAGAGCTTATGTGAACCATGTCGGCCTAGGCCACGGCTCACTCCTTATGGGTCGGAGAGCTAGGAACCCACTCGATGGTCCACTCTTTGGGCTCCTCTCCATCTTACACAACCTTACCACAACAATCACAATACCGGCTTGCAGGAATCCCGAAAATACACATGTAGTGGCAAAGCACTGAGTATCTAGCATACTCTGCAAGTCTTACCCGATCAAATTGGCCATCTAAGACCGACACCTAGATGCATGGGGTATTACCGGGTTTACTTGGCATCTGCATAAAAACAACACCTAGCTACTTCGGTTTGCACTTTTACGATCAGCCAAATTAATGGGGTTGTTGCATAAGAGAAACTTTAGTGAGCATACTAAGCAATACAAGAGTTTGCAATACAAAGTAATATCAATATAAAGCAGCGAGTATCTCATTCTTTTGCTCTTACTAAACATTGTAAACTGTTCAAAACAAGTGGTACTCCTTAACCGATAGGAAACGGCGATAATTATTGAATTATTAATCCTGCAGGAAAGACCCAAATGCACGACATACGCATCATTTAAGAACACGTATGGCCACTTGTTGACGGTCGTTACGACCAATTTCGACCGTCAATTAGTCAAATAAATGAGAAGGACTAGGCATGTCTTACACGCATTTTACTTAGAAATAACCTAGTTCCACTTGTACCTCTAGATTTTTAGTGTGCGGGTGGATAATGATGAATTCCGGGCCCCGAGGCGACAAATCAACACTTTTACAAAACTTCCACTTCGCCGCGAGAATCAACTCCAAGATAAAAGGCCAATGACCACGAAATACAACACAAAGAAGGCCACAAGCACCTGGATCAAAGACCAACATCCGGTGGGGAGCCAATCGCCAAAGCCCGACCCAGGAGGGGCCGGGACCGGTTCGGCCGAACCCACCGGGGTGGTTCGGCCGAACCGGTCCGGTGGCCCCCCGGCCCACTTTTCTCCGGCGGTTTGCCCACCGCCTCCGGAGGTCGGTTCCACGCGCATTAAATACCACCGACCTACGAAACCGCCTCCGGGAGCCGACCTTTCAAGCCTATATAAGGAGGGGTACCCCCCTCCTTAACACACACAACAACACAAGGATCATTCTCTCCTCACATTAGAAGTTTAGAGGCTTTCTAGGTAGTGCTAGGCTTAGTAGTGGGCTGCCTCATTGCTCCCAAGGTCTTGTGGAGAATTGGGTATAGCTCTTGTATCCTCTCTTTGTAAGACTTGATCTTTTATATATGGAATACTTCCGTTTATATCCTTGTCATGAGCTTGACAGAGTAGTCATGATCTTGCTTGATCGTTCATCGTTCGTTCATATGAGTTCATCGTTCGTTCTTCGTTCTTCATTAATAGAAGATGAACACATATCGAATGTTCTTCGTTCGTTCATACTTGATCATCGATTACTCTTGATCTTACTTGGTTGATTGCCGTTCGTCGCTCATTCTTGAGCGACGAACGCCTTTGCATGACTTAGTGCTAGCTTTGATCCTTTCGTCTGGCTTATGCTAGTTAGACTAGTGTTCTTATGAATAGGCTTCGGGTTCATCGTCCCGCAAGGGTGCTCTAGATTTACCACCATATCGATCCGTAGGATTGGGGTGCCTCGAGGGATCTAGAGTTGTGGTTAGTAATGCCGGCATGGTGCTGGGGTTATCTACCCACCTTTGAATGTGCTTCGTGTCCCACGGTTTGTAGAGGTAGGTGACAAGAAGTGACAGCCTTGTCATCCAAAGTAATCCTCCACGTTCGGGCATGGCATAGGAGTCTAAAAGGCCGGAGTCGCGAGGCGGACTTCGCGTAAGACGGATCTCCCGATGATGCCTAGGCATTAGACGCTTGCTTGCGCTTGCATGATCTTGGATGTTAGGTAGAAGCTGCGCACTCATATGAATGTTGTATCATTAGGAGTAGTGGTCTCGCTAGTCTAGTTTAGCTTTATCTAGGATTGCCTCTATCCCTTTTATTAGAGAATGCATTGCCTTGGTGTGTGTCACACTATCCTCAATTTATTGCTCCTAACCCCTGCATTGGAATGTGATTACTTCATCACTCTTTTGTAACACCATGAGCATAAGTACTCTTATCAACCATGTCTTCCTTTGGGAAAATATAAATACGATACCCTTGAATACTCTCGGGTGAAATGCTACAACGGGTTATCCGTCCGCTTGCGGATATTCATGACCCACCTTATAATACATATCTAGTACTTGTACTTGGATGTGGATTATTTGGTTAAATAGTGCAAGTGACTTAAACCCTTGGCTCTCCCACGGTCACGTGTTTCTTTCCGCGTGACCTTAAGAGATGCCAACAAGCATTTCTGGCGCCGTTGCCGGGGAAGACATTGGTTAATAAGAATACAATGAATGTTCATGATTACACTTGATGATGATTTAATCATTACCTTTGCAGAGCTAACCTTGATCTGTTTTCTCTTCAATGTGAAAACAGGATAGTGCATGCGTGGATTCAACTTGCCGAAAAACTTCGTTGATAATCCCGAGGCTCTTGCGAGAAAGACTCGACCTCGCGTCGTTGTCTCTCCTCAAGAACCCACGACAAGCGAGCCCGCATCTTCCGCACCATCAACCTCAACACTCATGGCTGAAAGGACCCTTCGTGACTACTCTGCGCCCTCCGTCGCCAATGTGCCCATTGGGCCCAACGTCGACGTCGGTGCCGCAGGACTTGACATCAAGTCCAGCCTCATCACTATGGTGCAAGCCATTCCCTTTTGTGGAAAGGCCTCCGAGGACGCCAACTCTCATCTCCAACGGTTCCTGGAGATATGCAACACATCGGCCACGGCGGAGTCAACCAAGATGCTATCGGACTTCGCCTGTTTCCCCTATCCCTCCTTGGGAAGGCGAAACAGGTGGTTTTATGCCAATCGTGCAAGCATTGACACTTGGGACAAATGTTCCACGGCGTTCCTCGCCAAGTTTTTCCCGATGGGTAAAACCAATGCCCTTCGTGGAAGAATTGCAAGTTTCCGAGCAAGCGACAAATGAATCCATGCCCGAGGCATGGGAAAGGCTTCAAGAATACATTCGGCCTGCCCTCACCATGGGATGGAGGAATGGCTCATTCTTCAACACTTCTACAACGGGTTGACACCAACAACCCATGGACATATGGATGCCGCTGCTGGAGGAGCCTTCTTCTCCAAAACCGTTGCCCAAGCAAAAGAACTCATAGAGAAGATGGTCTCCAATCAAGGGTGGAGCGATGATCGACTCCAAACACGCTCAAGAGGCGTACACCCTGTCAAGGAGGTGGACATGCTTGTCCGCCAAGGTTGACCTCCTCATAAAACGCTTGGATGAACACAACGCAAATGGTGGTGTTCATGCATTGGACTCACACATGACGTGTGAGGAATGCGGGAACACCGGCCACATGGGGAAGGATTGCCCCCATACCCATGAAGAAGCATTCTACATGAACAACAACAACGGGTATCGTCCAAACGGAGGACAAGGGTACAACCAAAACCGACCATCATATCAAGGAGGTAACAATTTTTCTCGGCTTTAACAATAATCAGCCTTCCTTGAAAGATTTGGTTTATGGCCAAGCTAAAATCAACGAATCTATCAACAAAAAGCTTGCTGCCAACGACAAAGTCTTAGAAAACATAATCGCACAAATAGAAGGTTTCTCCTCTCGCTTTCAAAAATCAGCTGAGCTTTAATAAAATGATTGAAACCCAAGTTGCTCAGCTAGCTGCTCTTATTCCTGGTTCTAATTCGGGAAGATCCCGGGCAACCCGAGTCTTCTTTGGAAAATGTTAATGCGGTTACCACGAGGGAGGAAAATCCACTCGGGATCCGCCATATCCTAACCATGCAGCAAAGAAGAACGAGAACGAACCGGAGGAGGAAAGCCCTTCTACTACCAAAGAAAAAGAAGAAGAACCGAAGCCAAGTGACGGGAAGAATGGAATTGAATTTCAAGACACAAGCTTCTTGCCATTCCCTCACGAAACAGGAAGCCAAAGGAGGATGAACAATTTGCTCGATTCGTCGAGACCATCCGAAGGATTCATGTCAACGTGCCATTATTGGACATGGTGCAGGTGCCCACATATGCACGTTACCTTAAAGACATCCTCAACAACAAGAGACCATTACCCAATGAGGAAATGGTCAAGCTCACGAAGAGTGTAGCGCAGCTATACTCAATCGGCTTCGAAAAGAAGAAGGACCCTGGCTGCCCCACAATATCATGTTCCATTGGGGCACACCACTTCGACCAAGCCTTATGTGATCTTGGGGCAAGCGTCGGCGTGATGCCCAAAGAAGTCTTTGATCGTTTGAGCTACACAACCTTGACTCCTACACCAATGAGGTTGCAATTGGCGGACTCTTCGGTCCGCTACCCCGCGGGAATAGCCGAAGACGTGCCGGTAAAAATTCGAGGCAACTTCATACCGGTGGACTTTGTGGTGCTTGAGATGGATATTGACAAGAACACGCCCTCATTTTGGGACGTCCCTTCCTCGAGCATCGCGAACGCCCAAATTGATGTTGGGAATGGAGAAATCCGATTCCACATCAATGGGAAGGAGGAAAAGTTTGAGTTTCAACCAAGAAAAGAACAATGCTCAATGATCAAGATCAAGTATGGGCCAAATCCCTCAAACATCCGTGAAGTTGAAGTGACACCAAGAAAGACGGATAGTCTCGTCGCCTTTTGGAAGCAACTTGACAAAATTGAGAATCCGTCATGGTACCAACCCAAGAAGCCCGCAACGAGCAAGGCCGGGATTATGGGCCAAGAAGCCGATCCTTCAAGACACAAAGCCACCTACATCAACAAAGACCAACCAAGTGTGGCAAGTGAAGAAGGTGCAGCCATCTTCATCCTCCTCTCCAGGGAAAGGGCCCGCACCACAAGGATGAAAAGAAATGGAGAAGTCCTCGCTCGCCGGACTTAAAATGGCGAAGCCCCGGCCGACAGGATAAATCGGTATTATCTTTCGATTTCTTTTTGATTTTGTTTTCCACCACATGCATTTAAAAACCTCCCTGCATACTCTATTTTACCACAAGAAAATTTTCATTTCATTTATTTGGATTTTCCGCCAGACATATTCGATATTTTTTCACTCGCCATGCATATAAAATTTGAAAACCAAAATCCTTTTACGTCCAAATTTTCCTACTTTTGTTTGAAACTTTTGGACAACCCTTGTATCCTTATACAAAACCCAAAAAAACAATTTTGCATGTTGGAATTCTCTCCAACACTTTTTCTCGAGATTTGATTTTTCAAATAAAGTTGAATTTGAGGCAACTTTCTTTGGATTTCTTATTGAGCAAATATTTCGAGGAATATCCGGACGTAGCAACCATGGTCAATGATCATTTGGCCGTTGGGGGCTATGGGCCAAAAGGGGGAGCAAGAGGGACCCACGACGAGCCGGCCGAACCCACCTCCTTGGTTCGGCCGAATCGCTATGACCGTTGCTCGGTCTGTCTTTTTCCAACGGTCATATGCCCCTTCTAACGTTCAAAAACGGCTACTTCGTGAGCTATAAGTAGAGGTGTCCGGGCCAGAACTCTCTCCCCTCTCACACTATCATTTCCACTCCTCACTCACTTCATTCTCATTGCTCTCAAGTTTTCCATTGCCCTCACTTGCTCATTGCCTAAAAGTTCTGCAGAAATCTTTTGTTCTTGGTGTGCTTTCTAGTTTTTGGTTTGAGTTGTTTTTGTTTGGTTTTCTCGAGTTGCGCTTTCTTGCTCACATGAACAACCGACGGTGTCGCCAATTTGATTTTTTTCCTCACATAACCCGTTCGGAGTTGTTGTTCTTGTGTTCTTGCTCTCTTTGTGTGCAGCCATGACCGGTGCCAAGAAGCTGTTCGGGTCAATCAAGAGGTCCTTGAGCTCACGCTCAAGTTCAAGCTCTTCACGTCGAAGCACCCGCGCACGCCCCGTAGTCGAGTCACCGCCAAGTTCACCACCACAAGTCGAGGAAGAAGGGCAAGAGGGCAACATCGAGCATCGTCTCCTCACCGACACCGACCTCGACTTAGTGGGCGAGTACGAGACGCACACCTACACGCTTCTCCAACACCGCCTCTTTGCTCCTACGCGAGCATTTGACACGGAGCTGCTGCACAAAATAGGTATGGATGCTGAATTTGCGCAAGTATTTAAAGCCTTAGGGTGGACAGATTTTGCTAGTGTAGATGAGCCGGGTTCCCGCTTGCTTACACTTCAGTTTTTATGCACCCTACGAACGATAGATGAAGGAATTTCTTTTCGGTTTTTCCGTGAATCCTACCGTTTGACTTGGAAAGAACTTAGCACTCTTCTTGGCTTTAATACTCGCTGCAATACCGACTTGGATGGTGCCCTTCCTCGGTTTTCAAAGCATGCTTTTTGGGAGAGGATTACGGGTCTTCCTAGTTGCGTGCGACCTAGAACTAATCACATCCATCATCCTACCTTGCGTTTTATGCACATGTGGATTGCTATCACTCTTTTTCCAAGGAGTGATATTCGAATTGTGCGCGAGGATGAGCTAAAAATTCTTTTTGCTGCGGTTGATAAAATTAAGATTGCTCCCGTAAAAGCCATGATTCGCCAATGGATAGAAAATCTTGGGACGATAGGACCAATTGAATGTACCTCTTTAGTGACACGAATTGCCATGCGGGTGGGAGCTTTACATGATGCTAATGTTGAATACCTTGCTACACCTCGCTCTCTTATAAATAAAGATTATCTTATTCAAGGTCACTCTCTTAAGAATGGTCCGAACGATTCCCTCATATATTATTTTGTGGGATATACAAACGAGGTGCGGTTACCTAACCCGGACCTTCGTTTGTATACTCTCAAAAATCTAACCATTGAGCTCCAAGAAGCGGAGCGGTCTCGCAGGAGTGTATCTTCTCGCAGGGGGCGCACAGATCGGAACAGCCATCTACCTCCGAGATGCCCACACCGCAGCCCACGGCTCATGGCGGGCCGGGGTACAGCCACCCCGGGCTTTCTCCCGGTGGGTACCCAGCCCCGCCACCTCACATGGCCGGGGATCGGCGTGGCAAACTCCGGGATATGGCCCGGGGCTGTTTTCTCCACAACAACAATGGGAGGAACACTCCACCGACTCCGGATCAGCCCAAGGCTACAACTTTGAGCAGGAGATGAACAACCTCTCCTCACAAATGGGAAGTCTCCAAACCACGGCGGAAGACACCGAGTATGCGCTCAACCAACACATCTTGCAAACTCATCAATGGCAAGAGCGCACCGACACCCAGCTCACCACCCTCACCAACATGACGGAGCAACAACGATCCGATCTTTTGGCTTACTTCCGTCACATGGGGTTCATTCCACCAAACCCATGAGCAAGAACAAGCTTGGGGGGCAGCACCCTCGCTAAGGTATCATGTATCGCAACTTGTATCCTTTTTTGTCTCTTGTTTTTGCTTGTTCTTGCCTCTCATATGAAAAACAAAATAAAAATGATAAAACTAAAAAGAACAAAAAGAAGTAGCTTAGTTTCCTTTTATGCGCTGCAAGTATGCTGCTAGTCTTTCTATGTTGAGATGATGAATAGTTGCTCTATTTTATTTCTCTCCATGTGCCTAGTTTATAATTTAGAACTCTCCTAGTTTTGAGTTTGTTGGCTGGCAAAAACTTGCTTAGAACCTGAAACTTGTGGGCTGCACATGCTTGAGCTGCACCTAAGTTGTTGTGAGATGATGATATGGTAAAAAGAGCTGCTATGATCTTGTCCTAAGTTGAACTTGAAATCTCCGGAATTTTGTTCCCAAAAAATTGCAAAATCTATAAGTTCCCAAGTGATGATAAATTCCTACCAAAGCCATATGCACATTTCCTTTGAAAACCTTACTCATTTGCTACTTGTTACTTCATTGAGCTTTATCAAAATTGTGTGACCCTAGTGAGATGCTTTTCATACTCTCATGATCAAGATCACGTACACATTCCACCTCATATGCTACACTTCTACACCGGAAGTTAGCAACATGTCATGCCATCCACCAAAATAAAGACACTCCTCACATTTTATCACCTCTCTTAAAATATCAAAAGAAGGCATGGCTATGCAAAAGAAAAAGAAAATAAGGCTCACAAAAGATGAGCATGAGAAAAAGAAAAAAAAAAAAAAAAAAAAAGCTGCTCTCATTTCGAGCATGGAAAAAGAAAGAAGAAAAGATAGCCATGCCCAAAATCCAAAATAAAAAGAGGTGAAACAAAAAAAAAGGAGTAGTCACATACACCACCACCATCATTTTCACACTTGCACATCTTGATCTACGATTGTATGACTTGCTATCTCCGTGGATCCACTCTTTTGGTTTTGCAAAATATGAATGCAAGTATGCCTCATTTCATATCCTACCTTGAGCTCCACAAAAGCCTATTAGATGTAGGATGAGGCAATACACATGCCTTGGTGAGGAATACAAACACCACTAGAGCGATTCGAGAGTATCACTTGTGGAACGTGGTTTTACTTGAAAAAAAAAAAAAAAAAATCCTTTGAAAACTTCCGGAGAATAAAAAGCAAGACAAGGGAAGAGAAAATAAATGCTCTATACACCGTTCTCTCTCTCAACCGCCCAAGGTAAAGTGAAAAGCACAAAGCCCCATGAGGACTAAGGGGAAGGGTGAGTTACCATTGCCAACTTATTTAACTCAAGGATGAGTATCTTTGTTATACACTTGGTACCTTTGAGAAGTAGGCATTATAGCAACCCCCGATCAACAACCTAAAGTTCTACTACTTGCTCGGGACGAGCAAGGGGTAAGCTTGGGGGACTTGTTGACGGTCGTTACGACCAATTTCGACCGTCAATTAGTCAAATAAATGAGAAGGACTAGGCATGTCTTACACGCATTTTACTTAGAAATAACCTAGTTCCACTTGTACCTCTAGATTTTTAGTGTGCAGGTGGATAATGATGAATTCCGGGCCCCGAGGCGACAAATCAACACTTTTACAAAACTTCCACTTCGCCGCGAGAATCAACTCCAAGATAAAAGGCCAATGACCACGAAATACAACACAAAGAAGGCCACAAGCACCTGGATCAAAGACCAACATCCAGGTGGGGAGCCAATCGCCAAAGCCCAGCCCAGGAGGGGCCGGGACCGGTTCGGCCGAACCCACCAGGGTGGTTCGGCCGAACCGGTCCGGTGGCCCCCCGGCCCACTTTTCTCCGGCGGTTTGCCCACCGCCTCCGGAGGTCGGTTCCACGCGCATTAAATACCACCGACCTACGAAACCGCCTCCAGGAGCCGACCTTTCAAGCCTATATAAGGAGGGGTACCCCCCTCCTTAACACACACAACAACACAAGGATCATTCTCTCCTCACATTAGAAGTTTAGAGGCTTTCTAGGTAGTGCTAGGCTTAGTAGTGGGCTGCCTCATTGCTCCCAAGGTCTTGTGGAGAATTGGGTATAGCTCTGGTATCCTCTCTTTGTAAGACTTGATCTTTTATATATGGAATACTTCCGTTTATATCCTTGTCATGAGCTTGACAGAGTAGTCATGATCTTGCTTGATCGTTCATCGTTCGTTCTTCGTTCTTCATTAATAGAAGATGAACACATATCGAATGTTCTTCGTTCGTTCATACTTGATCATCGATTACTCTTGATCTTACTTGGTTGATTGCCGTTCGTCGCTCATTCTTGAGCGACGAACGCCTTTGCATGACTTAGTGCTAGCTTTGATCCTTTCGTCCGGCTTATGCTAGTTAGACTAGTGTTCTTATGAATAGGCTTCGGGTTCATCGTCCCGCAAGGGTGCTCTAGATTTACCACCATATCGATCCGTAGGATTGGGGTGCCTCGAGGGATCTAGAGTTGTGGTTAGTAATGCCGGCATGGTGCTGGGGTTATCTACCCACCTTTGAATGTGCTTCGTGTCCCACGGTTTGTAGAGGTAGGTGACAAGAAGTGACAGCCTTGTCATCCAAAGTAATCCTCCACGTTCGGGCATGGCATAGGAGTCTAAAAGGCCGGAGTCGCGAGGCGGACCTCGCGTAAGACGGATCTCCCGATGATGCCTAGGCATTAGACGCTTGCTTGCGCTTGCATGATCTTGGATGTTAGGTAGAAGCTGCGCACTCATATGAATGTTGTATCATTAGGAGTAGTGGTCTGCTAGTCTAGTTTAGCTTTATCTAGGATTGCCTCTATCCCTTTTATTAGAGAATGCATTGCCTTGGTGTGTGTCACACTATCCTCAATTTATTGCTCCTAACCCCTGCATTGGAATGTGATTACTTCATCACTCTTTTGTAACACCATGAGCATAAGTACTCTTATCAACCATGTCTTCCTTTGGGAAAATATAAATACGATACCCTTGAATACTCTCGGGTGAAATGCTACAACGGGTTATCCGTCCGCTTGCGGATATTCATGACCCACCTTATAATACATATCTAGTACTTGTACTTGGATGTGGATTATTTGGTTAAATAGTGCAAGTGACTTAAACCCTTGGCTCTCCCGCGGTCACGTGTTTCTTTCCGCGTGACCTTAAGAGATGCCAACAGCCACCATTCGTGAGTTCATCATAAAGCAAATCACGGGGCCACCGACCCCGAGTACACGTCCCCCTTGCGACCCGTTCGACAACGTGTCCAAGGCTTAACCCGTGTAGTCTCCAACGGTCCTCAACCCGTGCAACCACCATGCCATACACATCACCTCCGGGTCGGTGAGATATCCGGCCCACTTTACAATTCACAAGCTACATAGGTTTACCAACCCCATAAGAAAGGTATGCAAGTGCTACACAACTCAAACTTGTTCGCGGAGTTACAATGGGGTGTTCTTAATTTTACCAAATTATCATAGTCAAGTGTAGCATAGGCAATATGTGAGTGTCCCATTCTATTATTGACTCCATAAGCATAGCATAGCATTTCTATCGTCGAAATGACACATAATCTACATAGGACGTATAGGGAAATTTATACAAGTGGATTTCCAATCAATTCCGACAACGTAAATGCACATTCATCATCCTTAATATAGTGATAAAAGAAAGCATTTTGAAATAATAGGAATGCACCGGGGCTCTCCTTGGGAGTGATCGAACTTAGCACTAGCTTCACAAGTGTTGAGATTAGCAACGACTTCTTCCGGTGAGATTAATTCGACGTCGTCACCTATGGAATGAAATGTAATGCATAAGCAATGAGAATACAGGGTCAATGGTAATGATGATGCATGGGTGCTGTTTTGTATGGGTGTTATATGCATAATTTAGTAAAGTCAAATTCGGGGGACTAATAACATGCATGAACATATAACCCTTACGTATTTAATGGAGTTAAATTAAATTACCATTTGTAGACATAACATAGGCAAAGCAATGTTTTAAGCAAATGACATGAGGGTTGTGGTCAAACATGGTGGTTCAGATTTAAAATGATTAGCAAAGTTTTAAATGGGGATCAAATGCAATTAGGGTTAGGGGGGGGGTGAGGGGAGTTCTATTGTCGCATGTGATAACGACGCGATAACACAATTAGGAAAACACTTACATAATTAACACATGTGTAATATTAATGGAAACTTCCTACCAATCTGACCATTATGGACTAAGTAACATTATAGAGAGTGAACATTAACACAAACATGCCAATATAAGAGCATAATCTAATAACTAAAATGCTGAAATTGACAATTTCTTGATTTAAACAAACTGACAGCAAAATAATTATTTAGATCGCTCCAAACTAAACATGGGATTTTGTGCAAGTGAGCAGGGCTATGAAGATTAGATTTACCAAGTTTCATGCCAAAATAAATTATACATAATTAATACGAAATTAATTACAGAAAATGCAATTAATGCCTTAGCTTGCAAAATATGCAATGAAATTGTTATGTTTCTATGTAGGATGCTCAAGGATACCAAGATACATGATTTGGCCAAGTGGCATCTCCATTGGACTTTTATTTTAAAAGTTATGGATTAAATGAATTTACAAGGGTTGCACTTTAACATTTTTGGAAAAATACAAAAATAACTAAAATATACAAGATCATGTTACGTTTCAGAAAGTACAGGTTCTCAGGATTCGAAAACATTTTAGTTTGCAACTTTTGGATTTCTAAATCAAAAGTTATAAATTTTTCAAAGTGGAATAAAACTTTGCATAAATTACGAAATTGCCACTAGGCATTTTAAATGGAGCTGAGGGCGTGCGTGGCCGAGCGTCGCCGGAAGCGGCCTGAGCTCGTCGGCGTTCACGCCGCAGGGCGTTGCGGTGCGGCAGAGAGGACGGAAGGGGGCCCTAGGCGTGTGTCTCGACGCGGGGAGCATGCGCATGGGGTGGTTGGGCCCGGGCGGCGGCCGGAGCATCCGTGGCCACGGGCATGCGGCGGGGCGACCTTTGGCACCGCCGTGCGCGGCGTACGGGGGACGAGAGGGGCCAAGCTTTGGGCAAAAGATCTGCCTCACCTTGGGGAAGGGCGACGCCCGGATGAGTGGGCGGGACGCGGACGGGAGGAGTGGCTCGACGGGAGCGAGTGCGACGGCGGCGGTTGATTCTCTCCAAAATCCGTAGGGGCGGCTGCACGTGAGTGGAAATCAAAGTTAGGGGGGGGGGGAGGGTCAAGGGAAGTGCTGCGCACTTGATTGAAGGAAAGGCGGGGAGAAACGGGGCTTGCCTAGGCGGAGGAGCGCGCGGCGCGGCCATGGCGGCGGGCACGGCCGCCATTGTCCTCCGGACAATGAGCTCGATTTGCTTTTCACATTTTTAAATCTGTAGTTTGAAAAGAATTTTGAAACCCAGGTTCTCTTGCTCTAAAAATGAGACCAAAAATACGAGAGGGGTTCCTAAAGTTATGGTCTACAACTTTTGTTTTGGGTCAAAGAAGGAGCAATCCTCTAAAGAAGGAGCGATTAGGAAGATCGAGGCCGCGAAGAAACAATGATTTGAAAACTAACTATTAGGAATCCTCTATTCCCCATGGAGTTTGGCTAGGAGTGGGGGCACTCCGGTTCGGAATGGGTTGCGGGGAAAGATACCCATCGAGAACCGCTTCATTGAGAAATGCTTCGGTAATCTTGCTATTACCCAAATCTTGTATGCCAAAAGGAAGTTGACTGCAGGGAACGGCGAATGAGGAAGAAGGATTGGAGGCAGATTTCTTCTTGCCCATCTTGAAGGACGAAAAAAGGAAATCGGAGATTGGTTTATGTGGAAAGGAAGAGATATGATCGTAATGTCCAAAGAACAAGGATGTGTGATGGGCGCGTATGGAGCTTCGGGAATGAGTTTGACCTAGGTCGACCCTTCGTTTTCTTTAATAGATACCCGAGCTGGGCTCGAGAGCTGGAATGTTAGTGGACCGTTTTTTACAGCCCGATAAACTTAGCATTAAAGATTTATGTCTTGATTGTGCAATTATGACCTAACGGTCATAAGGATAAGTCAACATGATTATTACAATCATGAAATTTTCAGATCATTGGATTAATACGAGTGCCGAATTTAATTATTTGGCGGTATGAAAGAGTTAGATCGAAGATAATTTTCATCTTGCCTAACTCAATTTTAATGGATGCCTTAGGCTATGGGTGTTAATCATCCGGCTGATTATAGTCATTGGAGACTCGAGTCGATGTGAGAATATAGGGAACAAAGCTGGTCCGATCAACCAGGATTTTGCTTCTTAGTTAAAATTAACTAAGTACATTAAAGTTAAGACTGATTTAAGCGGTGCAGTTACACCAATATGGGTATGAATCTTTAAAGGATATGCGGCATGACTAGTTCGACCGGTCTCGAAAAATATGTTCTTGGCAGAAATTGCTTGAGAGGAATGTGATTTGATGGGAAATAATAAAGCATAGTCTCTCAAGAAAGACTCTTGCATTATTTGCGATCCTCAAATGATACAAGAGTCGGGGTCTATACCTAATTAGGTGCACTCGACCGGTGCACCGTGTGCAAGAGCGGTCTGCAGAGATCTCAAGAAGTGGAAAATAATGGAAATTGAAAGGAATGGTCCGTAGAAATTCCATATTGAAGGAAATAACGAAGAATCAACTAGTGGACTCTTGCATTATTTGAAAGGAGTTCAAATGATCCAAGAGTCGGGGGCTATACCCAATTGGGTGGACCTAACCGGCGCACTAGAAGGAAAATACTTTTGTTTTTGCACACCTAATTAGGTGGTATGGAGGATAAAATACCATTTTTTGGCTTTTTAAAGCGTTGTTGACGGTCGTTACGGACCAATTTCGACCGTCAATTAGTCAAATAAATGAGAAGGACTAGGCATGTCTTACACGCATTTTACTTAGAAATAACCTAGTTCCACTTGTACCTCTAGATTTTTAGTGTGCAGGTGGATAATGATGAATTCCAGGCCCCGAGGCGACAAATCAACACTTTTACAAAACTTCCATTTCGCCGCGGGAATCAACTCCAAGATAAAAGGCCAATGACCACGAAATCCAACACAAAGAAGGCCACAAGCAAGCGGAACAAAGACCAACATCCAGTGGGGGAGCCAACTGCCAAAGCCCAGCCCAGGAGGGGCCAGGACCGGTTCGGCCGAACCCACCAGGGTGGTTCGGCCGAACCGGTCCGGTGGCCCCCTAGCCCACTTTTCTCCGGCGGTTTGCCCACCGCCTCCGGAGGTCGGTTCCACGCGCATTAAATGCCACCGACCTACGAAACCGCCTCCAGGAGCCGACCTTTCAAGCCTATATAAGGAGGGGTACCCCCCTCCTTAACACACACACAACAACACAAGGATCATTCTCTCCTCACATTAGAAGTTTAGAGGCTTTCTAGGTAGTGCTAGGCTTAGTAGTGGGCTGCCTCATTGCTCCCAAGGTCTTGTGGAGAATTGGGTATAGCTCTTGTATCCTCTCTTTGTAAGACTTGATCTTTTATATATGGAATACTTTCGTTTATATCCTTGTCATGAGCTTGACAGAGTAGTCATGATCTTGCTTGATCGTTCATCGTTCGTTCATATGAGTTCATCGTTCGTTCTTCGTTCTTCATTAATAGAAGATGAACACATATCGAATGTTCTTCGTTCGTTCATACTTGATCATCGATTACTCTTGATCTTACTTGGTTGATTGCCGTTCGTCGCTCATTCTTGAGCGACGAACGCCTTTGCATGACTTAGTGCTAGCTTTGATCCTTTCGTCCGGCTTATGCTAGTTAGACTAGTGTTCTTATGAATAGGCTTCGGGTTCATCGTCCCGCAAGGGTGCTCTAGATTTACCACCATGTCGATCCGTAGGATTGGGGTGCCTCGAGGGATCTAGAGTTGTGGTTAGTGACGCCGGCATGGTGCTCGGGGTTATCTACCCACCTTTGAATGTGCTTCGTGTCCCACGGTTTGTAGAGGTAGGTGACAAGAAGTGACAGCCTTGTCATCCAAAGTAATCCTCCACGTTCGGGCATGGCATAGGAGTCTAAAAGGCCGGAGTCGCGAGGCGGACCTCGCGTAAGACGGATCTCCCGATGATGCCTAGGCATTAGACGCTTGCTTGCGCTTGCATGATCTTGGATGTTAGGTAGAAGCTGCGCACTCATATGAATGTTGTATCATTAGGAGTAGTGGTCTGCTAGTCTAGTTTAGCTTTATCTAGGATTGCCTCTATCCCTTTTATTAGAGAATGCATTGCCTTGGTGTGTGTCACACTATCCTCAATTTATTGCTCCTAACCCCTGCATTGGAATGTGATTACTTCATCACTCTTTTGTAACACCATGAGCATAAGTACTCTTATCAACCACGTCTTCCTTTGGGAAAATATAAATACGATACCCTTGAATACTCTCGGGTGAAATGCTACAACGGGTTATCCGTCCGCTTGCGGATATTCATGACCCACCTTATAATACATATCTAGTACTTGTACTTGGATGTGGATTATTTGGTTAAATAGTGCAAGTGACTTAAACCCTTGGCTCTCCCGCGGTCACGTGTTTCTTTCCGCGTGACCTTAAGAGATGCCAACAAGCATTTCTGGCGCCGTTGCTGGGGAAGACATTGGTTAATAAGAATACAATGAATGTTCATGATTACACTTGATGATGATTTAATCATTACCTTTGCAGAGCTAACCTTGATCTGTTTTCTCTTCAATGTGAAAACAGGATAGTGCATGCGTGGATTCAACTTGCCGAAAAACTTCGTTGATAATCCCGAGTCTCTTGCGAGAAAGACTCGACCTCGCGTCGTTGTTTCTCCTCAAGAACCCACGACAAGCGAGCCCGCATCTTCCGCACCATCAACCTCAACACTCATGGCTGAAAGGACCCTTCGTGACTACTCGCGCCCTCCGTCGCCAATGTGCCCATTGGGCCCAACGTCGACGCTGGTGCCGCAGGACTTGACATCAAGTCCAGCCTCATCACTATGGTGCAAGCCATTCCCTTTTGTGGAAAGGCCTCCGAGGACGCCAACTCTCATCTCCAACAGTTCCTGGAGATATGCAACACATCAGCCACGGCCGGAGTCAACCAAGATGCTATCGGACTTCGCCTGTTTCCCCTATCCCTCCTTGGGAAGGCGAAACAGTGGTTTTATGCCAATCGTGCAAGCATTGACACTTGGGACAAATGTTCCACGGCGTTCCTCGCCAAGTTTTTCCCGATGGGTAAAACCAATGCCCTTCGTGGAAGAATTGCAAGTTTCCAGCAAGCGACAAATGAATCCATGCCCGAGGCATGGGAAAGGCTTCAAGAATACATTCTGGCCTGCCCTCACCATGGGATGGAGGAATGGCTCATTCTTCAACACTTCTACAACGGGTTGACACCAACAACCCGTGGACATATGGATGCCGCTGCTGGAGGAGCCTTCTTCTCCAAAACCGTTGCCCAAGCAAAAGAACTCATAGAGAAGATGGTCTCCAATCAAGGGTGGAGCGATGATCGACTCCAAACACGCTCAAGAGGCGTACACCCTGTCAAGGAGGTGGACATGCTGTCCGCCAAGGTTGACCTCCTCATAAAACGCTTGGATGAACACAACGCAAATGGTGGTGTTCATGCATTGGACTCACACATGACGTGTGAGGAATGCGGGAACACCGGCCACATGGGGAAGGATTGCCCCCATACCCATGAAGAAGCATTCTACATGAACAACAACAACGGGTATCGTCCAAACGGAGGACAAGGGTACAACCAAAACCGACCATCATATCAAGGAGGTAACAATTTTTCTGGCTTTAACAATAATCAGCCTTCCTTGAAAGATTTGGTTTATGGCCAAGCTAAAATCAACGAATCTATCAACAAAAAGCTTGCTGCCAACGACAAAGTCTTAGAAAACATAACCGCACAAATAGAAGGTTTCTCCTCTCGCTTTCAAAAATCAGCTGAGCTTTAATAAAATGATTGAAACCCAAGTTGCTCAGCTAGCTGCTCTTATTCCTGGTTCTAATTCGGGAAGATCCCGGGGCAACCCGAGTCTTCTTTGGAAAATGTTAATGCGGTTACCACGAGGGAGGAAAATCCACTCGGGATCCGCCATATCCTAACCATGCAGCAAAGAAGAACAGGAACGAACCGGAGGAGGAAAGCCCTTCTACTACCAAAGAAAAAGAAGAAGAACCGAAGCCAAGTGACGGGAAGAATGGAATTGAATTTCAAGACACAAGCTTCTTGCCATTCCCTCACGAAACAGGAAGCCAAAGGAGGATGAACAATTTGCTCGATTCGTCGAGACCATCCGAAGGATTCATGTCAACGTGCCATTGTTGGACATGGTGCAGGTGCCCACATATGCACGTTACCTTAAAGACATCCTCAACAACAAGAGACCATTACCCAACGAGGAAATGGTCAAGCTCACGAGAGGAGTGTAGCGCAGCTATACTCAATCGGCTTCCGAGAAAAGAAGAAGGACCCTGGCTGCCCCACAATATCATGTTCCATTGGGGCACACCACTTCGACCAAGCCTTATGTGATCTTGGGGCAAGCGTCGGCATGATGCCCAAAGAAGTCTTTGATCGTTTGAGCTACACAACCTTGACTCCTACACCAATGAGGTTGCAATTGGCAGACTCTTCGGTCCGCTACCCCGCGGGAATAGCCGAAGACGTGCCAGTAAAAATTCGAGGCAACTTCATACCGGTGGACTTTGTGGTGCTTGAGATGGATATTGACAAGAACACGCCCCTCATTTTGGGACGTCCCTTCCTCAGTACCGCAAACGCCCAAATTGATGTTGGGAATGGAGAAATCCGATTCCACATCAATGGGAAGGAGGAAAAGTTTGAGTTTCAACCAAGAAAAGAACAATGCTCAATGATCAAGATCAAGTATGGGCCAAATCCCTCAAACATCCGTGAAGTTGAAGTGACGCCAAGAAAGACGGATAGTCTCATCGCCTTTTGGAAGCAACTTGACAAAATTGAGAATCCGTCATGGTACCAACCCAAGAAGCCTGCAACAGCAAGGCCGGGATTATGGGCCAAGAAGCCGGTCCTTCAAGACACAAAGCCACCTACATCAACAAAGACCAACCAAGTGTGGCAAGTGAAGAAGGTGCAGCCATCTTCATCCTCCTCTCCAGGGAAAGGGCCTGCACCACAAGGATGAAAAGAAATGGAGAAGTCCTCGCTCGCCGGACTTAAAATGGCGAAGCCCCGGCCAACAGGATAAATCGGCATTATCTTTCGATTTCTTTTTGATTTTGTTTTCCACCACATGCATTAAAAAAAAAAAAAATAATAATAATAATAATAAAAACCTCCCTGCATACTCTATTTTATCACAAGAAAATTTTCATTTCATTTATTTGGATTTTCCGCCAGCATATTCGATTTTTTTTCACTCGCCATGCATATAAAATTTGAAAACCAAAATCCTTTTACGTCCAAATTTTCCTACTTTTGTTTGAAACTTTTGGACAACCCTTGTATCCTTATACAAAACCCAAAAACAATTTTGCATGTTGGAATTTTCTCCAACACTTTTTCTCGAGATTTGATTTTTCGAATAAAGTTGAATTTGAGGCAACTTTCTTTGGATTTCTTATTGAGCAAATATTTCCGAGGAATAACTGGACGTAGCAACCATGGTCAATGATCATTTGGCCGTTGGGGGCTATGGGCCAAAAGGGGGAGCAAGAGGGACCCACAGCAGGCCGGCCGAACCCACCTCCTTGGTTCGGCCGAACCGCTATGACCGTTGCTCGGTCTATCTTTTTTTCCCAACGGTCATATGCCCCTTCTAACGTTCAAAAACGGCTACTTCGTGAGCTATAAGTAGAGGTGGCCGGGCCAGAACTCTCTCCCCCTCTCACACTATCATTTCCACTCCTCACTCACTTCATTCTCATTGCTCTCAAGTTTTCCATTGCCCTCACTTGCTCATTGCCTAAAAGTTCTGCAGAAATCTTTTGTTCTTGGTGTGCTTTCTAGTTTTTGGTTTGATTTGTTTTTGTTTGGTTTTCTCGAGTTGCGATTTCTTGCTCACATGAACAACCGACGGTGTCGCCAATTTGATTTTCCCTCACATAACCCGTTCGGAGTTGTTGTTCTTGTGTTCTTGCTCTCTTTGTGTGCAGCCATGACCGGTGCCAAGAAGCAGTTCGGGTCGATCAAGAGGTCCTTGAGCTCACGCTCAAGTTCAAGCTCTTCACGTCGAAGCACCCGCGCACGCCCCGTAGTCGAGTCACCGCCAAGTTCACCACCACAAGTCGAGGAAGAAGGGCAAGAGGGCAACATCGAGCATCGTCTCCTCACCGACACCGACCTCGACTTAGTGGGCGAGTACGAGACGCACACCTACACGCTTCTCCAACACCGCCTCTTTGCTCCTACGCGAGCATTTGACACGGAGCTGCTGCACAAAATAGGTATGGATGCTGAATTTGCTCAAGTATTTAAAGCCTTAGGGTGGACAGATTTTGCTAGTGTAGATGAGCCGGGTTCCCGCTTGCTTGCACTTCAGTTTTTATGCACCCTACGAACGGTAGATGAAGGAATTTCTTTTCGGTTTTTCCGTGAATCCTACCGTTTGACTTGGAAAGAACTTAGCACTCTTCTTGGCTTTAATACTCGCTGCAATACCGACTTGGATGGTGCCCTTCCTCAGTTTTCAAAGCATGCTTTTTGGGAGAGGATTACGGGTCTTCCTAGTTGCGTGCGACCTAGAGCTAATCACATCCATCATCCTACCTTGCGTTTTATGCACATGTGGATTGCTATCACTCTTTTTCCAAGGAGTGATATTCGAATTGTGCGCGAGGATGAGCTAAAAATTCTTTTTGCTGCGGTTGATAAGATTAAGATTGCTCCCGTGAAAGCCATGATTCGCCAATGGATAGAAAATCTTGGGACGATAGGACCAATTGAATGTACCTCTTTAGTGACACGAATTGCCATGCGGGTGGGAGCTTTACATGATGCTAATGTTGAATACCTTGCTACACCTCGCTCTCTTATAAATAAAGATTATCTTATTCAAGGTCACTCTCTTAAGAATGGTCCGAACGATTCCCTCATATATTATTTTGTGGGATATACAAACGAGTTCCGGTTACCTAACCCGGACCTTCGTTTGTATACTCTCAAAAATCTAACCATTGAGCTCCAAGAAGCGGAGCGGTCTCGTAGGAATGTATCTTCTCGCAGGGGGCGCACAGATCGGAACAGCCATCTACCTCCGAGATGCCCACACCGCAGCCCACGGCTCATGGCGGGCCGGGGTACAGCCACCCCGGGCTTTCTCCCGGTGGGTACCCAGCCCCGCCACCTCACATGGCCGGGGGATCGGCGTGGCAAACTCCGGGATATGGCCCGGGGCTGTTTTCTCCACAACAACAATGGGAGGAACACTCCACCGACTCCGGATCAGCCCAAGGCTACAACTTTGAGCAGGAGATGAACAACCTCTCCTCACAAATGGGAAGACTCCAAACCACGGCGGAAGACACCGAGTATGCGCTCAACCAACACATCTTGCAAACTCATCAATGGCAAGAGCGCACCGACACCCAGCTCACCGCCCTCACCAACATGACGGAGCAACAACGAGCCGATCTTTTGGCTTACTTCCGTCACATGGGGTTCATTCCACCAAACCCATGAGCAAGAACAAGCTTTGGGGGGCAGCACCCCTCGCTAAGGTATCATGTATCGCAACTTGTATCCTTTATTGTCTCCTGTTTTTGCTTGTTCTTGCCTCTCATATGAAAAACAAAATAAAAATGATAAAACTAAAAAGAACAAAAAGAAGTAGCTTAGTTTCCTTTTATGCGCTGCAAGTATGTTGCTAGTCTTTCTATGTTGAGATGATGAATAGTTGCTCTTGTTTTATTTCTCTCATGTGCCTAGTTTATAATTTAGAACTCTCCTAGTTTTGAGTTTGTTGGCTAGCAAAACTTGCTTAGAACCTGAAACTTGTGGGCTGCACATGCTTGAGCTGCACCTAAGTTGTTGTGAGATGATGATATGGTAAAAAGAGCTGCTTTGATCTTGTCCTAAGTTGAACTTGAAATCTCCGGAATTTTGTTCCCAAAAATTGCAAAATCTATAAGTTCCCAAGTGATGATAAATTCCTACCAAAGCCATATGCAAATTTCCTTTGAAAACCTTACTCATTTACTACTTGTTACTTCATTGAGCTTTATCAAAATTGTGTGACCCTAGTGAGATGCTTTTCATACTCTCATGATCAAGATCACGTACACATTCCACCTCATATGCTACACTTCTACACCGGAAGTTAGCAACATGTCATGCCATCCACCAAAATAAAGACACTCCTCACATTTTATCACCTCTCTTAAAATATCAAAAGAAGGCATGGCTATGCAAAAGAAAAAGAAAATAAGGCTCACAAAAGATGAGCATGAGAAAAAGAAAAAAAAAAAAAAAGCTGCTCTCATTTCGAGCATGGAAAAAGAAAGAAGAAAAGATAGCCATGCCCAAAATCCAAAATAAAAAGAGGTGAAACAAAAAGAGGAGTAGTCACATACACCACCACCATCATTTTCACACTTGCACATCTTGATCTACGATTGTATGACTTGCTATCTCCATGGATCCACTCTTTTGGTTTTGCAAAATATGAATGCAAGTATGCCTCATTTCATATCCTACCTTGAGCTCCACAAAAGCCTATTAGATGTAGGATGAGGCAATACACATGCCTTGGTGAGGAATACAAACACCACTAGAGCGATTCGAGAGTATCACTTGTGGAACGTGGTTTTACTTGAAAAAAAATCCTTTGAAAACTTCCGGAGAATAAAAAGCAAGACAAGGGAAGAGAAAATAAATGCTCTATACACCGTTCTCTCTCTCAACCGCCCAAGGTAAAGTGAAAAGCACAAAGCCCCATGAGGACTAAGGGGAAGGGTGAGTTACCATTGCCAACTTATTCAACTCAAGGATGAGTATCTTTGTTATACACTTGGTACCTTTGAGAAGTAGGCATTATAGCAACTCCCGATCAACAACCTAAAGTTCCACTACTTGCTCGGGACGAGCAAGGGGTAAGCTTGGGGGGACTTGTTGACGGTCGTTACGGACCAATTTCGACCGTCAATTAGTCAAATAAATGAGAAGGACTAGGCATGTCTTACACGCATTTTCCTGGCTGCACTTAAGAGCAAGAACACAAAAGCGAACTCGAGCACGGGTTATGTTAGTGAAAACCAAATGGATTCCCCGTGGGTTGCCTTTGCAAGGATGTCTTTTTATCGCAACTCAATTTATTGAACAAAAACGAGAAGAGAAGAAAAGGAAAATTTTTTTTTTTTTCTTAAATTCGAGACGGAAAGCCTAAAAGGGTTTGTCTCAAAAATTATTTTTCCTTGAGAATTTTTTTTTTTTTTTTTTCGTGAAAAGAAGAGTTGGAGGATTGCAGGACCCCGATTATGCAACTAAGAAAACCAAAAAGAGAAGAGAAAATCTTTTTCTTGAACTTGGGGCAAAAAATTCCCAGGAAATGCAAGAGTAAGAATTTTGGGGGAAAGAATGCTTGAGTGGAATGAAAGTGAAGGCACCAAGCACTTTGGAAACAAATATAATGAACTGAAGTCCAATTTTGTTGACAACCCTATGATGGCTATATGAAAAATCCAGAGTGAGTTACGCCAAAATTCCTCCAAAATTTTACTCAAAACATTTTCCATAAAAAGTTGCCTCAAACTCATTTTCCAATACCTGTAATCGCATTGTGGTTTGAAAAATCCCAAACAAAAGTTGGAAAGATTCAAACATGCAAACGATGGAAATGCATGTCGAGGGAGAATTAAATATGCAAATGAGATGCATGAATGCGATTGAGGAAATATGCATGTGGAATTGGAAATCAAATATGAGATAACTACCAATTTACCTTTGGCAAGGGCATCATCGTTTTAAGTCCAAGGAGCAAGACTTCTCTCCATTACATTTACCGTGGCGACTTGGTGCTTGATCCTGGAGATGAGGATGCGGACAACTTCTCGTGTTGGGGCTGTAATTGTCTTTTCAAAGCGCTTGTACGAAGCCTTCTTCCTCTTTGCTTCCCTTCTAGGGTGATGTTGGAAGGCTTCTCTTTTTGTTGAGAGCGTGGACTCCACCCTTCACCGATAGCTACCTTCTCAACTAATTTTGTTGCTTCTGCGGCGGTAAGTGAGAAGATGCCCCCTTTGACACGAGAATCAAGATAGTCACGGCATCGTTGTGTCAACCCGTGGTAAAAATCGATCAATATTGTCCAATCGTCCATTCCATGAGCGGGGTATTTTGTCAAATAATCTTGAAGTTTCTCCCATGCTTCGGGAATGGATTCTTCCTGTGCTCTCCAATAATCTGGAATTTGTGCGTGAAGGGCATAGGTTTTGCCTCTTGGAGAGTATTCATCGAGGAATGCTTCGAGCAAGCATCCCAAGTAGTCGAAATACTTGGGTTGGCAAAGAACCATTGTCTTACTTCCCCCGCAAGAGAATAGGGGAACAGACGGAGTCGGATGACATCCTGGTTGACTCCCTCGATGGACAAGGTTTTGCATGCTTTTAGGAATTTATGAAGATGAACTTTTGCGTCCTCCTTGGCCAGTCCATGGAATGGATTGGCCTGCACCATGGTGATTTGGCTGGCTGTAGGCTTGAAGTTTCCGTTTCCGGTGTTGACGTGTGGCCCAATTGCCACACGGTTAACATTGGCAGCGGAGTGTTCGTGGGAAAGCAATCCACCCATAGGTATTGAGCTTGATGGTGCGGATGTAGCTGGCTTGCACTGTCGAGAGTATTCTTGAGGATGGATGACTCGCGGTTCGATCGCCTCAAGGTTACTTGATTTTACGTGTATTGCCTCGATAAGTCAACGCCGGTGGTATACTACCCTGTTTTCACATAAAGAGAAAACAAAGCAAAGGTAGACCTATCTAGACGAGTGGTAGTTAAAAGAAATATAATTATAAACAATGCTAGTGACTCTTCAACCGAGTGCCTTCCCCGACAACGGCGCCGGAAATGCTTGTTGGTATTTCTTACGGTCACGATAAATCCGCAAGCGCACGGAGAATACCGTTGTAGCATTTCACCCGTGAGTATTCAAGGGTATCGTATTTTCCACGGGGAAGGCGGTGGTTTACGAGATAGCAATGTTCATAATCATATGACTAATAAGGTACCAAAGCCTAAATAGGGGTAAGGATAATAATGATAATGGGTAGTAGTGACAACACCACCGGAGCAATCCAATCTAACACTAGAACTAAGCCTAGGCTAAGCGGGGTTAAGGAGAAAGCCGAGATGGGTCCTTATGTACTTCTAATATTCCTGCTCATGCAACACATACAAGTCTAAGCTCTATGTCATCCTGGAACAAGGGGATAACCAGCGAGGGCTGTTACCACCTACGGGCATTCCTTCTACCAGGCAATCAAGGCTATCTACTATAGAACAAGAGGACTAGGCACGGCAGGGCTGTCACCACCTACCGTTACCCTTCATCCGGGACACGTGACACAAGGGCAATTAGATCCCTATGCCGGTCCTACGATCACGTGGCGGTGAAGCAATTAAGTCCTCACCGTCGGATCTTATCCTGTTCGAGCGGACAACCAAACACCCAAAGCGAGTTTATCAATCTAAGCACCATGCTCACATTGCTAAACTGAACTCCCGAAAGAGTACACTTAATCTTGACCGGCCGAATCGGATCAAGTCTTTGGAACATGCAAGACTCGACCCTACGGATCATCAAGTAAATGGGTGAGACATGCCTAACTCTAACCCTACGGATTGACGAGTTATGGGCCATGTCACACATGACTCTAACCCTACGGATCATCAAGTCATTGGCCAAAGCATGTCTCACCTCATCATGCATGAAACGAGTGTAAGGACATACACGAATGAATGAAGGCATGTGAAGCATGAAGCAACCTATCATGACTAGACAATAACCACATAGAAAGCACATGATCATCATACTAGTACAATCATAAGGCATGAGGAACAAAGAAGATAATTCTATTGAGGTGAACCTTGATACTTACTTAATATGAGATGCACGATGAACGAACGAAGAACGAACGAAGAACGATGAACGAACGACGAACGAACTTCTATTATAAGCAAGTATCCTCGAAGTACAAGATTGGGCTAAATCCTCACAAAGAGAGGACAACCCTCTCCTCTACTAAACTCCCCCCCCCCCTCTAATCCTCTACGACCTAGAGACTAGTCTAATGCTAGATGGATTCCTCTTGGTGTCAATGTGTTGTGATCTCTTGAATTGGATGATTGAGAGAGGTAGGGGTGCCCCTTTATTTATAGTCTTGGAAGGTCGGCAACTTGGAGGCGGTTCCTGACGTCGGTGGCATTTAATGCAGGTGGAACCGACCTCCGGACGTCGGTAGTGAACCGCCGGAGAAAGATGGGCCGGTGGGGCCACCACCACGGTTCGGCCGAACCCAAATCCCGAGTCGGCCGAGCCGGGCTGGGCCCACTGGGTCCGGTCTTCTTCGTGGTGGCTCTCCGTGTTGCTTCCCTCCTTGGTCCAGTTGCTAGGGATAGATTTGGAGCCTGTTTCTCTGGATTTTGGGCTGAGAGAGTTGTCTTTTATGTCGGGGAAAGTTAGGCAAGTGCGAAGCCCATGTTTTATGCATACTTGTCCCCGTTTTCATATGGATTGCACCTGCACTCACGAATTCACCAAGACTTGTGGAAATGGTTAGATAAAAGCCCTATGTCTACTCTTGGTGGTGGATATGATTTCAAAAGGTGCATAAAGTTGACGGTAAAAAAGGACCGTAAGGACCGTCAACAAGACCCCCACACTTAGTTCTTTGCTCGTCCTCGAGTAAAGCTAGTGAGCATAAGCGGGAGCATGCTTCTCATGGTATGATGCTAGCATACAAATTATTCCAAGCCATACCTGCACCCGTGAACTTTGATGTGTCTACCATGTAATCTTGGGCGGTTGAGGAACGGAACGGTCATGATTCAAGTCATCATAACTCCCTCTCGCTGAGTAACTCGGGTTTGTGATAGATTTTCAAAAAACATAGCTCATACTCCTCAAATGATCACTCTCAAATCGCTCAATGTTTATGGTTCCTCACCAAGGCATGATTTTCCTCTTTTCTTCCTACTTCTACAAAAGGCTTTATGTGGAGCTTGGTAGGGAATGAAAGAGGGACATACTTGTATCACATATTTTGCTGAACCAAAAGAGTGGATCCATGGAGAATGCAAGTTATACAACCGTGATCAAGATGTGCAAGTGTGTATGAGGGTGGTGTGGTGGTGGAAATTGTACTCCTTTTTGTGTTCATTCTCTCTTTCTCTTTTTGAATGTTCGAGGGGGACATGGCTATGATTCTTTCTTTCTTTTCCTTTCTTTCTTTTCTCTTTTTTTTTTTTTTCATCATGCTCTACTTTTGTATGAGCAGGGATTATTCTTTCTTTTGCATAGCCATGTCTCCTATGATAACTTGAGAGAGAGAGAGAAAAAAGGTAACAATGCTTTTGTGGAGTACTTATTTTGGTGGATGTATGATGGTGGTATTGCTTAACTTCCGAGTGTAGAAGTTTAGCATGTGAGGTGGAGTGTACGTGATCTTGATCAAGAGAGTATGACAAGTTTCTCACTAGGGTCACACAATTTTGATAAAGTTCAATGCAATGACAAGCAGCATATGTGTGTAAGTTTTGCAATGTGATCAACATATGGCTCTGGTGGGAATATAAGATCATCGAGGAGCGTAGAGTTATAGACTTTTGGCAAATTAAATACCCAAGCACTCTATGCGAGAAGAAGCACGATTCATCTCATCCAACCATATCACATTCACCAACAACTTAGATAAACATGGGTTCCTATGATATTGGTGTTCACAAGCAACGAGTGTGCGAAGCGAGGAATAAAGAGTATGCAGGCCAACCAACTAGAAGCATGTATGCTGAGGGATCAACAACGTTCATTTTATTCTTGAGTTAAATTTTAGTGATTGGCTCAAAAGGTTGTTTTAACTCATGAATTGAGGGGGATGGAGTTAGAGAGGTTGTGCAAACCGTCGCTTTAGGTGAAGTGGAGGCCAAGTGGACCATGGGATGTTTGATCGAAACAAAGGTTCGACCCAAATTTGTTTCCTTGTCCCGGGGGCTCCACTTTCTTATGGATTGATCGGTGCGGGTTGTGCATCGTGTTGGTGGGGGAGATCTTGAATGTGTACGTGATGAAGAACTCAAGAGATCTTCCCCCACACTTGTTCTTGAACCTGCTTTATTTATTCAAAACAAACAACAAAAACAAAGCGAAGACAAAGAGGACTCTACCGGGGTTAAAGACCGGGGAGCCTAGATTTATTGATTTAAACTCTAGGTGCCTTATGAGTTTGAAAGAGAAGAAGCACCTAGAGTTTTTTTTTTTTCTTTTTTTTTTTTTAATTATTCTATTTTGATATTTTCAAGGTGGAAGAAAAAGGATACAAGTTGCGATACAAGTTACCTTTGTGGGGGGAGGGAACCTCCCCCACACTTGTTCTTTTGCTCATGGCCCTTGATTTGGGGTTGAACCCAATGTGATTGTGGAAGGCTTTGTGCGGTGTAGCCTTGATGTTGGTGCAGCGTTTTGGTGGGGAGATCTCGAACATGTGCGTGATGGAGGCTTGAGAGATCTCCCCACACTTGTTCTCTCGCACTCGAGAATCCTGCCAAAAACACTATTCCTGCAAGCAATTTCCTCCAACTTGGAGAGGCATGGTTAGCTCTCGGAGCACATACAAACAAGGTCCCGGGTTAGATGACCGGACCCCATTTGTACAGCCGAGGAAGAAAGGCACAAGCAAGTCCTGTGGACCAAGTTTGAGTGCGACCATGGACAAGATAATCCTCGTTGGTAAAAACAACTTGGGTCTTAGTGATATGGAAACATGAAGCGAGTGTAGGTCCAAAGTCGAGGGGTGATATGATAGAACAACGAGGTGCACTCAAGAAGTCCTAATTGCTTGGAAAGTTCTAACCATTCATGCATTGCATAGGGGAGATTTTGATATTTGTTAACCAAGGCAAGAGGATTCGAAGCTCATTCCTCATACAAAAAATGTCTAAGATTGCTTATGAGGAACACAAGTCATGACAAGCCAACAATGCATCAAGCACAAGAAGGGATATGATCCATTGCCAAAGAGCATGCTTGTGAAGGTCAAGAGTTGTAGGCTCAAAGTCCGACAAGCAATGCTTATGAAAGCCTAGTAGAAAGCAAGGATGTGTGCATGAAGGGTGATACTCCCTAAGAAAGAAGCTGGAGGGTAGTACCATTGCCTAACTACTACAAGGATGCATGGGAAATCATGTGGTAGGTAGGTGGGAGTCATACTCATCCACACGAATAAAAACCATATCACCCTTGGGCTTCCAATTATTAGCAAAGAATGTGGCATACCTTCGTTGTGCAGGGATTTCGAATTGGAGTTGCAGGCTTGTACCTTCTTTTTGCACACCAAGACAAGGTTGGTGTCGAAGAGGAGTCTCGACGTGTTGTTTTCATCATAGTCCTCCTCCATGGGATCTTCATGAGGCTCTTCATGCCAACCTTCTCACTTTAGGCATGAGCTCAATGGAGGGGGACGAGTGCGTGTCACGTCGGGGGTGACTTGTGTTTGAACTTGTCACCTTCTTCAACGTGCTCGATGAGCTTGATTATTCGCCTTTTTCCTGGCTGCACTTAAGAGCAAGAACACAAAAGCGAACTCGAGCACGGGTTATGTTAGTGAAAACCAAATGGATTCCCCGTGGGTTGCCTTTGCAAGGATGTCTTTTTATCGCAACTCAATTTATTGAACAAAAACGAGAAGAGAAGAAAAGGAAAATTTTTTTTTTTTCTTAAATTCGAGACGGAAAGCCTAAAAGGGTTTGTCTCAAAAATTATTTTTCCTTGAGAATTTTTTTTTTTTTTTTTTCGTGAAAAGAAGAGTTGGAGGATTGCAGGACCCCGATTATGCAACTAAGAAAACCAAAAAGAGAAGAGAAAATCTTTTTCTTGAACTTGGGGCAAAAAATTCCCGGGAAATGCAAGAGTAAGAATTTTGGGGGAAAGAATGCTTGAGTGGAATGAAAGTGAAGGCACCAAGCACTTTGGAAACAAATATAATGAACTGAAGTCCAATTTTGTTGACAACCCTATGATGGCTATATGAAAAATCCAGAGTGAGTTACGCCAAAATTCCTCCAAAATTTTACTCAAAACATTTTCCATAAAAAGTTGCCTCAAACTCATTTTCCAATACCTGTAATCGCATTGTGGTTTGAAAAATCCCAAACAAAAGTTGGAAAGATTCAAACATGCAAACGATGGAAATGCATGTCGAGGGAGAATTAAATATGCAAATGAGATGCATGAATGCGATTGAGGAAATATGCATGTGGAATTGGAAATCAAATATGAGATAACTACCAATTTACCTTTGGCAAGGGCATCATCGTTTTAAGTCCAAGGAGCAAGACTTCTCTCCATTACATTTACCGTGGCGACTTGGTGCTTGATCCTGGAGATGAGGATGCGGACAACTTCTCGTGTTGGGGCTGTAATTGTCTTTTCAAAGCGCTTGTACGAAGCCTTCTTCCTCTTTGCTTCCCTTCTAGGGTGATGTTGGAAGGCTTCTCTTTTTGTTGAGAGCGTGGACTCCACCCTTCACCGATAGCTACCTTCTCAACTAATTTTGTTGCTTCTGCGGCGGTAAGTGAGAAGATGCCCCCTTTGACACGAGAATCAAGATAGTCACGGCATCGTTGTGTCAACCCGTGGTAAAAATCGATCAATATTGTCCAATCGTCCATTCCATGAGCAGGGTATTTTGTCAAATAATCTTGAAGTTTCTCCCATGCTTCGGGAATGGATTCTTCCTGTGCTCTCCAATAATCTGGAATTTGTGCGTGAAGGGCATAGGTTTTGCCTCTTGGAGAGTATTCATCGAGGAATGCTTCGAGCAAGCATCCCAAGTAGTCGAAATACTTGGGTTGGCAAAGAACCATTGTCTTACTTCCCCCGCAAGAGAATAGGGGAACAGACGGAGTCGGATGACATCCTGGTTGACTCCCTCGATGGACAAGGTTTTGCATGCTTTTAGGAATTTATGAAGATGAACTTTTGCGTCC
Organism: Chloris gayana; assembly: GCA_031894775.1. Classification (NCBI taxonomy): domain Eukaryota; kingdom Viridiplantae; phylum Streptophyta; class Magnoliopsida; order Poales; family Poaceae; genus Chloris; species Chloris gayana. The sequence goes on from JAUNZO010001928.1 coordinate 526,136, forward strand.
TCCTTGGCCAGTCCATGGAATGGATTGGCCTGCACCATGGTGATTTGGCTGGCTGTAGGCTTGAAGTTTCCGTTTCCGGTGTTGACGTGTGGCCCAATTGCCACACGGTTAACATTGGCAGCGGAGTGTTCGTGGGAAAGCAATCCACCCATAGGTATTGAGCTTGATGGTGCGGATGTAGCTGGCTTGCACTGTCGAGAGTATTCTTGAGGATGGATGACTCGCGGTTCCGATCGCCTCAAGGTTACTTGATTTTCACGTGTATTGCCTCGATAAGTCAACGCCGGTGGTATACTACCCTGTTTTCACATAAAGAGAAAACAAAGCAAAGGTAGACCTATCTAGACAGTGGTAGTTAAAAGAAATATAATTATAAACAATGCTAGTGACTCTTCAACCGAGTGCCTTCCCCGGCAACGGCGCCGGAAATGCTTGTTGGTATTTCTTACGGTCACGATAAATCCGCAAGCGCACGGAGAATACCGTTGTAGCATTTCACCCGTGAGTATTCAAGGGTATCGTATTTTCCACAGGGAAGGCGGTGGTTTACGAGATAGCAATGTTCATAATCATATGACTAATAAGGTACCAAAGCCTAAATAGGGGTAAGGATAATAATGATAATGGGTAGTAGTGACAACACCACCAGAGCAATCCAATCTAACACTAGAACTAAGCCTAGGCTAAGCGGGGTTAAGGAGAAAGCCGAGATGGGTCCTTATGTACTTCTAATATTCCTGCTCATGCAACACATACAAGTCTAAGCTCTATGTCATCCTGGAACAAGGGGATAACCAGCAGGGCTGTTACCACCTACGGGCATTCCTTCTACCAGGCAATCAAGGCTATCTACTATAGAACAAGAGGACTAGGCACGGCAGGGCTGTCACCACCTACCGTTACCCTTCATCCAGGACACGTGACACAAGGGCAATTAGATCCCTATGCCGGTCCTACGATCACGTGGCGGTGAAGCAATTAAGTCCTCACCTGTCGGATCTTATCCTGTTCGAGCGGACAACCAAACACCCAAAGCAGTTTATCAATCTAAGCACCATGCTCACATTGCTAAACTGAACTCCCGAAAGAGTACACTTAATCTTGACCGGCCGAATCAGATCAAGTGCTTGGAACATGCAAGACTCGACCCTACGGATCATCAAGTAAATGGGTGAGACATGCCTAACTCTAACCCTACGGATTGACGAGTTATGGGCCATGTCACACATGACTCTAACCCTACGGATCATCAAGTCATTGGCCAAAGCATGTCTCACCTCATCATGCATGAAACGAGTGTAAGGACATACACGAATGAATGAAGGCATGTGAAGCATGAAGCAACCTATCATGACTAGACAATAACCACATAGAAAGCACATGATCATCATACTAGTACAATCATAAGGCATGAGGAACAAAGAAGATAATTCTATTGAGGTGAACCTTGATACTTACTTAATATGAGATGCACGATGAACGAACGAAGAACGAACGAAGAACGATGAACGAACGACGAACGAACTTCTATTATAAGCAAGTATCCTCGAAGTACAAGATTGGGCTAAATCCTCACAAAGAGAGGACAACCCTCTCCTCTACTAAACTCCCCCCCCTCTAATCCTCTACAGCCTAGAGACTAGTCTAATGCTAGATGGATTCCTCTTGGTGTCAATGTGTTGTGATCTCTTGAATTGGATGATTGAGAGAGGTAGGGGTGCCCCTTTATTTATAGTCTTGGAAGGTCGGCAACTTGGAGGCGGTTCCTGACGTCGGTGGCATTTAATGCAGGTGGAACCGACCTCCGGACGTCGGTAGTGAACCGCCGGAGAAAGATGGGCCGGTGGGGCCACCACCACGGTTCGGCCGAACCCAAATCCCGAGTCGGCCGAGCCGGGCTGGGCCCCACTGGGTCCGGTCTTCTTCGTGGTGGCTCTCCGTGTTGCTTCCCTCCTTGGTCCAGGTTGCTAGGGATAGATTTGGAGCCTGTTTCTCTGGATTTTGGGCTGAGAGAGTTGTCTTTTATGTCGGGAAAGTTAGGCAAGTGCGAAGCCCATGTTTTATGCATACTTGTCCCCGTTTTCATATGGATTGCACCTGCACTCACGAATTCACCAAGACTTGTGGAAATGGTTAGATAAAAGCCCTATGTCTACTCTTGGTGGTGGATATGATTTCAAAAGGTGCATAAAGTTGACGGTAAAAAAGGACCGTAAGGACCGTCAACAAGACCCCCACACTTAGTTCTTTGCTCGTCCTCGAGTAAAGCTAGTGAGCATAAGCGGGAGCATGCTTCTCATGGTATGATGCTAGCATACAAATTATTCCAAGCCATACCTGCACCCGTGAACTTTGATGTGTCTACCATGTAATCTTGGGCGGTTGAGGAACGGAACGGTCATGATTCAAGTCATCATAACTCCCTCTGCTGAGTAACTCGGGTTTGTGATAGATTTTCAAAAAACATAGCTCATACTCCTCAAATGATCACTCTCAAATCGCTCAATGTTTATGGTTCCTCACCAAGGCATGATTTTCCTCTTTTCTTCCTACTTCTACAAAAGGCTTTATGTGGAGCTTGGTAGGGAATGAAAGAGGGACATACTTGTATCACATATTTTGCTGAACCAAAAGAGTGGATCCATGGAGAATGCAAGTTATACAACCGTGATCAAGATGTGCAAGTGTGTATGAGGGTGGTGTGGTGGTGGAAATTGTACTCCTTTTTGTGTTCATTCTCTCTTTCTCTTTTTGAATGTTCGAGGGGGACATGGCTATGATTCTTTCTTTCTTTTCCTTTCTTTCTTTTCTCTTTTTTTTTTTCATCATGCTCTACTTTTGTATGAGCAGGGATTATTCTTTCTTTTGCATAGCCATGTCTCCTATGATAACTTGAGAGAGAGAGAGAAAAAGGTAACAATGCTTTTGTGGAGTACTTATTTTGGTGGATGTATGATGGTGGTATTGCTTAACTTCCAGTGTAGAAGTTTAGCATGTGAGGTGGAGTGTACGTGATCTTGATCAAGAGAGTATGACAAGTTTCTCACTAGGGTCACACAATTTTGATAAAGTTCAATGCAATGACAAGCAGCATATGTGTGTAAGTTTTGCAATGTGATCAACATATGGCTCTGGTGGGAATATAAGATCATCGAGGAGCGTAGAGTTATAGACTTTTGGCAAATTAAATACCCAAGCACTCTATGCGGAAGAAGCACGATTCATCTCATCCAACCATATCACATTCACCAACAACTTAGATAAACATGGGTTCCTATGATATTGGTGTTCACAAGCAACAGGTGTGCGAAGCGAGGAATAAAGAGTATGCGAGGCCAACCAACTAGAAGCATGTATACTGAGGGATCAACAACGTTCATTTTATTCTTGAGTTAAATTTTAGTGATTGGCTCAAAAGGTTGTTTTAACTCATGAATTGAGGGGGATGGAGTTAGAGAGGTTGTGCAAACCGTCGCTTTAGGTGAAGTGGAGGCCAAGTGGACCATGGGATGTTTGATCGAAACAAAGGTTCGACCCAAATTTGTTTCCTTGTCCCGGGGCTCCACTTTCTTATGGATTGATCGGTGCGGGTTGTGCATCGTGTTGGTGGGGGAGATCTTGAATGTGTACGTGATGAAGAACTCAAGAGATCTTCCCCACACTTGTTCTTGAACCTGCTTTATTTATTCAAAACAAACAACAAAAACAAAGCGAAGACAAAGAGGACTCTACCGGGGTTAAAGACCGGGAGCCTAGATTTATTGATTTAAACTCTAGGTGCCTTATGAGTTTGAAAGAGAAGAAGCACCTAGAGTTTTTTTTTTTTCTTTTTTTTTTTAATTATTCTATTTTGATATTTTCAAGGTGGAAGAAAAAGGATACAAGTTGCGATACAAGTTACCTTTGTGGGGGGAGGGAACCTCCCCCACACTTGTTCTTTTGCTCATGGCCCTTGATTTGGGGTTGAACCCAATGTGATTGTGGAAGGCTTTGTGCGGTGTAGCCTTGATGTTGGTGCAGCGTTTTGGTGGGGAGATCTCGAACATGTGCGTGATGGAGGCTTGAGAGATCTCCCCACACTTGTTCTCTGCACCCGAGAATCCTGCCAAAAACACTATTCCTGCAAGCAATTTCCTCCAACTTGGAGAGGCATGGTTAGCTCTCGGAGCACATACAAACAAGGTCCCGGGTTAGATGACCGGACCCCATTTGTACAGCCGAGGAAGAAAGGCACAAGCAAGTCCTGTGGACCAAGTTTGAGTGCGACCATGGACAAGATAATCCTCGTTGGTAAAAACAACTTGGGTCTTAGTGATATGGAAACATGAAGCAGTGTAGGTCCAAAGTCGAGGGGTGATATGATAGAACAACGAGGTGCACTCAAGAAGTCCTAATTGCTTGGAAAGTTCTAACCATTCATGCATTGCATAGGGGAGATTTTGATATTTGTTAACCAAGGCAAGAGGATTCGAAGCTCATTCCTCATACAAAAAATGTCTAAGATTGCTTATGAGGAACACAAGTCATGACAAGCCAACAATGCATCAAGCACAAGAAGGGATATGATCCATTGCCAAAGAGCATGCTTGTGAAGGTCAAGAGTTGTAGGCTCAAAGTCGACAAGCAATGCTTATGAAAGCCTAGTAGAAAGCAAGGATGTGTGCATGAAGGGTGATACTCCCTAAGAAAGAAGCTGGAGGGTAGTACCATTGCCTAACTACTACAAGGATGCATGGGAAATCATGTGGTAGGTAGGTGGGAGTCATACTCATCCACACGAATAAAAACCATATCACCCTTGGGCTTCCAATTATTAGCAAAGAATGTGGCATACCTTCGTTGTGCGGGGATTTCGAATTGGAGTTGCAGGCTTGTACCTTCTTTTTGCACACCAAGACAAGGTTGGTGTCGAAGAGGAGTCTCGACGTGTTGTTTTCATCATAGTCCTCCTCCATGGGATCTTCATGAGGCTCTTCATGCCAACCTTCTCACTTTAGGCATGAGCTCAATGGAGTTCTTTTTAATTTTACCATGAAATCAGACCAACATGCGGAAGACTGGTCGGCCATATTCAAGGTCAAATAAAAAGTTACTCGGGAGCCTGTTGTCGTATACTGACCTTACGGGTATACGAGATGATAAAGGAATGAATAATTAGAGATACGGTGACAAATCAATGAAGATAAGATCGACGGAGAGGGCCCACGAGTGGTCCCGACCGGTATGGAATAACAGAAGATTCCATATACCGGTGTGGAAATAAGGCGGGCGTCAAGACCGACGTATGAAGACTTGAGCAAGAAGTAAAGGAGCAATTTGTAGTCCGTTACGACTACGAATTAATAAGAAAAACTAGATAGAGCTTCCGAATATGTAATCCATGTAATCGACTAGGACTCTGTATGTAACCCTAGCTCCCCGGATATATAAGGCGGAGCGGGACCCCGAAAACTCTCCGACATCTCGCAATTAGCAATCTGCTAAAGACAATACATAACATACGGGACGTAGGGTATTACTCTCAATCGAGAGGCTCGAACTCGTCTAAAATCGCGTGTTCTTGTGTGTTTCGTGTGTTGCACCATCGAATTCCACGCTCGTGAGGGACCGGATAGTACTAGTGCCGAGTTTAAAACTCGACAGTTTTTGTGGTAAAAATCAAAGTTTCAAGTACTTTAAGAAGCTATCATGATAAGCACTAAAATGACCATAAATTAAATGTTTTAATTAGTAGATCTTCACCAAATTTGGTCACATCACTCCCACTGGCATGTTTTATCATATTGTGCATGATTTTGGTGCATTTGAACATATTCACATCATTTTAGGCATTATTTGTTAAATAAGCTATAATTGCCTTAATTAAAGAATAAAAGAAAGGCTTACATAAATCCTCTTGATATCTGCTTATGGTGCTCAATCATGAGCCAAAATATGTTTTAACATGAATGTTATGTTTAGTGGGTCTGTTTTGTTTCATTATTTAAAGGGTAGCATTTTCCGGAGCAAAATTGCCATAGTTAGGGTAAAAGGAAAAGTGTTTATTATAAGAAAAGAATAAAAAGGAAATTTATTTGCTTCACGGTGCTCAATCATAAAAATGGTCATGTTCATCATGAGAAGCCTGTTTAGAAGTATTTAAGTGCTTAATTATATTTTATAGGTTGTTATATTGATGTATGCATGGAATGACATATGGGTAGGTTGCCACATTAGGTTTTATGCCATGGTTGCAAAAGCTTGTTATAACTTTCATGCCACCCTGCCATATTAGTATATTTTGTTGAGATTGTGCATGACTTAAGTAGAGTAATACTAGTTGCTTAAGAATTGCTAATGTAACAACTCTCACAAATAAAATGCATTTCATGGCATTCATGAGCATGTCATCATGTTTTATTTATAAAATTCTTAAATATGGTGTGAAGAAATGCACATAAAATATCAAATTAAATAAAGAATAAAAGAAATGCTTAAAAAGAGTTTAAATAAGAATAAATAATGAGTTTAACATCTTCTACTGATAAAACATGGCAATAAAAGAATTATGAAAGTTCTCTAAATTTATTTTGCTTGAGTAAAAATAATTACAAGAAATAAGTAAACTATCTCTTTTTAATTTAAACCTGACTTTTTAATTCGAAAATCATTTGGAATTTAAACTTGGACCTCATAGGAAAAGTGTTTGAAATAATTTTATTTACAACCTGAATTTTCGTAGAATTTTATGAGCACGGGAAGCTTAGTTTTTAATTACGCAAAAGCCCGGGGATCTTTTTGCAAAAATGCCGGGCCCGGCCTACGAGGCCGGCGTCTCTTCTTCCTCTCTCTCTCTCTCCCGCGCTCACTCACCGCCGCCCCCGCCGTGCCGCCTCCCGAGACGCGTGCCACGCAGCTGCTTGCGCAGCTGCTCGGTTGCCTCCCTTACCGCCTCCCCGGCCGGATAAGAACCCCCGGCCCTATCCTTCCCCATCCGTCCCGTCACTCTTCTCTCCCCCCCCCGCCACCGCCATTGCCCCTCTCCGGAGCAACGCCGCCGGGCCGCTCCGACGACCCACCTTTCGGACCGGCGCCACCAAAAGGTCCGCGAGGGACACACTCCATCTCTCCGTGACCATCAACCCTCACAAATCGCCGTAGTCCTCTCCAATCGGGCCGTCATCTTCCCCGAGAACCCGGCCGTGTTCTTCCACCGCGTCTTCAAATTGGTGAGCTGTGGTGAGGCAAATGTGTTTGTTTTTCCTTTCCGGGATGCGCAAGGTGGTGTTCGTCTAGTTTGGCAACTCACCCGCACGTTTCCTCCTCGGGTCCGGCAAGAATCGACCGTTTTCCCCGGAGTTCCCTCACCGCCGCGGTGGTGCCACACCGTGGACCACACGCGCCGGATCGCGTGTGGCCACGTGCGGATCGCATGCGGCCAACTCCGTGGCCCCGTGTGTGGCACGAGAATAGTTTTTAAATTTCAAAAATTCATAGAAAATTCAATAAAAATCGGAAAAATGCAAAACCAAATTTGTTAGACTCGGAAAAATAAGATCTATTCATTTATGAAATAAAATATCTATTTTGAGCATTTTTATTTCATAAATATTAATTAGTCACATTCTTGAATTAATAGAAGCTATTATTTTATGCTAAATAAATGTTTAATTTAGGAAAATAAATTAATTAAATGAAGGAGATACTTATAGACGAAAGTAATAATGAAAATTATTTTCAAAAATTAGACTTAAACATTATCATTTCATGTGATTCCAATTTATTAGCCTATTACCACATGTCATTTAGATAATGATTATTTATTGCTTATTAAACAGGATTAATTAATAATTACTGAACCTAAATAATTAGTAACTACTGAACATAATTAATTATTGATTAAGGAACATGATTAATTAGTACTTAATGACCATGATTAAGCATTAAGTAATGAGCATAATCAATGGTTAATTATTGGATAATGAACATGTCTAATTATAAATTGTCAATGAACAAATATGATGAATTATTAATTGTTAATTATTGTTTGAGTTACTAGACATAATGAATCATAATCATTAGTTGCGGAACATAATTAATCAAACAATTGTATAATCATATCATATTCATTCATGCATGCATGTTTGTGATACGCGACGTATTGTTGGTCGACCTAGGTTACGAGGTGATCGAGGTTCCACCCGAGGTCGAGGTAGGCGAAGGGAATCTCGAAGTCGACCGCACGCCGAGGACGCTAACCCCGACTCATATCAAGGCAAGCCCCGGTGCATCCTACCTATGTTTTTTAAAATATTTTCTTTTATCACATAGTTAAGTTATGTTTGTGCATTAAGTGCTAGGGAATGGTTGATACCCTAGATGCATTGAGATAGGTTTCCATTTATTTATACTATACTTGGTACAGGTAGCTCAATAAAAGCTAAGCTTAATTCCTAGTCGCAACGGTAGATGTTTTAGGGAATGTTAAAGCATGGAGGCTTTAAGGGTTGTTGTGTTAACACTAAGATGAGGAGAATGTTAATGAAGTTGAGACTGGACGGGCCCTGTAGGAGAAAGGGCAAGCACATGTGCCTTGCGAGGGCATGGTTTGCAAGGTGGTAGCCCCGTCCGTGTCGGTCAAGGACCGTACCGTTGTTGACTTAAGATGAACAAGTTTGAACGTACCGTACTACATGCTTGGTATCATGGGCCCGAGCAAGCTGATGTACCCTACCGCCCCGAGAGATATAGCGTAGCCAACTCTCTTTTACTGGTCTGTTAGTGAGAGGTTAGTCTCACGGGAGGGAGATGGGTCGGCCACGAAGGAAGTCGTGGAGTCGCCATACTCCCGGGGAGCATGGAAATGGCTAGTCTTCCGTCGAGTGCTAGTGGGAAAAGTTGTCGTATACGACCGAGTGTGGTTCGTATACGTCGTGTAGTCGGGTTTTGCCAGCTGGTATAAATCGATTCGAATCGCTGTCCCTCGCAGTAATGAGTACCGCTTGTTTAGCTCGTCACATCGTAGTTAATCAACATGAAGTTGAGAATGAGAGATGAAAGAAACTTGGAGTTATATTTGGATCTTGTCTTGGAAAACTTGATTGCAATAGTGATAGCCTCGCAAATACCAAGGTCAATGAACTTAATGTGATCTAAAATATTGAAAGTAAGGATCCACCCTTAAATGCTTTTTTCGCAAAGGAGTAAACCCCACCGCCGTGAAAGCCTTTACATACTAGGCATCGGTCTTAGCGTGCCATTTTGACTGAGTCGGTCGTGCTGAGTATTAGAATACTCGGGGTTTGTTCGTTATCTTTCGGGGAATGAGTCGTATTATCACGACTTATATGGTAGCTTTCCGAAAGAGGAGCGAGTGTCTCGAGGGAGGTTCCCTCCAATGGGAACGTATCCCCACGCCGTGAAGAAGAAGGACCGTGGTGTACGACGGGCTCCGTACATCACGTTAAACGTTGATAGTCTTTTGTTGTATAAAGTACAAGTTTCCGCTGTAATACTCGTAGAATGTTAACTTCAATAATGGTTATATTTCCGCTGCACGAATGTTTGTATTTTGAAAACCTGGTTGTATTATACCATGATGTATATATTACGGCTTGTATGAGATGATACACTCGTTGTAACTCGCTTCGTCGAGTGTCCCTCCGTTCCGATTCCCGGGTATCTCGGAGGGGATGTCACAGCTGCTATCGGAGCGGTTCGGAGGCAACGATTCATCATTGCAAGCTTGTTTTCAAAACTTAACACGTTAGTGCGTTTAGAATACAAGGAAGTGCGGAGCCTTATAAGGATGTAGAATAGTTAGACTTTCTACTAACCGTTCGACGTTCGGGTTTTGGAAAGTGCTAACTATTCGTTATAGTCTTATATACTATAGTACGTGTAGTTAGTCCGCCGAGCATGCATCATGTCATATTGTGTGCTAAATGAAATATTGGGGTATACCTAGCTAGTTTCGTAGTACTTGTATAGGTTGTACTTTCGTTTTTCTTCTATGGGAAGAAGTGTTTAACCAGTTTAAACATGTTCCTTGCATATGCCGACGACTCGCGGTAGGACGCGTGTTCGGGAGGAGGAGGCCGCACGGGCTGCACACGTCGCGGAGCTGGAGCAGCAGATCCACGGTTTGGAGCTGCGGACGCAGAGCCGGGACCGACGGCTAGGCGCTTGGAAGAACCGCTATCGAGTAGACTGTCGGGAGATCCGGAGGTCCCATGCTAGGATCGTCGAGCTTGAGGAGCAGCTGGTGGAGGTTACACGGAACCGCGACGGCTTTCACGGGATGTCCATTTCGTTGGACGAGCAGCTGGTCACGGTCACCGCACGGCGAGATGCCTCTCGCGAGGCGGACGAGGCACACTTGGCGAGTTGGCGGGGATGAAAGCACAGCGTAACCACGTTGTGGAGACGCTGATTGAGATGGAGCTTCGGATGGGCCAGCTTGAGGGACTGTACGACGGATCGGCCGAGGCACACCACGCCCGCTTCACGATCACGAGGAGGTGGTTGGGCAGTTCCAGGAGCTACGAGCAACAGCAGCAGCAGCAGCGGGGTCCACCGGACGACGGCGAGGAGGTCTCGCGGTATGGACTACGAGCCACCCCCGACCCCACCGGAGGAGGACGCCGTGTCGGACGGCCGACAGCCACGCGCCGTCGGCTTAGTGGTGTTGTGGTTTACTGATGTAGGAGGGTAGTCACATTTTGCTGACGTAGGTCGGATGTAGGATAGGGTAACGAGTGGAGGTTGGTCATGTGGTAGTGTAGGAAAAGTTGGGGCTGAGTTGTACAAACAATAAATAATGAAAAGAAGTGGTAGTAATATATCTATGCAGTTCCTAGTATAAAAGAGTTTCCTGAAATATTGGATTAGTGTCTACTTGTGGCTGATATGTTTGCTTCTCCACGAGAGATGGACAGCACGAGTACCGTCGTTAGCGACGTAGGAGGACGAATGGAGGATGTTCGTATAGCAAGGTTGGAGAGGCGACTACAGGAAAAGGAGGAGTTGTTAGCAATTAGAGAGGCGTAGTTGTTGAACAAGGAGCAGCAGATTCAATTCAAAGATCAACAACTAGCAACAGCAAACGCCCTGATCAATCGGTTGGAGCAAGATCTACTCCAGGCCCACAATGCACTACCGAATGAAGCAATTGGACAGCAACCCCCGAGGATGAACCGAAGTGCGGGAGAATCCCGTAATGGCTGAATCTGAAGAAGAAGAGGATCCTGAGGAGATAATGGACGTGGATTCAGTCATAGACTTCATGGAGATCCCACGCCCGGAAGACGCGGAATCCGAGGCCGGAAGTTCCGTGAGCCGGAAGTGACGTCCAAGATGCGCGGGATAGCAACTAGTACCGAGTGAGGAAAATTTGTATGTAAATTAGATGTTAGCTAAATAACAAGCGTGATGTAACCACGCATGAGTGTACCATAGGAATCGTTGCAACGTGAATGTATGAGTATGTGCTTATGGATTTGGTGGTGCTTTAATAAAGATGGTTGTTACATAAGAGTTATTTTGGAAATGCCTCATCTATGAATTCCTGTTCCTTCCATAATTATGTTGGAATTGAGAGATCTAACGTAAAATTTTCTTGGACAGAATGGTTGGAACAAGGAGGCGCGATGAGCCGAGAAGGTTCTCAACACGGGGCGGGAACACCACCACCACCCCCGACATTGGCACGAGCAATTGCAGCTGTGCTGGATTCTCGCGCGAGCAGCGAGAATTGTTGGAACAGCTGGTCCGCAATACTGCTCCTCGGGAACGTCATCAAGGCCGAAATGGACCAGAAGAGAGGGTGACCTTTTCGGAGTTCTTATCGGTTCGCCCTCCGACTTTCCCGGATGCGGGAGAACCACCGGAGGCTGACCATTGGCTCCGCACCATTGAGTCGAAGGCTGGAGCTGTTTCCATGCACCGATCATCGGAAGATACTCTTCGCTTCCTAGCAACTACAAGGATTTGTCTGGAGCATGGTGGGCCAATTACAAGGCGATGTTTCCTCCAGGACATCAAGTTTCTTGGGCAGAATTTACTAAAGCTTTCGGGGAGCACCACATTCCGGAAGGATTAATGAATCGGAAGAGGAAGGAATTTTTATCCTTGAAGCAAGGCGACATGACGGTGCATAACTACTCTAAGGTATTCAACCGTCTTGCTCAATATGCTCCTGAGCATGTGGACACGAATGCCAAGAAGAAAAACCTGTTCAAGGAAGGGCTGAGTACCAAGCTGCGATCACGCACAGTGCTTGGACAAGACCGATAGCTTCAATGACTTCGTCGGTGATGCTATCTCCCTGGAAGATTCTATCCGCCTTCATCAAGCGAAAAAGAACGAGGAAGAGGCCGGCCGCTGGACAAGGAAGTGGCGGACCGTCAAAGTATAGGCTGGTCTACACTGCACCATCGAGTCGGCGCTACCAGCACACGCCTTCTCGTCCAAATTTCTATCGGTAGCCTCAACCACCACAACAATCCCAGCAGTAGCGGGCGAATCAATATCGTCCGCCTTATCGGCAACAGAATGCACAGAATCCCGGACCGGTGAATCAAGCACCACCGCAGAATGGACCGCCATGTTTCAACTGTGGCCGTCCACGACATTACTACCGCAGCTGTCCGTATCCACGAAGGCACCATATGCACCAAGACCTCAAGGACAACCGTAGAATCAACCGAGAGCACCGGCCAAGAATGCTCAAGTGAAAACTGGTCATGCAAATTTCACCACGGCGGAGGAGCTACCCGAAGGAGGACAAATCTTAGCGGGTATGTTTTCTATCGTTGATCATCCTGCTATGGTTTTATTTGATTCGGGAACCACGCATAATTTCATCGAGCAAGTCCTATGTTGTTAAGCATCCCATCATGCCATCCAAGTTGCTATGTGCTCATATCATTTCAACACCTGGGGGTAGGATTCTTACCAATGAAGCGGCCGCCAATATGCCATTAAGATTGGGTAGCAAAGTTTATTCTACTTCATTAATCATATTGGATGGGCAAGGGTTAGATGCGATTATTGGCATGCAATGGATGAATTTCCATAAGGCAGATCTGGATATAGCATCTCGAGCCGTATATCCGAACTCTCCTGTTCATGGTTGGGATTGCTTACTCTTAACTCTTCCTCAAACTATGATGCCAATGGTTAATAAAGTTATAGGTAAGAGTCCGGAAGATATACCCATAGTCCGTGAATACCCGGATGTCTTTCCGGATGACTTGCCGGGACTACCGCCCGATAGAGCGGTAGAGTTTAAGATAGAATTACAGGTCGGAACAAGCACCGATATCAAGGAGGCCGTATCGGATGCCGCCAAATGAACTAGCAGAGTTGAAGGTGCAATTAAAGGAAATATTGGACAAGGGATATATTCGTCCAAGTTCGTCACCATGGGGATGCCCGACCTTGTTCGTAAAGAAAAAGGACAAGACATTGAGGCTATGTGTGGATTATAGACCATCGAATTCGGTTACCATCAAGAACAAGTACCCTCTTCCGAGGATCGATATCTTGTTTGACCAATTGATGGGAGCCAAAGTCTTCTCTAAGATAGATCTTCACTCGGGATATCGCAGATTAAGATAAGAGATGAAGATATACCGAAGATCGCATTCTCCACCGAGATATGGACTTTATGAATACTTGGTGATGTCTTTTGGATTGACAAATGCACCAGCACACTTCATGTATCTCATGAATTCGGTGTTTATGTCGGTGCTTGGACAAGTTTGTCGTGGTATTCATTGACGACATCTTGATCTACTCCAAGTCGGAAGAGGAACATGCCAATCACTTACGAGTTGTATTGCAACGGTTAAGGGATCATCGGCTCTATGCTAAGTTTAGCAAATGTGAATTTTGGTTAAAAGAAGTGCCATTCCTAGGTCATGTGATATCAGCCGAAGGAGTGGTCGTTGACCCAAGCAAAGTTCAAGAAGTACTTGGATTGGAAGCCACCTAAGTCGGTGTCGCAAATCAAGAGTTTCTTGGGATTGGCTGGTTACTACAGGAGATTTATTCCAAATTTCTCAAAGATAGCCAAGCCGATGACCAAGTTACTTGAAAAAAGATAAGAAGTATGAATGGAGCAAGGAATGTGAAGAAGCTTTTCAGACATTGAAGAAGTTGCTGACAACAGCCCCGGTGCTTGCTCGACCGGATCCGACGAAACCTTTTCATGTGTATTGTGACGTATCGGGAACATGACTTGGATGTGTTCTAATGCGGGAAGGTCGAGTGATTGCCTATGCATCTCGACAACTTAGGCGTCATGAGGAACACTATCCTACCCATGATCTAGAACTAGCATCGGTAGTTCTTGCACCTGAAAGGCTGGAGGCATTATCTCTTGGGAAATTTAGTGCATCTATACACCGACCACAAGAGTCTCAAGTACATTTTCACCCAAGCGAGATCCGAATATGCGCCAACAAAGATGGTTAGAATTAATAAAGGATTATGAGCTGGAGATTCACTATCATCCGGGCAAGGCGAACGTGGTAGCCGATACTTTAAGTCGCAAGGTTCATTGCAATAATCTCATGGCTCAACTTATGATTCAAGCACCTATACAAGAAAGTAGTGAGACGAACCTTCGGATTATTCCGCATGGAGCTTTGACCAGTTTAGCTCTTGTCCCTACCATACGCGAAGAAGTGGTAGCGGCTCAACGGAAAAGTGTTGGTATGGAACATATAAGAAAACGACTCAAGAGAGGCGAAGTTAAATGCTTCGAGAGAAGATGATGAGGGAGTTATTTGGTTCAAGAATCGATTGGTAGTGCCAAAGGACCTATCCCTTCGCAAGAGGATAATGGATAAAGCTCATATGTCCAAGTATTCTATTCATCCTAGAACTAACAAAATGTATCAAGATCCGAAGCAAATATTTTGGTGGACACGCATGAAGCGGGAAATAGCCAAGTATGTTAACGAGTGCGATGTATGTCGACGAGTCAAAGTTGAACACCTAAAACAAGCGGGACCATTGCAACCCCCGAGCATTCCTGCATGGAAGTGGGAAGACATTAGCATGGATTTCATCGTTGGGTTACCATTAAGCCCACGCAAACACGACTCTATCTCGGTTATTGTGGACGGAGTTAACCAAGTCAGCTCATTTCATACCGATACATACCTAGTACACTCGCCAAGAAGTATGCGGAGCTGTACATCGCTCGCATTCTCTATCCGCATGGAGTACCGAAGACCATTATATCGGATAGAGGAACGCAATTTGTCTCCAGATTTTGGGAGCAACTACATGAATCATTGGGAACAAGAGCGATACGAAGCTCGGCGTATCATCCTCAAACGGATGGACAAACAGAAAGGATCAATCAATATCTCGAGGATATGCTTCGAGCATGTGCCTTGACCTACGGTAAAGAATGGGAGAAATGCTTACCGTTGGCGGAATTTTCATACAACAACAGCTATCAAGAGAGTACCGGAATGTCACCATTCCAAGCTCCGTATGGACGTAGCTGCCGTACACCTCCGAATTGGTCCGAAAGCGGAGAAAGGGTAATCTTCGGACCGGACCCGGTAAAAGATGCGAGAGGAACAAGTACGTCTCATTCAGCGAGAATCTTAAGAGGGCTAAGTCTCGACGGACCAGCTATGCTGATAAAAGACGTCGAGAGTTGGTATTCAAGGTTGGAGATCAAGTTTATCTTCGAGTATCTCCTACTAAAGGTGTTCAAAGGTTTGGAATCAAGGGCAAACTAGCTCCACGATATATCGGACCATTTCCGATCCTAGAAAGATGTGGAGCCGTGGCATATCGTTTGGAATTGCCCGCGCACTTGTCGGGTATACACAATATATTCCACGTATCTCAACCGAAGAAGTGTTTGAAACCACCGGTGGATATACCGACCACTCGAGGTGGAACGTTACGACCGGACTTGACGTACGACGAACGTCCGGTCAAAGTTCTCGACACCAAGGATCGAGTGACTCGACATAGGACCATCAAGTTCTACAAGATTCAATGGAGTAATCACTCGGAAGCTGAAGCTACTTGGGAGAAAGAAGAGTTTCTCCGATCTAACTACCCCGAATTCTTTAGTACTATCATCTAGTCGCTTCGATCGTGAATCTCGGGACGAGATTCCTGTAAGGGGGAGGGCTGTAACAACTCTCACAAATAAAATGCATTTCATGGCATTCATGAGCATGTCATCATGTTTTATTTATAAAATTATTAAATATGGTGTGAAGAAATGCACATAAAATATCAAATTAAATAAAGAATAAAAGAAATGCTTAAAAAGAGTTTAAATAAGAATAAATAATGAGTTTAACATCTTCTACTGATAAAACATGGCAATAAAAGAATTATGAAAGTTCTCTAAATTTATTTTGCTTGAGTAAAAATAATTACAAGAAATAAGTAAAGTATCTCTTTTTAATTTAAACCTGAATTTTTAATTCGAAAATCATTTGGAATTTAAACTTGGACCTAATAGGAAAAGTGTTTGAAATAATTTTATTTACAACCCTGAATTTTCGTAGAATTTTATGAGCACGGGAAGCTTAGTTTTTAATTACGCAAAAGCCCGGGGATCTTTTTGCAAAAATGCCAAGCCCGGCCTACGGGCCATCCTCTCTTCTTCCTCTCTCTCTCTCCCGCGCTCACTCACCGCCGCCTCCGTCTGTGCCGCCTCCCGGCCGCGTGCCACGCAGCTAGCCACGCAGCTACTTGCACGACTGCTCGGTTGCCTCCCTTACCGCCTCCCCGGCCGGATAAGAAATCCCCGGCCCTATCCTTTCCCCTCCGTCCCGTCACTCTTCCCCCCCCCGCCACCGCCATTGCCCCTCTCTAGAGCAATGCCGCCGGGCCGCTCCGGCGACCCACCTTTTAGACCAACGCCACCAAAAGGTCCGCGAGGACACACTCCATCTCTCCGTGACCATCAACCCTCACAAATCGCCGTAGTCCTCTCCAATCGGGCCGTCATCTTCCCCGAGAACCCGGCCGTGTTCTTCCACCGCGTCTTCAAATTGGTGAGCTGTGGTGAGGCAAATGTGTTTGTTTTTCCTTTCCGGGATGCGCAAGGTGGTGTTCGTCTAGTTTGGCAACTCACCCGCACGTTTCCTCCTCGAGTCCGTCAAGAATCGACCGTTTTCCCCGGAGTTCCCTCACCGCCGCGGTGGTGCCACACCGTGGACCACACGCGCCGGATCGCGTGTGGCCACGTGCGGATCGCGTGCGGCCAACTCCGTGGCCCCGCGCGTGGCACGTAATAGTTTTCAAATTTGAAAAATTCATAGAAAATTCAATAAATATCGGAAAAATGCAAAACTAAATTTGTTAGACTCGGAAAAATAAGATCTATTCATTTATGAAATAAAATATCTATTTTGAGCATTTTTATTTCATAAATATTAATTAGTCACATTCTTGAATTAATAGAAGCTATTATTTTATGCTAAATAAATGTTTAATTTAGGAAAATAAATTAATTAAATGAAGGAGATATCTATAGACGAAAGTAATAATGAAAATTATTTTCAAAAATTAGACTTAAACATTATCATTTCCTGTGATTCCAATTTATTAGCCTATTACCACATGTCATTTAGATAATGATTATTTATTGCTTATTAAACAGGATTAATTAATAATTATTGAACCTAAATAATTAGTAACTACTGAACATAATTAATTATTGATTAAGGAACATGATTAATTAGTACTTAATGACCATGATTAAGCATTAAGTAATGAGCATAATCAATGGTTAATTATTGGATAATGAACATGTCTAATTATAAATTGTTAATTAACAAACATGATTAATTAAGTATTGTGCATTAACGTTTAGGAGTTGATCATATCCTAGCAGCATTAAATCCCTCTTCCTATGGTTTTGGCTAGGTATAATCCTTTTTTGTTAGTATGCTATGCTTAATGGAGTCATCGGTTGCAACACCGAGTGGTTCGGAGACCACCCGGTCTAGGGATTCAAATATTGTTACCCTCATATGATTAAATTGGAGACCGTACGGGGAAGTGCAGGTGTAGGATGCGGTGACAAGGTTGGCCCTTGTTCGACATAACCTCGTATGTGTCGGTTGAGGACCGTTCGTTGTGACTCCGCGAGCAAGTATTGAGTTGTGTACCAAATGCATACCTTCGTATGGGAGTTGGTAAACTGATGTAACTTGAGAGTCATAGTGTTGGACTGTCACTCCTCCCTTTGTGCTAAGTGTCGGTCACGGTGGATGCACGAGTTTGTGAATAGACGGAGGGTGTGTTTTTTATCCTTGGACCCGACGTATCGTGGTTGCAAGGGGAACACACACTCGGAGGGTGGACCCAGCTCATATATATGATAATCTCGTGAATGGTGGCCATACGTGTTATTAAATTATGCGTATGTCGTGCATTTGGGATTCTCCTACTGGAATGAAATCAATATATATCGTCGTCCCTCGCGGTGATCAGTACCACTTGTCTCGAGCAGATTACATCGTAGTAATGAAGTGAAGATGAATATTAAGCTTGCTGTTTTTGAAGTATTAATTCATCTATTGCAACCATGTTTTGTTAGAAATGCTCACTAAATTTATTTTCATGTGACAACCCTCTTAATATGGCTAAAACATGAAATTTTAGAAGTACATAGATGCTGTTTTTGGCAATTTCCAGCAAGCCCGGTCAGACCCCCTGCATATTAGGGTCAGTTCTTAGAACCATTTTTGGTGGGTAAGCCTTGCGGAGTATACTAGATACTCGGGGTTTGCGTCTAAATTAATTTCAGGCATCCTGCAGCCCGACTACTATGACTACTGCTGGAAATTTGTGTGCCAAGGTGAGGAGCCCCGGAAATGGACCGTGGAGTGGGTTCCGACATCACCAAACCAGGAGTAAAACCACGTCGTATGGGCTGATGTGGCTTTCTACTAGGTTGTTATATATTTATCATCGAGATGTTACGCTTCCGCTCATGTATATTATTGTAATGTAAATTCGAACATAAGTATGTGTAAATCTGAATTTCAGAACTTATGGTTTGTAATAACTCGCATTTCATATGTAAAACTTGTTACCTATGCACTTAAATATGTTATGTAAATTGTGAATGTATCGTTGAATGTATGTGCAATGAACGTTCGCTTCGTCGAATGTCTCCCGATATTGTCATGTGCGACAATCCCTCTTGCTTTGCAAGGAAGGGGTGTCACGAAACATTCAGTAATCTTTTAGGGATAATTGCAAAACAAGTCCTGTTCTGGATCCTATTTCTGAAAATGGTTCACTTTTTTTAAGTTTGCAAAATCGGTCCACTTCTTTGCAAAACCGGTCCACTTTTATTGCAAAATCGGTCCACTTTTTTGAAAAACAGGACCTAGGTGCAGCTCCAGATTCAAAAAAGTGGACCAATTTTGCAAACTTGAAGAAAGTGAACCGTTTTCATAATTAAGATGCAAAATAGGACTTGTTTTGCAATTGCCCCAATCTTTTACATCACATAAATACACATAGCAGGGACAACTTGTTATAGATTGTTACTTGAGAATTGTACTTTTCTCGTGCCTGATTCTCATACATGTGCTTGGAGCATCTTAAGGATTTGCTTTACAAATCCATGTATAGGTGTCGAGTTATACACATACCCTCCTTTAATCAAAGAATTGACGCTCTCACTTCTCCGTGTTGAAGATACGGTTCGATAGAAATTTTTTTATAGAACACGGCTATCCACATTTTCCTTGCATCAAACAAGCTCCCCATTACTACACTATCATGAATGTTGAATTCATTTAGCATATCTGCCTAGGCCCTCTCAAATTCAGCTGGATTCGGAGGATGGTTTATCACCGAAGTTAGCCTATCACACAAAGTAGGATGTTCATTGTACAGCTGGTTCAGCGGGTCCTTGTATTTCCTACCATATGCCACTTGCAGAATCTATGATAGGTCCGGCGGAATATGATCGATGTCACAATCTCTATGGCATTATCTATACCAATCTATTATTTGTGGTGAGGTCTTCACCGCCCGGTATGTCGTCACCGCTCGGTCTCCTCTTAATCCGTCGCCCTCGGGCTATCTCCAAGGAGGCCCCCATTTGGTGATCTATCTCCAAATTAAGCCTCCAAACCTTAAAAACAGCCTCCAACAAGCAACCCAAATAGGGTACCCATTCTACGCACCGTGGAGGTCGGCACCCACCTTTGGAGCAGCGCCCATCACCACCCAATGCGAGCGAAGCGACTCCCATACAGAAAACAAAAAAAAAAAGAGGAGCTAGGGCGGCGGCGGATGGAGGCGGCGGTGGAAGCGGCAAGTGCGATCGGCGGCGGCATCAACGGCAAACGGCATCAGGCGCGGGCGGCGGAGACGCTAGCAAGCACGGGCGAAAGCAGCAGCGACGGAGACGCCGTGTGCCAGGTAATCTCCACCCATTCTCGATCTGCATGCATGAGGCGAGCTGTGGGCAGCGTGAGGTAGACAGCGTGATTGGCTTCTACGTGAGGTGTTATGTGGGCAGCGTGAAGCACGTGATTGGCTATATTGTTCTGCTTTAATTTGTTTGTTTTCTTAGGAGTGGCGAGTAATTAGATTAATTGATTTCGTGATAATTTTGACGCCTCACAGCTGCTTGGAAAATCAAATTGACTTGATATCTCAGTCTGGCAGCCGATTTTCTTTGTAGATTTTGCACCCACAAGGTCTCAGTTTCATGTCTGATGCCTGTACCTATAGTGCACACAGATGATATACACATACTACCTTATGAATTTTAGTTGGACGACAATGAGGTTGCTAGACATGGAGGCATGACTCTTACCTGAAACAAGCCTATTTGTTTATGGTAAAAAAAACTATTTTTCTCTGGGAGAAGACAGTTAGCCCAAAAATAATGCAACCTGTATGTGTGTTCACTACTTAAGTGACATGTTTAGTTTGTCATGTTCAGCCTAAAGATCATTGTCATGTGAGACCAGTTTGTTTTTGGTTTGAAATTTATTTGTTGTGGACAGAATGGAACATGGTGAAACGGGAGAGGGAGGAGTTCCACACAATTTCCTTTTTGGTGGTTCTATTGAAGAGATAGATAATGCTACTGCATATCAGGTTTGATGGTGCTTTGTTCTCGATAATGTACATCTAGTTTTGTAGCAGTGGGCTGAATTATTCATCTGCTCGTCTATGCAGCATGACATGCATGGAGGGAGTGCCTCGGTTGGGACTGAAGAGTGCCATTTGATGCCTCCCGAAACATTTCTTCCACCATCCATGTCAGGGAAGAAACATGGTCCGGTGAGAAGAGTTTCTCACAGAGGAGTGCATTCACAAAGGATGAGGATTCTATTGTTTGCTCGGCCTTCCTCAATGTGAGTAAGGATCCTATTGCAGGTGTTAATCAAAGTACAGATGGATACTACAAGAGAATATATGATTATTATCAAGCACGTAAACCGGAAGGTTCAGTACGTAGCCAGATTTCATTGCAAAAAAGATGGGCCATTATCCAAAAGGCAGTTAGCAAATTTTGTTCATTCAAGTCGGCTGTGGATAGGTTAAACGAAAGCGGGAAGAATGAATATGATAGGGTAAATTCTTTGTTGCTTTCTATACTGTTTTCACTGGTGCTTATAGTATATATTTAATAAACTGAATTGATTATCAATCTCAGATCGATGATGCAGTGAAGATGTATGAGAAAACTGAGCCATTTCATTTTATGCATTGTTGGAAGTTGTTGCGCGATGAGGCAAAATGGAATGATAAATTGTTGGAACCGAGAACGACTTCGAGTGCTGCTAAAGTAGCAAAAACAGCAGCCTCTAGTCCACAAAATGTCAATGACAATGCACCTATGGAAAGGCCTGAAGGTCGTGACGGTGCAAAAAGACGACGGTCAAAGGAAGACACTGCATCATCTAGTGCTGCGGTAGAAGTGTTGCAACAAATACATGATAGAAATAAAACTGCAGAAGAGAAGCAAGACCAACAAATGCAAGAGATACTAAGCATGAAGGGGGATAAAATTCAGCTTACTCGAGAAGATGTTTGACTTGCGAAGCAAGACATGGAAGTTAGGAGCAAATTAAAGGAAGAGCAACTAAGGCTCACTAAGCAAGACATAGAGGTCGTGGCGAAGCAAAGTGAGGCACAACTGCTCACTGCGGAAGTTGGCATAATGGGAGCAGATCCGGAGAAGCTTTCTCCTGCCGTCAAGTCTTACTACATCATGATGCAGCGCCAAATATTAGAGCGTAGAGGCATCATTACCCAAGAGAACAACGACGACAACCCCCGAAGAGTTCCATTTTCTATGTTGTAATTGTTGACGTCAAAAGTCGCCAACACACCGTTGTCCGGAGAGTCCACCGAAACCCCGGCTGATGCGAGGTCCTGTACTCCCAACGGACCGGCTCAGCTCGCCGATTCTCGTGTGCGCTGGTGCGTGCCGGATGGTTTTCCTGCAAACCAACAAAGACAATAAAAGGTGTAAAATTCCAGGTCATCGGCCCGGATAGACCGATGTGCAGCCGTGGCCGATTCCGGCATAAGATAGACAAAATCGGCCATCGATCGGGAGCAGCGCGGCCCATCCATTTATGTATTAAATGCCAGGCAAACGAACTGCGATGCAAACGATACGAAATCGGCCGACGCTATAACATGCGATCGGTGACTAGCAGCCGATTCCGTCGGTAAACGATCACATCATTAAGACTTTGCGGGGATGCATTATCGAATAAAATGTAAACAAGGTAATTATTAATGGGATGTGATTAATTCGATAGCAAGAAGATGGTTTAATCATCAATTAGATTAGCAAATCGGCCGATCGGGTATCCGGCTGATTTTGTCATTGACTACGATAGTGAATTATTTAGATCTATCTAAATGTATAATGATGATCAATAAAATCATACTAATAACTCGGGTTCAAAAAGCAGCTTTAACAGATTTGGTACTAATTGAACATAAAACAGCTAATGAACGTGATAAACAATCGGCTAAACACTCCGAAAGAACGAGTAAGACAAATACAACCACACAGATCCCAAATCGACCGGTCGCTCCAACAGGACAAGTCAAGCGATGGCACACGATCGGACCAGGTCTAACGGCCGCGCACGCTCGGCCGATTCAGGACAAGCACAATCATAAACGTCTTAACTATGAAAGTAAATCTACATCCTAGCCAATCGGCTGTATGCGCCTAGGACAAGTCAACTATCGCGAAGGCAAACACAGGACACGTCAAGCTGAATTTGCACGATCGAATCGGCCAAGATGTAAAAGAACTTTTATAGCGGTTCTCGTGACTCGAACGACCAAATCCGAGCCAATCGGCGTTGTGAGCAAAGACTGGAACGGGGAGGCGGGACAAGTCAAACTACCTCCACCACGAGCCCGGACCAGGTCAACTTGACTCATCCCGGCCGATACTCACTACGACGATTAGGGACGGATTTGGTCGCCGGATAACTAGCAATTAAGCCATCTAATTACGAACAATGCGCCGAGAACTAGACAACATAATTACCTTATCAAGCCAACGTGTCGTCGACCGGAGCCCCGAAGATCCCGCGCGAAAACAGTAAAACTTGACAGAAAATTAGGGTTTGGCGATGCGCCGAAAATTGTGTTGGATGTGAATCGAGTTTACGAGTTTACATCCGAGTACAAAGTTATACCCGGCACAAAGAATCCTACTCGGACCCTCTTCGGGTCGATTTCCTAACCGACTAGGATCCTTTTTCCAAAATTAAACTATTATTTCTAATTTTACAACGTGGGCCGGGCCCATCAACGTTATGCCCTTCCGTTGGCGTCCACGCACGATTTTCGGGAGGGACGCGCCCTTTACTCGCCCAAGCGGCCGTCGGCCTTCCGCCCACCGGCCCTCTTTGACCTACGGTCGCCGACAATGGGCCCCTTGGTCAAAAACCGGCGTCAACACATGTCCCCCGGTCCGGGGTATGCAACGCATGCGTCGGACTGATTTATCCTCATTTCTTGCGCCGGTTTCATCGCCCGTCACTTCTCCATAAAACCCAGGGTCACCCCGGTCATTTCCCATCTGTTTCTTCTCCTTAGCTTTCATCTTCCCCTGTTCTAGCGACTTTTGCCTTTTCGAGCCCTTTCAACTTCCCACCGCGCCGCCGTCGTTCTTCTCCTCCGGTGACCATGAATCCTGCTCATTGCTGCTGCTGCTGCCGCCTGCCGCCGCCGACCGTGTCGTCGCCACCACCAACGCCGTTCCGGAGGTAATGTACATTCGGGCATCCTTTTTTCCTACTTTTGCAATATTTCTTCATGTTCTTGTTCTTGTTCATTTTCACAATCTATCTTCTTTCCGTTCCGTTTCTTATTTTAGCCCTATTCCTTGTTTTTAGGAGATCCGGAACCAAGTTGCCATCCCATCCAACATCCCAACTCACTTCTTTTTGGGCCCCATGGGCGATCCCGACCCCACGGATCTCATCCGTGCCGAAACGAACCGGGTTCCGTTTCGGCAACAATCTCCTTTATCGGCCGAGTGGGCCAACAGCTTTCGGTCATGGCCGACTCCGTTGCTTTGGATGGCGCGATTGGTATAACCGAGTATCGGCCGTCCATCCGCAAAGCTGGGCCAATATCGGCATCGCCCACGCCATCAAACTCTCTCCGGCCGACCACCACAAGAATGAACCGTTGCTGGCGGCAGCTTCTTATCTCCGGTCGGATGCTCGAGCTGCTTCATGTTCGGCCACGGCCGGCTACCATGACCCTCCCGGATACGGTCATGTTGGCCGATTTGAATATCACGGCGGAGGCCACCCCGGATGCCATCCGCATTAAGTCCTCCCATCGGATCAACCCTAAGGACACCGGGGGTTGGAAGGTCTACATCCGGACCTACAACAAGGGGCACGGCACGGTCGATCGCCGTGAGCACGTTGCCTTCCTCAACATGTGGCTTGACCACTTCTTCTTCGTGGGGTCGGCGTGAGCCCCACAAACAATTTCCTGCCGATGGCCGATGTATCGGCCGACAGCCATGCCCTTCCCATGGGCAAGTACCTTCCGGGATCGGCGTACCTTCTTCTTCACCAAGTTTACGTGGAATTGCGCTCCGGCCGATCGGTCAAAAACTTGGGTGGCCCTTGGTGGTTCATCCAAATGTGGTTGTCCCTTCATACCACCAAGGCCATCGATTTGGACCTCGGTGTCCTTTCCTTCCCCGGCAACCATGCCGAATCGGCCACGCCCGATCCGGTCGATGTATCTCGTTCGGGAAGCGTTATCCATGGCACCGGGGGCGGCTATGTCGGATGACAACCTGGCGTATTGGTTCGCCGCCCTCTACAAGGGCCTCAACAACGAAAGTACGGATTGGTACCCGTACATTGATTTCTTCGAGAAGGGGTACGACACTCCTTTTCGATCGATCCTACCTTCCCAACGGCCGACGGGGAGGCGGTCAAGATCTTCACCACCTGCCTCCGCCCCTGTCTGCTGCCGACGGGACTCGTTGCTCGGGAGCAAGGCTTTCTGCTCCTATGAGTTCTACCACCCGTCGGTGGCGGCCCGCCAACTCGGCTTCGGCCGGTTGCCCCCGACCTCTTCTATGTGGGGCAAATAAAGGCGCGGGCTAACGTCGACAACGCCATTCGGTGGAATTGGCTTGTCGGCCGCACCGCCGATGTCGTCACCGGCGACTTAGCTGGATTTTCCCGGCGCCCGGAGTACCCGCCTTTTTGACCGCTGGTGGGGCGAGTGGAACCGGCATCTCCGCAGCCGGAACACTGCTTCCTTCTTCTCCGGCTTAGTCTCGAGCGAAGCTTTCGCCGAGGTATGTGTAGCCGATTTATTTCTGTAAGGCTTATTTTATAAATGAAATCGGCCACTCCAAATGCTCACCCTTGTATATTCTTTTTCGATCGGACACGGAGGAGCCGCCGACCCGGAGCATCGGTGGCCGGCCGATCGCATACTTAATGCCGAGCCCAATTGTTCCAAATATCGGCTTCACCGATCGCACTCCTGCCCAAGCTTTTGCGGCGATGAGTCGAGGGCACCAGCTGCTCGCAAGGCCAAGACTAAAACAGCCGCCCTCGAAAGAGGAAGGCTAATGTGCCAGCTGCGAGCGCCGACTCAAACTCCGAAGCGACACCGCGCGCCGCTAAAGCAGCCTGTGCGCCCGTCCGACCCGGACTACTTCGATGAACCATCACCGCTGCGTCGGGTCATTATTGTATGATCGCCGATTCCTTTTCACTTAACATGCCATCTAACTATGAGTTCTTTGCGGGAATCGGCGGTTCTTCCTCCTCGGGCCCGGACACCAACGCCCGATAGGCCGATCCGCCTATCAACTCCTCCACGGGCCAGGACGCCGACACCCGAAAGGCCGACCCCGTAGCTCCGGAATCGGCGGTCGTGCCAAGCCGGGCCGATCCACATCTTACGGAGAGCTCAACTCGCTTGGATCGGCCCGCGTCTCCCGAGGTCGCCGCCGAAGCCGAACAAGCTAGCCGTGTGCCGCCCATGGCCTCTCCCAAAGGCACCGCTGCCGACGAAGAATCGGTCGGCCAGGAGCCGCCCGCGGCTTCTCCGTAGGTACTGCCGTCGATGAGCTTGCCGATGAGCCCGCCGATGAGCCCGCCGAAGCTGAACAAGCCGGCCATGTACCCGATGCCGCCTCCGAAGATGCCGCCGGTGAAGGGGAATCGGCCGGCCGAGAGCTGATTGGGACACACGAACCTGTAGGTTCAATGGCACAGCCGATAGATGTCCGGCCGCTCCGCATCGACGCTTCGCGGGTTTGTTTTTACTATCTCCTTTTTATTTTCTTGATTTACCTCCGATTATTAGCTTCATTTTATTTTTCTTGGTATTTCGGGCGCTTAGCTTCCCTCGTCCTGCGCCGATTTTGGTATCCACTTCCGGTCTTACCACCATGAACGAAATCGCGCGTAGGCTCGAGGCCTCTTCGGTCGAGCGCTTGGTGGCCGACGCTCAACCCATAAGGGCCCGGTACTTGGAGGTCCGGACCGAGCTCCCGGAGGATGTGCGCGATGCTCGCACCGCGTGGCATACATGGAGTACCGGCAAATGGACTTCACTCGTGCCCGGCGAGCGTACGGCTCGCCACGCGGAGCAGCGAGCAAGCTGCGTTACTCGCGAGAATTCTATCAAGCGCTCCGAGGAGGAGGCCCGGAAGACCCGGGAGATGCAAGAGCAACTCTCAAATCGGCGAGGATGAACTGCAGGTAATCAACCGGAGATTGCCGATTTGAGAGCATCGCCGGCTCTCAAGGAGGAAGCGGCGGCGGCCTTGGAAGCCACCATTGCACGGTTGTCGGCCGACGTGACGGCTCAACGAAGACGACGGACGAAGCAATTCAAACGGCCGAGAAGATGGTCGCCGCGGCGCACGCCGATGTCGGCCCCATCGAGGATGACCTGTTGGTCATGGCTAAACTCGACTCCATGCCGGCCCGCGCACTATCTGCCGTTCAAGACTTCTTGTCCCGTGCTTGAGGCGATCGATTATGCTTAGGTGTAATAGGATTTTGAACAAAATTTGTTGCGAACATTTTTTGCACTAAGGGCGATATACCATAATATCGGCCATCCGAAGGCGATGTTTAAACGTCGGCTAATTTATCGGTGACTCCTCTCGTTTTACATATATTTTTTGGGCTAAGGGCGATACTCTCGGTATCGGCCGTCTCAAAGCGATGTGCATCGACATCGGCTGTAGTCTCTTTTAGGCCGAACACTATGAGTTAATCCAAATGCTAGGATAATACTGCTTCAAATACTTTCCATTAAGTGCTCGGCCGAATTCTTCCCCTTCTAACTCTTTCAAAATATATGCATTACCCGGTGCCGATCGGCTAATCAAATAAGGTCCTTCCCAATTAGGCGACCATTTGCCAAACCGATTGTCCTTCACGCCGATCGGCATCCTAAGCTTCCGGACCAAATCGCCCTCTTTAAACTGTTTACGCACAACCTTCTTATCATAATGGCGGGCGACCCTCGCCTTATTCTCGCTCTATCTTTTCCAATGCATCCAGCCGATTTTGTACTACATCTTCTAATTCATCCATCATCAATCCGTGGTACTTGATCGGCCGATAACTTTTGTTGCAATTCAATCCTTCCGGAGCCGATAGCTGTCTCCCATGGCAATACGGCTTCGTGCCCATATACAAGCCGATACTGGCGCAACTTGCATGGCCCCATGCCGTGACATACGATAAGCCCACAAAGCGTCCATCAATTTCATATGCCACTTACGAGGATACTCTTGTATTTTCCGCTTGATTAACTTGATCAGACTCTTATTTGCCGCTTCGACTTGGCCATTGGCTTGGGCATAATACGGCGACGAATTAATCAACTTGATTCCCATCTCATCAGCAAAAGATTGAAATTCGTCCGACGTGAATACTGATCCTTGATCTGTCGTGATTGTCTCTGGAATCCCAAACCTATAAATGATATGCTCTTTAACAAATGTTATCACGTCGATCGTCGAAACTTTGCGATAGGGTGCCGCTTCAACCCACTTCGTGAAATAATCTGTAGCTACCAATATGTATTGATGTCCTTTGCTTGACGCTGGATTTATCGGCCGATCATATCCATGGCCCAGACCTACGAACGGCCAAGGTTTGATTACTTGGATTCATAGGCGACGTGAGCGCCCTCCGTATAGGTCCGAATTTCCGGCAATCTTGGCAACTTTTATAATATTTAAAACAATCGACCAACATTGTCGGCCGGTAATAACCAGCTCGCCTTAGCAGCCACTTCATTTTATGGGCCGATTGATGCGTTCCGCAAATCCCATCATGCACTTCGCTCATTACCACTTTGGCCTCGGTGTCATCAATACACTTGAGAAGCACCCCATCAATTGTCTTGAAAAATAATTGATCATCCAACAGAACATACTTCAAAGCTTTATATCTTATCTTCTTATCCGTAGCTTGGGATGGATTGCTCAAAAAATTTCGAATTTCCGTACGCCAATCGGCTTCTTCAATATCAGCTATCTCTAAAGCTGTTTTCGGCGAGCCGATATCCGGATGCTAAGCGAGCCAAGTTATTTGCTTCAAAGTTCTGCTCTCTTGGTATATGGCTGACTTTAACACACTTGAACCTTTTCATTAACTTCTGGCATTTTCTATGATATTGCAACAATATTTCATCTTTACATTCATACTCATCGGCCAGCTGACTCACAACCAACAAGGAATCGCCGAAAATTTCCACAAAATCAGCCCGGCATCGATGAGTAACTCCAGTCCTTTTAATATTGCCTCATATTCGACTTGGTTGTTAGTGTGCGCCTCTACTGTAATAGAGTATCCACGTATTGTCCCCCGAGGCGACACAACAACCAAGCCGATTCCACTTCCCTCCTTGCAAATCGAACCATCAAAAAATACCGTCCATGGCACTGGTTCAACGTATCTAGCCGAGTATTCACCGTGTTGCACTATTAAATCAGCCAATATTTGTGCTTTTACTTGCTTTGGCCGATTCATAGCCTAAATCAAACTCCGCAATTGCCAACATCCACTTGCCCAACCGGCCTTTGGGGACCGGAGCCGATAGCATATATTTTACGACATCGGCTCGGCGGACAACGAGTACACTCTTCGGCCAACGAGATAATGCCTTAATTTTGTGCAGGAAAAATACGGACAGAGACATAACCTTTCCACCTCCGGATACCGCGTTTCTGCGTCAATTAATTTGCGGCTGAGATAAAATATGACCCGCTCTTTTCCCTCTTGTTCTTGAGTCAATGCTGAGCCGATGCACCTATCATCGGCCGATAAATATAACTTAAAGGGTGTGCCTGGCTTTGGCGGAACCATCATCGGTGGGGACACCAAATATTTCTTGATATCTTCTAAAGCCTTTTGATGGATCGGCTCCCACCGAAATTCTTGATTGGCTTTGAGTTTCAACAACGGCGTAAACACATCAAGTCGACCGGACAAGTTTGAAATAAATCGCCTAATAAAATTAATCTTGCCGATCGGGGACTGGAGCTTCGTCTTGTTTGTCGGCGGTTCCAACCTTTTGATAGAATCAATACTCTTAGGGCCGACTTCAATTCCCTTTTCATGCACAATAAACCCCGGAAATTGTCCAGTTGAGACGCCAAACGCACACTTGAGCGGGTTCATCTTCGAGCCGTATTGTCTTGTCCTCTTCAACACTTCTCCGAGATCAGCCACATGACTCCCAACCGATCTTGATTTTACCATGACATCATCAATATAAATTTCCACCAACCGGCCGATTAAATCGTGATATATAAAATTCATGGCCCTCCGATATGTAGCACCAGCATTTTTTAGTCCGAAGGTCATGACAACCCACTCATATAGTCCCAACGCTCCGGGCATCTCGAACGCTGTCTTCGATATATCTTCTTCGGCCATAAAAATCTGATTATACCCAGCATTTCCATCCATAAAGCTCAAAATTTTGTTGCCGGCGGCCGCATCAACTAACAAATCGGCGTTTGGCATTGGGTACTCATCTTTCGGAGTTGCCTTATTCAAATTTCTGAAGTCAATGCAAACTCGCATCTTTCCATTCTTCTTTTCCACCGGCACAATACTGGAAACCCACTCCGCATATCGGCATGGCCTAATGAAGCCGGCCTCATATAATCCGATAATCTCTTCTTTGACGGCTTCATAATACCTAGGGTCAATTTTCCGAGCCCCCGCTTATATGGCCGATATCCGGGCTTGGTGGGCAACCGATGTTCAATGATCGATCGGGCTGAGTCCAGGCATCTCGCTATAATCCCAAGCAAAACAATCTTTATATTCTTTCAACAAGGCCACTAATTCATCTCTTACTTCTTTACACAATTTCTTGCTAATATATGTCGGCCGAGGCTTGTCTCCATCCCCTATATCGACTTCTTCTAACTCGTCGGCCGACACAAAATCGTGGCCTAATTTTCCGTCTTCCGGTTCGTCAATCGGCCGATTCATCATATCCTCGGTGCATGTATCGATCGGCCGATTGTCCGTCAATTCTCCTGTGGGGCCCATCGAGCAGCCGGGGGTACCGACCCCCGGTCACAATAACTCCGTCGTCGGTGATGTTTATGGCCTCCGCATCCCAATACGTGCCCGATAAACAAGGCGAGGCTCTCTAGACCGGCAAACTCGAAATCGGCGGTTGCAATGGTTACTGATTTATCGGCCCGTACGATTTCGACCTTGTTGCCGACCCATTGAATCAAACACCGGTGCATGGTTGATGGGATGCAACAGTTGGCATGAATCTAGTCTCTCCCCAACAAAGTTGTGTATGCACCTTTCCCGTCGATGATGAAAAAAGTGGTGGGTATAGTTTTGCTGCCCACGGTGATTTCCATTATTGCGGCCCCACGCACATCTTGACTTCTCCCGCTGTAATCCTTGAGCGTCGGATTAGCCCTCATCATTTCTTCCGGCGTCTTCCCGAGCTTGCGGTATGTAGTAATCGGCATGACATTGACCGCTGCCCCTCCGTCGACCAACATTTTCCTCATTGGTGACCCATTGACGTAGCCGCTAATGTACAATGCCTTGAGATGCAAATGATCGATTTGATCGGCTTATCAAATACCGCCGATTCCGGCGTCCACGAGAATCTCTCGAAGTCTCCCCAAGCTGGTTCCTCTTCGACCGAATTTTCATCGGCTGATCCGAGCAATCCTGGGCATCATGGATATCATATTCACCGCGGCTTCAGCCGGACCACTTGAGACTGCACTTTCGGCCTCCATTCCTTCTTGGGTTTGGACTCATCATCTTGGTCATCTCTGTAATACCGTCCACCCTTGATTTCCCGACAACGCATTCTTTGAAGCCTCCTCTTTTGGGTTTTGCTTGAGCAAACCACCGGGCACCACTCGTCCTTCGTTCTCGGTTTGATCATCTCCCGAATCTTCATGGTATTGGTAATTAGACTCTTCTTCATCATTGATTGGCCCCGATCGTTCGTGAACGGAGGTTCTCTTTGGCACTATGTATCTTCGTTCATCATATCTGTGATCATAGCCGATTGCTCTTCTAGGGGACGATTGTTGAGATTCATAGTTGCGACCAATCGGCCGTCCCTGGTAACTTGACGACCCGACATCACGATACTCTTCCCGGCTAGTGCACTGCGGGCGGTTCTCGATAGATGGAAGCTTCATGTTTCGGTCCCAGACGATCTGAAAGAAAGGACAATCCCAGTGTGGGTCAAAATCTTCTCGGCGGACCATGCTTCGCTCGTGCTGCTGACTTTGACCGATAGACTCCTGTTCACGTGCCGCCTGATCTCTTTCTTCCCTCTCCCTCTTCCTCTCATATCGGCGTATGAAACCAGCTGATCCACCGCCGATGGTATTGATGTACATCGTATTAGCCGGGAAAGGGTGCCCATCAACTTTCATCTTCTTCTTTACATCAGCTGCTCGCAATACCCCACTGTCAATCGCCTTCCGGATCTCATCTCTCATAGCATAACAATCAACGGTGTTATGATGTGAATTTCCATGCCACTTGCACCACTTAGCCATTTTCTTCAACTCCTCTGGCGTAGGAATTTTGTGATGAGGTGAAAGCTGGATTTTCTTTTCCCGCAGCGAGTGATCAAATATCTCGTCGGCCTTAGATAAATCAAAATCATACTTTCTCTCCTTAGGATTGACATGCGGAGAAAATATCGGCCGTTTATTATTAGTCCACTCAACTGCATTAATTCCCTATTCATCATCTTCATCTGTCGAAATCAGCATAAGCTACCCGATACCGCCGATTCCTGGTAAGTCGGAGATTTTCTTCCTGGCCAACCGCCCTACGTGTCAGCTGTGCCAGCCCATCAAACTCATGTGGGGTAAACTTTTCTTTGATGTTGGAGAATAGCCCCGCATAAGCGATCTCGGCCAACTCGCTGCTCTGTCGAGGTTCGGATTGTAGCATCGTCCCCTCGAGTCTTGAACCTTTGTATATAATCAGCCACCGATTCCCCAGTTTTCTATTTCACTGCCATTAAATCGGACAAACTAAGCTCGGTAATACCCGTGAAGAAGTACGAGTGAAACCTTTTCTCCGGATCGGCCCAACTCCGAATAGAACCAGGTGACGACGAAGCAAACCATGAAAAGGCCGATCCGGACAATGACGAGTGGGAATAGCCGAACCCGCAAAGCCTCCTGAGTAGATGCCTCACCAAGTTGTGCGTCATACCGATCGATGTGCTCCATAGTTGAGGTGTTATCTTGCCCAGAAAACTTGGAAAACTCAGAAATTTTATACTTATTGGGTAAAGCCACGGAATCCATCCGATCGGGGTAAGGTCGCCGATACAATGCACTTTTCTCCTTAGGCTTCAAATCGAGCCGATCTTTCATCATATCGGCGATCTTAGCCATGAGGCTATTTATATCATTGGGTTCAACAGCCGCCGATCCGGTCCCCGTCATATAAGCTGTGTTGGGCTGCCCCCGATCGGGTGTACCAAGCGGCCGTTTCCGAAATCCCGGTGCCGGTAGCCGGGAACGATGTATCGCGGAGCGATTCCATAATTCATGGCCGATTGGATCGGCCGTCCGATCATGAATCCCTGTCCCCAGCCGATGCGATTGGTCGTGGAATACCGGATATCGGCCGTACTATAGTGGGTGAGTTCTCAATTCTACTCGGGCCGGTATTTGGTACGTAAAAGAAATTAGGCTGCTGTGCCATCTGCGGGACCGCTGCCACATCGGTCGCTGCCCCTAATTCGAAGTCGGTCTGTTGTACATCTTGTTTGTCGCCCTCCTCCGTTACCGACTTCTTGGGGCCACTTGTCATCCTCTTTGCCTTGTCTGGGTCGTACTGGTACTTGCATTTGCATTGTCCTTGCCAGGCCATATGTGAGGTGGCATGCCGTACGGGGCTGAAACCCTGCTAGCGGTGTGGTATTCGGAGGCCATCTCCCTGAATTGGTCGTACAAGAGTGCCTAAAGGCGGAGTGTACGCAGGTCCGGAATATCCTTCGATGAACGATCTGCCATCAACCGTGTCCTTGATTAAATTTCCGATGGTGTTGGTCAACACGCCCGATTGATTGATTAGGGCCTGATGAACGGACGAGTTGACCATATCACCGAGTTGGTTGGCATCCGGTAGTCTCGGGCTTTGATTTGGTCTAGTTCTTCCGGATGCAGAATCCGAGGGATGTCTCCTTTTGTGGCCACTCGCCACGTGTCACCTTCGGGGCTTGAAAGTACTTTTTCATTGCTTCGGCCAGGTATTCTTGGTACTGCAGCTTTTGTTCTGTTGTCATCTTCCCCCAGGCCGAAACCTCGTTGTCATCGAAACTTCTCCATGCCCTTTGCCATCCGTCCTAAGAGGAACTGGAACAAAAATCGGTCGATTTTCAGCATCGACCATCGGTGTTCCGTCCTCCCCGACGACTCGCATGTACGACATCCCGATCTTGGTTGCTTCCGTCCCACTGGGCGTGCCAAAAAGTGTGTTGACGTCAAAAGTCGCCAACACACCGTTGTCCGGAGAGTCCACCGAAACCCGGCCGATGCGAGGTCCTGTACTCCCAACGGACCGGCTCGGCTCGCCGATTCTCGTGTGCGCTGGTGCGTGCCGGATGGTTTTCCTGCAAACCAACAAAGATAATAAAAGGTGTAAAATTCCAGGTCATCGGCCCGGATAGACCGATGTGCAGCCGTGGCCGATTCTGGCATAAGATAGACAAAATCGGCCATCGATCGGGAGCAGCGCGGCCCATCCATTTATGTATTAAATGCCAGGCAAACGAACTGCGATGCAAACGATACGAAATCGGCCGACGCTATAACATGCGATCGGTGACTAGCAGCCGATTCCGTCGGTAAACGATCACATCATTAAGACTTTGCAGGGATGCATTATCGAATAAAATGTAAACAAGGTAATTATTAATGGGATGTGATTAATTCGATAGCAAGAAGATGGTTTAATCATCAATTAGATTAGCAAATCGGCCGATCGGGCATCCGACTGATTTTGTCATTGACTACAGTAGTGAATTATTTAGATCTATCTAAATGTATAATGATGATCAATAAAATCATACTAATAACTCGGGTTCAAAAAGCAGCTTTAGCAGATTTGGTACTAATTGAACATAAAACAGCTAATGAACGTGATAAACAATCGGCTAAACACTCCGAAAGAACAAGTAAGACAAATACAACCACACAGATCCCAAATCGACCGAGTCGCTCCAACAGGACAAGTCAACCGATGGCACACGATCGGACCAGGTCTAACGGCCGCGCACGCTCGGCCGATTCAGGACAAGCACAATCATAAACGTCTTAACTATGAAAGTAAATCTACATCCTAGCCAATCGGTCGTATGCGCCTAGGACAAGTCAACTATCGCGAAGGCAAACACGGGACACGTCAACTGAATTTGCACGATCGAATCGGCCAAGATGTAAAAGAACTTTTATAGCGGTTACTCGTGACTCGAACGACCAAATCCGAGCCAATCGGCGTTGTGAGCAAAGACCGGAACGGGAGGCGGGACAAGTCAAACTACCTCCACCACGAGCCCGGACCAGGTCAACTTGACTCATCCCGGCCGATACTCACTACGACGATTAGGGACGGATTTGGTCGCCGGATAACTAGCAATTAAGCCATCTAATTACGAACAATGCGCCGAGAACTAGACAACATAATTACCTTATCAAGCCAACGTGTCGTCGACCGGAGCCCCGAAGATCCCGCGCGAAAACAGTAAAACTTGACGAGAAAATTAGGGTTTGGCGATGCGCCGAAAATTGTGTTGGATGTGAATCGAGTTTACAGGTTACATCCGAGTACAAACTTATACCCGGCACAAAGAATCCTACTCGGACCCTCTTCGGGTCGATTTCCTAACCGACTAGGATCCTTTTTCCAAAATTAAACTATTATTTCTAATTTTACAACGTGGGCTAGGCCCATCAACGTTATGCCCTTCCGTTGGCGTCGCGCACGATTTTCGGGAGGGACGCGCCCTTTACTCGCCCAAGCGGCCGTCGGCCTTCTCGCCCACCGGCCCTCTTTGACCTACGGTCGCCGACAATGGGCCCCTTGGTCAAAAACCGGCGTCAACAGTAATGTTGTTTTCTATGCCGATTGATCATGTACCCGAGAGTTGTAATGCTGGTTTCTATGCCGGTTGTATGTGTGTGCTAAGAACTACTTAGTCCGGTGTGTATTTCAGTTGTATTTGTCTACTAAGAACTACTTATTTCAGCTGTGTGAGACAGTGACATTCTGATGTCTTGGAAAAATAGCTGTTGACTTGCCTAGCTGTAGAGTTATTCTTCTTGATCATGTTCCACTTTCAGCTGACATGTTCCACTTTGACATGTCTGTTTGACCATATTCCCTATGTACTATGTGAGTCTGCTGAATTTTTCTTGTCAAGTATGTGAAGAAACAAAATAAAGTACAACTGAAGAAACAAAATATACTATGTTATTTTGCTGAGATGTACAACTGTTTAAACAAAATAAGATCACCAACTGACCAAATTTGCCACTTCCAAGTTCAGTTCATATTACATATACTTCTGTACATATGTATAAACAAAATATAGTAGTGTACAGCTGCATAAACAAAATATAGTACAGCTGTAACAACAAAATAAGATCACCAAATTCCTAACACTTCTCGGTTCAGCTATATCCTAGCACCATCACATTAGTTATATCTTGGCTTCGGAGCAAAAGGTCCAGACTTAGACCCATATAGCTCCCACAAGTGGTCAATAAGATCAAGTTTGAGCCGTTGAGCAGTGGATTTATCATGGATCAAAGAATATGCCTCCATGAACTCCTCAATTCCAGGAACAGCCCGTAAAGGAGTTATCGGTGGGTTAGCAGCCCCTGGCCACTCGGACACATGCACATGTGGAAGATCA
Source organism: Chloris gayana (assembly GCA_031894775.1). Lineage (NCBI taxonomy): Eukaryota > Viridiplantae > Streptophyta > Magnoliopsida > Poales > Poaceae > Chloris > Chloris gayana. The sequence goes on from JAUNZO010001928.1 coordinate 563,093, forward strand.
ACTCCACGTTCGTTCTCCACTACCATGTTATGTAAGATGACACACGCCCGCATAATGGTATTTAAATCACGCTGATTCCATAGACGAGCGGGACGATGACAAATCTTCCATTTGGCTTGAAAAACACCAAAACATCTTTCTACATCTTTGCGGCAAGCTTCTTGTTGCGCTGCAAACACAAGCTCTTTGTTAGTCACTGGACCACTAACACTCTTCACAATAGTGGCCCATTCAGGATAAATCCCGTCGCCAAGGTAGTATCCAAGAGTATATGGGTTGCCATTAACAGTAAAGTCCACTGCTGGTGTTTTTCCATTTGCTAAATCATCGAAAACGGGAGAGCGGTGCAATACATTAATGTCATTGTGAGATCCCGGGAGACCAAAGTATGCATGCCAAATTCGCAAATCCTTCGTCGCCACTGTCTCTAGAATCATTGTAGGCTTGTCCTTATGCCCCTTATACATCCCGAGCAAGACTAGTAGCACAATTTTCCCATTGCCGTTGCATGCAGTCAATACTTCCAATCATGCCGGGGAACCCTCGTGCCTCGTTCACCGATAAAATGTGTTTCAACTCATATTCCGAAGGAGGCCTAAGAAATTCATCTCCAAAAACTTCGACAATTATGGTAGCAAACTCTTTGACTGTTTGTAGAACCGTGCTTTCTCCCATACGCAGTCCTTCATCAAGTTCATCTGCTGCCCCTCCATAAGCTAACATTCTCAATGCCACGGTACACTTTTGTCTAGTGGAGAATCCCAACACACCAGCACTATCCCTTCGTTGTTTGAAGAAATCATTTGCAGCTGAAACTTTATCTTCGATCTCGAGCACAAAGGATTGTTGCATTCGGTACCTAATCAACCATATGACAAATATTTTGAAAATCTGAAATATCGTACTAAATATGTTTTAACATAGATGATTATAATAGTGTTGAATTTTCATTAGCATTGTACCTTCTGCGGAAATCTTCGGGATTGAACAATGGCCTCTCAACAAAGTAGTCATTAGTTAATTGGATATCCCCATGGATGCGGTCACGTTTCTTTGTTTTATGGCCTACCACAGAACCTCCCCAACACCGCTTCTGCCTCAACATTCCAACAACAACTGCACACGCTTCAAGTTCTTCATCCCTGTGCATCGATGCAGCAGCAGACCCACACCAAGTTCTTCTATAGTACTCAATTGACATGGCTGAACAAATATATATGCCTAAATCCTCAGCTAGACAAACAAATATTTAGCTACACATGAGATTCGTGGGGAACAAAAGAAGAACACGAACCAGGCAGATCAGCTGCGCGCGTCATCGTGGAGCAGGCCAACTTCCCGCATCCACCAGGTCGTTGTGTCCGCCGTTCACCAGGTCGTTGTGTCCGCCGTTTCTCTGTTTGGGCCTGGAGCAGATAAACAAAGAGGCGGGAAAGCAGCTCCAAACCTCCAATTTCCCGCGTTCCTTCCCGCTTCCACCAGGCCGAAACATTTCTTGGTCCCTTCGTTGGAGACACAGTATTTGAAGCGCCACCCAAGTAACGCAGCAGCACCCAAACAGCTGTATGGGTCTTCAAAATAGGTATGTATCGTTGGAGACAGCCTCATGTCCTCTTATTCCGTCGCCCTCACCTCCATATAAAATCATAGCCCTGACAGGTAGGGCCCACCTGTACTGCCTCCTGCACGCACACCCGCCCGCGAGCAGCTGCGACCGGCCGCGACCGAGGCGATGCGGCTAGGTTTCCCCTCCCGCCGCCACCGCTGTCCGCCGTCCTCGCTCCACTGCCTCCCTCCCCGCTCCTCCGCAGCTCGTGCCCGTGCGTTGAACCTCCGCAAACTGCTAGACACGTCTCTGCGTCCGCCGCTACCTCCACCCCCGCCATCCTGTATCCTCTAACCGTCCTCGAGCAGCAGCCGCCGCGGAGCTGCACCCGCTCCCCGAGCAGCAACTGGCTGCCTCACCCTTTGCGCCCTCCTCCTACTCCGTTCCCTCGCAGCAGCAGAGCGTGAGGTGAGGATCTAGATGGCGCACTCCTCTTCATCCCTGTCGTCAAATCCCCTCTTCTCAAGCTTGCTTATACATACGACATGTGTCTTAGTCTCCTCACTTTTGGATTTGATCTGTTTTGTGCAGACATAGCCTCTCTGTACATGGCAGACCGCCTGCTGGAGATGCAGTGCACGCTCATCGGCGCCGGCACGCAGGTCAAAACGGCCACATCTCAGCTGGATCCAACGCCTCCCGTTCTTCTCTGACCTGCTACCCAATTTCAATTCACGTAGCCAGGACCTCACCGCATGGAAGGTACCACACATTGGTTCCTTCGATTGATAATCTATTGAGTAAATCTTTGTTGCTTTTCTTCTTTTCGATTTCAATTGTTTTGATGCATGTGAGGAGCTCCGTCATGTAGATGCAGTCCACACCTTCATATTTCTTGTTTGTTTTTCAGGCCTTCAGATCTGGTTTTCGCACCTAAAATCAGGGATACTAATTGACTCATCTCATTTTAGTTGGTGCTCTTTTTTTTTCTTATCAGACGTGACTTACTATCCTGTGTGGCATGAGTATTTTTTCATTGTAGGCTGTGTATAAATATAAATAATAAAAAATCCTAAGAATCAAACTTCCTGTTCTTTATGTGCACTAGACAAAATTTTCTCAGTTCTCATATTATCAGATATATATATGCTTTCCACCGGCTAACTCCTGATGTTAACTAATTGCTGATTCATATCTTTCCTTGCAGGATCCTCAACCCCTATCGAATCCCCATCCAATCTGGGTAAATTTGGTTCGACTCTCCACTCCCATCTGGGATTTATCATTCTGTTAATGCTGCTCCGCACTTTATGGTGTTCATGATGTGACTAGATGTGGGATATATAATGTAGTAATAACTCAGTTATTAAATAAAAAAACGTAGTTACAGCTGGATTGGGCACAAAGAAGAATGGCACAAATGACATATGTTAAAAGAATTTGACAACATTTGTTCCCTAGCTGAATATAGTAATCAGGATGCCTATCCTCTCTCTCTTGAATGAAGAATAAAAAAATACCTGTGTGTTATCATTTGCATGCTGGACAGAGGTTACCTCTATGCTGAACAATTCTAACGCATCAATTTTCACATTTCCCTACATTGCTTTATCTGCCTGTATAGACACGACTGATCTGGTAGTAATGACAAAAAATTTTATATGTAGCATATGCCTTGTTTCTTAGGCTGCATTTTTGCATATGGCCTTTAGTATAAGATCACTCTGAATAGACCTTGGTAATGAATCATCGGATCAATATCTTAGATGGATCAATATTCCATAGTAAGGTGTTGATGTAGTTAAAATTGCCAAGAACTCACATCACTGCATGCTTCACATTCGGTTTTCTTGGCTCACAAGTTCTTTACTTAGCTTGCCAATCCCAATGCACCTCATATAGAATAATTTTCAGTTCCTATGTGAAATTGGATTTTGTTTCTTTCAAAAGTATCCATCAGTTTTTTGGGCTTAGTTAAAAATCTATTATAACTATTATTCTTCGTTACTTCACATCAATGCTTGAGTATCGTTCACAAGTCTCTTTGGGTTTTTTGTTATGCTCTTGTAAACTCAGTCAACAATCAGAGCTGCTAATACGTTTTATGTCTCTAGATAGAATGGAACAAAGCCTTAGGTTATTGAATGCACTTTTCTCCCTGCCTTCTCTAATTCAGTAGCACTGTTTAATTTTGGAATCAATATATAAATCTCTTATTTTTTGGGTACAACCAGTTGGCACTTGTGTACTAAATTGTTTAATGCTTATGTTACCTTTGCCTGCTTTAAGCCACCAAGAACTGATCAGTTGACAAATCATATTTGAATGGACAGATTGGTTCTGTGTTCCATACAGAAATGGTTGTGCGTACACCTTCGTACTACACTTTTCAACATTTTGTACTGAGTGATTCAATCATGAAGCATGTACATATATATTGGGAAAAAGACAATGTTGTATTATCCATGGTTAATTTTTTCTTTTGAAACACTTGCTCAATTTAGTACTAAAGAATTCGGGTAAAGTGTTTAAGTTGTGAGAAAAAATAAGAATAATCTAGGCTAGCTAAGAAAAACCAATTTCTATGTGTAACTTCTTTCATCTCTAACTAAAATTATGAACTATCTGATCTGTTTCCTTTTGTTGGTTTTAGGTGAAGCTTGGGCATAATGACCCATGGCCCTTAGAGTATAGTGAAAGGAAGTATAGAGACCATAGAAGAACAGTTTTTTTTTATAACATCCATAGAAGAACAGTTGAAACACTACACCAACATCAAGAATGGTGCTTCCACTAGGAAGATTGAACAAATTAAGTCAAAAGCTCACCTTCTGGATTAATTTTGAAGGAGCGAAAGGATTAAATGAATTTTGTGTTAAAACTTGGAGTCCTCGTGTGTTCTGGAGCTCATTGAAGCAGGTAGCTCCTAGACCTCCTTTGTTCTCACGTTTCAACTCTCGTACTCACTTCACATGTAAATCAAGTGATTAATGATTGTCTTTTGAATCTTAACCCTGTCTGAATGAGGTTTGATATATATTTATCGTTTTGGATGATGTATTTATGGTGCATCAAAGTTTCCTATACATTATGTCGTATAAATTAATACTTGTAAGTTTTTCACACCTGCAGCAGCACGCGGGCACTCCTCTAGTCTTGGTCTGAAGGAAAATGAGAAGGAGACTTAAGATATGTAAAATCATGTTCATGTTGCATCAAAGACGAAAAGTGATATTTTAAGGCGCAAAAATACCTGTGAATATTGTTATCGGATCTTTATCATCCATGTATTCTCTAAACTGCTCAAAGACCCATCCGAATGTTCCTTCACGCTCATCTCTTATTAGCGCTTGCGCAAACACAACATTCGGAGTTGGTAATTGAAACACACGAACATTGTAAAAGGCATATCGTATCTATTGGTTTTGTATGTCGTGTCAAATGTAACAACATCTCCAAAGTCTGCAGTGGAAAATTTTTCATTCAATAATTTTTTTCTAGTAAAATTTTTAATCTAGTAAATTGTTATTCTTTGCAATTATAGAACATTCAATTATTCTACACCATTCAGTATTTCTATTCTACACCATTCAAGTATTCAAAGAAGATTCAAGTATTTCTATTTTTATTAGTGGAATTGATATTATGAACTCCCTTTGAAATCACCTTGCTGGCTAGCATAACTCCAGAATATATTACGGACCACATTGTTGTCATCCAAATGAAGCTTGTAAAAGAAATGAGGGTTGGTCCTCTTGCACTCCTCAAAATATTCAACCAACTTAGGTATGTCATTGTTTATATCAAGTACGTACAATGTCGGCCCTCCTGCATGCATAGCAGCCGATCCTGAATCAAGTAACTATGGACAATATTAGAAAACTTCCTCAACAGTAATTTTATACTTCAGAAAAATTTCTACATCAGCTACTTGTTACAACAGTAATTTTTGACACATTTATGTATGCACTAAATTTTCTAAATCAGCAACTTGCAACACACAAGTAAATCAACAGAATATTCTCCATATATGTCTTAGTAATTTTTTTGAATCCAGGACATTCAGTAAAATTTTGAGAAAATAATACATGTTTTGGACATCACTTTTGAGTTCGCTATTCTTACCCACAAGTCTTTTTTGTAAATACCCATCCACCCATAAGATTTTGTTGCAAAAGTCACTCCATTTTGCATATGCTCATTCAATTGCATGCGTTTTTGCACATACAAATTCAGTAAAAAAACTAAGTTAACAAAGTTTTGTTGACACCGGATGTCGGATCTAGACCCACTCGTCAGTACCATGGGTGTGAAGAGGACGCGCGTCCGAGAAGGCGAAGAGGCGATAACGGAGAAGGAATGAAAGATTGGTGGAAGCCCAGGTTGCCATGGCGGAGCACGAGAAACGAGGAGTCGAACAACGTTCGTGAAATATCTTAGTTTTATTTCCAATGTTATTATTTAGGAAAGGTCATGTAAAATAGGAAGAAAAGTGGTAGAATCGGTGTAGGACATGATCGGAGTCGATAGGTTTTGACTAAGATATAAATAGTAGATTAAGACCATTGTACAAATAATAATCAATCGGTTATAACTCTCGGTGCATTGCCACAAACAAACTTGACGGATTTTCTCGTCAACTGCTGGAGCTCTTGAGGCTCCGACATCGATAGGGACTTCGTTAGGTAAGTGCATCGAATCTTTCATGTTGACTTGTCTGTGCTAGAATTGATGTAACCGTTAGTTATTTGGTAGTTTTCGGTCGATTAGAAGCTTTAGTTACGAATATCGACGACTTGGGGTAGTTGACGTGTCCTATCATGTTCAATTCAGTTGACTTGTCTAGTTTAGTTCTGTTGTTAATGCTAGTGCTTTAGTAGATGGTCGATTCGGCTACTCGAGTCATGGTTAAGATAGATTGCTGATTCAATCTGTTCTCTAGCAATTGTAATAGTACAGCTTGACATGTCCCGTATGGCTCTGTTGGAGTTGACTTGTTGATGTGAACTAGAGAGTCCCGATCCTCCGAAAGGTTCGGATAACTCTTGATTTGGCGAAGATGTGACACACATCGATCCGGCTCCTGGACAACACGTTCGAACCCCACTATCACAAGCACCACGTCCTCTATGGTTATCAACCGGCGTTGCACGGTTGACCTGGCCAAGAAGGCTAATCCCTGCCTCGCGAATCAAGAACACAAGCAAGAACAAGAAAGAACGCAACCAAATTTGCAGATGTATGATTAATCTCACGAGTTGGGGTCTTACAAAACCGATGAACGGCGAAACTGTCTAAGCGGAATAATCTAAGCAAAACCCAACCCTAACATGGGTGGTGGCTGCTACTAATAAAGACTTGGGGACGTGCAAGAACCCCCCGGACGCTCCCCTAATGGACGAGCAGATGCGAAATTTTTTCTACCCAATTTCAAAAAACAATTTGCCTAATTTCGAGTCCGTATGCGAAAGTTATGGCTGTTTGAAGGAAGGGACTCCGAATTAGGGTTTTGGTGGGTGGAATTGCAATAGGGTAGGATTTTTTTTTTTTGGTTTTTGCGATGATAAATGTATGCAACGAAAACAGCAGGAGGTCTCGGACGTGGGGTGTTGAGTTCTAGATGGAAAGGGTGGGAGTGTAGGGTGGGACTATGGTGGATGTAGCGGAGGTGACAAAACTCCCGAGACAAAGCAAACTTGAGGGAATTCGGATAGGGTTTCAAGGGGGCACAAAACTCGGCGACAAGAACACGAACTAAACCAGAAACAAAACAATCACTAGGCCACAAACTCAACACTACGGACTCTGAAATTGAGACATGCAAAGGCTAAACACGGCTTGGACAGGATGAACCCTAAAACTAAAAAAAAATTGGCTTTTTCGTGGATGATAGGATAATAAAGAAACAAACTAAACTAAAGGTAGGGCGAACCCGACGGTGCACCCGAAGCTCGATACCACTTCATGTGAACTAGGGAGTCTCGATCTTCCGAATGATTCAAATAACTCTTGATTTGGCGAAGATGTGACACACGTCGATCCGGCTCCCGAACAACACGTTCGAACCCCGCAATCGCAGCACCACGTCCTCTATGGTTATCAACCGACATTGCACGGTTGACCTCATGAAGAAGCCTAATCCCTGCCTGCGAATCAAGAACACAAGCAAGAACAAGAAAGAATGCAACCAAATTTGCAGATGTATGATTAATCTCACGAGTTGGGGTCTCACAAACCGATGAACGGCGAAACTGTCTAAGCAGAATAATCTAAGAAAAACCCAATCCTAACATGGGTGGTGGCTGCTGCTAATAAAGACTTGGGGACGTGCAAGATCCCCCTGCACGCTCCCCTAATGGGCTCACACGAGATACACGGCCCAAAGGCCGGAAACGAGTGACGCAACACCAAAACAGATTCTGGGAGTTCCAATATTTCGATGATTCCCGTCGACTCCACACGAATTTTGACATGAGACCGATTCCACTGGAAAGGTTATGAAATTATCATTCCATCCATACGTAGAACGTTCAAATCCGACATTGTATGCGATCTGTGTGTCTATTTTAATTTGGACTGTTCCTGGACTCCGAAATAGACTCGAAGTAGACTTGATTTGGGCCTCCATAATGCCTTGCACCCTCTTGCTGGACCTCCACGCCTCCAAGCCCTCTTCCATTCATATTATGGTCCTATCCTTGATTCCTAATCATAATAAAATCATTAGGTAGCAAACTATTCTCGAAATTATGAAAGGAAAGACTTAGGAACGAGCTCACCTCTAAATTCAATTGTCGGACGCGAGCTCTAGTGATTGGTCCTTGAATGTTCAGCGGAGGAGTGTCATTTGTATCCAAAGGAGTGATGTCCTCATCACTTGTCCTACGATAGAGTGGGTTCTAGGGTTTATATTTAGTTAGTAATATGTCCGGGATTGCTCTCGCTGATCATAGTTTGTACCAATCAATTAGTGTAATATAGTTGACTTGTCCTATGTTGCTTTGTCTTTCCTTAGTTGACTTGTCCTAGGTTAGAGATAATTGGTAGAATATAAGCTATGATTCGTGTTAGCGGTTTAACCATTCAATCGGGGTGTTTAGCCGATTGCTTACGTTTAGATCTATGTTGCATAAACTAAATCTGCCGGTCAATATTAGATTTAAACCATGTTATCTTGATAATTCTGTGATTTCATATGCTTTGCATGTTCAATCCTTTGATTTCATGAATTAGTTTAAATTATCAATAAATCGACAGAGTAACTTCAAGTTATCTCGTTATTGTCGATTTATACATATTTGAATGCTGATTTGCATGATAAAGCCTATTTTAATACTATCGACAAGTGTTAGATATCAGGACCAATCTACTAAGACGAATCTGAATGTCTAGTTCATGTCCTATTTATTTTCAGTTAGATACCAATGAAGTGAGTAACCGATAGCCAATGCTCTTTGCTTTATGTTTTATATTAAATCTTCGGCTACGGTTATCGACTGTCTGGGCCGATAACCCGGAAATTTTACACGCTCTATTTGTCTTTATAGGTTTGCAGCGAAAACCAATTGGCACACCCCGAGAATTCGTCACCGTGTTCCAAGAATTTGGACCTCGTTGGAGTTAAGCAGATCTCCTAGACCAGCGTATGTTCCTCCGACGGGCTAGGCGTCACTCCGCGCGTTTTTCCGTCAACAAGTTTAGTATTAGTCAAATTTTTGAATGGGTCTTTATTTTGAAAATTTCTTGAATGAGTTCTATTTCATGTTTTTTGCATAAAAATGCTTCTAGATCTCAAACTCTAAGAAACATCAACTAAAATTGTAACTTTCTCCCCTTTTTTGGCGTATTCCCTAAGTATATGAAGATTATATTTTCAAAAGTTTTATAAGATTGATATGAAGACCACATTAGCTACTTCAAATGACCGAAAACGAGTTGAATCCTTTAAACATGAGTACACTCGGGGTGGTTTTTGCAACTAAATCACATGAGTGGCTTTCTATTTGCAACAAAATAACTTATGGGTGGGAATGTCAAACTCCAAGCAACATACGGGGTGGTTTATACAATTATCCCTTATTCTTATTTTGTTCAAATGTGTTGGATCTTAAAATTTGGGAGAAGGAAATATCCAAACCTTTTTGTTTATTCTCTTTTTTGAGACATTGTTTGTGACACCCCTCTCCGGGGAATACACCGTGTATGCGTACTAATCCCTAGAACATTAGTTGGTACACACATAGATGATACAAATCCGATACAACAACCTTTATTGATTCCTCAAAGGGAAATAACTAGGGGATACATGGTATGGATTACATTCAAAGAGGTGGATAGACCGGCCTCACATAAAAGAAAACACACTGGGGAAATTAAAGCATCATAAACTCCATAGGCAACATCGAGCGAAGGACATGACCTACTCCTCATCTTCGTAGTATTCTCCATCATCATCTCGAAAAAATAAGCAACGGGTGAGTACATAAGGTACTCAACAAGCTCTACCACAAGCAATGGATAATATATATGCAATTTGGATGTGGTCAAGGTATGGTCAGTGGTTTAGTGGAAAGCGCAAATGCATGGGCTCACTATAGAAACAAAGGGATTCTTGAAGAGGAAAGCATTTTGTAAATTGTAGTTGGTTGAACCCGGGGGAGATATTCATTGATCTCTCGACAGCTTCCCATTCTTTTTAGATGAGCCTTCCTATCGAAGGTCATAACAGCTCCGGCACTACAGGCCAACACTATTCCAAAACTCACGGGCACAAGGTTCCCCACACACACTCCAAGGATTTGGTATTTGTGGATAATCAATGAGAGTTGAAGGCTTGGTATGTCAATATACCGTGACAACGGACATTCGGATAGTTTTAGACACTCTGTAGAGGTTGGTACACTTTACCCACAAGCTATAGGTTCTTAGCTATGGAACACATAACGCTGCCACCGCAACTAGGCACGCTCACAAGTCCACCCCGAATGCCCAGGGAATCCGACGCGTATGACTCCAAGCATACCGTCCAATATATGTGCCAAGTACTAGACTTCACCAAATAAATGATTCCCTGGACCTCGCTCATCTACTACACATGTTGGAACTTCTTGCCGCGTAACCCAAGGTTTGGTACACGATCCCGCCCATGACAGGTTTTGTGGTCGTACACTAAATCACCAATTTGGGGTCCGAAGAGCCGGTCCTTATATGGCAGGGCAAACACTCGTCCATCGCAAATGGACAGCACCTAATCATCAAGTACTCTACACCAAGTACTAGGAGTTTCGCCCACGGCCGATAACATTTCCCACCCAACTTCACCTTAACACAATTGGTCTAATCACCCACCCATCAACACACACCACCAAACTCATTTTCACACATTTTCATAAATAAGGTGTATGATGATAGAGAGTAACAGTTCCTAAGCATGATACTACAGCGTTATCATTAAGATAGATAACAATAATATTTAGGTTGAGCTAGTGTTCTAATGGCAATCAAGGGTGTTCATATCTATAGTGATTTGAACACTATCATACAATAATTGGGCTCTAGCAAAATAGTTGCAAGGATAAATGCATATAAGAGTAACTTCCTATATAAGTGCGAGAATAAGCAGAGTAATAGGATCAATTATGATCAAGGAATTGATAGAGCTTGCCTCCTAATGCATCCCCGTAGTCTTCCTCGTAGTCCAGGTCCTCTCGGTTCCCGCTCGTTGTTCTCCCGGTCTACGGACAACGTTAGAATACGTAAGCTACCGTCACATAAAATAATGAAGACAAAAAGTAATAACAAGGAAAAACCAAATAAAATGGAGTGAAGTGGAAGGCTCCAGGGGCTAGAGTTTGTTACGATGATTCCAACGGCGTCGAATCGCTCGAAACAAAGCTATGGTTGAAAAGTTATGGTTGTCGGAAGTTCTAGGGTTATTTTTGTAAAAAGGCCATGGCTCTTAACTAATTTGGAGAAAGGCCAAGGGGTTTTTTTGTAAAGCCTAGGTTTAAAAGGGAATGGGAATTATTTTTGTATTGGAAATCCCGTGGAATAGGTCCACGGGACCTATGGACCGAGCCGGTGAGCTGGTCCACCGGTCCGCGATGGACCAATGGGCGGCGCGGCCGGAGCGCTCATCGGAATCATCGATTCCGGCGTTGTGACATCCCATGTCACGATTAGGGTTAAGCCCGCCATTAAGATCCTAATGACAGCATTAACAAAACCCTAATGCTAATCCTACAAAAGAAAATAAGAAAAATAAAAGAAAAAGGCAAAATCTAGCTTAAACCCTAACCCTAACCCAACCCGTAAGAAAAGTGCAAAAATTATAAAAGCACCACCCACATATTTTCGCACCACTGCATTGCTCATGTAAAAAGATGAACTTACAGCATTTTTACGAAATTTTTGAACAAAGTTTTGAATGCCCAAAAAATTCAAATTCACATCTGAAACACTGCTGTTTGTGAATTTTTTATGAATTTTTGGAAGCAAATTTAGAACTTCCAACTCAAACATGGAAATTAAAGCACATCATGCTGGAGCTCCCCATATTTTTATTTTAATTGTTGGAGCACCAGAAGTACGAACTTCACCCGAATTTCCAAACAGCAGATTCAAATTTCAAAATTTCAAAATGGGCAATGTTGCCCACAGGGCAATGGCGGCTCGACCGCCGGTCCGGCGAGCCACCAGGCCGCGCACACGCCCCGCTCCGCCCTGTCACGTCGCCACACACCCTCCTGCCAGCCCCCAACTACATTTGTACCCGCCGCCCAACCCCGGCCGGCCGGAATTGAAGGCCCTCCGCTCGGCCGCCGCCTCCCCGTCCGGCCGCTCCCCTAAAGAAACGGCACGGAGGCCGAGTCCCCACCCCTCTCTTCGCCACAATCATTGCCCAGCTTGCTCCCCTCCTCTCCGCACCGCCGCCCTGCTCTCTCCCTCCCCGCAGCTCGCACAAGAGGTGAAATCGCCGCCGCCGCCCACCATGGCCGCTCCTCGCCCCTCCGCGTCGCGCGCCGTCTAGGTGGGCCGCTTCTCCCTTCCTTCTTCGCCATCTCGTGCGCAAGGTCGTGCTCGAGCCCCCTGCTGACGTGCTCTCCCCCTCCCTGCTCTAGGTCCCCGGGAATTTCGGAAGAATCCCGCCGCCGTCGCCGTCGCTCCGCCACCACCCCGACGAGACCCACTTTCCGGCCCACCTCCCCACCGCACGACCCCGCGCCGCCCTCCTCCGTGCGCAGGTGAAGCTTTCCGGCCAACCCCTTCCTCTCCCTCCGCCTAAGCCGGACGCGCGCCGCCGCCGCTCGCTGCGCCCCCTCTCCCGGCCGCCGCGCGGCTCCGCCACTCCCCGCAGCGTGTTCCCCGTCGCCTTAGCTCCCTCCCGGCAAAATCCCGGCCCCGAGATGCCCTAGCGCGCCGCCGCGAGCGAGCTCGCCGGCGCCGGCCGCCGCTCGTCCGAGCGCGCGCCGCTCCCATTCAAATTGCCCTAGTGGCAATTTCGTAAATAGGGCCGAACTTTGTTTGAGTTTGAAAATTTCATATCTCCCGTTTGAAAGATCCAAAAATTACAAACTAAATTGTTTTGGAAACAAAAAAACTTGTACTTTCGTAAAAGTAACATGAACTGGCCAGATCCGGGTGTTTTCATATTTTTACAAAAATGTTAAAAGTCAATCAATAAAAACTTATCTGAGTCATAACTCTAAACATATAGATCCAAAAATAATGCCACCTGACCAGAGCCTTCACCTAAGCATACTTGAATTTCTGGCACTGGAAGATCTGCATTGCATCGCATATTTTTCAAGTTATTGCATTTCTTGCATTCTCTGTATTTAATTTTTAGTTAAATCTGTATATATTATTTTTGCGTAAAACTTGGTAATTAATTTCCTCCTAGTACTGTGCATGTGTAGAAAATTCCAGGTTAATTTTTGAGCATGCTAAATAATTATTTGTGCTAACCCTAGATCTAGTTCCATAAATAAAAGGTTAAATTCAGCACATGTATAAATAGATCTATGCTTCTAAAAACTATGTTTTTGCATGTTTATGTAATTTTCACTTTCCATAATGTCACATAGCACTTCATGACAGGATTAGTAAGAAGGTTCTATGTATTTCCCGTATGTATTAATTTTGTTATCAAGTTCTCGATTTAGGTTGCATCGTCATCGCATGTGACGATAAAACACTTAACCCTAAAAATCTCATTGGATTTTCATTTAGACTCTACTAATTCTTTTCTTAGATTCTGAACCTATATGTTAACCATAGCATTCATGTCATGTATTACATCTTTGCTCATGTATTAAGGTTCTACTTGTTAATGTGATTACCTTCCTTAAAAGAGAGCAAGCTATATGTTTGTGCTTAGAAGGGTTTCACAAAGCTAAATGTTACTAAACCTATGCATATACTCCTTCAAAACAGCACATATGCATTACCATCATCATCGACCTTGTGTTCATATTACTTATGCATTGCATTTCATTCTCTAGGTGACGACGCCGAATTGATCCCGCCGGAAGAAGCTATTGCCACTCTCAACGCTTGCGAAGCTAGTACTAACTTCGATCACTCTCAAGGCAAGCCCCAGTACATTCCTAATATTTTGAAATGTCTTTCTTTATCACTATATTAAGGATGATGAATGTGCATTTAAGTTCTAGGAGTTGATTGGAAATCCACGTGCATAAAATTCCTATATGTCCTATGTTGCTTATGTGTCATATCCTCGTTAGAAATGCTATGCCATGCTTAGGGAGTCAACGATAGAATAGGAATCTCACTTATGGCTTATGATTAAATTTGAACATGATGAATTTGGTTAAAATTGAGAACACCCCATTGTGGCTCCGCGAACAAGTTTGAGTTGTGTACCACTTGCATACCTTTCTTATGGGGATTGGTAAACCTATGTAGCTTGTAAGTTGTAAAGTGAGCCGGATATCTCACCGACCCGGAGGTGATGTGTGTGGCATGGTGGTTGCACGGGTTGAGGACCGTTGGAGAGTACACGGGTTAAGCCTTGGGCACGTTGTTGAACGGTCGCAAGGGGACGTGTACTCGGGGTCGGTGGCCCCGTGTTTTGCTTTATGATGAACTCACGAACGGTGGCCATACGTGTTCTTAAATGATGCGTATGTCGTGCATTTGGGTCTTTCCTGCAGGATTAATAATTCGATAATTATCGCCGTATCCTCTCGGTTAATGAGTACCACTTGATTCGAGCAGTTCGCAATGCGTAGTAAGAGGAAGAGATTGTGAAGCTTGCTGTTTTATATTGATATAAATTTGTATTGCAAATTCTGGTTTTGCTAGTATGCTCACTAAAGTTTCTTCATGCAACAACCCTGTTAATTTGGCTAAGTGATAAAAGTGCCAACCTAATTAGCATAGGTGCCGTTTTATGCAAAATGCCAAGTTAAACCGGTCAAGCCCCATGCATCTAGGTGTCGGTCTTAGATGACCAATTTGACGGGTAAGACTTGTGGAGTATGCTAGATACTCGAGGCTTTGCCACTACATGTGTATTTACAGGATTTCCGCAAGCCGGGTTTTGCGATTGTTGTGGTAAGGTTGTGTGGGATGGAGAAGAGCCCAAACAGTGGACCATTGAGTGGGTTCCTAGCTCTCCGACCCATGATGAGTGAGCCGTGGCCTAGGCCGGCATGGTTCGCATAAGTTATCTATGTATCGTCGTGTTATGTAATCGCTTCCGCACTTTATTTCAAACAAAGATCATGGTTATGTAAACTTAAATTTGAACCTAATGTATCCTTTATTCGGAACTCTATATTATAATCGAGACTTAACTATATAAACTTGCAAATCGTGTATGTTTTTTAATGTGATGCTATGTATGGTTGCTTCGTCAATCATCTCCCAAGGCGATCCGTACCACATTTAACTATCTTTCGGGATAGGGGTGTGACGAGCGTCTCCGGTGGCCGCAGGGGGAGACCGGGGTCACGACGGTGATCTACGGGCGATGGCCGAGCTAGTGACGGGGCTGGTGGAGTGCGGTGGTGCATGGCGAGTATGAGTCGGCAGGCCGGAGGCTCGAGCGGAGACGGCGGAAGGGGAAGATGGCCGTGCAACTTGGTTTTGGAGGGGGGAAAGGGTCGTGGAGACACGCGTCCACGCTACGGAGCCGAGCGGCGCTCCGGCTCGGGAGGAGGGTGCCTAGGGTGGTGCGGCGACGATGGGGAATAGAGGGGAGGACTCGCGGCGGGTGGCGGAGCAGGGAAGGGGGAAAAGGAAGGTGAGCTGCGAGCGGCGCTTGCCTTGGCCGGCACTCCGGGAGGTGGAGGCGAGCTAGCGAAGGTGGGGCGGCTTTTATACGGAGACGGAGGTGGGCAAGGTGGCACGGCGTGGATCGCGGAGAGGGGAGGGGTCGGGTACGGCATAGGACGAGCCGGCGGAGGGGGAAAGCGTCGGCGTTCGGGTTGGCACAAGCGTTGGCCGCACCGTCCGCTTGGCCGGGAGCGAGGGTGAAGATGAGAGGGGGGGGAGTACGGCGGTGCTCGGGGCTGCGGCGCGCGACCGAGAGGATAAGGCCGAGGGGGTGGTGCTCGGCCTAGGGCGGCGTGAGGGCGTGGGTCAGGTTGGCGGCGTGTGCGCGGGCTGCGGGGAGCCCGGCGGGAGTGGAGGCGGGGGACGGGACGCCGGGGCGACGCGCGGCGCGCTCGGCTCGGCTAAGACGACGGGTGGTGGGGCCGAGGTGCCGGGCCGGGCCGGAAGGGTGAGCGAGTGGTCCGGGAGAGGGAGAAATGGGGTAGGGGGCAGCCCGATTAGGTTTAGGTCTTTTCTATTTTCTATTTTTCCTCTTTCCTCCATTAACTCAATTAAAATTCGAATCAAATCCAAATAAATTCAAATAGATTAGAATAAAGCAAAACAAAGCTAAGGCAAGGCAAATAAAATAAATCAACCAAGTTTTCAATCTTTAGGGTTTGAAAATTAAAGTCTATGTGTTATTGTCTATAGGTTTAAATCAGGTTTTAATTTTCTATTTAGCTTTCGAAAATATTTTTCCTGAATAAAGGAAAATGCTTTCTTAGGTTATTTTTATTGGCCAAAAATCAGGATGTTACATTGTTGTTTATTCTTTGAAACACAGATCATGCTCACAAATATGAACGCATATTCACTCTTACACTACAAATATGAACAAAATATGTTTAAATAAACAAACAATCTGGATCCGTTATCCGGATTTACAAACGTACGGACGATAGGTTTTTAGACCGTGTTTTTAAAATTAACGAAGCCATCGCTAGAGCATGCAATATCAAAAAGCGGAAAAAATAAATAAATAAAACAAGCACATCGATCGGTTCCGTAGACCAGCGTCTTATCCATTGGGTCGCAAAGTCACCGATGGAATGCGATTTTCATATTGTAAACATATAATTAGAATGGATCACGATGATACTCAACTGAACGAGAATAGTAAAAGTAGTCATTGTTGTCTTTATTGGAAGACTCGTTTAATGAATGAAAGTTAATTTCCCATTTTAATGGTAATATAAGAATTTGATTTATTTGACTACCAACTATAGATCACTAGTTCTCTTTGAAAAGCAACATTGGCATACACTATTGGAAAACAGCCCTGCAATAGCGGGCGTTTTAGCCCTGCAATAGCGGCCATTCCGGGTGCTATTACGCACACATTATTGCAGGGTACGACCAGCAATAGCGCCCACGGTCGCCCGCTATTGCAGAAAACCCTTCAATAGCGGGCGTGATGATGTCACCCGCCCGCTATTGCAGGAAACCCTTCAATAGCGGGCAGCTGACATCAGCATGTCCGCTATTGAAGGGTCACCCTACAATAGCGGCCGGATGACATCACGACGGCCGATATTGCTGTGTGACCCTTCAATAGCGGACAGATGACATCACTATGTCCGATTTTGTCTGTGGTTTTGCCAATATCGTGCACGATTATGTCATCCGCCCGATATTGTTGTCCTAGACAACAATATCGTCTATCGACATCATCTTGTCCGATATTACTAGCATTTTCCAAACTGAAACAATTATTGCTATTTATTTTATTTTCCAGGTGACAAATTCAAATATTTTTACGTAACTGAAAATACATTCACACTATATACGCAAGACCATAGAAATAATCATTAAAGCATTTATATGTACATACAACATAGTTGTCATTCATTTCACAATATCCACATACATATACATCATGTTTCTAATACATAGTATTCATCCATGAAAACACAACAAAATTACAATTTATCCGGCCACTTCGGCTCTAGTGCCTTCAATCTCTCGCTCCTCTGTCTTTGAATTTTGCACAATTGCATCTTGGTGGCCCTTTTGACCGTTGTAGCTATACAAGTCTTCATGCATTGCAACATCACTTAGAGGATCAAAATACTTGCCTCTTTCATTACAAAACTCACGAATCATGAAGCGTAGGAGTTTGGCTGCAATGAGCTCGAGCGTGCTTTCTTCTAAGTAGGAACCTGTTTTTGGCTTTTCATAGCGTTGCTGCCACAAATAAATTATGAAATTAATACATGTTTGTTAAGTAATATAAAACTAATATACTAATGCAAGAAAATACACACTAAATACTTACATCTTTCCATGGGGCCGGTTCTTCCGTAGGGAATGTAGTATATTCCCCATTTCCGACGCTTATGTATTTGCACACATACTAGCCACAGGTCACGGTCCCAGGACGTTGTTTTGAACACTTTACAAAACAAGGAAATGGTTAAGTTACTTTACAAATAGAGACATTAATTAATTGAATAAAAGAAATGACCATGATATGAGATAATAGTACCGGATAATGCGTTTTGTATCCAAGGTTGATCCGTTTGGGATGAGGGTCACCACCAAGCTCGAGATAGTATTTATAGGCACTAATATAAAAAAGCAAATGAGCAACGAGCATAATGCAATCTATAAAAAATGATAGTTCATTGAATATCTGAAATTACCTATTAAGGGTGTCCATGAAATCCTTATACCTCTTAGGATCATAATCCAAAGAGTCAAACACCCAAACTCCCGCGAGTTTCGGATGTATCATGAAAGCAATCCAATGGTCACTATAAAATATGTCATTATGTTATTATCTAATTGAAATAATGATTTGCACAAGAAGTAGCAGGTTACGAAAACTTACTTAAAGTTATATGGAGCCATAATGCATCGTCTCTCTTTCCATTCGTACATGCGTCTCCCAATGTATGTTGCTATACATCTCCTTGCATCCTTAATCGCTTGGACATGTACTTGTTGCCTTCTAGCCTTGGTCACCTTCTTTCCTACCAACAGCGGATGATTATCGGTAATCTTTGGATTCATAGCGCTTTGGCTAATGGCGGTTGGGTTTAGATATCCGACTTCATCCGAGGCACCGGAGTGATGACACATTCTCGAGCGATCAAAAAGGGTAGTCAGTTGAATTCATGTGCCATTTGCTTGGAAATATAATAAAGGTGGAAAACACTTACAGGCACCGGACGATAACGAGAGTGGCATCCATGCGTTGGAGACGGTACAGAGCATGGATCTCCTCAAAAGGCACATTTAAGTCAAAATATCCCTCTTGTCCAAAAACCTCTCCAGGGATCCTTGCCGCGATAACTTGGACACCCTTACTACATGCATTTAAGTACCATGGATGAAAGTACTTAAATATCCATGGCTTCTTTTTCAATACATCTGCTGGTAGTAGTGGCATGCCATGCTTATAGATAGGGAAGTCTTCTTGTGTGAGATCCCAACCTCCTTCCGGGACGCCGGGAGGCGGAACGAGAACATGTGGGACCACTTCCTTATTCTCGCTCCTATATGCTGCCGTCACGCCTTTATGCCATGTTGCGACCGCATGCCAAGTCGTTAATATATCAAGAATCGTATACATAGTCGTGAATTCATAAGTACTATAAAAGTGTACTTACTTATTTCCGCGCTAGATAACTCCTTCCTCGGAGGCGGAGGTGGAACAGGCTCGATCAAAGGTTCGGTGTTATTAGGCGGGGTGGAGGAGCTACGAATCGCCCTAGCCCCTTTGTCACGTGGTGTCGCTGGAGCCGGAGTCGATGTTGTTCGAAGGAGAGCTGCCTCATTCCCAACATCCGGACGAGGCGGCGTGGAGAAGCCATGTTCCGGAGGGATCTGGTCCTCATGCGTCGGAGAAGGCGGAGGTGAAGGTAGTGGCTCAAAAGAAATCTCGGGGTCAACCGGTGCTTCTTGAGTAGGAGGAGGCGTAGGTGCAGGCGAAGAATGCGCTAGAAGAACGACGATCTCGCGTCGAAGCCAAAGGATGATATGTTTAATCGCATCCTCGAGTGTCTCAATACCATCATCCTCCTGTGGATAATCAAGGTCGCAAGCAAGATAGTTGTCCCGAACCTTGATAACTTGGACTCTAGCACACTCCTGCGGAATTGGTACATCGTTAAATGTACGTCTAGGGATCGCAATGCCCTCTCGCTACCTTGACGGTCTTCCCTCTCTTGCCGAGCGTCATGTGCAGCTCACAAGGTGTATTCTTTGTGATGTCATCCACAGTGGTACCTGGTGGCATCAGGCGCAGAGCCATGACTCGCTTGGAGGTCGAGCATATGGACTTGGGTTGTCAATGTTGAGTTGAAATTCCGGTACCACGATAGGTTGGATGACAGCTTGAGGATTATTCTTCATGAATTCGTAGAAGTTTTTTACCCACCATTCATGATCGATACCCTGCTGCTCTCGTGGCCCACACCTACTACATTCTTCACTCGTGGCAGCAGACGACACTTCTTTCAATCGTGCCGGTGAAGAGACCCCTCTTGTACGACCCCGATGTTCATCGGTCCCGATGGCAACGATCAACTCATCCGTCCGTGGATTGAGAGTACCTTCCTTCGTTGGGCGGCTACTTGCTTTGCTTTTTGCAAGACTTCGGTAACCCCGAGCTTTTCGGCACCAGCTGCCCATCAGCGAGTGGACTTTGAACGCCCAAGCACCCAATTTCGGGTTCGTTCATCGCATCCTTCTAACGGGTCCGGGATTCCAGCTTGTCGGCGTTGTTCTTCCATACTCCTCCATTTCTTCACTTTAGCCTTGTATCCTCCTGGTCCAAGATTAGGACGCAACTTGTTCTTTCTACTCAAGCTTTGGAAAATCTCGCTCTTCTTTTTAGCATCGTCGGAGGAGACTTTCTCAACGAACGAGTTCCAATCATTAGGCGTGATAAAACCGTACTTCGGAACGGTGTGAGACCTTTCTGGACAAACTTCGTATTAAGGGTTGTCCTGAATGTCCTTAGGCACCTCCCCATGGTTTTCATAGTAGCATTTTTGGCCCGCTCGGAGACTTCGGGTGGAAAAATGTAGGTTCTACTCAAGTTCTCCCATAACGTGTCCTTTTCATCGGTTGGCACGTCAAGCCAGCTGTCGTACTTAATGTTGATTGCGGTTCGGACTAATACACCGCAATCATTGCGCCGATTCGCGTTGACGCCTTGAGGCTCAACCGGAGCCCCATCCTTGTCTATTGCCGTAACGGCTTGAACGGCAGTATGCAGCTTGTTTGTATTTCTTTGCCCTTTGTTCCGTCTTTCTACGGTGGACGCTGTTGCAGCAGCGGCCTCGACGATGTGGGAGGAGCATCTTCAAGAAATAAATGTCGAGCACTACGACGTGTTTCAACAACCTATTGAAAATATAGTTAGAGGACGTTTTAATTAAACAATAATTATTGTCCATGAAATATGATGTTGACGATGCGATACCTCATCATCTACGTCATCATTTGGGTTGTAATCAGGGTCAGGTTGCTCAACCCGTTGCCTTTTACCGCAGGGAATCTCGAGAGGAGAAGGTTCCTCAAACGATGTTGAATGATCGGAACCGTTCTCCGATTCATGCGCCGACACGGGGCTCGAACAGGTTCAGCTTCTTTGCCTTGATCCATTGTTAAGCTTGCTAAAAGAAAAAAATAGATACGCATATTGTTAAGCTTCTTTACGTTGATAACACGTAAGAATATCGCTACGAAAGTGTTTAAAAAGGCCGTCAATTAACGGCTCTCACTATTTAAAAAGGCCATCAATTATTGGCAGAGACAATTAAAAGAAAAAAAAGAAAGAAGGGATAGCATCGGAATCATATAGTAGAGGAGGTAGACGAGATAGAAGGACATACAATGTAATACAGTTTCATAAGAAAGGCAGGTGCACACTATGCAATGCATACCACAATTTATACGACCTCGGGATAGACAGGTCGGGATACTTGGTTATCCTCCGGAAAACCAAATATAATGTGCCATACACATCACAAAGGTAATCCGGAGAATACCTAAGCATCCGACCATGTCTACCCCAGGTCGTACGAGTTGCGGTATGTCTTGCATTTTATTGTACCAACCTTCCTAATGAAACACACCCTACATTCTACATTCTTCCACCCCATCTACCTCGTCTCCTATTAAAAGTCATCATCCGCGGAAAGATGCTCTCGGTGCGGGTTGCCGAATCAACGGCCATCCAACGCTATCATTAAGTTCATCGACTCGTATGGCAACTTGTTTCCAACATCCGAGGATGCGGTCCATGCTGCCACGCTCATCTCACTTTGCCCGCTTTCATCATCGAGCATGGCTAGACCAAGGAGAGAGACAAAGAGAGAGTAAAGATAGGATAAAAGAGAGAAAAGAGAGGAAATAGAGGAGAAAAGAGAAGAGAGTAGAGAAGAGAAAATAGTTTTTATTTTAAAAAAGTGATCTAGCCATTAAAGAGAGGAAGAGAGGAGAAAAGAGAGGAAATAGAGGAGAAAAGAGAGGAAAGAAAGGGGAAAAAGAGAAGAGAGTAGAAGAGAAAATAGTTTTTATTTTAAAAAAGTGGTCTAGCCATTAAAGAGAGGAAGAGAGGAGAAAAGAGAGGAAATAGAGGGGGAAAAAGAGAAGAGAGTAGAAGAGAAAATAGTTTTTATTTTAAAAAAGATGTCTAGCCATTAAAGAGAGGAAGAGGAGAAAAGAGCGGAAATTGAGGGCTTATGAAAATATAGAGGAAGAATAGGTGCAACATAGGCAGTTATATATATCCTTACTGCCTACATTGCATCAATATATTATCAATCATCAATCATCGATCAACAGAAATCATGAGGAGAAAAAAAAGTCATATGTGACTGAATCGGGGAAGAAGTAAGCAGGCATGACCGCAAGCGATCGTATGTGGCAAGCACAATTATCATATTTGATCATAAATAGCAGGCATGACTGCAAGCAGTCGTACGTGGCTGCTGTTTATCGAACAACATTAACCAAGCGAGCATAACCTATCATAATCTGAACAAAAGCACATCTATCATATGAGACTGAACATCGATCTGTTATAATCGGAGAGTCATTCCCAATTTTCAGAATTGGCTAAACAGTGACAAGACAAAGATATATATAGCCAGGTCAATCAGAACAGCAGGAAACAAGGGAAAAAGTAGAGGAGAACATATAACAGATGGCATAATGAAATATGGGGTAGTAGGAGATGACATAGAGCACAACAGGTGAGGGATTCCTATAAACCCATTCAAAATTTAGCAAGTTTGACTTAGCATATCCTGAAAACAAGCCTATTCACATCAGAATACAAAATCAATCACAATTATCATGTGATCATAATACTAGGCATTGCACACTGTAATTAGACTAAAGAGGATAAGGATTAGGCCCTAGGAATTGATGGTAAAGCAAGAAAAAACAGGGATAAGACAAACTATTGCTAATTTTCAGAATTGGCTAAACAGTGACAATCATTTGCGACGAACATAGTTTTTTTTAATTTATCTCTACAATCTAACAGAAAAATATTTATGCAATGGCAGAAAATGCATGTACTTTATAGTTATCATTGTGGCATACATAGATTGATTGAACAAAGCTATTGGTTGAACAAGCATTGGGTCAAACAAACCGTGTAACATGTAAATAGCTCCATGCACTACATTGTAACGTAAATACCAAATTTTATCATTCAGTCAATAGGAATTAAAAAGTATTTACAGACATGATACAAAGGCACACTCGTCAGCACTAAAAATGGACATATCATCTCATCCGATCGACCACAATCAGGAACTACCACACATCTCATCGATATAGCAATTCACAGCAATAATGCATAGTTAACCTAACAAGGCAAGCAGGCAAAATATACCAGGGAACAAGTAAGGGCCTGCTGGCTTGAATGATAAAGAACGGGCAAAACATGTTCAGTGCTAATTATCAATAAATGGTAGGGCTACCAGTGCACAATTCTTCATCATCACGTAACGGGCAACAGTAATTAAGTTTAGGGAATCCGGTGTGCTACCTTCTTAGATTCACGGAGTAGGCACAAAACATATATGGATTCACCATCATAGAGCAGGCACAATAATTAAGCTAGCAGATATGGATTCAACATCACAGAGCATGCAGGCACAAAACAGGGAGGGGGGAGGGGGAGAGGGGGAAGGGGCGTACTGGGGAGGACCGACGAGGAGGTCGAGGCCTCACCGTCGGGAAGGGGGAAGAGGAGGGGAAAGGGGAGGGGGGAAGGCGTACCAAGGGAAACGGAAGAGGAGGCAACCGGCATCGTGGGAGGGCCGCGAGAGGAGGGCGGCGGCGAGGAGGGACCCGGCGTCGTGGGAGGGTCGCGAGGAGGGCGGCGAGGACGACGAGGCGGTGGCGCCCGACCGTGGAGCCCACGGAGGCTGTGCGGTGCCGCTCGGACGGCGACGGGGTACGGACGGCCGACGAGGAGGGAGGGCAAGGAGGGTGCCGGCGAGTATTGCCGACGAGGAGGGAGCCGGCGAGCTCGAGGAGGCGGCGATGGCCGGCGAGCTCGAGGAGGGAGGTGTGACACCCCTACCTCGCGAAGCGAGAGGGATTGTCGAACGAGATCGTATCGGGAGACATTCGACGAAGCGAACGTACATTGCACATACATCGGGAATACATTCGTCATTTTGTTACACAGGGAGACGACTTGAGTAATAATTTTCATACATAATCTCTTAACTATTACAAGCCATCGTTCGAATTTCAGATTACAATACATAAGGGTAGTGTGGTTTTACAATACTTGATAATGTCTTTGCGGAAGCGTAAATATCTCGACGGTACATATATATATATATATAGCTTAACTAGGAGAACCACACCAGCCCATACGGCATGGTCTCATTCTTGAGTCGGTGAAGCGGGAACCCACTCCACGGTCCACTCCCGAGGTTCCTCGCCTTGACACACAAACTTCCCGCAGCAATCACAATAATCGGGCTGCGGGAATCCTAAAAATAGTTTCAACACAAACCCCGAGTATCTAATATACTCCGCAAGGCTTACCCGTCAAAAATGGTTCTAAGAACCGACCCTAACATGCAGGGGGCTTGACCTGGCTTGCGGGAACTTGCAAAAACAGCACTTAGAGTATTTGTCTAACTCATATTTTAGCCAAGTTAAGAGGGTGGAAACAAAATCATAAATTTTTGTGAGCAAGACTAACAAGCATGGTTGCAATACATGACTTTTAATATTCCAAAAACAGCAAGCTTAATCATAATATTCTCTTATTACTACGATGCAATCTGCTCGAGACAAGTGGTACTCATCACCGCGATGGACGGCGATATATATCGATTTACACCCTGCAGGGGAAACCCAAATGCACGACATACGCATTATTTAAGAACACGTATGGCCACCTTTCACAAGATTACCATAGATATGAGCCGGGTCCGCCCTCCGAGTGTGCATTCCACATGCGACCACGGTAGCGTCGGGTCCAAGGGTAATAACACACCCTCCGTCTACTCACAAACCCGTGC
Source organism: Chloris gayana (assembly GCA_031894775.1). Lineage (NCBI taxonomy): Eukaryota > Viridiplantae > Streptophyta > Magnoliopsida > Poales > Poaceae > Chloris > Chloris gayana. The sequence continues at coordinate 588,494 of JAUNZO010001928.1, forward strand.
ATCCACCGTGACCAACACTTTGCACAAAGGGTGGAGTTACCGTCCAACACTACGGCTCTCAAGTTACATCAGTTTACCAACTCCCATACGAAGGTATGCATTTGGTACACAACTCAATACTTGCTCGCGGAGTCACAACGAACGGTCCTTGACCGACACATACGGGGCTATGGCGCACAAGGGCCAACCTTGTCACCGCATCCTACACATGCATTTCCCCGTACGGTCTCCAATTAATCATGTGAGGGTAACCAAAATTTAATCCCTAGACCGGGTGATCTCCAAATCACTCGGTGTTGCTACCGATAAATTATTAAGCATAGCACTAGCGATTAGGATTATACTTAACCAAGACCACAGGATACAGGAATCTAGTGCAACTAGGTTTCCGAGCAACTCCTAAACTTAAATGCACAACACATCATAGACGTATGTGAAAATAAAGAGACTTTAAAACATAGGTCATGCTCCGGGGCTTGCCTTGATTCGGTTCATAGTTAGCACACTCGAACTCGCTCACTTCAAGTTGGTGCCCTCCTTGATCTTCAGCTCCGGTCGGAGTTCCTATATGAATGCATATGCAGTGCATGAGCAATAGATGAATTCGTATTTACAAAGTTCATGGAACTTTCTCAATAATATAGTGTAACGAAACGTTTGCATAAATTAAACATGTTCTCGAATCGTGATGATGTGGTCATGAGGGTGGTAAGTGTGGTTTGTTTCATGGGGACAACCTTCTAATTAGGTAAACCTTCCATCGTCTAGCATAAATGAACATGTTGATTTTTTTTTTTTTAAGATCAAAAACCTAGGGTAGGCCTCATTAGTGAAACGGGGAAACGAAATATCTATATGCTTAAGTGTAGCCATGTGATGATGTAAAGCAATCGTAGTTATGCATTAATATTTATGTGATACCTTCTCGAATTAATTTAATTACCTACATCTCCTGGTATAATATTATTACCAATCTTGTCTTCATTAAATAATTGAAAAGGTTGATGCTCATGTCCTAGGGTGAAGCTCTCATCACCTCTCTAAGTATTGAGCACCATTGCCATTTTATGTAATTTAATACAACCCATCATACACAATGAATGACTGTTCTTGCCCAAAAGATAAACGTGATCATGACATGTTTAATTGTACCATGTAAGTGTGAAAAGTATTTAGCCATAATGGCAAAGGAAAAGGCGGTTTGATCTTAGCAAATTCTCAGCTATTTGTTTAGCTAAGTCTGGGCTGCCAGGCTGACTGTGAAGCCTTCTTAAGGTGTTCAAACCTTAATATTTTGCTATAGAACTTAGGTGAATCATGTTGGGTCATGTAAAGTACGCAGTTCAAGGTTTACAACAAACCTATAGTTGTTTTATTTGGATCTGTATTCAAAAAGTTATTGAATTTCAAAAACAGCAAGTTGTCACGTGGGCATAACGGATTAGCATCTTAGAGTGCTTACATCTTTATTTTTCTACATATGAAGTACTGGGATTATGTTACTACGTTAAAGTACAAGTTATCTACTTTCCAAAGAGCCCTTGCTCATGAAGTTTGGATCCGGGGTCTAGAAGTTACATCATTTTCAAAATGCAATCTTGTTAAGCTGCGTGGTCGTGATAGCGTTTTCATCTTGCTCAAAAATTAAATTTTACTATGTAACCATAGGTGTTCATGTATTCCATATTGAAGTACAGGTTACAAACTTTCCAACGCACTTTGAATCGTTCAAATCCGTGGCGTAAATCTCAAGTTATGATTTTTCCAAAATCCTTGACTGTTACGAAGTTTCAGCACGATTCAAAAATTCAACCGTGTCGCGCGCGGGGGGGCTTGCCGGAGCGGCGGCGGGGTTCGCCGGCGGCGCGCTATGGCTCGCCGCAGGGGCCGGGCTTGGCCGCCTGTGCACGGTTTTCGACGGCGCACCGCTTGGTGGGGGTGGCGAGGCGGGAGGGTAGGTGGAGCCTAGCTCGCGTCGAGCCATGGCGGATGCGGCGGTTCCGGCGTGGGAGCACGAGCTCGCCAAGGCAAGAGAAAGGGGATGGTCAAGGCGTAGAGCTGCACCTTCGCACGGAGACGAACGGCGCGGGGTCGGTGCAGGCCGAGGTGGTCCGGAGTGAGCTGGCGTCGACGGAGTGGCGGGGGCGCGGTGACCGGCAGGGAGGAAGATGGGCTTTTCTTCTCCGTTCGGGCTCGGTTGGACCTGGGAAGGAGTAGGGAGGTTCGTTAGGTTTTTGCACACCTTCCGGAGGTAGAGGCGTGACATGAGCTCACCTGAGCACAGCTCAATCGAGCTCGCCGGCGTTCATGGTGGAAACGGAGTCCTTTACGGATTTTTGGCGATTGGTGCTCACGGAGGAGAGGAGAGGGCTGGGGACCGGGGCTAGAGCTACTCAGGAACTTGGCGAGGCACTTGCGCGCAAATGTGGGGCGTTGAATTGCAGAGGGGGCGGCGCACGGAGAAATGGCTCGGGCGGCGGCCATGGCGACTACTCTCCCCGCCATCGACGGCCGAGCTCGCACGCTTCTAGGCGAAGCCACATGGGCGATGGTCGACGCGTGGAGCTGCACAGCGACGCCGGACGGGGCGGCGCCTAACCGGCATGGGCACCGGCGGCGAGCGCCGCTGACGGTGGCCCCGGCCACTGTGCCGGCCTCTGTTCAAACAGGATTCCCAAAATTTACAGTTGTGCCACTGATGTTCCCTTCTGTAAATTGCTCATAGAATTTGATCCTTTTGGAATTTTTGCAAACCAGATTTTCTGTAGGTTCATGGTATTGTGAGGAACAACTTTTGTTATAGGCAAAAGTCCAGATTCGAAATGTAGAATTTTATAAAAATTGATGAACAGATGCTGTTTCTGCTTAGAGTTGGATTTTTCTAGGGATTCTTGCTACTCCAAAAATTCAGGAAAAATGTCCTAAATTCATGTCTTGAGGTGCTCTACCAGATTGTGCAAAAATTTGGGGTTACCATCTTGGAGAATAATTGAGATCCCAATAGCTAGGGTTTTGGGAACAATAAAAACCCTAATAGGACTTTAATCTATTATTTCATGTGACTTGGCAATTGATTACTGTTTTATACATGCAAAATTTTATTTAGGGCAGTAACAATCTGAATTTGTGACACGGGGTGTCACAGCCCTCCCCTTAAAGAAATCTCGTCCCGAGATTACGGTTGATAAAAAGAGTGGTCGAAGGGAGGTGCGTCGTTACCTCGATTGTGAAGCCATGAACTCGGGGAAATGATTATCCAGGAATTCCTCCTGTTCCCAAGTGGCTTCATCCTCGGTGTGATTACTCCATTGCACTTTATAGAAGGTGGTAGTGCGGTTGCGAGTAACACAAACCTTTTGGTCGAGAATCCTGGACAGGAGTTTCTAGGTAAGATAGATCATCTTGCAATTACTCGGTGTCGGAGATGACCACATCGATGGGTGGTTTTAGACACTTCTTGAGTTGCGACACATGGAACACGTTGTGCACACGCTCCAAGTTTGTCGGCAATAGCAACCGGTATGCCACGGGGCTAAACTTCTCCACAATTGGGAATGGTCCAATGTAACGGGGAGCAAGTTTTCCTTTTATACCGAAACGTGACACACCTTTATTTGGAGAGACACGAAGATAAACCTGATCATTTACCTCGAATTCTAGCGGGCGTCTCCTAAGTGAAATGAGTTTCGGACGTAAATTCTTGTTGGTTTAACTCCTAACATTTTTCTACTTTTCAAAAAAAAAAACCAAAAATAACATGTGTGTATTGGAACAAGTTAGGCATTCAAACAAAAAATTGCTGTAAAATTCACAACGGTTTTCAAAATAAAAATGTTTAAATAAATGTTAAACTTGGACCATGATTTCGTACATAGGTACGTAAAGAAAATAATATTAACTTTGGAAAACTAACTGTCCTAAGTGATAGGTATGAATTTTAGAAAATTTTAGAAAAAAAATTGCTCAATTTGGACAATATTTGACTAATATAAACAAGTTTGAAAAATTAAATACGAATCAAAAGAAGAAAAGAGACTTATCCCGACAAACCGAGTGCTCGGACAAGCTCTGTAATAGCGGGCTGCCGACGTCGCCGCCCGCTATTACCGGCTGCACTCGCCCGAGCCGATGTGGTTTAGTACCACATCGCCCACACAGCGGCGCGTTGCCTCGTTTATAAGGGGCGTCGCGCCATCACAATCGATCTCCTCTCGAAACCTCGTTGGGCTGCTTGTTTGTGGCTCGTTTGATTTGATGGGCTTTGTTGGTCCTCGGCCCGTGAACCTGTTTGAGCCCAGCTATGCGCTTGGAACCAAATTTTTTTTAATTTTCGAATGATGAGAAGATTAAATAAAATATATAAATAATAAGAAAAATTAATAAGGTTAAAATATATAAATAATAAGAAAAATTAATAAGGTTAAAATATATAAATAATAAGAAAAATTAATAAGGAACACATAGTAAGAAAATAAATTAAAAAATAATAAAAAAATGATTATATGCATATCAATATAATGAGAAGATTAAATAAAATATTATATTAATATGAATAAAAATGGATAAAAAAATTTAAATTACGTAATAATTTTTTAATTAGAATAACCAACAATCTTAATTAAGTCATGGCCCACATATATTATATGAATATATCAATAAAGTGGATAATAAAATACAAATTGCATTTAATTAAAATTCCATGATATGTCACAAAATACCAATTTTTTTAATTTCCGAATAGTGATAAGACTAATTAAAATATATAATTAAAAAGAAAAGAGATAAGGAACACATAGTAAGAAAATAAATTTAAAAAATAATAAAAATATGATTATATGCATATCAATATAATGAGAACATTAAATAAAATATTATATTAATATGAATAAAAGTGGGTAAAAAAATTTAAATTACGTAATAATTTTTTAATTAGAATAACCAACAATCTTAATTAAGTCATGGCCCACATATATTATATGAATATATCAATAAAGTGGATAATAAAATACAAATTGCATTTAATTAAAATTCCATGATATATATGTCACAAATACTAATTAGACATTACACCACAATACTATATATCAGCCATTAACCAACTTTCCGTTGCGTTCATCGTCATCAGCACGCATGTATGGTGCCATTGATGTATAACCGAGCTGTGTTTGAATGAGTTTTAACTTTTTCATGTCTCGCAAAGAGGGAGACCTCGTCAAACCGGTTGTGCTCTTCTCGGATCTTTCACATTTTGAAGTCCAATAATTCTTTGTTTCCCTGAGAGAACAATATGCTTCTTTTCATGCTCAAGCTCGACTACGTAAAACACTTGTGCAACACGTTCCGGAGTACCCAAGGATCATCTTTGTGGCCTATATTATTGAGGGAAACGAGAGTGAAGCCATATTCATCTACCTCAACACCTTGCGGATGCTTGAACTATTGACACTTAAATATGGGTATCTCGTACAGTAGTCCCATAGGTGAGTTCCCAAATTTTTTCAATATACCCATAATAGGTGTTCTCTTTCAAGGTGTTGTCCTGTGCTCGTTACACTAATACCACTATTTTGATTCCGACTCTTCCTGTCCTTTTCTCTAGTGTAAAATGTAAAACCATTAATATCATAGCCTTGCCATGTTGTAACTAATCATTGCGGACCTCTAGCCAATAGATGCATTGTCTTTTCATCCCTTGTTTCACCAATTGGAATGTTTTGATCCTTCAACCACCCCGTAAAAGTTTTTTTGTACTCTCTCATGATCCAGATCGTCGCTGCAATTTTCATTTTCTCGCACGTAGTTGCTCTAAGTGTTGCCGGATGTATGGCTCAACAAGTTGTAACTCGCTGCAGGAGGCTGAAATGTGCTTGACTCACCAATTGATAGTTCTCGTCGTTATATGTTTTCTTTCCCGTGGTTCCTTGATCGAAAATTCTTCCTTCATGGCGTGATTTCGGTAGACCAATTGTTCTTCCATCTTGATTGTAATCATTGTAAAACTCAAGAACCTCTTCGACCGTATATCCCTCTATAATGGAACCCTCGTGGTGAGCCCGGTTGCGAACATGTCCCTTCATAATGGACATAAAGCGCTCATACGGAAACATATGATGCAAATAAGCAGTGGCCAAGAACAGCAATCTGATCAGCTAAGTGAATCATGTAGTGCTCCATCAAATCAAAGAAAGACAAGTGGCATACACATCTCTAGTTGGCACATTGTCTCTATCATCTCTTTACGTATCGTGTCAAGCTCAGGAAGGCTTATCACCTTCTTAGATATGGAATTCCAAAAATGACACATCCGGATGATAGCTAACTTGATATGAGGTTGCTTAACAACCCTAATTGCGATCGCGAGAAACAAGTGAAAGCATCATATGACACTCATGTGTGTTGTAGCCACTTATCTTTAAGTCACTCATTGATACGAGCTTCTTTATGTTTGAACAGAAACCTGTGGGGACTTTAATCCCTCGCAGACACTTGCAAAATGCCGTTTTCTCCTCGATGGTTAGGTTCCAACAAGCCGGTGGAAGGTAATACTTCCCATTCCCTCTTGGCATCGGGTGAAGCCCATGCTTTATATTTAACTTCTCTAGGTCTCTTCGTGCCCACAGTCCATCCTTTGTCTTACCGGGAATGTCCATAAAAGTGCCATTGCAATTGTCAAAGACACCCTTTCCGACATGCATAGGGTCTGTGGCATGGGCGATCTCCAATTCTTTCCAATAACTTAAATACCGATGAAAGATCGATTGTTTTTTAAACGGCACGCCCGTATCGGCAATGTTTCCTTTCTTTCCCTTCTTCTTTTTCCCATAGGTATATTTGATATTTCTCACCATTTCGAAAACAAATTGACCATCTCGAAGTTTAGGAGTCAACTCTGTCTCAACTGTTCCATCAAATTCATCTCGTCTTTTGACGATATTGGTGCCTTTTTGCTAACCATCTTCGATGTTTTACATACACCAACTTACGTGAGAAAGGAAGGTACAACGATGCGGTCCGGTCCACACATGTTGAACATGTCTGTCTTCCCTTTGATCTCGCCCATTGAGATCCGAGCGTGCCGGGTTATCACCGACGGTGCAAAGAAAGATGGCGTGCGTGGTGAACTCTTCCTCGTCTCGTACGCATCATAAACCTTCACCCCTTGTTCCCATAATAGCTTCATGTCTTCCATCGCTGGTTCAAGAAAGACATCAATATCAATTCCAGCTTTGTTTCGGACCGTAAATCAGTATAGTTAGTAGAAGGTACTTCCTCTTGTGGCACAACCATGAAGGAATATTGTAGAAGCAACAAATCACCGGCCAAGTATCGTGCGGGTTTGTCATCTCTCCGAAAGGATTCATTCCATCCGTACTTAAGGCCATTCTTAGATTCCTCTTTTCTCGACGCAAAATCAGGATGGTTAATGTCGAAGTTCTTCCACCGTCGAGCGTCGGCAGGTGACGAATCATCCCATGCTTCTTGCGCCCGTCAACATCATCGTGCCATGTCATGAGTTTAGCGTCTCTACCGTTGGTAAAAAGACGCTTCAAGCGATCGATTATCGGACAGGTACCACATTACAAGGGCTGGCACTTTTCTTTCATCAACCACATCTTCCCGCACATCATGTGGAACACGATCGCATTGGTTTTCTTCCTCTTCTCGCCAGCTTTCTTTCTACTTCGGACTTATCCATGATGTCTCGTATCATCGGTTCCATCATTAGTTTTGTATCGACAAGCGTTGCACGTTGGACATCTAGTCTTATTGGCATGCTCTTTACGGTACAATATGCAGTGGTTTGGACAAGCGTGTATTTTCTCGTACGCCTAGGGTCAACGGTGCCAACACTTTCTTTGCATTGTATGTGTTGGTGGGCAAAGAGTTTGGTTTTAGTAAAATTTTGGCTAACAGCTCCAAAAGTTGGTTGAAGCTTGTGTCCGACCACCCATTCTTAGCCTTAAGTGTGACAAGCTCTAACACCGCTCGTAAGACCGTGCAATCCTTTTGACACCCCATGGATTCCTCGTACGGAAACTCCTTTGACGCCTTCTCTAATGCATCCAAGTTATCTAAAGCTCGCCTTTTCTTTTGGACCAGGTTCTCGTTGTTAATGTGCATCAACAATTCTTCCACATCGAGACCGCCGTCAAAGTCCTCACTTTCATTCACAAGTTCTGGACCATCCGTGGGACCCGATGTCGTTGCATATTCTCGTGCTACTTTCACCCCTCACCCTACGCTCGTCGTGGTCAGCCTCTTTCTCTTATCACCTCTTCAACGTGGTCACCTTGTGCATGAGGTCCTATTTCACCGTGTTTTATCCGGATATAGTAGTCCTTGATAAATCCTTTCTCCAACAAGTGCTCACGAATAGTCTCGGTGTCTCAAACATAAACATGTTCTTGCAACGGGTACAAGAACAATAGATATATTGTATACCCCTTCTTCTTGCGTGTCGCTTCGCTTCTTCAACGAAACCCGTGACCTTTTGGAAATATACAACAACATCACCACCCCCACCAAGTGTACATCCAAGATCGATCTTCCATCTTTCTACAGTACATGTATCGTAAATAAAGAAATGAATAATAATTAAAAACTAAGTCAAAATGGAATTATATGCTAAAAAGCAAAAGTAGTTACACAAGAATATTACATACTATAGTTACGTGTGATTTAAAAGTTAATAGCAAAATCTCTACATAAATTACTGTTAAAAAAAGATTTATGAATAAAACATAGATCCCAAATTAGGTCTACATCCAAAACTAGATCCCTACATATAAAAGCCTACATATTGTACGGAGAGGATAAGTTTAAGTACTAAACACCCTATGATATGTATGAGGACCACTAACCATGCCATTTATAGGTAAAAAAATAGATCCAAACTCTAGGAAAAGTAACCATAAAAAAAGAGACTAAAACTATGGTTAAACACAAAAAAAATACATGGAACGGTATGGATTTACCTCCTAGAACAATATCCTTCAAAAAAAACAGGTTCAAAACATTCCCTCTTCTTTTTTGGCTTTTTCCGCCCTCCGTACGGACAACTCGTCCATGAGCTCGCGAAACGAGCTCCTGTCGGGAGGAAGGGGACGAATTTATACACTCGTTGCCTTCAATAGCGGGCACCATGACGTCACATTGACGATGATATTACAGAGCCCCGTAATAACGGTCGAGGTGACGTCACCGGGGCCGTTATTGCTGTCTGGTCCGAGTAATAGCGGCCACCGCTGACGTCATCGTTGGCCCGCTATTATCGGCTCACCCAGCAATAGCGGACGTCAGTGACGTCACCAGCGGCCGCTATTAATGTGTGACCCCATCCGTAATAGCGTTGCCTCCGATGACGTCACCTGCGCCCGCTATTGCAGGGGTCTCCGTAATAGCGTCGCCCGTGATGACGTCGGCGTTGGCACCCTGCAATAGCGTTTTTCTATGTGCCCGCTATTGCTAGAAAATGCCCCCGATATTGCCGGCTCTTTCCGTAGTAGTGATAACAAATTACTAGTCATTTTGCTCCTGGTACATGGTACTACTTATGATATGTACATTGGAATTAATGGTCACATTTGTGATCCGTGCTTTTTACTCTCTCTCGTCCCAAATTTCTTGTCGTTACCAGATTTAATGAACATTCTTTGAACCTGTACAAACTGTATATCTAGATTCATTCAACATTCTCTAAACGTGGACACAAAGAAGCACCTCCAGGATGTCAAGTAAATTGGGACGGAGGGAGTACTATTTGTGCATTTCCGTTCATCACTTTATATACGCTCTTGAGGCGAATATCACCATTCAGCTGAAAAGCCAGAGCACACTCTAGTAATGTTAGATAAATCGGGATCTTATAAGTAGGTCATAAAAAAGGATATAATATAGGCATCCATACCATCAAAGAACATCAGATAAATTAGAAAAGAAGTGTACTCCTCCTGTTCCAAATCATACAACGGCTTTAGCCTTCTGTGATTTTCTCAAATTATACAATTCTTCTTTCTAATATATGTTTTTCTCTTCCCACTACATCTCTTTCTTTAAACATCGCACCTTTTTATCTCTCTTTAATTTCTATTAACGAAAAACATGATCTCGTTTGTATTCATTGAGAATGATTCGCAGAATCTGCACTTAAAACTGCACATGAAGGATATGTGTGATGATCCTGAAGATTGTATTGTGATTGAATGTGTTTCGATCTGTTTCTCATTTATATGCATCGAAACTTGACGTGGTGTCCTCAGCATCTATTCCTCTGTCCTTCACTTGTTAATAGATGGCGGACTTATGGAAAGATAGTCCATGACATGGGCTTTGACAAGTTTTTCAGCAAGGATAGGGAGTGGGAGGCACCAGGAACACCGAAGTGTCCACTGGTTGATTCTCCTGTACTATGTGTGGCAGATAGGAGGATTGAGAACAGAATCGAAGCTGCTTCTACAAGGATAATTTCGGACGGCCACGGTAGAGCGCCTGGAGCAGTCTTGGCAAGGTCATGACCGACGGCTGCCACCATGCGAGGTCAGAGTGTGTTACTGTTTTGATTTCAATGACGAGGGACAAGATAGCTGCAGTGAGAAGACGACCATGACATCGATACCACTAGCTGCAGTGAATGTGGAAGAAGCGAGTTGAGGCTATTTAGGCTCAATTGCAGATGATTGATTAAACTTGAATGTGAATATGTATTACGCATGTTCACAAAAAAATGTTTTATGCCTCCCAGTAACATGGTGAACGAAGAAGTCCAAAAAAAGAAGAGTGAATGAAGAAGATTTCGTGTTTTAGTAATCACAATGACAAACTGAAATAGATTGCAAGAAAGAAATTGATTTTCCTTTTGGAACTCATGGAGACAGTCAAATCGACATTGTAGATTCAACCATCATCACTGTTCAATATATACTGTTTCTTGTTGCTTCTTGCAAGGCATAGAACAACCAACTCCAGACTCAATTGAGAATGTCCAAATTGAGAGTAGGAATCGAACATGGTTTTGTTAAGAAATCCAGAAGAATGTCCAAATACAGGTAAATAATTCCTCCTTATTCATTATCTATGGTGTCTTGTCACTTCTTGCAGTTCCAGTGTTGAGAAAAAATCCTTTTACATGAAAAGGAAATATTCTCCTCAATTTTAGTTTTGTAGCAATGATATAGGGGCTCTATGAAAAATTATATTTGGTTATATGTTTTGACCTACATAAGTCAGAGAGGAATCAAAGAATGAACAAGGACGTAATTCTAGGGAAAAAATTCTGATCAGTCACATTTAGATTGTCTGAGTACAAAATTTTACACTGCCACCGTGTTAATCTAACTCTTGAAGCATCACACTATATTCTGCAAACCTAAAAACTGCAGGTTAAACTAATTCTACTGGATGCCAGCTCCAGATAAATGCAAGCAGTTCCAGTTACCATAAATAAAATATCGGAATCCATTGTAGAGATGTTAATGACCTATTCTTTCACTCCACATATAAGAGTTCACCAGTTGACGAGTTTTCTGATTGCATGGCACCAGGAAGTGTACGATATTCCCTCTCCGTGATGGATCTCCTCACTTCATACTGTTCGCCAGTTGGATCATCTTCTTTCAGAAGGAAGCCCCGCTCTCGTGCAAGCACCCACTGGTCAATGACACCACATTTAATGGCATGTTTGACTGCCTTGTGCAAGTAAACCTTGTCTGTGACTAAATATGGGTTAACTGACAGCATCCTCATAAGGGCTGAAAATATGAAAAAAAAATAATGTCATACACCTGAATCCATTTCTAACAATCAAGTGAAAATTAACTAAAAGTTGGAAACTTGAAAATTTCACCAAAAAGCATGCTTAAAGGCCTTCAAAACTTTTGAACAGTTCAGCATCCAAAGTTGCACCAAGATTATGAATGCACACAAAATTTGACTTTCAAACTCCATAACGTTTGGGAGATACAAAAATGGTAAATGTTCTACAAAGTTGCACTAGAGACAAAACTGTTTATTTTATCTTGCAGTGCATCTAATAAAACCTAGATTTGTCAACTTTTGAATACAAATGGTATTGAGTTTGAGGGTAAAATTCTGTGTGTATCAATAACATAGGTGCAACTATGGATGATGAATTGTTCAAAAAATTTAGAGACCTCTAAATATTAGTTGGATCAAATTTTCATGTTTCCAACTTTTGGCTCACCAGAGATGTACTCAACAAAATGAGCCTCATAGAAATCATGCAAACAGAAGATAATGTGAATTAATATCATCAAATAGTTTAATCAAACTGGCATATGCTGACACCAAGGGATAAATATCTGAGGCCTTAAAATGAGAGCTAATTAAACAGTCTCTCCATAAAGTTACATTACCCTCTCCAATTAGGTAAAGATACTGAGTGATTCACTGCTTAATATTCATTGTCATATATAAAAGTAAGCATATATTCAAAAGAATAATATGTGGTACCTGCAACAATGGCATCACCCGATTGTGACATGTCACTAGCGAAAGGAGTGATTGGAGCATCTTCTGTCCCACGAACCCAGCCATTGTTCTTCTCTGTGTAATAGTGAATCTTGGAGGTACCATTTGTCACGAAAAGAACCTTGAGATTATCATGCCACAGTTTCATAATAATGTCTGGACTGTAGTGTTTAAATTTAGATTTATTGTTATCAGCTGTGTCAAAATTCTCAGATGGTTTAATATCACAGAGAAACTCGAGTTCTTGTTTTGTCATTTCAATAATATCAGCAGCTTCCCATGCTTCCTTGATGAATGACTTGGTTTCCTTACTGGATGACCATAGTGGCAGTGGAAGATTAAGGTCAAAGAATGTTACACCACCAAATTTCTTTGAAACATCAATCGCTTTTAACAATGATGACTGAGCACTGGGCTCAAGCAAAGCTGATGAATTATAGTAAAACATCTTAGCCTGCATTAATAAAAACAAGAGTATTACGTTCAGCAACTTTTAGTCACTCAGTAATACGAGATAAAGCATGAATGTCAAGAGCATTTGTGGCACATTCAAAATTTGGATAGATTCTTTGAAGTTCTTGTAGCTGCCATTCAATGAATCCTACAGAATAACAGTTTCATATTGCATAAAAAAAACACATGTTTTAGGACATAGATCACAGTATATAACTTACTTCATTACTGAAAGGGAAATGCAGGATCAAAAGAAAGCTGAACTCTTTTCAGAGCCATGAAGTATAGAATAAGATCTCATCGTATCATTGTTAGCCGCTTTCAGGGTCAAGAACTAAACATCCTCTACACTTTACCAAAGTATTATATAGCGGATATGATGCATTAAATATTACCCCCATACTTAAATATAATTAGCTATCCCAGGTCATATATTCAAATTTGGAAGGAGAATATCTGAAAATTTCATGTTTACCTCTCTTAGAACTGATGGGTTGATATCAGACTGCAGAAAACAGTCCTCAGCACAAGGTTTAACACAGTCTGTCTTCAAGCCACCTCTGCTTGTGACCTTCATAAAGGACACAGCAGTTGGTGCTGAAGAGTAAATAGTAACTGCTCGAGTTTGAACTCCATTCATGTTTAAGTGATACAGCAAACTTTGACCATACTCATCATCACCTAATTTTCCCATGAACTCTACCCGACCACCAATAGCTGCTAGAGCTAGGGCAACATTTGATGAAGGCCCTCCTGGAGCCCTCACAAATTTATCTGGACACCAAAACATATCCTTCATTCTATCATGAATCTCATGATCAATAAGCCTATTAGCAGGTCTTCCAGAAGGAATAAAGGAGTATTTAGCTGGTCCGAAGCAACACACCAGGGGTGTCAAACTGTCAACATCTCCAATATCCTCAAGTAATGCTGACTCTATTTTACTCTCCAGAACGTCGGCTAAAACTTGTTTCTCAGTGCCATCTTCTTTTTGATAAGAGGGAATCAAACCTTTGTTATGGTCTTCTTCTTCAGGACATTCCTCTACAATTTTAACTTTTCTTCTTCCCCTCTTCTTTGGTTCCTTTGCCTGGTCCTTTTCCTCTTCTGAACTTGCAGTAGTAGCAGCTGTAACATGACAGAGAAAATTTATAATTCTTCTGGTCTCAAGGTACTTTTAAACAAAAAAATCAAGCCCCTCCAACAAAAATGAAATGCTCAAGAAATGGAATCAATATGTACATTTACCTTTTTTACGGTTTCTCCTCTTAACCTTCTTCTCTTCAGGTGATTCTTTTTCAGAGGTTATTTGGCTTTGTTGTGCTCCACCTTCCAGTGTTTCTTCAGTTGCTTTCTTTCTTCCACGCCTAGGAGCCCTTTTCTTCTTCGTTGCGCTCTCACCATCACTATCCTCATCACTTGATCCTTCCACAGCATCTTGAGGATTCCTTGATGCAGAACTCACATTTAGGTTAAGCATCACCACTGAACGTTTCACTATGTTGTTCCCCAAAATGTTTGTCTTATAATGTATTTGACCTCTGCACAAAAGTCACCAAATTCAATGAGCACACACTACAGGTCTGCTAATTGTAACTCTACATGTCTGCTACTTGTAACTCTTCATATTTAACAAGATTAGTTAGATGTCTTGCTAAAAATGAAAAAAAAAACATCGATAATATAATATAACCCGGTATGTCATAACCAATGGTAAGATAGATTTAGTGAAAGATATTATTCAGTTGTTGAGAATATGATTAGTAGGTGTAAGAATCAAATGACTTGAAGATATATCTAGATTTGTTAACCAGTGGACACAGCCACATTATTAGTCCCAGAACACGCAAAAGACAACCTGCCTCCAGTCGCATAGACTCTTGCATCATACCGCAGACTTGAACAATCAACACAGAAAAGGCAGCATCGTTCACACTGATACACCATTTCCATAATTCTGTTGGTAAATGGATTATAATACAGCCGATACTGGGTAGAGAGAGATTACCTGACGCAATAATGAGGGGATAGGGAGCACGTGAACTGGGTAGGGAGAAGAAGAGAAACCATTTAGGGAGTGGAATAGTTTTCTTTGGGCAAAAATCTTCACAGCGACTCCTGCGAGGTGAACAATCAGTCAATCAACATTCCATTAACTTAGCTTCTCTGGCAGCACTTATTTCTGAAGACAAAAGTGTTTCGGTTTTCAGAATAAAAATGTATATGTGTTACTGTCGCGATTTGAAACGTTCACACTCGAAACAAGCAATTTGAGAATAAAGTCGAACGAGACATGAAACAAATTAATGCGCGGGTGCCTGACCTGGGAGCTGCGGGGCTGGTCACTTGCAGGCAATACAGAGGACAGGATAGTCTGCCGTTGGTACCAGAACGCCGGCGACAAGGCCAGCAGCGGCAGGGCAGGAGCTTGCAGCTGCAATGGAGGAATGGCAGGTCGAGAGTCGCGGCACGGCGGCCTCGTCTCCTCGACGGAGTAGAAGAGAGGGAAGAAAGGGCACCGGGCGCCGCCGCCAGGAGCCGACCGCCGGAGAGAAGGGAGGAAGCCGCTGACGGAAGCCGGCCACCGCGAGGCTCCTCCGCTGGACCGCCGGAGAAAGAGCTCGACGTGCTCGCTGGAGAGCGTGGGCTGTAACGCGACGGTCTAGGACGCGGAGAGGAGCCGCGCGACGTAGGACGTGGCAGAGGAGCGCGCCTGCAGGAACGCCCTAGCCCACGCCGGCGCTGAGGAAAAAGAGATCGGGAGAGATGGAGAGAGAGAACGGAGCGACGTCCGTGATGGAGAGATAAGGTTTGGATCTTTTTTGTTTTGCACCCTTTGAGTTTTAATAATTATATTTTAGTTCCTATAACTTCTATTTCTTGATATTTTAATCCTAAACCTTTTATTTTATCACACTTTAGTTCTTATAGATGTAACAAATAAATTTTTAATTGAAGACAGAATTGGAGGTGGATGAAAAAAATATGTGATTATATAGAGTAACAAGAGTGCGGGAGAAGTTGATGTAGAGTAAAGAATCTTGTTGATGTGGTTAAATATTTTTTTAGAGTAAAATTATCGAATAACATGAGTGCGGACAGTTTCCATCGCGGCGCGGCAAAGGAGATAGAGAGAGGTGTTGAAAGTGCTTGGATAACGTTGGATCGGCAAGATAAGTCGTCTCAAGTTGAATTCAGGCCCAATTTAGGCCCCTTTGTTTCGAGGTTTAGATTGTGGATTTTAGATTATGGATTGGAGATTGTAGAATCTGGGATTGTAAAAATCCAAGTCCTAAAATCTAAGGGATGTTTGTTTGTCTAGATTCCACAATCCAACTATTGTCACTTACGAGTGAGTGGGTTAGGATGACAAAGCGAGTAAATACTTGTGTCATAATCTAGCAAAATCGGGTCTTACCAGATTATGGAATCTAGATGCTCAGATTATAGAATCCGGAATCAAAATTCAACCCTTTGTTTGAGCTTTTGGATTATAGAATCTAGATTCCATAATCTGGAGGGCAAACAAAGAGGGCCTACCAAGTCCCTTAGTTCCATAATCCCTTAGTTGATGAACCAAGTAGTCAAGTGTAAAATGAACCCAAATGGGTTCGTGAAGCCACGTGGACGTACCAAGTCGTGTCTTTGATGCACTCTCTTAAAAATGAAGCCCACAATAACGTAAGAAGGTCACCACACGTGGTGAAAAAAAGAAATCTTTAAAGAAACAAAGCTACGAAAAGCACGACATCACGAATTCATGATGCATCCTGCGTGGTACACAAAGCACGCGAGGACATAACAATTATTTTCAAGCGTACATGTAGCGGGACTCCCGACCCGTAACACACACGAACATAACTTACATATGCACGTCGACGAACGATACGCGGCAGCTCGGCAGGAGCAATGAGCATCATCACCGAGCAGTACTTAGGGTCCCTTTGGCACGGCTCCTCTAAAACAGCTCCTCCACTAAAACAGCTCCTCTAGAAAACGGCTTTTCTATCAAAACGGATTCTCCACCAAAACGGATTCTTGGGGTGTTTGGTAAAACAGATTCTTAAACCTTTGAGAACCAAAATAAATTCTAGAAATGATTGAGAAGTCTGTAGGAGCTATGTTTTTGAAGCTTTTGGCTCCTAGTTCATTTTGGAGAAGTGTTTCTTAATTCTAGGAGCAGAATCGTTTTGAATGAAACTGTTTGGACAGATTCTTGACCTAGGAGCGGAATCCGGTCCAAGAGCTGCTCTAGGAGCCCCGCCAAACAGGCCCTTATCCGTCATGGCTCATCAGCCTCCGGCTCCAGGAAATGAAACTCGGGAATGGCTGGGATCTCGGGCTTGGGCGGCAGCTCGACCTCCGGGAATGGTGGCAACTCGGCGGGTGCACCTCCGGGAACAGAGACAACTCGTGCTCGGCGTCGAGGACGCAATAGGATTGGTTGGTCAGCTGCCGTGCCACCGTTCTCGCTTGGTTGCTCGCTTCGATAATCGGTACGAACCAAGTCTAAGCTCGCCGGACGATTTGGTTGAGAAAAAGTGTCACTTCTAGGAATCATCGTCGATCGGCACAAGTGCATAACGTGTGCTACTATTGTGCTACACTTAATAACTAGGTCACCTGTGACATCCCATGTCACGATTAAGGCTAATTCCGTAGTTACTACCCTAAGTACATCACTAATCAAGCACTAATGTTAATCACCCAAGCAAGGAAATGAAAATAAAAAGAAAAAGGGGAAAACTAGTAAATTTAACCCTAAACCCTAGCCCTAACCAAAAATGCAAAAATTATAAAAACACTACCCACATATTTTTGTACCACTGCATTGCTCATGTAAAAAGATGAATTTACAATATTTTTGCCAAATTTTTGAACAAAGTTTTGAAAGCCCAAAAATTCAAATTCAAATCTGAAACACTGCTACTTGTGAATTTTATATGAATTTTTGGAACCAAGTTTAGAACTTCGAACTAAAAGATAAAAATTAGAGCACATCATCCTGAGTCTTCCCATATCTTTGGTTTTATTTTTGGAGCCCTAGAACTATGAAAATTCGTCAAAGTTTCAAACTGCAGATTCAAATTTCAACTTGTGACCTCGAGCTACGAGTGCCCACCGGGCAATGGTGACCGGACCGCCGGTCCGGCCAGCTCGGCCGCCGCCCGGGCACGCCCCTGCCCTGTCCCATCTGCCACGCAGGCCCTGCCCACCCCCAACCATTTCGGTACCCGCCGCCCAACCCCGACGCGTCGGAATTGAAGGCCCCCGCCCGGCCGCCGCCTCCCCGTCCGGCCGCCCCTAGAAAATGGCACGAATGCCAAGTCCCCATCGCCCCCTTCGCCTCAAATCATTGCCCCAGCTCCCTCGCAGCTCACGGTGCCCTCAGCTCCCTTCCCTCTCCACCGCAGCTCACGCGCAAGGAAGAAGCGCCGCCGCCGTCCGTAGCGACCGCCGTGTCCGCCCTCGCGTCGCACGCCGCCTAGGTGGGTCGTCCCTCCTTCCTTTCTTGGCCATTTCGTGCGCAAGGTCGCCCTCTAGCTTCCCCTTCATCCGCCCCTCTTGTCCTGCAGTGTTCCGCCGGAATTTGGAGAAGAGAGAGGACGCCGCCGCCGGCCACCCGCACCCCCTCCGACGAGCTCCTACCTCGAGCCCTCCTCATCACCGTCCAAGCCCGCGCCGCCCTTCTCCAAGGTGAGGCGGAGCTTTGCGCCCGGACTCGGCCCCTCTCGTCCTCCGTGCACGACGCGCGACGCCGCCGAAGTGCCGCCCCTGCCGCCGCGTCGTAGTCGCCGGTGCTCCGCCGCCGCGAGCCCCCGCCAACCTCACCGTAGTACTCCCCATGCCGCGCGCGTCATTTCCCACCGAAGCGCGGAGCATGAGCTCCAGCGCAGCGTCGCCGCGAGCGAGCTCGCCGGCGCCGGCCACCGTCGCCGGAGCGCGCGTCGCCTCTGTTTTAAAAAATGAACCGATGGCATTATCGTAAATATACCCGAACTTCATTCAAGTTTGAAAAATCCATTTCTCGCGTTTGAATCGTCCAAAAATTACAAACTAAAATGTTTTGGAAACTAGAGGATCTGTACTTTCATAAAAGTAACATGAACTCGTCAGATCTACATGTTTTCACATTTTTACAAAAATGACAAAAGTCAACCCCTGAAAACTTAACTAAGCCATAACTTTAAAAATATAAATCCAAATTAAATGCCACTTGGCCAAAGTCTTCACCCAGGCACACATGAATTTTTGGCACTGGAAGATCTGCATTTCATTTCATATTTTTCAAGTTATTGCATTTCTTGCATTCTCTGTATTTAATTTTTAATTAAATCTGTATAAATTATTTCTGCATGAAACTTGGCAATTAATTTCCTTTTGGTACTGTGCATATGTAGAAAATCCCATGATAAATTTTGAGCATGTTAAGTAATGATTTTTGCAAACCCTAGATCTAAATTTCTAAAGGGTCATTTTCAGCACAAGCATAATTCGTTTTATGTCATTCAAAATCATGTTCATGCATGTTTATGTAAGTTCTACTGTTCATTATGTCCTTTAGCACCTTATGGTAGGTTTAGTCAAAAGGTTTCATGTATTTCGCGTATGTATGAATTTTGTAATCGAATTCCTATTCTAGAAGGAAATCGTCATCGCATGTGATGTCAAAACACCTAAGCCTAGATTTCTTCGTTTTGTATTATAGAAACTTGCTAAGATATTAGTACTAAACCTACACTAACCACAGCACTCATGTCTATGCCATCAAGTCGTTGCTCATTATATTAGTATGGTTATGCTTGTTCATGTAATTGGGTTCCGTAAAAGAAAACAAGAGACATGTCATGCTTATTAGGGTTCGAACAAACAAACTTTTGAATTACATACTCGTTTGGATCTTTACAAAACAGCACACATGCATTACTCTCATCATCGACCTTGTATTCATATGACTTACGCATTGCATTTCATTCCTTAGGTGACGACGCCGAATTGATCCCGCCGGAAGAAGCTATCGCCACGCTCAACGCTTGTGAGGCTAGTGCTAACTTCGATCACTCTCAAGGCAAGCCCCGGTGCATTCCTATTATTTTGAAATGTCTTTCTTTATCACTCTATTAAGGATGATGATTGTGCATTTAAGTTTTTAGGCGTTGATTGGAAATCCACATGCATAAATCTCTATATGTCCCACGTCGCTTATGTGTCATATCCTCGTTAGAATTGCTATGCTATATTGATGGAGTCAACGATAGATTGGGGACCTCGCTCATGGCTTATGATTAAATGTGAACATGATGAATTTGGTTAAAAATTGAGAACACCCCATTGTGGCTCCGCGAACAAGTTTGAGTTGTGTACCACTTGCATACCTTTCTTATGGGGATTGGTAAACCTATGTAGCTTGTAAGTTGTAAAGTGAGCCGGATATCTCACCGACCCGGAGGTGATGTGTTTGGCACGGTGGTTGCACGGGTTGAGGACCGTTGGAGAGTACATGGGTTAAGCCTTGGGCGCGTTGTTGAACGGTCGCAAGGGGGACGTGTACTCGGGCTCGGTGGCCCCGTGTTTTACTTTATGATGAACTCGCGAACGGTGGCCATACGTGTTCTTAAATGATGCGTATGTCGTGCATTTGGGTTCTTTCCTGCAGGATTAATAATTCGATAATTATCGCCGTTTCCTCTCGGTTAATGAGTACCACTTGATTCGAGCAGTTCGCAATGTGAAGTAATGGAAAGAGATTGAATAGCTTGCTGTTTTATATTGATAGTAAATTGTATTGCAAACTATTGTCTTACTAGTATGCTCACTAAAGTTTCTTTTATGCAATAACCCTATTAATTTGGCTAAGTAATAAATTGCCAACCTAATTAGCATAGGTGCTATTTATGCAAAAGGCCAAGTTAAACCGGTCAAGCCCCATGCATCTAGGAGTCGGTCTTAGATGGCCAATTTGACGGGTAAGACTTGCGGAGTATGTTAGATACTCGAGGCTTTGCCACTTCATGTTGATTTACGGGTTTCCCGCAAGCCGGTTTTTGTGATTGTTGTGGTAAGGTGGTTTGGGACGGAGAAGAGCCCAAAGAGTGGACCATCGAATGGGTCCCTAGCTCTCCGACCCATGATGAGTGAGCCGTGGCCTAGGCCGGCATGGTTCATTTAAGTTATCTATGTATCGTCGAGTTATGTATTTCGCTTCCGCACTTTAAATTCGAACAAAGATCATGGTTATGTAAGACTTAATTTCGAACCTAATGTATCTTTTATTCGAACTCTATGTTGTAATCAAGACTTAATTATGTAACCTTGCAAATAGTGTATGTTTGTTAATGTGATGCTATGTATGGTTGCTTCGTCAATCATCTCCCAAGGCGATCCGTACCACACTTAACTATCTTTCGGGATAGGGGTGTGACATCACCTGTTAAATGAAAGCCCATCGCTGCAACACTTTTCTTTTGCCTTCCGGAATGATGAGGAGTCGAGAGCACATTATGGATTCAATAACACAACAATGAACCTTTTGCTCTTGAGATGATGGAATATGATAGGGCTCTTTATTTTTGGTATACAATACATGTACTCCGTGTGAAGGAATGAGAAACTCATCTATTAACCACCCCAAAGAGGAAGTGATGAGGATATCCTAGGCACTTTTTCAAGAAGAGTAAGCCATGGTGTAAATCATATTGGGAACATGGTGCATGTTACAAAGAACACCGTGACATCAACACATTCAAAGGTTAAAGCTACAATTAGTTGCATATGTAATTATTTCTATAAAGCAAAGATACTACTTGGTTTATATGATTGCAAATTCAAGCATCATGCTATATTGGAAGGCTTATCAACTATCACATCAACTACAAATCCTAGAAGTGTCAAAGAACATTTCTACACAAACCATCAACTGGATTGTGTAAAGGATATGAGAAATGGAAATGTCCGCACACAAGGAGAAGCTCATTGGATCAATGAAGATGGGTTACATCAAGGAGAACACAAGTTACAAAGAAGTCGAACCGGTTCACATTCTCCCGATTCTAGAGACAATCTTCCAGAGGCATGCGCACCGGATGTTTCACATTCTGCCCGCATAATACACATGTCCGGAAAGATAATCAAGTCTACTTTCACCTTCAACAAACGGCTGGTCATTTTGACTTGCCATTGAAGAGATATCCTCATTTTAGTAGAGACCGTCAGGAAGGCAAAAAGTCGCGCGAGACTTCACGAGATTGCAATTTTCACACCTTTCACCTACTCTTTTTTTAGTGGAAACTCATAAACGTTTGACACCCAACTAGGAGGGTTGTTCCTAGTATAAGTAATCCATGTATTCGAGTCATTTGCAACAACTTTGATAATAGAAAAGAACCCTGTTTGATTAGCCGAGTGCTATCAATTTCGGAGGGAGAGATCTCTACCCCTTTGGTCTTGTGATTTTCTTGGAGATTACATAAGTGACGTTCAACGCCACCCAATTGGTGCTCCCGCTTCGTTTGATTGCAAGTTGTGTTGGTTGGTAACTCGTAGTGTGGTCTTGTTCCTACGTCATGAAGACCGGGCCACAAACTCATCATTTGGTATCAAAGTCATCCTTGGCATGGTAGGAATTTTCTTTACCCATAGCTACATATATTTATTATCTTCCTATCCACAAAAGCCAAACAAAAATATACCTATATTCCTTTGTTTTGATATATTAGTTTGGTGAGTTTGGTTAGTTTTAGTCCATTAGAGTTGTCGTATACTTGTCTTATGGGTATACGAGATAATGAAGGAATGGATACGCAGAGACATGGTGGCAAATTAAGGAAGATAAAGATGATAGCGACAGGTAACTGATCGGTCCTTGACCGGTGCGGGATAACAGAAGATCCTGTACACCGGTATGGAAACAAGGCGGATATTAAGACCGGTGTGCAATGACTTGAGGAGCAAGTTATTGAACAATTCGTAGTCCGATTAGGACTCCGAATCAATAAAGAAAGTTAGAAATAGAACTCCATATATGTAATTCACGTAGTCGACTAGGACTCGCATGTAACCCTAGCTCCCCGGATATATAACGCGGAGCGGGGACCCCCGAAAACTCTCGACATCTTGCAATTAGCAAATCGCTAAAGGCAATACATAACATACGGGACGTAGGGTATTACTCTCGATCCGAGGGGCCTCGAACCTGTCTAAAATCGCGCGTTCTCGTGTGTTTTGTGTGTTGCACCATCGAATTCCACACTCGTGAGGGACCGGGTAGTACTAGTGCCGAGTTTAAGACTCGACATTTGGCGCGCCGAGTAGGGGTCCCGGCGAGTTCTCGCCGAGTTCGATGGCCACTTCGTTTGTCGTCGACTTTGAGCCCGGCTTCAAGATCCGCTTCGAGTCCCTCGACTTTGAAGCCGATTCGGCGGAAAACCGCTTTTGATGAATCCGACTCGTTGCTAGGCCGCTGCTTCTAAAGCGCGATCACCTGCCACGGTTGGTGCCTCCGATTCGAGAACTTAGCGGATCCGACGTAGCTTTAGCGCGAAACATCGGACCGCTCGCGCCTACGCCTCGGACCGGTGCCCGGCTACGGCGATAAGCCGCTCTACCGAGCTGGGTAACGACTTCGAGGAAGACGCTCCGGTCTTCTTCGAAGTATTCATGACGAGACCAGTTATTCGCCAACTCACTTCGAGGAAGCCGCCGAAGAAGAAGCAAGGATGGCGAGAGTTGAAGCCGAGCGCAGCCGTCGTGAAACGGAAGAAGCAAACGGAGATGAACAACCTCCACAACCTTCAGCTGCGGATCCGCGCACAAGTGCCGCCGGCCCGGCGGAGGAAGCGCTCCCCCGCTCCCCGCCCACGGGCCCGCTGCCGGACTCGGTCCGGAAACCCGGAGGAAAATTCTCTAGGATATAACAATCGACGGGGATGTCGCAATGGGAGGCGCCATCGATCTTTCGGCAGAGCTTTGGATTTAAGTTCCATGGAAGTGGAGATGAATGGCGCTCGAGTCTTCACGTCGCTCGTCCACAATATTGTGGGAGTGAAGCAAATTCTTGAGACAATACCGGAAGAAGTCTTCAATGCCACGCCAGGATTGCAGCGCGCATCGAACCTGGTAGACGCGGCGGCTCTACAAACAAATCAGCTCGTCCATGATCGAGCGGAATCCTCCGGTTGCTCGCGTTCCCATTCAAAACGGCCGGCAAGGGCCCGGTCCGAAGGAGCTTCCTCCGGTGGAAGGCTTGGACCCCGGCACACCCCAATCGCAGATGCACATGAACGAGCTCCGGATCAAGATTTGCGTGTACCGCTCAATGGGAATCGTGACGCTCGAAACGTGCCGATCGATCGCCATGCGGAGAGGGCGAGAGGAGCGCACAAGACATGAAGAAGACGAGAGGTGACGGACTGGTCATGTTGATGATCGTCCACGGGATCTTGCCCCGCCACGGTCGCGTTTGAACAATTCGCCACGTCACGGGCCGGCCGCTCGGCGCCGCCCCGGTGAAAATTATCCGCGCAACGATCATCGAGGGCATAGTAATAGGCATGCTCATCGGGATGAACGACCCGTAAGGGATGATCGTTACGACACTAGAGACCGAAGAGGGCGAGACAACCGGGACAGAGACGTTGAACCCCGGCGCACGAACAATGATCGTCAAGCTGCACCTCCGCCTCCACCTCCATCACAACATGAAGAACCGGCGAACAATGATCGTCAAGCGGCACCTCCCCGCCTACGCCTCCTTCACGGCACGCGGAGCCGGTGAATAATGATGGACGGGGTGGCTCGGGAGATAGATACCAAGATGATCGTTATTACGACTATTCCGACGATGACATGGATCGTAATTATCGGCATCGCCCTAGCCGTCGATCTCCGTCACCGGTCCGGTCCGGTCCGGAAGATGATGAATACTCCGTAATCCCCGCTTTCACGCGAGATTTACGCATCCGCAAATACCCCGGGGATTTAAGCCCGGGGCCATTGACAAGTATGATGGCAAAGCACCTCCAGCTGAGTGGCTTCGTATGTACACCACTCGCTATTCGGTCAGCGAGGAGGAGACACGTTCGTGCTAGCTAATTATCTACCAATGTGCATGGAGCAGGCCGGACGCTTGTGGTTGCAATCCCTGCCCGAGAGATCCATCTCTTCTTAGGGAGACCTCACTAAAAAGTTCGTAGAAAACTTCCGGGCGACTTGTGATAAGCCAGGGAATTACTTCGACCTCAACGAGTCGAGCGAAGCCCGACGAGACCCTCACCGATTTCATCGAGCGATTCTGCAATAAGAAGGCCTTAATCCCCAATGTTCCCGATCAGCAAGTAATTGCTGCATTTCAAGTCGGCGTCCGAAGTGAAGCATTGGTTCACAAGATTGGAAGGCGAAATCGGAACCTCACCATGACGGCGTCGAGTGCTTCAAGATAGCGGACGATTATGCTTGCTGGAGAATCGAATGTGATCAATTTGCGCGGGAACAAAGGGAAGGAACCGAAGCATGACCAAGGCAACCGATCCGGATCCAAGAACAACAATAAGCGCAAGGCTGATCACCTTGTTGCAGCTGTCGACCGGTCTCATGGAGGAGATCGGCCGGCACCTCCTAAGAGAGGTCCAAGAGAACGATTGTCGTTTGAAACACTTACGGATGGCCCTTGCATGATCCATAACGGGAATCATAAAGCTAAGGAGTGCTTCATGTTAAGGCCATTTGCTCGGCTTGCCTTGAAGGTTGCACCCCGATCCGCCTACGAGGAATCGAGAAGGATGACAAGGGCAAGGATAAGGATCGCGAAGACAATGAGGATGACGAAGGCTTTCAAGAACCAGCTTGAGAGGTGAACATGATCTATGGAGGCCCGGATGCATATGAGTCAAAGCGGAAGCAAAAATTGGCGTTCCGGGAGGTTAACGCTGTTGCTCCCGCTACTCCCGAGTATCTTCGGTGGTCCGAGGTGCCCATCACATTCAGCGAGACGGATCATCTAGAGGTATTGCCGAAGGCTGGTAAATATCCGCTCATCCTGGCCCCCATTGTTCAAAAGGTGCGACCGAAGAGAACTTTCATTGATGGAGGGAGCTGCCCGGATATCTTGTTTGCTAAAACTCGCGCGAGCTCGGCCTTTCGTAGCTGATCCGGAGCGCAGTGTTTCACCGTTTCATGGTATAATACCCGGACGGAATAGTTACCCCTTGGGGCAGATTTCTTTACCAGTGACTTTTGGGACAAAGGAGAATTACAGGAGGGAGAATATCATCTTCCAGGTGGCTGACATAGACTCGGCGTATCATGCTATTCTCGGAAGACCGGCTCGGCAAAATTTATGGCCATCCTAAATTATCAATATCTGATGTTGAAGATGCCTGGGCCAAATGGGGTCCTGTCGTTCCGGGGTGATATCAAGACCGCTTATGCTTGTGAGGTACATAGCACGGAGTTGGCCTCTCGAGCCAATTCGGAAGTTGAACATCGAGAGATCGGGGAAGCAGTGAAGCTTTGGAAGTCCAGGCAAGATTAGAAGATGAAGTTCCGATCAAAAAGATTGCAAAGGAGAAATTGAAAGCCGATGCGGTGGTTTCCAAGACTATCCAGACTTGATGAGTCGGACCCCTCCAAGGTCACCCATATAGCGGCTGACTTGGGGGATAAATAGGAAAGCGCGCTCATTCTTTTCCACCAGGAAAATAGGGATATCTTCGCATGGCAGCCTTCGACATGCCGGGTGTTCCTAGGGAGAAGATTGAGCACGCACCGTTAGTGCGTCCCGATGCGAAGCCGGTGAAACAGAAGCTCCGGAGGTTTGCTCAAGACCGCAAGGAGGCCATTAAGAAAGAGATAACTAGGTTGTTAGCAGCTAAGTTCATTAGGGAGGTGTATCATCCAGATTGGCTTGCCAATCCGGTCCTTGTACCAAAAAAGAATACTAAAGAATTAAGAATGTGCGTTGATTATACCGATCTCAACAAAGCTTGCCCCAAAGACCCTTTCGCGCTGCCTCGAATTGACCAAGTTGTTGATTCGACCGCTGGTCTGCGAGCGTCTTAGTTTCCTTGATGCTTATTCAGGGTATCATCAAATACCGCTGAGGGTTGAAGATCGGATAAAGACCGCGTTTATCACCCCCTTCGGAGCATACTGCTACACAACTATGCCATTTGGACTGAAAAATGGCGGAGCTACGTATCGGCGCGACATACAACGTTGCTTGGATTCGCAATTAGGAAGGAACGCAGAAGCTTATGTTGATGATATAGTGGTCAAATCTCGAAAACCGAAGATCTTCTCTCGACTCGGCAGAGACCTTCGATATCTGCGGAATTTTTCCATGAAGCTAAACCCTGGAAAGTGTGTGTTTGGAGTTCGTTCCGGGAAGCTACCGAGTTATTTGGTATCATGGAGAGGCATTGAAGCTAATCCAGAAAAAATTCGGACGATTGTTAACATGCAACCCTCGAGTTGCTTGAAGGATGTCCGAAGTTGACGAGCGGTATGGCAGCTCTTAGCCGTTTCATCTCAAGACTGGGAATACGTGGACTTCCGTTCTTCTAAGTTACTCAAAAAGCAAGATAAGTTTGAGTGGATCGATGAAGCACAAGCTGCGCTTGATCAACTTAAAGAGTAACTTAGCAACCCTCCGGTATTGGTGCCGCGAGCCCGATGAGGTTATTCGGTTATATATCTCCGCAACAACCCATGTGGTGAGCACGGTTCACGCGGTTGATCGGAAGGAAGAAGGACACCTGCAATTGGTGCAACATCCGGTCTATTTTGTAAGTGAAGTTCTTACTGAATCAAAGATACGATATCTCTAATTGCAGAAGTTAATATATGCTTGTAGTGATAACTTCTCGGAAGCTGAAGCATTATTTCCAAGCGCATCCTATTGAGGTTAAGACTGGGTTTGCCATTGGAGATATTGTCCGAAATCGAGAAGCGATTGGCCAAGTTGCTAAGTGGGCTATAGAACTTGGCCAGTATGAAATTACGTTTTCTTCGCGAACGGCTATTAAGGGACAAGCATTAGCTGATTTCATAACGTAATGGCTGGAGACACAAGTGCCGCGAGAGATTCAAGCATTAGAGTATTGGGAGATGTTCTTTGATGGGTCCCTGCAGCTTTCGTGCGCGGGGCTGGGGTGGTACTTCTCACCCCGCAAAAGGAACCACTCGGATATGTGTTACAAATGCATTTTCGAGCCTCCAACAATACAGCGGAGTATGAAGTTTTGCTTCATGGGCTTAGAGTAGCCGTTTCGCTAGGAGTCCGTCGGTTGGACATTTATGGTGATTCAATGTTGGTGATAAGTCAAGTTAACAAGGTGTGGGATGCTCATGATGATCATATGATTGCTTACCGTCAAGAGGTTCGGAAACTTGAAGACAAATTTGATGGTTTGCAATTTTCTCATATACTGCGCGGAAATAATTCTGCTACGGATGAGTTGGCTAGACCGGGGTCTTCACGACAAGCAGTTCCTCCCGGTGTCTTTCTTCAAGTATTGGATAAACCATCTATAAAGATGGAGCGTAAAGCTACTATTACAGAGATCATGGATGAATCGGTCTTAAAGAGTCGGAGGAGAAAGCGATATTGAAGGACCGATCCGATGAGGCGGTCTTACCGTAAAAGATAGCAAGCGAGTCCAATGCCGACGATATTCAGCACATTGGATGCTATGATTATTGATTCTCGATTGGCGTACTCCGTATCTTGACTATCCGCAATCTGGTAAAACTCCGGAAGATAAAGTGGAGAAGCAAAGATTGGATGTTCGAGCCCGTAGTTATTTAATTCTCGAAGGAGAATTATATAAGTGCGGAGTTAATATTTTGATGAAATGTGTATCGGTTTCGATGGCATTCAATTGCTTGAAGACGTACACAAGGGAATTTGCGGAAATCATGCTTCTTCAAAGACATTAGTGGGAAAGGTATTCAGACAAGGATTTTATTGGCCTACGACGACGGATGATGCGCATAGAGTGGTTAAGAATTGCCAAGGATGTCGGCTTTTTGCAAGGCAGCCTCATACTCCGGCTCAAGAGTTGCAATTGATCCCAATGACTTGGCCTTTTTCTACTTGGGGGCTGGATATAGTTGGACCTTTTAAGCGGGCGCCGGGAGGATTTACGCATATTTTCGTGGCGGTAGACAAGTTTTTCAAGTGGATTGAGGCTGAAGCGAGTTACTAGTACAACTACAGCTCGCGCAATCAAGTTTTTGCAGAACATCTTTGTACGTTTTGGGGTCCCATACAGTATTATTACCGATAATGGGCCTCAATTCACTTCGAGCTCTTCAAAGACTATGCTTCGAGAGTTTAGGGATTAAGGTACAATATGCGTCGGTGGCACACCCGCAAAGCAATGGATAAGTGGAACGAGCTAATGAAATGATTTTGACCGGTCTTAAACCAATAATTTTTGACCGATTGAAGTCATATGCAGGAAAGTGGGTTAAGGAATTGCCTTGGGTGCTTTGGGGGCTGCGCACTAATGTTAGCGAGCTACGGGACAGTCTCCTTTTTCTTTGGTGTATGGATCTGAAACCATGCTACCTACGGAAGTGAATATGGTGTCGGCTCGGGTACGATATTATGATGAAGAAAAGTATGATGATCAACGTCGGGTTGAACTGGTTGCTGCGGAAGAATTGAGGGATCAAGCTCCGATTCAAGCCGCTAAATATCATCGGGGATTGCGCCGCTATCATGATCGTAATGTTCGCGCACGGGAGTTCCAAGTAGGAGACTTGGTTCTTCGGAAGATTCGATCTAACAAGAACAGGCATAAGTTGTCACCGATCTGGGAAGGACCTTTTTGGTTAAATCGGTCTCCGGACCAGGGGCTTATAGGCTTATGACCCTGGAGGAAGAAGAGATTCCAAATTCTTGAAATATTGATCAGCTTCAGTCGTTTTTATACTTAAGAGTATTTATTGTAAAGTTTTTCATATTATAATAAAGTAATTTTATCTAATGATGATGTTTGTTTTTTGTGTCTCCATACTTTAATTTTGAATTAAATTATTGAGCCGAGGGGTCGTTATGTTAAGAGCGATCTGTGATATTTTGCTATTCTCGCTATGTTAAGAGCGATCTGTGATACTTTGCTATTATGCTATGATAAGAGCAGTCTATGATATTTTGCTATTCTTGAATAATAAGACCAGTCATTTAGCTGACGGATTGTTTGTGATAAGAGCGGTCTATTTAAATTTTAGTTTAAAACTGGTATATTCAGGAAAGGATATTGTATAGCATTCTTTCTTATGAATACTGATGATTGGTAGGCTGTTGTGTTAAGGACGATCTGTGAAATCTTAAAATCCTACAAACTAGCTTTTTGCTTATGTTACATGATCTTGTTAAAGTAAGCTATAATTATGAATTGTGATCTGAGCTGATTAAGAGCCGGAATTGGATCATAATTATTTAGTTGAAATAACCATCATGTCTTAAGTAAATAAGTTAGTAAGTATGATAGTGAAACCAGTATTCATATAGAAAAGAAAAGTGACTCGATATTTAAAATGTGATGACCAAGATGTTTGATTACAAAATAACCCTATTACAAGTGTTTTCTAAGCGGGACCGCTGGAAGTACCAGCGTTTCCTCGAATCGAAGAGGATACTTGGTAAATCCCTGTCAAGATCTTCGAAGGCATTTTCAATTGTCTGTCTTGTGGCGGTTGCTTGCATCATGAGCATCTTGATCCAAGGCAAAAGCTGCTGGCGCTACGTTGAGAGGGACGCCTGTTGGATCAAGAGGAACATCTTCCACCAACTCCGAAACGGTGCCAATGAGTGAATTCTTCAGCTCATTGAACCGGTCTTCGATAGTATTAGGGTGGGCACCATCCCCGATAAAATTGAAGTCACATTCTTCGACCGGAGTCCAAGATTGGATTATAGCGGCGATGTGTCCTCCTCCTGAAGCGAGCAACCATCCTTGAATGTTCTCCGATTCTTCTTGGGATTGCCCGAGATGGCGGACTCTAGGTCTATCTCATTGGGATCAATAGTTTGACCGTCATTGATGTCACACCCCTATCCCGAAAGATAGTTA
Source organism: Chloris gayana (assembly GCA_031894775.1). Taxonomy (NCBI): domain Eukaryota; kingdom Viridiplantae; phylum Streptophyta; class Magnoliopsida; order Poales; family Poaceae; genus Chloris; species Chloris gayana. The sequence goes on from JAUNZO010001928.1 coordinate 619,510, forward strand.
AGTGTGGTACGGATCGCCTTGGGAGATGATTGACGAAGCAACCATACATAGCATCACATTAACAAATATACACGATTTGCAACGTTACATAATTAAGTCTTGATTATAACATAGAGTTCGAATAAAAGATACATTAGGTTCGAATAAAAGTCTTACATAACCATGATCTTTGTTCGAAATAAAGTGCGGAAGCGAAAATACGACTCGACGGTACATAGATAACTTAGATGAACCATGCCGGCCTAGGCCATGGCTCACTCCTCATGGGTCGGAGAGCTAGGGACCCATTCGATGGTCCACTCTTTGGGCTCTTCCCCATCCCAAACAACCTTACCACAACAATCGCAAAACCCGGCTTGCGGGAAACCCGTAAATCAACATGTAGTGGCAAAGCCCGAGTATCTAACATACTCCGCAAGTCTTACCCGTCAAATTGGTCATCTAAGACCGACTCCTAGATGCATGGGGCTTGACCGGTTTAACTTGGCCTTTTTGCCTAAATAGCACCTATGCTAATTAGGTTGGCAATTTTAGAACTTAGCCAAATTAATAGGGTTATTGCATAAAAGGAACTTTAGTGAGCATGCTAGCAATACAAGAGTTTGCAATACAATTTAATATCAATATAAAACAGCAAGCTCTGCATCCTCTTTCCATTACTACACATTGCGCACTCGCTCGAATCAAGTGGTACTCATTAACCGAGAGGAAACGGCGATAATTATCGAATTATTAATCCTGCAGGAAAGAACCCAAATGCACGACATACGCATCATTTAAGAACACGTATGGCCACCGTTCGCGAGTTCATCATAAAGTAAAACACGGGGCCACCGACCCCGAGTACACGTCCCCTTGCGACCGTTCAACAATGCGCCCAAGGCTTAACCCATGTACTCTCCAACGGTCCTCAACCCGTGCAACCACCGTGCCTTACACATCACCTCCGGGTCGGTGAGATATCCGGCTCACTTTACAACTTGCAAGCTACATAGGTTTACCAATCCCCATAAGAAAGGTATGCAAGTGGTACACAACTCGAACTTGTTCGCGGAGCCACAATGGGGTATTCTCAATTTTTAACCAAGTTCATCATGTTCAAGTTTAACCATAAACCATAGGTGAGATTCCCCATTCTATCGTTGACTCCATAACTCTAGCATAGCATTTCTATCGGAGATATGACGCCTACTTTTCATAGGGCATATAGGGAATTATGCACGTGGATTTCCAAACAATTCCTAGAACTTAAATGCACATTCATCATCCTTAATAAAGTGATAAAGAAAGACATTTCAAAATAATAGGAATGCACCGGGGCTTGCCTTGAGAGTGATCGAAGTTAGCACTAGCCTCACAAGCGTTGAGCGTTGCAACCGTCTCTTCCGGCGGGTTCAATTCGGCGTCGTCACCTAGAGGATGAAATGCAATGCATAAGTAGCATGAATACAAGGTCAATGAGGATGGCAATGCATGTGTGCTGTTTTTGTAAGGGTGTACATGAATGAGTTAACCAAAAGCTTGTTTAATTAAACCCTAGCAAGCATGAATATAACTCCGGTTCTATTTACGAGAAATTAATTACATGCACAAGCATAACCCTACTAATACATGAACAAGGACTTAATTACATGGACATGAGTGCTGTGTTTCTGGTAGGTTTAGCACCAACATTTAGCAAGTTTTTAAAATACAAATCGAAGAAACTTAGGCTTAAGTGTTTAGCATCACATGCGATGACGATTTCACTTTAAATAAGAATTCGACCTAAAAAATTAACACATACGTGAAATGCATGCAACCTTTTCACTAATCCTGCCATGAGGTGCTAGGGGACAGGGTGATTAGTGGAAAATACATAAACATGTAGAAACATAATTTTTAGAGATATGAAATTAATTACACATGTGCTGAAAATAACCTTTTAGGGATTTAGATCTAGGGTTTGCAAAAATAATTATTTAACATGCTCAAAAATTATCCTGGGATTTTCTACACATGAACAGTACTAAGAGGAAATTAATTACCAAGTTTCATGCAAAAATAATTTATACAGATTTAATTAAAAATTAAATACAGAGAATGCAAGAAATGCAATAACTTGAAAAATAGGAGGTGAAATGCAGATCTTCCAGTGCCAACAATTCATGTATGCCTGGGTGAAGTTTTTGGCCAAGTGGCATTTCTTTTAGATTTATAGTTTTAAAGTTATGGCTTAGTTAAATTTTCAGGGGTTGACTTTTGTCATTTTTGTAAAAATATGAAAACATGCAGATCTGACCAGATCATGTTACTTTTATGAAATTACAGATCTTCTAGTTTCCAAAACATTTTAGTTTGTAATTTTTGGACATTTCAAACGCGAGATATGAATTTTTCAAACTTGAATAAAGTTCGGATCTATTTACGGATTTGCCACTAGGGCAAATGTTAAAAGAGGCGGCGCGCGCTCCGGCGGGCGGTGGCCGGCGCCGACGAGGTCGGGTGCGGCGGCGCTACGCTGCAGCTCGTGCTCCGGCTTTTGGGGAAAATGGTGCGCGTGCGATGGGGACCACATCGGTGGGGTTGGTCGGGTCCCGTGGTGGCCGGAGAGGCGGCGCGACGAGCGGCGGAGCTCGCAGAACTCCGACGAGCTCGCGCGGGTAGCACGAGAGGGAGAGAAAGAGCGGGATTTGGCCGGGGAGCTTCACCTGCGTGTGGGGAAGCACGGCGTGGGGTTGCTCGAGGTTGGCGATGGCCGAGAGGCGGCTCGTCGGAGGAGGTGCGGACCGCCGCGGCGGTGCTCTCCCTTCTTCCCGATTCCGGCGGCGGCTCGCGAGACAGGGGAAGCGGAGTGAGGGGAAGCTGGCGGGGGTACTTGCGCACCGTTTGGCGGTGAGGATTGATCGGGAGGGGCTGCCTAGACGCAAAGCTCCGAGGGGCGGCCATGGCGTCCGTGCGGGGTGGCGGCGACCGTTTCTTCAATTCACGAGGCGAACGAAAGGGGAGGCGGCCGGGCAGGGGCGTGGAGAGGAGCGGAGGGAGCCGGGGCGATGATTGGGGGTGCTCGAGATGGGGCCTTGGCTCCTGTGCAGCGTTTTCTAAGGGGAGAGGAGGACGGGCGGCGGGGCGGTCGCGGCAGGGGGGCTTCGCCTTCAATTCCGGCCGCTCCCGTTGGCCGGCGGGTACAGGGGCGGTTGGGAAAGTGGCAGGGGGCTTGCGTGGCGATTTGACGGGGCAGGGCACGCGCGGGGGCGGCTGCGGTGGCGCCGGACCGGTGGGCGGTGCCGCCATTGCCCATTGGGCAATGAGCTCGATTTGGTTTTTCAAATTTCGAATCTGTGGTTTGAAACTTTGAGCGAAATTCATACTTCTGCTGCTCCAAATTCCGAAACAAAAATATGTAGAGATTCAGTATGATGTGCTTTAATTTTCATCTTTTAGTTTGAAGTTCCAAAAGTGACTCCAAAAATTCATACAAAATTCACAAATAGAGGTATTTCAGATTTGAATTTGAATTTTTGGGCATTCAAAACTTTGTTCAAAATTTTTGTAAAAATGTTGTAAATTCATCTTTTTACATGAGCAACACAGTGGTGCAAAAATATGTGGGTAGTGTATTTATAATTTTTGCACTTCCCTTAGGGTTTGGTTAGGGTTAGGGCTTTAGTTAGGTTTTTCCCTTTTCTCTTTTTATACTTCTTATTTTTCTTTGGGTAATTAGCATTAGTGCTTAGTGATTCATTAGCGCGGTGATTAGTGTACTAATTACTTACTCAACCTTAATCGTGACACGGGATGTCACAGCCCTCCCCTTAAAGAAATTCTCGTCCCGAGAATCGCTACGAATTAAGGAGAGGGAGTACGAAATTTACCGATTTGTGTGACGCGAGGAACTCGGGAAAATTCTTCTCTAGAAAATCCTCTTGTTCCCAAGTTGCTTCTTCTTCGGTGTGGTTACTCCATTGCACTTTATAGAATGTGATGGTGCGATTGCGAGTTACTCGGTCGTTTTGATCAATAATCCGGACGGGGTATTCGGGGTAGGAGAGATCTTCTTCTAGTTGATCGGTATCGGAGATGACCACATCTATCGGAGGCTTCAAGCATTTCTTGAGTTGAGAGACGTGGAACACGTTGTGCACACGAGCAAGACTTTCCGGTAGTTGCAATCGGTAAGTAACCGCGCTATGCTTTTCCACAATCGGATAGGGTCCGATATAGCGGGGTGCTAACTTTCATTTAATTCCAAACCGAGATACGCCCTTTTTCGGAGAGACACGAAGATAAACATGATCTCCCTTCTCAAATTCCAATGGGCGTCTCCTCTTGTTAGCGTAACTCACTTGACGAGATTGTGCGGCTTTCATGTTGGCTTGAATTTGTCGAACCTTTTCTTCGGCTTGAGTGACAAGATAGGGACCAAAATTGGTTCTTTCTCCCGCTTCCGACCAATTTAAGGGTGTGCGACAAGAATGACCATACAACGCTTCAAATGGTGACATTCCCGAACTCTCTTGATAGCTATTGTTGTACGAGAATTCGGCGAATGGAAGGCAATCATCCCAATTCCCTCTATTTTCCATAGCACATGCTCTCAAGATATCCTCCAAATATTGATTCAATCTTTCGGTTTGTCCATCCGTTTGAGGGTGATATGCGGAGCTTCTAATGAGAGTGGTACCAAGACAAGAATGCAATTGTTCCCAAAAGCGAGATACAAATTGCGGACCTCGATCGGAAACAATGGTTTTAGGTACTCCATGCAAACATAACACTCTTGAGATGTATAGCTTGGCATACTTCTTGGTATTGTAGGTAGTATGGACGGGGATGAAATGCGCGGACTTGGTCAATCTATCCACAATAACCCAAATTGAATCATGCTTCTTTGATGTGAGAGGCAATCCAACGATAAAATCCATAGCAATGTCCTCCCACTTCCAAACGGGAATCTTCAATGGGTTTAATAATCCGGCTTTTCTCAAGTGGTCGGCTTTCACTCGTTGACAAGTATCGCACTCGGCCACATACCGTGCAATTTCACGCTTCATGCGTGTCCACCAAAACTTTTCTCTTAGGCCGCGATACATTTTATTGCTACCGGGGTGTATGGAATATTTAGACAAATGTGCCTCATCTATTATCTTCTTCCGTAATTCCATATTCTTCGAACAACGATACGTTGGTTGAACCATAATACACCATTGTCATCTTGTCGGAAACATGTAGCTTCATCTTTCTCAATCTTTTGCCGGATGAATTCCATTCCTTCGTCCTTCTTTTGTGCCTCAATAATTTCCTCACGAAGGGTAGGAATGAGAGCTAGATTATATAATGAACCATAAGGAATGACTCGAAGACTTGGTTCACTAGAATCTGAAATTTCCGAATCTTCCATAGAACAACCGGTAACGTGATTGCATTGATCCTTGCGACTCAAAGCGTCGGCAACCACATTAGCCTTACCCGGATGATAATGGATTTCCAACTCATAATCCTTGATCAATTCCAACCATCGACGTTGCCTCATATTCAACTCTTGTTGGGTGAAGATATATTTGAGACTCTTATGATCGGTGTAAAGATTGACAAGATTTCCAAGTAAATAATGCCTCCAAGTTTTCAAAGCAAGGACAATCGAGGCTAGCTCCAAATCATGGGTGGGGTAGTGTTGTTCATGCTTGCGAAGTTGACGAGAAGCATAAGCAATGACACGACCTTCTTGCATTAGCACACATCCTAGACCGGTGCCGGACGCATCACAATACACGTCAAACGGCTTGGTGATGTCGGCTTGGGCTAACACCGGAGCGGATGTTAAATGCTTCTTGAGAGTTTGGAAGGCTTCCTCACATTCACGGCTCCATTTAAACTTAGCATCTTTCTCCAACAATTTTGTCATAGGCTTGGCTATGCTTGAAAAATTGGGAATGAATTTCCGATAATAGCCGGCAAGACCAAGAAAGCTTCGGATTTGCCTCACCAATCTTGGGGATTTCCAAGTAAGCACTTCTCCCACTTTACTTGGGTCAACGGCGACACCTTTCGCGGATATGATATGACCCAAGAAAGGAACTTGTTTCAACCAAAATTCACACTTGCTAAACTTGGCATACAATTGATGATCACGAAGCCGTTGGAGAACAATGCGAAGGTGTTCGGCATGCTCTTCTTCGAACTTCGAATAAATAAGAATGTCATCAATAAAGACCACGACAAACTTATCCAACTCGGGCATGAAGACCGAATTCATCAAATACATTAAATGAGCCGGAGCATTTGTAAGTCCAAAAGACATGACAAGATATTCAAAGAGACCATACCGCGTAGAGAATGCGGTTTTTGGAATATCTTCGGCTCGGATCTTGATTTGGTGGTAACCGGATCGGAGATCAATCTTAGAGAAAACCTTAGCACCAACTAATTGATCAAAGAGAATATCGATCCGAGGGAGTGGGTATTTATTCTTGATAGTTACCGCATTGAGGGGGCGATAATCCACACATAGACGTAGCATCTTGTCTTTCTTCTTCACAAAGAGAGCGGGACATCCCCACGGAGATGAACTAGGGCGAATATATCCTTTATCCATAAGCTCACCCAATTGCTCTTTTAAGATTGCTAGCTCATTGAGAGCCATCTTGTACGGCCTACGGGAAATTGGTGCCGTACCGGGTTGGAGCTCAATTTTAAACTCGACATCCCGATCGGGTGGCATGCCCGGTAAGTCATCCGGGAACACATCGGGAAACTCACACACCACGGAAATATCCTCAATCCTTTTTCCCTCAAGATGGTAGATTTTTGAGGTGGAGAATGTGGGATGGGGTAATCGGAGAATAGACGGACCATGGAGTGGTGAGTTTAGGTGAACTTCTCGGGAATCGATGTGCAAAACGGCTTTATGGAGCTTCATCCATCTCATACCTAGAATTATGTCTATTCCTTGCCCACCTAAAATTATGAGAGAGGAGGGGTATACTTTTCCTTCTAGGTTTAGGGGTACTTGCCTCAACTCTAGGTTTGTTTTTATTTTCTCACCGGATGATGTGATGATATAGGGAATATCCAAAACGGTAGGAGTGAGTTGTAATGCTTTTGCACATGCTTGACTAATGAAATCATGAGTTGCACCCGAATCAAAAAGAACCAAAGTGGAGTGGTTGTTGACCGAAAACATACCCGAGAGTACCGGTTCTCCCGCTTGAATCTCTTCGGCCGTGGTATAGTTGACTCGGCCATTCTTAGCATTTGGGGTGGAGGATTGATTGCGATTCCCATTTCCATTATTCCCATTGCGGTTTTGATTGTTGTTGCCACTTCCGGAACCATTGTTGGTGTTGTTGTTGTTGTTGTGGCCGGGTTGCGTGTCGGAACGCGGCAATCCTTTGCGAAATGACCCGGACGTCCGCAATTAAAGCACGGACCTTGAGGACCGGGCCTAGCACCTTGGTATTGCTGCTGTGGAGGGCGGAATGAGTTGTTGTGCTGCTGATTTCCACCGTGCGAGTGGTGGTGCGGCTGTGGCACAAGCCGACGAGATCCCCCGTCGGCGGCAATGCGGCCGAAACTTCTGTCCGGACGGGGAAGTGATGGCTAGCTTGTACTTGGGCGGAGCGGAGCCGGATGGATTTCCCACGGCACGCTTCCTCTTCTTGTCCTCTTGGTGAGCACGGATAGCATCTTCTTGCACAATTGCGGCACTCATCAAGTCATTGAACGTGCCGGTAGTGACTTGAGCCAAGCGATCTTGTAACTTTGGGCTTAGTCCCGAACGAAAGCAATCCTTTTTCTTGTCATCCGTGTCGGCATGATAGGATGCATATTGAGCCAAGTAGTTGAACTTCCGTGCATACTCTTGCACGGTTCCGGTTCCTTGCTTCAAATTGAGGAACTCTTGCAACTTGCGCTTCATGAGACCGGCGGGAATGTGATGCGCGCGAAACGCGGTGCAAAAGTCCGACCAATTCACTTGAGTACCGGTGGGAAGGGCGGCGGTGAAACTTGCCCACCATGCACTAGCGGAGCCACGAAGTTGTTGAGCCGCAAAGAGAACCTTTTGCTCCGATATGCAATTGAGGAGAGCAAACTTCGACTCAATGATGCGGAGGAAATTATCCGCCTCCAAAGGATCGGTAGTAGCCTCACCAAACATGGGCGGTTGAGTTGCCCAAAAGTCGGCATAGGTGGAATTCCTCGGCCCTTGGGGTGGCGGTCCTTGGTCTTGTCCTTAGTTGGTTTGGCTTGCAAAGAACAAGCGGAACATCTCGTTTTGGTTGGACACGAGTTGTTCCAACGGCGTGAGAGGTGGAGGGTTAGGGAGTTGCTCTTCCCTCGCACCATGACCACTGCTGGAAGCTTCGCCACGACGGGTGTTCACCATCTGTCATATATGAAAAATTTTCTCACGTTAGCTCATTAGACCAAGAGCTAAACTAGCAAGAAAACATAACATTGGACATAAGGGACCAAAAATTTTAGCTTGCATGTACGAAGGAAATATTGATGAAATACGCATAACGCATTGGCAACACACATATTCCATAGGTTCCAACCTAGCTAGCAACATGATAGAAATTTTTGATACACGGGAAACCACGAATCCGATACAACACGGTCTTAGGTTACATCACATGTGACCCATAAACAAACACAAATCTCGGAGAGCTTAATTAACAACACGCGGATCGTTTTCCATACACGGTTACATGCCTCACGAGATTACAAATCCTACAACACATAGAGCTACGACCACCGGTCGTGACAACTACTCGTCGTCATCGCCGTAGTAGACGTCGTCACCCCTCATGGGAGAGGGTGGTGCTCCGTCCTCAACGTCGGAAGCATCCTCACCACCACCCATCTCCACGTCATCCTCGGGTGGAATGATCTCAAGTGGCTCGGGAGGTCCGCCATTAAGGATGGCGTGCGGAGCGTCGTTGGCGGCTTGGAGATGCTCAATGGTGGCGTTGTTATGCGCGATGGTCGCTCGGGCGTTCTGGAGGTCTCCCTCCAAAGCATCCCTAGCGTCCCGAGTCTCCGGGAGAGTAACCTCCAACTCATCCTTCTCTTCAAGAAGGGCATCCACCTGGCCGGAGAGGACGTAGTTCTCCTCATTCGCGGCGGTGAGCTGGGCATCACGCTCATCGAGCGTGGCCTGCAGAGCGGCAGCTCCATTGCCCTCAAGGGAAAGGTTGGCGTCGTGGAGCTGCTCGAAGAAACTCCAACGCTCCGTCTCGCTATACTCGAGCTGCGTACGGAGGGTGTCCACCTCGGTAGTACGCTCGGCTAGCTCGGCGGTGCGGGCAGCAAGCTCGGTGGCGCGAGCGGCGAGCTCGGCGTCGCGGGTGGTGAGCTCGGCGTCGCGGGTGGTGAGGGTGGCCTGCAGGGCAGCACGCTCCTGCTCCAACTCGAGCACCCGCCTCGCGAGGTTCTCACGGTCCAACATGAGCTTGCCGGGGGCCATCTGTCGGAGAATTTTGAAACACAAGTCAAAACTCAATATCCAACAACAAAACATGCTAATAAGTAAAGCATGAATGATGGAATGGCACCAACTTAGCAAAAGAATGCAACAAAACTTTTCGCACAATCCTAGCACGGGTTCCATTTTCTGGACAGGTTTGACACGTTACGGAAACTCGGTCTGTACCCCTGTTTCTGGACGGAATTAAAATTTTAGTTTGTTACATAATTTTTAGGAAATTTCTTAAGCTTTCCAACGCATCCTAGAACAGCTCAATCCGACTTGTCGTTTGAAAGTTATGAACGATCTACGACAGGGACAGAACCGGACCACATTCTGGAATTCCAGAATAGCTCTCTGTAATGGGCAGTTCTAGCTACGTTCCAGATTTTTGCAAGACTAGAGACTAGAAGATTGTTGTAGTGCATAACACAATCTTTCCAGAAAGTCCTTATTTGTCTTATTTGGATAAGTATGGAGAGAGTTATGTCCATTTTCGTGAAAGTTAAGAAATCTGCCATGTTTTAGGGTTTCGGTTTTTAACCTTTTGTGAGAATTAAACTAGGTGATCAAATTTTTGTGATTGCTTCATTTAGACACGTGCACATGCATATGCTTGATATGATGACATGATATGCAAGGATGATGGATGCTCAATATGTCGTTTCGTACGTCCTCACAAAATTAAAAGACCGCGCCTGCCGATATGAGTATCGGACAAGCGCATCGGTGGCACACTGTTGACGTCAAAAGTCGCCAACACACCGTTGTCCGGAGAGTCCACCGAAACCCCGGCTGACGCAGGGCCCTGTGCTCCCAACGGACCGACTCAGCTCGCCGATTCTCGTGTGCGCTGGTGCGTGCCGGATGGTTTTCCTGCAAACCAACAAAGACAATAAAAAGTGTAAAAATCCGGGTCATCGGCCCCGATAGGCCGATGTGCAGCCGTGGCCGATTCTGGCGTAAGATAGACAAAATCGGCCATTGATCGGGAGCAGCACGGCCCATCCATTTTGTATTAAATGCCAGGCAAACGAGCTGTGATACAAACGATACTGAAATCGGCCGATGCTATAACATGCGATCGGTGGCTAGCAGCCGATTTCGTCGGTAAGCGATCAAATCATTAAGACTTTGCAGGGATGCATTATCGAATAAAATGTAAACAAGGTAATTATTAATGGGATGTAATTAATTTGATAGCAAGAAGGTGGTTTAATCATCAATCGAAGCAGTAAATCGGCCGATCGGGCATCCGGCCGATTCTGCCATCGATTATAACAATGAGTTATTAGATCATATCTAGATGTATAATGATGATCAATGAAATCGTACTAATAACTCGGGTTCAAAGGCAGCTTTAACAGATTTAGCTAATTGAACATAAAACAGCTAATGAACGTGATAAGCAATCGGCTAAACACTCCGAAAGAACGAGTAAGACAAATACAACCACACGGATCCGAATCGACCGATCGCTCCAACAGGACAAGTCAACCGATGGCACACGATCGGACCAGGTCTAACGGCCGCGCACGCTCGGCGATTCAGGACAAGCACAATCATAAACGCCTTAACTATGAAAGTAAATCTACATCCTATCCAATCGGCTGCATGCGCCTAGGACAAGTCAACTATCGCAAAGGCAAACACAGGACACGTCAACCGAATCTGCGCGATCGAATCGGCTAAGATGTAAAAAGAAATCTCATAGCGGCTATCGTGACTCGAACGACCAGATCCGAGCCAATCGGCGTTGTGAGCAAAGGCTGGGACGGGGAGGCAGGACAAGTCAAACTACCTCCACCACGAGCCCGGACCAGGTCGACTTGACTCATCCCGGCCGATACTCACTACGACGGTCGAAAACAGATCTGGTCGCCGGATAACTAGCAATTAAGCCATCTAATTACGAACAATGCGCCGAGAATAAGACGACATAATTACCTTGTCAAGCCAACTTGTTGTCGACCGGAGCCCCGAAGATCCCCGCGCGAAACAGTAAAGACTTGACAGAAAATTAGGGTTTGGCGATGCGCCGAAAGTTGTATTGGATGTGAATCGAGTTTACGAGTTACACTCGAGTACAAATTTATACTCGGCACGAAGAATCCTCCTCGGACCCTCTTCGGGCCGATTTCCTAACCGACTAGGATCTTTTTTCCAAAATTAAACTATTATTTCTAATTTTACAACGCGGGCCGGGCCCATCAACATTATGCTCTTCTGTTGGCGTCCGCGCACGATTCCCGGGAGGGACGCGCCTTTACTCGCCCAAGCGGCCGTCGGCCTTCCGCCCACCGGCCCTCTTTTGACCTATAGTCGCCGACAATGGGTCCCTTGGTCAAAAACCGGCGTCAACACATGTCCCCCGGTCCTGGGGTATACAACGCATGCGTCGGATCGATCTATTCTCTTTTATTGCGCTGGTTTTACTGCCCGTCACTTCTCCATAAAACCCGGGGCCACCCCGGTTATTTCCCATCCGTTTCCTCTCCTTGGCCTTCATCTTCCTCCATTCCAGCGACCTTTTCCTCCTCGAGCCTTTTCAACTTCTCATCGCGCCGTCGCCGTTTTTCTTCTCCGGCGACCATGAATCCTGCTTATTGCTGCTTGCTGCTGCCGCTGCCGCCGGCCGCGTCGTCGCCACCACCAACGCCGTTCCGGAGGTAATGTACATTCGGGCATCCTTCTTTTCTACTTTTGCAATTTTTCTTCGTGTTCTTGTTCTTGTTCATTTTCACAATTTATCTTCTTCCCGTTCCGCTTCTCATTTTAGCCCTATTTTTTTTTGTTTTTAGGAGATCCGGAACCAAGTCGCTATTCCGTCCAACATCCCGACCCATTTCTTCTTGGGTCCTATGGGCGATCCCGACCCCACGGACCTCATCTCGTGCTGAAACGAACCGGGTTCCGTTTCGGCAACGAGTCCCCATTATCGGCCGAGTGGGCCAACAGCTTTCGGTCATGGCCGACCCCGTTGTAGGATGGCGTGATTGGTATAACCGGGTGTCGGCCGTCCATCCGCAAGGTTGGGCCGACATCGGCATCGCCCATGCCATCAAGCTTTCTCGGCCGATCATCATAAGAATGAACCGTTGCTGGCAGCCGCTTGCTATCTCTCGGTCGGATGCCCGGCTACCGTGACCCTTCCGGACACGAGTCATGTTGGCCGATCTGAATATCACGGTGGAGGCCACTCCGGATGCTATCCGTATCAAGTCCTCCCACCGGATCAACCCTAAGGACACCAGGGGTTGGAAGGTTTACATTCGGACCTACAATAAGGGGCACGGCACGGTCGATCGCCGCGAGCACGTTGCCTTCCTCAACATGTGGCTTGACCACTTCTTCTTTTGTGGGGTCGGCGTGAGCCCCACAAACAATTTTCTCGCCGATGGCCGATAGGGTCGGCCGACAGCCTATGCCCTTCCCATGGGCAAGTATCTTCCGGGGTCGGCGTACCTCCTTCTTCACCAGGTTTCGGTGGAGTTGCGCTCCGGCCGATCAGTCAAGAACCCGGGTGGCCCTTGGTGGTTTATCCAAATGTGGTTGTCCCTTCATACCACCAAGGCCATCGATCCGGACCTCGGTGCGCTCACCTTCCCCGGCAACTACGCCGAATCGGCCACACCCGATTCAGCCGGTGCATCTCTTTCGGGAAGCGTTATCCATGGCACCGGGGCGGCCATGTCGGATGACAACCTGGCGTATTGGTTCGCCGCCCTCTACAAGGGCCTCAACAACGAAAGTACGGATTGGTACCCGTACATCGATTTCTTCGAGAAGGGGTATGACACTCCTTTTCCGATCGACCCAACTTTCCCAACGGCCGACGGGGAGGCGGTCAAGATCTTCACCACCCGCCTCCGCCCCCGTCCGTTGCCGACGGGACTTATTGCTCGGGAGCAAGGCCTTCTGCTCCTATGAATTCTACCACCCGTCGGTGGCGGCCCGCCAACTCGGCTCGGCCGCTTGCCCCCAGCCTCTTCTATGTGGGGCGGATAAAGGCGCGGGCTGCCGTCGACAACGCCATTCGGTGGAATTGGCTCGTCGGCCGCACCGCCGATGTCGTCACCGGCGACTTGGCCGGATTTTCCCCGGCGCCCGGAGTACTCGCCTTTTTGACCGTTGGTGGGGCGAGTGGAACCGGCACCTCCGCAGCCGGAACACCGCTTCTTTCTTCTCCGGCCTAGTCCCGAGAGAACCTTTCGCCGAGGTACGTGTAGCCGATTTATTTTTGTAAGGCCGATTTTGTAAATGAAATCGGCCACTCCAAATGCTCACCCTTGTATATTCTCTTTCGGTCGGACTCGGAGGAGCCGCCGACCCGAGCATCGGTGGCCGACCGATTGCATATTTAATGCCGAGCCCAATTGTTCCGAATATCGGCTTCACCGACCGCACTCCTGCTCAAGCATTTGCGGCGATGAGTCGAGGCGCCAGCTGCCCGCAAGGCCAAAACTAAAACAGCCGCCCTCAAAAAGAGGAAGGCTAATGTGCCAGCTGCAGGGTCGACTCGAGCCCCGAAGCGATACCGCGCGCCGCTAAAGCGGCTCGTGCGCCCGTCCGACCCGGATTACTACGGTGAACCGTCTCCGCTGCGTCGAGGTTGTTATTGCATGATCGCCGATTCCTTTTCACTTAACATGCCATCTAACTATGAGTTCTTAGCAGGAATCGGCGGTCCCTCTTCCTCGGGCCCGGACGCCAACGCCCGATAGGCCGATCCGTTCGCCGACTCCTCCACGGGCCAAGACGCCGACGCCCGAAAGGCCGACTCAAACAGCTCCGGAGTCCGAAGTTGTACCAAGCCGGGCCGATCCGAACCCTACGGAGAGCCCAACTCACTCGGATCGGCTCGCGTCTCCCGAGGCCGCCGCCGAAGCCGAACAAGCCGGCCCCGTGTCGCCCACGGCTCCTCCCAAAGGCACCGCTGGCGACGAAGAATCGGCCGGCCGGGAGCCGCCCGCGGCTTCTCCCGAAGGCACCGCTGCCGATGAACCAGCCGGCGGAGCGTCGCCCGATGCCACCTCCGAAGATGTCGCCGGTGACGGTGGATCGGCCGGCCGAGAACCGCTTGAAACATACGAACCCGTGGGTTCAATGGCACAGCCGATGGACGTCCGGCCGCTTCGCATTGATGCTTCGCAGGTCTGTTTTTTTTTTTTTTTTTTACTATTTCTTCCTTGATTCGCCGCTAATCATTAGCTTCATCTTATTTCTCTCGGTATTTCAGGCGCTCGGCTTCCCTCGTCCTGCGCCGATTTTGGTATCTACCTCTGGTTTCATCACCATGACCGAAATCGCGCGCGAGCTTGAGGCTTCTTCGGTTGATCGCTTGGTGGCCGACGCCCACCCCATACGGGCCCGGTACTTGGAGGTCCGGACCGAGCTCCCGGACGATGTGTGCGATGCTCGCATCGTGTGGCATACATGGAGTACGGCAAATGGACTTCATCCGTGCCCGGCAGCGTACGGCTCGCCACGCGGAGCAGCAGCAAGCTGCGTTACTCGCCGAGAACTCCATCAAGCGTTCCGAGGAGGAGGCCCGCAAGACCCAAGAGATGCAAGAGCAACTCTCAAATCGGCAGGATGAACTGCAGGTAATCAACAAGGAGATTGCCAATTTGAGAGCATCGCCGGCTCTCAAGGAGAAGGAGGCGGCGGCCTTGGAAGCCACTATTGCACAACCTGTCGGTTGATGTGGCGGCTCAACGAAGGCGACGGACGAGGCAATCCAAGCGGCCGACAAGATGGTTGCCGCGGCGCATGCCGATGTCGGCCCCGTTGAAGACGACCTGTTGGTCATGGCCAAACTTGACTCCATGCTGGCCCGTGCGATATCTGTCGTCCAAGACTTCTTGTCCCGTGCTAAGGCCGTCGATCATGCTTAGGTGTAATAGGACTTTGAACAAAATCTGGTTGTAAATATTTTTGCACTAAGGGCGATATACAATGATATCGGCCATCCGAAGACGATGTTTAAAACATCGGCTGATTTGTCTGCGTTTTACTTTCATATTTTTTGGCTAAGGGCGATACTTTTAATATCGGCCGTCTCAAGGCGATGCATATCGATATCGGCTGCAGTCTTTTTAGGCCGAACACTATGAGTTAATCCAAATACTAGGGTAATACTCGCTTCAAATACTTCCCATTAAGTGCTCGGCCAAATTCTTCCCCTGCTAACTCTTTCAAAATATATGCATTACCCGGTGCCGATCGGCTAATCAAATAAGGTCCTTCCCAATTAGGCGACCATTTACCAAACCGATTGTCCTTCACGCCGATCGGCATCCTAAGCTTCAGACCAAATCGCCCTCTTTAAATCTGTTTCTGCACAACCTTCTTATCATAATGGCGGGCGACCCTCGCCTTATTCTCGCTCTATCTTTTCCAATGCATCCAGCCGATTTTGTACTACATCTTCTAATTCATCCATCATCAATCCGTGGTACTGATCGGCCGATAGCTTTTGTTGCAATTCAATCCTTCCGGAGCCGATAGTTGTCTCCCATGGTAGTACGGCTTCGTGCCCATATACAAGCTGATACTGGCGCGACTTGCATGGCCCCATGCCGTGACATACGATAAGCCCACAAAGCGTCCATCAATTTCATGTGCCACTTACGAGGATACTCTTGTATTTTCCGCTTGATCAACTTGATCAGACTCTTATTTGCCGCTTCGACTTGGCCATTAGCTTGGGCATAATACGGCGACGAATTAATCAACTTAATCCCCATCTCTTCAGCAAAAGATTGAAATTCGTCCGACGTGAATACTGATCCTTGATCTGTCGTGATTGTTTCCGGAATCCCAAATCTATAAATGATATGCTCTTTAACAAACGTTATCACGTCAGCCGTCGAAACTTTACGATAGGGTGCCGCTTCAACCCACTTCGTGAAGTAATCTGTAGCTACCAATATGTATTGATGTCCTTTGCTTGATGCTGGATTTATCTGGCCAATCATATCCATGGCCCAGCCTCTAAACGGCCAAGGTTTGATCACCGGATTCATAGCCGATGCAGGCGCCCTCTGTATAGGCCCGAATTTACGGCAATCTTGGCAACTTTTATAATATTTGAAACAATCGGCCAACATTGTCGGCCAGTAATAACCAACTCGCCTTAGCAGCCACTTCATTTTATGGGCCGATTGATGTGTTCCGCAAATCCCATCATGTACTTCGCTCATTACCACTTTGGCCTCGGTGTCGTCAATACACTTGAGAAGCACCCCATCAATTGTCTTGAAAAATAATTGATCATCCAACGAACATACTTCAAGGCTTTATATCTTATCTTCTTATCTGTAGGTTGGGATGGATTGCTCAAAAAATTTCGAATTTCCGTACGCCAATCGGCTTCTTCAATATCAGCTATTTCCAAGCTGTTTTCGGCGAGCCGATATCCGGATGCTAGTTGAGCCAAGTTATTTGCTTCGAAGTTCTGCTCTCTTGGTATATGGCTGACTTTAACACACTTGAATCTTTTCATTAACTTCTGGCACTTTTTATGATATTGCAACAATATTTCATCTCTACACTCATACTCACCGGCCAGGTGACTCACAACCAACAAGGAATCGCCGAAAATTTCCACAAAATCAGCCCGGCATCGATGAGTAATTCCAGTCCTCTTAATACTACCTTGTATTCGACTTGGTTGTTGGTGTGCGCCTCTATTGTAATAGAGTATCCACGTATTGCCCCCGAGGCGACACAACAACCAAGCCGATTCCACTTCCTTCCTTGCAAATTGAACCATCAAAGAATATCGTCCATGGCACCGGTTCAACGTATCCGGCCGAGTGTTCACCGTGTTGCACTATCAAATCAGCCAATACTTGTGCTTTTACTGCTTTGGTCGATTCGTATCCTAGATCAAACTCCGCAATTGCCAACATCCATTTGCCCAACCGGCCTTTGGGGACCGGGGCCGATAACATATATTTTACGACATCGGCCTGGCAAACCACGAGTACACTCCTCGGCTAACGAGATAATGCCTTAGTTTTGTGCATGAAAAATATAGACAGAGACATAACCTTTCCACCTCCGGATACCGCGTTTCTGCATCAACTAATTTGCGGCTGAGATAAAATATGACCCGCTCTTTTCCCTCCTGTTCTTGAGTCAACGCCGAGCCGATGCACCTATCATCGGCCGATAAATATAACTTAAAGGGTGTGCCCGACTTTGGCGGAACCATCACTCGGTGGGGACACCAAATATTTCTTGATATCTTCTAAAGCCCGTTGATGGATCGGCTCCCACCGAAATTCTTGATTGGCCTTGAGTTTTAATAATGGCGTAAATACATCAAGTCGACCGGACAAGTTTGAGATAAATCGCCTAATAAAATTAATCTTGCCGATCGGGGACTGGAGCTTTGTCTTGTTCGTCGGCGGTTCCAGCTTTCGATAGAATCAATACTCTTAGGGCTGACTTCAATTCCCTTTTCATGCACAATAAACCCCGAGAAATTGTCCAGTCGAGACACCAAACGCACACTTGAGCAGGTTCATCTTCGAGCCGTATTGTCTTGTCCTCTTCAACACTTCTCCGAGATCAGCCACATGACTTCCAACCGATTTTGACTTCACCATGACATCATCAATATAAATTTCAACCAATCGGCCGATCAAATCGTGATATATAAAATTCATGCCTCTCCGATATGTGGCACCAGCATTTTTAGGCCGAAGGTCATGACAACCCACTCATATAGTCCCAACGCTCCGGGGCATCCGAACGCTGTCTTCGATATATCTTCTTCGGCCATAAAAATCTGATTGTACCCAGCATTTCCATCCATAAAGCTCAAAATTTTGTTGCCGGCGGCTGCATCAACTAACAAATCGGCGTTTGGCATTGGGTACTCATCTTTCGGAGTCGCCTTATTCAAATTTCTGAAGTCAATGCGGACCCGCATCTTTCCATTTTTCTTTTCCACCGGCACAATACTGGAAACCCACTCGCATATCGGCATGGCCTAATGAAGCCGGCCTCATATAATCCGATAATCTCTTCTTTGACGGCTTCATAATACCTAGGGTCAATTTTCCGAGCCCCACAGCTTATATGGCCGATATCCGGGCTTGGTGGGCAACCGATGTTCAACGATCGATCGGCTGAGTCCAGGCATCTCGCTATAATCCCAAGCAAAACAATCTTTATATTCTTTCAACAAGGCCACTAATTCATCTCTTACTTCTTTACACAATTTCTTGCTAATATATGTCGGCCGAGGCTTGTCTCCATCCCCTATATCTACTTCTTCTAACTCGTCGGCCGACACAAAACCGTGACCTAATTTTCCGTCTTCGGTTCGTTAATCGGCCGATTCATCATATCTCCAGCGTGCGTGTTGATCGGCCGATTGTCCGTCAATTCTCCTGTGGGGCCCATCGGAGCAGCCGGGGTACCTGACCCCCGGTCACAACAATTCCGTCGTCGGTGATGTTTACGGCTTCCGCATCCCAATATGTGCCCGAGAAACAAGGCAGGCTCTCCGGACCGAGCAAACTCGAAATCGGCGGTCGCGATGGTTACGGACTTATCGGCCCGCACGATTTCGACCTTGTTGCCGACCCATTGAATCAAGCACTGGTGCATGGTTGATGGGATGCAACAGATTGGCATGAATCCAATCTCTCCCCAACAAAGTTGTGTATGCACCTTTCCGTCGATGATGAAAAATGTGGCGGGTATGGCTTTGCTGCCCACGGTGATCTCCATTATTGCGGCCCCACGCACATCTTGACTTCTCCCGCTGTAATCCTTGAGCGTCGGATTAGCCCTCATCATTTCTTCGGCGTCTTCCCGAGCTTGCGGTATGTAGTAATCGGCATGACATTGACCGCTGCCCCTCCGTCGACCAACATTTTCCTCATTGGTGACCCATTGACGTAGCCGCTAATGTACAATGCCTTGAGATGCAAATGATCGAGTTGATCGGCTTATCAAATACCGCCGATTCCGGCGTCCACGAAATCTCCGAAGTCTCCCCAACTGGTTCTTCTTCAGCCGAATTTTCATCGGCCGATCCGACAATCCTGGGCATCATGGATATCATATTCACCGCGGCTTCAGCCCGGACCACTTGAGACTGCACTTTCGGCCTCCATTCCTTCTTGGGCTTGGACTCATCATCTTGGTCATCTCCGTAATATCGTCCACCCTTGATTTCTCGATAGCGCATTCTTTGGAGCCTCCTCTTACGGGTTTCTGCTGAGCAAACCACTGGGGCACCACTTGTTTTTCGTTCTTGGTTTGATCGCCTCTCGAATCTTCATGATACTTGGTGATCAAACTCTTCTTCATCGTTGATTGGCCCCGACCGATCGTGAACGGAGGTTCTCTTTGGCACTACGTATCTCCGTTCATCATAGCCGTGATCATAGCCGATCGCTCTTACGGGGGCCGATTGTTGCGATTCGTAGTTGCGACTATTCGGCCGTCCCTGGTAACTTGATAACCCGCCATCACGATACTCTTTTCGGCCAATGCACTGCGGGCAGTTCTCGATAGATGGAAGCTTCATGTTTTGGTCCCAGCGATGCTTGAAAGAAAGGACAAGCCCGGTGTGGGTCAAAATCTTCTCGGCGGATCACGTCTTGTCCGTACTGCTGACTTTGGTCGATAGATTCCTATTCACGTGCCACCTGGGCTCTTTCTTCCCTCTCCCTCTTCCTCTCATATCGGCGTATGAAACCAGCCGATCCACCGCCGATGGTGTTGATGTACATCGTATTAGCCGGGAAAGGGTGCCCATCAACTTTCATCTTCTTCTTTACATCGGCTGCTCGCAATATCCCACTCGTCAACTGCCCTCCGGATTTCATCTCTCATAGCATAACAATCAACGGTGTTATGATGCGAATTTCCATGCCACTTGCACCACTTAGCCATTTTCTTCAATTCTTCCGGCGTAGGAATTTTGTGATGAGGGGAAAGCTGGATTTTCTTTTCCGCAGACAGCTGATCAAATATTTCGTCGGCCTTAGATAAATCAAAATCATATTTCTTCTCCTTAGGATTGACATGCGGAGAAAATATCGGCCGTTTGTTATTAGTCCACTCAACTGCATTAATTCCCTCTTCATCTTCCTCACTCGTCGAAATCAGCATAAGTCACCCGATACCGCCGATTCCTGGTGAGCTGGAGATTCTCTTCTGGCCGATCGCCTGCGGGTCAGCTGTGCCAGCCCATCAAACTCATGTGGGGTAAACTTTTCTTTAATGTTGGAAAATAGCCCCGCATAAGCGATTTCGGCCAACTGTTGCTCTGTCGGGTTCGGATTGTAGCATCGTCCCCTCGGGGTCTCGAACCTCCGTATATAATCAGCCACCGATTCCCTAGTTTTCTGTTTCACTGCCATTAAATCGGACAAACTAAGTGTTGGCATCTCTTAAGGTCACGCGGAAAGAAACACGTGACCGCGGGAGAGCCAAGGGTTTAAGTCACTTGCACTCTTTAACCAAATAATCCACATCCAGTACAAGCACTAGATATGTATTATAAGGTGGGTCATGAATATCCGCAAGCGGACGGATAACCCGTTGTAGCATTTCACCCGAGAGTATTCAAGGGTATCGTATTTATATTTTCCCAAAGGAAGACATGGTTGATAAGAGTACTTATGCTCATGGTGTTACAAAAGAGTGATGAAGTAATCACATTCCAATGCGAGGGGTTAGGAGCAATAAATTGAGGATAGTGTGACACACACCAAGGCAATGCATTCTCTAATGAAAGGGATGGAGGCAATCCTAGATAAAGCTAAACTAGACTAGCGAGACCACTACTCCTAATGATACAACATTCATATGAGTGCGCAGCTTCTACCTAACATCCAAGATCATGCAAGCGCAAGCAAGCGTCTAATGCCTAGGCATCATCGGGAGATCCAGTCTTACGCGAGGTCCGCCTCGCGACTCCGGCCTTTTAGACTCCTATGCCATGCCCGAACGTGGAGGATTACTTTGGATGACAAGGCTGTCACTTCTTGTCACCTACCTCTACAAACCGTGGGACACGAAGCACATTCAAAGGTGGGTAGATAACCCCAGCACCATGCCGGCGTCACTAACCACAACTCTAGATCCCTCGAGGCACCCCAATCCTACGGATCGACATGGTGGCAAATCTAGAGCACCCTTGCGGGACGATGAACCCGAAACCTATTCATAAGAACACTAGTCTAACTAGCATAAGCCGGATGAAAGGATCAAAGCTAGCACTAAGTCATGCAAAGGCGTTCGTCGCTCAAGAATGAGCGACGAACGACAATCAACCAAGTAAGATCAAGAGTAATCGATGATCAAGTATGAACGAACGAAGAACATTCGATATGTGTTCATCTTCTATTAATGAAGAACGAAGAACGAACGATGAACTCATATGAACGAACGATGAACGATCAAGCAAGATCATGACTACTCTGTCAAGCTCATGACAATGATATAAACGAAAGTATTCCATATATAAAAGATCAAGTCTTACAAAGAGAGGATACAAGAGCTATACCCAATTCTCCACAAGACCTTGGGAGCAATGAGGCAGCCCACTACTAAGCCTAGCACTACCTAGAAAGCCTCTAAACTTCTAATGTGAGGAGAGAATGATCCTTGTGTTGTTGTGTGTGTTAAGGAGGGGGGGTACCCCTCCTTATATAGGCTTGAAAGGTCGGCTCCTGGAGGCGGTTTCGTAGGTCGGTGGCATTTAATGCGCGTGGAACCGACCTCCGGAGGCGGTGGGCAAACCGCCGGAGAAAAGTGGGCCGGGGGGCCACCATCCTGGTTCGGCCGAACCACCCTGGTGGGTTCGGCCGAGCCGGTCTGGCCCCTCTGAGGCTGGGCTTTGGCGAGTTGGCTCCCCACTTGGATGTTGGTCTTTGATCCAGGTGCTTGTGGCCTTCTTTGTGTTGTATTTCGTGGTCATTGGCCTTTTATCTTGGAGTTGATTCCCGCGGCGAAGTGGAAGTTTTGTAAAAGTGTTGATTTGTCGCCTCGGGGCACTGGAATTCATCATTATCCACCTGCACACTAAAAATCTAGAGGTACAAGTGGAACTAGGTTATTTCTAAGTAAAATGCGTGTAAGACATGCCTAATCCTTCTCATTTATTTGACTAATTGACGGTCGAAATTGGTCGTAACGACCGTCAACAAGTCCCCCCAAGCTTACCCCTTGCTCGTCCCGAGCAAGTAGTAGAACTTTAGGTTGTTGATCGGGAGTTGCTATAATGCCTACTTCTCAAAGGTACCAAGTGTATAACAAAGATACTCATCCTTGAGTTGAATAAGTTGGCAATGGTAACTCACCCTTCCCCTTAGTCCTCATGGGGCTTTGTGCTTTTCACTTTACCTTGGGCGGTTGAGAGAGAGAACGGTGTATAGAGCATTTATTTTCTCTTCCCTTGTCTTGCTTTTTATTCTCCGGAAGTTTTCAAAGGATTTTTTTTTTCAAGTAAAACCACGTTCCACAAGTGATACTCTCGAATCGCTCTAGTGGTGTTTGTATTCCTCACCAAGGCATGTGTATTGCCTCATCCTACATCTAATAGGCTTTTGTGGAGCTCAAGGTAGGATATGAAATGAGGCATACTTGCATTCATATTTTGCAAAACCAAAAGAGTGGATCCACGGAGATAGCAAGTCATACAATCGTAGATCAAGATGTGCAAGTGTGAAAATGATGGTGGTGGTGTATGTGACTACTCCTTTTTTTTTTGTTTCACCTCTTTTTATTTTGGATTTTGGGCATGGCTATCTTTTCTTCTTTCTTTTTCCATGCTCGAAATGAGAGCAGCTTTTTTTTTTTTTTTTTTTCTTTTTCTCATGCTCATCTTTTGTGAGCCTTATTTTCTTTTTCTTTTGCATAGCCATGCCTTCTTTTGATATTTTAAGAGAGGTGATAAAATGTGAGGAGTGTCTTTATTTTGGTGGATGGCATGACATGTTGCTAACTTCCGGTGTAGAAGTGTAGCATATGAGGTGGAATGTGTACGTGATCTTGATCATGAGAGTGTGAAAAGCATCTCACTAGGGTCACACAATTTTGATAAAGCTCAATGAAGTAACAAGTAGCAAATGAGTAAGGTTTTCAAAGGAAATTTGCATATGGCTTTGGTAGGAATTTATCATCACTTGGGAACTTATAGATTTCGCAATTTTTGGGAACAAAATTCCGGAGATTTCAAGTTCAACTTAGGACAAGATCATAGCAGCTCTTTTTACCATATCATCATCTCACAACAACTTAGGTGCAGCTCAAGCATGTGCAGCCCACAAGTTTCAGGTTCTAAGCAAGTTTTGCCAGCCAACAAACTCAAAACTAGGAGAGTTCTAAATTATAAACTAGGCACATGAGAGAAATAGAGCAACTATTCATCATCTCAACATAGAAAGACTAGCAGCATACTTGCAGCGCATAAAAGGAAACTAAGCTACTTCTTTTTTGTTCTTTTTAGTTTTATCATTTTTATTTTGTTTTTCATATGAGAGGCAAGAACAAGCAAAAACAGGAGACAATAAAGGATACAAGTTGCGATACATGATACCTTAGCGAGGGTGCTGCCCCCCCCAAGCTTGTTCTTGCTCATGGGTTTGGTGGAATGAACCCCATGTGACGGAAGTAAGCCAAAAGATCGGCTCGTTGTTGCTCCGTCATGTTGGTGAGGGCGGTGAGCTGGATGTCGGTGCGCTCTTGCCATTGATGAGTTTGCAAGATGTGTTGGTTGAGCGCATACTCGGTGTCTTCCGCCGTGGTTTGGAGTCTTCCCATTTGTGAGGAGAGGTTGTTCATCTCCTGCTCAAAGTTGTAGCCTTGGGCTGATCCGGAGTCGGTGGAGTGTTCCTCCCATTGTTGTTGTGGAGAAAACAGCCCCGGGCCATATCCCGGAGTTTGCCACGCCGATCCCCGGCCATGTGAGGTGGCGGGGCTGGGTACCCACCGGGAGAAAGCCCGGGGTGGCTGTACCCCGGCCCGCCATGAGCCGTGGGCTGCGGTGTGGGCATCTCGGAGGTAGATGGCTGTTCCGATCTGTGCGCCCCCTGCGAGAAGATACACTCCTGCGAGACCGCTCCGCTTCTTGGAGCTCAATGGTTAGATTTTTGAGAGTATACAAACGAAGGTCCGGGTTAGGTAACCGAAACTCGTTTGTATATCCCACAAAATAATATATGAGGGAATCGTTCGGACCATTCTTAAGAGAGTGACCTTGAATAAGATAATCTTTATTTATAAGAGAGCGAGGTGTAGCAAGGTATTCAACATTAGCATCATGTAAAGCTCCCACCCGCATGGCAATTCGTGTCACTAAAGAGGTACATTCAATTGGTCCTATCGTCCCAAGATTTTCTATCCATTGGCGAATCATGGCTTTCACGGGAGCAATCTTAATTTTATCAACCGCAGCAAAAAGAATTTTTAGCTCATCCTCGCGCACAATTCGAATATCACTCCTTGGAAAAAGAGTGATAGCAATCCACATGTGCATAAAACGCAAGGTAGGATGATGGATGTGATTAGTTCTAGGTCGCACGCAATTAGGAAGACCCGTAATCCTCTCCCAAAAAGCATGCTTTGAAAACTGAGGAAGGGCACCATCCAAGTCGGTATTGCAGCGAGTATTAAAGCCAAGAAGAGTGCTAAGTTCTTTCCAAGTCAAACGGTAGGATTCACGGAAAAACCGAAAAGAAATTCCTTCATCTACCGTTCGTAGGGTGCATAAAAACTGAAGTGTAAGCAAGCGGGAACCCGGCTCATCTACACTAGCAAAATCTGTCCACCCTAAGGCTTTAAATACTTGAGCAAATTCAGCATCCATACCTATTTTGTGCAGCAGCTCCGTGTCAAATGCTCGCGTAGGAGCAAAGAGGCGGTGTTGGAGAAGCGTGTAGGTGTGCGTCTCGTACTCGCCCACTAAGTCGAGGTCGGTGTCGGTGAGGAGACGATGCTCGATGTTGCCCTCTTGCCCTTCTTCCTCGACTTGTGGTGGTGAACTTGGCGGTGACTCGACTACGGGGCGTGCGCGGGTGCTTCGACGTGAAGAGCTTGAACTTGAGCGTGAGCTCAAGGACCTCTTGATCGACCCGAACAGCTTCTTGGCACCGGTCATGGCTGCACACAAAGAGAGCAAGAACACAAGAACAACAACTCCGAACGGGTTATGTGAGGGAAAAATCAAATTGGCGACACCGTCGGTTGTTCATGTGAGCAAGAAATCGCAACTCGAGAAAACCAAACAAAAACAAATCAAACCAAAAACTAGAAAGCACACCAAGAACAAAAGATTTCTGCAGAACTTTTAGGCAATGAGCAAGTGAGGGCAATGGAAAACTTGAGAGCAATGAGAATGAAGTGAGTGAGGAGTGGAAATGATAGTGTGAGAGGGGAGAGAGTTCTGGCCCGGCCACCTCTACTTATAGCTCACGAAGTAGCCGTTTTTGAACGTTAGAAGGGGCATATGACCGTTGGAAAAAAAGACAGACCGAGCAACGGTCATAGCGGTTCGGCCGAACCAAGGAGGTGGGTTCGGCCGGCCTGCTGTGGGTCCCTCTTGCTCCCCCTTTTGGCCCATAGCCCCCACCGGCCAAATGATCATTGACCATGGTTGCTACGTCCGGATATTCCTCGGAAATATTTGCTCAATAAGAAATCCAAAGAAAGTTGCCTCAAATTCAACTTTATTCGAAAAATCAAATCTCGAGAAAAAGTGTTGGAGAAAATTCCAACATGCAAAATTGTTTTTGGGTTTTGTATAAGGATACAAGGGTTGTCCAAAAGTTTCAAACAAAAGTAGGAAAATTTGGACGTAAAAGGATTTTGGTTTTCAAATTTTATATGCATGGTGAGTGAAAAAAAAATCGAATATGCTGGCGGAAAATCCAAATAAATGAAATGAAAATTTTCTTGTGATAAAATAGAGTATGCAGGGAGGTTTTTAAATGCATGTGGTGGAAAACAAAATCAAAAAGAAATCGAAAGATAATACCGATTTATCCTGTCGGCCGGGGCTTCGCCATTTTAAGTGCAGCGAGCGAGGACTTCTCCATTTCTTTTCATCCTTGTGGTGCAGGCCCTTTCCCTGGAGAGGAGGATGAAGATGGCTGCACCTTCTTCACTTGCCACACTTGGTTGGGCTTTGTTGATGTAGGTGGCTTTGTGTCTTGAAGGAGTGGCTTCTTGGCCCATAATCCCGGCCTTGCTGTTGCAGGCTTCTTGGGTTGGTACCATGACGGATTCTCAATTTTGTCAAGTTGCTTCCAAAAGGCGACGAGACTATCCGTCTTTCTTGGTGTCACTTCAACTTCACGGATGTTTGAGGGATTTGGCCCATACTTGATCTTGATCATTGAGCATTGTTCTTTTCTTGGTTGAAACTCAAACTTTTCCTCCTTCCCATTGATGTGGAATCGGATTTCTCCATTCCCAACATCAATTTGGGCGTTCGCGATGCGAGGAAGGGACGTCCCAAAATGAGGGGCGTGTTCTTGTCAATATCCATCTCAAGCACCACAAAGTCCACCGGTATGAAGTTGCCTCGAATTTTTACTGGCACGTCTTCGGCTATTCCCGCGGGGTAGCGGACCGAAGAGTCTGCCAATTGCAACCTCATTGGTGTAGGAGTCAAGGTTGTGTAGCTCAAACGATCAAAGACTTCTTTGGGCATCACGGCGACGCTTGCCCCAAGATCACATAAGGCTTGGTCGAAGTGGTGTGCCCCAATGGAACATGATATTGTGGGGCAGCCAGGGTCCTTCTTCTTTTACGGAAGCCGATTGAGTATAGCTGCGCTACACTCCTCTGTGAGCTTGACCATTTCCTCGTTGGGTAATGGTCTCTTGTTGTTGAGGATGTCTTTAAGGTAACGTGCATATGTGGGCACTTGCACCATGTCCAACAATGGCACGTTGACATGAATCCTTCGGATGGTCTCGACGAATCGAGCAAATTGTTCATCCTCCTTTGGCTTCCTGTTTACGTGAGGGAATGGCAAGAAGCTTGTGTCTTGAAATTCAATTCCATTCTTCCCGTCACTTGGCTTCGGTTCTTCTTCTTTTTCTTTGGTAGTAGAAGGGCTTTCCTCCTCCGGTTCGTTCCTGTTCTTCTTTGCTGCATGGTTAGGATATGGCGGATCCCGAGTGGATTTTCCTCCCCTCGTGGTAACCGCATTAACATTTTCCAAAGAAGACTCGGGTTGCCCGGGATCTTCCCGAAATTAGAACCGGGAATAAGAGCAGCTAGGCTGAGCAACTTGGGTTTCAATCATTTTATTAAAGCTCGGCTGATTTTTGAAAGCGAGAGGAGAAACCTTCTATTTGTGCGGTTATGTTTTCTAAGACTTTGTCGTTGGCAGCAAGCTTTTTGTTGATAGATTCGTTGATTTTAGCTTGGCCATAAACCAAATCTTTCAAGGAAGGCTGATTATTGTTAAAGCCGAGAAAAATTGTTACCTCCTTGATATGATGGTCGGTTTTGGTTGTACCCTTGTCCTCCGTTTGGACGATACCCGTTGTTGTTGTTCATGTAGAATGCTTCTTCATGGGTATGGGGGCAATCCTTCCCCATGTGGCCGGTGTTCCCGCATTCCTCACACGTCATGTGTGAGTCCAATGCATGAACACCACCATTTGCGTTGTGTTCATCCAAGCGTTTTATGAGGAGGTCAACCTTGGCGGACGAGCATGTCCACCTCCTTGACAGGGTGTACGCCTCTTGAGCGTGTTTGGAGTCGATCATCGCTCCACCCTTGATTGGAGACCATCTTCTCTATGAGTTCTTTTGCTTGGGCAACGGTTTTGGAGAAGAAGGCTCCTCCGGCGACGGCATCCATATGTCCACGGGTTGTTGGTGTCAACCCGTTGTAGAAGTGTTGAAGAATGAGCCATTCCTCCATCCCATGGTGAGGGCAGGCCAGAATGTATTCTTGAAGCCTTTCCCATGCCTCGGGCATGGATTCATTTGTCGCTTGCTTGGAAACTTGCAATTCTTCCACGAAGGGCATTGGTTTTGCCCATCGGGAAAAACTTGGCGAGGAACGCCGTGGAACATTTGTCCCAAGTGTCAATGCTTGCACGATTGGCATAAAACCAGCTGTTTCGCCTTCCCAAGGAGGGATAGGGGAAACGGGCGAAGTCCGATAGCATCTTGGTTGACTCCGGCTGTGGGCTGATGTGTTGCATATCTCCGGGAAGCTGTTGGAGATGAGAGTTGGCGTCCTCGGAGGCCTTTCCACAAAAGGGAATGGCTTGCACCATAGTGATGAGGCTGGACTTGATGTCAAGTCCTGCGGCACCGGCGTCGACGTTGGGCCCAATGGGCACATTGGCGACGGAGGGCGCGAGTAGTCACGAAGGGTCCTTTCAGCCATGAGTGTTGAGGTTGATGGTGCGGAAGATGCGGGCTCGCTTGTCGTGGGTTCTTGAGGAGAGACAACGACGCGAGGTCGAGTCTTTCTCGCAAGAGCCTCGGGATTATCAACGAAGTTTTTCGGCAAGTTGAATCCACGCATGCACTATCCTGTTTTCACATTGAAGAGAAAACGGATCAAGGTTAACTTGCAAAGGTAATGATTAAAGCATCATCAAGTGTAATCATGAACATTCATTGTATTCTTATTAACCAATGTCTTCCCCGAGCAACGGCGCCGAGAAATGCTTGTTGGCATCTCTTAAGGTCACGCGGAAAGAAACACGTGACCGCGGGAGAGCCAAGGGTTTAAGTCACTTGCACTATTTAACCAAATAATCCACATCCAGTACAAGCACTAGATATGTATTATAAGGTGGGTCATGAATATCCGCAAGCGGACGGATAACCCGTTGTAGCATTTCACCCGAGAGTATTCAAGGGTATCGTATTTATATTTTCCCAAAGGAAGACATGGTTGATAAGAGTACTTATGCTCATGGTGTTACAAAAGAGTGATGAAGTAATCACATTCCAATGCGAGGGGTTAGGAGCAATAAATTGAGGATAGTGTGACACACACCAAGGCAATGCATTCTCTAATGAAAGGGATAGAGGCAATCCTAGATAAAGCTAAACTAGACTAGCGAGACCACTACTCCTAATGATACAACATTCATATGAGTGCGCAGCTTCTACCTAACATCCAAGATCATGCAAGCGCAAGCAAGCGTCTAATGCCTAGGCATCATCGGGAGATCCGTCTTACGCGAGGTCCGCCTCGCGACTCCGGCCTTTTAGACTCCTATGCCATGCCCGAACGTGGAGGATTACTTTGGATGACAAGGCTGTCACTTCTTGTCACCTACCTCTACAAACCGTGGGACACGAAGCACATTCAAAGGTGGGTAGATAACCCCGACACCATGCCGGCGTCACTAACCACAACTCTAGATCCCTCGAGGCACCCCAATCCTACGGATCGACATGGTGGCAAATCTAGAGCACCCTTGCGGGACGATGAACCCGAAACCTATTCATAAGAACACTAGTCTAACTAGCATAAGCCGGATGAAAGGATCAAAGCTAGCACTAAGTCATGCAAAGGCGTTCGTCGCTCAAGAATGAGCGACGAACGGCAATCAACCAAGTAAGATCAAGAGTAATCGATGATCAAGTATGAACGAACGAAGAACATTCGATATGTGTTCATCTTCTATTAATGAAGAACGAAGAACGAACGATGAACTCATATGAACGAACGATGAACGATCAAGCAAGATCATGACTACTCTGTCAAGCTCATGACAATGATATAAACGAAAGTATTCCATATATAAAAGATCAAGTCTTACAAAGAGAGGATACAAGAGCTATACCCAATTCTCCACAAGACCTTGGGAGCAATGAGGCAGCCCACTACTAAGCCTAGCACTACCTAGAAAGCCTCTAAACTTCTAATGTGAGGAGAGAATGATCCTTGTGTTGTTGTGTGTGTTAAGGAGGGGGGTACCCCTCCTTATATAGGCTTGAAAGGTCGGCTCCTGGAGGCGGTTTCGTAGGTCGGTGGCATTTAATGCGCGTGGAACCGACCTCCGGAGGCGGTGGGCAAACCGCCGAGAGAAAAGTGGGCCGGGGGGCCACCATCCTGGTTCGGCCGAACCACCCTGGTGGGTTCGGCCGAGCTGATCTGGCCCCTCTGAGGCTGGGCTTTGGCGAGTTGGCTCCCCACTTGGATGTTGGTCTTTGATCCAGGTGCTTGTGGCCTTCTTTGTGTTGTATTTCGTGGTCATTGGCCTTTTATCTTGGAGTTGATTCCCGCGGCGAAGTGGAAGTTTTGTAAAAGTGTTGATTTGTCGCCTCGGGGCACTGGAATTCATCATTATCCACCTGCACACTAAAAATCTAGAGGTACAAGTGGAACTAGGTTATTTCTAAGTAAAATGCGTGTAAGACATGCCTAATCCTTCTCATTTATTTGACTAATTGACGGTCGAAATTGGTCGTAACGACCGTCAACACTAAGCTCGGTAATGCCCGTGAAGAAGTACGAGTGAAACCTTTTCTCCGGATCGGCCCAACTCTGAATAGAACCAGGTGACAGCGAAGCAAACCATGAAAAGGCCGATCCGGACAATGACAGTGGGAATAGCCGAACCCGCAAAGCCTCCTCGAGCAGACGCCTCACCAAGCTGTGCGTCATACCGGCTGATGTGCTCCATAGTTGATGTGTTGTCTTGCCCGAGAAAACTTGGAAAACTCGGGAATTTTATACTTATTGGGTAAAGCCACGGAATCCATCCGATCGAGGGTAAGGTCGCCGATACAATGCACTTTTCTCCTTAGGCTTCAAATCGAGCTGATCTTTTATCATATCGGCGATCTTAGCCATGAGGCTATTCATATCATTGGGTTCAGCGATCGCCGATCCGGTCCCCGTCATATAAGGCTGTGTTGGGCTGCCCCCGGTCGGGTGTATCAAGCGGCCGTTTCCGAAATCCCGGTGCCGGTAGCCGGGAACGATGTACGCGGAGCGATTCCATAATTCATGGCCGATTGGATCGGCCGTCCGAGTCCTGAATCCCTGTCCCCCGGCCGATGCGGTTAGGCTGTGGAATACCGGATATCGGCCGTACTATAGTGGGTGAGTTCTCAATTCTACTCGGGCCGGTATTTGGTACGTAGAAGAAATTGGGCTGCTTGTGCCACCTGCGGGACCGCTGCCACATTGGTCGCTGCCCCTAACTCGGAAGTCGGCTGTTGTACATCTTGTTTGTCGCCCTCCTCCGTTACCGACTTCTTGGGGCCACTTGTCATCCTCTTTGCCTGGCTGGGTCGTACTGGTACTTGCATTTGCATTGTCTTTGCCAGGCCATAGGTGAGGTGGCATGCCGTACGAGGGCTGAAACCCTGCTGGCGGTGTGGTATTACTGGAGGCCGACTCCCTGAATTGGTCGTACAAGAGTGCCAAAAGGCTGAGTGTACGCAGGTCCGGAATATCCTTCGATGAACGATCTGCCATCAAGCGTGTCCTTGATCAAATTCCCGATGGTGTTGGTCAACACGCCCGATTGATTGATTAGGGCTCGATGAACGGACGAGTTGACCATATCACCGAGTTGGTTGGCATCCGGCAGTCTCCGGGCTTTGATTTGGTCTAGTTCTTCCGGATGCGAGAATCGAGGGATGTCTCCTTTTGTGGCCACTGCGCACGTGTCACTTTCAAGGCTTGAAAGTACTTTTTCATTGCTTCGGCCAGGTATTCTTGGTACTGCAGCTTTTGTTCGTCGTCATCTTCCCCCGAGGCCGAAACCTTGTTGTCATCGAAACTTCTCCATGCCCTTTGCCATCCGTCCTAAGAGGAAGCTGGAACAAAAATCGGTCGATTTTCAGCATCGACCATTGGTGTTCCGTCCTCCCCGACAACTTGCATGTACGACATCTTGATCTTGGTTGCTTCTGTCCCACTGGGCGTGCCAAAAAGTGTGTTGACGTCAAAAGTCGCCAACACACCGTTGTCCGGAGAGTCCACCGAAACCCCGGCGACGCGAGGCCCTGTGCTCCCAACGGACCGACTCAGCTCGCCGATTCTCGTGTGCGCTGGTGCGTGCCGGATGGTTTTCCTGCAAACCAACAAAGACAATAAAAAGTGTAAAAATCCGGGTCATCGGCCCGGATAGGCCGATGTGCAGCCGTGGCCGATTCTGGCGTAAGATAGACAAAATCGGCCATTGACTGGGAGCAGCACGGCCCATCCATTTTGTATTAAATGCCAGGCAAACGAGCTGTGATACAAACGATACTGAAATCGGCCGATGCTATAACATGCGATCGGTGGCTAGCTGCCGATTTCGTCGGTAAGCGATCAAATCATTAAGACTTTGCAGGGATGCATTATCGAATAAAATGTAAACAAGGTAATTATTAATGGGATGTAATTAATTTGATAGCAAGAAGGTGGTTTAATCATCAATCGGAGCGATAAATCGGCCGATCAGGCATCCGGCCGATTCTGCCATCGATTATAACAATGAGTTATTAGATCATATCTAGATGTATAATGATGATCAATGAAATCGTACTAATAACTCGGGTTCAAAGGCAGCTTTAACAGATTTAGCTAATTGAACATAAAACAGCTAATGAACGTGATAAGCAATCGGCTAAACACTCCGAAAGAACGAGTAAGACAAATACAACCACACAGATCCGAATCGACCGATCGCTCCAACGGGACAAGTCAAGCGATGGCACACGATCGGACCAGGTCTAACGGCCGCGCACGCTCGGCGATTCAGGACAAGCACAATCATAAACGCCTTAACTATGAAAGTAAATCTACATCCTATCCAATCGGCTGCATGCGCCTAGGACAAGTCAACTATCGCAAAGGCAAACACGGGACACGTCAAGCTGAATCTGCGCGATCGAATTGGCTAAGATGTAAAAAGAAATCTCATAGCGGCTATCGTGACTCGAACGATCAGATCCGAGCCAATCGGCGTTGTGAGCAAAGGCTGGGACGGGGAGGCGGGACAAGTCAAACTACCTCCACCACGAGCCCGGACCGGGTCGACTTGACTCATCCGGCCGATACTCACTACGACGGTCGAAAACAGATCCGGTCGCCGGATAACTAGCAATTAAGCCATCTAATTACGAACAATGCGCCGAGAATTAGACGACATAATTACCTTGTCAAGCCAACTTGTTGTCGACCGGAGCCCCGAAGATCCCGCGCGAAAACGAGTAAAGACTTGACGAGAAAATTAGGGTTTGGCGATGCGCCGAAAGTTGTATTGGATGTGAATCGAGTTTACGGGTTACACACGAGTACAAATTTATACTCGGCACGAAGAATCCTCCTCGGACCCTCTTCGGGCCGATTTCCTAACCGACTAGGATCTTTTTTCTAAAATTAAACTATTATTTCTAATTTTACAACGCGGGCCGGGCCCATCAACATTATGCTCTTACGTTGGCGTCCGCGCACGATTCCCGGGAGGGACGCGCCTTTTACTCGCCCAAGCGGCCGTCGGCCTTCTGCCCACCGGCCCTCTTTTGACCTATAGTCGCCGACAATGGGTCCCTTGGTCAAAAACCGGCGTCAACACACACACACCTCTCACACGATACTACACGAACTAAAACGTTGTTATGTACCCGCAAGAGATGGATTCTAGAAACATTACATCAAATTTAAAAGAAACAAGCCAAAAATAAATCCATGTCACCTCGCCTCACATGGAGAGCTCTCGAATAAGAGTGTATTCCAGTCACACCGATTAATTATTATGCGAAAATTGACAACACTCAATCTCATACCTTTGCCAAGCCGTAGTTGCAAATTATTTAAACAATCATAACACGGGGTTAGTTTTGCCACCATTCTATATAGTCCTTATGTTGGCCTTTCTATCTAGACTCGTACCTCACCGTGACTCAAAAACGGGGTTGAAGATTTTTAGAATGAGTGTTAGCGTGACGCAAATCCCAAGTCGGCTTTGATACCACGTGTCACACCCCTATCCCGAAAGATAGTTAAGTGTGGTACGGATCGCCTTGGGAGATGATTGACGAAGCAACCATACATAGCATCACATTAACAAACATACACGATTTGCAACGTTACATAATTAAGTCTTGATTATAACATAGAGTTCGAATAAAAGATACATTAGGTTCGAATAAAAGTCTTACATAACCATGATCTTTGTTCGAAATAAAGTGCGAAGCGAAAATACGACTCGACGGTACATAGATAACTTAGATGAACCATGCCGGCCTAGGCCATGGCTCACTCCTCATGGGTCGGAGAGCTAGGGACCCATTCGATGGTCCACTCTTTGGGCTCTTCTCCATCCCAAACAACCTTACCACAACAATCGCAAAACCCGGCTTGCGGGAAACCTGTAAATCAACATGTAGTGGCAAAGCCCGAGTATCTAACATACTCCGCAAGTCTTACCCGTCAAATTGGTCATCTAAGACCGACTCCTAGATGCATGGGGCTTGACCGGTTTAACTTGGCCTTTTTGCCTAAATAGCACCTATGCTAATTAGGTTGGCAATTTTAGAACTTAGCCAAATTAATAGGGTTATTGCATAAAAGGAACTTTAGTGAGCATGCTAGCAATACAAGAGTTTGCAATACAATTTAATATCAATATAAAACAGCAAGCTCTTCATCCTCTTTCCATTACTACACATTGCGCACTGTTCGAATCAAGTGGTACTCATTAACCGAGAGGAAACGGCGATAATTATCGAATTATTAATCCTGCAGGAAAGAACCCAAATGCACGACATACGCATCATTTAAGAACACGTATGGCCACCGTTCGCGAGTTCATCATAAAGTAAAACACGGGGCCACCGACCCCGAGTACACGTCCCCCTTGCGACCGTTCAACAACGCGCCCAAGGCTTAACCCATGTACTCTCCAACGGTCCTCAACCCGTGCAACCACCGTGCCATACACATCACCTCCGGGTCGGTGAGATATCCGGCTCACTTTACAACTTGCAAGCTACATAGGTTTACCAATCTCCATAAGAAAGGTATGCAAGTGGTACACAACTCGAACTTGTTCGCGGAGCCACAATGGGGTGTTCTCAATTTTTAACCAAGTTCATCATGTTCAAGTTTAACCATAAACCATAGGTGAGATTCCCCATTCTATCGTTGACTCCATAACTCTAGCATAGCATTTCTATCGGAGATATGACGCCTACTTTTCATAGGGCATATAGGGAATTATGCACGTGGATGTCCAAACAATTCCTAGAACTTAAATGCACAATCATCATCCTTAATAAAGTGATAAAGAAAGACATTTCAAAATAATAGGAATGCACCGGGGCTTGCCTTGAGAGTGATCGAAGTTAGCACTAGCCTCACAAACGTTGAGCGTTGCAACTGTCTCTTCCGGCGGGTTCAATTCGGCGTCGTCACCTAGAGGATGAAATGCAATGCATAAGTAGCATGAATACAAGGTCAATGAGGATGGCAATGCATGTGTGCTGTTTTTGTAAGGGTGTACATGAATGAGTTAACCAAAAGCTTGTTTAATTAAACCCTAGCAAGCATGAATATAACTCCGGTTCTATTTACGAGAAATTAATT
Source organism: Chloris gayana (assembly GCA_031894775.1). Classification (NCBI taxonomy): domain Eukaryota; kingdom Viridiplantae; phylum Streptophyta; class Magnoliopsida; order Poales; family Poaceae; genus Chloris; species Chloris gayana. Next base: position 655,512 of record JAUNZO010001928.1, read on the forward strand.
ACATGCACAAGCATAACCCTACTAATACATGAACAAGGACTTAATTACATGGACATGAGTGCTGTGTTTCTTGTAGGTTTCGCACCAACATTTAGCAAGTTTTTAAAATACAAATCGAAGAAACTTAGGCTTAAGTGTTTAGCATCACATGCGATGACGATTTCACTTTAAAAAAGAATTCGACCTCAAAAATTAACACATACGTGAAATGCATGCAACCTTTTCACTAATCCTGCCATGAGGTGCTAGGGGACAGGGTGATTAGTGGAAAATACATAAACATGCAGAAACATAATTTTTAGAGATATGAAATTAATTACACATGTGCTGAAAATAACCTTTTAGGGATTTAGATCTAGGGTTTGCAAAAATAATTATTTAACATGCTCAAAAATTATCCTGGGATTTGCTACACATGAACAGTACTAAGGGGAAATTAATTACCAAGTTTCATGCAAAAATAATTTATACAGATTTAATTAAAAATTAAATACAGAGAAAGCAAGAAATGCAATAACTTGAAAAATAGGAGGTGAAAAGCAGATCTTCTAGTGCCACAAATTCATGTATGCCTGGGTGAAGTTTTTGGCCAAGTGGAATTTCTTTTAGATTTATAGTTTTAAAGTTATGGCTTACTTAAGTTTTCAGGGGTTGACTTTTGTCATTTTTGTAAAAATATGAAAACTTGCAGATCTGACCAGCTCATGTTACTTTTATGAAAGTACAGATCTTTTAGTTTCCAAAACATTTTAGTTTGTAATTTTTGGACATTTCAAACGCGAGATATGAATTTTTCAAACTTGAATAAAGTTTGGATCTATTTACGAATTTGCCACTAGGGCAAATTTTAAAAGGGCGGCGCGCGCTCCGGTGGGAGGTGGCCGGCGCCGACGAGGTCGGGCGTGGCGGCGCTACGCTGCAGCTCGTGCTCGGCTTTTGGGGAAAATGGTGCGCGTGCGATGGGGAGCACACCGGTGGGGTTGGCCGGGTCCCGTGGTGGCCGGAGAGGCGGTGCGACGAGCGGCGGAGCTCGCGGAACTCCGACGAGCTCGCGCGGGTAGCACGAGAGGGAGAGATAGAGCGGGATTTGGCCGGGGAGCTTCACCTGCGTGTGGGGAAGCACGGCGTGGGGTTGCTCGAGGTTGGCGATGGCCGAGAGGCGGCTCGTCGGAGGAGGTGCGGACGGCCGTGGCGGTGCTCTCCCTTCTTCCCCGATTCCGGCGGCGGCTCTGCGAGACAGGGGAAGCGGAGTGAGGGGAAGCCGGCGGGGGTACTTGCGCATCGTTTGGCGGTGAGGATTGAGCGGGAGGGGCTGCCTAGACGCGAAGCTCCGAGGGGCGGCCATGGCGGCCGTGCGGGGCGACGGCGACCGTTTCTTCAATTCACGAGCGAGCGAAAGGGGAGGCGGCCAGGCAGGGGCGTGGAGAGGAGCGGAGGGAGCCGGGGCGAAGATTGGGGGTGCTCGGATGGGGCCTTGGCTCCCGTGCAGCGTTTTCTAATGGGAGAGGAGGACGGGCGGCGGGGCGGTCGCGGCGAGGGGGGGCTTCGCCTTCAATTCCTGCCGCTCCCGTTGGCCGGCGGGTACAGGGGCGGTTGGGAAAGTGGCAGGGAGCTTGCGTGGCGATTTGACGGGGCAGGGCACGCGCGGGGCGGCCGCGGTGGCGCCGGACCGGCGGGCGGTGCCGCCATTGCCCACCGGGCAATGAGCTCGATTTGGTTTTTCAAATTTCGAATATGTGGTTTGAAACTTTGAGCGAAATTCATAATTCTGCTGCTCCAAATTCCGAAACAAAAATATGTAGAGCTTCAGTATGATGTGCTTTAATTTTCATCTTTTAGTTTGAAGTTCCAAAAGTGACTCCAAAAATTCATACAAAATTCACAAATAGAGGTATTTCAGATTTGAATTTGAATTTTTGGGCATTCAAAACTTTGTTCAAAATTTTTGTAAAAATGTTGTAAATTCATCTTTTTACATGAGCAACACAGTGGTGCAAAAATATGTGGGTAGTGTATTTATAATTTTTGCACTTCCCTTAGGGTTTGGTTAGGGTTAGGGCTTTAGTTAGGTTTTTCCCTTTTCTCTTTTTATACTTCTTATTTTTCTTTGGGTAATTAGCATTAGTGCTTAGTGATTCATTAGCGCGGTGATTAGTGTACTAATTACTTACTCAACCTTAATCGTGACACGGGATGTCACAATTGAGATATTCCGAGTGCGCACGGTACCGAGCAGTAAGTTCGAAAAAACAAGCAAATGTTCAAGAGAAAGACCGGTATTTTCAAAAAGATGACATAAGAGTGAACAAGAGAGATGGGGACTTACGCTCGTGCCTGATCTCAGCAGCTCCGAACCTGCCCTTGATGTTAGTGTTTGATTCTCTCAGCTTGGCTTCGATTTTCCGTAAACGCTGAATTTCACGATCTTTGGCCCGGAGAGCAAGTTGATTGGATTCTTTATCCGCTTGCGCTGATTTTGTTGCTTCTAAGGCTTCAGCTAGTTCAGCCTTCAAGCGAGCATTCTCGGTATCCAGCATCTTGTTGGAGCGAAGTGTTTGAGCCAAGATGTCATCTTTGGCAGTAAGATCGCCTTCGAGTTCTCCAATCCGCGCCGCTTGTTGCTCTTCGACACGAGAACCTTCTTCAAGTGCTCGCTCTTGGGCTGCTGCCTTTTCAGCAAGGACATCTTCAGCCTTTTTGTGAGCAGCGACAAGATTCTCAAGCGCTGAAATCAGTAGTGGGACTGGTCGGGAAGGGAGCCAGCTGGAAAAAATACGGAGTATATAGGAAAAATTGAGAATATTACTCGATTAACTTGACGAAGCCCGATGATTTCTTGCCGGCGCTCTTCCATCATTCGATGGGTGTTCTGCAGACTGGCCTCTCTCTTCCGGAGATCGTTTTCCTTGGCCTTCGATTGGTGGTCCGAGATTCCAGTTCACCTAATCGTTCTTGATTGGTGCTCGAGCTCTTCCTGTAAACGGGCGATGATAGCAGTCTTGGCCTCGAGCTTTTTAGGAGAACCTAAAGGGAAAATTGAGAAAAGTTAACAGTTAAAATGTGATTGCCTAGAGAGATTTCGAAGCGAGAGGATATACCTGGCCAGATTCCGAAAAATTCTTTAAGGCCTCTTCTTCTTGGAGAGCGTCCCATTGAGCTGTAGCGAGTGAAAGTTCTGGCCCCGCTCGAGCTGTCTACCTCCACGTCTCCAACTACCATTCTAGCCAGCTTTGGTTCTCCAGGAGATTTGCGTGTTGTCCTAGGCCGGCGAGGAATTTCTTCCGTCCGGACCGGTCCCAATGATAGCTCTGGAGGAATCCGGAATAAGGTAGCTTGAGGAGGAGGATTACCGGAAGATGAGCCTTCAACGATGGTAACCTGCTCTTCGGTTCCTATGCTCAAGGCGGCGGGGAGTTCCTTTGTGGATGCCGCACCCCGAGGTTTCGTGATTAAAGTAGTGGAAGTGGAGGCGGGAGCACTACCGATCGAGAGGAAGCAGCAGGGAGCGGTACTAGGGGTGTGTTCGTTTCTTGGGGTCTAAACTTTAGAGTCTGTCACATCAAAAAGAATCTTATTATTTAGAAGTAGTAAATAAAGTTTAATTATAAAATAAATTACAGGCCCCTAAACTAATTTACGAGACGAATCTAATGAGGTTAATTAAGTCGTGATTAGAAGACGGTTATCTGTAGCATCACTTTAACAAAATCTAAATTAATTAAGCTCATTAGATTCATCTCGAAAATTAGCACCAATCTGTCAATAGGATTTTGCCATTAAATTGATCGAAATATTCATAAATAGTAAGATTCTCTTTGATGTGACAGTGCTAAATTTTAGAGGGCAGGAAACGAATAGGGCCTAGGTGAAGAAGCGCCGGGAGTAGGACCAGTCCGAGGTGCATCGAGAGTAGAGGCAGAAACACCGCCGGCGGGAGCTGTTGAAGAAGCTTTATTTCTTAAAAAGCTAGCTATGCTAGCTTGGAAGTTAGAAGGGATCCTGTAAGAAGAAAGCAAATTTAATAAGACTGGGGTAAGGAGCTTCGGCAGCTTTGCAGCTTTGGCGAGATGGAATATTTCGAAAAGAATTAGTAATGTAAAAGACTTACGAGGAAGCCTTCTTGAAGCCAGTGGAGGTCTTGATCTTCTTGGGTGGGCCTTGGGTATCTCCACCACTACTGTCTGCAGCCCTTTTCTCCGCTGGATTGACTTGCGGAGTTGGAACTGCGTCTACGAGCATCACTAGGACCGGTCCGGTGGCCATACCGAGACCTTTTGGGTACCTTGGATAAGGGATCGGTTAAGGAAGAAGTACCTTGAGTTTTCCCCAATGAAGCATCGAGAATGGCCGGAGCTGCTCGGCGATCCCTTTCGACGGCTTCTTCTTCTCGCCGTCGGTCTTCAAGCCTTTGCGCTTCCGAGCGAGTATCGCCGGGAGCGAGTGGAAGGAGTAGCGGGTCTGCAAATGGTCAAGAAAGTAGTACGTTTTCTTGTACTAGGTGCTTGAACCACGGTCCCGGACTTTGTGATTTTTGGGACTAGGCTAGGAGGCAAGGGAAAGGACCGGTCCGAGGGCCTTTGAGTCGACCGGCTTGAACAGCTAGAGGAGCGGTATTGTTGGCATAATCTTCTCCCCAAGTGTCATTAGGAGGAAGAGGTGGGTGACTCCTGTAGTTGTCCATTTTCTGCAATTATAAAGATTGAGTCTTCGTAAGTAAATGATGGTAACAAACAACAAAGATTTGGAGAAACAGGAAGAGGTACTTACGGGGTCGCGGGGATTGCATGAGCTGAAAGCCGGACCCACTCTTGTACATCCGGATAGATCCGGATTCGGCTGCAGACATTTGCTTGATGCGAGCTTCTAACCGCTCCTTGTCGGGAAGAAGGGTTCCATCCAAAGGCATAGCGGTGTCTTCGTCGAAGAGCCAAGCTGGGTGCTCTTGCCTTTTAAGAGGTTGGACTCCCCGCACTATGAAGCTCCGGAGAACTGTCTCGGCGGTGACACCTCCGACGTTCTTCAAGTATCTAATGCAAGCCAGGAGTGTGACAATTTCGCTGTCTTCTTTGAGCTTTTCCCTGGTATCTGCGGTAGGGAAATTCTTGGCTACTTTAGCGCCGAAGGCAGGAAGAGCTGGCTGGGGATTGTCGCAAAAGAACCATCCTTTTTTCCAATGGGCTATGCTCTTGTTCGGGGACAGGGAGAAATATTCGTCTATGCTCCGGAATTGGATTCCTACACCGCCAACTGCAGCTTGCCGGTCCGATGACGGAAGTGGGCGGATTTGGAACAAGTATTGGAATAGCTTGAAGTGGGGGAGAACTCCAAGGAAAGCTTCGCACAAGTGGATAAAAAAGGCAATTTGCAGGATGGAGTTAGGGTTGAGGTTCACTAACTCCCATCCGTAAAAGAAAAGAAGTCCTCCGAAAAAGGAACAACAAGGGAGATCGAGACCGCGGAGGAAAAAGCCTTGAAAACTAATTGTTGAGACTCATCTATTCCCCATGGAATTTGGCCGGGGAAGGGACGCTCCAATTTAGGATGGGTTGAGGAGGAAGATACCCATCACTAATCGCCTCATTGAGGGAGGATTCGGCGACCTTGCTGCTACAAAGGTCTTGGATGCCGAAAGGAAGCCGATCGCGTCGAACGGAGGAAGAAGATGAGGGGACGGCGGTGGATTTCTTCTTTCCCATCTTAAGAGATGGAAAAGGAAAACTTGAGATTGGTTAATGTGGAAGGAGAGAGCAACAGCACAAAGGTGAATGGCGGGCGCGTATGAGCTTACGGGAGCAGGGGTTGACCTAGGTCGACCTTTCGTTTCTTTTATAGACACTGGGATGGGCCCGGGGCTGGAAAGTTATTGGGCCATTTTGAAAGGCCCGATGGATTTTTATTGTTAATAACCTATGTCGTAACTATGCAATTATGACCTAACGGCCATAAGGAAGTTAATGATATGTTATCTGCGTTAATTATGACTTAACGGTCATAGGAATAAGCCGTCGTGCTTTTATGAAAGTAAAAAGCGGTCTGAAATACGGAAATTTTCAGATGGAAATTAAAGTAACACTGAATTTTATAAATTCGAGTAGTATGAGAGAGTTAGATTTTACATAACTCGGTGATAAAGAATGCCTTAGGCTATGGGTGTTAATCATCCGACTGATTATAGGCTTTGGAGACTCGAGTCGTTATGAGAATATAGGGAATAAACTGGTCTGATCAACCAGAATTTTGGTTCTTAGTGAAATTTCACTAAGCGGATTATGAATTCAGGCTGATTTAGGTGGTCTATTATGTGAAAATGGTGAAAATATACAGGAGATATGAAATTCGACCAAAATGACCGGTCTGGAAAATATGTTCTTGGCAAAAATTTGCTTGAGAGGAATGTGATTTGATGGGAAATGATAAAGCATAGTCTCTCAGGAAAGACTCTTGCATTATTTGCGATTCCCAAATGATCCAAGAGTCGGGGCTATACTCAATTGGGTGCGCCTAGACGGCGCACCGTGAGAAGAATAAGCTATGATTACCTAATTAGGTGGTTGAAAGGTGAAAAACAATAATTTTTTCGGGCTTTTTTAAAGCACTTGTGAAGAAAGAAGAACGAGTGCAGCAGATTGGAGTTCTTTTTAATTTTACCTTGAATAAAGACCAACATGTAGAAGACTGGTTAGTCTTAGTCAAGGTTAAATCAAAAATTACTCGGGGGCTGCTTGTCGTATACTTGCCTTATGGGTACACGAGATAATGAAGGAATGGATACGCAGAGACATGGTGGCAAATTAAGGAAGATAAAGATGATAGCGATAGGCAACAGATCGGTCCTTGACCGGTGCGGGATAACGAAGATCCTGTATACCGGTATGGAAACAAGGCGGATATTAAGACCGGTGTGCAATGACTTGAGGAGCAAGTTATTGAACAATTCGTAGTCCGATTAGGACTCGAATCAATAAAGAAAGTTAGAAATAGAACTCCATATATGTAATTCACGTAGTCGACTAGGACTCGCATGTAACCCTAGCTCTCCCGGATATATAAGGCGGAGCAGGGACCCTCGAAAGCTCTCCGACATCTTGCAATTAGCAAATCGCTAAAGGCAATACATAACATACAGGACGTAGGGTATTACTCTCGATCCGAGGGGCCCGAACCTGTCTAAAATCGCGCGTTCTGTGTGTTTTGTGTGTTGCACCATCAAATTCCACACTCGTGAGGGACCGGGTAGTACTAGTGCCGAGTTTAAGACTCGACAAGAGTCTTTGTTTAGTTGCTGATCATATCAATCATTTGTGTGTCCTTTGTGTCGTTTCAATATTGTTATCATAATCTGAAAATCTGAGAAAAAAAGTAATGTGATCTTTCCTTTGCGTAAACTGTGTTCCTAACTAGCTACTGGTTGCACTTAGTTCTATACATAATCGTTCAAGTCTTATATATGTTCGGGTTTTAGTTGTATAAAAAAATCAGAGACAAAAGAAGAGTATAAATGAGAAGGAACAATGAAAGAAAAGGAAAGTTGGAGAAAGAAAGAATCATCAATTTGCTCATAATTGCACTTGCTGAAATTTCATATTATCTTGTGTGACCAGTGAGCTATAATCCTTTTGGTCCAATTTTTGCTAGTACGTAAAACCATCATTTGCTAGCACAAACCTTGTTTGCATCAAATTCTGAATTCATTGTGTGTGTGCGTGACACCATTTACATATTTGATATCTTGTGATTAGCACTAGGCATTGAATTTCTAGTTTGGATTGTTACTAAACTTTACAACAACTAGAATTTCAGGTTGTTCCTTGTGCATCATTCCCCACCAAGCTCCACATAGAAACCACCGTAATACGATATGTTGATCTTGTATGCGCTTGACCATCACTTGTTACCTCCACACATTACTTTTTTAATCTGCAGGGAAATCATAAAATCTTTGGTTGGTAAGAGAAGGTGAGGTTGAGAGATTTCACATATTTTTTTCCTATTCCACATATATGATTGCTATTCCTAGTCGAATTGTGTGAGATTAATCATGGCAGGCCGCAAGCAAGCACCTTTTCGTTCTATGGAAGTTCTGATCTGGAGGAATTTCTTGATTGGCAAGAAGACATGGAGTATGAGTTTGGACTCAAAAACTTTTCATGAACCAAATTACATCGAGCCACATTTGAGTTCAAAGATTATGCTCGTGATTGGTGGAGATGCTATACTCAAAAGCATTTTGTAAGAACATGGGAAGATCTCAAAATAGCCATGAGAAGAGAGTTTGTTCCAATTGAGTATGAGGAGATTTTACTACATCGCTTAATGCATAAGAAGCAAGAAAACAAATCTGTCCAAGCCTTCTATAATAATATATCCTATGCTATGCACCGAGCTAATATCATAGATGACATAGAAGCTATGTCATATTTCAAGAGATGTTTGAATTCTAATATTGTTGCTGCTATCAAGGACAAAAAGTTTGGAAGCTTGCGTGATATGTTGACATATCCTATTAAGAAGGAAAACAAAATTCATGAGCAGCAAGAGAATATTAAGCGCTGCCTAAATTTGTGCCAAGACATTGCTTCTCGATACAAATCTGTTTGGGAGTCAAGTACCATCTTTCAAAGTGACTCGAAAGCATCATATTCATGCAAGGGGAAAGGACTAGTTGAGTCCCAAAGTTCCAATAAAATGAATCCTTATCATGAGTTTGAATCAGATATTGATATGAGAAGTTTCACGAATAACAATGAGAAAAGTGATCATGGCAACAAGATGACTCAAAATGTCATGACATCCAAATGCAAGGAAAAAGAAGCCCATGTGCCTAATTCAATTTCAAAATATGGGCCAAGTGTCGATGGTAATATTAGACACCATGGACAAGATTCAACATTAGTCCATTGTGTGAGAAAAGGAGAAGAACCAAAATGTGGAAATGACGAATATGATGCCACTCTTGTTGATGATATGTTGAGTGTGCAACTGAAGGAAAGTGAGAATCTCCGAGTACCACAGCTTGTTCCTATCATTAGAAAAATACAAAGGCAAGCAAGTCATGGATGATCAAGAGAAAATTAAACTCGTATGCAAAAATAGAGGTTTTTGCCGCATGTGCAAAGGAAAATTTTGTTGGAGACGAAGCATGAGTTGTTCTAACAAAAGATCAGGTGCACACCCCACAAGAATGTTGCATGAGGAAGTTCTCAAAATGTAATGCAATTTAACTGCTACACCTAAGGATCCAATGCCAAATGGAGGAGTTATAATGGGATCAAGCACATCACAAATTCCAAGCTTTGAGGAAAAGAAAGCTCACGAAAAATCTGATGTGAATATTGTTGTTCCGATGCCACTAGAGGAGGCCATGAACACTACCAATGATTGCTCTAAATATGAAGTGAAACATGTGCCTCAATCACAAGTGAGGATGTGAGCCACATATCCAACTTGACCGAGAGTAAAAATGAAAACAAGTTGTGTAATTCGACCGAATGTGAGGATGAGAGCTTCGTAATATGAACATGAGAGATACACCACCAACAAAGAGAGGAAATAGCAATACAACTTGTGAAGAAACTTCTGAAATTAACATGGTTATACCAACTTGTGTTGTTCATCTTAATGTGCAGGTTTCTAAGAAAAATGAGGAGGAGTTGGTGGCCCATGGAGTCAAAGGAAATGAAGAAAGAAGTGAGAAAACAACCACTACAAAGAGAGAAACAGTTTGTACCAATGGATTGAATCAAGATGACGACATTAAAGGTAAAAATTCAGAGATGTTGACCACAATACACATACAATCAATGGATCTAAAAGGTAATTTTTGGTAGACCCATACCTAAAAATGTTGTACTTCTGACTCACGTTCAAGTGCTCAAAAGAATTTCTCCCGCTGAATGTTTATGCTATGTTAGACTTGATGAACCAATTTTGCTTGATAAAATGCTTCCAAATGTTTCCAATATTGCATTCATGAAATCTTTGCATGGAATAAATAGTTGCAAGTTTACATTCAATCTGATTGGAAATCATGTTTCAAATAATTTCTTTGTTGCTGAAATCTGCATCACTTGTGACAATCTTGTTGATTTGAAATTGGATAAAACTTATATGCATTGTGTTTCTGATTGTTACATGAATAAATCACTCCGTCATTGTTGCACAACAAGAGATCTGTTGTCTTCGGATAAAAATTGATGGGACCTAGAATTTCAAAATAATGTTTAGAACCAAATCCAGTAGTTGTAAAGAAGCAACTTAGAGCACATGAAAGCTTACACAATTTTCTTGCAACATTTTCATGATTCCAGTGAAATTGTCGATTATTGCTAGCCGTACTTGGCTTGGTTTGAAAATGAACGCCCGTGGGCAAGCTTGATGTCCCAAATGAACGCCCTCTCACCATACTTGCTTTCACGGTTCTTGGGACCTAAAATCCCAACACAATAATAAAATCAAACTAAGGACAATAGTAAAAAAAAACGATAGGCAAAGGCATGGAAACAGAAAATTATCCGATACAATAGAGGTGAATCAATGACAAATGACCTATTTTTGGAACAAAGGATCACAGGTGCACACCCAAACAAATATCTTTTTCAATCATAGTAACCAAAATAGAATACAGTGACAATAGAGAAGTGAACCTAGATGGACGGGACTTAGGTGCGTATTCCTTCTAAAGCAATGCTGCCTAATTCCACCTAGTTGGTTCGGTTCGTGAATAAAATGACAAAAGTCTATATTGCTTGTTAAATTGACGTGAGCTTACAACCAAAGGCCACATGGGATGAAGGGTACCTGAATATCACGATTCAACAATGAAGATAGATCTTTCTTCTCATTGTCTCGGATCATTTAGTATAAGCCTTCAAGAAATGTTGTAAGTTGCTGATTGAATAGAAAAGTAGGATACTTGGCCTCGATCCGGCACACAAAATCCATATCCACAGCTTGAAAGTTGCCTAGAGGCGGCGGGGGGGGTGAATAGGCAATATATTTAAAACTTGAAAATCACAACACTTAAACAAATTTATCAAGCACTACCCGGGACGGAACTTCGTCGGGGCTCGAGGGGAGAAGTAAAGGAGCTGCCAAGGAATCGATTCCGCTTGAATAGAAACCTTCCTACACCTCCTAGAAGTGTTGTACCTGCAGGAATATGATAGACACGCCACCCACAAGTAGATCGGGTACAAACAAGCCAAAGAGAGAGAACAAGCGAGACAGCAGAACACAAGGGAGACACGGAGATTTTTCACCAAAGTTCGGACCCCTCACAAAGAAGTTCCTACATCTCCGTTGCGGAGCTCACAAAGAGCCGAGTCTCTCTCAATCCTAATCCTCCTCAAGTGGCCACAAAGCTCAAACTTGGTTTTCTTCTTCTTCTCTTGATTCCTTTCCTTGCGGAGGCGAATCACAACCTTCACAAACTTCCCAAGGCTCACCACAATCTTGAGTAACAAGTGAAATCAAGATTGCTTGCAATACGATGTGGTCTAGGTTGGGGTGATGCTCTCAAGCTTGGGTTCAAGTTGGGGACTCTCACAAATGGTCTTGGATCTCAAGGGGAGTGGAGAGGACAGAGGAGTGAGAGGTCGGGATTCGCTTGAGTGAAATTAAAGAGTTCAAAAGGCACCAGCCCTTTGCTCACGACATGGGGAAGATCTTATATAGTGGAGGTCCAAATAGAGCTGTTGCTAGGTCAAGGTCGGGCTTGACGGAACTTCCGTTCATGATAGAACTTCCGTCACCCCCTTGGAATTTGGTAGCAACCGGTCGGACGGAACTTCCGTCGGAGCCGGGACTTCCGTTCCAAACTCTCGAGAATTGACGGAACTTCCGTCCCACATGACGGAACTTCCGTCATGGGTGATAGCATAGCTCAGGTCCCGGGACGGAACTTCCGTTCTGAATGGAACTTCCGTCCCAACTCTCGGAATTGACGGAACTTCCGTCAAGATTGTAGAGATAGGTTTGGTTGGCTTTTTGGACTTGGCTTTTCTTAGCAATTTGGTTTCCAAGCTAATTTTGGTTTCCTAGAGCACATTCTTCCCTGCATGTAAGATCGTTTCACCCCTCTTGATAGTTTGGCATACCTATACTAAAACAGCTATAAATCTATCCTTTTAGATCTTGCTTTTGAGTACTTGCTCCGTCTTTTGTATGAGGGGTACACTATCTCACAATGTGGGTGAAATACTTTTGATATCCTACACATTCACTTAACACTAGAAGTTTTAATTCTTTGTCATTAATCACCAAAAACCCACTTAGGGGCCAAGTTGCATCATCAATCTTCCCCTTTTTGGTGATTGATGACAAACAATTAAAATGATGGATATCAAAATAACGAAAACGAACAACCAAAATATAACGGAGCTCCCCTAAAGAGATGCATGGGTCACACAAACATGTGAGAGAGCTTCCCCTATATTTTGTACATGTGGGGTGCCCCGAAACAACGTGCTCAAGTGACATGAATATGTGTGAAAGCGAAAGCAACAAGAGAGAAAGAGCTGCTCATAACATAACGCAAGCCACAAATAGCAAGATGGATATGATTCACACATTTAAGCAATAAACAAGCACCATTCATGATCCACGAACATAGACTTGCAAAGGATTAAACTAGCTACAATAAAGGCACGCATAGTCTCATACATAGAAAGTTCTATAAGTTCCAACACTAGTGGATAAAGATACAAAGATAAAGCAAGTGATCCCTTTTCCCTTTTATCTCCTCCTTTGGCATCAAGGCACCAAGAAGGAAAGAAAGGAAGGAGAAAAGAAGAAAAACTGAAATCAATCATCTTCATCGGAGACTATCTCCTCTTCCTCTTCCTCTTGTCCACCCGTGTCTTCGTCCTCATCATCATCACCATCATCATCATCATCATGTCCATGTCCACCATAGAGAGCATAATCCTCGAGGCTGCCACCGGTACACGGGAGGGGCCTGCTCTTCCTCCGTCTCGGACCCATCGAACATACTTCGAATCCTTGGGCCCTCAAGAGAGATTTCGGGTGCTAAGTGTTCTTCTTGGTCCGTCTGCTCATTTTTGTGCATCTTCACTACATTGGCCGTGCACACATTGATAATAGACTTGAGCCCTCTCATGATACGGGACGTGGGAGAGCCATCATGACATGGTTCGGAACCACTAGAAGTGCCGATAGAGGGTGGTCCACGGGATGAGCGGCACTTCTTCTTGGTTGCATTCTTAAGCTTGAGCTGTAAGGGCCCGTGCTTGCATTCCTTTTCAAAGCGGAAGCTAGTCACTCCCTCAATCATAGCCATGATGAAAAGAGCATATGGGAGCACCATCCGAGTGTTCACACTCCTCCTACTTATCTCCTCAAAGATGAAGCCCATAACACAAAAAGGATTGGCGTCCGGAGCAAATCTCACTAGCACATTCCGAGAGCATGAAGCAATCCGATCATTGTACCCATCTTGAGGCACAATTGTCTGTCTTAGGATGCGATTGAGGTAGAAGTAGTAAGGAAGAAGGCCCTTGGTTTTTTCATAGATGCATGGCCCATCTTCATACATGAATGCCAGCTCGGACTCGGGAATGTTGTTCTTACTGGATATATCCTCCTTGTCATCCGCCCTGTTTGAGGCGGGGAATTGAAAGTAGGAGGCAAAGACTCTCTAGCTGCACTCATATCGCTATCCCCGAGTCATCCACATCACATTGTGCCCGGAGTGACCAATGTAGAGAGTGACATAGAATTCATAGATGACCTCTTCATTCCAATTGTACATGAAAGCCATGAGGTTGTAAAGACCACGTGCCCTGCATATATCAATCTCTTGATCAAAGATGGTATCACTCTTGGTCTCCATATGCTGCCAATCAATCCATTGATGCATGTGCAGCCTCCGGGACTTCTTCTTCATGTCAATAAATAAGATGTAATAGTAATCTTCTTGACCCCACAGATGAAACCTAGGATCGGAAGCTTCCTTAACTCGAGCACTGCGAGGATTGCTCTTTCTAAGCTCGTCAAGAACTCGTGGGTGTTTCCGGTGATCGATCCTCCCATAGGAACCAATATACATCGGCTCATGCACTCGCAAGCCATAAATCACATCACCTTGACCCAGGGGTGTATCATCAGCTGGGCCCCTGCCCTTGTCCCTCGCTGTCCGGTGGAGGAACACGACCTGTAGCCCGCTTTTGCTTCACCGAAGATCGAGGCGGAAGCACTTCCTCACTATCCGAGTCCTCCTCCTCCTCTTCAATTTCAAAATCTTCCACCGGCTCCTCTACGGCCGGTCCTTTTTCTTCCTTCCATAGGTCTTTGTTCTCACCATTTTTTGACAAGATGAAGAATGGAATCGATAAGGATCAATGTAAGAGCACAAAACAATTCACCAAGTGGCATATGTACATGGGAGAGTTTCTTTTAGGATGGAACTTCCACCCTGGCGAGAGCTCGCTCATGGAGATATGCTATTTGGTGAATCTACGCACTTTACGACTAGAGCTTGACACAAAAGAGATATACTAGAGTCCTAAGACCTAGTCTACTCAGGAAAACTAAGCAAGCTCCTAGCAGATTGACCAAATCGGAAAAAAGGAGGTCAAGATCCATACCAAATCCACCCAATGTAGTGCGGGAATCGACGGAAGGATATGGGGAACGAAAGTTCCGGAGGATAAAAAAGATTCCCCATAGATTCCTCAAGCCTTTCCCAGCTTGAATCTTCCAATTGCCAAGGAGCTCCCTTGCTAGGGTTTGGTTGAGGAGAGAGAAAGGTTTGGATAGAATGAGGAGGAAGAAGAATAGGAGAGGCTGCGGTTTGGGTTAAACCTGATCCGTCGCGGGACGAAGTTCCGTCAAAACTAGAGAGTTTTGAACGGAAGTTCCGTCCTGGACACAAGTTCCGTCGCAACCAGTTTTCTAGGAATTTGACGCGCTAAGTGTTGACAGAAGTTCCGTGAAGGCGACGAAAGTTCTATGGAAACCGAGGGAGAACACTTAGATTGGAACTTGGAGTTGTGTTTTCTTATGAATAGCCAACAATCAATCAATGGGAACTATATTCATAAGATAGACAACTTGATCATAGGATCAAATACCTAAATCATATAAAAAACAATGAATAAGTTTTTGCAAATCATTTTCAACAAGGTAAACAAATCATCCAAATTCACAAAGATGCGCAAGACTCCATTCCACATTAGAAGAATCAAGTATATTCAGTTCACTCCTAAGCTCACAAAACCGTTTCTCATCTAGGAGCTTGGTGAATATATAGGCTAGTTGTTTGTCGGTTCTCACATAGCTAATCTCAATATCTCCTTTGATTGAGTGGTCTCTCAAGAAGTGGTGCCGGATATGTATATGATTAGTCCTATTCGATCAACGGGGTTATATGCAATCATGATGGTACTCTCATTGTCACATAGGAGGGGAACTTTGGTCAAAGTGTATCCAAAGTCTTTAGAGTTTGTCGCATCCATAGTAATTATGCACAACAACTACCGGCTGCAACATACTCCGCTTCGACGATGGAAAGAGCAATGGAATTTTCTTTCTTGGATGACCATGACATAAGGGACCTACCCAAGAATTGGCAAGTCCGGAGGTACTCTTCCTATCCACCTTACATCCGGCGTAGTTGGCATCGGAATAGCGAACTAACTTGAACTTGGTGCCCTTAGGATACAACGACCCTATGTTTGGACTCGTGAACCAAATATCTCAAGATTCTTTTAACGGCCACCAAGTGGCTCTCTTTTAGAGCGGCTTGAAATCTTGCACACATGCACACGCTAAGCTTGATATCGGGCCTAGATGCACAAAAGTAATGCAAAGAGCCAATCATGGAGCGATATACCTTTTGGTCGACCGCCTTGCCATTCACATCCAATCCTAGATGACCATTTGTCTTGATTGGTGTTTTGCTTGGCTTTGCCTTGTCCATGTCAAATTTCTTGAGGATGTCTAGAATGTACTTGGTTTGACTTATGAATGTTCCTTCTTCTAGTTGCTTGACTTGAAAGCCTAGAAAAAACTTCAACTCCCCCATCATCGACATCTCAAATTTCCTAGTCATGATCTTGGCAAACTCATCACAAAAAGTTTGGTTAGTAGAACCAAATATTATGTCATCGACATATATTTGGCACAGAAATAAATCACTTCCAACTTTTCTAGTAAAGAGGGTAGGATCGACCTTGCCCATTATGAAGCCTTTGTCGATGAGGTATCCCTTCGAGTGTTCATACCAAGCTCTTGGGGGCTTGCTTGAGCCCGTAGAGAGCCTTGTGAATCTTGTACATGTGGTGAGGCTTCTTTGGGTCTTCAAACCCCGGTGGTTGTTGCACATAGACTTCTTCTTGAATTGGACCGTTGAGGAATGCACTCTTCACATCCATTTGATATAGCTTGAAGCCATGGTGAGTAGCATACGCGAGCAATATACGAATTGACTCGAGCCTTGCTACCGACGCATATGTCTCCCCAAAATCCAAGCCTTCAACTTGATAGTAGCCTTTTGCAATGAGTCTTGCTTTGTTCCTCACCACCACACCGTGTTCATCTTGCTTGTTGCGGAACACCCACTTGGTTCCCACAACATTTTGCTTGGGCCTTTCCACCAAGGTCCACACCTTGTTTCTTTCAAAGTTGTTCAACTCTTCTTGCATGGCCACCACCCAATCCAAGTTTTGTAATGCTTGTTCCACCTTAAGAGGTTCCAAAGAAGAAACAAACGAGTAATGATGATAAAACGTAGCGACTCGAGATCTAGTGGTTACCCCTTTTTGTATACCACCAAGAATGTTATCTATGGGGTGATCTTTTTGTATGCTTTGACGAACTCGGGGTTGTTTGGGCCTATGTGCATCTTCTTCTTCTCACGGTTCATTTTGTTGATCATCACCTCCACCATCTTGTTCTTGATCTTGGTTGTCACCTTGATCTTGGTCGTCACCATGATCTTGGCCACCACCTTGATCTTGTTCATTTTATGGATCTTGCGGAGGGTCTTGATCTTGACATAGAGAAGATGAATCACCTTGCACTTGAGTTGGATCTTGTGGCCTTATTTCACCAATTGCCAAATTCCTTATTGCTTCACAAGGAGTTTCATCACCTACATCACTTGGATTAACTTGCTCTACTTGAGAGCCATTAGACTCATCAAATGTTACATCACGCGTGATCTCAACAATGTCGGTGGCTTTGTTGAAAACCCGGTATGCATACACATTTGACCCATATCCAAGTAAGAAACCTTCATTGGTCTTTGGAGCAAACTTAGAAGACCTTGGCTTCTTGTTAAGAATAAAGCACTTTCTCCCAAAGAGACGGAAGTACGACATGTTAGGAATTTTACCGGTGAGAAGCTCATACGGTGTCTTTTTCAAGATCTTGTGAAGGTACAACCGATTGGTTGCATGGCAAGCGGTGTTGATGGCTTCAGCCCAAAAAGTATCGAGAGTCTTGTATTCATCAAGCATGGTTCTTGCCATCTCAATGAGTGTACGGTTCTTCCTTTCGGCCACACCATTTTGTTGTGGCGTATATGGTGCCGAAAACTCATGCTTGATGCCTTCTACATCTAGGTACTCCTTGAGTTGTGTGTTCTTGAACTCGGTGCCATTGTCACTTCTTATCTTCTTGATCTTCACTTCATATTCATTTTGTGCTTTTCTCAAGAAGCTCTTTAGAACACCTTGTGTTTCACTTTTATTCTTAAAAAGAATACCCAAGTGAAACGGGAGTAATCATCAACAATGACAAGGCCATGCTTATGTGACCGGTCCGAGGAGGTCCATGTGAAGCATCTTCAATGGTCTTGTCGTCGTCATCATCGTCTTGGATGGATGGTTCGCTCCAACTTGCTTTCCGACTTGACATGTGCTACACACCTGGTCCTTCTCAAAAGCAACATCCTTTAGTCCAACGATGTGACCATCCTTTAGAAGCTTGTGAAGATTCCTCATCCTAACATGGGGTAGTTGGCGATGCCATAACCAACCCAATGTGGTTTTAGCTATCAAACAAACACTTAGATTCAGATCCTCTTTGTTGGTGACATCAACAAGATAGATCTTATCCTCCAAGTACCCTTTGAATGCTATTGAGGAGTCCTCTTTTCTAAAGACGGTCACGCCCTCATCGATAAAGAGATAACTAAAGCCCATTCCACAAAGTTGTGATACGGACTTCAAGTTATACCCTAAACCTTTCACATGAAACACATTACTAATTGAAAGGTCATGGGTGATTTGAATCCGACCATGACCCATTATCTTTCCTTGTCCATCATTTCCAAAAGATATGCTCCCACTTGGTAGATTGTCCTTGTCAAGTGTGGAGAACATCTTCTTCTCCTCGGTCATATGATTTGAGCACCAGCAATCAAGCACCCATATTGAACCGTCCGAGAAGTATTCCTACAAAACGAATTAAGCACAAGATTGAGGCACCCAAACTTGCTTGGGTCCCTTGACTTTGGAAACAACGCTCTTAGGCACCCACACACAAGGGTTCCACCTTGCTAGTGTGGCCCAACAAATCATGCAACTACTTTCCCATTAGCACCATGACTTAGCTCATATGTTGCATGATCATACACATAGAAGGATATGGGTGAGCTCTTCTTTTTGAGCTCATGTGTTGTCTTTGCCTTCTTGATATTCTTCTCTTAAGCAACTTACTTCTCTATGTTCATCTTGTTGCTCTTGTGGTTATACCTCTTCTTGGATTGCTCCTTGAACCCAATGCCTTTGTTGCCATTAAACTTTCTTTCCTCACTAACAATTTTCTTAGCTAGCTCAACTTGAGCCGCTCTCTCGAGATCCTTGACCTTGTTAGTGAGTTCCTTTATTGCCACCTTATCGGTAGCAATGTTGTCAATGTCAACATTGAGGCATCTTCTATATACTTTGCTTGATGAGCCTTGTGTTGACTCGGCCTTATTTTTCCAAGTCAATGTGCTAACCTTGAGAGCTTCAATCTCTTCTTCCAACAACTTGTGCCCTTTTTCAATGGAGTCACATTTCGCTTGGAGTGAGAAGTTGATGTCTTGAACTTTAGCATTTGACTTATTTACCTCCGTGAGGCACCAAGTCAACTCCTCATTCTTCTCTCTTTCTTGTTCAAGAAGAGCTTTTAGCTCATTGATCTCATCAAGCTTACGGATAAGAATGTTCTCTTGCTTATCCACCATCTCTTCACTCTCTTCAACCCTTTCTTGCATCTTCCGTAACATTCTCACCATTTCTTGCAAGGAGGGGACTAGCTCCTCCTCATCATCAATGCTATAGGAATTGACAAGAGGTTTAGATTGTACCTTGCTTTCTTTGGCCATAAAGCACTTGGGGGCGTCATCTTCATCATTGGTGAGGTTGTTGAAGAGTGATGACTTGGCTGGTCCGAGACCATAGGCAAGGTTGGCAATGCCTCCTTCTTCATCATCATTGGAGACATATTGTTGACCAATGTGTGCTTGCCCGTTGAATGGCTTCTTTAAGTTCTTCTTCTTGATGAACTTCTCCTTCTTTTCTTCTTTCCCATTGAGTTGGGGACATTCCGCTATGAGATGCCTCGGGTCATGACAATGGTAGCACTTTCTTGATGATCTTCTTGCTTTAGCCTTGTCAAAGCTCTTCTTGGTGAAGCCATTGTTGATCATAAACTTTCCAAACTTCTTCACAAATAGAGCAAGCTCTTCATTATCTTCCTCAATCTCAATTTGATCAACTTCCACATCCTCTTTCTTCTTCGCCTTGAGTGCCACATCATGCTTGTTTGTGCACTCATCCCCTATGAGAACACTCACTCTCTTTCCTTCATCATCCGTGGAGAATTTCTCAAATCCTTCCTTTTCTTCTATGATGGTACAAAGTGTGGAGTTCCACACCCTTAGCGACATGAGGAGCTTGAGATTCACTTCTTCATCGATCACATCATCTCCAAGTGACCTTCTCTCATTGACTATGTCCAAGAGCCTATCATGTGTTTGTTGGGACTCCTGTCCTTTCTTCATGACAAAGAAGTTGAATTGAATCTTCAACACTTGCATTCTTGACTTCTTCACCACATCCACTCCTTCATGTGCCGCAATGAGCTTCTCATAAATTGCTTTGGCATTCTCGAGTCGTGACACTCTAGAGTACTCCTTAGGACTCAAGGAGGAAAGCATAGCCGACACGGCTTGCGCGTTGCGGTATATAAGCACGTTGTCCATAACGGTGGTTTGTTCCTTGTTCTCCAATACAAAACCTTTCGTGGAACTTCCCAAATTGGGGGACCAATTGAAATCAAGTACATCTTCATCCTATGCTTGTACCAACAAAAGTCCTTCCCATCAAACCATGGCAATCTTCCACTACCACTACCATTGATGTTAGCCATGTCACTATAGTTGAAGTTGTACCGAGTATCCAACTTCGATCCACTTCCACCTGCAAGCCCAAGAATTGAGATCCGGATTGTTCAAATCCGAACCATTCTTCTTGCTTGGATTATTCTCCACTTCATCCGCAAATTCCTCGACATCTTTTCTTCTCAAGCTGTTAGGCTTCTCACGAAAAGACCCGCTCCGATACCAATTGAAAGTTGCCTAGAGGGGGGAGTGAATAGGCAATATATTTAAAACCTGAAAATCACAACACTTAAACAAATTTATCAAGCATCGCCTAGGACGGAACTTCCGTCGGGGCTCGAGGGGGAGAAGTAAAGGAGCTGCGAAGGAATCGAAATCTCACGATTTAGCTTTAATAGAAACCTTCCTTCACCTACTAGAAGTGTTGTACCTGCAGGAATTTGATAGAAACACCACACACAAGTAGATTGGGCATAAACAATCCAAAGAGAGAGAACAAGCACACAACAAAACACAAGGGAGACACGAGAGATTTTTCACCGAAGTTTGGACCCATGACAAAGAGATTCCTACGTATCCGTTGAGGAGCTCACAAAGAGCCGCCTCTCTCAACCCTAATCCTCCCCAAGTCGCCACAAAGGTCAATCTTGGTTTTCTTCTTCTTCTCTTGATTCCTTTCCTTTCGGAGGGGAATCACAACATTCACAAACTTCCCAAGGCTCACCACAATTTTGGGAGCTCTAGGGTGACACCTAGCCAATCTAGGAGGACAAATCTCCAAGAGTAACAAGTGAAATCGAGATTGCATGCAAGGGAAAGATGTGCTCTTGGTTAGGGTGATGCTCTCAATCTTGGATTCAAGTTGGGGACTCTCACAAATGGCCTTGGATCTCAAGGGGAGTGGAGAGCGAGTGAGAGGATGAGCTTGAGTGAAATTAGAGAGTTCAAAAGACACTAGCCCTTTGTTCACGAGATGGGGAAGGCCTTATATAGTGGAGGTCTAAATAGAGCCGTTGCTAGGTCAAGGTCGGGCTTGACGGAACTTCCGTTCGTGACGGAACTTCCGTCACTCCCTTGGAATTTATTAGCAGCTGGTCGGGACGGAACTCCCGTCGGGGCTAGGGCTTCCGTTCCAAACTCTCTGGAATTGACGAAACTTCCGTCCCACATGACGGAACTTCCGTCATGGGTGATAGCGTAGCTCGGTTCCCGAGACGGAACTTCCATTCGGAATGGAGCTTCCGCCCCAAACTCTCTCGGAAATGACGGAACTTTCGTTCCTCCCGACGGAACTTTCGTCCTAGATGGTAGAGATAGAGTTTGTTGGCTTTTTGGACTTGGCTTTTCTTGGCAATTTGGTTTCCAAGCTAATGTTGGTTTGTTGGAGCACATTCTTCCATGCATGTAAGATCGTTTGACCCCTCTTGATAGTTTGGCATACCTATACTCAAAAAGCTATAAATCTATCCTTTTAGCTCTTGCTTTTGAGTACTTGGTCCATCTTTTGTATGAGGGGTACACTATCTCATAATGTGGGTGAAATACTTTTGATATCCTGCACATTCACTTAAGATCACGTTTGAAGTTTTAGTTCTTTATCATTAATCACCCAAACCCACTAGGGGGTCTAGTTGCATCTTCAACGAGTGATATTTGAAGAGCGGAATACCCGAACAAGGAACACCAACATAACGAATAGGGCTATCAAGTGCCAACCTCCTAAATGGAAAAAGCAAAAGGAGTAGTGCCTATTGCAAACCGTGGCACGCCATGAGTAAGTAGCCACCATAACAAGATAGATTGCATGCATCAATGTTTCCTATGCGTAAATTGTTTGCCTGTCACATATACAAGTGATGCTTCTTTCCCAAAACTCTATCTCATGTAGGTCGAAGCAATGTGTGTTTGATTGGTAAATGTAACGAGACTTTATTCAGTTCCATATATATCGGAGGTCAAATTCCGAAGATTCTGACTACGATTACTTATGAAAGTACTAATGGGAAACGTAAAAAGTGCATAAGGCTTCCACGCATTGTGGGCTCTGGGAAGGTTGTTTTTAGACAGCCTTACCCCCGACCTCGGAGTCGATGCACAAGTTGAGACATACTACCATTGTACCAGATTTACCCTTCTCATGACCAAGTTGTTTGATGAAAGTTTTCATTTTAGGCTTCAAATACCGAATAGTCCAGAGACCAAAATGTGACTTTCCAACTACACAATAATTAAACAAGCAAGCAACAAAACATACCATCCTGCCAAGGAATGATGACTGGGTTTGTGGTCTTTTCCGAGGAGTGATTCCGGATGATCCAACAGACTTTTAGGCTCTTTTGCAGCATGATCAATGAAGTAGATGAATTTGACAACCGAGTATGCCGAGATCCTCATTGCTATCGTGTTTCGAAGTATGATAATTTGTCATTTTTGTGCACAACATAATAACTAAACTTGTTTAGGTATATATCATGAATAGAGTGTTTGTATCATAAAGTCCTTGTTAAGAAAAACTCGACCCGCGAGGGTTAAGATAGTCCTCGAAGATTCTGCTAAGAAGAAAACCTTCTCACGTAGCTCAAGAAAACCCTCGAACCCTCCCCCCAACATTAGGGCTTGGAACCTTGTGAGAACCTATGCTCGGGACTACCATGGGTTACTGCAGCTTCTAGGTGCCTATGTGTGTGGCCTTGACCACATGCTTTAGTGCGGGAGAGGCGAGGGATTTTTTACCCCGACCTGGAAATTTGTTACCCCTAGAAGTCCAACTCAGGACCTTGGGGGTGCTACTAAGCCACCTCAATCGCTAGGCTAAGGGACCGTTCGCATTAAGTCCTAGTCAAGAAAACAAAGAATTTGTAAATAAGCATAGAATACTTGCATAGTAGAACCAAAAAATTGAATAAGCCGGTCAAAAACACTTATTTTTTCTATTTCAAAGATCTTCCGGTGAATAAGACACTTATTTGCGATGAACCGGGTTTCCTTCACTAAAGCCAATATTTTCACCGATGCGGTTTATAAGTGCATCAACACTCTTGCGTAAAATGTATATCATTTAAGGAAAATTCTTATAACCTAGTGTCCTATAATTTCAGTAAATATTTTAAAACATAGACATATGAAATCAACATATATGTTGCCTCTCATAGAAGCATGCCCTTGCATGTGCAAAGCTCCCATAAGTTGGAGGTGTTCCTTGAGGCGTATAATTGTTCAAAATTATTTTGAAATAGAAACACAAAAAATACATCACAATTAACTTATTGTATAATAAATTCCGACCTTGTGCTCCTCACCGATTGACTACCATTAATTAGTGAAATTCTCTAGAGGCGTAGAAGAGTACTCGTTAGGTATATGTATAGCTTACATTAATTGTGTGTGTTGGTGTGCTAAGCAGCGAGGGTAGCGCTTAGTTAACACGCCGAACACAAGGAATGGAATATGCGGAGTATGAAAGAACGAAATGGCAAGATAAAATCCTTTAGTATAAGCGAAGTTAACTTGCAGATTATGTGTGAGTTTACAGGTGACCCTTGGGCTCCCTTTATAGTCCAGGGAGCCACATTTTACAGGACCATTTTACCCTTGGCCAAATGCCCCAGCTCTACTACGAGGCGGTAACTCTTCGGGGCATTCCGGAAAGCCGGCTAAAACCGCGTAGCTCGCGGCTTAGCCGGCTGCTTAGCCGGGACGCACTCCGGCCCTTGCGCTGCTTTGCCTCGCCGGACGGTGGCTTCGCGGGACGCGGCCTTCGCGCCTAGGGCTTGGCTCCACCATCGGGCTCCCCTTGACTTCGCCTCGAGGTACCTCCTTCGCTTCGGGTGCCTCACGCCGTTCATCAACCCGTGCGGGCTGCTCGAAGTAAAACTCGGTGTTAGTGTGAGAAACGTGTACGGGGGTCTTTGGCGTTGCCTCCGTGTGAAGCCTAGCTCGCGTCGGGCCCCCAATAGTAGCCCCTCAATGGGCGAGCTCGAAATACGCGTAGATTGAGCGTGGCCGATTGAATCTTGTCATGCGTGTGCGAGCGAGCGTGGAGGAAACGCCACTCCCCGAACACTTTTGCTTCGCTTGATTGTTTTCGACCGGCGGGCTCTGCGCCGTGTCTGTTTGGCCGTTGCGTGCTTTGCCTTTTTTGGCCCACCGTCATTTTTTCTTTCCTTTGAATTGAATGCCGTGCAGCTGACAACGGCGGTGAAGCTTCCGCTCCTGGTCGCTAGGTTTTACCGCCCCCATACAAATGTGGTCTTGCGCCCAAGATTTTCTACCCTTGATTCCGGATCTTGGTCTTTACCCGGCTATTTGGTTTTTTTCGCTCGGAGCTTTTTCTTCCTTTGTCTTTTTGAGTCGGCTTTAGGTTCGCGCCGTTGCACCTATCTCCTCCGCATTGTTTAAGTTAGGTTTTTCGAAGTCTTCATTGCAATGCGTAGGTTTTTCGCTTCGATGGCTCGCATTAAGACGGCCGCCCGGCCCATTTCCAGCTACGTTTTAGCGCAGCCGGTGCCTGCCGGGGCGGGTGGTCATTTTGATTATGCCGGTGCCGTGGCCGGCGGTCTTGGTTCATCTTATGTGGAGGACTGCGGCGCCGACGAGGATGTCGTGGTCGATGTTGAAGGTTCGAGCGGAGGTACCGCAATGATGAGCGAGGCGAGCCCGGGTGTTTGTGGACGTGGCGCCTCAGCCAACGGAAACACCGAACCCTCGAACTTTTGTTATAAGAAAGTCAGCTATGCTCGGTGGTGGACGTGAAGGCTCTTGTCGAGCGAGGTTATATTCCTAGGTACCGGATGCTCGGGTGACGATGCGGAGCTTTTTCCCAGGGAAGACGAAGCCATTGGGTTCCTTGATTGCTTCGCTATCGCCGATCCGTTCCCTCGCCATCCTCTCATTCAAGAGATCCTGGATCATTACCGGGTGCGGATGCACGAGTTGACCCCTAGGGCTTTCGCTCACATGAGTAAGTTTGTGTGGGCCATGGTCGGCTTCGGAGGCGAGGCCGATATCGGAGTTTTTTGCCCGACACTTCGTTCCGCATGTTCACCCTCGTCGGATAAGGACTGGTGGTGTTGATCATGATTGCCATTATGCGCTGTATGATTTTACGCCTTGTCGGTCGGAGAACATCGTAGTTATGTACTCGTGCGAACAACGATTGGAGCCCGGGTGGACCGACAATTGGTTCTATTACAAGGTTCTTGGATTTGAGGTTGTTTTCGGTGGAGCGTCGAAGACTCTGTTTCCTCTAGCTTTGCGTTGCGTTAACCCAGGTCCTCGTCTTGGTCCTAGCTTCGCAGCTCGGGGTAACGTCGAAAACGAGCACGTTTATCGCAACGCTTACTTTTGCGTTAGCAGCCGCGACCTGGTTGAAGAATTTTGAGCTACGGGTGCCCGTCCTTTATCTCGCAAGTTTGCCATCCCTCGCAGCGAACTCGCGTAGGTTACCTTGACGTTGAAGGGATATCCGGCTACGTGTCCCGCCCGCTCGTGGACTTGAAACCGAGGGGTGAAGACGCGGAGAAGGTTGAACGGTTCGTTTGCCGCCTTGAGGAGGATAGTCTCTTTTATCGTGGTAGCTATTCTGCCGCGGAGCACATGCTAGTTTTGGAGCGAAGCTGCGACGCGTGGTCGGTTTAACCGGATTCTTCACCACTCCCGTGTTCCTTATCCTCAACGAGAGGTCGAAGAGGGTCCCATCGCTTCGACTAAGAAGCGTAAACTTCTGCTACTTGGATGGGCTGGTGGTGTCGAGCTTTTGTCCCGGAAGGTCCTTGCCCATAGCGGTGCCGCCTCTCGCCTAGACGCGAGGCTATGAGATGACGGCTTCATCGACACGACGGCTCAAACGTGCGGACAGGTTCGCTGATTTCTTTTCCTTTTGCTTAATGCTACTGTTTTAGCGTTTGCTTCGCGGCTTACTTTTTCTGTATATTTGTGTTGTTTCGCAGTTTTTGTTTGCGATGCCGACACCGCGCCGAGGGGGATGCAGCTTTGCCCGTCCCATCTCGCCGGTGCGCTGCTGCCCGCGTTTCGAACTTAGCCTTAATGGCTGAGCTACAGCCTCGCCTTCGGCGTGGGGACGAGGTCGCGGTGGCTCGGCTGGGCACGAAGCCCGGTCAGCCGCAATCGGCGAGGGATCCGGCGGAGCGGGACGAAGAAAATGCGCATCTTCGCGGAGAGCTAAGTTGCGCCGATAGTCTTGCGGCGAAGGAATCGCAAGCTGCATTCGAGGCCAAGGAGGAGCTCGCCACCGTCAAGGCGCAGCTCGAGGCCCTTAAGGCCGAGAACAGTAGTCTTAAGTCTTCTTCACGTGCGTGGCGAAACACTTTGGCACGGCGAAGTGATTCTATTGGTTCTCGCTTTCACGGCTTCGCTCGATAGTGTTGGCGCTTACGTTCCTCCATTCGACTCGCGACATGCGAAGATCTCATGGCCTCGTTTTTGGATTGGCTTGAGGTGCAGCATCCTGTTGTGCCGTATGTTATGGAGAAACGAAGCCGTTATGCCTCCCTCGTATTCGGTTGAGGCTGCTCTCAACCAGCTTGAGTGCGGGGAATGTTGCCATGTCGAGGCGTTAAGTGACCCCTAGAGGACGGCGATTGGGGCGGGTTGCCGCGATGGCGCGTGCTATACTTCGTGGCTTTCGCCGAGGCGGATAGCGTCGAATACTGGGTTAGCCATGGTTACAAGGAGGCTCGGGTGCAAGCTCGTGCCGCTGTTGCGACGGTAGCTACGCCTTAATGTTGTTGCTTTGGCGCTTGCTACTTGACTTCACGCGTTTGCTTACTATTTTCTTTCTTCGTTTTCAGTCTTTGGGATTGGCGGGCGAAGGCACCGATAATGGTGGGGATAGAGTCGCATAAAGCGGTGGGTCTTCCGCCTCGGTGGATTTGTTGTAGCTTCGCATTAGTTTTTCCTGGTTTCAGCTTATTTTTGGTGTCTTAGCGTGTGTTTGGACGAGAAGGCCAGGCTTGCCTTTATAAATTGTAATACCGACAGCTTTGCTTTTACTAGTGCCACCGCTCTTTTCACTCGTTTTGGATAAGGGTGACTCATCGTATTGTGTTGTTTTGCTCGCTTTCGATGTTCACTCGTTCGCCTCATGACTTTCTTTTTTGTCGCGAGGCTCTTTGTTTTTTGTATAAAAATCCGGGTAGGGGTGGCTGCTCTGTTCGCGCCAATGGTAGTTTTTGCTTCGATAGCATGAGTGTTGGAGTTCCCTCCGCTTTGGGGCCTCCTCCTTGGGTTCGGGTCTTCGAATCCCGAACCGGTGGTCGCGCTTCGTCAATGGAGTTCTATGGGTCCGCGACATGCTTCGTCAAGCGACTTCGACTTCGCACAAAGCGCGCGCGCGCGCCCTGTCTCCTCGTAGGCGAGGGGGTGGGTCGTGTGGTATCTCGCCGTGTTTTGACACTTCGCTTGGCCTTGCGAGTGCGGCCCACCGTGTTCCGGCAGTTCTTGTCGTGATTAGGAGCTCCTTGCTCGACTTCGGGCGGGTGGTCCGCGGCTAGGGGAGGTTCGGGCGCTAGGGGCTATTGCGATGTTTGCCTTTCCTTTGCTGATGGTTGTGCAAAGGCGAAACATTGCTCGTGTCCTTTTTCATTTTCGTTTCTTTTTTATTCGGAGCGGCCTTCGATCCACTTGTATGGTGTCACCTATTTCATGTATAGCAATTGATGTGCGATGGATTCTGTTTTGAGTGCTTCGGTTATTTAGGGGCGAAGTGAGAATTGCTTCGAACGAAAATGCGAGCCCCTTTGCGGCTTTACGCATCGTTTTGTTTAAATAAAACACCACTCCCCCACTTAGCCGTTTGGGCGCGAAGTGAGAATTGCTTCGAACGAAAATGCGAGCCCCTTTACGACTTTACGCGTCATTTTGTTTAAATAAAATGCCACTCCCCCTCCAACACTTAGTCATTTAGGGCGAAGTGAAAATTGCTTCGAACGAAAATGCGAGCCCGTTTGCGTCTTTATGCATCGTTTTGTTCAAATAAAACGCCAACCCCCCCGACTTAGTCGTTTAGGGGAGAAGTGATAATTGCTTTGAACGAAAACGAGAACCCCTTTGCGTCTTTACGCATCGTTTTGTTTAAACAAAATGCCACCCCCCCCCCACACACACACTTAGTCGTTTTAGGGGCGAAGTGATAATTGCTTCGAGCGAAAAGGCGAGCCCGTTTGCGGCTTTATGCATCGTTTTGTTTATATAAAACGCCACTCCCCCCGGGCGAAGTGATAATTACTTCGAAGGAAAACGCGAACCCCTTTGCGTCTTTACGCATCATTTTGTTTAAGTAAAACGCCACCCCCACCCCCACTTAGTGGGGGCGAAGTGAGAATTGCTTCGAACAAAAACGCGAGCCCCTTTGCGACTTTACGCGTCGTTTTGTTTAAATAAATCGCAACTCCACCCCCCACTTTGGAGTTTAACATTTTCTGTTGGTTAAACATAAAAACAAAAGATTTATGAAGTTGATATGAAATTATTTTATTTTATAAAAATGTCTACAAGAAATAATGAAAGCTTCTCTTTTTAATTTAGACTTGAATTTTTAATCCGAAATTTATATAGAATTTGAACTTCGGCCAATAAGGAAAACAATTTAAAAGGTTTTCATTTCCATCCCTGAATTTTCGCGGAATTTTTAGAGGTCCGGAAAGAGGTTTTCCGATTAGATCTTTTGTCGTGGGCCTTTTTGCGAAATGGCCGCAACTCCACCAGACCAGACCTCTTCTTTCTTCTTTCTCTCTCGCACCGACTCACCACCGCCGCCTTGCCGAGCCACCGCAGCTTCTCCTCGCCGCGCGTCCAGCCTGCTCCCGTGCCACGCAGCTTGCTCCCACGCCACCTCAACCTCTCGCCGTTGGGGATAAAAAGGCCGAGCCGTGCTCTTCTCTTTCTCTCCAAGCTCGCACCGAAGCAACACGCCGCCGCCCGTCGCCCTCGCTGCGCCTCTCCGTCCGTCCGCCTCCGGCCTCTCCCCGCCCAAGCCGTCATCACCCACGGCTCCGCACGAGTCCCCTGCACCTCCCCATGGCCGTCAATCGCGCTACCTCGCTCTAGCACCAAATATCGAACCCGTTTCTTCGCCAAGAACATAGGCTCGTCGGCCACCGGGATTCCTTCGAATTCTCCCTCTATGGTGCGTCTCTTGTTGCTATTCTTGATCCTAGGTGTTCCAAACTTACTCCTCTTCCTCCTTGGTAATCATTAGGGTGTCCCGTCCCCGGGTTCGGCCGAATTACGTCATCTTCTACGAGCTTCGACCCTCGCCGCCTCTCGCCTCCGTGGTGCGGACCAACTTCGGCCACCCAGGACCTCCACCACCTCTATGCCGGTCTTCTTCATGGTCCTCGTGAAGCTTCCACGACAAGCCGTTCGTCGTTTGGGCAATCGAGGTGAGCTCTAGCCGCCGCCGAAGGTCCCTCCCGCCCGCCCCTCGCCGTCGGTGCCTCTCCGGTCATCCTCCGGTGCCGGCGACACCACCAATCCTTTCCCCATGTCGCGAGGATCGAGTGGGAGCTTTTCCGTCGAGTTTGGTCGCCGTTCGACCCACTCCGCACGACCGCCGCCACCTCCGGCCGCCGCGGCCATGGCCGCCGTGTCCCTCGGCATCCGGGCCGCACGCGGGCTGTCTGGGCCGGGTTGAGTCGCTGGGCCGCTACGGTGCCGGATGGGCCTGGCCACTTGTGGCCCAATGGCGCCTTAATTCTTTTGCGAATTTATTCATTTTCAGATTTTATTCTAACTTCAAATATTCATAGAAAATTCCACGAAAATCAGAAAAATGCCAAACCAAGTTCATTAGACTCATAAAATTATTTCCTATTTAGTTATGTATTCAAATGATTATTCGAGAAAGTATAATTTCATCGTTTAATTAATTACATTCTTTTAATTAAGATAATCTATTATTTTATGCTAATTATTATTTGATTTTGAGAAATGAATTTCTTTAAATATTAGAGATACTGCAGACGAAAGTTTTTGTTAAGTTTGTTTTTCAAAATTCAACATAAACATCGTCATTTTATGTGATCCCAATTTATTAACCTAGGTGTTATTGCATGTCATTAAGTAATTGTTAATTGTTAGTTAATCAACATGATTAATTATTAATTATTAATTACTTAACATGATTAATTAGAAATTGTTCAGATGTTAGTTAATGAACATGATTAATTATAAATTGTTAATTAATAAATATGATGAATTATTAATTGTTAATTGTAAATTGTTAATTACCGAACCTAATTAATCGATAATTATTAGTTGATGAACATATTTAATAAAACCTTTGCATAATCATATCATGTACATTCATGCATGCATGATTGTGATTCGCGACGTATTGTTGGTCGACCTAGGTCATGGCGTGATCGAAGTCCCGTCCGAGGTCGAGACAGAGACGGAACATCGAAGTCGACCAAAGACACCGAGGAAGCTAACCCCGACTCGAATCAAGGCAAGCCCGGTGCATCCCACCTATGCTTTTTAAAGTCTTTTCTTTTATCACAGCTTAATGAGTCGTGATTGTGCATTAGGTTATAGGAATTGCTTGATACCCTAGATGCATGAGTAGGACTCCTATGAGTTATTACCTTATGTCTGGTATGAAGAGCTCGATAACCGCTAAGCTTATGTCATAGGGATTGGTAGAAGTCGAGTGGTGGCTACACTACTCGCGAGATATAGGATAATGGCTGTTTCAATTTTACGCTAAAAGGATTGATAAGAGAAAGATGAGAGTGGAAGTGAAGATGTTAATAAACCCGAGACCGGACGGGCCCCGTAGGCGAAAGGGCAAGACGGAGATGAGGTCTTGCAAGGTGGTAGCCCCGTCCGTGTCTGGTCAAGGACCGTACCGTTGTCGGCTTAGTTGAACAAGTTTGAACGTACCGTACTACATGCTGGTATCATGTGCCCGACAAGTCGATGTACCCTACCGCCCCGGAGATGTAGCGTAGCCAACTCTCTTTACTCGGTCGTTAGTGAGAGGTTAGTCTCTCGGGAGGGAGATGGGTCGGCCACGAAGGAAGTCGTGGAGTCGCCATACTCCCGGGGAGTTTGGAAATGGCTAGTCTTCCGTCGGTGCTAGCGGGAAAAGTTGTCGTATACGACCGATGTGGTGTGTATACGTCGTGTAGTCGGGTTTTGCCAGCTGGTATAAATCGATTCGAATCGCTGTCCCTCGCCGTAATGAGTACCGCTTGTTTAGCTCGTCACATCGTAGTTAATCAACCGAAAGATGAAGATGAGAGATGAAAGAAATGTTGATCTATTCCGATCTTTTCTTGCAAACTGGATTGCAATAGTTATAGACTGCAAACATTGATGTTAATAAACCTAATGTTGAGCTAAAACATTGAAAGTAAGGATCCACCCCTTAGTGCTGTTTTTGCAAAGGAGTCAACCCGACAGCCGTAATGCCTTTGCATACTAGGCGTCGGCCTTAGCGTGCCTCGTTGACTGGGTCAGTCTTGCTGAGTATTAGAATACTCAGTGGTTTGCTCGTTATGTTTTCAGGACCCGAGTCGTACTTCCACGACTCGAACGATAGCTTCCCGAAAAGGAGTAGTGTCCGGAGGGAGGTTCCCTCCAATGAGAACGGATCCCGACACCGCGAAGGAGGAGGACCGTGGTGTACGACGGGCTCGGTACATCACGATAACGCTCGTAGTATTTTTGTTATATAAAGTACAAGTTTCCGCTGCAAGACTCGTAAGTGGTTAAACTACAATAATGTTTATGCTTCCGCTGTCGGATGTTTGTATTTCGAAAACTCTGGTTGTATTATACCATGAGGTATATATTCCGGCTTGT
The DNA here is from genome assembly GCA_031894775.1 of Chloris gayana. NCBI lineage: Eukaryota > Viridiplantae > Streptophyta > Magnoliopsida > Poales > Poaceae > Chloris > Chloris gayana. The sequence continues at coordinate 687,688 of JAUNZO010001928.1, forward strand.
ATGAGATGATGAACCGTTGTAACTCGCTTCGTCGAGTGTCCCCCGTACCGAGTCCCGGGTATCCCGGAGGGGATGTCACATCAAGAGTGAATTGCAACACCAACATTGTAATGTAGCAGCAAAATAAGAGATAACAGCAGTAGGTTGCGTGAACGATACATTGCTCCTCTATGGCAGATCGAAGTAGTTCCAACCTCAACACGCCTTTGTCATCGTCCTCCTTTTGTCATCGGTTAACATTAGCCCTTTTGGAACCAGGGTCCTCATTGGGCGAGGAGCCAGGGCTGATGCTAATGGGCAGCAAGCCCTTTTGTCGGTGAGACTTAGAACTCACCCCACCCTTGGAGCCTCACCTACTCTTCCTCTTCCCACCGGCAGAGGTCCCTTCGCCGACCCATGATTGAGGCACTTCGCGGGGAGGACCCGGTTGAACCGGCCCTTGGTGACGGTGTACTCGAGGACAAGCTTGTGCTCGTCCATCGAGTAAGTGCCACAAAACAAATTCTCCCGCTGCTCGACGTCGCGGACGAAGGACCCCGCCCTCGCCTTTTCACGGGCGAGGTAAAAACCGGGCAAATAATTGCCCCTCGACCCCTACGACCCCGAGGTCGATTGGGGCAGCTCATCATTGCCGATCCCGAACCCAGCCCTCGTAGCAAAACTCCTCCACCGGGTAGAGGCTGTTGCAGGTGCGGTACGCCCGGTAGTAGACGGCCTCACCCGCCTCATGCCCACTCAAAGTCGGGCATCCAAATCCGGTCCGAGGGCGCCACGCGCGAAGCAAGCGGATAAACCGTCCTCGCCTCGCCGCCTTCGCTCATCTCGGTGACGCCGTGCACCTTCACATAGAACTAGTACCGGTGCCGCTCTCGCTCCATTTGTTCATGCTTCCGTGCATGATGCCCTTGTTCTCGTTCCGACGGGCGTGAAGGTAAGCGACCCGTACCGACGGTTGTGATGATATGACGCTCGCTGATTGTGCAGCTTGAAGTGCTGGGCAAACTCTTCGACGTCGAGGTCTCCCCGTAGCTCGCCATCGCCCAAATAAATTTTCTCAAATGAGCGAAGGCGCCGGGGACAACTCGTGCAGCTTGGATCCCGTAGCGCTTGAGGACAGTCTACACGAACCGATGACAAGGGATCACCAACCTCATGACGAAGTAGTCCCGAACACGACCATCTCGCCTCGTAGGGAGGCGGTATCCCTAAAGATAGCCCAAGTCAAAAGCTCCTTCGCCAATGCATCGGTCATCGTAGATGGCTCAATGTGAAGGTTTTGGGGTTGTCAACCTTGGGGGCCTTCGGGGCTTTTGGGCGATGGCGGCGCGAAGCACCCGCACCCGAGCTCGCACCAAGCATCGGGCGAAACATCACATTCTTCTCCTTCCTCCCGGTCGTCCTCGCCTTCGCCGCGCTCGAAGCCCCGCTATCCTCGGAAGAGGTGGGCAAGGGATCGCGCATCTTCCGGTCGTTGGGGCAAATCGCAAAAGTTCCCAAATCATCGAGGCGCGCCGGTGAAGTCATTGTAGTAGTATAAAAAGGGAGGGGGGGGTAGGAAAGAAGTGAAGTGGTGAAAACCAAAGCAAACTCGCTCGGAGCAAGTAAGCAAAGGCAAGAAAATATGGAAGCAAGAGCGTTTCTCTCGAAAGTAGTGGCTAACCTTTCACCCCACCCAAGCTTTTTATAGGCAGGGGAAAAAATCTAGGTCACCAACTCGTAAAAAGTAGCGGAGCAAAAGGTGAAAAGGCCAACCGCAGGCCATGTCGAGCGAAGCGGGCCATCCAATGAACAGAAAAGAAACCGGCCCGCCGAGCCCATCGGGGCAAAAGCACCGAAAAAGCCCACACACTCAACGGAATCAACAAGCCACCTAGCTTAGGAATCGAGGAGTGTCAAAACCAATGGCAACACTGCTGGCGACACAACCAACAACCAAGAGCACAAAAGAGCAATTCTACATTCGAAGCGGTGCTACCCATGGGGCTACCGTCTAGCGAGGCGAAGCGGCGCGGGCGCGAAGCACCAGGGCGAAGGAAAACGAAGAGCCGGAGTGCATTCCAGCCAAGTAGCAGGCGAAGCGAGTTCAGCCGGTTTTCCCATAATGCCCTCGGGAGTTACCGCCTCATAGTAGGACTAGGGCATTCGGACAAGGGTATAATGGTCTTGTAAAATGTGGCTCCCTGGACTATAAAGGGAGCCCAAGGGTCACTTGTAAAGACACATGTAATCAGCAAGTTAACTTCGATTATACTAAGAGTTTTTATCTTGCCACTTCATTCTTTCATACTCCGCACATCCCATTCTCGTGTTCGGTGTGTTAAGTGAGCATTACCCTTGCCTCTTAGCACACCAACATGAAGAATCCGAGCAGCAAGCAGCACGTGGAAAGAGGCAAGTGTCCTTGATGCACATTGCTCCTATTTCTTTATCTATCCGAATTTAATTTCATGCATGCTTGTCTAATTTGAATCCAATGTTAGGCTTTACTAGAACCTCTTGTGATCCTTCCCTTGTCGCCTGGTTTGGGTGTAGTCGAATAGTTGAGGGTGGGTCATGCTTAGTTTGCCTTAATCTTGGGAAGATAACTTGACTGAAGAATCTTGACTAATTAATCACTTTAACTTAATCCTCATGGGGTTAATCTCTTTTTAGCAACATCGAACTTAGGTAATCCCAACAGGAGGAAGTTGATGATAGTGCTCGGTGTGCACGGGAACTAGGTTGAGTACCATTGGTTGCGATTGTGCCTGTTTGGGATTCGAAGGACCGGTTTGTGGAGTGGCCATCCAGGACAACAACACAAAGCACATGGCTGATATGGGTAGGCTTGGTTAAGTAGAAGACCACCGTCCGGTTCTGCGAGCATCGAGGAAGGAGGATGACAGGGTTACTTTCGGTCGCAGGTGATGAAGGGGTACTTCTAGCCACGACGCTAGAGGGGGCTTCCGTAGGAAGGGGTACTTCCGCAGCGGAGAAAACTTAGCGTGGGTGTTTTAGCAAACTAGGAAGCTCTTTGAAAGACCATGTGGTGATCTCCCGGCCTCACACCTACGGAAGTGTTTTGGCAACATGGAGACTTTAGTCACTCAATAGTGATGGAATCACCAACTCGTGGGTAAAGTTGTCCAACCTCTACAGGTTGTAAAACTGTTATAACAGCCGTGCTCACGGTTACGAGCGTCCTAGATTCTCACACGAGCTAGAGGGTTTGGTATGGTTGAATTTTGTAGGGTAACCAGATTTGGGTAGCGTAGCTATGGTTTAATACGAGCAGTGGTAGCATGTATTGTGGTTTGAGTTTGGCTTACTACGGGTAGAGTAACCTCGTAGTAAGGGTTAATATCACTTAGTAAATACGTTGCTTTAAATAAAATGAACTTTGATTTAGGTGCTTTCTATGCAATAAACTTTATGTTAGCCTTTCCTTTTATAAGCTTGCATGTCATAATTTTTCCCCCACTTGCCGAGTACGTTATGTACTCACGCAAGCCACTATCCTGTTTTTGCTACATATGCCGGCTGCTCGGATGATGAAGAGATGGACTTCTTTGACGAGGACTACTTCTAGGCTTGTGACTCCCGGTTGATCTGCCTGTGGAGTGTTGGCATGCTGCGGCATTGAGTTTCCGCCCTGTGAGGCAATGTAATAATTCGGGTATTGTAATTTACATTATAATGATATAATAATGTCATGGTTTCTACTGTTTACTTTACTTTTGTCTCTATGTATGTCAAAATTGATCCCGGCACATACATGGTTATGCATTCGATGTTGTCCTTAAAATTGGATGTGACAAGCCGATATGATCTTTATGTGTAGATGGGAGTCAATAAGTGTTGCTAGGTGCCTCTGTTGATTCATGATTTGAAAAGGGGTTTTCATATCATTACCGTATAACATGTGAACCTAACGGGTTACACACTTAAGGGGTTAGAACATATGTGCATAAAGATATTGTCTCTAGTGCAAGTGGGAGATTGTTGGATATGTGCCCACGAGACAATGTGATTGTTGTCGTGGGCCATATATGGATATTGATCCATGAGGGGATAGCTCACTAATCGCCTTTTAGACTAATGGCCCATAGCAGGTCTATATAAAGTGGAGTACGGCCAAAGGGCACGAGAGAGACGTCACAATTAAAACTCGGCTGCCACCTCCACTCCTCCCATGAAACCCATGCTATGCCGTCGATGCTAGCACGCCGAGCACGGGGTTCTTCCCCGTACGTGTGGATACCGCGAGGAGGTGCTGCTGTTGTGGTGCTGATCGACCGGACTAGGAGGAGACAGTTGCTGCGAACGTCTAATTCCTCTACCTCACTACGTTGGACCTCGCTACTCCAAGTCACTTCCGCTCCGCCTGCGCGTCTAGTGGTATCGATCCATGATCTCCCTATTACAAGGTTTCTTGTGGTCGAACGGTAGAGTTTTTCACTACTACAAAAAGAGCCAGCAATATCGGGGGCATTTTCCAGCAATAGAGGACACACAAAAAACGCTATTGCTCGGGTGCCATTGCTGACGTCATCGTGGTGTAACACTATTACAGAGACCCCTGCAATAGCCGGCGCAGTGACGTCATCGGAGGCAACGCTATTACGGATGGGGATCACACAGTAATAGCGGCCGCCGGTGATGTCACCTATCGTCCGCTATTACCGGGTGAGTCCGTAATATCGGCGCCCAATGACGTCACTCGGAGGCCGTTGTTATCGGGCCAGCCAACAATAGCGGCCGTCGGTGACGTCACCTAGTCGGTTATTACCGGGTTCCTGTAATATCGTCGCCGGAGTGACGTCATCACGCCCGCAATTGAAGCCAACGAGTGTATAAATTCGTCCCCTTCCTCCCGACAGGAGCTCGTTTCGCGAGCTCACGGACGAGCTGTCCGTACGGAGGGCGAAAAAGCCAAAAAAGAAGGGAGGAAGGTTTTGAACCTGTTTTTTTTAAGGATATTGTTCTAGGAGGTAAATCCATACCGCATGTATTTTTTTTGTGTTTAACCATAGTTTTAGTCTCTTTTTTTATGGTTACTTTTCCTAAGGTTTGGATCTATTTTGTTACCTATAAATGGCATGGTTAGTGCTCCTCATGCATATCATAGGTTGTTTAGTACTTAAACTTATGCTCTCTATACATATATGTAGGCTTTTATATGTAGGGATCTAGTTTTGGATCTAGACCTAGTTTGGGATCTATGTTTTATTCATAAATCTATTTTTAACAAGTAATTTATGTAGATATTTTATTATTAACTTTTAAATCACACGTAACTATAGTATGTAATATTCTTGTGTAACTACTTTTGCTTTTTAGCATATAATTCCATTTTGACTTAGATTTTAATTATTATTTATTTCTTTATTTATGATACATGTGTATAGAAAGATGGAAGATCGATCTTGGATGTACACTGGTGGGGGTGGTGATGTCTGTTGTATATTTCCAAAAGGTCACGGGTTTCGTTGAAGAAGCGAAGCGACACGCTAGAAGAACGGGTACACAATATATCTATTGTCCTTGTACCCGTTGCAAGAACATGTTTATGTTTGAGACACCTAAGACTATTCGTGAGCACTTCTTGGAGAAAGGATTTATCAAGGACTACTATATCTGGATAAAGCACGGCGAAGTAGGACCTCATGCACAAGGTGACCACGTTGAAGAGGTGATAAGAGCAAGAGTTGACCACGACGAGCGTAGGGTGAGGGCTGAAAGTAGCACAGAATATGCAACAACATCAGGTCACACGGATGGTCCAGAACTTGTCAATGAAAGCGAGGACTTTGACGGCGGTCTCGATGTGGAAGAATTGTTGATTCACATTAGCAACGAGAACCTAGTCCAAAAGAAAAGGCGAGCTTTGGATAACTTGGATGCATTGGAGAAGGCGTCAAAGGAGTTTCCGTACGAGGAATCCAAGGAGTGTCATAAGGATTGCACGGTCTTGCAGACAGTGCTAGAGCTTGTCACACTTAAGGCTAAGAATGGGTGGTCGGACACAAGCTTCAACCAACTTTTAGAGTTGTTCGCCAAAATTTTACCAAAACCAAACTCTTTGCCCACCAACACATACAATGCAAAGAAAGTATTGGCACCGTTGACCCTAGACGTACGGAAAATACACGCTTGTCGAAACCACTGCATACTTGTATCGTAAAGAGCATGCCAATAAGACTAGATGTCCAACGTGCAACGCCCGTCGATACAAAACTAATGATGGAACTCATGATACGGACATCATGCATAAGTCCAAAAATAGAAAGAAAGTCAGGCGGAAGAGGAAGAAAACCAATACCGATCGTGTTCCTCATGATGTGCAAGAAGATGTGGTTGATGAAAGAAAAGTGCCAGCCCTTGTGATGTGGTACCTTCCGATAATCGATCGCTTGAAGCGTCTTTTTGCCAACGATAGAGACGCTAAACTCATGACATGGCACGATGAAGTTGACGGGCGCAAGAAGGATGGGATGATTCGTCACCCTGCCGACGCTCGACAGTGGAAGAACTTCGACATTAACCTCGATTTTGTGTCGAAAAGAGGAATCTAAGAATGGCCTTAAGTACAGATGGAATGAATCCTTTCGGAGAGATGACAAACCCGCACGATACTTGGCCGGTGATTAGTTGCTTCTACAATATTCCTTCATGGTTGTGCCATAAGAGGAAGTACCTTCTACTAACTACACCGATTTACGGTCCGAAACAAACTGGAATTGATATTGATGTCTTTCTTGAACCACCGATGGAAGATATGAAACTATTATGGGAACAAGGGGTGAAGGTTTATGATGCGTACGAGACAGGAAGAGTTCACCTTGCACGCCATCTTTCTTTGCACCGTCGGTGATAACCCGACACGCTCGGATCTCAATGGGCGAGATCAAAGGGAAGACAAGGTGTTCAACATGTGTGGACCAGATCGCATCGTTGTACCTTCCTTTCTCGCGTAAGTTGGTGTATGTAAAACATCGAAGATGATTAGCAAAAAGGCACCAATATCGTCAAAAGACAGATGAATTTGATGGAACAGTTGAGACAGAGTTGACTCCTAAAGTTCGAGACGGTCAATTTGTGTTTGAAATGGTGAGAAATATCAAATATACCTATGGGAAAAAGAAGAAGGGAAAGAAAGGAAACATTCCCGATACGGGCGTGCCGTTTAAAAAACAATCGATCTTTCATCGGTATTTAAATTATTGGAAAGAATTGGAGATCGCCCATGCCACGGACCCTATGCATGTCGGAAAGGGTGTCTTTGACAATTGCAATGGCACTTTTATGGATATTCCCGGTAAGACAAAGGATGGACTGCGGGCACGAAGAGACCTAGAGAAGTTAAATATAAAGCATGGGCTTTACCTTGCACCAACTTGTTGGAACCTAACCATCGAGGAGAAAACGGCATTTTGCAAGTGTCTGCGAGGGATAAAAGTCCCCACAGGTTTCTGTTCAAACATAAAGAAGCTCGTATCAATGAGTGACTTGAAGATAAGAGGCTACAACACACATGAGTGTCATATGATGCTTTCATCTGTTTCTCACGATCGCAATTAGGGTTGTTAAGCAACCTCATATCAAGTTAGCTATCATTCGGATGTGTCATTTTTGGAATTCAATATCTAAGAAGGTGATAAGCCTTCCGAGCTTGACACGATACGTAAACGAGATGATAGAGACAATGTGCCAACTAGAGATGTGTATGCCGGTGTCTTTCTTTGATTTGATGGAGCACTACATCATTCACTTAGCTGATCGGATTGCTGTTCTTGGCCCTGCTTACTTGCATCATATGTTTCCGTATGAGCGCTTTATGTCCATTATGAAGGGACATGTTCGCAACCGGGCTCACCTTGAGGGTTCCATGATAGAGGGATATATGATCGAAGAGGTTCTTGAGTTTTATAATGATTACAATCAAGATGGAAAAACAATTGGTCTACTGAAATCACGCCATGAAGGAAGAATTTTCGGTCAAGGAACCACAGGAAAGAAAACAAATAACGACGAGAACTATCAATTGGTAAGTCAAGCACATTTCAGCCTCCTGCAGCAGTTACAACTTGTTGAGCCATACATCCAAGCAACACTTAGGGCAACTACGTGCAGAAAATGAAAATTGCACCGAGGATTGGATCTTGAAAGAGCACAAGAAAACTTTTACGGGGTGGTTGAAGGATCAAAACATTCCAATTGGTGAAACAAGGGATGAAAAGACAATACATCTATTGGCTAGAGGTCCGCAATAGTTAGTTACAACATGGCAAGGCTACGATATTAATGGTTTTACATTTTACACTAGAGAAAAGGACAGAAAGAGTCGAATCAAAATAGTGGTATTAGTGTAACAGACACAGGACAACACCTTGAAAGAGAACACCTATTATGGGTATATTGAAGAAATTATATTGAAGAAATTTGGGAACTCACCTATAGGACTACTGTACGGATACCCATATTTAAGTGTCAATGAATCAAGCATCCGCAAGGTGTAGAGGTAGATGAATATGGCTTCACTCTCGTTTCCCTCAATAATGTAGGCCACAAAGATGATCCTTGGGTACTCCGGAACGTGTTGCACAAGTGTTTTATGTACTCGAGCTCTGAGCATGAAAAGAAGCATATTGTTCTCTTCGAGAAACAAAGAATTATTGGACTTCAAAATGTGAAAGATCCGGAAGAGCACAACCGGTTTGACGAGGTCTCCTCTTTGCAGACATGAAAAAGTTAAAACTCATTCAAACACAGCTCGGTTATATATCAATGGCACCATACATGCGTGCCGATGACGATGAGCGCAACGGAAAGTTGGTTAATGGTTAATTAGTATTTGTGACATATCATGGAATTTTAATTAAATGCAATTTGTATTTTACTATCCACTTTATTGATATATTCATATAATATATGTAATTTAATTTTTTTATCCACTTCTATTCATATTAATATAATATCTTCAAAATTTTTCTTATTAATTTTCTTATTTATTATATATATTATTTAATCTTCTCATTATATTGATATGCATATAATCACATTTTTACTATTTTTTTAATGACAAAATTGTCCGTAACACACTAAGAAAATGTGAATTTGTCTCTAATACATCAACAAATTCGAATTTGTCCGCAACACACTACGATTTTGTGATTTCTTGTCTAGGACACTCATCTTTTTTATCTCAACACTCATAATACATTAGAGCTTGAAACTTGGTATCAATATACATTTTTGCTTTATCTACCATTAAAAAATAGAGCTTATTTTTTTGGATGTTTGTCTTGTTTACTCATTGTTTTGATATTCAATTTTACCAAAAAAACATGAAAATAATAAAAAAAATAAAATCTAGCACTATTTTTTATTGATAGATAATAGGACAATGTATATTTGTGCCAAGTTTCAAGTCCTAATGTACTATGAGTATTGAGATAAAAAAGCTGACATCAATTTCTAAATAGTCATAATGTGTCTCACACAAGAAATCACAAAATTTTAGTGTGCATGAGACAAATAGGACTTTATTGATGTGTTGGAGACGAAACCATGTTTTCTCGAGTGTGTTACTGGACAATTTTTCCTTTTCTAATTTATTTTCTTACTTGTGTGTTCCTTATTAATTTTCTTATTATTTATAAATTTTATTTAATCTTCTCATTATTCGGAAATTAAAAAAAATGGTATTTGTGACATATCATGCAATTTTAATTAAATGCAATTTGTATTTTATTATCCACTTTATTGATATATTCATATAATATATGTGGGCCATGGCTTAATTAAGACTGTTGATTATTCTAATTAAAAAATTATTATGTAATTTAATTTTTTATCCACTTTTATTCATATTAATATAATATCTTCAAAATTTTTCTTATTAATTTTCTTATTAATTATATATTTTATTTAATCTTCTCATTATATTGATATGCATATAACCATATTTTTATTGTTTTTTAATTTATTTTCTTACTTAATTTCCTTATTACTTTTAATTACTTAATTTATTTTCTTACTATGTGTTCCTTATTAATTTTCTTATTAATTATATATTTTATTTAGTCTTCTCATTATATTGATATACATATAGTCACATTTTTATTATTTTTTAATTTATTTTTTTACTATGTGTTCCTCATTAATTTTCTTATTATACTTAAATTTTATTTAATCTTTCATTATTGAGCAAATTACTTATGTGCCCCTATTCGAGAACTCATCCCTTATTTGTCCACGACAAAGTCGACTTCCTCTCATACCCAGATTTTAACTTTCTATCCCTTATTTCCCTTTTACAGTTTTTTGTTGTTATCTTTTCCCTTGTAGACAAGAATACCCTTTAGGTCAACATCCCTTATTTGCCCCTAAACTTTGAAAAACGAAAAACAGCACATACACTTTCATTTTTTTTATGATTAATCAAGGCTAATCATAGTTGTCGGTCTTTTTGAGTATTTGTTGCCTTGAAGCCATTCATTGCTCGAACATATTTTGGATGCTAAAACAACATATATATGTCGTGTCAACTATTATGGATAAATCACTTTATTATGTGCCAAAATATTACGTGTCACAAATATTAATTAATTACATTTTTGAAAATATGATTAGCCTTGATTAATCATAAAAAGAATGAAAGTGTATGTGTTGTTTTTCGTTTTTCAAAGTTTAGGGGCAAATAAGGGATGTTGACCTAAAGGGTATTCTTGTCTTAAAGGGAAAAGATAACAGCAAAAAACTGTAAAAGAGGAAATAAGGGATAGAAAGTTAAAATCTAGGTATGAGAGGAAGTCGACTTTGTCGAGACAAATAAGGGATGAGTTCTCGAAACATGGGGATATAAGTAATTTGCTCTTCATTATTTGGAAATTAAAAAAAAATTGGTACCCGCTACTAATGGGCCACCATTACTAAAGCAAGCCCATCGCCGGGCTCAAACGAGGTTCGTAAGTGGCCCAAATTCACGGGCCCATAGACCAAACGAGGCCACGAACGACAGACCCACCAAGTTTCAAAAGAATTCAACCGAGCCTTCGCGGCACGGTTTATAAACGAGCAACGCGCCATTGTGTGGGCGATGTGGTACTAAACCACATCCGCTCGGGCGGGTCCGATCTGTAATAGCGGACGAGTGACGTCGGCGACTCGCTATTACAAGCTGGACCGACATAACTAAATTAAATTAATTCACGATTATTTAAAATAAATCAAAAAATCGGAATAGTTAAAAAATTACTCAAAAATAAATGAAAACAACTCAGAATAATAAAAAATAAATGAAAACAACTCAGAATAATAAAAAACAAATCAAAATAAAGGAAAATAATTCAGAATAATTCAAATAAATGAAAATAATTCAAAATAAATAAAAATAAACTAAATGAATTCAAAAGGCCCAAAAAATAATAAAATAGTTAAAAATAATTAAAATAATTTTGACACAAAATAACCCAAGTAAATCAAAATAATTCACAATAATTTTGAAACAATTCAAAATAATTCAAAATAATCCTACTATATTTACAATATGTCGAAATTATTCATAATAACTCAAATGAATTCGAATAATTTTTAAAAATTTAAAAATTAAAAAGTAAGAAAACTAAAATCTTAAAATTTTAAAATTAAAAATAATTTAATTTATTTAAAATATTTTGATTCATAATGACTCAAATGAATTCATATTAACACAAATGAATTCCAAAAACCGCTTGCCCCTAGTTCAATGACACGTGGGCCCTACATGTTGGCCCTAGTTCATGCACTCGGTTCGTCGAGGATAAGTCTCTTTTCTTCTTTTGATTCGTATTTAATTTTTCAAACTAGTTTATATTAGTCAAATATTGTCCAAATTGAGCGATTTTTTTCTAAAATTCATACCTATCACTTAGGAGAGTTAGTTTTCCAAAGTTAATATCATGGTCCAAGTTTAACATTTATTTAAACATTTTTATTTTGAAAACCGTTGTGAATTTTACAGACACTTTTTTGTTTGAATGCCTAACTTGTTCGAATACACACATGTTATTTTTGGTTTTTTTTCAAAAGTAGAAAAATGTTAGGAGTCGAACCAACAAGAATTTACGTCCGAAACTCATTTCATTCAGGACTACATGTCCCATTTGAATATGTTTTTTCATACAAATCTTTTAAAAAATATATATATAATATATTTGGGTTGGAATGGTGTTGAATAGTGTCATGCCAAAAATGAGGTCAAAATAACTTGTACTTTGCAAAAATAAAATGGTCAAATTAATTGCAAAATTGACCTTTCTTTTGTTTTTTTTCTATGTGTAGTTTTCTTATTAGTTTTGAACTAATATTTGGCATACACAACTTATATGAAAATTACAAAATAATGTAATTTTTGTAGAATTATTTGAAATATTTAATTCATGTTAAACTCATAAAAGTTCATCTCCTAGTTTAAATATATTAGTGAAATAATATGATCAAAAATAAATAAAAAATATATTTGTGCTTGGAAACATTGGAAACAATTTCATGCCAAATTTCAGATCAAAAATCAATATAGCGTAGAAAATAAAAATGTAAGAAATAAAAGAAAAATGACATACATCCGTGCTCGACGTCATCGGAGCGATATTACGAGCTACAATGACGTCGGCACGACCGATATTATAGGGTTCCCTGTGATATCGGGCGGTGCTGATGTCGGCAGTGCTCAATATTATAGGCTTCGCCTATAAATATCTCCCGTCCCCTTTCGGGACTTAGCCATTTTCACGCGCCTCGCCTAACCCTAGCCGTCGTCGCCTCGCCATGCCCCGTCGCCGTCGCCACCGTGCTCGAGATCCACAAGCGTCACCGTGCTCGAAATCCACGAGCGCCGCCTCTTCCTCCGTGCTCGAGATCCACGAGCGCCGCCGCTCCTCGATACCTCCTCGAGCTCGAGCGCCGCCGCGCAGCCTCTCGTGGGCTCCACGGCCGGGTGCCACCGCCTCGTCGTCCTCGCCGCCCTCCTCGTGACCCTCCCACGACGATGGCTCCCTCCTCGCCGCCGTCCTCATGGCCCTCCCACGACATCGGCTCCTTCCTCGCCGACAATCCTCGCGGCCTCTCCCGACGCCGGCTCCCTTCTCGCCCGCCCTCCTCGCCGGTCGTCCCCGGTACGCCTCCCCCCCTCCCCTTTCCCCTCCTCTTCCCCCTTCCCGACGGTGAGGCCTTGACATCCTCGTCGGCCCTCCCTGGTACGCCCTGCCCCCTCCCCTTCCCCCTCTCCCCCTCCCCCCCTCCCCGACGGTGAGGTCTCCTTCCTCACCGGCCCTGCTCCTCACGCCTCCCCCCCCCCTCCCCTTTCCCCTCCTCTTCCCCCTTCCCGACGGTGAGGCCTTGACATCCTCGTCGGCCCTCCCCGGTACGCCTCGCCCCCTCCCCTTCCCCCTCTCCCCCTCCCCCCCCCCTCCCCGACGGTGAGGTCTCCTTCCTCACCGGCCCCGCTCCTCACCGGCCCTGCTCCTCACCGGCCTCGCTCCTCGCCGGCATGCTTCAAGCCGGCAGGCCCTTACTTGTTCCCTGGTATATTTTGTCCGCTTGCCTTGTTAGGTTAACTATGCATTATTGCTCGTGAATTGCTATATCGATGAGATGTGTGGTAGTTCTCGATTGTGGTCGATCGGATGAGATGAAATGTCCATATTCTTCCGTACTCTGCTCCGATGAAATATTCATATCTGCTGTGCTCTGATTTCTGAAATTGTACAATCGTGAATGATATATGATGATATTTGTTGCATTTGGCTTGAGTTAGCTTCCATGTTACATAAGCATGGTGTTCCAATGTTTTTAGATGACACACTCGTGCATAGATGGTGACAGTGCTTGATTTCGATCTTGATTTTAGGATGATGTAAGTTACAAGAAAAATTCTCTTATAGTGTTCAGTGTCTGTTGTACTTAGTTTATCGACCATTTAGTGAACATTTTCAGTGCTTGACAGTTTATCAAACATTTTATTGAACATCTCTTATGTTTTACTGACCTAGCTGATCTTTTTCTTGTCATCTGTTTAGCCAATTCGAAAATTGGCAATAGTTTGTCTTTGTTCATGTAGCTCTGTTTGGATATTTCATATACAATTAAGTTGTGATCAGCTTGTGATAATAACTTGTAATAGAATTTGGGATAATGTGACTTCAGAGAAGAATAGTAGACATCGTTTTTTACCTTAAAAATCTACACACGAATCAAACTTGAGATGATCTGTCTCACCCTGCTTAATCAATATCACTCAAATGCTTAACTGTAACAACCCTAAAGAATGAACATGCATTTCATGTCATTTATTCATCATGTCATCATGAGCATCCGTGAAATTAATTACTTTGGTGATAAGAAGATGCACATAAAATATCAAATTAACTAAAGAATAAAGGAACTGTCAAAAAGAAATAAAATGAGAAGAAAATTCAAGTTTAACATTTTCGATAGCTTAATTATATCAAATAAAGATTTTTGAAAAGGTCCTGAAAAGATTTTGATTTATGAAAATATTTATAAGAAATAAACAAAGCCTCTTTTATTAATTTAACTAGGAATATTTAATCCAAAAATGATTTGGAGTTGTACCCTGGACTTAACAGGAAAAATATGCTTAGAATGTTTTCATTAACATCCCTGAAAAATTTGGGAATTTTTGGAGCACCGGAAAGCTATTTTCTAATTTGAGGAAAACCCGGGGTGTTTTCGTAAAATTTTCGGGATCGGCCCGACTACCATTCTCTTCTCTCTCTCTTCTCTCTCCGCGCTCGGCGCCGCCGCGGCAGGCACCGCCTCCACGGCCGTCGTCACGCGAGGAGGTTAGCCGCACGCAGCTGCTTGCCGACCTCCTTCTCACGAACCGCCTCTCCACGGGATAAGACCCCCCCCCCAGCCGAACTTCTCCTCTTCTCTTTTCTCTACCGCCATTGCCGCAACCCCTACTCCACCGCCGCCAGAGCCACACCGGTCCTTCCCCGTCCGAACCACCAACACCAAGAGCTCCGCCGGACCACCGTAAAGCTTCCCCACCGGTCAATCCGCTTGAGCACCTTCACTCCGTCGTGGCGAGCTCGTCTTCTCCTCTCGCGACCTCACCGTCGACCTTCCGCCGCCTCCGCAATTCGGTGAGCCGCGGTGAGCTATTGTTGCTATTTTCTCTTCGGAGCGATGCGCAACTAGATGCTCAAGGTTCCTAGTAGCTCATCCTTGCTTTTGTTCCACGAGAGCCGATCAATCGACGATCTTCTCGCAGCCTCCGCCGCCGTGGTCCGCGACTCTCACGGTGAGCACACCTTTCCGAGCTTGCTCATGTTCCTTTGATTCCATAACGAGCTTGCGCATGCTCGGTAGTGCGTGTCGGTGAGTTTTCCCCAAAAGTTATAACGGTGGTGAGCTCGCGCCATCGCCGGAGTCGCCACCGTGGTCGGCTCTCGCCGCCGGTGCCTCTCCGGTGGAGCTCATGTGCTCGCGTTGTCACCGATGAGGTTCGCCTAGTCGCGTAGAGTATTCCGGTGGTCACGCGGCGAGCTTTGCTCCACGCCCGGCCAACTCCGGCCGTCGCGTCGCCGCTGGTCGTGCCGCCGTGGCGAGGCCACACCGCGGGCCACACGCCGTGGGATCGGGTGTGGCCAACCCCGTGGCCCTACGTGTGTCACCGAATTGAATTTAAATTTCCAAAATTCATAGAAAATTCATTAAAATTCGAAAAAATGTCAAACCAACTTTGTTAGACTCGGAAAAATGAAATCTATTCATTTGTGAAATAAAATATTTATTTTGAGTAAATTATTTTATAATTAGTAATTAATCACTTTCTTTGATTAAAGAAAGGCTATTATTTTATGTAAAGAAAATGTTTAATTATGAAAAATAATTTTATTTGATGAAGGAGATATCTGCAGACGAAATTAATGATGAAATTTATTTTCCAAAATTAAACTTAAGCTATATTATTTTATGTGATCACAATCTATTAACCTTTAATCACTTAAAGTAATTATTTAATTATTGCTTAATAAATCAGAATAATTCATTAAACTTAAGTAATCAGTGAATTTGATTAAGTAATTAAGGAAACAGAACTAATTAATAATGATCTTGATTAAACATTTAATTAATCAAGCATAACTAAATGTTAATTAATGTTTAATGAACATACTTGTCCCTAATTTGTTAATTAACTAAGGCGATTAAGCATTAATCATTAATATGGGACTTAATCAATGCGTCCTTGCATACTTTCATCATACGCATTCATGCATACATGATTGTGATTCGCGGCGTATTGCTGGTCGACTAGGTTCGAAGTGATCGAGGTTCCACCCGAGGGCGCGTCGAGAGCCGGGGATCTCGAAGTCGACCCAGCCACCGAGGAGACTAACTTCGAACGGACTCAAGGCAAGCCCCGGTGCAGCCTACCTATGTTTCTAAATATTTTACTTTATCACATAGTACAGCTTATGCTTGTGCATTAGGTGTTAGGGTTTGGTTGACACCCTAGATGCATTATGGTAGGTTTTCGTTTGTTTATTCTATACTCGGTACAGGTAGCTCAATAGAGGCTAAGCTTAATTCATAGTGGCAACGGTAGATGGTTAGGACACTTAAAGCATGGAGGCTTTAAGAGTTTTGTGTTGACACTAAAGATGATGAGAGTGTTAATGAAGTTGAGACCGGACGGGCCCCGTAGGAGAAAGGGCAAGACAGAGATGAGGTCTTGCAAGGTGGTAGCCCCGTCCGTGTCTGGTCAAGGACCATACCGTTGTCGGCTTAGTTGAACAAGTTTGAACGTACCGCACTACATGCTGGTATCATGGGCCCAGCGAGCTGATGTACCCTATCGGCCCGGGGATGTAGCGTAGCCGCCTCTCTTTGCTCGACTGTCGGTGAGAGGATAGTCTCACGGGAGGAAGATGGGTCGACCACGAGGGAAGTCGTGGCGTCGCCATACTTCCGGGGAGTTGGAAATGGCTAGTCTGCTGTCGGTGCTAGTTGGAAAGGTTGTCGTATACGACCGGTGTGATGCGTATACGTCATGTAGTCGGGTTTTGCCAGCTGGTTTAAATCGATTCGAATCGCTGTCCCTCGCAGTAATGAGTACCGCTTGTTTAGCTCGTCACATCGTAGTAAGTACTTGGAAGATGAAGATGAGGGATGAAAGGATAAATGATCTATAATATCTTGTCTTGCGAACTTGATTGAAATAGTGATAGGTTGCAAATAGCATGGCTAATGAACTTAATACCGAGCTAAAATACCGAAAGTAATGACCCACCCTTTAATGCTGTTTTTCGCAAAGGAGTAAACCCCACAGCCGTAAAGCCTTTACATACTAGGCGTCGGCCTTAGCGTGCCATGTTGACGGGTCAGTCTTGCTGAGTATTAGAATACTCGTGGTTTGTTCGTTACCTTTCAGGGAACGAGTCGTACTAACACGACTTGTATGGCAGCTTTCCCGAAGAGGAGCAATGTCCGGAGGGAGGTTCCCTTCGGTGGGAACGTATCCCCACGCCATGAAGAGAGAGGACCGCGATGTACGAAGGGCTCGGTGCATCGCGTTGATCGTGTAGAGTCTTTCGCAGCTTGTATGATAGAACAAGCTTCCGCTGGATACTCGTAGCATGTTACACTTCAATAATGTATATTTTTTTTTGCTGCACGATCGTTTGTATTTCGAAAACCTGGTTGTATTATACCATGATGTATATATTCCGGCTTGTATGAGATGATGTTTCGTTGTAACTCGCTTCGTCGAGTGTCCCTCTGTTCCGATTCCCGGGTGTCCCGGAGGGGATGTCACAGCTGGTATCGTAGCGGTTCGGAGGCAACAAGCACATCATTACAAGTCTATTTTCAAAACTTAACACGTTCATACGATAGACAACGAGAGAGTACGGAGCCTATAAGGATGTAGAATAGTTAGATTTTTACTAACCGTTCGATGTTCGGGTTTTGGGAAGTGCTAACTATTCATCGTAGTTTTCTTACTATGGTACGTGTAGTTAGTTCGCGAGCATGCATCATGTTATATTATGCACTAAATAAATAAGTTATTCCGTTCGTTTTCGTCCTGTGGGAAGAAATGTTTAACTTGTTTAAACATGTTCCCTGCAGATGCCGGTCACCCGCGGTAGGAAGCGCGCCCAGGAGGAGGAGGAGGACGCACGAGCTGCACGTGTGGCTGAGCTGGAGCAGCAACTCCACAGCTCGGAGTTGAGGACACAGAGTCGGGACAGACGGTTGGGTGCTTGGAAGCACCGCTGTCGAGTGGACTGTCGGGAGATTCGGAGGTCCCACGCCGGGATCGCCGAGTTGGAGGAGCAGCTCGTGGAGGTGACTCGGGACCGTGACGGGTTTCACGGAGCGACCATAGCTTTGGACGCACAGCTGACTACGATTACCGAGGAGCGAGACGCCGCTCGCGAGTCGGACGACGTGCATGCGATTGAGCTGGCAGCGATGACAGCTCAGCGTAACCACGTGGTGGAGAACCCGATGGCGAGGGAGCTCGAGTTGGGTCAGCTTGAGGGACCGTACGACGGGCTGGCCACCGCACACCACGCACCGATTCACGACCACGAGGACTTACTCGAGCAGTTCCAGCAGTTGCGGTTGCAGCAGCAGCAGCAGCAGGGTCCACCGGACGACGCCGAGGAGGTCTCCGGGATGGACTACGAGTCACCACCCGCTTCACCCACGGAGGACGTCGAGTCGGACGGCGACAGCCACGCGCCGTCGGCCTAGTTGTGTTGTGTTTTCACCGATGTAGGAGGGTAGCCATATTTTGCCGACGTAGGTCAAATGTGTATAGGGTACTAGCAGGTGTTGGGCAGATGGGAGTGTAGGAAAAGTGGGTTTGAGTTTGTACCAACAATAACAAATGGAAAGGAAGTGGTAGTAATATATATATGCAGTTGTTAAAATAAAAAGATGTGCTGAAATATTAGGGTTTGTTTCTACTTGTATCTGATGCTCTTACTTCTTCACAGAGATGGACAAGCACAAGTACGGTAGTGAGTGAAGTAAGAGGATCAAGGGAGGATGTCCGTGTAGTCGAGCTGGAGAGACAACTGCAGGAAAAGGAGGAGTTGTTAGCACTTAGAGAGGCGCAGTTGCTAAACAAGGAGCAGCAGATTCAATTTAAGGATCAACAACTAGCAAACGCACGAGCACCGATCACTCGGTTAGAGCAAGATCTACCGCAAGCACACAATGCGATGCTCGGATGCAGCAATAGGACAGCAACCTCCCGAGGATGTACCAGTGAGTGCAGGAAAACCCTATAGGGGCTGAATCGAAGAAGAAGAGGAGGATCCTGAAGAGATAATGGATGTGGATTCCATCATAGACTTCACGGAAATTCCACGACCGGAGGATGCGGAATCCGAGACAGAGCAGTTACGTGAGCCGGAAGTGACCTCCGGGCTTCGTGACGAGGAGTAGAGTGCTAGCTAGTAGCAAGTGAGAAACTAGTATGTAAATTAGGTGCTAGATGAATAACGAGCGTGATATAACCGCGCAGGAGTGTATCATAGAAATCGTTGTAACGTAGATGTATAAACATGTGTTACGGATTTGGTGGTGTTTTAATAAAAATGGATTGATACATAAGATTGGAGTTCTCATCTACGTATTCCTGTTTCTTCCATTATTAGGTTGGAATGAAGATGTCTAACGTAAACTTTTCTTGGACCGAATGGTTGGAACAAGGAGACGCGATGAGCCCGAGAGTTCTCAACGTGGGGCGGGAACACCACCACCACCCCCGACCTTGGCACAGGCCATCGCTGCAGTACTAGATTCTCGCGCGGAGCAGCGAGAATTATTGGAGCAATTGGTCCGCAATACTGCTCCGCCGGAACGTCATCAAGGCCGTAATGCACCGGAAGAAAGGGTGACCTTCTCGGATTTCTTATCGGTTCGCCCTCCGACTTTCTCGGATGCGGGGGAACCAATGGAAGCTGATCATTGGCTTCGCACCATCGAGTCCAAGCTGGAATTGTTCCCATGCACGGATCATCGGAAGACCCTCTTCGCTTCTCAGCAATTGCAAGGGTTTGCTGAAGCTCGGTGGGCCAACTACAAAGCGATGTTTCCTCCAGGACATCAAATTTCATGGGCGAGTTCACTAAAGCCTTCGAGAGAGCATCATATTCCGAAGGCTTAATGAATCGAAAAGGAAGGAGTTCCTATCACCGAAGCAAGGAGATATGAATGTGCACACCTACTCCAAGGTATTTAACCGCCTTGCTCGGTATGCTCCCGAACATGTGGACACAGATGCCAAGAAGAAGAATCTATTCAAGGAAGGGATGAGTACCAAGCTACGGTCTCGCTTGGTGTTGAACAAGACCGACGACTTCACCGACTTTGTGAGTGACGCTATCGCACTAGAAGACTCTATCCGTCTTCATCGGACGGAGAAGAACAAGAAGAGGCCGGCTCCTGGACAAGGAAGTGGGGGACCCTCAAAGTACAGAGCTAGTTTACACCGCACCGTCAGGTCGGCGTTATCAGCATACACCCTCTCGTCCCAATTTTTACCGGCAGAATCAACACCCCGACGAGCCTCAGCAACAGCGGCCGAATCAATATCGTCCGCCCTACCAGCAGAATAATCGAGTCCTAGGCCGGGGAGTCAAGCACCGCAGCAGAATGGACCGCCATGCTTCAATCGTGGCCGTCCAGGACATTATTACCGCAGCTTGTCCATATCCTCGAAGGCACCATATGCACCCGGACCTCAAGGACAACCGCAGAACCAACAGAGGGCACCAGCCAAGAATACACAAGTGAAGACCGGTCGTGCCAACTTTACTACGGCCGAGGAGCTACCCGAAGGAGGACAAATCTTAGCGGGTATATTTTCTATCGCTGATCATCCTGCTATGGTTTTATTTGATTCGGGAGCTACGCATAATTTCATCGACAAGTCATATGTTGCTAAGCATCATATCATGCCATCCAAGTTGCTATGTGCTCATATCATTTCAACACCTGGGGGTAAAATTCTTACTAATGAAGAAGCTGCCAATATGCCATTAAAATTGGGTAGCAAGGTTTATTCCACTTCATTGATCATATTAGATGGGCAAGGGTTAGATGCAATTATTGGCATGCAATGGATGGATCTCCATAAGGCAAGTATTAGATATAGCATCTCGAGCAGTATATCCGATCTCTCCCGTTCATGGTCGAGATTGCTTACTCTTAACTTCTCCCCGAGCTATGATGCCAATGGTTAATAAGGTGGTAAGTAAAAGTCTAGAAGATATACCCATAGTTTGTGAGTACCCGGATGTCTTTCCGGATGACTTACCGGGACTACCGCCGTACGTAGCGGTAGAGTTTAAGATAGAGTTACAGCCTAGAACAAGCACCAATATCAAGGAGACCATACCGAATGCCGCCAAATGAGTCGGCGAGTTGAAGGTGCAACTAAAGGAATTATTGGACAAGGGGTACATACGACCAAGTTCATCACCATGGGGATGCCCCGCCTTGTTTGTGAAGAAGAAAGATGAGACATTAAGGCTATGTGTGGATTATAGGCCTTTGAATGCCGTTACCATCAAGAACAAGTACCCTCTTCCAAGGATTGATATCTTGTTTGATCAACCGATGGGAGCCAAAGTTTTCTCCAAGATCGATCTTCGCTCAGGATCACCGGATTAAGATAAGAGTCGAAGATATACCAAAGACCGCATTCTCCACGAGATATGGACTTTATGAGTATCTGGTAATGTCTTTTGGATTGACTAATGCATCAGCACACTTCATGTACCTCATGAATTCCGTATTCATGCCGGAGCTGGACAAGTTTGTCATGGTATTCATTGACGACATCTTGATCTACTCTAAGTCGGAAGAGGAACATGCTAATCACTTACGAGTGGTGTTGCAACGACTAAGGGATCATCAATTATATGCCAAGTTCAGCAAGTGTGAGTTTTGGTCGAAGGAAGTGCCGTTTTTAGGTCATGTGATATCGGCCGAAGGAGTGGCAGTTGATCCCGGCAAGGTTCAAGAAGTACTTGGATTGGGAGCCGCCGAAGTCGGTTTTGCATATTCGAAGTTTCTTAGGATTGGTCGGGTATTATAGAAGATTTATTCCTAACTTCTTGAAGATCGCCAAGCCAATGACCAAACTATTGGAAAAGGATACGAAGTATGTATGGAGCCAAGAGTGTGAAGAAGCTTTTCGAACCTTAAGGAAATTGCTCGACAACAGCTCCCGTACTTGCTCAGCCGGATCCGACAAAACCTTTTGATGTATACTCGCGATGCATCGGGAATAGGACTTGGGTGTGTTCTAAAGCAGGAAGGACGAGTGATTGCCTATGCATCTCGACAACTAAGGCGTCATGAAGAACACTATCCTACCCACGATCCGGAGCTAGCAGCAGTAGTACTTGCATTGAAGAGCCGGAGACATTATCTCTTGGGAAATTTAATACATCTATACACGGACCACAAAAGTCTCAAGTATATCTTTACTCAAGCGGATTCGAATATGCGCCAACGAAGGTGGCTGGAGTTAATAAAGGATTATGAGCTGGAGATTCACTATCACCCAGGCAAGGCAAATGTGGTAGCCGATGCTTTAAGTCGCAAGGTTCATTGCAATAACCTTATGGCTCGATTCGTGACTCAAGCACCCTCACCCAAAAATGATGAGCCAAATCTTCGGGTTATTCCGTATGGAGCATTAACAAATCTGGTGGTGGCAGCTCAACGAGAAAAGTGTTGGTATGGGACATATAAGAAGGCGACTCAAGAAAGGGGAAGTCAAATGCTTCCGAGAAGATGATGAGGGAGTTATTTGATTCAAGAATCGATTGGTTGTACCAAAGGACCAATCCCTTCGCAAGAGGATCATGGATGAAGCTCATATGTTCAAGTATTCTATTCATCCCGGAACCAACAAGATGTATCAAGATCTAAAGCAAAGATTTTGGTGGACACGCATGAAGCGAGAAATAACCAAGTATGTCAATGAATGTGATGTCCGTCGACGGGTCAAAGCTGAGCACTTGAAGCAAGCAGGACCCTTACAACCTTTAAGTATTCCTGGATGAAAGTGGGAAGACATCAGCATGGATTTCATCGTTGGGTTACCACTAAGTCCACGAAAGCATGACTCAATCGGGTTATTGTGGACGGAGTTGACGAAGTCTGCTCACTTCATACCCGTACATACTCGGTACACCGCCGAGAAGTATGCGAGAACTCTACGTTGCTCGAATTCTCTGTTTGCATGGAGTGCCGAAGACCCTTATATCGGACGAGAGGAACACAATTTGTCTCCAGATTCCGGGAACAATTACAAGAATCCTTGGGAACCAAGTTGATACGAAGCTCAGCATATCATCCTCAAACGGATGGACGGACGGAAAGGATCAATCAATATCTTGAGGATATGCTTCGAGCATGTGTCTTGACCTATGGTAAAGATTGGGAGAAGTGTTTACCTTTGGCGAGTTCTCCTACAATAACAGCTATCAAGAGAGTGCCGGAATGTCACCATTCCAAGCTCTATATGGACGTAGTTGTCGTACACCCTTGAATTGGTCCGATAGTGGAGAAAGAGTAATCTTCGGACCGGATCTAGTAAGAGATGCGGAAGAACAAGTACGTCTCATCCAACAGAACCTCAAGAGGGCTAAATCTCGACGGATCGGTTATACCGACAAAAGACGTCGAGAGTTAGTATTTCAAGTTGGGGATCAAGTCTATCTTCGAGTATCTCCTACCAAAGGTGTTCAAAGGTTCGGAATCAAGGGCAAGTTAGCACCACGATACATCGGACCTTTTCCAATCCTAGAAAGATGTGGAGCCGTGGCGTATCGACTGGAGATGCCACCCCACTTGGCATGTATCCATAACATATTTCATGTATCTCAACCGAAGAAGTGTTTAAAACCACCCATGGATATACCGACAGTAGAGGTGGAACGATTACAGACCGGACTTGACATATGACGAACGACCGGTTAAAGTTCTCGACACCAAGGATAGAGTGACTCGTCATCGAACCATCAAGTTCTACAAGGTTCAATGGAGTAATCACTCGGAAGCGAAGCTACTTGGGAACAAGAAGAGTTTCTTCGATCAAACTACCCCGAGTTCTTTAGCACTATCGCCTAGTCGATTCGATCGCGAATCTCGGGACGAGATTCCTGTAAGGGGGAGGGCTGTAACAACCCTAAAGAATGAACATGCATTTCATGTCATTTATTCATCATGTCATCATGAGCATCCGTGAAATTAATTACTTTGGTGATAAGAAGATGCACATAAAATATCAAATTAACTAAAGAATAAAGGAAGTGTCAAAAAGAAATAAAATGAGAAGAAAATTCAAGTTTAACATTTTTGATAGCTTAATTATATCAAATAAAGATTTTTGAAAAGGTCCTGAAAAGATTTTGATTTATGAAAATATTTATAAGAAATAAACAAAGCCTCTTTTATTAATTTAACTAGGAATATTTAATCCAAAAATGATTTGGAGTTGTACCCTGGACTTAACAGGAAAAATGCTTAGAATGTTTTCATTAACATCCCTGAAAAATTTGGGAATTTTTGGAGCACCAGAAAGCTATTTTCTAATTTGAGGAAAACCCGGGGTGTTTTTGCAAAATTTTCGGGATCGGCCCAGCTGCCATTCTCTTCTCTCTCTCTTCTCTCTCCCGCGCTCAGCGCGCCGCGGCGGAGCACCGCCTCCACGGCCGTCGCCACGCCACCCCGCCACGCAGGAGGTTAGCCGCACGCAGCTGCTTGCCGGCCTCCTTCTCACGAACCGCCTCTCCACGGGATAAGACCACCCCCCCCCCCCACCGAACTTCTCCTCTTCTCTTTTCTCTACCGCCATTGCCGCACCCCCTACTCCACCGCCGCCGAGCCACTCCGGTCCTTCCCCGTCCGAACCACCAACACCAAGAGCTCCGCCGGACCACCGTAAAGCTTCCCCACCGGTCAATCCGCTTGAGCACCTTCACTCCGTCGTGGCGAGCTCGTCTTCTCCTCTGCGACCTCACCGTCGACCTTCCGCCGCCTCCGCAATTCGGTGAGCCGCGGTGAGCTATTGTTGCTATTTTCTCTTCGGAGCGATGCGCAACTAGATGCTCGAGGTTCCTAGTAGCTCATCCTTGCTTTTGTTCCACGGAGAGCCGATCAATCGACGGTCTTCCGCGGCTCCGGCCGCCGTGGTCCGCGACTCTCACGGTGAGCACACCTTTCCGAGCTTGCTCATGTTCCTTTGATTCCATAACGAGCTTGCGCATGCTCGGTAGTGCGTGTCGGTGAGTTTTCCCCAAAAGTTATATACGGTGGTGAGCTCGCGCCATCGCCGGAGTCGCCGCCGTGGCTGGCTCTCACCGCCGGTGCCTCTCCGGTGGAGCTCATGTGCTCGCGTTGTCACCGGTAGGTTCGCCTAGTCGCGTAGAGTATTCACGGTGGTCACGCGGCGAGCTTTGCTCCACGCCGGCCAACTCCGGCCGTCGCGCCGCCGCTGGTCGTGCTTGCCGCGGCGAGGCCACACCGCGGGCCACACGCCGTGGGATCGCGTGTGGCTACGCGGGATCGGGTGTGGCCAACCCCGTGGCCCTCCGTGTGTCACGGAATTGAATTTAAATTTCCAAAATTCATAGACAATTCATTAAAATTCGGAAAAATGTCAAACCAACTTTGTTAGACTCGAGAAAAATGAAATCTATTCATTTGTGAAATAAAATATTTATTTTGAGTAAATTATTTTATAATTAGTAATTAATCACTTTCTTTGATTAAGGAAAGGCTATTATTTTATGTAAGAAAATGTTTAATTATGAAAAATAATTTTATTTGATGAAGGAGATACTTGCAGACGAAATTAATGATGAAATTTATTTTCCAAAATTAAACTTAAGCTATATTATTTTATGTGATCACAATCTATTAACCTTTAATCACTTAAAGTAATTATTTAATTATTGCTTAATAAATCAGAATAATTCATTAAACTTAAGTAATCAGTGAATTTGATTAAGTAATTAAGGCAACGGAACTAATTAATAATGATCTTGATTAAACATTTAATTAATCGAGCATAACTAAATGTTAATTAATGTTTAATGAACATACTTGTCCCTAATTTGTTAATTAACTAAGGCGATTAAGCATTAATCATTAATTATGGGACTTAATCAATGCGTCCTTGTATACTTTCATCATACGCATTCATGCATACATGATTGTGATTCGCGGCGTATTGCTGGTCGACTAGGTTCGAAGTGATCGAGGTTCCACCCGAGGCGCGTCGAGAGCCGGGGATCTCGAAGTCGACCTAGCCACCGAGGAGACTAACTTCGAACGGACTCAAGGCAAGCCCGGTGCATCCTACCTATGTTTCTAAATATTTTACTTTATAGTACGGTTATGCTTGTGCATTAGGTGTTAGGGTTTGGTTGACACCCTAGATGCATTATGGTAGGTTTCCGTTTGTTTATTCTATACTTGGTACAGGTAGCTCAATAGAGGCTAAGCTTAATTCATAATGGCAATGGTAGATGGTTAGGACACTTAAAGCATGGATGCTTTAAGAGTTTTGTGTTGACACTAAAGATGATGAGAGTGTTAATGAAGTTGAGACCGGACGGGCCCCGTAGGAGAAAGGGCAAGACGGAGATGAGGTCTTGCAAGGTGGTAGCCCCGTGCTGTGTCGGTCAAGGACCGTACCGTTGTCGGCTTAGTTGAACAAGTTTGAACGTACCGCACTACGTGCTGGTATCATGGGCCCAGCAAGCTGATGTACCCTATCGCCCCGGGGATGTAGCGTAGCCGGCTCTCTTTTGCCGGCTGTCGGTGAGAGGATAGTCTCACGGGAGGAAGATGGGTCGACCACGAGGGAAGTCGTGGCGTCGCCATACTTCCGGGGAGTTGGAAATGGCTAGTCTGCTATCGGTGCTAGTGGGAAAGGTTGTCGTATACGATCGGTGTGATGCGTATACGTCGTGTAGTCGGGTTTTGCCGACTGGTTTAAATCGATTCGAATCGCTGTCCCTCGCAGTAATGAGTACCGCTTGTTTAGCTCGTCACATCGTAGTAAATACTGGAAGATGAAGATGAGGGATGAAAGGATAAATGATCTATAATATCTTGTCTTGCGAACTTGATTGAAATAGTGATAGGTTGCAAATAGCATGGCTAATAAACTTAATATCGAGCTAAAATACTGAAAGTAAGGACCCACCCTTTAATGTTGTTTTTCGCAAAGGAGTAAACCCCACGACCGAAAGCCTTTGCATACTAGGCGTCGGCCTTAGCGTGCCATGTTGACGGGTCAGTCTTGCTGAGTATTAGAATACTCGGGGTTTGTTCGTTACCTTTCAGGGAACGAGTCGTACTACCACGACTTGTATGGCAGCTTTCCCGAAGAGGAGCAATGTCCGGAGGGAGGTTCCCTTCGGTGGGAACGTATCCCCACGCCATGAAGAGAGAGGGCCGCGATGTACGAAGGGCTCGGTGTATCGCGTTGATCGTGTAGAGTCTTTCGCAGCTTGTATGATAGAACAAGCTTCCGCCGGATACTCGTAGCATGTTACACTTCAATAATGTATATTTTTTTCCTGCACGATTGTTTGTATTTCGAAAACCTGGTTGTATTATACCATGATGTATATATTCGGCTTGTATGAGATGATGTTTCTGTTGTAACTCGCTTCGTCGAGTGTCCCTCTGTTCCGATTCCTGGGTGTCCCGGAGGGATGTCACATTAACCAATATGGTGACACCTAAGCCATCATCCGAAAAGACCATTATCGGAGAACCCCAAACTCGAAATGAGGATAGCATGGGTTAGATTGCAGAGATAAATTAAAAAAAAAACTATGTTCGTCGCAAATGATTGTCACTATTTAGCCAATTCTGAAAATTAGCAATAGTTTGTCTTATCCCTGTTTTTTTCTTGCTTTACCAACAATTCCTAGGGCCTGATCCTTATCCTCTTTAGTCTAATTACAGTGTGCAATGCCTAGGATTATGATCACACATGATAATTGTGCTTGATTTTGTATTCGATGTGAATAGGCTTGTTTTCAGGATATGCTAAGTCAAACTTGCTAAATTTTGAACGGGTTTATAGGAATCCCTCATCGTTGTGCTCTATGTGATCTCCTACTACCCCATGTTTCATTATGCCATCTGTTATATGCTCTATGTCATCCTCTACTTGTTCCCTGGTTGCCTGCTGTATTTTTCTCTATCATTGAATTTTGCCCGGTTGCCCGCTATATTCGATCTGCTCATATGTGGATCGGTGATGCCACATATGGTTGGTTGCAGTCATATGTTATTAATTTTCACATATTATAGATCAGTTATGCCTGCTTACTTCTTCCCTAATTCAGTATGCTCATATGTGGATCAGCCATGCCCGCTTACTTCTTCCCCGATTCAGTCACATATGACTGTTTTTTCCCTCGGTGATTTCTGTTGATCGATGATTGATGATATATTGATGTAATCTAGGCACAAAGAATATATATAACTGCCTATGTTGCACCTATTCTTCCTCTATATTTTCATAAGCCCTTAATTTCCTCTCTTTTCTCCTCTTCCTCTCTTTCATGGCTAGACCACTTTCTTAAAATAAAAACTATTCTCTTCTCTACTCTCTTCTCTTTTCCCCCTTTCTCTCCTCTCTTTTCTCCTCAATTTCCTCTCTTTTCTCCTCTCTTCCTCTCGTTTCATGGCTAGACCGCTTTTTTAAAATAAAAACTATTTTCTCTTCTCTTTTCTCCCCTTTCTTTCCTCTCTTTTCTCCTCTATTTCCTCTCTTTTCTCTCTTTTATCCTATCTTTACTCTCTCTCTGTCTCTCTCCTTGGTCTAGCCATGCTCGATGATGAAAGCGGGCTAAGTGAGATGAGTGTGGCAGCATCGACCGCATCCTCGGATGTTGGAAACAAGTTGCCATACGAGTCGATGAACTTAATGATAGCTTTGGATGGCCGTTGATTCGGTAACCCGCACCGAGAGCATCTTTCCGGCAGATGATGACTTTTAATAGAAAACGAGGTAGATGGGGTGAAGAATATAGAATGTAGGGTGTCTTTCATTAGGAAGGTTGGTACAATAATATGCGGAACCTATCGCAACTCGTACGACCTTAGGTAGACATGGTCGGATGCTTGGGTATTCTCCGGATCATCTTTGTGATGTGTATGCCACATTACATTAGATTTTCCGGAGGATACCCAAGTATCCTGACCTATTTACCTCGAGGTCGTATAAATTGCGGTATACATTGCATAATGCGCACCTGCCTTTCTTATGAAATCATTCTACATTATATGTCCTTCATCTTCGTCTACCTCCTCTACTATATGATTCCGATGCTATCCCTTCTTTCCTTTTTTTCTTTTAATTGTCTCTACCAATAATTGATGGCCTTTTTAAATAGTGAGAGCCATTAATTGACGGCCTTTTTAAACACGTTTGTAGCGATATTCTTACGTGTTATCAACGTAAAGAAGCTTAACAATATGCGTATCTATTTTTTTCTTTTAGCAAGCTTAACAATGGATCAAGGCAAAGAAGCTGAACCTGTTCGAACCCCGTGTCGGCGCATGAATCAGCTAACGGTTCCGATCATTCAACATCGTTTGAGGAACCTTCTCCTCTCGAGATTCCTTGCGGTAAAAGGCAACGGGTTGAGCAACCCGACCCGATTACAACCCAAACGATGACGTAGATGATGAGGTATCGCATCGTCAAATTCATATTTCATGGACAACAATTATTGTTTAATTAAAAAATCCTCTAACTATATTTTCAATAGGTTGTTGAAACACGTCGTAATGCTCGACGCTTATTTCTTGAAGATGCTCCTCCCACATCGTCGGAGGCTGCTGCTGCAACAGAGTCCACTGTAGAAAGACGGAACAAAGGGCAAAGAAATACAAACAAGCTGCATACTGCCATTCAAGCTGTTACGGCAATAGACAAGGATGGGGCTCTAGTTGAGCCTCAAGGCGTCAACGCGAACTAGCGCAATGATTGCGGTGTATTAGTCCGAACCGCAATCAACATTAAGTACGACAGCTGGCTTGACGTGCCAACCGAGTGAAAAGGACACGTTGTGGGAGAACTCGAGTAGAACCTACATTTTTCAACCCGAAGTCTCCGAGCGGGCCAAAAATGCTACTCCGAAAACCATGGGGAGGTGCCTAAGGACATTCAGGACAACCCTTAATACGAAGTTTGTCCAGAAGGGTCTCACACCGTTCCGAAGTACGGTTTTATCACGCCTAATGATTGGAACTTGTTCGTCGAGAAAGTCTCCTCCGACGATGCTAAAAAGAAGAGCGAGATTTTCCAAAGCTTGAGTAGAAAGAACAAGTTGCGTCCTAATCTGGGACCAGGTGGATACAAGGCTAAAGTGAAGAAATGGAGGAGTATGGAAGAACAATGCCGACAAGCTGGAATCCCGCACTGTTAGAAGGATGCGATGAACGAACCCGAAATAGGGTGCTTGGGCGTTCAAAGTCCACTCGTTGATGGGCAGCTGGTGCCGAAAAGCTCAGGGTTACCGAAGTCTTGCAAAAAGCAAAGCAAGTAGCCGCCCAACGAAGGAAGGTACTCTCAATCCACGGACGGATGAGTTGATCGTTGCCATCGGGACCGATGAACATCGTGGTCGTACAAGAGGGGTCTCTTCACCGACACGATCGAAAGAAGTGTCGTCTCATCGCCACGAGTGAAGAATCTAGTAGCTGTGGGCCACACGAGCAACAGGGTATCGATCATGAATGGTGGGTAAAAAACTTCTACGAATTCATGAAGAATAATCCTCAAGTCTGTCATCCAACATATCATGGTACCCGAATTTCAACTCAACATTGACAACCCAAGTCCGTATGCTCGGCCTCCAAGCGATCATGGCTCGCGCTCGATGCCACCAGGTACCATGTGGATGACATCACGGAGAATACACCTTGTGAGCTGCACATGACGCTCGGCAAGAGAGGGAAGACCGTCAAGGTAGCAGAGGGCATTGCGATCCCTGGACGTACATTTAACGATGTACCAATTCCGCAGGAGTGTGCTAGAGTCCAAGTTATCAAGGTTCAGGAAAACTATCTTGCTTGCGACCTTGATTATCCGAGAGGAGGATGATGGTATTGAGACACTCGTGGATGCAATTAATCATATCATCCTTTGGCTTCGACGCGAGATCGTCGTTCTTGTAGCACATTCATCGCATGCACCTACGCCTCCTCCTATTCAAGAAGCACCGGTTGACCCCGAGATTTCTTTTGAGCCACTACCTTCACCTCGGCCTTCTCCGACGCATGAGGACCGGATCCCTCTAGAACATGGCTTCTCCACGCCGCCTCGTCCGGATGTTGGGAATGAGGCAGCTCTCCTTCGAACAATATCGACTCCGACTCGCAGGTGACACCACGTGACAAAGGGGCTAGGGCGATTCGTAGCTCGTCCACCCCGCCTAATAACGATGAACCTTTGATCGAGCCTGTTCGGCCTCCGCCTCCGAGGAAGGAGTTATCTAGCGCGGAAATAAGTAAGTACACTTTTGTAGTACTTATGAATTCACGACTATGTATATAGTTACTCGATATATTAACGACTTGGCATGCAGTCGCAACATGGCATAAAGGCGTCGCGGCAGCATATAGGAGCGAGAATAAGGAAGTGGTCCCACATGTTCTCGTTCCGCCTCCCGGGGTCCCGAAGGAGGTTGGGATCTCACACAAGAAAACTTCCCTACCTATAAGCATGGCATGCCACTACTACCAGCAGATGTATTGAAAAAGAAGCCATGGATATTTAAGTACTTTCATCCATTGTACTTAAATGCATGTAGCAAGGGTGTCCAAGTTATCGCGACACGGATCCCTGGAGAGGTTTTTGGACAAGAGGGATATTTTGACTTAAATGTGCCTTTTGAGGAGATCCATGCTCTGTACCGTCTCGCAATGGATGGATGCTACCCTCGTTATCGTCTCGGTGCCTGTAAGTGTTTTCATCCTTTATTATATTTCCAAGCGAATGGCACATGAATTCAACTGTCTACCCTTTTTCATCGCTCGGAATGTGTCATCGCTCCGGTGCCTCAAATGAAGTCGGATATCTAAACCCAACCGCCATTAGCCAAAGCGCGATGAATCCAAAGATTACCAATAATCATCCCCTGTTGGTCGGAAAAAAGGTGACCAAGGCTAGAAGGCAACAAGTACATGTCCAAGCGGTTAAGGATGCAAGGAGATGTATAGCAACCTACATTGGGAGACGCATGTACGAATGGAGAGAGACGATGCATTATGGCTCCATATCACTTTGAGTAAGTTTTCGTAACCTGCTACTTCTTGTGCAAATCATTATTTCACTTAGATAATGTCATAATGACATATTTTATAGTGACCATTGGATTGCTTTCATGATACATCCAAAACTCGTGGGAGTTTTGGTGTTTGACTCTTTGGATTATGATCCTAAGAGGTACAAGGATTTCATGGACACCCTGAATAGGTAATTTCAGATATTCAATGAACTATCATTTTTTATAGATTGCATTATGCTCGTGTTCCTTTTTTATATTAGTGCCTATAAATACTATCTCGTGCTTGGTGGTGATCCTCATCCCAAACGGACCAACCTTGGATACAAAACGCATTATCCGGTACTATTATCTCATATCATGGTCATTTCTTTTATTCAATTAATTAATGTCTCTATTTGTAAAGTAACTTAACCATTTCCTTGTTTTGTAAAATGTTCAAAACAGCGTCCTGGGACCGTGACCTGTGGCTACTATGTGTGCAAATACATAAGCGTCGGAAATGGGGAATATACTACATTCCCTACGGAAGAACCGGCCCCACGGAAAGATGTAAGTATTTAGTGTGTTTTTTGTTGCATTAGTATATTAGTTTTATATTACTTAACAAACATGTATTAATTCCATAATTTATTTGTGCCAGCAACGCTATGAGAAGCCAAAAACGAGGTTCCTACTTAGAAGAAAGCACACTCGAGCTCATTGCGACCAAACTCGTCCGCTTCATGATTCTTGAGTTACTGTAATGAAAGGGGCAAGTATTTTGATCCTCTAAGTGATGTTGCAATGCATGAAGACTTGTATAGCTACAGCGGCCAAAAGGGCTACCAAGATGCAATTGTGCAAAATACCAAGACAGAGGAGCAGAGATTGAAGGCACTAGAGTCGAAGTGGCCGGATAAGTTGTAATTTAGTTGTGTTTTGATGGATCAATATTGTGTATTGGAAACATGATGTATATGTATATGGATATTGTAAAATGGATGACAACTATGTTGTACGTACATATAAATGTTTTAATGATTATTTATCTTGCGTATATTGTGAATTTATTTTCAGTTCCGTAAAAATATTTGAATTTGTCACTCGGAAAATAAAACAAATAGCAACAATTATATCAGTTCGAAAAATGCCGGTAATATCGGGCACGATGATGTCACTAGACGATATTGTTGTCTAGGCCAGCAATTTCGGGCGGATGAAATCAGCTTGCACGATATTGGCAAAACCACAGCAAAATCGGGCTCGGTGATGTCATCCGCCCGTTATTGAAGGGTCACACAGACAATATCGGGCAGAGTGATGTCAGCTGACCGCTATTATAGGGCGAACCTGCAATAGCGGGCATCGTGATGTCATCCGCCCGCTATTGCTGGCTTACCTGCAATAGCGGGCAGATGACATCACGAGGCCCTCTATTGCAAGGTTTCCTGCAATAACGGGCGGTCGTGGGCACTATTGTTGGATCGACCCTGCAATAACGTGTGCGTAATAGCACCTGGAATGCCCGATTTTGCAGGGCCAAAACGCCCGCTATTGCGGGGCTCTTTTCCGATAGTGTTTGCTAGTGTAGCCCCTCCCGTTCCCTAACATCAAAATGACTGGTGGAAGTCACGGAACTCAAAGAAATTATAATCCTGGACCACGGGAAGTGGTACCAAGTGCGAGCCACGACCCAATTTGGAGCCACAACCACAAGAAACAGCAGATAATCAAGATGCGCAAGCAAGTTTGGAGTCATAAGAAACGCCAAATAATCATAAGGCACAAATAAATTTGGAGCCACGGAGACAAGAAGTTCCGGATCGTCCGGAGGGCCAACATAATTTTGGTAATACCCGATGAGGACATCACTCCTTTGGACACAAATGACACTCCTCCGCTGAACATTCAAGGACCGAGTCACTAGAGCTCGTGCCCGACAATTGAATTTAGAGGTGAGCTTGTTCCTAAGTCTTTCCTTTCATAATTTTGAGAATAGTTTACTACATAATGATTTTATTATGATTAGGAATCAAGGAGAGGACCATAATATGAATGGAAGAGGGCTTGGAGGCGTGGATGTCCAGCAAGAGGGTGCAAGGTATTGTGGAGGCCCAAATCAAGTCGACTTCGAGTCTGTTTCGGAGTTCAGGTACAATGTAAATTAAAATAGACGCACAGATCGCATACGATGTCGATTTGGATGTTCTACATATGGATGGAAAGATAATTTCATAAACTTTCCATTGGATCTGGTCTCATGTCAAAATGTCTCTCGAGTCACCGGGAATCATCGAAATAGTGAGTCACCCAGAATCTATTTTGGTGTTGCATCACCGTTTTTGGCCTTTGGGCCGTGTATCTCGTTTGAGCCCATTAGGGGAGCGTCCAGGGGGTTCTTGAACGTCCCCGAGTCTTTATTAGCAGCAGCTGCCACACTCGTTAGGGTTGGGTTTTACTTAGATTATTCTGCTTAGACAGTTTCGTCGTTCATCGATTTGTGAGACCCGAACTCGTGAGATTAATCATACATCTGCAAATTTGGTTGCGTTCTTTCTTGTTCTTGCTTGTGTTCTTGATTTGTAGGCAGGGATTAGCCTTCTTAGCGAGGTCAACCATGCAATGCCGGTTGATAACCATAGAGGACGTGGTGCTGCGATTGCGGGGTTAGAACGTGTTGTTCGGGAGCCGGATCGACGTGTGTCGGATCTTCACCAAATCAAGAGTTATCCGAACCTGTCGGAAGATCGGGACCCTAGTGCACATCACGTGGTAATCGGAGCTTCGGGTGCACCATCAGGTTCACCCTACCTTTAGTTTAATCTGTTTCTCTATTATCCCATCATCCACAAAAAAGCTAAAAAATTTTAGTTTTAGGGTTCATCCTGTCCAAGCCGTGTTTAGCCTTTGCATGTTTCAATTTCAGAGTTCGTAGTGTTGAGTTTGTGTCCTAGTGATTCTTTTGTTGCTCGTTTAGTTCGTGTTCTTGTCGTCGGTTTTGTGCCCCCTTGAAACCCTAGCCGAATTCCCTCAAGTTTGCTTTGTCTCGGTAGTTTTTGTCACCTCCGCTGCATCCACCATAGTCCCACCCTACACTCCCACCCTTTTCATCTAGAACTCAACACCCCATGACAGAGACCTCCTGCTTTTTCCGATGCATACATTAATCGTCGCAAAAACAAAAATAAAATCCTACCCGATTGCAATTCCATCCACCGAAACCCTAATTCGGAGTTCCTTCCTTCAAACAGCCATAACTTTCGCATACGAACTCGAAATTAGGTAGAATTTTTTTTGAAATTGGGTAGAAAAAAATTCCACATTTAGTGGGCACCTAGTTCTGAGCAGCATAGAGTTAGACAAGTCACTAGGGAATTTAAAGATTTTGCTATCATTTGGTGGAATTCTCTAACTGCTGATAACATTCCCGTAACTTGGCGTTTAGAACAGGGGGATAAATCTGTGCAGGACTATTATGGTGAGCTTCAAAGGGTTTGCAACGTTGCATGATAGTAGAGGATAATGAGAGCTATATTGTTCATTTTTATTCTGGTTTGAGACGTGATATACAGGACATTGTTGATTATAAGGAGTTTAACACCATCAACCAGTTGTTCCAGTTTGCTATGCTTGCGAGAGAAAGAATTACACGGACGGGAGAAGCAACATAGGAGCAGCAGTACAAGCAGGCCGTCTTACACCCCACGGTCGACGCCGTCTTCGGGGTTTTCTTCCCGTCCATCTCCACCAGCAATCAAACAGCCTTCCACACCCGCGAGTGGTGTTACCGTAGCCCCACACGCACCTCCTACACGCCCTGCAAATTCAGGTAAAAATTCTGTGCAGGGTCCTGCTCAAAGTGCTTCATCGGTCGCCTCGACGGGACGCACTTCCAACATTTTGTGCCGCCGCTGCCATGGACTAGGCCATGTGCAGAAGGATTGTCCAAGTTAGCGGGCATATGTGGCCACCGAAGATGGATGATACATCAGCACATCCGACATAGAAGACGATGATGAAGACAAAGTCGCCCAACGAGGGCCATGTACTTGGTGGAGATGACACTTCAGGTTTCATGAACATCATTGTACAGCGTGTACTTAGCACGCAAATTCAGACTTCTGAAAAGATACAACGCCACAACTTGTTCCTGATTTTCTTCGTCATCAAGAATCGACGAGCACGTGTGATCATTGATGGAGGAGGCTGCAACAACTTGGTGAGTTCAGATCTGGTTGAGAAGCTTGGTTTGGCTACACGACCACATGCTCATCCATACCACATTCAATGGTTCGGGAAAAGCTAAGGTAACATAAACTTGTAGAGTTCCTTTTTCGATGTCTATTCGAATTATGCTGATTGTGATGTGGTTCATATGCAAGCTTGTTCACTTTTATTAGGTCGTCCTTGGGATCATGATAATGATGCTACACACCATTGTAGAAGTAATAAATACACTTTTATGCATAAAGGACAGAAAATTACTTTAGTACCTTTGACCCCTGCTAAAATTGTACAAGCTGATAGAGAACGAGTTGCTTCTTTGAATAATTTGAAATCTGAAAATCAGCAAGTTGCTAATTCTGTTTTCCCACCTATAAAGGATAAGTCTCCACCTATTTCTAAGGGAGATGTGATTAATTTGAAAGGTCGTGTTATGCTTGCTACGAAATTAGACCTTGCTGAAATTTTTAATGATGGTATTTTTTATGTTTTGATATGCAAACAAGCCTTGTATTTCTTTGATGATATTGCTAGCTCTCTGCCTTCTGCTATCACCGACCTTTTGCAGGAGTTTGAGGATATTTTTCCAGCTGAGATTCCTCCCGGATTACCACCTTTGAGAGGAATAGAATATCAAATTGATTTGATTCCGGGAGCTACCTTGCCAAACCGTGCTGCTTATAGGACCAACCCCGAGGAGACAAAGGAAATTCAGCGACAAGTCCAAGACCTTTTGGACCGCGGTTATGTACGAGAAAGCCTTAGTCCTTGTGCTGTTCCTGTACTTTGATTCCTAAGAAAGATGGTAGTTGGCGCATGTGTATTGATTGTAGAGCCATTAACAATATTACTATTCGGTATCGTCATCCTATTCCTAGGCTAGATGACATGCTTGATGAGTTATGCGGTTCTATAATTTTCACTAAAATTGATTTGCGTAATGGTTACCACCAAATTAGAATGAAACTTGGAGATGAATGGAAAAGAGCTTTTAAAATTAAATTCAGATTGTATGAGTGGTTAGTAATGCCTTTTGGGTTAACTAATGCACGTAGTACTTTCATGCGCTTAATGAATGAGGTTTTGAGGGTTTTTATTGGGTGATTTGTGGTGGTTTACAATGATGATATCTTGATTTACAACAAGTCTTTAGATGAACATATGGATCATTTACGTGCTATTTTACTGCTTTAAGAAATGCACATTTATTTGGTAACCTTGAGAAGTGCACCTTTTGCACGGATCGAGTTTTTTTTCTTGGCTATGTCGTTACTCCACAGGATATAGAGGTGGATGACAAGAAAATTGACGCTATTGCTAGCTAGCCGCAGCCCCAAACCATCACACAGGTTCGAAGTTTTCTTGGTCTTGCAGGGTTCTATCGCCGCTTTGTCAAAGATTTCAGCACCATCGCTGCACCATTGCATGAGTTGACAAAGAAGGGTGTTGTGTTTCAATGGGGCAATGCACAAGAAGAGTCCTTTAGCTGTTTGAAGGACAAGCTTACACATGCACCGCTGCTGCAACTTCCAGATTTCGGTAAGACTTTTGAACTTGAGTGTGATGCTAGTGGTATTGGCATTGGTGGTGTTTTGATGCAAAATGGCAAACCTATTGCTTATTTTAGTGAAAAGATAACTGGCCGTGTTTTGAATTATTCTACATATGATAAAGAATTGTATGCAAACGTGGTGTCATTAATTATGGCCTAAGAAATTCGTTATTCATTCCGATCATGAATCGCTTAAGTATATTCGCTCTCAAAATAATTTGAACCGTAGACATGCTAAGTGGCTTGAGTTTATTGAGTCTTTTCCTTATATTATCATGCTTAAAAAAGGGAAGGATAATGTGATTGCTGATGCTTTGTCTAGACGATACACTATGTTGTCACACCTTTATTGTCGCATTTTTGGGCTTGAATCAATTAAAGAACAATATGCTCTTGATGCTGATTTTAAAGATGTTTTGCTGCATTGTAGAGAGGGTCGTACATGGAACAAGTTTGTGATAAATGATGGATATTTGTTTAGAGCTAACCGCCTTTGCATTCCGGATCATTCCGTTCGTCTTTTGTTGTTACAGGAAGCGCATGGAGGCGGATTGATGGGACATTTGGGTGCAAAGAAGACGACGGATGTGTTGGCCACACACTTCTTTTGGCCACAGCTTGAGAAGAGATGTTGAGCGTTTTGTGGCTCGCTGCACTACTTGTCAAAAAGCGAAGTCTCGCTTGAATCCGGATGGTTTGTATATGCCTCTTGACGTTCCTTCAATACCTTGGGCGGATATTTCTATGGATTTTATTTTAGGACTGCCTAGGACTAAGAGGGGGAGGGATAGTATTTTTGTTGTGGTGGATAGATTTTCTAAGATGGCTCACTTTATACCATGTCATAAGAGTGATGATGCTATTCATATTGCTAACCTATTTTGCAAAGAGATTGTTCGCTTGCATGGTATGCCTTCTACTATTGTTTCAGATCATGACCCCAAATTCTTGAGTCATTTTTGGCGCACCCTATGGAATAAGTTGGGAACAAAGTTGTTGTTCTCTACAACATGTCACCCGTAAACTAATGGCCAAACCGAGGTAGTGAACCGCACATTGGACACCATGTTGAGAGCTATTTTAAAGACAAATCTGAAGATGTGGGATGAATGTTTGCCTCGTGTGCATTTTGCATATAATCGTGCAACACATTCGACCACCAAGGTAAGTCCTTTTCAGGTAGTGTATGGTTTTAATCCCCGTGCTCCTATTGATATTTTGCCTTTGCCTACTAGTGAGAGAGTTCACTTTGATGCTAAGGAACGTGCTGAGTTTATTTTAAAAATGCATGAAACAATTAAGCACAACGTTGAAAAGATGACTCGAAAAGTATAGGATTGCTGGTAGTACGGGTAAAAGGGAAGTTAAATTAGAACCGGGTGATTTAGTATGGTTGCACTTGAGAAAGGATCCGTTTCCTGAGTTGAGAAAGTCTAAGTTAATGCCTAGAGCTACTGGTCCTTTCAAGATAACTGAGAAGATTAATGATAATGCATATAAACTTGAGTTGCCTCTCGAGTTCGGGGTTAGTTCCACTTTTAACATTGCAGATTTGAAGCCTTATTTGGGTGAGGAGCATGAGCTTGAGTCGAGGATGACTCCGATTCAAGAGGGGAGGATGATGAGGACATCACTCCTGTGGATACAAATGACACTTCTCCGCTGAACATTCACGGACCAATCACTAGAGCTCGCACCTAACAATTGAATTTAGAGGTGAGCTCGTTCCTAAGTCTTTCCTTTTATAATTTTGAGAATAGTTTGCTACCTAATGATTTTATTATGATTAGGAATCATGTAGAGGACCATAATATTTATGGAAGAGGGCTTGGAGGCGTGGAGGTCCAGCAAGAGGGTGCAAGGCATTATAGAGGCCCAAATCAAGTCGACTTCGAGTCTGTTTCGGAGTCCATGAACAGTCTGAATTAAAATAGACGCACAGATCGCATACGATGTCGGATTTGGATGTTCTACATATGAATGGAAAGATAATTTCATAACCTTTCCAGTGGATGTAGTATCATATCGAAATTTGTCCGGAGTCGCCGGGAATCATCGAATAGTGAGTCATCCAGAATCTGTTTTGGTGCTGCGCCACCGTTTTTGGCCTTTGGGCCGTGTATCTCGTTTGAGCCCATTAGGGGAGCGTCCAGGGGGTTCTTGCACGTCCCCAAGTCTTTATTAGCAGAAGCCGCCACCCATGTTAGGGTTGGGTTTTGCTTAGATTATTCTGCTTAGACAATTTCGCCGTTCATCGGTTTGTGAGACCCCAACTCGTGAGATTAATCATACACCTGCAAATTTGGTTGCGTTCTTTCTTGTTCTTGCTTGTGTTCTTGATTCGCAGGTAGGGATTAGCCTTCTTGGTGAGGTCAACCGTGCAACGCCGGTTGATAACCATAGAGGATGTGGTGCTGCGATTGCGGGGTTTGAACGTGTTGTTCGAGAGCCAAATCGACATGTGTCACATCTTCGCCAAATCAAGAGTTATTTGAACCTTTCGGAAGATCGGGACCATAATCCACATCAATACCAATATTGTACCTGAATTTAATCATAATGACATCCTATGTGATCCGGCACTTAGGAAGCAAACATATGAGCATCCTCCTTGATGTGTGCGGGGTGTCCCGATCTTCCGAAAGGTTCCGATAAACAGAGATTTGGCGGAGGCTTGACACAAATCGATCCGGCTTCCCAACAACACGTTTTGAACCCCGCAATCGCAACACCACATCTCCTTTGGGTATCAAGCTGTGCAAGCACGATTGACCTCGCCAAGAAGGCTAATCCTTGCCTGCGAATCGAAGAACACAAGCAAGAACAAGATAGAAGCAACCAAATTGCAAATATATGATTAAACTCACAAGTTGGGGTCTCACAAAGTGATAAAACAACAAAACTGTTCTTGACAGAATAATCTAAGCAAAATCCAAACCCTAAGGAAGGGGCGGCGGCTGCTTATTGTGACATCCCATGTCACTTTTAGGGACTAATGGACTAGTTAAGCTCTGAGCACCACCATTAGCGAAACCCTAATGCAAATCACCCCAATTAAACCAAGAAAGAAAATGAGAAAAACACTAAATAAAAGGAGCAAACCCTAGCCCTAAGAAAACTTCAATTTTCTCAACAGTAACACCCCCATATTTTTGCATCATCATGTTGTCCATGCAAAACCATGATTTTAGGGCATTTGTCCCAAATTTTTTAACAAAGTTTGAAAGGATTGAAAATTCAAATTCAAATTCAAAACAGCACAGATTCTCAATTTTTTATAAAAATCTACAAGCAGAATTTGAGCACCGCACCAAAAGAACAATTGTAGATCCAATCATTCTAAACATCCATGATTTTTGGTTTGATTTTATGAGAAGGACAAATGGTGTTTTTGATTTAAATTCAGAAGGGCATCTTTCTTCAAAGTGAAACTCGAGATTGGAGCTTGTTCCAGTGGGCAATAGTAATTTGCCGGTCGGTCCGGCGACCCCCTGCCGCCCACGCATGCGCAACCCAGTCCTATCCCGTCACCACGCCACCCTGGCCAGCCCCAACCACCCCAGTACCCGCCGGCCAACAGGAGTTGGCTAGAATTGAATGGGCAGCGCCCCTCCGGCCGACCACCACGGCCGCCCCTCCCTGTTCCCATTAGAAAATGGCACCGAGGCAAAGGTCTCATCTCCAAGTGCCTCAAAATGCACAATCACATCCCTCTAAAGCTTCTCCAAGCAGCAGCAGCACCTCCCTCTCCCTACCGGCGAGCACGAAGAAGAAAAGCTCATCGCCTCGCTTTGTTACGTTCGCCGGAGTTGTCGCCTCCACGGCGAGCCACCACTCCCGGCCTTCTCCCTCGACACCTGACCCCATGCAGCTCTTCTCCATCACGAGGTGAATCTCCCAGACCTTCTTCCCCAACTTTTCGTGCTCCATAGGCACCGCTAGCCGCCGCCGAAGTAGTCCCCGACCATCGCCGTCAATGTCGCCGCCTTCCGGCCATCGCCACCAGCCGGGGATCACCGGAGAGGACTCCCCATACCTCTAGCTATGTTTTCGTGATGGTCCCACCCTTTTTCCCCCACTACAGCAGCCTACGGCGAGGTCTCCGGTGAGCTCCGGCCGAATTCCGGCGAGTCCGTCCCGAGCTTCTTGGGGAAGACACGTAATGACAGTTTCAGTAAATTAGTTTGAACTTTGTTCCATTTAAAAAAAATCATATCTTCCGATTTAAAAGTCTAAAAATTGCAAACTAAAATTATTTGGAATCCTTAAGACCTGTACTTTCCGAAACGTAACATGAACTCCTGTAATTTAGTCTTTTTTGTATTTTTCTAGAAATGTTAAAGTGCAACCCTTGTAAACTCATTAAATCCATAACTTTTAAAATAAAAGTCCAATGGAGATTCCACTTCTTCAAAGAATGTAGTCTAGTAGCCTTGAGCATCCTGCACAGGAAAATCACAATTTCATTGCATATTGTTCAAATTATGGCATTAATTGCATTTTCTGTAATTACTTTCATATTAATTCTGTATAAATTATTTTGGCATGAAACTTAGTAATTATACTCTTCATAGTCCTGTACACTTGCACAAAATCCCATGTTTAATTTGGAGCATTCTAAATAATTATTTTTCTGTCCGTTTGTTTTAGTCAACAAATTGTCAATTTCAGTATTTTGGTTATTGAAATTATGCTCTTAAATTATATACATGCATGCTTATGTTAATGTTTACTATTCATAATGTTGCTTAGTCCATCATGATCCGATTAGGTAGAAAGTTCCAATAATGTTACCTTTGCGATAATTATTTTGGTGTGTCTTTAATCACACTAGGAGGATCATTATCACATGCGGTAATAAAGCTTGCCCTAACCCTAATTCCGTTGGTTCCAAATTTAAACTATGCTCATCAATTTAAATCTGACCCACAATGTTATGCCACCGCACTTACATCCTTCGGTTCACACATTGCATTGCCTATGTTACATGTACAAGTGTAGTTTAATTCAACTCAATTAACTAGAGGAGAAATTATGTTCATGCATGTCATTAGTCCTACGAATTTAATTTTACTAAATTTATGCACATGGCATTCATACAAAACAGTACCCATGCATTATCATTATCATTGACCTTGTATCCTTTTTACTTATGCATTGCATTTCATTCCATAGGTGACGACGTCGAATTAATTCCACCGGAAGAAGCCGTTGCCAATCTCAACGCTTGTGAAGCTAGTGCTAACTTCGATCACTCTCAAGGCAAGCCCCGGTGCATTCCTATTATTTTAAAATGCTTTCT
Source organism: Chloris gayana (assembly GCA_031894775.1). NCBI lineage: Eukaryota > Viridiplantae > Streptophyta > Magnoliopsida > Poales > Poaceae > Chloris > Chloris gayana. The sequence continues at coordinate 731,093 of JAUNZO010001928.1, forward strand.
TTTATCACTATAATAAGGATGATGAATGTGCATTTACGTTCTAGGAATTGATTGGAAATCCACGTGCACAATTTCCCTATATGTCCTACGTAGAATATGTGTCATTCCCTCGATAGAAAAGCTATGCTATGCTTATGGAGTCAATGATAGAATGGGACACTCACATGTTGCTTATGATTACACTTGAATATGATGAATTGGTAAAATTGAGAACACCCAATTGTGGCTCCGCGAACAAGTTTGAGTTGTGTACCACTTGCATACCTTTCTTATGGGGATTGGTAAACCTATGTAGCTTGTGAATTGTAAAGTGGGCCGAATATCCCACTGACCAAGAGGTGATATGTATGGCACGGTGGTTGCACGAGTTGAGGACCGTTGGAGAGTACACGGGTTAAGCATTGGGCACGTTGTTGAACGGGTCGCAAGGGGACGTGTACTCGGGGTCGGTGGCCCCGTGATTTGCTTTATGATGAACTCGCGAACAGTGGCCATACGTGTTCTTAAATGATGTGTATGTCGTGCATTTGGGTCTTTCCTACAGGATTAATAATTCGATAATTATCGCCATTTCCTCTCGGTTAATGAGTACCACTTGTTTCGAACAGTTTACAATGTGTAGTAAGAGGAAAAGAATGAGATGCTCGCTGTTTTATATTGATATCAATTTGTATTGCAACCTCTTGTATTGCTTAGTAGGCTCACTAAAGTTTCTTTTATGCAATCACCCTATTAATTTGGCTAATCATAAAAGTGCAAACCTAATTAGCTAGGCGCTATTTTTATGCAAATGCCAAGTGAAACCGGTCAAGCCCCATGCATCTAGGTGTGGGTCTTAGATGGCCAATTTGACGGGTAAGACTTGCGGAGTATGCTAGATACTCGGGCTTTGCCACTACATGTGTATTTTCGGGATTCCCGCAAGCCGGGTATTGTGATTGTTGTGGTAAGGTTGTGTGGGATGGAGAGAAGCCCAAAGAGTGGACAATCGAATGGGTTCCTAGCTCTCCGACCCATGATGAGTGAGCCGTGGCCTAGGCCGACATGGTTTACATAAGCTATCTATGTATCGTCGTGTTATGTAATCGCTTTCGTACTTTATTTCGAACAAAGATCATGGCTATATAACTTAAATTTTAACCTAATGTATCTTTTATTTGGAACTCTATGTTGTAATTCGAGACTTAATTATGTAAACATGCAAATCGTGTATGTTTGTTAATGTGATGCTATGTATGGTTGCTTCGTCAATCATCTTCCAAGGCGATCCGTACCACACTAATCTATCTTTCGGGATAGGGATGTGACACTTATGAGGTCCCTAGGGTTGTCCATCCTCCCTCGAATGCAGCCCTAAGTGGGCTCAACAAAATACATGGCCCAAAAGCCAAAAGACGGTGGTGTCGAGTCTTAAACTCGAGCACTAGTACTACCCGGTCCCTCACGAGCGTGGAATTCGATGGTGCAACACATGAAACACACAAGAACACACGATTTTAGACAGGTTCAAGCCTCTCGAAGGAGAGTAATACCCTACGTCCTGTTTGTTATGTATTCCCTTTTGCAGATTGCTAATTGCAAGTTATCGGATAGTTTTCGGGGGTCCCTGCTCCGCCTTCTAGATCCGGGGAGCTAGGGTTACATGCGAGTCCTAGTCGATTACATGGATTACATATTCGGAAGCTCTATTTCTAAGCTTTTCTTGTCAATTCGAGTCCTAACGGACTACAAATTGTTTCTTTACCCGTTGCTCAAGTCATCATACGTCGGTCTTGACGTCCGCCTTATTTCCATACCGGTATATGGAATCTTCTCTTATTCCATACTGGTCGGGGACCACTCCGTGTGCCCTTTCCACAAGTCTTATTTTCATTGATTTGTCATCGTATCTCTAATTATCCATTCCTTTATCATCTGTATACCCGTAAGGTAAGTATACAACAGGTGGTGCAACACCGAGACAATTTTTGGACGTCTTCTTATTCAAAGATTCCCAACGACTCGGGAGGAATTTTGATATGAGATCACAGCCAATGAAAATATTATCAAATTATCTTTCCATCCATATAAAGAACGTCCCAAACGGACTTCGTATGCGACCGAGGCGTCCATTTTGGTGCAGATTGTTTCTAGACTCCGAAACAGACTCGAAGTCGACTTTGTTTGGGCCTCCAACTTGAAATGGACGCCATTGCTTGCCCTCCACGCCTCCAACCTCCTCCTTAACCATATTATCATCATCTCCATGGTCCCTAACAATAATTAACTCATTAGGTAGTAATATATTCTCAAATATAAATAAATAGATCATTAGGAACATGCTCACACGTAAATTCAATTGTCGCGCTCTAGTTTTTATCCTTGAATTATGTATGTGTATTGGAGGAGTGTTGGTTATATCCGATGGTATGATGTCCTCATCATCCTCCCCTTCTTGATGAAAAGCCGTCCTCAGCCTCGTTGGTGCTTGAATGATTATTTCAAAGGATATCATTTCCTTATTGTTCTCCTCTCCTTGAAAGCGATCTGTCCTCGGTTTGACCATAGTTGTAGAAGATATCGTAGGTGGAAACCACCAATGCTCCCCTTCTTGGAAGATAACCTGTTTCTTGAAAACAAAACTAGAGCAACTGGATTTTACATGATTAGTGTTACTATAGCCCTCCGATTCATCACATTGTTGCCCTAACGAAGAAGATTTCTGTTTCGAACAAATATAAACTCGATGCACCATATATTGTCCTTGACAATTATAGTTTCCTATATAGTGATATGTATGTCTAGGCAACGAATGCAATTCAGCACATAAATTTCTTCTCCAAACTAATTAGATCACATAGAGTATCAAATTCAATGTAAACTAAAGTACTTAAAGAAGACAACAATTTCAACTCATCAATTTCAAAAGCAATCGGAAGCAAGGTTATATTATTAGCACAAGTATTCTCATTCATTAGTTGTTGCAAAGGTATACTCCGTGGGTGTAGCATTATGAGCATTACCTCTACTCTCAATTTCAGTAGAAGTAATAGGTTCAAGATTAAATGATGGTTTTGAACTTTCACATGGCCTTGTGATAACCGTATTTTCTTCCACTTTATCCTCATCCTTTTGTATATCCTGAAAGGTATTAACAAGAACAAGAGGCAAGAAACTTTGTTGCTCTTTTGTCAATTCAGATTTAGATGAAAGTGTTGCAACATTTGAAACCGCCCATTCTTTTCTAAAAGGTTCAATCTTTCTTCTCTCTAATCTTTCTAGATTAGCTTCTAAAACTTCAATACACTCAAAGGTTCAAAAATAATTTTTCTTCTATTGTATTTAAATGTATAGCTATTGGTGATTGTATTGTGCAAAACATTATTTGTATGAATCGAAGGTTTAGCAAGCAACAAATGACATGCTTGCATAGGCAGTATATCAAAATCTGCACAATCCTTATAAGTACCAAAATCTGCACAATCCATCGAATATAGTATGGATGTGGGTGCGGTTAAGTGGTCGAGGCCAAGCTTCTCGACCAACTCGGCACTTGTAATGTTGCGGCTAGTTTCACCATCAATTACCACACGGCAACGTCGATTCATCACAACAAAGAAAGCTTGGAATAAATTATTGACTTGATTTGATTCATCTTCTCGCTTTTGAGAACTCAACACTCGTTGTGCTAGAATACTCATATCATCACCTGTCATTGTTAGCAGCAAACAAGAAAATACAAGAAGTATATTTTCCTATCACTACTATGTATGAAAAGTGCAAACTCTCAATAAGCAAATGGAAGCATCCAACCAAGCTCTTACAAGGTTCTTACTGTCAACAAAGCAAAGGATACAAGAAGAGTGTGAGCCGACAAGTTGCGAGGGTTCAAAAACTGTGATTGTTCGGAAGGATATATGTGGAGTTTGGATAGGCAAAATATAGTAGCAAGGAATTCCAAATTTTCAATTCAGAATTGCATAACTGAATAATAGTCCCAAGTATGTTAATGTCATCGGTCTAAAAATTATCTCGCACCTATTTCAAGGAAGCAATAATGCAACTCAACACAAGGGAGTCAAGGGGATGCAAGCAATTCTAATTTTTATTTCTTCTTCCTTCTTTTAATTTGCTCTTTCTATCTTTTTTTTTTCAGCATGTCTTTGCCTTTTTCTTGTTTCTTTTTTTTTGGCACTCTTTGCTTCTTTCTCTTTTTTTTATTACAATAGAATGGTACAAAACTCTTTGCTTCTTTCTCTTTTTTTATTACAATAGAATGATATAAAACTCAACGAATGGATGCACTCACACAACTAAATCAACAACACTCATTGGTAAGGTTCCAACTAAAGCACCCTGCCTCTTGGCTAAATTAATAATGTTCTATTCTTTTCCTTTTTCTGGGTGCGGCTTTTTTATTCCTTTTTTTTCTCCCGACACAAGCCACAAAATATGACACAAGCCCAAAAAACAGGAATTTTCTTTAAAAAACAGGGACAAGCACAGCTAAGTTTTGTTTTATTTTTTGACTGACGCTAGACGATGGACTCAACAAATCACACCTCGAACTAGACAATAGAGTGAAACAAACTAAGACCAGGTGACACGGTGACAATCCGAAGGACTAGAATTCGAAACACAAACCAAACTGAAAATTGCGAGGCACAAAAGGGATACAGGGCAGCAGATACACGGCGAATAAATATTTTTGTAGGGCAATTTTCTGGAGTTTAGGATGAAACAAAATAACGAGCATAGGGGGAACTTGACGGTGCACTTGAAGCTCTCATTACGAATTGATGTGTACGGGGTGTCCCGATCTTCCAAAAGGTTCCGATAAACAGCGATTTGGCAGAGGCTTGACACAAATCGATCCGGCTTCCGAACAACACGTTCCGAACCCCGCAACCGCAACACCACGTCCCCTCGGTTATCAACCGTGCAAGCACGGTTGACCTCGCCAAGAAGGCTAATTCTTGCCTGCAAGTCGAAGAACGAAGTAAGAACAAGATAGAAGCAACCAAATTGCAAATATATGATTAAACTCACAAGTTGGGGTCTCACAAGCCGACAAAACGGCGAAACTGTTCTTGACAGAATAGGGATGTGACACTTATGAGGTCCCTAGGGTCGTCCATCCTCCCCTGGATGCAGCCCTAAGTGGACGGTTTCTAGACGTCTTCTTATTTCGACGATTCCTGACGACTTAGGGGAATTTGGATATGAGACCACCGCCAATGGAAAGGTTATCAAATTATCTTTCCATCCATATAAAGAACGTCCCAAACGGACTTCGTATGCGACCGGGTGCGTCCATTTTGGTGTAGGCTGTTTCTGGACTCCAAAACAGACTCGAAGTCGACTTTGTTTGGGCCTCCAACTTGACTTGGACGCCCTTGCTGGCCCTCCACGCCTCCAACCTCCTCCTTAACCATATTATCATCATCTCCATGATTCCTAACAATAAATAACTCATTAGGTAGTAATATATTCTCAAATATAAATAAATTGATCATTAGGAACATGCTCACCCGTAAATTCAATTGTCCCGCTCTAGTTTTTGTCCTTGAATTATGTATGTGTATTGGAGGAGTGTTGGTTATATCCGAGGGTGTGATGTCCTCATGACTCCTAAAATTCAAGAGCAAGTTAGGAGGGCATATATCCTGAAGGGTCGGACACATTCAACAAACCTGATTTTTCCTCGCATAGAATTTGGACCACGTGATTCAAGAGCCTTTTCAAAAACATGGCATGGAAAATATAATTGGTTAGAGTATAGTGAGTCCATAGATGTTGGATTGTGCTTTTAGTGCTTCCTTTTGTAAAGAGCCGGGATGACCAGAGCACTTTGGTTATGATGATTTTAGTATAACTGGGTGGAGAGATTGGAAGCATGCATATAAATCACTGCCTAAGCATGTTGGTGGTGTAGGTAGTGCTCATGACAAATGTGTTAAGAAGTGTGATGATTTTAAAAATCAGAGGCAGCACGTGGAAAATGTGTAAAGCTAGTCAAACTTCGGAAGAATTGCATCGAACTCGTTTGGCTTCTACTCTACGTTGTTCCGGGTATCTTATAAAGCGGGGTATGGCTTTTTGTGGGCATAATGAGTCCGTTGATTCTTTGAACAAAGGTAATCTCCTTGAGTTGATAGACTTTCTCAAAGATAACAATGAAGAAGTGAATGATGCCTATGAATGAGGTGGATTAAATTCCAAGATGACTTCACATAAGGTTCGAAGGATCTCACAAGGTGTTGTGTAGAAGAAATAATTGAAGCAATTACGAGAGAGATTGGTGATAGACAATTCTCTATTTTCATTGATGAATCACGTGATATATTAGTAAAAGAGCAAATGACAATAATTAGAAGGTCAATCCATTGTGCCCTTGGTCATTATTAATTACTCAATTGACATTTTATTTAATTCTATTTTGTTATACCATTTTAGGTATGTGAACTTTCAAGGGAGCGTTGTCGAAAGATTTCTTGCTCTTGTACATGTCACTGAAGCTACATCGGATGCATTGAAGAAAGCATTATTTGGTGTTCGGACAGGCACAACTTATTTGTTTCTAGGATAAGAGGGCAAGGATATGATGGAGCTTCGAATATGAGAGGGGAAAGCAATGGGCTACAAAAAAGATTCTACATGAAAACCCGTATGCATTCTATGTCCATTGCTTCGCCCATTAGTTGCAACTAGTTGTTGTTTCTATCGCAAATTGTTGCTCATCTGTTCATGATTTCTTTGAGTTTGTCACATTGGTTGTCACAGCGACAAGTGTATCTTGCAAGAGGAGGGATGCACCGACAAGTGTATCCAGTTGAGGTACTATGGAAGTTTCTTTCAATCCAAACGTTCCATGCCAAGGACTGGAACGTGGCCCAGTCATTTCTTTGAATAGTTTGTTTTCTTTTGCTGACTTGTCGTGGATACTCATTGCATTGCTAACTTTTTCAAATATGCATGGGCCTGTCATGGTCATGGATAACAAGATAAGTAACTGTGTGTGTGTGGTTGGACGTTCACGGGGTGGGGGATTGAAAGCATGAATCGACAAAGAAAGTAGTTCACACCCATAAATATGTTTTCTGTTACATGAAGGAGAATGCATCAGCATAAATAGCTGGTAGTTTATATGGATGTAATGTGTCGATTGAATCGGTATTGATAGATATTTGATTCGATAAAGAAAGCAGTTCAAATATATTTTTTGTTACATGAAGAATGCGCTAAAATACATTAACATATATAGCTAGTAGTAAATATGGATGAAATGTGTCGATTAAATCGGGATTGACACAGTACATCCATAAGTAGAGAGTAATATTTGTAACATGAAGCATCTATGAATTAATTTTTATTACATGAATGATGCCCTAAAATACATCAGCATAAATAGATAGTTGTTTATATGGAAGTAAAGTGTTGATTGATAAATATATGATTCAATAAGAGTGTTTTGCTCGAACGAAGGTCAATCAAGAGACATATATATAATTTATACTAGTTCCTTCATGACTTTCAAAAAATAATAGCCATGCCATTCGCACAAGACTTGACTCACGATAGGTGTCACACGGCAGGGGACACAAGGCGTGCCGCCATCTAGATCCCCCTCCCGGCCTCCCGTGAAGAAGAGTGTTTACATTTATACGAAGGTGTTACCTCTTTTACAAATTATGATTGGAACCGAACTATAGGATCAATTGAAATAAATGATCTTGTTCCTTCAATATATCCAATATGGCGTCCCTCGTTGGTAGTCTGAAGTCGGTACATCCAGAAATTTAGTTGCTTAATTTTCATAGCATCGTCATAATGTATTTGAAGTTATGAACACTAGAAACACGGAATGCCACTAGTAGCAGTCCATGTGGTAGCAGCTTTTGAGCGGTGAAAGTGGGCAGCTGGTGACTCGCTACGTTCTCTCTTGACCGTTCATCTGTAACGACACCAGCGGCACGTCTTTGTTTTCTTCTTGCCATTTCGTTTTGCTCCATTCCATTTCCTGCTCATCCTATCACAACGGCGCCCAAAGGTTTTCATCGCTGCTACTGAGCTTTTTGTTTCTATCGCCAGTGCGCACGCATGCAGATTCTTTTGTGAGGAAAGAAATTGTGTAGGCAGAATCCTCCTCTGTTCTTGGGGGGGAGGGGGGGGCGGTGTGACAAATTCTCTGGCCAGTGCCATTCTGATTTCGATCCGAACATGGTGTTTTGCAGGCGGGAGATAGATATCGTAAAGTCTATACAGAGTAGATAAGGAGACAAGAATGGTGAAGATCTGCTGCATCGGCGCGGGTTACGTGGGCGGTCCGACGATGGCGGTGATCGCGCTCAAGTGCCCGGAGATGGAGGTGGTGGTGGTGGACATCTCGGAGGTGCGCATCTCCGGGTGGAACAGCGAGCGGCTGCCCATCTACGAGCCCGGGCTGGAGGAGGTGGTGAAGCAGTGCCGCGGGCACAACCTCTTCTTCAGCACGGAGGTGCACCGGCACGTGGGCGAGGCGGACATGGTGTTCGTGTCCGTGAACACCCCAACCAAGACGTGCGGGCTCGGCGCCGGCATGGCCGCCGACCTGACCTACTGGGAGAGCGCGGCGCGCATGATCGCCGATGTGTCGAGGTCGGACAAGATCGTGGTGGAGAAGTCGACGGTGCCGGTGAAAACGGCGGAGGCCATCGAGAAGATCCTGACGCACAACAGCCGTGGCGTCAAGTACCAGATCTTGTCGAATCCGGAATTCCTCGCGGAAGGCACCGCGATCCGGGACCTCTTCTCCCCGGACCGGGTGCTCATCGGCGGGCGCGAGACGCCGGAGGGCCGGGAAGCAGTGAACGCGCTCAAGGCCGTGTACGCGCACTGGGTCCCCGAGGACCGCATCATCGCCACCAACCTGTGGTCGGCGGAGCTGTCCAAGCTCGCGGCGAACGCGTTCCTGGCGCAGCGCATCTCGTCCGTGAACGCCATCTCGGCGCTGTGCGAGGCCACGGGCGCCGATGTCACGGAGGTGGCCCACTCGGTTGGCAGGGACGCGCGGATCGGGCCCCGGTTCCTCTCCGCCAGCGTCGGCTTCGGGGGCTCCTGCTTCCAAAAGGACATCCTCAACTTGGTCTACATCTGCGAGTGCTACGGGTTGCCCGAGGCGGCCGGGTACTGGCGCGAGGTCATCCGGGTCAACGACTACCAGAAGAGCCGCTTCGTCAACCGGGTCGTCTCCTCCATGTTTAACACGGTGGCCGGCAAGAAGATCGCCGTCCTCGGGTTCGCCTTCAAGAAGGACACCGGGGACACCAGGGAGACGCCGGCGATCGACGTGTGCAGGGGGCTGCTCGGGGACAAGGCCGTGGTGAGCATCTACGACCCGCAGGTCACGGAGGAGCAGGTGATGCGGGACCTGGCCATGAAGCAGTTCGACTGGGACCACCCGCGCCACCTGCAGCCGCTCAGCCTCAGCCCGTCCGACCTGGCGAACCAGGTCGCCGTCGTGAACGACGCGTACGACGCCGCGCGGGAGGCGCACGCCGTGTGCATCCTCACTGAGTGGGACGAGTTCAGGACGCTGGATTACCTCCGCATGTTCGACGCCATGCACAAGCCGGCATTCGTCTTCGACGGCCGCAACGTTGTTGACCCGGCCAAGCTCAGGGAGATCGGATTTGTCGTCTACGCCATTGGCATGCCGCTCGACAACTGGCTCAAGGACATACCGGCGGTCGCCTAATTCATATCCTTCAGATCATTCTACAACCATGCTGCATTTCTTCTGTTTATTTTTGTCGTGTTTTAAGTTCGGTCGCTCGCAGTGCTTTATTTTTCACATTTCTTTTGTGTTCTTATTATAAACTACTAGCAGTTTGCCCGTACATTGCTACGGGCTTTAATCTGGCCTAACAACTTCTTTTTCTAATCGGAAGTTCAGAAGGTGTAATTCTCACCTTACCAGCTAGACAACATAGATTTGTTTAATACTAAGCGTAGATGCCAAACTTTATTTAAAAAAAACTCTAAAGAATACTTTGAATTCTTTTATTTAAAGCTCCATTGTGATAGCATGTAGAGCTAGACATTCCTCACGTGCCAATAATGCCAAGGCATGAATGGAGAACAAAATGACATTTATTAGGAGTATATGAACTCAGATAGAGTAGCAATCACATCTGTTTCTTGGTAAGAAAAAACCCAACAGACTTTACAGCTACTAAGAACAATAATGACCGAATACTAATACTAAGACGGGGTTCAGGTATGAACGGAGAACAAAACTACATATATCAAGAGTATATGAATTCAGATAATCACACTTGTTTCTTGGTAAGAAAAAATTAAAATTACTTTGGAACACATGCTGGCGGCCACCATCACCTTGTTGGAACTAAGAACTAGAACACAAGCTGAAAGCTTAGAGTTGTGAATGATTGCAGTGCTTGATGGCTGCTGCATTGGTCCCTTTATATAGGCAAAGATATGAGTTGTAACAACCAACAAAAACAAAGGATAGTAAGAAACAAAGTGGCTAGTGTAACAACCAACCAAAAGCAAAGGATACTAAGAAACTAAATGGACCATATGCCAAAGGATACTAAGAAACAAAATGGACCAACAACCAAAGGATAGTAAGAAACAAAATGGTTGTGGTCAGCCCTATTGTTTGTAACCCTCACACAAGCTTATCTATCAATCTCCCCCTAAGCCTTGTGTGTTGTCTCCGACTTGTGGTGAACCGGACCGATGCGAGTTCTCGGTTCAAGAAATTTCACTCGCCCGAGGGACTTGGTGAGGATGTCAGCAAGCTGGTCCACGGTATTGATGTAGCTGGCCTTAACGCTCCCCTCTTCCAAGCAGCTCCCGATGAAGTGGTACTTGATGCGGATATGCTTGCTTCTCTCGTGGAAGACAGGGTTCTTGGCCGGTGCGAGGGCAGATTTGCTATCTACCCTAAGCTCGATCGCTTCGGGCCTCTTGCCGAGTAATTCGTCCAATAGCCGAGCTAGCCGCAGTGCTTGTGTGGCGGCCGAGGTGGCGGCGATGTACTCGCTTCACAGCTTGAGAGCGCCACCACTCGTTGCTTGAGTGATTGCCAGCTGATAGGGCAATTTTCGAGGAAGAACAAGTGTGCCGCTCGTGCCCTTGCTCGTGTCGATGTCACCGGCGAGGTCACCGTCGCGAGTATCCGATGAAGTGTGCAGCACCGGGGTTCTTCGAGTACCGTAGACCGTAGTCGTAAGTGCCCGCGATGTAGCGCAGGATACGCTTGACAGCTTGCTCGGTGCTCGGATGTTGGCCGTTCCATGAACCGGCTCACGTACCCGACGGTGAACGCCAAGTCCGACCGGGTGTGAACCAAGAAGCGCAAGCTGCCGACGATGTGTCGATATCGTGTCGGGTCCACCTCCTCTGCCTCACTGTAACGACTCGGCTTGAGCCGCTCCTCCATTGGAGTGTGGGTCGGATTGCATCCGGACAAGCCGCCTAACTCGACAATGTGCTTGGCGTAGCGAGCTTGGCGAAGCGAGATGCCGGCGTTGTCCTGCCAAACCTCGATGCCAAGGTAGAAGGTAAGAAGGCCGAGGTCACTCATCCGGAAGGTGGCCCTCATTTGCGCCTTGAATGCCTTCACTTCTTCTTCCTTGGTGCCGGTGATGACGAGGTCATCGACGTAGACGCCCACCGGCCAGAACGGAGTAGCCGTGGCCACGTCGGTATACCGCCGCCTCATGTGTGCTCTGCTGGAAGCCCATCTCCTTGAGGGTGCTGTCTAGCTTAGCGTTCCACGCGCGCCGGGCTTGTCGCAGACCGTAGAGTGCCTTGTGCAGCCGTAGAACCTTGTTCTCTTGGCCGGCAATGACAAATCCGGGTGGTCGTCGCACGTACACCTCCTCCTTCAGGTCGCCGTTGAGGAACGCCGACTTGACGTCCATATGGTGGACGCGCCACCCCTCCCGGGCAGCAAGGGCGAGGAGGATGCGGATGGACTCGATGCGGGCCACGGGCGCGAACGCGTCATCGTAGTCGATCCCTTCTTGCTGGACGAAACCGCGTGCGACAAGCCGTGCCTTGTGCTTGACCACCTCCCCGCCTCATTCTTCTTGAGCTTGAACACCCATTTCGAGTGATTGGGCGATGGCCAGCCGGCAGGTCGACAAGTTCCCACGTGCGGTTCTCGCTCGATGGAGTCCATCTCCTGTTGCATTGCCGCGCGCGACGTCGCATCACCTTTAGCTTTCGCGAACGAGCAAGGCTCGCCGGTGTGCGTCGGGTGTAGCTCGGCGTCGATGTTCCGCTGCACGAACCCGGGTGCCGGCTGCTCGTCGAGGATGTCGCTCATGGTGCGGTAGCGCAGAGGAGTGTCATTGTGCGCAACGTCGATGCGGTCCTCATCATTCTCCAATGGCGTCGCTAGGACGGGAGCGCGCATGCCACCAGTGCACTGGATCAGCTGCCGGTGTGGCCGGTGGCATGGTAGAGCGCGATGTTGAGCCCGAGCGGTGCCCTGGCTCATGGTCGGTGTCGACGACGCATGCGAGCTTGGCGACGTTGAGTGTCCGCCGGCTCCCCGGCTCCGCAAGCTGCAAGTACTCGACGGTGAAGTCGCTTGTTGTCGCTGCCGAGCCGCGGCTGGTGTCCTTGGTCCGGTCCCGGCCGCGCCCTTCATCGAACACGACGTCGCGCGATGTGCGCACGCGTCGGGTCACCGGGTCGAGGATGCGGTAGGCCTTGCCACCCTCGGCGTAGCCGATGAAGACGCCGGCGTGCTCCGGTCCTCCGGCCTTGCCGACGCGGTTGAGCTCCTTCACGTACGCCGAGCAGCCGAACGTTCGCGAGTGTCCGACCGCCGGCGTACGCCCATGCCGGGCCTCGTATGGGGTTTTTCCCTCTAGGCCCTTGGTCGGTGACCGGTTCAACAAATGTACCGCGGTCATCACGGCCTCACCCCGAACTCTGCCGGCATGCCGCTTTGCTTGAGCAGGGCACGGGCGGTGGCGACCACGGTTTGGTTGGGGCGCTCGACGACGCCGTTCGTCGCTGCGGCGAGTACGGCGCGGAGTAGTGCCGCTGGATCCCTTCTTCAATGCAATAAGCAACAAACTCGGTCACGGTGAACTCACCGCCATTGTCGGTGCGCAACACTCGGAGCTTTTGGCCGCACTCCTTCTCTCGTTGTTGCTTGTACATGCTTGATAGCGTCCACGGCAGCCGCCTTCGTCGGGAGAAGGACGACCCACATGTATCGTGAGGCGTCATCCACAAGCAGCGAGGAAGAAGCGTCGTCCTCCGGGTGTTGCCGGCGTGATGGGGCCGCAGAGATCACCGTGAACGAGCTCTAATGGCTTTTTCGCGCGGTATTTGGCCTCACGGGGAAAAGGACGCCGCTTGAGCTTGGTCATCACGCAGGTGTCGCAGAGCTGCTCAACGTGGTCGATCCGCGGCATCCCTCGTACCATTTCCTCACGCCCGAGCTTGCCTAGTGCGTCGAAGTGGAGGTGGCCGTACCGATCATGCCGGCGCCGAGGCATCATCATCGCGTCGAGCAGCGAGGCGGACCGGTCGGGTGACCCTCATGCGCACGATGTAGAGCATGCCGCTGCCCGGTTGACCTTGACGAGGAGACGGCTCCGCGAGTCCCATATCCGGAGCACCCCTTGGTCGATCACCACCTTCGCGCCACCTCCGTCGAGCCGGCCGAGGCCGATGATGGAGTTCCGCAGGGCCGGGATGTAGTAGACTCCATGGAGCAGCTTGTGCTCACCGGTTTTGGCCTCGAACGGAACGGAGCCCACGCCGCAGATCTCGACCGCGGACTCATCGCCGAACTTGACGGAGCCTTGAATGTTGCGGTCTAGGTCGGAGAAGTGCTCAATGCGGCCGGTCATGTGGTGGGTGGTGCCGCCGTCGAGGTACCATCCTTCAAGCTTGTCACCACCGGAGTCGGTGCCGAGGTAGACGCGTGCATGCGGCTCGTCGAGGTGGAGCAGCGCGGAGCCGGATGGAGCGGGTGGCGGCGTGGAGCCGGAGGCAGGGGAGGCTAGGGTTGCATCAAAACCCTCTCGCGTGGGCTGAAACTCCGGGCTCACGTGGGCCGAAACGATGATTGTTCATGATCATCATCCGCTTGGGCCGGATGAGCGGCACCGCGCTTGGGCTGCCTGCGAGTCCTTGGCCCGGTGCCCGCGGCGGCCGCAATTGAGGCACCGGTCATCACGGGTCGCCTTGCGTTCTCCGCCACGACCAGTACCACAGCCGCCATCACCACCTCCAGCCTGCCTAGCGGAACCACCACCGCCGGACTTGTCCTTCCTGCGGGCGGTCGGCGTTGGTCCTTGACCGGAGTTCCGCCCGCCGGCTTTCCTTCCGGTGTGCGAGCCACCGCTCCTCGGTGTAGAGCAGCTTGCCACCTATGGAGACGGGCTCGACCGAGGGCGCCTCGTCCCGACCGTCGACGGTCTTGAGCCGACCCGCCGCATCCTCAATCGACGGGGTCGAGAGAGCCAAGAGGGTCTCTATCGACGGAGCGATTTGTGTGTACTTGGCGGGGACGACGCGGAGAAGCTTTTCGACCGCCTTCGCTCGTTGATGTCGCCATCGCCGTGCCTTGCTAGCTGCTGCACCGGGCCGTTGAGGCGGAGCGCGAAGTCGTCGATGTCCTCCCGGGCTTGAAGCCGAGGCGGTCCCACTCCCGACGTAGCCTTTGCGGAGTGGCCCTCCGCGCGTAGTCGACGCCGATGCGCGACGCGGCGATGGAGTCCCGGGCATCCTTGGCGGAGGGCTTGTCCGCGAGAGAGGAGACCATCTCCGGTGGGACGAGAGGCCGGGAGTGCGTCGAGCGCCGGCCGATCCTCGTGGAACTCAACATCCCCGTAGGCGACGGCGTCCCACGGCCGACGTGCCTGCAATTTCACCTTCATCAATAAGCTCCGAGTCATTGTAGTTCGTTTTGGTGAGCATGGGCCACGGTGTGCTCCCGCCGGACTCCTTGATGACGCGCTGGACGACCGGTGAGTCGTCGCGACGAACACGTCGGCCGCGGCGGCGGACAGGGGACGGAGACGCCCGGCGGTTCTCGTGAAGGTCTCGCGGCGCGTCCAGCACCTCCTCCTCATCCTCCTCTCGGCGCAGGGCAGCAGCGGCAGCGGCGGCAGCCTCGGCTGCAGCAACCGCGGCACGCGCAGCTTCAGCCGCGTGCTTGTGCCGTTCGCTCGGCCGCAGCGATGCGTGCCTCACGAGCCTCGGCGTCGGCGGTACTAGCAGCAGCGACGGCAGCTCTCCGGCGAGTGGACGAGGTAGACATCCTCACCAAAACTCACACCTTGCTCTGATACCAATTGTTGGAACTAAGAACTAGAACACAAGCTGAAAGCTTAGAGTTGTGAATGATTGCAGTGCTTGATGGCTGCTGCATTGGTCCCGTTATATAGGAAAAGATATGAGTTGTAACAACCAACAAAAAGAAAGGATAGTAAGAAAGAAAGTGGCTAGTGTAACAACCAACCAAAAGCAAAGGATACTAAGAAACTAAATGGACCATATGCCAAAGGATACTAAGAAACAAAATGGACCAACAACCAAAGGATAGTAAGAAACAAAATGGTTGTGGTCAGCCCTATTGTTTGTAACCCTCACACAAGCTTATCTATCACACCTTGTCCTATGATTGGTACCGTTGTCCTCACAATATGTCCATTGCGCTCAAACCCACCAAGCTGGAACACAGTCAAAATTGCTACTTAGAAACCATGTATCATCCATGCATCCAAATTAGCTCACTCAAGAATGAAAAAAAAATCATTAAACTACCACAAATAGCAGTCTCAAACTGAAGTGGGAAACAATTCATAAGGCTTTTACCTCCCTGCTCTCCATCATTCCAAGTCAACAGTGTGACATTTAATAACAGAATGAAAAGCTGAAATTTAGATTGGACAATTATCCGATAAGAAAATTTGAATTAAAGCGTGCATGTCCAAATAAGAGTACTGAAACAAATGTACTGCTAATGAGCAGCAAAATATCAACTTAATTTGGCAAGTGCAGTAAATGGTACAAAATGCAGGAATGATGCACTTTCCAACGATTAAGAATATACTAACAATAGTCTACATATTATAGATTACGATCAAGAATATACTAACAATAGTCTACATATTATAGATTCACCAGATGTATATTGTATGGTAACCGCAGCATGTCTGATGATTTACTACCCACTGTTAAGATAATCTGTTTATGCATAACCACCGATCAGCATTCATGGCCAACAATGAACTGTCATTATACCTCAATGGCTACTTACAAAATAAGTGGGGAAACCGGGAAAGTAAGTAATTTACAGCTACCTTTTCCAGTCCTTCCCATGTAGGCAGTAGGCTTCCTGAGTGCCCGTGCATGCCGTTGTTGTTCAGACTTCCCTTGCAATCAGGGTCGACATACTTTGCTCACTCCATTTTATCCTTTCAGTGATCAATCTGCACAAGATTGCAGAGTAAAGTAAGGTTCCTTTGATAATATACAATGATTAGTAAAATAACACAAACACATATATTACGTTATCAGCACTGAACCCACAGCCCAATGGCTACAGATCTACACATAATATGCTAGGAAAAGGGTCCTGATTCTGATGATTGCCGGCACTTAATCTTGTAATTGAAATGCTTGGTTCAACCAAATCGAAATAAATATTCATTGTAGTCCTATTTGTTAATTCTCCTGAGACACATAAAAGTTCCTGTTCATCAAAAGCACGTATATAACCTAATCATCAAACGCACAACACTTAACCTAAACAAATGAAAATAGTCAAGGGGGAAATGAAGAAATTAACTATTAAATGATACAGACACAGTGCCTAGTACAATAAACATGGTGAAAAAATATAATAATCAGACAAAAAAACATTATTCAGTTTAATACATATATATTTCATTCAGAATATCATGGCCATGTGACATAAAAAAATCATTACTACCACCATTGTCTCTGGTGTTGGAGCCAAAAGAGGGTAAAGCCAGCAGGGATACACTTGTATACACTAATAAAATTGATTATCATACAATATCAACATATAATATGATACCAGGTTTGTTCATACAAACAATAGGCATTACAAGTACTAACAAATATCACTATTTCAATTTCTTCTCATACACACGATGCAGTCAAGAACAAAAGCCAGAGTAATATTCCAAAATTCACAAGTCCAAGTGTGCACTCGTAAGACTTTTGTTATAACCCACTATACTGAGTCCTTTGCAAGAGATATACTAACCCTTAGAATTGGAAGTTAGAGCTACCAGTTTGCTAACAGATACAATGATTAATAAAACAACATCTGTTACAAACAGACATACTCATACAAAATTATAGAGCACCTAGTACTTACAGATTCAACCTGCTCTCCAACCATACTAGGGACTCAGCTGGCACTCTCGTCAATCTAAAAAGAGTAGGAAATATAATTGGGGCTCATAATGATTGTATTCCATTGACCAACGATGGTTACAATATATAGACTCCACCTAGGGTACCTGCGCGAGGGCGCACCACCGGGGTGTCGGCCCTAGGACACGGCGGTAAACATAGTGGGCCCCATGGGCCTAATAAGGCCTAACCTAATACACAATAATTCTAACACGCCCCCACCCCCCCCTCGCAGTCACAATGTCTCTAGCCACATGGTGAGACATTGATACTCGGAGCGAAACTCAACAAAAGCGATGTCGGCAGCCCCTTGGTGAAGATGTCGAGCATATTGGGAGGTTGTCGGAACATGAAGCACCCGAACTTGTCCTAAGGCCACCCGCTCACGAACAAAGTGGAGATCAATCTCCACATGCTTGGTTCGTTGATGCTCGGACTGGATTTGAGGACAAATACACAAGCACTCACATTGTCACAATAAACAAGAGTGGCCTTCGATAATGGACGGTGAAGCTCATGTAGAAGTTGGCGTAACCATGAGACCTCAAGCAACGAGCATTAGCTACAGCCCGATATCCAGCTTTTGCACTAGAGCGAGAAAAAGTATTCTGCCGCTTAGAGGACGAAGATACAAGGTTACCACCGAGGAACACCGCATAGCAGATGTGGAGCGATGTGTGTCGGGGCAACCGGCCCAGTCGAGCATCGGAATAAACGACTAAATTGGATGGAGAAGATGAGTGAAGCTGCAAACCGAAATCAACAGTACCACAAATGTATCGAAGGATCCTCTTCATTGCAGCTAGGTGAGCCTCTCGTGGGTCATGCATGTGGAGACATACCTGTTGAACAGCGTAAGTGATGTCGGGTCGGGTGAATGTGAGGTATCGAAGTGCACCCGCTAGGCTGCGGTATTGTGTGGCTTCAGCTACAGTGGGGACCGGCAGTAGCAGTAAGTTTTGGATTGGTGTCGACAGGGGTGCTGCAAGGCTTGCACTCGGACATGGATGTCCGCTCAAGAATATCCAATGCATATTGTTTATGGCTTAAGAACAGCCCGGAATTTTTGTCCTGAACACCGATACCCAAAAATGATGTAGAGAGCCTAGGTCCTTCATAGCAAATTCATCGTGGAGTGCTGCAATAATTCTCCAGCAGAAGTTTAGTGGACGACGCGGTCGAACAATATCATCAACGTAGAGGATTAGGTAGGCTTGCTCGATGCCATGGATGAATACAAAGAGAGAGGTGTCCGACCGAGCCTCCGTGAATCCCATGGTGAGAATGAAGGAGGCGAAGCGACCGTACCATGCACGAGGGGCCCGCTTGAGGCCGTATAAGGACTTGTTGAGACGACAAACGTAGTCCGGATGGGCGGAGTCAACAAATCCAAGCAGCTGACCGCAATAAATTGTCTCGGTGAGGGTGCCATGGAGAAAGGCATTTTTGACGTCCAACCGATGAACCGGCCACCGGCAGGAGATGGCAATGGAGAGCACCGTACGCACGATGGATCGGCTTGACCACCGGATCGAAGGTCTCATCATAGTCGACACCGGGTCGTTGAGTGAAGCCGCGAAGAACCCGGCGGGCCTTGTATCGATCAAGGCGCCCTTCTGCGTCAAACTTGTAGCGAAATATCCATTTGCCCGTGACGACATTAGCACCTGAAGGACGAGGCACTAAGTCCCAAGTGCGGTTGGCTTGCAGAGCAGAGTGTTCCTCTTCCATGGCAGCACGCCACGGGGGATCGGTGAGGGCAGCTTGGAAGGATTTCGGTACAGGTGAGATAACCGTAACAGCCCGAGGAATTCAAATTTAAACAAGTATCAAATTTTTTTGATGAAATTGAAAATTGGGTAAATAATTTGCAGCTAATCTCGACTCTCGTGTTATTGCCGGAAGGCGTGTTCGAATGCAAACCTCCGCACATAAGATATGGATCTAGAAATATGTGGAGAGAACACTTTTGATTCAAATTGCGTGTTTGGATTTTAGTTTGAGCACAAGTCAATTTATATAAATGTCAAAGCTTTTCAAGTCAGCGTTAGGTAGAGAAATTAACTCTGAATCTGACAGCAAATGGTGTACACACTGTTATCTGGAGAAGCTAGAGCCTCACTTCGTTATCTTCTGTTTTGCTCGTGCAAATTGCACCCCACCAAACAAAATGGAATTTGTTTGAGAGGTCTGACAAATCTACAGCTAGATTCAGTCTGTCTTATCGAGCAAGACGCCTTCTGTTTGAGTCAATGGAAATCAGTTTTTGTTGCAAAATAGTTTGCATCAGGCAAACATGGACCAATTCTCTCTCGTGTGCAGCCTTCTATTTCCTTTCTCAAACAATGGTCAACGCAGCAACGGCTCAAGAGAGCAAGCTTCAGCCCATCCCTTTGCATGCTACTGCTCACGTACCATGCACATTAGTCCGCATAAAGCATGCCAAAGATCACCTGCCATTTTATTTATCCAGCACGAATTCCTTGGTGTAAAGAAGCATGGGTCATTTTCATTTGATTTCCTTCGTCCAGCACCTTGCTTTTCCCTTGTGGGCCAACGTAAGCAACCGCAATAGCAGTGCGGCCTATCAAGCCAGCGTTAGCCCAACCGGCCCAGCTAGGCTAGCAACGCCCTGTAGCTTTCTTCTTCCTTCCGCCCGTACAGGTGACGTTGCCATGTGCACCGGGGTCACCAAGCCCGACCACGCACGCACCAAGCCAGCTTGGACCGCAGCGCCGCACCACGCCCGAGTGCGTCGCGACCTGCTTGGCAAATCTTTCGGAATCGCTACGTGGCTGCATCCCGTCAAGTCCCATCCGGCAAGAAAGAAACTTGCGCCTCTGATTCATTCCGCCGCTGCAGCTCGGTTCGGCATAATCCCAATGGACGAAGCTGCCCCTTCTCGTGAACCCTAGGCGCCCTCATATAAAAGCAGAGCGCCGCCGCCCCCTCCTGTTCCCCTTCCTCTTGCGTCGCGCGCCGCCGCATCTCATCTCATCTCGTTCGCGCGTCAGGCCGAGCCGCTCCGTCAATCTCGCTGCCGGTGCCGCGCCTGAGGGCCGTCACTACCAAGTGGATCTACTACCTAAGTTTCCCCGCTTGAAGCTGGGCGCTGTGGTGTTTATTTCGTGGAGCACCGGCAAGGAGCGAGGAGAATCGTGAAGTCCGTCGTCCACCGCCCTCACCTGTTTGTCGCTGGTTTCCCAAGTTTCGGTGAGGCTCTCGTCGATCCCTCCCCTGTTCTCTGGTTTTCATGGTACTCCTTGCCTCTTGGTTTGATCTGGACTACACCGCCTTCGCAGAGCGTCGGAAACGCCATCGACGCCAGATGCTTGGTCACCGCAAGGTGCGCAGTGGAAACCCATGAACTGAGGCGAAGCAGGAGCAAAGTCGCCATTGTTCATCCGTTTCGGGTGAGCTTGACCCAGATCTTTTTCCCGTTCTTTAACCTGTATCGCCTCCGGCCTCACTTTGCCAAGTTGGGACTCGAAACTCACACAGGAACCTCGGGAACGCAGCCCATGCCACTCTGGTAACAACTTGTTCAAGAATCAACAGCAATCAAGGACTTCTCGATGATCTACTTCGTGCTGTGTAGCCTCTCGGTGAGCTTCCCTGATCGTCAAGCCGTGTTCTTTGTTCCCTGCTGCGTACTCTTTCTTTCCCCTTTGATTGGGACGTTGTTACTCTCTTGCAGACCGAGAATCGAGGAAGCCATCATCCGTCCTGGTGACCGCGGAGCTGGTGCAAGCGCCTCGTGAACTGAAGCCAAATCAGGGCCAAGTTTTTGTCGCTCTTCCGCTTCTGGTGAGCTTCACTCCAATGAATCACCCGTTCGTTGTCTTTCATCGCTTGCTGCCTGTGTTGGTCAAGTTTGAGCAGTAGATCTCGTGCAGAACACTGGGAACACTATGGATGTCATCAGTGGAGTCTCCGGGTTGCAAGCTGAAGATGCATGAGCCGGTCCATCACTTCTTGACTTCTGAAGGCAGTTTCTAGTGTGCCCGTGAGCATCGCAAGCAGGCAGTTCATCTTCCTCGACCAAGTCGTGACCTTTGCCTTGCTTTGCCGCGTGGTGAGCGACTCTCCCGATGCCCGTGTCTCTCTTCCTAGAACTTGTAGCCTTAGACCCACCAGCTGCTCGACAAATTGCCGTGCTGTGTGACTGCCTTGTGTGCACGATTGCTACCCATGGTTCTTTTTGCAGGTTTCATCGATGCTATAACCAATCATAGCACATCATGGTTTACGTTGTTGGATTACCAAGTTGTTTGGCATGATTAGTTACTGAGATTAGTAGCGTCTATAAGATAATGAACTAGTAGCTCTCGTGCGGGTATTTGATAATGGAATTTTGGAGAAGAGTATTTCTTGTCACTTGAAAATCTCTAGTGTAGCTCATGGATCAGTTGCGTGCGGAAGGTGCTATGTTCTGTGTACTTCTTTCAGTTTGAAGCTTTGCAGTTGCTACTACAGTTCTCCGTCTTGTGCTTGGTTTGGATGTTGTAGAAGCTTGCACTGATCTGGTTGTGGTTCGTGTGTACCCTACCCACTGGATTTCTTTTACTGTGCTCACCCACTAAGTGCGCGTGTATCAAAGACAAGGAGCAGCTGCCGTATTCATATTTCTCTTTTTCAGAAAATTCTTTTAATCCCGTTAATCTTCGGAAATTCACATCCTTTTTCTCTCGGACATTAGAAAATTATGCGGTCGAGGCGTTAGGGTCGTAGCGTCGTCCTCTACGTGTTAGTGTTGTTCATGTCCTTGTTCTAGCATCAATTAAATCTGCTCGTGTGATTCCATTTCCAATCTTTCTCGTAGCTCGTGCCGTTTTCTCGATTCACGTATCACTTACCCATTCTCGCCTAAAATTTGGATGACGAGTGGGATCGGAGGGTCAAAATCTTGTGGAGTACCTGTCGAAGTCTGCGAGGACACCGATCTATTCTTGGACCGTATTTAAGACAAGCCGCAATCCTTGACCACTCTTGTACCTATTTAGCGATTTGCATAATATGACTTATGCATGTGAACTGTTACTTGCACTTGTAGTATACCTATGCCATACTATGCTATCCTTGCCACCGATTGCCATAGGTTGTTCTCATCATATCGCTTGCATGCTTAGTAATTGCTTAGTTGCTTAATTGAACCCCACATGATGATTATATATGTTTTTATGTAAAATAAAATGTAGGTGTTTCTTAGGTGTCGAGTTTCTATACTAGATACCTTGTAGGACTTTGCGGGGACGAGTGTAGGTGATTAGGTGTCGGGAGACTTTTGGGGAGTCTCTATTTGGAGAGTACTGTTGCGGGCACGGTGTGTAGGAACCTTGGGCTATGGGGTTCTCGTTGTGGTGACACCGTTGTTGAGACTCGTTGTTTTGAGGAGAGGGATGGTGACTTGCCCCGGCAGCTTGAGGACCGGTTCTTGTGCTTGCTTGCTCTTTGGTTTACTAGCATACCACGTGACTTGTATGGACGGGCTGGATCACGATACTTAGCGGAGGACCGGGTGGTCCGCCGTGGTGTAGAGATTAGTGGTAGTGGGTTTTTGAAGCGTTGTCTCGACCCACGAGCGAGAGGATATCCCACCCGGCCCGTGGTACGCCTTATCACACCATTCGAGACCTTCTTTTCCTATGTTGTGGTTAGAGGATCCCGGACTCGAGGGACGAGCGCCTACCGATCGATGCTTTGTTGATCGATCTTGTGAGTGTTGCTCGTGCATAGGCTTCGCAGGAGTTCTATGTTATGGTACCTCTTCACGTGGGTACGGATGCTTACTCTCTGCAGAGATATATAAATCTATACGTATAGTCTAACCCAAAGATATGGGCACTACCACCGAGCGACCCACTTGATTAGCATTTACTACTTCTCCTCTCGATAGGTGTTTTACTTCCGGCTTCGAGTTGTGGTTCCAGTGGAGGTGTAATGGACATAAAATTTGACCCTTGTAGGATTGTGTTGTTTCTTGCAAGATCACTTATAAAATTTGACTAATAATAAAACTTGATTCACATAGACTTCGGGAATAATTGCTCTAGGTGCTTAACCACTTGTCTATCCTTGAAATATCCAAGCATGCATACATTGTTGCTAGGTAGTTGCGGCTTGCTTGAGTACTCGATGTACTCACGGCTTTACCACTTTGTTTTTCAAGTCGGCTAGTAGATCAAGCTTTAACGTCAAGACTTCGTCAACCCAACTAGATTAAGGTTGAAGATGCTTAAGGAGGGTTTCGTCTACACTCAAGTTGCTCGTGGATTTGGATTCACTACGAAGACTTCCGCTACGCTCAAGTTGAAGATTTGCTTTTATCGTCATCAACGCTTGGTGTTTCGCTTCCACTAGTAGTCTTATGTTGTTTCCTTGGCCTGCGTGCCAAGTCCATGTACTCAATTGTTGTAGATGTTATTCTTCTTAGAATAATATCTTATCTTGATTCTTGTCTTATTTTGTAATCTTTTATGATTTTATGATATTCAACTCGTATTGGTGCATACGAGTCATCCTCCCGGGAGTGACTATGAGGTACAAAGGCACGGTTTTCACCCTTCGGTGAAAATCGGGGTGTCACGGCATGGTAGAGAGCCGACAGAACGGTAACCGTGCTTGGCCCCGGTGACCATGAGATGATCATTCCGAATCGGAGAAACCCGAACAACGCCCTTGGGAAGGACAACAGGGCGCACCGGTGACGGCGTTGGGAGGCCGAGCAGCCGGTGTGGCGTCGGCCTGTGTAGAATCTGCCGTTCGACGAGTGTACACATAGCGGACGGGTGGCTTGTTGAAGCACGGGCCGTACGCGGCTCAAGCGAGGCCGCGCGTGGCGCAGTGAAGGCGTGGCCGCGTGTGGCACGAGCGAATCCGTGGTCGTGCGTGGCGCAGCTTGGTGCGATTATAGCACGAGCCCGGCAAGTGATTGGTGGGAGCACCGGTATGATATCCAGCTCGGGCGCGCCCGGGGCGCAGCGATCGGAGCCGAACAGACATGCATCGATGATCCGAGAGGCCGCCAAGGGAGTACCTATAGGAGAAACAGGAGCTCGAGGAAGCTCAAAGTATATGACTCACCAAGGAAACTACCGCACAAGTCAAGAGGATATGACTCATGACCAGAAAAACATAACGAACAAAGCCCCGAGTATCTAATACTCGACAAGATCGACCCGTCAACACCGGGGGTAAAATTCTTACAAATGAAGCAGCTGCCAATATGCCATTAAGATTAGGTAGCAAGGTTTATTTCACTTCATTAATCATATCTGGATGGGCAAGGGTTAGATGCAATTATTGGCATGCAATGGATGAATTTCCATAAGGCAAGATCGGATATAGCATCTCGAGCCGTATATCCGAACTCCCCTGTTCATGGTCGAGATTGCTTAGTTTTAACTCTTCCCGGACCATTTTGCCAATGGTTAATAAGGTTATAAGTAAAGGTCCGGAGGATATACCAATAGTCCGTGAGTACCCGGATGTCTTTCCGGACGACTTACCGGGACTACCGTCGGATCGAGCGGTAGAGTTTGAGATAGAGTACGACTCGGAACCGCACCAATATCAAGAAGACCGTATCGGATACCACCGAATGAGCTAGCAGAGTTGAAGGTGCAATTAAAGGAATTATTGGACAAGGGATATATTCGTCCAAGTTCGTCACCATGGGGATGCCCGACCTTGTTCGTGAAGAAGAAGGACAAGACGTTAAGGCTATGTGTGGATTATAGGCCTTTGAATTTGGTTACCATCAAGAACAAGTACCCTCTTCCGAGGATTGATATCTTGTTTGATCAATTGATGGGAGCCAAAGTCTTCTCTAAGATAGATCTTCGCTCGGGATATCATCGGATTAAGATAAGAGCCGAAGATATACCGAAGACCGCATTCGCCACAAGATATGGACTTTATGAATACCTGGTGATGTCTTTTGGATCGACCAATGCACCAGAGACATTTCATGTACCTCATGAATTCCGTATTCATGCCGGAACCGGACAAGTTTGTCGTGGTATTCATTGACGACATCTTGATCTACTCCAAGTCGGAAGAGGAACATGTCAATCACTTAAGGGTTGTGTTGCAACGTCTAAGAGATCATCGACTCTATGCTAAGTTTAGCAAATGTGAGTTTTGGTTAAAAGAAGTGTCGTTCCTAGGTCACATGATATCAGCCGAAGGAGTGGCCGTTGATCCAAGCAAAGTTCAAGAAGTATTGGATTGGAAACCACCGAAGTCGGTTTCGCAAATCGAAGTTTCTTAGGATTGGTCGGTTACTACGGAAGGTTTATTCCAAACTTCTCAAAGATAGCCAAGCCGATGACTAAGTTGCTCGGAAAAAGATAAGAAGTATGAATGGAGCAGAGAATGTGAAGAAACTTTTCAAACACCGAAGAAGTTGTTGACGACAAGCACCGAGTACTTGCTCGACCGGATCCGACGAAGCCTTTTGATGTGTATTGTGACGCATCGAGAACGGGACTTGGATGTGTTCTAATACAGGAAGGTCGAGTGATTGCCTATGCATCTCAACAACTTAGGCGTCATGAAGAACACTATCCTACGCATGATCCGGAACTAGCAGCGGTGGTTCTCGCATTGAAGAGCTGGAGGCACTATCTCTTGGGTAATCTAGTACATCTATATACCGACCACAAGAGTCTCAAGTACATTTTTACCCAAGCGGATCCGAATATGCATCAACGAAGATGGCTACGATTAATCAAGGATTATGAGCTGGAGATTCACTACCATCTAGGCAAAGCAAACGTCGTAGCGGATGCATTGAGTCGCAAGGTACATTGCAATAATCTCACGGCTCAACTCTTGATTCAAGCATCTCTACGAGAATGTGATGAACCGAATCTTCGGATTATTCCATATGGAGCACCGACTAATTTGGCTCTTATTCCTACCATTCGTGAAGAAGTGGTAGCAACTCAACGGAAAAGTGTTGGTATGGAACATATTAGAAGACGACTCAAGAAAGGTGAAGTTAAATGCTTCAGAGAAGATGATGAAGGAGTTATTTGGTTTAAGAATCGATTGGTGGTACCGAAGGATCTATCACTTCGCAAGAAGATCATAGATGAAGCACATACATCTAAGTATTCTATTCATCCAGGAACTAACAAGATGTATCAAGACCTGAAGCAAAGATTTTGGTGGACACGCATGAAGCGGGAAATAGCCAAGTATGTTAATGAGTGTGATGTCTCGCCGACGAGTCAAAGCCGAGCACTTGAAGCAAGCAGGACCATTGCAACCCTTAAGCATTCCGAATGGAAATGGGAAGATATCAGCAGGGATTTCATTGTGGGGTTACCATTAAGCCCACGCAAACACGACTCCATCCGGGTTATCGTGGACGATTGACGAAGTCGACTCACTTTATACCGGTACATACTCGAGTACACCGCCAAGAAGTATGCAGAGTCGTACATTGCTCACATTCTCTCGTCCGCATGGAGTACCGAAGACCATTATATCGGATAGAGGAACACCGTTTGTCTCCAGATTTTTGGAGCAACTACATGAATAATTGGGAACAAGACCGATACTGAAGCTCGAGCATATCATCCTCAAACGGATGGACAAACAGAAAGAATCAATCGATATCTCGAGGATATGTCTGCGAGCTCTGTGTCTTGACCTACGGTAAAGATTGGGAAAAATGTTTACCGTTGGCGGAATTTTCATACAACAACAACTATCAAGAGAGTGCCGGAATGTCACCATTCCAAGCTCCGTATGGACGTAGCTATCGTATAACTCGAATTGGTCCGAAAGCGGAGAAAGAGTAATCTTCGGACTCGACTCGGTGAAAGATGCGAGAGGAACAAGTACGTCTCATTCAACGAGAATCTCAAGAGAGCTAAATCTCGACGGATCAGCTATGTCAATAAAAGACGTCGAGAGTTGGTATTCAAGGTTGGAGATCAAGTTTATCTTCGAGTATCTCCTACCAAAGGTGTTCAAAGGTTTGGAATCAAGGGCAAGTTAGCACCCCAATACATCGGACCGTTTCCCATCCTAGAAAGATGTGGAGTCGTGGCATATCGTTTGGAATTGCCAGCACATTTGTCGAGAATCCATAATATATTCCACGTGTCTCAACCGAAGAAGTGTTTGAAACCACCGAGTGGATATACCGACAACTGAGGTGGAACGAGTTACTGATCGGACTTGACCTACGACGAACGCCCGATAAAAGTTCTCGACACCAAGGATCGAGTAACTCGACATAGAACCATCAAGTTCTACAAAATTCAATGGAGTAATCACTCGGAAGTCGAAGCTACTTGGGAACAAGAAGAGTTTCTCCGATCCAATTACCCCGAATTCTATAGTACCATCGTTTAGTCGCTTCAATCGTGAATCTCGAGGCGAGATTCCCGTAAGGGGGAGGGTCGTAACAACTCTCGTAAATAAAGTGCATTTCAAGTCATCCATGAGCATGTCATCATGTTGTATTTATGAAATTATTAATTTTGTGTTAAGAAATGCACATGAAATATTAAATTAACCTAAGCCTCTCTCTTCTTCCTCTCTCTCTCCCGCGTCTCGGCGCCGCTCGTGGCCGCACCGCCTCCGGCCGGCCGCCACGACCCCGCCACGCAGCTGCTTGCGCAGCGCAGTGCCTGCCTCGGCTGCCTCCCTTACCGCCTCCCCGCCGGATAAGACCCCTCCCTCTCGCCGGCCTTATCTCTCTCTCCCTCTCATTTCGTTACGGCATTGCCACCCTCCGGCTCCCTTCGTCGCCGAGGCCGCTCCGACGACCCTCCGCCCGAGCCCACCCCGCCACAAGTTTCGCCGAGCCCCGGCCTACTCTCCGAACCGCCGCTCGCCCTCGAGCCCTCTCGGAACCCGAGAATTGAATCATTTTCCCGAGGAGCTCACCGTCGGGTTGTCGCCACCGCACCTCGCGATTCGCCACCTCCGGTGAGCCGTTCATCTATCTTTTTCTTCCCGATGGTGCGTAACTAGTTGCTTCATGACTCCGTTCGCTCATCATCGAATTTCTTTCACAGAGAGCCAAGTAATCATCGTCTTCCCGGAGCTCGGTCCACCGCCGCCATCACCACTCACGGTGAGCACCACTCTCCGGCCGTGCTCAAGCTCCCACCACCTTCGTCGTCGTTGCTCATGTGGTGGAGATACTTGTGGCAAGTTTTCCCCAAATTTGGGCGACCACGAGTGAGCTCCCCACCGTGCCGGAGCCTCCGCCATGGCCGTACCTCGCCGCCGGCAAGCTTCCGACCGAGCTCATACTATTTCCTCCACCCCATCGTGTTCGCCGCCTCGAGTAGAGTAGGTTGGTAGCCTCGCGGCGAGGTTTGGAGCACCCCGGCCAACTCCGGTGGCCGCGCCACCGTCCCCTGGTCGCCGCGGTGGCGCCACACCGCGGGCCACACGCGCGAGATCGCGTGTGGCTACGCGGGATCCCGTGTGGTCCACGCTGTGGCCCAGCGTGTGGCACGAGAGACATTTTTGATTTTCAAAAAGTCATAGAAAATTCAATAAAAATCGGAAAAATGTGAAACCAATTTTGTTAGACTCGGAAAAATAGGATCTACCTGTCTATGAAATAAAATGTCTATTTTGAGTATTTTTATTTCATAGATATTAATTAATTACATCCTTTGATTAATAGAAGCTATTATTTTATGTTAATTAAATAATTAATTTAAGAAATGAATTTAGTCAAATGAAGGAGATACTGTAGACGAAAATAATTATGAAATTTGTTTTCCAAAATTAAACTTAAACACTATCATTTCATGTAATACCAATTCATTACCTTATGTATTATTGCATGTCATTAAGTAATTATTAATTATTAATTACTTAACATGATTAATTAGTAATTACTAATTGTTGATTAATAAGCATGATCAATTATTAATTATTAATTAATGAACCGGATTAATTATAAATTGTTAATTAGGAATTGATGAATAGGATCAATTATAAATTATTAACCGATAAACCCGAGGAATTACTAATTGTTAATTAATGAACATAATTAAGCATTAATTGTTAGTTGATGAACATAATTAATAAATCCTTTGCATGATCATATCATGTTCATTCATGCATGCATGATTGTGATTCGCGACGCATTGGTGGTCGACCTAGGTCTCGACGTGATCGAGATTCCGCCCAAGGTCGAGACGAGAGACGGAATCTCGAAGTCGACCCACACGCCGAGGAAGCTAACCCCGACTCGCAGCAAGGCAAGCCCCGGTCCATCCTACCTATGTTTTTAAATATTTTATTTTATCACATAGTTAAGTTATGTTTGTGCATTAGGTGTTAGGGAATGATTGACACCCTAGATGCATGAGATAGGTTCCATTTGATTATACTATACTTGGTACAGGTAGCTCAATAGAAGCTAAGCTTAATTCATAGTCGTAACGGTAGATGATTAGGGAACTTAAAGCATGGAGGCTTTAAGTGTTTGATGTTGATCATGTTGAATTGAGAGGAGTATTAATGAAGTTGAGACCGGACGGGCCCCGTAGGAGCAAGGGCAAGCACATGTGCCTTGCGAGGGCATGGTGTGCAAGGTGGTAGCCCCGTATGTGTCGGTCAAAGACCGTACCGTTGTCGGCTTAAGTTGAACAAGTTTGAACGTACCGTACTACATGCTCGGTATCATGCGCCCGACAAGTCGATGTACCCTACCGCCCCGGAGATGTAGCATAGACAACTCTCTTTTACTAGCTGTTAGTGAGAGGTTAGTCTCCGTGACATCCCCTCCGGGACACCCAGGAAATTATTTCTCTTCATCAAACATTTTATTAACATGAAATAATAGCTTTTCTTTAAACAAAGAAAGGATTAATTACTATTTAAGAAAGAAAATTACCCAAAATACATATTTTATTTCATAAATAAATAACTCTTATTTTTCCGAGTCTAACAAAGTTGGTTTGACATTTTTCCAATTTTTAATGAATTTTCTACGAATTTTTGAAAACCCAAAAGTGCTCTGTGCCACACGCAAGGCCACAGGGTGGCCACACCAAATCCTGCGTGGCCACACGCGATCCCGCGCGTGTGGCCCGCGGTGTGGCACCACCGCGGCGGCGGGCCGATGGCGGCGTGACCACCGGAGACGGTCGGACCTAGCCTAAAGCTCGCCGCGAAGACACCTAGAGGCTCTACTCGCTACGGCGAATCTTCCGGTGTGACGGACGGAGCATGAGCTCCGCCCTAACTACGCCGGCGCGAGTAGAATACAAATCGGACACATGCAAGTGAGATCTAGTTTTGTTCGTCGTGTAGAATACAATGGTGAAAACGGAATTCAAATCGGACACTCGCATATAGAGTTTATAGAGTTTTTGTAAAAACATAACCTTGATGATGTCACATGACATCAACCGAAAGTGACATTTGAGTGAGAGAGAAAGAATCACGCCAACTCATATGGCGTGATTCCTTTATCAATCACGCTATCTCATTTGGCGTGATTCAATGGCGTGATTGGATCGTCAATCACGCCAATCGATATGGCGTGATTGGGGTCAATCTCGATCTACCAAAAAATTCGACGTGGTCGACGACGCCGACGTGGACATAAGCACGCCATGTCATCCGGCGTGATTCATTCAAGAATCACGCCAGATTACATGGCGTGATAAAAATGTCTAGATCCTGAAAATTTAGTTTTGGATAGTTTTTTTTAGAATTTTAGATTAAAAATGATTATTTTAAAATAAAAATTCTATTGGGTATAGATACGTCTCTCTTTATCGCTTTATAATCAGTAGCTTTCAAATGTTAATGTGAGCACCAACCGACGAACTGTATAGCAGTAACGACACAGGTGAGCTGCGGGGTTTAAATGCAGCCTAGAAATGTGGCACATAGAAGTCCTGTTTGGATGGTGAACCAAACTATGCCATGCTAAAAATTTGGCATGCCATAATTTCTTTTGTCATCGTTTACTTCAGTGCCAAACTTATGTCATGCTATAGTCACTCAGGAGGCTCCTAGTTCATTTTTCATGGCAAAAGTTGCTAAACTTATGGCGTCCATTTTACTTTTGGAGCCAAAACATATGGTGTGGCAAAGTATGGCTGTAATCCAAACAGGCCCATATGAATCATAGAGTTGGTCCAATGTAATGGAAAAAAAAACAAAAAGAGGGAACTGTTAGACCAGGGAATAGGAAACCAAAAGATTTTCACTCAAATTTTTAAATATCCGGAATTTCTTAAATTTCTATATATGAAGTTCCATCGATTTTTAGCAATTCCTTTGTGTTCATAAGAAGGAGAGGGCCCACTATGATTCATGGGTGTTCAGTTGAATACCCATTATTTTGGACAAAGAAAAATGTATAAAGAGAGTATCGTGTGAATATGTATCAAAGAAGAAAAAGAAAATATGGAGTTTGAACAAAAAGAAGCTCATTTAGACAAATAGATGATCATTACCCTCCTCCACGGTTGGCCCAATAGAAAAATGGTCCATTCGACCGAAATTCCCCACCGCCCCCCCCCCCGCCCCCGATTGGACGAACCGCACCCGACGTACCGACCACCGCCACCCTCCTCCCCATAGAGCAAGGCACCGTCATGTGCCATCTACCAAGTTCAAACCCCCACGGTCCCGCCGCCCGGCCTCCGTCGAGCCGCCTGCGCAATTGCACCATACCGCCCTACCTCCATCCCTACGCCGTTGTCGCTTGGGCTCGTCGCGCACCTGCCGCCCTGCCGGTGCGTTGTGTGCCCTCGTGGTCGGCGCGCGGTCACGCCCATGCCATGACCTGCCGGTGCACAGGCCACCACTAGCCGGTCACCGCCGCCGCGACAATCACATTGTCTCGTTGGGCGGCCACCGCTAGGACGTCTAAGACAAGGAATTCTAATTTCGTAACCCCGGTAAAGTGCTAAATTGCTAATTGAATTGTTTTGATGGACTAATTTCTCTTTCTCTCCATGAATTGTTACTCGTCGATGTGTGTGAACTCGATAAATGGGGGTCGGTCGGACCGCCCTTTGTGAGAGGATCGAGAGCTAACGAATCAAGGAGAAATACACAATGACACACGATTCACCCTTGTTCACGCCACTCGTGAGGTGTAATACCCAACCCCGCTTGTATGGTGCGTTATTGAGCTTGAAAAGTATTACGATGGTGTTCTTGAGTTTGCTAGATGTGAGAGAGTCTACTTCTACAAGGCCAAGCGTCCCCCTTTTATAGTCTCAAGGAGGGCACGATACGGTGCCGAAACCCTAATTTTCTTGGTCGTTATCCGAATCCCGGCAAGGGATACGCGAATTGAAGGCCACGATGTCCGAGATGGGGCACCGCGTGGTGTGTCGAATGGAAGGGGGCACGATAGAATGTGTCGTATGCCCCCTCCCCCACCCCCTCCTCTCGTCATTCCGTTGGGGCAGGGCATAAATGCTTCACCTGTTACGCCATTTTCCAAGGTGCTCGTACCCGTGGCTGGCCCGTGGTCTCCCCGTGGGGGCACCACCGAAAGTGCATCTAGGCACCTAACTATGGTTTTGAGTGATTGACGTCAATACAATTAAAAAGGACTAATGTTTCAAACGAGCATGTGCGCAGTATACATTTAAAATTCAATTGAAAGCAAAGAAACACAAAAAGGAAGTGGCCAAGTACGTCATATTTGCAAAATTTGGAAAATGGTCCAATCATGCTCAAGATGAAGAAGTGAAGTTTTTTTATGTCTTGAGTATAGGAAACACCGTACTATCAAGAGGGACACACAAGTATGAGGTGTGAAAAATGAAAGTGCTCAAAACTCCATCCAAATCAAAAATAAACTTCCCATCTCATAGGAGTCGGACAATGTCCGAGTCCCTCGGACATTGGAGTCGGACTCCGGAAGGTTGCCATTTCACAAGTCCAATGGGAGTCGGACAATGTCCGACTAATCCGAAGTCCGACTCACTCGGATTTTCCACTCGGACTCCAGGAAGCGCGCCATTCTTCCGAAACCCTAGGAGTCCGACTCCGTCGCACAATATCCGACTCTCTTGTCTAGTCGGATATATCCGACTTATGTCGGATTTACCACTCGGACTCCGGAACAAAAACAACCGTGTGAGTCGGACAAACTCGGACAAAGTCCGAGTCGATTGAGTCCAACGGCTCTTTTGAGTGCCCCGGCTATAAAAGGGGGCTTCGTCCCCATTTGGTCGGTTGGCACTTTCCCCACACTCAAAAACACTTCCAAACTCTCCCAAGCACTCCTCCTCTTCCAATTTGATTCCCTACTCCAATCCTTGGCGGATTTGTTAGAAGATTGAGGAGAATTCGTTGAGCTTCATCACCATCTCAAGAGCACTTGATTCATTGTCATCGCCGGTACTTGTTGTGTTTGTTACTCTTGGGGATTCATCCCCTAGACGGTTAGGCGTTACCCGGCGAGCTCCCAATCTTGTGGTTGAGACTCGGGTCATTTGTATTGCCCCTCCCTTCGTGGAGCTTTGTTTTAGTGGATTTTAAGCCGGCCTTTGTGGTGGCTTGAAGTGGTTTAGGGTTGAGAGCAATCCAGTCCTTGGTGGACTCCTCAACGAACACGTAGGCTTCTTGGTGGAGCTGAACTTCGGTGAAAAATCGCGTGTCTTCTTGTCTCCCTTTAGTTTCTTGCAATTTGTGTGCTATAGCTCTAGGTTGTTCTTGCTTAAATTCCTAGATTAACTTGTGTAGGTGGCTTGCTTGCTTGTGCCCTTGTTGTTCTAGCTTTCTTGTGTTGCTAGCTGCTTGCTTGTTGATTATTACCCGTGGATTTTTCCAACTTGGTCTGCCGATCTACTTTCCGCACGAGGCAATCGGACTTTGTCCTACTCTAGTCGGATATTTGTCCGAGTCGGACTTTGTCTTACTATAGTCGGACATTGAGTCGGACAAATCTTTCCTGCGTGTCTAATTTGTTAAATTAAGTGATTTTCGGGACTATCGCCTATTCAACCCCCTCTAGGCGACTTTCAATTGGTATCGGAGCAGGTATCTTCGTTGAAGCCTTACCGCTTGAAGATTAAAGATGGCAAATGACAAAGATGCAACGGCTAGTGGTAGTGGTAGTGGTGAAGCTCCACCAAGACCAACCGGTGAAGTAGGTTATGAAAACTCACCGGATGAGGCAACTCTCAAGGCAAGAAATGAGAGTGGAAAAGGAATTGCTAAGGATGGAGATGTGTTTAGTGCTTTGCCAATACACTACAACAAGATGCCATACACCTATAGTGATGGAAAGGATGAGCACATTGGACCCGGCTCCGGAAGACTTCCTTATTTCGATGGTCAATACTTCGACCATTGGAAAACAAAGATGCTACTACACTTGGATTCCATACATCAAAATGTGAGGAATGTGACTCAAAATGGATTCTTGTGGGAATGTAGAAGCAAGCCAACCGCACAAGACTTGTTCAATGTAAGGTGCAATGTGACGACGACTCTTGCTCTTGTATCCGCACTTAGCCCCGCCGAATATGAGAAGATAGCCGGATTGGAGGATGCCCATCAAATTTGGTTGAAGCTTGAGTTAGTTCATGAGGGCATTGACAGTGTAAAGGAGTCTAAGCTAGAAGGGCTTAGAGAAGAATTCATCTACTTTGTCATGAGGTCGGATGAAGGGCCAAAGGAAGCACATGAAAGAATGATGAGGATAGTAAACAAGAGAAGAGCACTTGGAGAGAAGGTGTCGGATTTGGATGTAAATAGAAGGTTGCTACAAGTCTTGGAATCATGGGATGCCAACATAGTATCCAACATAAGAGACAAAGATGGCTTTAGATACTTCACCACCGATGAAGTAATTGGAAAGGTGCTCTCCAAAAAAAAGCAAATTGATCAAGGCAATAGGATCAATGCTTCCCTTAAGGACAAGGAACGAGGTAGCGGGAGCAAAAATGATTTGGCTCTCAATGCCGAGCAAGAAAAGAAAAAGAAGGTTGTTGTGGTGAGCGATGATGAAAGTGATGATGACATGGCTCTCTTTGTGAAGAGGTTCAACAAGCTCATGTCAAAAAGAATCTTCAAGAAGAATGATCAAGACAAGAGCAAATTGAGAAAAGCCAAAAACAAGTGCTACATTTGTGGAGACAAACGTCATTTCATGGCGGAGTGTCCGGAGAACTACAAGAACAAGCAAAACAAGAAAGGTGACAAGAAGTACAAGAAGCATAGAAAGTACCGTCGGGGTGAAGCACACATTGGGCAAGAATGGAACTCCGATGGATCATCTTCATCCTCCGAGTCGGAATCGATGAAGAGAAGGGAGGCATTGCATCACTTGCTATTGGACTCACACCGACCAACATCTCCTTGTTTGGAAGCTTGACCGATGATGAAAATGACACCGGGCACAAATGCATGATGGCCAAGGGCTCCAAGGTAAATGCTAATGGAAGTTCTCAAATTCCTAACATGTTTGACTTGTTGGATATCATTGAGCAGGAAAAAGAGACTAATGAGAGGCAAGGGGAGCTTCTTGAGAAACAAGAGGAAATACTTGTTCAAGAGAAGCAAAGGGTGCTTGAACTTGAGAAGCTCCTAGAAGTTGAGAGGAAGAAAAATGAGGACTTAGTGAAGTCTCTCAAAGTGGCTGAAAAAGATAGTGAGACACTTAAAGTCACAAATGTGTCACTTCAAGAGAAGTGTGATAACTTGCAAAAGGATCATAACTCTCTTAAAGTGCAATTTGAGGAAATTAAGTGTAACACTACTTCCTCTCAATCTTCATCTTGCCCCCATCTAGCAATGAGTGTACTAGGTGCCACAAGATTGATGTTGAAGCTTGCACAAGAAACATCAAGACCATTGATGACTTGAAGAAGCAAGTGCAAGAGGTTCAAGAACAAGCACAAAAGAAGGTGAAGGCCATCGATGATGTCAAGGCCGAGTATGCAAGGGGCACATACACCAATGTAACGCGTGTGACACCTCGGTGTCACTAAGAGCTATGCATCCGTGATTTTCCATCAATTATGTTTGTCGGGCCGCACACCTTTGAATTGGTCTCGAGTCGAGCGAAAGAATTATCTTCGGTCCGGATCTTGTCCAAGCATCGTCGAAGAACAGTGCGGAAAATTCAAGCCAACTTGAAGGCCGCACAATCTCGACAAATAAGTTACACGGACAAGAGACGTCGTCCATTGGAGTTTGAAGAAGGTGATCATGTCTACCTTCGAGTATCTCCTACTAAAGGAATATATCGTTTCGGAATTCAAGGAAAGTTAGCTCCACGCTATATCGGTCCATTCAAGATCGTGGAGAAGTGTAGCTCGGTCGCGCACCGATTGGAACTACCAAAGAACTTGTCCCGTGTCCATAATGTGTTTCATGTATCACAACTCAAGAAGTGTTTGAAGCCGCCCATTGATGTGGTTATCACCGACACGTAACAAGCTGCAAGAGGATCTTTCATATCCCGAATATCCTGTCCGAATTATTGATCAAAAAGACCGAGTGACTCGAAACGGATCGATCACTTTCTACAAAGTGCAATGGAGCAACCATACAGCGGATGAGGCTACTTGGGAACCGGAAGAATTTCTAAATTCTAATTTTCCCGAGTTCTTAGCTTCACAATTGAGGTACTCGCTCGTAAAACCCTCTTTTTCCGTCAATCGTTGTTTAATCTCGGGACGAGATTTGTTTAAGGGGGGGGCTGTGACACCGAGCTATGCATCCGTGATTTTCCATCAATTATGTTTGTCGAGTCGCAAAGTGTTGAAATCAATTAATGGGAATGTAACATCTAGATAAGGAAGAAATGTAGATAAAGGCTAGGTTTTGCAAAATATACGGTTTCCTCAACCAAAGTATATGCAAATAATATTTTTTCTCGGATTGGGCATGAGAAAAGAGAATTTTGAGGAATTTTCTGGAATTTTTGTTAATGGAAAGATGCCCAAACCAATAAAAGAAAAATCTAAAAACAGATTCTTTACAGAATTCGTATAAAAATTAGGAAGCAAAATCTGAACTTTTGACAATAACGAAAGTTTCTCGAATATCATTTTACACCACCTTGAATTTTCCCATAATTTTCTGAGGCCTAGAAACGTCCGTTTGTATTTAGTTTTTCTTGGGGGTCCTTTTTGCAAAACTACCGGAGCAGGCCCGATCGTTTTCTTCACTTCGCTGCCTGCCGCCGATGCTCGGACACGGCTGCGCAGTGTGCCGTCGCACCGTTGTGCCACGCAGCTATGGGACCAGCTGCGTGGGACCCACTATCGGGCCGGGATAAGGACTCCGTGCCGTGCCTATCTCTCTCTCTCTCTCTCTCTCTCTCGCTCGCTCATTCTCTCCAAAAACGACCGCCATGGCCGCCCATTGAAGCTCCACGCCGCCTCACCACTTCGCACCACCCCAGCCCTATCCGAGCCATCCCGCAGCTGTGCCAGGTCGCCATAAACCTTTCCCCACCGCCCTTGTTCCTGTTCCCCCAAGCCGCAGCCGGAATCGTGCTTTTTCCTCGGAGTTTAGCCACGGGACACCATTGTCGCCGTCGTCGAGTTCTTCTCGCACGGTTGGTAGCAGCTTGATTCCTCACTCAGGCACCTTCCTTACTCTCTCACGCGTCGGTTTGATGTGTTTCGATCGTTCATTGTAGCCTCCGCTCGCCGGTGTTACCGCGCCACCGCCGAAGTCCGTGCCTTTCGCCACCGTCCACCCTCACCGTCGACCCGCTCGCTCGGTGAGCTTCCTGGCCTGTTTCTTGGTGCAGCGCGTGCCTCTCATCCCGATCCAGCTCACGACGGTCGATTGACACCGTGGAACCGCCTCCTCGCCGCCGGCAGACCGCGCCACGCCGTGCGCCCCGTGCGCGGTGACCGCGTCTAACCAGGCGTTGTGCGCGTGCCCTTGGGCCGCAACGCGGCAGGCCTATCCTGCTGGGCGTTATGCTGCTGGGCCGGCCGGGGTGCACGGCCCAAGCCGCGTTTATTCCTTTTCATTTTCATGCGATTAAAAATAGATAATAGATAATACTCCGAATTTGGGAAAATCATAGCTATTAAAATAAAAGTGATAAAATAGCAAACCAAAGTGCGTTCGAATCCTTATGAGGAGCTCCGTCCGATAATGTGGTAGATGATCACGTTCGAGAGTATTTTAGTATCCACAATTCGGAGAAGCAAAACACTAACAAATTTATAATAAATTTTCTGGGCAATAAAGTATCTTGAAATTTGGCATGCATGATCATCATTGCATATGTATACTACTGGTCAAGTGGCATGTTTAATTTCTGCACACATTTCTAGTTAGATCATATGTAGTGCTTTTATGCATAATTGTTCCGTATTTTATGTGCACTCTTAGGATTCAATTTTAGTAGACATAATTCCAGCACATTTTTCTTTGTACAAGTAAAATGCATGTAATTTTATGTCTTCCAGAACCTTCTAGATAAAATAGCAAAAGAAATAAGAAGTAATAGCATAACCACAGGACTAACCTTAACCATGAATCACTATCATTTCATGTACTAAACTAGACCTAATTATAACTTAGTAATCTCTAAATACTGTTCACTCCTAATCATCATGTCATTGAACACCACAACATCATATCTATTTATTGAGAAAGTTCCATGAACTTCCTTGCTTATTAACTATTTTTGCATCGCATTGCATCAACTAGGAAACGAAGTTGGCGACGCCATCGTGGAGGTTTCGCCGGAGGAGACCAATCCTAACCTAAACACTCGTTGAGGGTGCTAACTGCGAGCAGGCCCAAGGCAAGCCCCGGTGCACTCCTATATTTTACAAGTTTTTATTTTACTTCACATGTATGGATGTCATGGAATGTGCATTATGTGTAGGAGTTGAATGAAACCCTAGTTGCACATAGGAAACCTTGATCCTACGAGTTGAATAAGTTTGTAGAGCTAAGCCTACTCGATAGACTTGGCTATGCTTAAAAAGAGTCATCGCTAGAAAAATCGGTTGGTTTGGAGACCTTCCGATATAGGATTATATTCCTGTTTCTCTCACACAATGATAATGAATTTGAGACCGTACGGGAAAGTTCATGTGTAGGATGAGGTGACCAGGTTAATCCTCGTTCGCCATAGCCCCGTGCATGTCGGTTGAGGACCGTTTCGTTGTGACTCGGCAAGCAAGTATTGAACAAGTACCAAGTGCATACCTTCATATGGGACTTGGTAAACCGACGTAGCTTGATTATCATAGAGTTTGCACGGCCTCCCACCGATCCTTCAGGGTGAGACCGACACGGTGGAGCATGGGAAAGAGAAGGATGGGAGAGTGCATGGGTTAAGCCTCGGATACAACGTCATCGTATCGCGAGGGGGACATGTACTTGGGATGGGTGGCCCCATATCATCTCTATGGCAAACTTGTGAAAGGTGGCCATACGTGTTCTTAAATGATGCGTATGTCATGTACTTGGGTATCTCCTGCAGGAAGTAAATCGATACGTATCGCCGTCCCTCGCGATTATGAGTACCACTTGTGCGCGCAGACACAACGTAGTTAAGAAGAGAAATATGATAATTATTCTTGTCTTTCTATGCTCAATAATTTGTATTGCAACCTTGTATGATTAGTGTTTCTCACTAGATTTATATTCATGTCTTAACCCTATAAAATTGGCTAAAAGTTGATGTTAGAAATGCTATAGGAGCTGTTTTGCAAACTATCCAAGAACCTGGTCAAACCCCCGCATAATAGAGGTGTCGGTCTTAGAAGGCCACGTTGACGGGTAAGACTTGCGGAGTATATTAGATACTCGGGGTTTGTTGTTGAATGTTTATTTGCAGGTATGCTTTCTCAAGGTTGTGATAATAGTGAGTACAACGGTGAACCACCTAAGGACTGGACCTTTGAGTGGATTCCTTGCTCACCCTCCCACGATCCCGTGGAGTGAAGCCGTGATGACGGGCTGTCACGGTTTCATGTAAGATCTCGTATCGACGAAACGTTTAAGCTTCCGCTACGTTTTCAAACTTAAGTTTGAACTCTTTCATGTAATATAAAGCTGAACCAAGTTTGTAATAATGACAACTTTGTATAATATATACTTTATCGATGCTCATGTGTGTACTATTTGGACACTTGCTTCGTCAAGTGTCACCCAAGAGAGATCCTGGTCGGCTATCCCCTCGGTCTCGAGGTGGTGATGCCACAGGTGGTATCGTAGCATGCTTGGGGATTAGTACACTATACTTCAAAATATCACGATTACGGTAAGCTACGACTTAGAAAGCCCATATAAGGATGCTAGAAGTATAGTTAGCAGGTGGCAAGGCTAATCTTGAGTTATGTTTGTTTAAATAATTGCATCTACGACCTCTCCAAACGAAGGTACGTGCGTGGGCCGACACGCGTATATCGGTGCCTCGTGCCCGCAGCGTATACGGGACCCATTTTGGCTCGTGGGATACCACGGGATGATCCTTTTCCATGGATCGTTACTAGTAGAATTGTTTTTATTTTCATAGTTTCTTTTGAATTTGATGTATTGTTTCGCAATCCAATTTCTGCGAGTACGCTAACCACGAACTTTAGTTCGTATAGAAACGTGTCTAGAGACGTGTGTGAGTTGCCACCGATTTGCGTATGGTCATGTATATTGACCATTATTTTATTTTGGTGAGGACGTATAGGACGACATATTGTCATGACATCATATGCATACATTTGCATTAAAATAATAATAATAATTAAATTTGAGGTTGAAGAAAGAATCGAAATAGCTACGCATGAAAGCTAAAAATGTGAAATTCGGACATGTGGTAAAATCGACATATCTTACCTTTTGCCCATTGAGTAGTAACCTACTTATAACTAGCCAAAAGTTTGGGAAATTCACAACAAGTTTGGTATCTTTAAGTTTGCTGAAATTTGGCTCGGAAAAGTGATTTCAGCTTTGACCTTTGTGGAAGCAGCGTCCTATCCAGAAACATAGTTGAGCAGGTCGATTGTCAATGTCTAGAGGTCGGATGAAGGTGTATAAATAGGCGTTGGAAAGGGTACAAAGTTAGCTACAACTTTTCTATGTAATCGAAATTAAGTTCGATGGCAACTTTGAGAAAATTCAAGTTGAACTCAAGCTATTGTTGGAGGACATATTTACTAAGATTTGAAGCGAGTCGAGAAGCGGTTAATGTTAATATGGACAAGTTGCTCGACCTTTTCTATGTCTTACACCGATGTTGGTCTTGTTGCTAAGCTATTTAGCATATTCCATTTTGGTCATCAAGTTTTGATGAAGTTCAAAAACTTGTTGATGCGAGATGGTGCAAACTCGTAGAGGAGGAGGGACCCAAGATGAGGTTCCCGAAGGATCAAACCGTCATGGAGGAGCTCCGAACCACCTCCACCACCTCCAATGACTGCTTTGGAGCAGCTTATCCACAACCGTAACACTATGTTCCGGATATTATTGGGGAACAATAATAACCAGGAAGCCCGAGCACCACGAGCGACCACTTATGCAGATTTCCGGAATACTCATCCTACAACATTCTCTCGGTGATGGAGATCCACCGGAAGCGGATAACCGGCTTCGCATAATCGTGTCTAAGTTTGCATTGCTTCGATGCACCGACCACCGAAGACGCCGTTCGCGGCTCGAGCAACTCCGCGGATCGGCAAGTGCTTGGTGGGCCGGTTACATGTCCGCATTTCCTACGAGCCATCGGATCTTATGGTCGGAATTCCATGAAGCTTTCCGTGCTCATCTCGTTGACGTCAAAAGTCGCCAACACACCGTTGTCCGGAGAGTCCACCGAAACCCCGGCCGACGCGAGGCCCCGTGCTCCCAACGGACCGACTCAGCTCGCCGATTCTCGTGTGCGCTGGTGCGTGCCGGATGGTTTTCCCGCAAACCAACAAAGACAATAAAAAGTGTAAAAATCCGGTCATCGGCCCGGATAGGCCGATGTGCAGCCGTGGCCGATTCTCGGCGTAAGATAGACAAAATCGGCCATTGATCGGGAGCAAGCACGGCCCATCCATTTTGTATTAAATGCCAGGCAAACGAGCCGTGATACAAACGATACGAAATCGGCCGATGCTATAACATGCGATCGGTGGCTAGCGACCGATTTCGTCGGTAAGCGATCAAATCATTAAGACTTTGCAGGGATGCATTATCGAATAAAATGTAAACAAGGTAGTTATTAATGGGATGTAATTAATTTGATAGCAAGAAGGTGGTTTAATCATCAATCGGAGCGATGAATCGGCCGATCGAGCATCCGGCCGATTCTCGCCATCGATTATAACAATGAGTTATTAGATCATATCTAGATGTATAATGAAGATCAATGAAATCGTACTAATAACTCGGGTTCAAAGGCAGCTTTAACGATTTAGCTAATTGAACATAAAACAGCTAATGAACGTGATAAGCAATCGGCTAAACACTCCGAAAGAACAAGTAAGACAAATACAACCACACAGATCCGAATCGACCGATCGCTCCAACAGGACAAGTCAATCGATGGCACACGATCGGACCAGGTCTAACGGCCGCGCACGCTCGGCCGATTCAGGACAAGCACAATCATAAACGCCTTAACTATGAAAGTAAATCTACATCCTATCCAATCGACTGCATGCGCCTAGGACAAGTCAACTATCGCAAAGGCAAACACAGGACACGTCAACCGAATCTGCGTGATCGAATCGGCTAAGATGTAAAAAGAAATCTCATAGCGGCTACCGTGACTCGAACGACCAGATCCGAGCCAATCGGCGTTGTGAGCAAAGGCTGGGACGGGGAGGCGGGACAAACTACCTCCACCACGAGCCCGGACCAGGTCGACTTGACTCATCCCGCCGATACTCACTACGACGGTCGAAAACAGATCCGGTCGCTGTTGACGGTCGTTACGACCAATTTCGACCGTCAATTAGTCAAATAAATGAGAAGGATTAGGCATGTCTTACACGCATTTTACTTAGAAATAACCTAGTTCCACTTGTACCTCTAGATTTTTAGTGTGCGGGTGGATAATGATGAATTCCGGGCCCCGAGGCGACAAATCAACACTTTTACAAAACTTCCACTTCGCCGCGGGAATCAACTCCAAGATAAAAGGCCAATGACCACGAAATACAACACAAAGAAGGCCACAAGCACCTGGATCAAAGACCAACATCCGAGTGGGGAGCCAACTGCCAAAGCCCGACCCAGGAGGGGCCGAGACCGATTCGGCCGAACCCACCAGGGTGGTTCGGCCGAACCAGGATGGTGGCCCCCCGGCCCACTTTTCTCCGGCGGTTTGCCCACCGCCTCCGGAGGTCGGTTCCACGCGCATTAAATGCCACCGACCTACGAAACCGCCTCCAGGAGCCGACCTTTCAAGCCTATATAAGGAGGGGTACCCCCTCCTTAACACACACAACAACACAAGGATCATTCTCTCCTCACACTAGAAGTTTAGAGGCTTTCTAGGTAGTGCTAGGCTTAGTAGTGGGCTGCCTCATTGCTCCCAAGGTCTTGTGGAGAATTGGGTATAGCTCTTGTATCCTCTCTTTGTAAGACTTGATCTTTTATATATGGAATACTTTCGTTTATATCCTTGTCATGAGCTTGACAGAGTAGTCATGATCTTGCTTGATCGTTCATCGTTCGTTCATATGAGTTCATCGTTCGTTCTTCGTTCTTCATTAATAGAAGATGAACACATATCGAATGTTCTTCGTTCGTTCATACTTGATCATCGATTACTCTTGATCTTACTTGGTTGATTGCCGTTCGTCGCTCATTCTTGAGCGACGAACGCCTTTGCATGACTTAGTGCTAGCTTTGATCCTTTCATCCGGCTTATGCTAGTTAGACTAGTGTTCTTATGAATAGGTTTCGGGTTCATCGTCCCGCAAGGGTGCTCTAGATTTGCCACCATGTCGATCCGTAGGATTGGGGTGCCTCGAGGGATCTAGAGTTGTGGTTAGTGACGCCGGCATGGTGTCTGGGGTTATCTACCCACCTTTGAATGTGCTTCGTGTCCCACGGTTTGTAGAGGTAGGTGACAAGAAGTGACAGCCTTGTCATCCAAAGTAATCCTCCACGTTCGGGCATGGCATAGGAGTCTAAAAGGCCGGAGTCGCGAGGCGGACCTCGCGTAAGACGGATCTCCCGATGATGCCTAGGCATTAGACGCTTGCTTGCGCTTGCATTATCTTGGATGTTAGGTAGAAGCTGTGCACTCATATGAATGTTGTATCATTAGGAGTAGTGGTCTGCTAGTCTAGTTTAGCTTTATCTAGGATTGCCTCTATCCCTTTTACTAGAGAATGCATTGCCTTGGTGTGTGTCACACTATCCTCAATTTATTGCTCCTAACCCCTCGCATTGGAATGTGATTACTTCATCACTCTTTTGTAACACCATGAGCA
Source organism: Chloris gayana (assembly GCA_031894775.1). NCBI lineage: Eukaryota > Viridiplantae > Streptophyta > Magnoliopsida > Poales > Poaceae > Chloris > Chloris gayana. The sequence continues at coordinate 775,885 of JAUNZO010001928.1, forward strand.
TAAGTACTCTTATCAACCATGTCTTCCTTTGGGAAAATATAAATACGATACCCTTGAATACTCTCGGGTGAAATGCTACAACGGGTTATCCGTCCGCTTGCGGATATTCATGACCCACCTTATAATACATATCTAGTGCTTGTACTTGGATATGGATTATTTGGTTAAATAGTGCAAGTGACTTAAACCCTTGGCTCTCCCGCGGTCACGTGTTTCTTTCCGCGTGACCTTAAGAGATGCCAACAAGCATTTCCGGCGCCGTTGCTCGGGAAGACATTGGTTAATAAGAATACAATGAATGTTCATGATTACACTTGATGATGCTTTAATCATTACCTTTGCAGAGCTAACCTTGATCTGTTTTCTCTTCAATGTGAAAACGAGGATAGTGCATGCGTGGATTCAACTTGCCGAAAAACTTCGTTGATAATCCCGAGGCTCTTGCGAGAAAGACTCGACCTCGCGTCGTTGTCTCTCCTCAAGAACCCACGACAAGCGAGCCCGCATCTTCCGCACCATCAACCTCAACACTCATGGCTGAAAGGACCCTTCGTGACTACTCTGCGCCCTCCGTCGCCAATGTGCCCATTGGGCCCAACGTCGACGCCGGTGCCGCAGGACTTGACATCAAGTCCAGCCTCATCACTATGGTGCAAGCCATTCCCTTTTGTGGAAAGGCCTCCGAGGACGCCAACTCTCATCTCCAACAGTTCCTGGAGATATGCAACACATCGACCACAGCTGGAGTCAACCAAGATGCTATCGGACTTCGCTGTTTCCCCTATCCCTCCTTGGGAAGGCGAAACGGTGGTTTTATGCCAATCGTGCAAGCATTGACACTTGGGACAAATGTTCCACGGCGTTCCTCGCCAAGTTTTTCCCGATGGGCAAAACCAATGCCCTTCGTGGAAGAATTGCAAGTTTCCGACAAGCGACAAATGAATCCATGCCCGAGGCATGGGAAAGGCTTCAAGAATACATTCGGCCTGCCCTCACCATGGGATGGAGGAATGGCTCATTCTTCAACACTTCTACAACGGGTTGACACCAACAACCCGTGGACATATGGATGCCGCTGCTGGAGGAGCCTTCTTCTCCAAAACCGTTGCCCAAGCAAAAGAACTCATAGAGAAGATGGTCTCCAATCAAGGGTGGAGCGATGATCGACTCCAAACACGCTCAAGAGGCGTACACCCTGTCAAGGAGGTGGACATGCTCGTCCGCCAAGGTTGACCTCCTCATAAAACGCTTGGATGAACACAACGCAAATGGTGGTGTTCATGCATTGGACTCACACATGACGTGTGAGGAATGCGGGAACACCGGCCACATGGGGAAGGATTGCCCCCATACCCATGAAGAAGCATTCTACATGAACAACAACAACGGGTATCGTCCAAACGGGGGACAAGGGTACAACCAAAACCGACCATCATATCAAGGAGGTAACAATTTTTCACGGCTTTAACAATAATCAGCCTTCCTTGAAAGATTTGGTTTATGGCCAAGCTAAAATCAACGAATCTATCAACAAAAAGCTTGCTGCCAACGACAAAGTCTTAGAAAACATAATCGCACAAATAGAAGGCTTCTCCTCTCGCTTTCAAAAATCAGCTGAGCTTTAATAAAATGATTGAAACCCAAGTTGCTCAGCTAGCTGCTCTTATTCCTGGTTCTAATTCGGGAAGATCCGGGGCAACCCGAGTCTTCTTTGGAAAATGTTAATGCGGTTACCACGAGGGAGGAAAATCCACTCGGGATCCGCCATATCCTAACCATGCAGCAAAGAAGAACGAGGAACGAACCGGAGGAGGAAAGCCCTTCTACTACCAAAGAAAAAGAAGAAGAACCGAAGCCAAGTGACAAGAAGAATGGAATTGAATTTCAAGACACAAGCTTCTTGCCATTCCCTCACGTAAACGAGGAAGCCAAAGGAGGATGAACAATTTGCTCGATTCGTCGAGACCATCCGAAGGATTCATGTCAACGTGCCATTGTTGGACATGGTGCAAGTGCCCACATATGCACGTTACCTTAAAGACATCCTCAACAACAAGAGACCATTACCCAACGAGGAAATGGTCAAGCTCACTGAAGGAGTGTAGCGCAGCTATACTCAATCGGCTTCCGAAAAGAAGAAGGACCCTGGCTGCCCCACAATATCATGTTCCATTGGGGCACACCACTTCGACCAAGCCTTATGTGATCTTGGGGCAAGCGTCGGCGTGATGCCCAAAGAAGTCTTTGATCGTTTGAGCTACACAACCTTGACTCCTACACCAATGAGGTTGCAATTGGCGGACTCTTCGGTCCGCTACCCCGCGGGAATAGCCGAAGACGTGCCGGTAAAAATTCGAGGCAACTTCATACCGGTGGACTTTGTGGTGCTTGAGATGGATATTGACAAGAACACGCCCCTCATTTTGGGACGTCCCTTCCTCGGTACCGCAAACGCCCAAATTGATGTTGGGAATGGAGAAATCCGATTCCACATCAATGGGAAGGAGGAAAAGTTTGAGTTTCAACCAAGAAAAGAACAATGCTCAATGATCAAGATCAAGTATGGGCCAAATCCCTCAAACATCCGTGAAGTTGAAGTGACACCAAGAAAGACGGATAGTCTCGTCGCCTTTTGGAAGCAACTTGACAAAATTGAGAATCCGTCATGGTACCAACCCAAGAAGCCTGCAACAGCAAGGCCGGGATTATGGGCCAAGAAGCCGATCCTTCAAGACACAAAGCCACCTACATCAACAAAGCCCAACCAAGTGTGGCAAGTGAAGAAGGTGCAGCCATCTTCATCCTCCTCTCCGGGGAAAGGGCCCGCACCACAAGGATGAAAAGAAATGGAGAAGTCCTCGCTCGCCGGACTTAAAATGGCGAAGCCCTGGCCGACGAGGATAAATCGGTATTATCTTTCGATTTCTTTTTGATTTTGTTTTCCACCACATGCATTTAAAAACCTCCCTGCATACTCTATTTTATCACAAGAAAATTTTCATTTCATTTATTTGGATTTTCCGCCAGACATATTCGATTTTTTTTTCACTCACCATGCATATAAAATTTGAAAACCAAAATCCTTTTACGTCCAAATTTTCCTACTTTTGTTTGAAACTTTTGGACAACCCTTGTATCCTTATACAAAACCCAAAAAACAATTTTGCATGTTGGAATTTTCTCCAACACTTTTTCTCGAGATTTGATTTTTCGAATAAGGTTGAATTTGAGGCAACTTTCTTTGGATTTCTTATTGAGCAAATATTTCGAGGAATATCCGGACGTAGCAACCATGGTCAATGATCATTTGGCCGTTGGGGACTATGGGCCAAAAGGGGGAGCAAGAGGGACCCACAGCAGGCCGGCCGAACCCACCTCCTTGGTTCGGCCGAACCGCTATGACCGTTGCTCGGTCTGTCTTTTTCCAACGGTCATATGCCCCTTCTAACGTTCAAAAACGGCTACTTCGTGAGCTATAAGTAGAGGTGGCCGGGCCAGAACTCTCTCCCCCTCTCACACTATCATTTCCACTCCTCACTCACTTCATTCTCATTGCTCTCAAGTTTTCCATTGCCCTCACTTGCTCATTGCCTAAAAGTTCTGCAGAAATCTTTTGTTCTTGGTGTGCTTTCTAGTTTTTGGTTTGATTTGTTTTTGTTTGGTTTTCTCGAGTTGCGATTTCTTGCTCACATGAACAACCGACGGTGTCGCCAATTTGATTTTTCCCTCACATAACCCGTTCGGAGTTGTTGTTCTTGTGTTCTTGCTCTCTTTGTGTGCAGCCATGACCGGTGCCAAGAAGCTGTTCGGGTCGATCAAGAGGTCCTTGAGCTCACGCTCAAGTTCAAGCTCTTCACGTCGAAGCACCCGCGCACGCCCGTAGTCGAGTCACCGCCAAGTTCACCACCACAAGTCGAGGAAGAAGGGCAAGAGGGCAACATCGAGCATCGTCTCCTCACCGACACCGACCTCGACTTAGTGGGCGAGTACGAGACGCACACCTACACGCTTCTCCAACACCGCCTCTTTGCTCCTACGCGAGCATTTGACACGGAGCTGCTGCACAAAATAGGTATGGATGCTGAATTTGCTCAAGTATTTAAAGCCTTAGGGTGGACAGATTTTGCTAGTGTAGATGAGCCGGGTTCCCGCTTGCTTACACTTCAGTTTTTATGCACCCTACGAACGGTAGATGAAGGAATTTCTTTTCGGTTTTTCCGTGAATCCTACCGTTTGACTTGGAAAGAACTTAGCACTCTTCTTGGCTTTAATACTCGCTGCAATACCGACTTGGATGGTGCCCTTCCTCGGTTTTCAAAGCATGCTTTTTGGGAGAGGATTACGGGTCTTCCTAATTGCGTGCGACCTAGAACTAATCACATCCATCATCCTACCTTGCGTTTTATGCACATGTGGATTGCTATCACTCTTTTTCCAAGGAGTGATATTCGAATTGTGCGCGAGGATGAGCTAAAAATTCTTTTTGCTGCGGTTGATAAAATTAAGATTGCTCCCGTGAAAGCCATGATTCGCCAATGGATAGAAAATCTTGGGACGATAGGACCAATTGAATGTACCTCTTTAGTGACACGAATTGCCATGCGGGTGGGAGCTTTACATGATGCTAATGTTGAATACCTTGCTACACCTCGCTCTCTTATAAATAAAGATTATCTTATTCAAGGTCACTCTCTTAAGAATGGTCCGAACGATTCCCTCATATATTATTTTGTGGGATATACAAACGAGTTTCGGTTACCTAACCCGGACCTTCGTTTGTATACTCTCAAAAATCTAACCATTGAGCTCCAAGAAGCGGAGCGGTCTCGCAGGAGTGTATCTTCTCGCAGGGGGCGCACAGATCGGAACAGCCATCTACCTCCGAGATGCCCACACCGCAGCCCACGGCTCATGGCGGGCCGGGGTACAGCCACCCCGGGCTTTCTCCCGGTGGGTACCCAGCCCCGCCACCTCACATGGCCGGGGATCGGCGTGGCAAACTCCGGGATATGGCCCGGGGCTGTTTTCTCCACAACAACAATGGGAGGAACACTCCACCGACTCCGGATCAGCCCAAGGCTACAACTTTGAGCAGGAGATGAACAACCTCTCCTCGCAAATGGGAAGACTCCAAACCACGGCGGAAGACACCGAGTATGCGCTCAACCAACACATCTTGCAAACTCATCAATGGCAAGAGCGCACCGACATCCAGCTCACCGCCCTCACCAACATGACGGAGCAACAACGAGCCGATCTTTTGGCTTACTTCCGTCACATGGGGTTCATTCCACCAAACCCATGAGCAAGAACAAGCTTGGGGGGGCAGCACCCTCGCTAAGGTATCATGTATCGCAACTTGTATCCTTTATTGTCTCCTGTTTTTGCTTGTTCTTGCCTCTCATATGAAAAACAAAATAAAAATGGTAAAACTAAAAAGAACAAAAAAAGAAGTAGCTTAGTTTCCTTTTATGCGCTGCAAGTATGCTGCTAGTCTTTCTATGTTGAGATGATGAATAGTTGCTCTATTTCTCTCATGTGCCTAGTTTATAATTTAGAACTCTCCTAGTTTTGAGTTTGTTGGCTGGCAAAACTTGCTTAGAACCTGAAACTTGTGGGCTGCACATGCTTGAGCTGCACCTAAGTTGTTGTGAGATGATGATATGGTAAAAAGAGCTGCTATGATCTTGTCCTAAGTTGAACTTGAAATCTCCGGAATTTTTGTTCCCAAAAATTGCGAAATCTATAAGTTCCCAAGTGATGATAAATTCCTACCAAAGCCATATGCAAATTTCCTTTGAAAACCTTACTCATTTGCTACTTGTTACTTCATTGAGCTTTATCAAAATTGTGTGACCCTAGTGAGATGCTTTTCACACTCTCATGATCAAGATCACGTACACATTCCACCTCATATGCTACACTTCTACACCGGAAGTTAGCAACATGTCATGCCATCCACCAAAATAAAGACACTCCTCACATTTTATCACCTCTCTTAAAATATCAAAAGAAGGCATGGCTATGCAAAAGAAAAAGAAAATAAGGCTCACAAAAGATGAGCATGAGAAAAAGAAAAAAAAAAAAAAAAAAAAAGCTGCTCTCATTTCGAGCATGGAAAAAGAAAGAAGAAGAGATAGCCATGCCCAAAATCCAAAATAAAAAGAGGTGAAACAAAAAAAAAAAGGGAGTAGTCACATACACCACCACCATCATTTTCACACTTGCACATCTTGATCTACGATTGTATGACTTGCTATCTCCGTGGATCCACTCTTTTGGTTTTGCAAAATATGAATGCAAGTATGCCTCATTTCATATCCTACCTTGAGCTCCACAAAAGCCTATTAGATGTAGGATGAGGCAATACACATGCCTTGGTGAGGAATACAAACACCACTAGAGCGATTCGAGAGTATCACTTGTGGAACGTGGTTTTACTTGAAAAAAAAAATCCTTTGAAAACTTCCGGAGAATAAAAAGCAAGACAAGGGAAGAGAAAATAAATGCTCTATACACCGTTCTCTCTCTCAACCGCCCAAGGTAAAGTGAAAAGCACAAAGCCCCATGAGGACTAAGGGGAAGGGTGAGTTACCATTGCCAACTTATTCAACTCAAGGATGAGTATCTTTGTTATACACTTGGTACCTTTGAGAAGTAGGCATTATAGCAACTCCTGATCAACAACCTAAAGTTCTACTACTTGCTCGGGACGAGCAAGGGGTAAGCTTGGGGGACTTGTTGACGGTCGTTACGACCAATTTCGACCGTCAATTAGTCAAATAAATGAGAAGGATTAGGCATGTCTTACACGCATTTTACTTAGAAATAACCTAGTTCCACTTGTACCTCTAGATTTTTAGTGTGCAGGTGGATAATGATGAATTCCAGGCCCCGAGGCGACAAATCAACACTTTTACAAAACTTCCACTTCGCCGCGGGAATCAACTCCAAGATAAAAGGCCAATGACCACGAAATACAACACAAAGAAGGCCACAAGCACCTGGATCAAAGACCAACATCCAGTGGGGGAGCCAACTGCCAAAGCCCAGCCCGGGAGGGGCCAGGACCGGTTCGGCCGAACCCACCAGGGTGGTTCGGCCGAACCAGGATGGTGGCCCCCCGGCCCACTTTTCTCTCGGCGGTTTGCCCACCGCCTCCGGAGGTCGGTTCCACGCGCATTAAATGCCACCGACCTACGAAACCGCCTCCGGGAGCCGACCTTTCAAGCCTATATAAGGAGGGGTACCCCCCTCCTTAACACACACAACAACACAAGGATCATTCTCTCCTCACACTAGAAGTTTAGAGGCTTTCTAGGTAGTGCTAGGCTTAGTAGTGGGCTGCCTCATTGCTCCCAAGGTCTTGTGGAGAATTGGGTATAGCTCTTGTATCCTCTCTTTGTAAGACTTGATCTTTTATATATGGAATACTTTCGTTTATATCCTTGTCATGAGCTTGACAGAGTAGTCATGATCTTGCTTGATCGTTCATCGTTCGTTCATATGAGTTCATCGTTCGTTCTTCGTTCTTCATTAATAGAAGATGAACACATATCGAATGTTCTTCGTTCGTTCATACTTGATCATCGATTACTCTTGATCTTACTTGGTTGATTGCCGTTCGTCGCTCATTCTTGAGCGACGAACGCCTTTGCATGACTTAGTGCTAGCTTTGATCCTTTCATCCGGCTTATGCTAGTTAGACTAGTGTTTTTATGAATAGGTTTCGGGTTCATCGTCCCGCAAGGGTGCTCTAGATTTGCCACCATGTCGATCCGTAGGATTGGGGTGCCTCGAGGGATCTAGAGTTGTGGTTAGTGACGCCGGCATGGTGTCTGGGGTTATCTACCCACCTTTGAATGTGCTTCATGTCCCACGGTTTGTAGAGGTAGGTGACAAGAAGTGACAGCCTTGTCATCCAAAGTAATCCTCCACGTTCGGGCATGGCATAGGAGTCTAAAAGGCCGGAGTCGCGAGGCGGACCTCGCGTAAGACGGATCTCCCGATGATGCCTAGGCATTAGACGCTTGCTTGCGCTTGCATTATCTTGGATGTTAGGTAGAAGTCTGTGCACTCATATGAATGTTGTATCATTAGGAGTAGTGGTCTGCTAGTCTAGTTTAGCTTTATCTAGGATTGCCTCTATCCCTTTTACTAGAGAATGCATTGCCTTGGTGTGTGTCACACTATCCTCAATTTATTGCTCCTAACCCCTGCATTGGAATGTGATTACTTCATCACTCTTTTGTAACACCATGAGCATAAGTACTCTTATCAACCATGTCTTCCTTTGGGAAAATATAAATACGATACCCTTGAATACTCTCGGGTGAAATGCTACAACGGGTTATCCGTCCGCTTGCGGATATTCATGACCCACCTTATAATACATATCTAGTGCTTGTACTGGATATGGATTATTTGGTTAAATAGTGCAAGTGACTTAAACCTTGGCTCTCCCGCGGTCACGTGTTTCTTTCCGCGTGACCTTAAGAGATGCCAACGATCGCGGATAACTAGCAATTAAGCCATCTAATTACGAACAATGCGCCGAGAATTAGACGACATAATTACCTTGTCAAGCCAACTTGTTGTCGACCGGAGCCCCGAAGATCCCCGCGTGAAAACGAGTAAAGACTTGACAGAAAATTAGGGTTTGGCGATGCGCCGAAAGTTGTATTGGATGTGAATCGAGTTTACGGAGTTACACCCGAGTACAAATTTATACTCGGCACGAAGAATCCTCCTCGGACCCTCTTCGGGCCGATTTCCTAACCGACTAGGATCTTTTTTCCAAAATTAAACTATTATTTCTAATTTTACAACGTGGGCCGGGCCCATCAACATTATGCTCTTCGTTGGCGTCCGCGCACGATTCCCGGGAGGGACGCGCCTTTACTCGCCCAAGCGGCCGTCGGCCTTCCGCCCACCGGCCCTCTTTTGACCTATAGTCGCCGACAATGGGTCCCTTGGTCAAAAACCGGCGTCAACTCCGCGGATCGGCAAGTGCTTGGTGGGCCGGTTACATGTCCGCATTTCCTACGAGGCCATCGGATCTTATGGTCGGAATTCCATGAAGCTTTCCGTGCTCATCACATCCCTACCGGTCTTATGAAGCGAAAGTTGCATGAATTCCTCGACTTGAAGCAAGGATCCGACAACGTGCCAAAGTATGCTCGCAAGTTCAACTATCCGGCTCAATATGCCTCCTATCATGCCGACACGAGATGAAAAGAAGAGAGATTGCTTCAAGACCGGTCTTAGTCCAAAGCTACAAGATCGTTTAGCACAGCTGATTAACTGTTCCTTTAATGAGTTGGTTAGCGCTGCAATTATCCAGGAAGATGCTATTCGGGCCAATCAAGAAGACAAGAAGAGAAAGCGTGTCGTGGGAAGTTCATCCAGACCTGCTCCTAATAAATATAGGTTGGCAATTACTTCACCCTCCGGGCAAAGGTTTCATGCTTCGATGCCACCAAGGGGTGGATATCGTCCCTCTCCACCACAACAAGCAAGGAGCTTACTATGGCTACAACCAACATCGTGCTCCAGGTTGCTCGCGCTCCACAACAAGCCTACCAAGGTGCGAGACCCGGTATGCAGCCGTGTTATAATTGTGGCCGTCCCGGGCATATTGCAAAGGATTGTTGGTTTCCGAAGAAGCAATCGGGCAATAACAACAACAACAACAACAACGCCAACAATAATAGGCAACGCCCTCGTAACTCGAAGAATGCTCCGAAGATCGGCCGAGTCAACTATACTACGGTCGAGGATGTTCGAGTAAGGCGAACCGGTGAAGTTCATTTAAACTCTCCACTTCATGGTCCTTCTGTTTTATCTTTATCCCAACCTCAACTAGCTACTCCTCAAGTTTATAACACTACTAGCAAGAGCTTAGAAGAAATTCTGGTAGTATGTGAGTATCCCGATGTCTTCCCGAGGATTACCGGGCATGCCTCCTGACCGGGACGTGGAGTTTAAAATTGAACTGCAACCTGGTACCGCTCCGATTTCTCGTCGATCGTATAAGATGGCTCCAAATGAGTTGGCGGAATTGAAGGAACAACTGAAGGATCTTATGGACAAAGGTTTTATTCGTCCTAGCTCATCACCCCGGGGTTGTCCTGCTCTATTTGTCAAAAAGAAGGACAAGACACTCCGTCTTTGTGTCGACTATCGACCATTGAATGCGAGTGACTATCAAAAATAAGTATCCCCTTCCACGGATTGATATTTTGTTCGATCAATTAGTTGGTGCCAAGGTCTTCTCCAAGATTGATCTTCGTTCGGCTATCATCAAATTAAAATACGGGAGGAGGATATACCTAAAACACAGGACACGTCAACCGAATCTGCGCGATCGAATCGGCTAAGATGTAAAAAGAAATCTCATAGCGGCTATCGTGACTCGAACGACCGGATCCGAGCCAATCGGCGTTGTGAGCAAAGGCCGGGACGGGGAGGCAGGACAAACTACCTCCACCACGAGCCCGGACCAGGTCGACTTGACTCATCCCGCCGATACTCACTACGACGGTCGAAAACAGATCTGGTCGCCGGATAACTAGCAATTAAGCCATCTAATTACGAACAATGCACCGAGAATTAGACGACATAATTACCTTGTCAAGCCAACTTGTTGTCGACCGGAGCCTCGAAGATCCCCGCGCAAAACAGTAAAGACTTGACGAGAAAATTAGGGTTTGGCGATGCGCCGAAAGTTGTATTGGATGTGAATCGAGTTTACAGAGTTACACCCGAGTACAAATTTATACTCGGCACGAAGAATCCTCCTCGGACCCTCTTCGGGCCGATTTCCTAACCGACTAGGATCTTTTTTCCAAAATTAAACTATTATTTCTAATTTTACAACGCGGGCCAGGCCCCTCAACATTATGCTCTTCTCGTTGGCGTCCGCGCACGATTCCCGGGAGGGACGCGCCTTTACTCGCCCAAGCGGCCGTCGGCCTTCCGCCCACCGGCCCTCTTTTGACCTATAGTCGCCGACAATGGGTCCCTTGGTCAAAAACCGGCGTCAACACATGTCCCCCGGTCCGGGGTATGCAACGCATGCGTCGGACCGATCTATTCTCTTTTATTTGCGCCGGTTTTATCGCCCGTCACTTCTCCATAAAACCCGGGGCCACCCCGGTTATTTCCCATCCGTTTCCTCTCCTTGGCCTTCATCTTCCTCCATTCCAGCGACCTTTTCCTCCTCGAGCCTTTTCAACTTCTCATCACGCCGTCGCCGTTTTTCTTCTCCGGCGACCATGAATCCCGCTGTTAGCTGCTGCTGCGTGCCGCTGCCGCCGGCCGCGTTGCCGCCACTCACCAACGCCGTTCCGGAGGTAATGTACATTCGGGCATCCTTCTTTTCTACTTTTGCAATTTTTCTTCGTGTTCTTGTTCTTGTTCATTTTCACAATTTATCTTCTTCCCGTTCCGCTTCTCATTTTAGCCCTATTTTTTTTTGTTTTTAGGAGATCCGGAACCAAGTCGCTATTCCGTCCAACATCCCGACCCATTTCTTCTTGGGTCCTATGGGCGATCCCGACCCCACGTGACCTCATCTCGTGCTGAAACGAACCGGGTTCCGTTTCGGCAACGGTCCCCATTATCGGCCGAGTGGGCCAACAGCTTTCGGTCATGGCCGACCCCGTTGCAGGATGGCGTGATTGGTATAACCGGGTGTCGGCCGTCCATCCGCAAGGTTGGGCCGACATCGGCATCGCCCATGCCATCAAGCTTTCTCCGGCCGATCATCATAAGAATGAACCGTTGTCGGCGGCCGCTTGCTATCTCTCGGTCGATGCCCCGAATCGCTTTATGTTCGGCCATGGCCCGGCTACCGTGACCCTTCCGGACACAGATCATGTTGGCCGATCTCGAATATCACGGCGGAGGCCACTCCGGATGCTATCCGTATCAAGTCCTCCCACCGGATCAACCTTAAGGACACCAGGGGTTGGAAGGTTTACATTCGGACCTACAATAAGGGGCACGGCACGGCCGATCGCCGCGAGCACGTTGCCTTCCTCAACATGTGGCTTGACCACTTCTTCTTTTGTGGGGTCGGCGTGAGCCCCACAAACAATTTTCTCGCCGATGGCCGATAGGCTGGCCGACGACTATGCCCTTCCCATGGGCAAGTATCTTCCGGGGTCGGCGTACCTCCTTCTTCACCAGGTTTCGGTGGAGTTGCGCTCCGGCCGATCGCTCAAGAACCCGGGTGGCCCTTGGTGGTTTATCCAAATGTGGTTGTCCCTTCATACCACCAAGGCCATCGATCCGGACCTCGGTGCGCTCACCTTCCCCGGCAACTACGCCCGAATCGGCCACACCCGCATTCAGCCGGTGCATCTCTTTCGGGAAGCGTTATCCATGGCACCGTGGGCGGCCATGTCGGATGACAACCTCGGCGTATTGGTTCGCCGCCCTCTACAAGGGCCTCAACAACGAAAGTACGGATTGGTACCCGTACATCGATTTCTTCGAGAAGGGGTATGACACTCTTTTCTCGATCGACCCAACTTTCCCAACGGCCGACGGGGAGGCGGTCAAGATCTTTACCACCGCCTCCGCCCCGTCCGCCGCCGACGGGACTTATTGTCGGGAGCAAGGCCTTCGCTCCTATGAATTCTACCACCCGTCGGTGGCGGCCCGCCAACTCGGCTGCGCCGCTGCCCCCAGCCTCTTCTATGTGGGGCGGATAAAGGCGCGGGCTGCCGTCGACAACGCCATTCGGTGGAATTGGCTCGTCGGCCGCACCGCCGATGTCGTCACCGGCGACTTGGCCGGATTTTCCCCGGCGCCCGAGTACTCGCCTTTTGACCGTTGGTGGGGCGAGTGGAACCGGCACCTCCGCAGCTCGAACACCGCTTCTTTCTTCTCCGGCCTAGTCCCGAGAGAACCTTTCGCCGAGGTACGTGTAGCCGATTTATTTTTGTAAGGCCGATTTTGTAAATGAAATCGGCCACTCCAAATGCTCATCCTTGTATATTCTCTTTCGCCGGACTCGGAGGAGCCGCCGACCCGCAGCATCGCTGGCCGGCCGATTGCATATTTAATGCCGAGCCCAATTGTTCCGAATATCGGCTTCACCGACCGCACTCCTGCTCAAGCATTTGTGGCGATGAGTCGAGGGCGCCAGCTGCCCGCAAGGCCAAAACTAAAACAGCCGCCCTCAAAAGAGGAAGGCTAATGTGCCACTGCAGTGGTCGACTCGAGCCCCGAAGCGATACCGCGCGCCGCTAAAGCAGCTCGTGCGCCCGTCCGACCCGGATTACTACGATGAACCGTCTCCGCTGCGTCAGAGTTGTTATTGCATGATCGCCGATTCCTTTTCACTTAACATGCCATCTAACTATGAGTTCTTAGCAGAATCGGCGGTCCCTCTTCCTCGGCCCGCACGCCAACGCCCGATAGGCCGATCCGTTCGCCGACTCCTCCACGGGCCAAGACGCCGACGCCCGAAAGGCCGACTCAAACAGCTCCGAGTCCGAAGTTGTACCAAGCCAGGCCGATCCGAACCCTACGGAGAGCCCAACTCACTCGGATCGGCCTGCGTCTCCCGAGGCCGCCGCCGAGCCGAACAAGCCGGCCCCGTGTCGCCCACGGCTCCTCCCAAAGGCACCGCTGCCGACGAAGAATCGGCCGCCAGGAGCCGCCCGCGGCTTCTCCCGAAGGCACCGCCGCCGATGAACCAGCCGGCAGAGCGTCGCCCGATGCCACCTCCGAAGATGTCGCCGGTGACGGTGGATCGGCCGGCCGAGAATCGCTTGAAACATACGAACCCGTGGGTTCAATGGCACGACCGATGGACGTCCGGCCGCTTCGCATTGATGCTTCGCAGTGTCTGTTTTTTTTTTTTTTTTTTTTTTTACTATTTCTTCCTTGATTCGCCGCTAATCATTAGCTTCATCTTATTTCTCATGGTATTTCGTGCGCTCGCCTTCCCTCGTCCCGCGCCGATTTTGGTATCTACCTCTGGTTTCATCACCATGACCGAAATCGCGCGCGAGCTTGAGGCTTCTTCGGTTGATCGCTTGGTGGCCGACGCCCACCCCATACGGGCCCGGTACTTGGAGGTCCGGATCGAGCTCCCGGACGATGTGTGCGATGCTCGCATCGTGTGGCATACATGGAGTACCGGCAAATGGACTTCATCCGTGCCCAGCAGCGTCCGGCTCGCCACGCGGAGCAGCAGCAAGCTGCGTTACTCGCCGAGAACTCCATCAAGCGTTCCGAGGAGGAGGCCCGCAAGACCCAAGAGATGCAAGAGCAACTCTCAAATCGGCAGGATGAACCGCAGGTAATCAACAAGGAGATTGCCAATTTGAGAGCATCGCCGGCTCTCAAGGAGAAGGAGGCGGCGGCCTTGGAAGCCACTATTGCACAACCGTCGGCTGATGTGGCGGCTCAACGTAAGGCGACGGACGAGGCAATCCAAGCGGCCGACAAGATGGTTGCCGCGGCGCATGCCGATGTCGGCCCCGTTGAAGACGACCCGTTGGTCATGGCCAAACTTGACTCCATGCCGGCCCGTGCGAGATCTCGTCGTCCAAGACTTCTTGTCCCGTGCTAAGGCCGTCGATCATGCTTAGGTGTAATAGGACTTTGAACAAAATCTGGTTGTAAATATTTTTGCACTAAGGGCGATATACAATGATATCGGCCATCCGAAGACGATGTTTAAAACATCGGCTGATTTGTCTGCGTTTTACTTTCATATTTTTTTGGCTAAGGGCGATACTTTTAATATCGGCCGTCTCAAGGCGATGCATATCGATATCGGCTGCAGTCTTTTTAGGCCGAACACTATGAGTTAATCCAAATACTAGGGTAATACTCGCTTCAAATACTTCCCATTAAGTGCTCGGCCAAATTCTTCCCCCGCTAACTCTTTCAAAATATATGCATTACCCGTGCCGATCGGCTAATCAAATAAGGTCCTTCCCAATTAGGCGACCATTTACCAAACCGATTGTCCTTCACGCCGATCGGCATCCTAAGCTTCCGCACCAAATCGCCCTCTTTAAATTGTTTCTCGCACAACCTTCTTATCATAATGGCAGGCGACCCTCGCCTTATTCTCGCTCTATCTTTTCCAATGCATCCAACTCGATTTTGTACTACATCTTCTAATTCATCCATCATCAATCCGTGGTACTGATCGGCCGATAGCTTTTGTTGCAATTAAATCCTTCTGAGCCGATAGTTGTCTCCCATGGCAAGTACGGCTTCGTGCCCATATACAAGCTGATACTGGCGCGACTTGCATGGCCCCATGCCGTGACATACGATAAGCCCACAAAGCGTCCATCAATTTCATGTGCCACTTACGAGGATACTCTTGTATTTTCCGCTTGATCAACTTGATCGACTCTTATTTGCCGCTTCAGCTTGGCCATTAGCTTGGGCATAATACGGCGACGAATTAATCAACTTAATCCCCATCTCTTCAAGCAAAAGATTGAAATTCGTCCGACGTGAATACCGATCCTTGATCTCGTCGTGATTGTTTCTGGAATCCCAAATCTATAAATGATATGCTCTTTAACAAACGTTATCACGTCAGCCGTCGAAACTTTGCGATAGGGTGCCGCTTCAACCCACTTCGTGAAGTAATCTGTAGCTACCAATATGTATTGATGTCCTTTGCTTGATGCTGGATTTATCCGGCCGATCATATCCATGGCCCAGCCTCTAAACGGCCAAGGTTTGATCACCGGATTCATAGCCGATGCAGCGCCCTCGTATAGGCCCGAATTTCTCGGCAATCTTGGCAACTTTTATAATATTTGAAACAATCGGCCAACATTGTCGGCCAGTAATAACCAACTCGCCTTAGCAGCCACTTCATTTTATGGGCCGATTGATGTGTTCCGCAAATCCCATCATGTACTTCGCTCATTACCACTTTGGCCTCGGTGTCGTCAATACACTTGAGAAGCACCCCATCAATTGTCTTGAAAAATAATTGATCATCCAACAGAACATACTTCAAGGCTTTATATCTTATCTTCTTATCTCGTAGGTTGGGATGGATTGCTCAAAAATTTCGAATTTCCGTACGCCAATCGGCTTCTTCAATATCAGCTATTTCCAAGCTGTTTTCAGCGAGCCGATATCCGGATGCTAGTTGAGCCAAGTTATTTGCTTCGAAGTTCTGCTCTCTTGGTATATGGCTGACTTTAACACACTTGAATCTTTTCATTAACTTCTGGCACTTTTTATGATATTGCAACAATATTTCATCTTTACACTCATACTCACCGGCCAGTCGACTCACAACCAACAAGGAATCGCCGAAAATTTCCACAAAATCAGCCCCGGCATCGATGAGTAATTCCAGTCCTCTTAATATCGCTTCGTATTCGACTTGGTTGTTGGTGTGCGCCTCTACCGTAATAGAGTATCCACGTATTGCCCCCGAGGCGACACAACAACCAAGCCGATTCCACTTCCTTCCTTGCAAATTGAATCATCAAAGAATATCGTCCATGGCACCGGTTCAACGTATCCGGCCGAGTGTTCACCGTGTTGCACTATCAAATCAGCCAATACTTGTGCTTTTACCGCTTTGGTCGATTCGTATCCTAGATCAAACTCCGCAATTGCCAACATCCATTTGCCCAACCGGCCTTTGGGGACCGGGGCCGATAACATATATTTTACGACATCGGCCTGGCAAACCACAAGACACTCCTCGGCTAACGTGATAATGCCTTAGTTTTGTGCATGAAAAATATAGACAGAGACATAACCTTTCCACCTCCGGATACCGCGTTTCGCATCAACTAATTTGCGGCCGAGATAAAATATGACCCGCTCTTTTCCCTCCCGTTCTTGAGTCAACGCCGAGCCGATGCACCTATCATCGGCCGATAAATATAACTTAAAGGGTGTGCCCGACTTTGGCGGAACCATCACCGGTGGGGACACCAAATATTTCTTGATATCTTCTAAAGCCCGTTGATGGATCGGCTCCCACCGAAATTCTTAATTGGCCTTGAGTTTTAATAATGGCGTAAATACATCAAGTCGACCGCACAAGTTTGAGATAAATCGCCTAATAAAATTAATCTTGCCGATCGTGGACTGGAGCTTTGTCTTGTTCGTCGGCGGTTCCAGCTTTCTCGATAGAATCAATACTCTTAGGGCCGACTTCAATTCCCTTTTCATGCACAATAAACCCTGTAAATTGTCCAGCCGAGACACCAAACGCACACTTGAGCGGGTTCATCTTCGAGCCGTATTGTCTTGTCCTCTTCAACACTTCTCCGAGATCAGCCACATGACTTCCAACCGATTTTGACTTCACCATGACATCATCAATATAAATTTCAACCAATCGGCCGATCAAATCGTGATATATAAAATTCATGGCTCTCTCGATATGTGGCACCAGCATTTTTTAGGCCGAAGGTCATGACAACCCACTCATATAGTCCCAACGCTCCGGGCATCCGAACGCTGTCTTCGATATATCTTCTTCGGCCATAAAAATCTGATTGTACCCAGCATTTCCATCCATAAAGCTCAAAATTTTGTTGCCGGCGGCTGCATCAACTAACAAATCGGCGTTTGGCATTGGGTACTCATCTTTCGGAGTCGCCTTATTCAAATTTCTCGAAGTCAATGCAGACCCGCATCTTTCCATTTTTCTTTTCCACCGGCACAATATCGGAAACCCACTCCGCATATCGGCATGGCCTAATGAAGCCGGCCTCATATAATCTGATAATCTCTTCTTTGACGGCTTCATAATACCTAGGGTCAATTTTCCGAGCCCCCGCTTATATGGCCGATATCCGGGCTTGGTGGGCAACCGATGTTCAACGATCGATCGGCCGAGTCCAGGCATCTCGCTATAATCCCAAGCAAAACAATCTTTATATTCTTTCAACAAGGCCACTAATTCATCTCTTACTTCTTTACACAATTTCTTGCTAATATATGTCGGCCGAGGCTTGTCTCCATCCCCTATATCTACTTCTTCTAACTCGTCGGCCGACACAAAACCGTGGCCTAATTTTCCGTCTTCTCGGTTCGTTAATCGGCCGATTCATCATATCTCCAGCGTGCGTGTTGATCGGCCGATTGTCCGTCAATTCTCCCGTGGGGCCCATCGAGCAGCTGGGGTACCCGACCCCCGGTCACAACAATTCCGTCGTCGGTGATGTTTACGGCTTCCGCATCCCAATATGTGCCCGAGAAACAAGGCAGGCTCTCCGGACCGGCAAACTCGAAATCGGCGGTCGCGATGGTTACGTACTTATCGGCCCGCTCGATTTCGACCTTGTTGCCGACCCATTGAATCAAGCACTCGGTGCATGGTTGATGGGATGCAACAGCTTGGCATGAATCCAATCTCTCCCCAACAAAGTTGTGTATGCACCTTTCCCGTCGATGATGAAAAATGTGGCGGGTATGGTTTTGCTGCCCACAGTGATCTCCATTATTGCGGCCCCACGCACATCTTGACTTCTCCCGCTGTAATCCTTGAGCGTCGGATTAGCCCTCATCATTTCTTCCGGCGTCTTCCCGAGCTTGCGGTATGTAGTAATCGGCATGACATTGACCGCTGCCCCTCCGTCGACCAACATTTTCCTCATTGGTGACCCATTGACGTAGCCGCTAATGTACAATGCCTTGAGATGCAAATGATCGTAGTTGATCGGCTTATCAAATACCGCCGATTCCGGCGTCCACGTAATCTCTCGAAGTCTCCCCAACCGGTTCTTCTTCACCCGAATTTTCATCGGCCGATCCGACAATCCCGGGCATCATGGATATCATATTCACCGCGGCTTCAGCCCGACCACTTGAGACCGCACTTTCGGCCTCCATTCCTTCTTGGGCTTGGACTCATCATCTTGGTCATCTCTCGTAATATCGTCCACCCTTGATTTCTCGATAGCGCATTCTTTGGAGCCTCCTCTTCCGGGTTTTGCTCGAGCAAACCACCGGGGCACCACTGCTTTTCGTTCTTGGTTTGATCGCCTCTCGAATCTTCATGATACCGGTGATCAAACTCTTCTTCATCGTTGATTGGCCCCAGCCGATCGTGAACGGAGGTTCTCTTTGGCACTACGTATCTCCGTTCATCATAGCCGTGATCATAGCCGATCGCTCTTCCGGGGGCCGATTGTTGCGATTCGTAGTTGCGACTATTCGGCCGTCCTCGGTAACTTGATAACCCGCCATCACGATACTCTTTTCGGCCAATGCACTCGGGCAGTTCTCGATAGATGGAAGCTTCATGTTTTGGTCCCAGCAGATCGAAAGAAAGGACAAGCCCAGTGTGGGTCAAAATCTTCTCGGCGGATCACGTCTTGTCCGTACTCGCCGACTTTGGTCGATAGATTCCTATTCACGTGCCACCCGGGCTCTTTCTTCCCTCTCCCTCTTCCTCTCATATCGGCGTATGAAACCAGCCGATCCACCGCCGATGGTGTTGATGTACATCGTATTAGCCGGAAAGGGTGCCCATCAACTTTCATCTTCTTCTTTACATCGGCTGCTCGCAATATCCCACTCGTCAACCGCCCTCTCGGATTTCATCTCTCATAGCATAACAATCAACGGTGTTATGATGCGAATTTCCATGCCACTTGCACCACTTAGCCATTTTCTTCAATTCTTCCGGCGTAGGAATTTTGTGATGAGGGGAAAGCTGGATTTTCTTTTCCCGCAGCAACTGATCAAATATTTCGTCGGCCTTAGATAAATCAAAATCATATTTCTTCTCCTTAGGATTGACATGCGGAGAAAATATCGGCCGTTTGTTATTAGTCCACTCAACTCGCATTAATTCCCTCTTCATCTTCCTCACTCGTCGAAATCAGCATAAGTCACCCGATACCGCCGATTCCTCGGTGAGTCGGAGATTCTCTTCTCGGCCGATCGCCTCGCGGGTCAGCTGTGCCAGCCCATCAAACTCATGTGGGGTAAACTTTTCTTTAATGTTGGAAAATAGCCCCGCATAAGCGATTTCGGCCAACCGTTGCTCGTCAGGTTCAGATTGTAGCATCGTCCCTCGGGGTCCCGAACCTCTCGTATATAATCAGCCACCGATTCCCTAGTTTTCTGTTTCATCGCCATTAAATCGGACAAACTAAGCTCGGTAATGCCCGTGAAGAAGTACGAGTGAAACCTTTTCTCCGGATCGGCCCAACTCTGAATAGAACCAGGTGACAGCGAAGCAAACCATGAAAAGGCCGATCCGGACAATGACAAGTGGGAATAGCCGAACCCGCAAAGCCTCCTCGAGCGGACGCCTCACCAAGCCGTGCGTCATACCGACCGATGTGCTCCATAGTTGATGTGTTGTCTTGCCCGTAAAACTTGGAAAACTCAGGAATTTTATACTTATTGGGTAAAGCCACGGAATCCATCCGATCAGGGTAAGGTCGCCGATACAATGCACTTTTCTCCTTAGGCTTCAAATCGAACCGATCTTTTATCATATCGGCGATCTTAGCCATGAGGCTATTCATATCATTGGGTTCAGCAATCGCCGATCCGGTCCCCGTCATATAAGCTGTGTTGGGCTGCCCCCAATCGGGTGTATCAACCGGCCGTTTCTAGAAATCCCAGTGCGTAGTCGGAACAAGAGTACGCGGAGCGATTCCATAATTCATGGCCGATTGGATCGGCCGTCCGATCCTGAATCCTCGTCCCCAGCCCGATGCAGTTGGTCGTGGAATACCGGATATCGGCCGTACTATAGTGGGTGAGTTCTCAATTCTACTCGGGCCGGTATTTGGTACGTAGAAGAAATTGGGCTGCTGTGCCACCTGCGGGACCGCTGCCACATTGGTCGCTGCCCCTAACTCGAAGTCGGCTGTTGTACATCTTGTTTGTCGCCCTCCTCCGTTACCGACTTCTTGGGGCCACCGTCATCCTCTTTGCCCGGCTGGGTCGTACCGGTACTTGCATTTGCATTGTCTTTGCCAGGCCATAGGTGAGGTGGCATGCCGTACGAGGGCTGAAACCCCGTCGGCGGTGTGGTATTCTCGGAGGCCGACTCCCGAATTGGTCGTACAAGAGTGCCAAAAGGCCGAGTGTACGCAGGTCCGTAATATCCTTCGAGTGAACGATCCGCCATCAACCGTGTCCTTGATCAAATTCCCGATGGTGTTGGTCAACACGCCCGATTGATTGATTAGGGCCCGATGAACGGACGAGTTGACCATATCACCGAGTTGGTTGGCATCCGGCAGTCTCTGGGCTTTGATTTGGTCTAGTTCTTCCGGATGCAGAATCCGAGGGATGTCTCCTTTTGTGGCCACTCGCCACGTGTCACTTTCAAGGCTTGAAAGTACTTTTTCATTGCTTCGCCGGATATTCTTGGTACTGCAGCTTTTGTTCTGTCGTCATCTTCCCCAGTGCCGAAACCTCGTTGTCATCAAAAACTTCTCCATGCCCTTTGCCATCCGTCCTAAGAGGAACCGGAACAAAAATCGGTCGATTTTCAGCATCGACCATTGGTGTTCCGTCCTCCCCGACAGCTCGCATGTACGACATCTTGATCTTGGTTGCTTCTGTCCCACCGAGCGTGCCAAAAAGTGTGTTGACGTCAAAAGTCGCCAACACACCGTTGTCCGGAGAGTCCACCGAAACCCCGGCCGACGCGAGGCCCCGTGCTCCCAACGGACCGACTCAGCTCGCCGATTCTCGTGTGCGCTGGTGCGTGCGGATGGTTTTCCCGCAAACCAACAAAGACAATAAAAAGTGTAAAAATCCGGGTCATCGGCCCGGATAGGCCGATGTGCAGCCGTGGCCGATTCTCGCGTAAGATAGACAAAATCGGCCATTGATCGGGAGCAGCACGGCCCATCCATTTTGTATTAAATGCCGGGCAAACGAGCCGTGATACAAACGATACGAAATCGGCCGATGCTATAACATGCGATCGGTGGCTAGCAGCCGATTTCGTCGGTAAGCGATCAAATCATTAAGACTTTGCAGGGATGCATTATCGAATAAAATGTAAACAAGGTAATTATTAATGGGATGTAATTAATTTGATAGCAAGAAGGTGGTTTAATCATCAATCGAGCAAGAAATCGGCCGATCGAGCATCCGGCCGATTCTGCCATCGATTATAACAATGAGTTATTAGATCATATCTAGATGTATAATGATGATCAATGAAATCGTACTAATAACTCGGGTTCAAAGGCAGCTTTAACAGATTTAGCTAATTGAACATAAAACAGCTAATGAACGTGATAAGCAATCGGCTAAACACTCCGAAAGAACAAGAAGACAAATACAACCACACAGATCCCGAATCGACTCGATCGCTCCAACAGGACAAGTCAACCGATGGCACACGATCGGACCAGGTCTAACGGCCGCGCACGCCGGCCGATTCAGGACAAGCACAATCATAAACGCCTTAACTATGAAAGTAAATCTACATCCTATCCAATCGGCTGCATGCGCCTAGGACAAGTCAACTATCGCAAAGGCAAACACAGGACACGTCAACCGAATCTGCGCAATCGAATCGGCTAAGATGTAAAAAGAAATCTCATAGCGGCTATCGTGACTCGAACGACCAGATCCGAGCCAATCGGCGTTGTGAGCAAAGGCTGGGACGGGGAGGCAGGACAAACTACCTCCACCACGAGCCCGGACCAGGTCGACTTGACTCATCCCGCCGATACTCACTACGACGGTCGAAAACAGATCCGGTCGCCGGATAACTAGCAATTAAGCCATCTAATTACGAACAATGCGCCGAGAATTAGACGACATAATTACCTTGTCAAGCCAACTTGTTGTCGACCGGAGCCCCGAAGATCCCCGCGCAAAACAAGAAAGACTTGACAGAAAATTAGGGTTTGGCGATGCGCCGAAAGTTGTATTGGATGTGAATCGAGTTTACAGAGTTACACCCGAGTACAAATTTATACTCGGCACGAAGAATCCTCCTCGGACCCTCTTCGGGCCGATTTCCTAACCGACTAGGATCTTTTTTCCAAAATTAAACTATTATTTCTAATTTTACAACGTGGGCCGGGCCCATCAACATTATGCTCTTCCGTTGGCGTCCGCGCACGATTCCCGGGAGGGACGCGCCTTTACTCGCCCAAGCGGCCGTCGGCCTTCCGCCCACCGGCCCTCTTTTGACCTATAGTCGCCGACAATGGGTCCCTTGGTCAAAAACCGGCGTCAACTCCGCGGATCGGCAAGTGCTTGGTGGGCCGGTTACATGTCCGCATTTCCTACGAGGCCATCGGATCTTATGGTCGGAATTCCATGAAGCTTTCCGTGCTCATCACATCCCTACTGGTCTTATGAAGCGAAAGTTGCATGAATTCCTCGACTTGAAGCAAGGATCCGACAACGTGCCAAAGTATGCTCGCAAGTTCAACTATCCGGCTCAATATGCCTCCTATCATGCCGACACGAGATGAAAAGAAGAGAGATTGCTTCAAGACTGGTCTTAGTCCAAAGCTACAAGATCGTTTAGCACAGCTGATTAACTGTTCCTTTAATGAGTTGGTTAGCGCTGCAATTATCCAGGAAGATGCTATTCGGGCCAATCAAGAAGACAAGAAGAGAAAGCGTGTCGTGGGAAGTTCATCCAAGCACTCGCTCCTAATAAATATAGGTTGGCAATTACTTCACCCTCCGGGCAAAGGTTTCATGCTTCGATGCCACCAAGGGGTGGATATCGTCCCTCTCCACCACAACAGCAAGGAGCTTACTATGGCTACAACCAACATCGTGCTCCGGTTGCTCGCGCTCCACAACAAGCCTACCAAGGTGCGAGACCTGGTATGCAGCCGTGTTATAATTGTGGCCGTCCTGGGCATATTGCAAAGGATTGTTGGTTTCCGAAGAAGCAATCGGGCAATAACAACAACAACAACAACGCCAACAATAATAGGCAACGCCCTCGGAACTCGAAGAATGCTCCGAAGATCGGCCGAGTCAACTATACTACGATCGAGGATGTTCGATAAGGCGAACCGGTGAAGTTCATTTAAACTCTCCACTTCATGGTCCTTCTGTTTTATCTTTATCCCAACCTCAACTAGCTACTCCTCAAGTTTATAACACTACTAGCAAGAGCTTAGAAGAAATTCGGTAGTATGTGAGTATCCCGATGTCTTCCACGAGGATTACCGGGCATGCCTCCCGACCGGGACGTGGAGTTTAAAATTGAACTGCAACCCGGTACCGCTCCGATTTCTCGTCGATCGTATAAGATGGCTCCAAATGAGTTGGCGGAATTGAAGGAACAAGCTGAAGGATCTTATGGACAAAGGTTTTATTCGTCCTAGCTCATCACCCCGGGGTTGTCCTGCTCTATTTGTCAAAAAGAAGGACAAGACACTCCGTCTTTGTGTCGACTATCGACCATTGAATGCGAGTGACTATCAAAAATAAGTATCCCCTTCCACGGATTGATATTTTGTTCGATCAATTAGTTGGTGCCAAGGTCTTCTCCAAGATTGATCTTCGTTCGGCTATCATCAAATTAAAATACGGGAGGAGGATATACCTAAAACCGCATTTTCAACGAGGTATGGACTCTTTGAGTACCTCGTTATGTCTTTCGGACTCGACGAATGCTCCCGCTCATTTCATGTACTTGATGAACTCGGTATTCATGCCGGAGTTGGACAAGTTCGTGGTAGTATTCATTGATGATATCCTCATTTATTCTAAGTCCAAGGAGGAACATGCCAAACATCTTCGCATAGTACTCCAACGACTACGGGATCATAAGTTGTATGCCAAATTCAGCAAATGTGAATTTTGGCTAAGGGAAGTCCCTTTCCTAGGCCATGTTATTTCGATGAAGGTATTGCAGTTGACCCAAGCAAAATGCAAGAGGTATTGAATTGGCAGACTCCAAAATCTGTCAAACATATCCGAAGTTTTCTTGGACTTGCTGGATATTATCGAAGTTTCATTCCTAATTTCTCAAAGATCTCTAAGCCTATGACAGAATTACTGAAAAAGGAGTCTAAGTTTGAATGGAGTGTTGAGTGTGAAGAAGCTTTCCAAACTTTGAAGAAGCATTTGACAACTACCCCTGTTTTGGCTCAACCGGATATCACGAAGCCATTCGACGTGTATTGTGATGCCCGTGGATCCGGCTTGGGTTGTGTCTTGATGCAAGAAGGGCGTGTAATTGCTTATGCATCTCGACAACTTCGAAAGCATGAAGAGCACTATCCTACTCATGATTTGGAATTAGCTTCGGTGGTTCTCGCCCTCAAAATATGGAGACATTATCCGATTGGAAATCTAGTCCATCTCTACACCGACCACAAGAGCCTCAAATATATTTTTACTCAACAGGAGTTGAATATGAGGCAAAGAAGATGGCTGGAATTGATCAAAGACTATGAATTGGAAATCCATTATCATCCAGGAAAAGCGAACGTAGTCGCCGACGCTTTGAGTCGGAAACATCAATGCAATCATCTTACGGGTCAATCCTTGGACGAAGATGTAAGTGGTGATTGCCATGGACCAAGCCTCCGAGTCCTTCCTCATGGGGCCTTGTATAATTTAGCTCTCATTCCTACTCTTCGGGAGGAGATTGTTGAGACACGGAAGAAGGACAAAGGAATGCAGCATATTCGTGAGAAGGTGGAAAAGGGCGAAGCTAAATGTTTCCACCAAGACGCGGATGGAGTCCTATGGTTCAACAACGGGCTTGTCGTGCCCAAGAATATGGAGCTAAGAAAGAAGATTCTTGATGAGGCACATTTATCTAAATACTCTATACACCCGAGGCGAGTAACAAAATGTATCAAGGCTTGAAGGAAAAATTTTGGTGGACTCGCATGAAGCGAGAAGTGGCTCGATATGTCGCTGAATGCGACACTTGTCAACGAGTTAAAGCTGATCACTTGAAGAAGGCAGGGTTACTACATCCATTGAACATTCCAGCTTGGAAGTGGGAAGATATATCTATGGACTTCATTGTTGGATTGCCTCTCACGTCCAAAAAGCATGACTCTATTTGGGTCATTATGGATCGATTAACCAAGTCAGCTCATTTCATTCCAGTCCATACCACTTACAAAGCCGGAAAGTACGCTGAACTCTACATTTCCCGAGTGCTATGTCCGCATGGTGTGCCGAAGACTATTGTTTCGACCGAGGACCTCAATTTGTGGCACGTTTTTGGGAACAATTACACTCATGTCTTGGCACTACATTACTTCGAAGCTCGCATATCATCCACAAACCGACGGTCAAACAGAAAGGTTGAATCAATTTTTGGAAGACATGTTAAGGGCTTGTGCCTTAACAAGTAAAGGAAATTGGGATGACCATCTACCCTTCGCCGAGTTCTCTTATAACAATAGTTATCAAGAAAGTTTGGAGATGTCCCCGTTTGCAGCGCTATATGGTCATTCGTGTCGCACACCTTTGAATTGGTCCGAGTCAGGCGAAAGAATTATCTTCGGTCCGGATCTTGTCCAGACATGTCTGAAGAATAGGTGCGGAAAATTCAAGCCAACTTGAAGGCCGCACAATCTCGACAAATAAGTTACACGGACAAGAGACGTCGTCCATTGGAGTTTGAAGAAGGTGATCATGTCTACCTTCGAGTATCTCCTACTAAAGGAATATATCGTTTCGGAATTTAAGGAAAGTTAGCTCCACGCTATATCGGTCCATTCAAGATCGTGGAGAAGTGTAGCTCGGTCGCGTACCGATTGGAACTACCAAAGAACTTGTCCCGTGTCCATAATGTGTTTCATGTATCACAACTCAAGAAGTGTTTGAAGCCGCCCATTGATGTGGTTATCACCGACTACGTAACAACTGCAAGAGGATCTTTCATATCCCGAATATCCCGTCCGAATTATTGATCAAAAAGACCGAGTGACTCGAAACCGATCGATCACTTTCTACAAAGTGCAATGGAGCAACCATACAGCGGATGAGGCTACTTGGGAACCAGAAGAATTTCTAAATTCTAATTTTCCCGAGTTCTTAGCTTCACAATTGAGGTACTGCTCGTAAAACCCTCTTTTTCCGTCAACCGTTGTTTAATCTCGGGACGAGATTTGTTTAAGGGGGAGGGCTGTGACACCGAGCTATGCATCCGTGATTTTCCATCAATTATGTTTGTCGGGTCGCAAAGTGTTGAAATCAATTAATGGGAATGTAACATCTAGATAAGGAAGAAATGTAGATAAAGGCTAGGTTTTGCAAAATATACAGTTTCCTCAACCAAAGTATATGCAAATAATATTTTTTCTGGATTGGGCATGAGAAAAGAGAATTTTGAGGAATTTTCTGGAATTTTTGTTAATGGAAAGATGCCCAAACCAATAAAAGAAAAATCTAAAAACAGATTCTTTACAGAATTCGTATAAAAATTAGGAAGCAAAATCTGAACTTTTGACAATAACGAAAGTTTCTCAGAATATCATTTTACACCACCTTGAATTTTCCCATAATTTTCTGAGGCCTGGAAACGTCCGTTTGTATTTAGTTTTTCTTGGGGGTCCTTTTTGCAAAACTACCGGAGCAGGCCCGATCGTTTTCTTCACTTCGCTGCCTGCCGCCAGTGCTGGACACGGCTGCGCAGCGTGCCGTCGCACCGTTGTGCCACGCAGCTATGGGACCAGCTGCGTGGGACCCACTATCGGGCCGGGATAAGGACTCCCGTGCCGTGCCTATCTCTCTCTCTCTCTCTCTCGCTCGGTCATTCTCTCCAAAAACGACCGCCATGGCCGCCCATTGAAGCTCCACGCCGCCTCACCACTTCGCACCACCCCAGCCCTATCCGAGCCATCCCGCAGCTGTGCCAGGTCGCCATAAACCTTTCCCCACCGCCCTTGTTCCTGTTCCCCAAGCCGCAGCCGGAATCGTGCTTTTTCCTCGGAGTTTAGCCACGGGACACCATTGTCGCCGTCGTCGAGTTCTTCTCGCACGGTTGGTAGCATCTTGATTCCTCACTCAGGCACCTTCCTTACTCTCTCACGCGTCGGTTTGATGTGTTTCGGTCGTTCATTGTAGCCTCTGCTCGCCGGTGTTACCGCGCCACCGCCGAAGTCCGCGCCTTTCGCCACCGTCCACCCTCACCGTCGACCTGCTCGCTCGGTGAGCTTCCTGGCCTGTTTCTTGGTGCAGCGCGTGCCTCTCATCCTGATCCAGCTCACGACGGTCGATTGACACCGTGGAACCGCCTCCTCGCCGCCGGCGGACCGCGCCACGCCGTGCGCCCGTGCGCGGTGACCGCGTCTAACCAGGCGTTGTGCGCGTGCCCTTGGGCCGCAACGCGGCAGGCCTATCCTGCTGGGCGTTATGCTGCTGGGCCGGCCGGGTGCACGGCCCAAGCCGCGTTTATTCCTTTTCATTTTCATGCGATTAAAAATAGATAATAGATAATACTCCGAATTTGGGAAAATCATAGCTATTAAAATAAAAGTGATAAAATAGCAAACCAAAGTGCGTTCGAATCCTTATGAGGAGCTCGGTCCAAGTAATGTGGTAGATGATCACGTTCGAGAGTATTTTAGTATCCACAATTCGGAGAAGCAAAACACTAACAAATTTATAATAAATTTTCTGGGCAAGTAAAGTATCTTGAAATTTGGCATGCATGATCATCATTGCATATGTATACTACTGGTCAAGTGGCATGTTTAATTTCTGCACACATTTCTAGTTAGATCATATGTAGTGCTTTTATGCATAATTGTTCCGTATTTTATGTGCACTCTTAGGATTCAATTTTAGTAGACATAATTCCAGCACATTTTTCTTTGTACAAGTAAAATGCATGTAATTTTATGTCTTCCAGAACCTTCTAGATAAAATAGCAAAAGAAATAAGAAGTAATAGCATAACCACAGGACTAACCTTAACCATGAATCACTATCATTTCATGTACTAAACTAGACCTAATTATAACTTAGTAATCTCTAAATACTGTTCACTCCTAATCATCATGTCATTGAACACCACAACATCATATCTATTTATTGAGAAAGTTCCATGAACTTCCTTGCTTATTAACTATTTTTGCATCGCATTGCATCAACTAGGAAACGAAGTTGGCGACGCCATCGTGGAGGTTTCGCCGGAGGAGACCAATCCTAACCTAAACACCGTTGAGGGTGCTAACTGCGAGCAGGCCCAAGGCAAGCCCCGGTGCACTCCTATATTTTACAAGTTTTTATTTTACTTCACATGTATGGATGTCATGGAATGTGCATTATGTGTAGGAGTTGAATGAAACACTAGTTGCACATAGGAAACCTTGATCCTACGAGTTGAATAAGTTTGTAGAGCTAAGCCTACTCGATAGACTTGGCTATGCTTAAAAAGAGTCATCGCTAGAAAAATCGGTTGGTTTGGAGACCTTCCGATATAGGATTATATTCCTGTTTCTCTCACACAATGATAATGAATTTGAGACCGTACGGGAAAGTTCATGTGTAGGATGAGGTGACCAGGTTAATCCTCGTTCGCCATAGCCCCGTGCGTGTCGGTTGAGGACCGTTTCGTTGTGACTCGGCAAGCAAGTATTGAACAAGTACCAAGTGCATACCTTCATATGGGAGTTGGTAAACCGACGTAGCTTGATTATCATAGAGTTTGCACGGCCTCTCACCGATCCTTCAGGGTGAGACCGACACGGTGGAGCACGGGAAAGAGAAGTATGGGAGAGTGCATGGGTTAAGCCTCGGATACAACGTACTCGTATCGCGAGGGGGACATGTACTTGGGATGGGTGGCCCCGTATCATCTCTATGGCAAACTTGTGAAAGGTGGCCATACGTGTTCTTAAATGATGCGTACGTCGTGTACTTGGGTATCTCCTGCAGGAAGTAAATCGATACGTATCGCCGTCCCTCGCGATTATGAGTACCACTTGTGCGCGCAGACACAACATAGTTAAGAAGAGAAATATGATAATTATTCTTGTCTTTCTATGCTCAATAATTTGTATTGCAACCTTGTATGATTAGTGTTTCTCACTAGATTTATATTCATGTCTTAACCCTATAAAATTGGCTAAAAGTTGATGTTAGAAATGCTATAGGAGCTGTTTTGCAAACTATCCAAGTAACCTGGTCAAACCCCTGCATAATAGAGGTGTCGGTCTTAGAAGGCCACGTTGACGGGTAAGACTTGCGGAGTATATTAGATACTCGGGGTTTGTTGTTGAATGTTTATTTGCAGGTATGCTTTCTCAAGGTTGTGATAATAGTGAGTACAACGGTGAACCACCTAAGGACTGGACCTTTGAGTGGATTCCTTGCTCACCCTCCCACGATCCCGTGGAGTGAAGCCGTGATGACGGGCCGTCACGGTTTCATGTAAGATCTGTATCGACGAAACGTTTAAGCTTCCGCTATGTTTTCAAACTTAAGTTTGAACTCTTTCATGTAATATAAAGCTGAACCAAGTTTGTAATAATGACAACTTTGTATAATATATACTTTATCGATGCTCATGTGTGTACTATTTGGACACTTGCTTCGTCAAGTGTCACCCAAGAGAGATCCTGGTCGGCTATCCCCTCGGTCTCGAGGTGGTGATGCCACAACGCGGCCACATGTAAAGGATGGCATTGGGTACGGGCAAGGTGACAAGCACAATGCAAGAATCAACAAAAATGGCACCGAATTCATCAAGTTCACCAAGGAGGGTGGATATAAAAAGAAGCAAGTCAAGAAGGAGAAGCAAATCAAAAACACTAACAAATCTTCTCTTATTTGTGATTTGCGTACTAACGTGCCTAACCCCTCTTGTGCTCTCTTTAATGATTTCGATGCGACCTTTGTGCTAACGAGGAACAAGCATGGTCGTGTCTATGCAAAATATGTTGGGCCACGCAACAAGACCCACAAATCTTGTGTGTGGGTGCCCAAGGCACTTGTTACTAATGTGAGAGGACCCAAGCAAATTTGGGTACCTAAAAACAAAGCATAAATTGTTTTGCAGGAATACTCCTCCGGCAGTTCATCTTGGGTGGTGGATAGTGGATGCACCAATCATATGACCGGAGACAAGAAAATGTTCGAATCATTTGAGTCAAGCAAAAAAAAAAAAAAAAAACGAGTACATCACCTTTGGAGACAATGGAAAAGGCTATGTGTTGGGTTATGGTAACATTCCTTTAACCTTTCCGCATTCGCTTTCGAAGGTTATGCTTGTGGATAACGTTGACTTCAATTTGTTGTCTATCTCACAACTTTGTGGAATGGGCTACAATTTCTTGTTCAACGACAAGGGTGTGATTGTCTCAAGGAGAAGTGATGGCTCGATTGCTTTTGAGGGTGTACTTGAAAGGGAAGCTTTATGTTGTGGATTTTACCGCGGATAAAGCAAAACTTGACACATGCTTAGTTGCAAAGTCCGACATGGGATGGTTGTGGCATAGACGACTAGCCCATGTCGGTATGAGAAATCTTCACAAACTCCAAAAGGGCCGTCACATTCTTGGACTAACGGATGTTTGCTTTGAGAAAAATAAAATTTGCAGTGCATGTCAAGCCGGAAAACAAGTTGGAGCACCACATCCATACAAGAACATTATGACAACAACAAGACCGTTGGAGATGCTACACATGGACCTTTTCGGTCCCATTGCCTACATTAGCATTGGCGGTAACAAATATGGATTTGTTATTGTTGATGATTATTCTCGCTTCACGTGGGTATTCTTTTTGTGTGATAAAGGTGAAGTGAGGGACGTACTCAAGACGTTGTTGAAAAGAGCACAAAATGAATTTGAAGTGAAGATCAAGGCCATAAGAAGTGAAAACGGTACCGAGTTCAAGAACACTCAAGTTGAAGAGTACCTTGATGAGGAAGGCATCAAGCATGAGTTTTCGACACCCTACACCCCTCAACAAAATGGAGTGGCCAAAAGTAAGAACCGCACTCTCATAGAGATGGCAAGAACCATGCTTGATGAGTACAAGACCTCCGATCGCTTTTGGGCCGAAGCAATCAACACCGCATGTCATGCCTCCAACCGGTTGTATCTCCATCGACTCTTAAGGAAAACACCATATGAGCTACTAACCGGTAAAAAGCCTAACATCTCGTATTTCCGTGTTTTTGGGAGTAAATGCGTCATGCTCAACAAGAAACCCAAGGCTTCAAAGTTCTCCCCTAAAGTTGATGAAGGTTTCTTGCTTGGGTATGGATCAAATTGTCATGCCTATCGTGTCTTCAATAAAACCTCCGGTTGTGTTGAGGTTGCACGGGACGTGACGTTTGATGAATCTAACGGCTCTCAAGGAGAGCAAGTTATTATTGACAATGTAGATGTTGAGGCTCCTAGACAAGCAATCAAGAGAATGGCCATTGGTGATGTGAGACCGCAAGAATCTCAAAATGATCAAGATCAACCTCCTTCCTCAAGTCAAGACCAGCCATGCACAAATCATGATCAAGTTGATCAAGATCAAGAAGTTGGTGATGAGGATCATGCTCAAGCACAAGATGATGAACCTACATCGCATGATCAAGAGGTTGAACAAGATGGCGGTCAAACAAGCTCACATCCACCACACCCAAGAGTGCACCAAAGTGTGCAACGTGATCATCCGAGTGGAACAAATTCTTGGAGACATAGAAAAGGGGTAATCACTCGTTCTCGTGTTTGCAATTTTTATGAACATTACTCTTTTGTCTCTTCTTAGGAGCCATTTAGAGTAGAAGATGCACTCGAGGACTCGGATTGGGTGATGGCCATGCAAGAGGAATTGAACAACTTCACAAGAAATAAAGTTTGGACATTGGAGGAAAGACCAAGAGGCAAGAATGTTGTGGGCATCAAGTGGGTGTTCCGTAATAAACAAAATGAAGATGGTGTTGTGACAAGGAACAAAGCAAGATTGGTGGCAAAGGATATTCACAAGTAGAAGGATTGGATTTTGATGAAACCTATGCCCCCGTGGCAAGGCTTGAATCAATAAGAATACTACTTGCCTTTGCCACTCATCACAACTTCAAGTTGTATACCAAATGGACGTGAAGAGTGCATTCCTAAACGGGTCAATCAAGGAAGAAGTATACGTGGAGCAACCACCGGGCTTTGAAGATCCCAAGTATCCTAACCACGTATACAAACTCCATAAGGCGCTCTATGGGCTTAAGCAAGCACCAAGAGCATGGTATGAATGCCTTAGGGATTTCCTTTTGAGAAAGGGTTTTGAAATGGGCAAGGCCGATGCAACGCTTTTCACAAAGTGTTTCGATGATGATATCTTTGTGTGCCAAATTTATGTCGATGACATAATATTTGGTTCTACTAATCAAATTTTCTCGTGATGATTTTAGCAAGATAATGTGACATCCCCTCCGGGACACCCGGGAATCGGAACAGAGGGACACTCGACGAAGCGAGTTACAACGAAACATCATCTCATACAAGCCATAATATATACATCATGGTATAATACAACCAGGTTTTCAAAATACAAACATTCGTGCAGCGGAAATATACATTATTGAAGTTTAACATCCTACGAGTATTCAGCGGAAACTTGTTCTATCATACAACTCCAAAAGACTTAAACGGTCAACGCGATGCATCGAGCCCTTCATACATCGCGGTCCTCTCTCTTCATGGCGTGGGGATACGCTCCCACCGAAGGGAACCTCCCTCCGGACATTGCTCCTCTTCGGGAAACCGCCATACAAGTCGTGGTAGTACGACTCGTTCCCCGAAAGGAAACAAACAAACCCCGAGTATTCTAATACTCAGCAAGACTGACCCGTCAACATGGCACGCTAAGGCCGACGCCTAGTATGCCAAGGCTTTCTGGCTGTGGGGTTTACTCCTTTGCGAAAAACAGCATTAAAGGGTGGGTCCTTACTTTCGGTATTTTAGCTCGGTATTAAGTTCATTAGCCTTGCTATTTGCAACCTAGCACTATTTCAATCAAGTTTGCAAGACAAGATAATATAGATCATTTATTCTTTCCTCCCTCATCTTCATCTTCCAATATTTACTATGATGTGACGAGCTAAACAAGCGGTACTCATTACTGCGAGGGACAGCGATTCGAATCAATTTTTATGCCAGCTAGCAAAACTCGACTACGCGACGTATACGCATCACACCGATCGTATGCGACAACCTTTCCCGCTAGCACCGGCAGAAGACTAGCCATTTCCAACTCCCCGGGAGTATGGTGACTCCACGACTTCCCTCGTGGCGGACCCATCTCCCTCCCGTGAGACTAACCTCTCACTAACAGCCGGTAAAAGAGAGCCGGCTACGCTACATCTCTCGGGGCGATAGGGTACATCAGCTTGTCTGGGCCCATGATACCAGCATGTAGTGCGGTACGTTCAAGCTTGTTCAACTAAGCCGACAACGGTACGGTCCTTGGCCGACTCGGACGGGGCTACCACCTTGCAAGACCTCATCTCCGTCTTGCCCTTTCTCCTACGAGGGCCCGTCCGGTCTCAATTTCATTAACACTCTCTTCATCTCGGTGTCAACACAAAACCCTTAAAGCCTCCCTGCTTTAAGATTCCCTAAAACATCTACCGTTCCCTAAAACTCTATTGGGCTACTTGTACCGAGTATAAGATAAACAAAAGGAATCCTACCATAATGCAGCTAGGGTGTCAAGCATTCCCTAACAGCTAATGCACAAACATATCTGTACTATGTGATAAAGTAAAACATTTAAAAACATAGGTAGGATGCACCGGGGCTTGCCTTGATATTGCTCGGAGTTAGCTTCCTCAGCGATTGGGTCGACTTCGAGATTCCCGCTCCGACTCGACTTCGGGTGGAACCTCGATTACTTCGAACCTAAGCCGACCCGATGAATGCGTTGCGAATCACAATCATGTATGCATGAATGCACATGATAAAAATTATGCAAAGCTTCATTAATTAACTTCAGTAATTATTAAGTAAAGTTTAAAACTTAATCACCTTAGTTAATTAATCAATTAGGGATAAGTATGTTCATTAAGCAATAATTAACAAGTAATTATGCTGATTAACAATTGCTTAATCAAGGTCATTATTTATTAATGAGTTCTGTTCTTAATTGCTTAATTAAGTTCACTAATTACTTAGGTTTAATAATTAACAAATTATTCTTGTTTATGAAGCAAACTCATTACTTTAAGTGATACAAGATTATTAGATTGTGATCACATAAAATTAATAGAGTTTAAGTTTAATTTTGGAAAAAATAAATTTTATAATTAATTTCGTCTGCAAGTATCTCCTTCATCAAATAAAATTATTTTTCATAATTAAACATTTGATTTACATAAAATAATAGCTTTTCTCTAATCAAAGAAAGTGATTATTTGATATTTATAAATCAAAATTACTCTAAATAGAGATTTTATTTCATAAACAATTAGATCTTA
This sequence comes from Chloris gayana, assembly GCA_031894775.1. NCBI lineage: Eukaryota > Viridiplantae > Streptophyta > Magnoliopsida > Poales > Poaceae > Chloris > Chloris gayana. The sequence continues at coordinate 811,258 of JAUNZO010001928.1, forward strand.
TTTTTCCGAGTCTAACAAAGTTGGTTTGACATTTTTTCGATTTTTAACGAATTTTCTACGAATTTTTGAAAATTGAAATTACGTGCTGTGCCACACGAAAGGCCACGGGGTGGCCACACCTAATCCGCACGTGGCCACACGCGATCCCACCCGCGTGTGGCCCGCGGTGTGGCACCACCGCGGTGGGCGAGGCGGCGGCGTGCCACCGGAGTTGGCCGGCGTCGAATCAAACCTCGCCGCGAGACTTCCTACAAGCTCTACTCGATGTGGCGGACCTAGCGGTGGTGGTGCGCTCACATGAACTCCACCGAAACACGCCGGTGGCGAGGTTCAAACACGGCGGCGGTCCGGCATGGAGCGGAGCTCGCTAGAGAGCTCGAAAATTAGTGAAAAATAGACTACAAGCTCCTACGGAGCTTGAGCAAGCTCGACATGAGGTCGTGGGAACTTGAGCCGGGCCGAGGGTGGTGCTCACCGTGGAGATGCGGACGGCGGTGATCGGGCGTGAGGAAGTCGGCCGAATTTACGGTGACCTGCGGAGCAAAGTGGGTCGGGAGTGGCCAAGGATGTAGAGGACCGAGCTGTGCACGAGTGGATACAAAGAGGTTGCGGAATAGCTCACCGGACAGTGCGAATTCCAGGTCGCGGTGAAGGGCGACGGTGGCAACCCGCCGGAGTTGAAGCTTCCAATCCGGGGAGACGGAGGGGCTCAACCAAATTAGAGACTCGGATGAGCTTTAAGGGTTTGTTGCGGAGTGTGTGGGGGTGACGGTTTGCTTGGGGACTCGCCGGAGAGAGCTGCCGACGTCGTGCCCGGTGAGCTCGGGGATGGCGGTGAAGAAAATGAGGGAGAGGGAGGGATAAGGCCGAGGGAGTGGTCTTTATCCCGCCGTCGAGGCGGTAAGGGAGGCAACCGGGCAGCTGCGCAAGCAGCTGCGTGGCTGGCGGCATGGCACGCGGTCGGGAGGCGGCACGGCGGGGCGGCGGTGAGTGAGCGCGGGAGAGAGAGAGGAAGAAGAAGAGATTGGCGCTGGGCCGATCCGGTATTTTTGCAAAAAGGCCCCGAGCTTTTGCGTAATTAAAAAGTAACATTCTCGAGCTCCAAAAATTCTACGAAAATTCAGGGGCGTTAATGAAAGTATTTTCGGCATTTTTCCTATTAAATCCAGGTTCAAAATCCAAATCATTTTCGGATTAAAATTCATAGCTTAAATTAATAAAAGAAGCTTTGTTTATTTCTTGTAAATATTTTTACAAAGCAAAATACTTTCAGGACTTTTTCATAAATCTTTATTTATAAAGTTTGAGCCATGGAAAATATTAAACATGAATTTTCTGTTTATTTTATTTCTTTTTAAACACTTCCTTTCTTCTTTATCTATTTTGATATTTCATGTGTAAGTTATTAACACAAAATTTGATATTTTCAAACATGCAACCATTTGATGATATGCTCATGATGACATGAAATGCATTATTTTCTCGAGAGTTGTTACAGCCCTCCCCCTTACAGGAATCTCGTCCCGAGATTCAGGATTGAACGACTAGATGATAGTGCTAAAGAACTCGGGGTAGTTTGATCGAAGAAACTCTTCTTGTTCCCAAGTAGCTTCAGCTTTTGAGTGATTACTCCATTGGACCTTGTAGAATTTGATGGTCCGATGACGAGTCACTCTATCCTTGGTGTCGAGACATTTAACCGGTCGTTCGTCATATCTCAAGTCCGGTCATGAATCTGTTCCACCTCGATCTGTCGGTATATCCATCGGTGGTTTTAAACACTTCTTCGGTTGAGATACATGAAATATGTTATGGATACCCGACAAGTGTGAGGGTAATTCCAATCGATACGCCACAGCTCCACATCTTTCCGGGATTGGAAACGGTCCAATATATCGTGGGGCTAACTTGCCCTTGATTCCAAACCTTTGGACACCTTTGGTAGGAGATACTCGAAGATAGACTTGGTCTCCAACCTTGAATACCAACTCTCGACGTCCTTTATCGGCATAACCGATCCGTCGAGATTTTGCTCGCTTGAGATTCTCGTTGAATTAGACGTACTTGTTCTTCTCGCATCTTTTACTAGGTCCGGTCCGAAAATTATTCTTTCTCCGCTCTCGGACCAATTCGGGGAGTGCGACGACTACGTCTATATAGAGCTTGAAACGGTGACATGCCGGCACTCTCTTGATAGCTGTTATTATAGGAGAACTCGCTAACGGTAAACACTTCTCCCAATCTTTTCCATAGGTTAAAACACATGCTCGGAGCATATCCTCCGGATATTGATTGATCCGTTCCGTCCGTCCATCCGTTTGAGGATGATAAGCGGAACTTCGTATCAATCTGGTCCCCAATGATTCATGTAGTTGCTCCCAAAATCTGGAGACAAACTGCGTTCCTCTATCCGATATGATGGTCTTTGGCACTCCATGCAGGCAGAGAATTCGAGCTATGTACAGCTCCGCATACTTCTCGGTGGTGTACCGAGTGTGTACTGGTATGAAATGAGCTGACTTCGTCAACTCTGTCCACAATAACCCGGATTGAGTCATGCTTCCGTGGGCTTAGTGGTAACCCCACAATGAAATCCATGCTCGATGTCTTCCCACTTCCATTCAGGAATACTCGGAGGTTGTAAGGGTCCTGCTTGCTTCAAGTGCTCGGCTTTGACTCGTCGACAAACATCACACTCATTGACATACTTGGCTATTTCTCGCTTCATACGTGTCCACCAAAATCTCTCGCTTCGGATCTTGATACATCTTGTTAGTTTCGGGATGAATAGAATACTTAGACAGATGAGCTTCATCCATAATCCTCTTTCGAAGGGATAGATCCTTTGGTACAACCAATCGATTTTTGAACCAAATAACTCCTTCGTTATCTTCTCGGAAACATTTGACTTCGCCTTTCTTGAGCCGTCTTCTTATATGTCCGATACCAACACTTTTCTCGTTGAGATGCTATCACTTCTTCACGAAGGGTAGGGATAAGAGCCAGATTTGTCAATGTTCCATGCGGAATAATCCGAAGATTTGGCTCATTACTTTTGGGTGGAGGTGCTTGAGTCACGAGTTGAGCCATAAGATTATTACAGTGAACCTTGCGACTCGGAGCATCGGCTACCACATTTGCCTTGCCCGGGTGATAGTGAATCTCTAGCTCATAATTCTTGATTAATTCCAACCATCTTCGTTGGCGCATATTCAGATCTGCTTGGGTAAAGATGTACTTGAGACTCTTGTGGTCCGTGTATAGATGTACTAAATTTCCCAAGAGATAATGTCTCCAACTCTTCAAGGCAAGTACTACCGCTGCTAGTTCCGGATCATGGGTAGGATAGTGTTCCTCATGACGCCTCGGTTGTCGAGATGCATAGGCGATCACTCGTCCTTCCTGCATTAGAACACATCCAAGTCCCGTTCCCGATGCATCGCGAGTATACATCAAAAGGTTTTGTCGGATCCGGTCGAGCAAGTACTGGAGCTGTTGTCGGCAATTTCCGTAAGGTTCGGAAAGCTTCTTCACACTCTTGGCTCCATACATACTTCTTATCCTTTTCCAATAGTTTGGTCATTGGCTTGGCGATCTTCGAGAAGTTAGGAATAAACCTCCCGTAGTAACCAGCCAATCCTAAGAAACTTCGAATTTGCGAAACCGACTTCGCGGCTGCCAATCCATTACTTCCTTAACTTTGCCGGGTCAATCGCTACTCCTTCAGCTGATATAACATGACCTAGGAACGGCACTTCCTTTAGCCAAAACTCACACTTGCTAAACTTAGCATAAAGTCGATGATCCCTTAGTCGTTGCAACACCACTCGTAAGTGATTAGCATGTTCCTCTTCCGACTTAGAGTAGATCGGGATGTCATCAATGAACACTACGACGAACTTGTCTAGCTCCGGCATGAATACCGAATTCATGAGGTACATGAAATGTACTCGGTGCATTAGTCAATCCAAAAGACATGACCAGATACTCATAGAGCCCATACCTAGTGGAGAATGCGGTCTTTGGTATGTCTTCGACTCTTATCTTAATTTGGTGATATCCTGAGCGGAGATCTATCTTGGAGAAGATTTTGGTCCCCATCGGTTGATCAAATAAGATATCAATCCTCGGAAGAGGGTACTTGTTTTTGATGGTGACGGCATTCAAAGGCCTATAATCCACACATAGCCTTAATGTTTCATCTTTCTTTTTCACGAATAAGGTCGGGCATCCCTATGGTGATGAACTTGGTCGTATATATCCTTTATCCAATAACTCCTGTAGTTGCACCTTCAACTCGGCCAACTCATTTAGCGGCATCCGATATGGTCTCCTTGATATTGGTGCTTGTTCCAGTGCTGTAATTCTATCTTAAACTCTACCGTTCGATCCGGCGGTAGTCCCGTAGAGTCATCCGGAAAGACATCCGGGTACTCACAAACTACGGGTATATCTTCCGGACTTTTACCTACCACCTTATTAACCATTGGCAGTATAGCTCGGGGAGAAATTAAGAGTAAGTAATCTCGACCATGAACAGGAGAGTTCGGATATACGGCTCGAGATGCTATATCCAATATCGCCTTATGGAAATCCATCCATTGCATGCCAATAATTGCATCTAACCCTTGCCCATCCAATATGATCAATGAAGTGGAATAAACCTTGCTACCCAATTTTAATGGCATATTGGCAGCTTCTTCATTAGTAAGAATTTTACCCCCAGGTGTTGAAATGATATGAGCACATAGCAACTTGGATGGCATGATGTGATGCTTAGCAACATATGACTTGCTGATGAAATTATGCGTAGCTCCCGAATCAAATAAAATCATAGCAGGATGATTTGCGATAGAAAACATACCCGCTAAGATTTGTCCTCCTTCGGGTAGCTCCTCGGCCGTAGTAAAGTTGGCACGACCGGTCTTCACCTGAGCGTTCTTGGCTCGTGCTCTTGGCTGATTCTCGCTGTTGTCCCTGCGGTCTTGGTGCATATGGTACCTTCCGAGGATATGGAGAACTGCGGTAATAATGTCCCGGACGGCCACAATTGAAACATGGCGGTCCATTCTGCTGCGGTGCTTGACTCATCGGCCTAGGATTCCGATTATTCTGCTGCTGGTAGGGCGGACGATATTGATTCGGCCGCTGTTGCTCGAGGCTGCTTGGGGTGGTTGAGACTGCCGATAGTAGTTTGGACGTGAAGGCATATGCTGATAACGCCGACTCGACGGTGCGGTGTAGACCAACCTGTACTTTGATGGTCCACCACTCCCTTGTCCAGTAGCCGGTCTCTTCTTGTTCTTCTCCGTCCGATGCGGACGGATAGAATCTTCCAGGGCGATAGCGTCACTCACAAAGTCGGTGAAGCTATCGGTCTTGTTCAACACCAAGCGAGACTGCAGCTTGGTACTCATCCCTTCCTTGAACAGATTCTTCTTTTTGGCATCTCGTGTCCACATGTTCAGGAGCGTATCGAGCAAGACGATTAAATACCTTGGAGTAGGTATGCACATTCATGTCGCCTTGCTTCGGGGACAAGAACTCCTTCCTTTTCCGATTCATTAAGCCTTCCGGAATATGGTGCTCTCGGAAGGCTTGGGTGAATTCAGCCCATGAAATTTGATGTCCTGGAGGGAACATTGCTTTGTAATTGGCCCACCGGGCTCCAGCAAATCCTTGCAATTGCTGGGAAGCGAAGAGGGTCTTCCGATGATCCGTGCATGGAAACAATTCAAGCTTCGACTCGATGGTGCGAAGCCAATGATCAGCTTCCAATGGTTCTCCGCGTCCGAGAAAGTCGGAGGCGAACCGATAAGAAATCCGAGAAGGTCACCCTGTCTTCCGGTGCATTACGGCCTTGGTGACGTTCCGGCGGAGCAGATGTTGTAGACCGGTTGTTCCAATAATTCTCGCTGCTCCGCACGAGAATCCAATACAGCTGCGATAGCTCGAGCCGGTGTCGGGGTGGTGGTGGTGTTTCCGCCCCACGTTGAGAACTCTCCGGCTCATCACGTCTCCTTGTCCCAACCATTCTGTCCTAGAAAAGTTTACGTTAGACATCTTCATTCTAACATACTAATGGAAGAAACAAGAATACATGTATGAAGAATTCCAATGAAACTTATGCAACACCCATCTTTATTAGAACAACCACCAAATCCATAAATACATACTCATACGTCTGCGTTACACGATTCCTATGATACACTCATGCGTGATTACAACACACTCGTTATTTAGCTAGTGCCTAATTTACATACTAGTTTTCTCGCTTGCTACTAGCTAGCACTCTACTCCTCGTCACGAAGCCCGGAGGTCACTTCCGGCTCACGGAACCGCTCTGTCTCGGATTCTCGCATCCTCCGGTCGTGGAATCTCCGTGAAGTCTATGACGGAATCCACATCCATTACCTCCTCGGGATCCTCCTCTTCTTCTTCGGACTCAGCCTCTACAGGATTTTCCTGCACTACCGGTGCATCCTCGTGGGGTTGCTGTCCTATTGCTGCATCCGAGCATCGCATTGTGTGCCTGCAGTAGATCTTGCTCTAACCGGGCGATCGGGGCATGTGCGTTTGCCAGCTGTTGATCCTTGAATTGAACCTGCTGCTCCTTATTTAGCAACTGCGCCTCTCTAAGTGGTAACAACTCCTCCTTTTCCTCGCAGCTGTCTCTCTAGCCTTGCTATCCGAACATCCTCCCTTTGTCCTCTTACTTCACTCACACCGATACTCGTGCTGTCCATCTCTGTGGAGAAGTAAGAGTATCGGATACATGTAGAACTAATCCTAATATTTCAGCAAATCTTTTATTCTAGCAACTGCATATATATATATTACTACCACTTCTTTTTCATTATTTATTGTTTGTACAACTCGGACCCACTTTTCATACACTCCCAACTGCCCAACATCTGCTTAGTACCCTATCTACATCCGACCTATGTCAGCAAAATATGACTACCCTCCTACATCGGTGAAGTCACAACACATCTAGGCTGACGGCGCGTGGCTGTCAGCATCCGACTCGACGTCCTCGGCGGGTGAAGCGGGTGGTGGCTCGAAGTCCACCCCGCAGACCTCCCGGGCGTCGTCCGGTGGACCCCGCTGCTGCTGCTGCTGCTGCAACTGCTGGAACTGCTCGAGTAGGTCCTCGTGGTCGTGGATCGGTGCGTGGTGTGCGGTGGCCAGCCCGTCGTACGGTCCCTCAAGCTGACCCAACTCGAGCTCCCTCGCCATCGGGTTCTCCACCACGTGGTTACGCTGAGCTGTCATCGCTGCCAGCTCAATCGCGTGCACGTCGTCCGACTCACGAGCGGCGTCTCGCTCCTCACTAACCGTAGTCAGCTGTGCGTCCAAAGCTATGGCTGCTCCGTGAAACCCGTCACGGTCCTGTGTCACCTCCACGAGCTGCTCCTCCAACTCAGCCGATCCCGGCGTGGGACCTCCGAATCTCCCGGCAGTCCACGCGACAGCGGTTCTTCCAAGCACCCAACTGCCGGTCCCGACTCGCGTCCGCAACCCCAGGCCGTGGACCCGCTGCTCCAGCTCTGCGATACGTGCAGCCCGTGCGTCCTCCTCCTCCCGAGCGCGCTTCCTACCGCGAGTCACCGACATCTGCAGGGAACATGTTTAAACAAGTTAAACACTTCTTCCCACGAAGAAAACGAACAAAAGTAACCTATACAAGTACTATAAGACGAGCTGAGTATATACCCCAACATTTATTTAGCACCCAAATATGACATGATGCATGCTCATAACTAACTATACGTACTATAGTATATAAAACTAAGACGGATAGTTAGCACTTCCCAAAACCCGAACTTCGAACAGTTAGTAAAAGTCCTAACTATTCTATATCTTTATGGGCTCCGCACTCTCACAAATTCTAACGTACTAACGTGTTAAGCTTTGAAAACAAGCTTGTAATGATGTCTCGTTGCCTCCGAACCGCTCCGATACCAGCTGTGACATCCCCTCCGGACACCCGTAAATCGGAACAGAGGGACACTCGACGAAGCGAGTTACAACGAAACATCATCTCATACAAGCCGAATATATACATCATGGTATAATACAACCTGGTTTTCAAAATACAAACATTCGTGCAGCGGAAATATACATTATTGAAGTTTAACATCCTACGAGTATTCAGCGGAAACTTGTTCTATCATACAACTCCAAAAGACTTAAACGGTCAACGCGATGCACCGAGCCCTTCGTACATCGCGGTCCTCTCTCTTCATGGCGTGGGGATACGCTCCCACCGAAGGGAACCTCCCTCCGGACATTGCTCCTCTTCGGGAAACCGCCATACAAATCGTGGTAGTACGACTCGTTCCCCGAAAGGTAACGAACAAACCCCGAGTATTCTAATACTCAGCAAGACCGACCCGTCAACATGGCACGCTAAGGCCGACGCCTAGTATGCCAAGGCTTTCCGGTCGTGGGGTTTACTCCTTTGCGAAAAACAAGCATTAAAGGGTGGGTCCTTACTTTCGATATTTTAGCTCGGTATTAAGTTCATTAGCCTTGCTATTTGCAACCTAGCACTATTTCAATCAAGTTTGCAAGACAAGATAATATAGATCATTTATTCTTTCCTCCCTCATCTTCATCTTCCAATATTTACTACGATGTGACGAGCTAAACAAGCGGTACTCATTACTACGAGGGACAGCGATTCGAATCGATTTTTATACCAGCTGGCAAAACCCGACTACGCGACGTATACGCATCACACCGATCGTATACGACAACCTTTCCCGCTAGCACCTGCAGAAGACTAGCCATTTCCAACTCCCCGGGAGTATGGTGACTCCACGACTTCCCTCGTGGCGGACCCATCTCCCTCCCGTGAGACTAACCTCTCACTAATAGTCGGTAAAAGAGAGCCGGCTACGCTACATCTCTCGGGGCGATAGGGTACATCAGCTTGTCTGGGCCCATGATACCAGCATGTAATGCGGTACGTTCAAGTTTGTTCAACTAAGCCGACAACGGTACGGTCCTTGACCGACTCGGACGGGGCTACCACCTTGCAATACCTCATCTCCGTCTTGCCCTTTCTCCTACAGGGCCCATCCGGTCTCAATTTCATTAACACTCTCTTCATCTCGAGTGTCAACACAAACCCCTTAAAGCCTCCCCGCTTTAAGATTCCCTAAAACATCTACCGTTGCCACTATGTATTAAGCGTAGCCTCTATTGAGCTACCTGTACCAAGTATAAGATAAACAAAAGGAATCCTACCATAATGCAGCTAGGGTGTCAAGCATTCCCTAACACCTAATGCACAAACATAACCGTACTATGTGATAAAGTAAAACATTTAAAAACATAGGTAGGATGCACCGGGGCTTGCCTTGATATTGCTCGGAGTTAGCTTCCTCGGCGGCTGGGTCGACTTCGAGATTCCCGCTCCCGACTCGACTTCGGGTGGAACCTCGATTACTTCGAACCTAAGCCGACCAAGAATGCGTTACGAATCACAATCATGTATGCATGAATGCACATGATAAAAATTATGCAAAGCTTCATTAATTAACTTCAGTAATTATCAAGTAAAGTTTAAAACTTCATCACCTTAGTTAATTAATCAATTAGGGATAAGTATGTTCATTAAGCAATAATTAACAAGTAATTATGCTGATTAACAATTGCTTAATCAAGGTCATTATTTATCAATGAGTTCTGTTCTTAATTGCTTAATTAAGTTCACTAATTACTTAGGTTTAATAATTGACAAATTATTCTTGTTTATGAAGCAAACTCATTACTTTAAGTGATACAAGATTATTAGATTGTGATCACATAAAATTAATAGAGTTTAAGTTTAATTTTGGAAAAAATAAATTTTATAATTAATTTCGTCTGCAGATATCTCCTTCATCAAATAAAATTAATTTTCATAATTAAACATTTTATTTACATAAAATAATAGCTTTTCTCTAATCAAAGAAAGTGATTATTTGATATTTATAAATAAAAATTACTCTAAATAGAGATTTTATTTCATAAACAATTAGATCTTATTTTTTGAGTCTAACAAAGTTGGTTTGACATTTTTCCGATTTTTAACGAATTTTCTACGAATTTTTGAAAATCGAAATTGCGTCTGTGCCACACGAAAGGCCACAGGGTGGCCACACCTAATCCGCACGTGGCCACACGCGATCCCACCCGCGTGTGGCCCGCGGTGTGGCACCACCGTGGTGGGCGGAGGCGGCGGCGCGCCACCGGAGTTGGCCGGCGTCGAATCAAACCTCGCCGCGAGACTTCCTACAAGCTCTACTCGATGTGGCGGACCTAGCGGTGGTGGTGCGCTCACATGAACTCCACCGAAACACGCCGGTGGCGAGGTTCAAACACGGCGGCGGTCCGGCAGGGAGCGGAGCTCGCTAGAGAGCTCGAAAATTAGTGAAAAATAGACTACAAGCTCCTACGGAGCTTCAACAAACTCGACATGAGGTCGTGGGAACTTGAGCCGGGTCGGGGGTGGTGCTCACCGTGGAGATGCGGACGGCGGTGATCGGGCGTGAGGAAGTCGGCCGAATATACGGTGACCTGCGGAGCAAAGTGGGTCGGGAGTGGCCAAGGATGTAGAGGACCGAGCTGTGCACGAGTGGATACAAAGAGGTTGTGGAATAGCTCACCGGACAGTGCGAATTCCAGGTCGCGGTGAAGGGCGACGGTGGCAACCCGCCGGAGTTGAAGCTTCCAATGCGGGGAGACGGAGGGGCTCAACCAAATTGGAGACTCGGATGAGCTTTAAGGGTTTGTTGCGGAGTGTGTGGGGGTGACGGTTTGCTTGGGGACTCGCCGGAGAGAGCTGCCGACGTCGTGCCCAATGAGCTCGGGGATGGCGGTGAAGAAAATGAGGGAGAGGGAGGGATAAGGCCGAGGGGGTGGTCTTTATCCGGCCGTCGAGGCGGTAAGGGAGGCAACCGTGCAGCTGCGCAAGCAGCTGCGTGGCTGGCTGCGTGGCACGCGGCCGGGAGGCGGCACGGCGGGGGCGGCGGTGAGTGAGCGCGGGAGAGAGAGAGAGGAAGAAGAGACCGGCGCCGGGCCGATCCGGTATTTTTGCAAAAAGGCCCCCGAGCTTTTGCGTAATTAAAAAGTAACATTCCCGAGCTCTAAAAATTCTACGAAAATTCAGGGGCGTTAATGAAAGTATTTTAGGCATTTTTCCTATTAAATCCAGGTTGAAAATCCAAATCATTTTCGGATTAAAATTCATAGCTTAAATTAATAAAAGAAGCTTTGTTATTTCTTGTAAATATTTTTACAAAGCAAAATACTTTCAGGACTTTTTCATAAATCTTTATTTATAAAGTTTGAGCCATGGAAAATATTAAACATGAATTTTCTGTTTATTTTATTTCTTTTTAAACACTTCCTTTCTTCTTTATCTATTTTGATATTTCATGTGTAAGTTATTAACACAAAATTTGATATTTTCAAACATGCAACCATTTGATGATCTGCTCATGATGACATGAAATGCATTATTTTCCGAGAGTTGTTACGAGATAATGACCAAGAGGTTCGAGATGTCTATGATGGGAGAGTTGACATTCTTTCTTGGATTTCAAGTAAAGCAACTCAAGCAGGACACTTTCCTATATCAAGCCAAGTACACTCAAGACATATTGAAGAAGTTGGACATGGACAAGGCAAAGCCCGCCAAGATGCCCATGGGAACGAACGGTCATCTCGACCTCACCAAGAAAGACAAGCCGGTTGATCAAAAGGTATTTCGTTCTATGATCGGCTCCTTGCTTTACCTTTGTGCATCTAGGCCCAATATCATGCTTTGTGTGTGTATGTGTGCACGTTTTCAAGCCGCTCCTATGGAGTGCCACATGGTGGTCGTTAAAAGAATCTTGAGATATTTGGTGCACACACCCAACCTAGGACTTTGGTACCCCAAGGGTTCAAAGTTCAACCTTATAGGCTATTACGATACGGATTATGCCGGGGACAAGGTAGATAGGAAGAGTACCTCCGGGACATGCCAATTCTTGGGTAGGTCCCTAGTGTCATGGTCATCCAAGAAACAAAACTACGTTGCCCTTTCCAAAGCCGAAGCGGAGTATGTGGCAGCCGGTAGTTGTTGTGCACAACTATTATGGATGCGACAAACTCTAAGGGACTACGGTTACAAGTTGAACCGTATTCCACTCCTATGTGACAATGACGAGTGCCATAAAGCTAGCATATAACCCCGTTAAGCACTCGCGCACAAAGCATATAGACATTCGTCACCACTTCTTGAGAGATCACTCTATCAAAGGGGATATCGAAGTGAGCCGTGTGAGAACCGATGAACAATTAGCCGATATTTTCACCAAGCCACTAGATGAAAGCCGATTTTGTCATTTAAGGAGTGAGCTAAATATCCTTGACTCTAGTAATGTGGCTTGAAAGCTTGCATATCTGCTGTGAGTTAGAGTAATTGCTTTGAAAAATAAAACTCTTGAAAAATCTTGTATGTGTTGATTTTCAAAAACATTTGATTCTTGATCTTTGGATCATGCTATACATGTCTGTAGATGCAATTTGGCTAGGAATGTGCGGTAGATCTATGCGGAATAGCAAATTTGGTGAAATTTCTGTAGCGATCGGACAATGTCCGAGTGAGTCGGACAATATCCGATCGCCTCGACTAGTCGGATATTATCCGACCCAGTCAACAATGTCCGACTCCAACAGAAATTTCACTAAGTCTGAAATTGTGCATTGATCTTCCACAATTTTTCTATCTATGCCATCTATCTTATACCATTCCTTGATTCCTTTTTGTCAGCATGGGTCGCTCTTCCACCAACCCGGAGAAGAGGGCTAAGCTTTCCGAGGACGCTCGACGATCCGGAAAGAAGAGGAGACGGCCTAGGACTCGTCGGTCTACCCATTGTTGAGCCGAGGGAACAGGGAGGAACCTGCTAAGATTCATAGAGAGATGAGAGATGTGGTAGTGCATCCCACTCTTGACAGGGTGATGATTAACTATGTGAAGGGAGTAGAGTCGGCGGCCACGTAAGCTAGAGAGATCAACTGGTTTGAGATGGAACGAGAGTCACTTGATAACCGGTTTTGGTCTCACTTCCACACTGACTGGTACATGTGTGCTTACAAGAGCAAGGTCAATCCCACAGTGCCCATGCAATACATTGACTGGGACTACATGGAAAGCAAGCACACAGCTTTGTTTGATGAGATCATTTCCATGTGTGAGTTTCATGGGGTCAAAGGAATCATGGGCTTCAAGTATGATCTGGAACAAGGAGATCGTGTGTCGGTTCTACTCCACGGTGTACTTTGACAAGACTGCAGGGAGAATGTGGTGGATGACAGATGGAGAGAAACTTTCTTGCACTTTCTCGAGGTTTTCCAACATTCTTGGATTGAGGGATACCGTGACTAGGGATCTTCGCCTCCATGATTCGGATTCCCTCAACCCCGAGCTCATGAGGTACATGTACGTGGATGAGGACCTGTGCAACCCACCCTATGCGAAGGGTCTCAAGCCTCTTTATGTGGTCTTGCACAGGATGCTTCGCCTCACTCTCTCTCCTAGGGGTGGCAATGCAGATCATGTTGCTCCTTATGCCAAGGATCTTTTTCACATCTTGCCTACTCGGCGGAAGTTCAATGTATGGGACTTCATCTTCGAGTGAGATGTGGCATAGCTCGGTGGATGCTAGGCGTGCTTGTGTGTATGCGCCGTTTGTGATGTGCATGATTAAGAGGGTCTCCAAGAAGACTTTCAACAAAGACTGCAAGCACAACCCTCTTCGACCTAGGATGCCACCCAATGCTCCAAGGACTCCATCTCAGGACGCTCCTTCAGCTGCTCCAGTCTCTAGCGGTGCTGCTCCTCCTAGCACTAGCACTCGCTCCTCGCCCGGATAGGGCCCGTGGTCGTGGTCCTAGCACGAAGAGCAAGAGTGGGCTCTTCAAGATGCTTAAAGGCATTTTTAGCATTTGTCGGAGGATGGATGCAAGGATGGAAAACATTGAGCAGCGTCAGAATGTGCTCAATGAGAGGCAGAAAGTCATCATTGATCATCTCCGGATCACTACTCCTAGAGCCCCCTCTCCGGAGCCGGTTCTGTTCCTCCACCGGTTGAGTATCCATGGGACTCATTCACCCTGGATGAGTCTCTCTACTTTGGCTACTTTTCACCTCCAACCTTTTCTTCGGGTCCAAGCTTTACCACTGTTCCTACGAGCCCGAGCACCGGTACCTCCACCCACACCAGGTTTCACTATGAGGAGGATGAGCCTATGGATGCACTCGAGCATGAGGCAGCGGCCGAGGAAGAAGAGGACACCGAGGAGACCGAGGATGAGGATCCCAAGGGAAAGGGTCCAGCTGCTGATGAAGACGAAGCCGAGGACGACGATGATGAGGATGACGATGACGAGGATTGGGGAGATGATGAGTAGACCCCTTCTCTTCCTTTTTGGTGTTTTGATGCCAAAGGGGAGAAGTTAGTAAAATTCAGTTTTAGACGTGAGTAGAGCAAGTGAGAGTTGCTCTTGTATCTTGTTTTATTTATGGACATGTTGCTATGATTTGTTAGTCGTGATGAACTATGTGGTGTGTTTTTCATTTGTAAAACTCAGTTTTAAATTCGTATGTGATGAACTATGTTCTATGGATGATGAATGGTGTAATGTTATTTATGTCGTTTTTAGTTGCATTTGTGTGAATCACATGCCATTTGCATTGTTTTTGCTCTCCTTTTAATTATATGCTTGTGGATCAAATGCATGGAAATAGGGGGAGCTCTCTTGTTTTTCTCTCAAATATGTGCACTTGGTTTTGAAATGACCAAAAGTGAATTCAACTCATGCACACATTTAGGGGAGCTCTCTACTATTTTGCTCTCTTCATTCTAGCTCTTTTATGCTTAATTGTGAATTTTAGTTGTATTGTCATCAATCACCAAAAATGGGGAGATTGAAAGTGCATCTAGGCCCCTAACTATGGTTTTGAGTGATTGACGTCAATACAATTAAAAAGGACTAATGTTTCAAATGAGCATGTGCGCAGTATACATTTAAAATTCAATTGAGAGCAAAGAAACACAAAAAGGAAGTGGCCAAGTACGTCATATTTGCAAAATTTGGAAAATGGCCCAATCATGCTCAAGATGAAGAAGTGAAGTTTTTTTATGTCTTGAGTATAGGAAACACCGTACTATCAAGAGGGTCACACAAGTATGAGATGTGAAAAATGAAAGTGCTCAAAACTCCGACCAAATCCAAAATAAACTTCCCATCTCATAGGAGTCGGACAATGTCCGAGTCCCTCGGACATTGGGGTCGAACTCCGGAAGGTTGCCATTTCACAAGTCCAATGGGGGTCGGACAAAGTCCGACTCGATCGGACAATGTCCGACTAATCCAAAGTCCGACTCATTCGGATTTTCCACTCGGACTCCAGGAAGCGCGCCATTCTTCCGAAACCCTAGGAGTCGGACAAAGTCCGATTCTCTTGTCTAGTCGGATATATCCGACTTATGCCGGATTTACCACTCGGACTCCGAACAAAAACAACTTTCCGAGGCGGACAAAGTCCGAGTCGGATCGAGCCCAACGGCTCTTTTGAGTGCTCCGGCTATAAAATGGGGCTTCGTCCCCATTTGGCCGGTTGGCACTTTCCTCACACTCAAAAACACTTCCAAACTCTCCCAAGCACTCCTCCTCTTCCAATTTGATTCCCCACTCCAATCCTTGGTGGATTTGTGAGAAGATTGAGGACAATTCGTTGAGCTTCATCACCATCTCAAGAGCACTTGATTCATTCTCATCGCCAGTACTTGTTGCGTTTGTTACTCTTGGGGATTCATCTCCTAGACGGTTACGTGTTACCCGGCGAGCTCCCGAGCTTGTGGTTGAGACTCGGGTCGTTTGTATTGCCCCTCCCTTCGTGGAGCTTTGTTTTAGTGGATTTTAAGCTCTCCTTTGTGGTGGCTTGAAGAGGTTTAGGGTTGAGAGCAACCTGGTCCTTGGTGGACTCCTCAACGGAGACGTAGGCTTCTTGGTGGAGCTGAACTTTGGTGAAAAATCGCGTGTCTTCTTGTCTCCCTTTAGTTTCTTGCAATTTGTGTGCTATAGCTCTAGGTTGTTCTTGCTTAAATTCCTAGATTAACTTGTGTAGGTGGCTTGCTTGCTTGTGCACTTGTTGCTCTAGCTTTCTTGTGTTGCTAGCTGCTTGCTTGTTGATTATTACCCGTGGATTTGTCCAACTTTTCTGCCGATCTACTTTCCGCACGAGGCAGTCGGACTTTGTCCTACTCTAGTCGGATATTTGTCCGTGTTGGACTTTGTCCTACTATAGTCGGACATTGAGTCGGACAAATCTTTCCTTCGTGTCTAATTTGTTAAATTAAGTAATTTTCAGGATTATCACCTATTCACCCCCCTCCCTCTAGGCGACTTTCAACTACGCGTCCCATGTGGGCACCGAGGTAAGGGAGTTAAGCCTCCGAACCACCCGTGTCGGGCTCGTGGTCACGTCCTACGCGAAGCGACCACGCTAGGGTTTTTGGTCGCGTCACCCCGATCGTGGGGATGGCTTCCTTTGTAAGACTCGTCCTGGCCGGGACATGTCGGCCTGCAAGATGGTGAAGTTGTTGATGATTGGCTGGCTGATTTCACCCACAGGAGGTTATGGGAATTCCCATTCCCAGTACACCGACAGGAACCCCCGACCCCGGTTGCTAACAAGGGGACCGCGTTGGCTATCGGGGCAACCCGTCGATCTTTCGGGGGCGGGGGGGGGTGGAGATTCCCCACGTGCTCGATGGTTTTGGAGCCAAGGAAGTGCCTCTCGAGGGCGTACAACATCTTTTCTTGCTAGGAGTACCATGTCTTGGCATCCCGCAGGACTTCGCTAACGAAGTCGACGGGGTGCTCGGACCTTCCTTGTGCGCGGTTCTAGGACGTGATTGAGTGAGAGCGCCAATTGTCCCGGAATATGTGTAGCTGGTGGCGTGGCACCCGATCTGTTGCTGTTGTTACTTCTAGGTCGACAACTGGAGGAGCCCTCGAGCAAACTTTTTCTATCGACGAGGCCGTAGTCGGAGCCCCGGGTTCAATTTGGGTTGGAGCCCCCGGGTCGATTGAGACCGCGGGGGACTTAGGCACACCCACTATCGGGTCGGCAGCCTCGGGTGTGACACCCCGTGTCACAAATTGACGATCGCACCGTGCTAATTAGTGAATTGAATGTGCAAAACCTCATTAGGGTCTAATTCCACATAAAATAAAAATTTGGGTGTGATTAGGGTTTCTAGTGACCCAAAAACCTAGCTATCAAGTCTCTATGATTCTCCATGTTAGTGCCTTCATATTTTTGCATATTCTGGTAGTACAGGTCAAACGATGAATTTAGGACAATTTTCCCAAAATTTTAGGGTGGCACATTTGCCTAGAAAATTCAAACCAAGTTTGAAAACAACAATGGTTCTCGGAAGTTTTGTAAATTTTACAAACAAAATTAGAACCTTTTCCTATAACAAAAGTTGTTCAAGCATAACTCACTCGAGTGCCCACAAAATTTGGTTTGCAAAAATGTCAACCAGAATAATTTTTATGGACCAAAAGAGGAGCAGATAGCTCGGTGGCGAGAATCATAAATACGGAGAACCTCCCTGAATAGGATTTGAATAGGGGCAAGGGCCACCCGCCAGCGAGGGCGTCGACGTTCGTGCCCATCCCGGCCGGACAAGGCGCGTCCTCCCGCACAGCGCCGCCCCACGCGTCGATGATCGTCGTGGTCGCGTAGCTTTCACGCGAGGAGCTCGGCCGTCCATGGCCGCCGTAAAAGGGAGCTCCGCGCCGTCGCCCGGCGCAACCCTAACCGCCGCCCCTCACTTCTAGCTCCTTTCATCCTCGCCTCGGCGTGTCACGAGCTCCGCCCCATCCCCGAGAAACTCCCCGAGCAAGTGCCACTCCAACCCGCAGCAGCTCGAGTGGATCTCAACTTTTCCCCTTCGGCTCCACCGTCCGCCATTGTTGAACGCCCTTCTTCTCCAATGAGCCATCCCTCGATTCCTCTCGCCGATAGCTTCCTCTCGGCAGCAACAAACACCCGCCGTGAGCTAGGCCATCCGTCTTGTGCGGTGGTTCGCCGTGAACGCCGCAGAGCCACGCCGCCGCACGCTGCTCGTCCTCCGCCTCGACGTCGACACGAAGTCACGGTGAGCCTCTCCGGCCATGGGGCCCCGCGGCACACTCCCTGCACCCCACCGGTGCTCTCCAGCCCGCGCGCACCCCTTCCTCTCGCGTTCCTCGCCGCCGGAAGCCGCGCCATCTCCGGCGCTCGGAGCGCGCCGTGCGCGTCGAGGTGTGGCCGAGCGCGCCGGCCGTGCTCTCACACTTAGCGAAATTGTGAATCACGATGGCACAAGCGTAAATACGAGAGAACATTCAAGCATTTTAAAAATTGCATAATTTCACGTATAAAACTCGCATTTGAATAGACATCATGAAAACCTTGTAATCTGTGCTTTGAGATGAACCTATTGAACATATATGTTTATATGGCGATAATAAAAGTTTGAGCAACCCTATGTTGCCATCACGGTCACGAGGCTTAACAGGATTGCTTTTTAGAAATTGCGTAACTTTTACCACGTAACTCCAAAGTACTCGACAAGCGCTCGTTAGAAAGTTTGGAACATGTACTTTGTCATGGTTACAAAAGCCAAGTAGTTCCTGTTGCGAAATGAAATATTAGAGTACTTAAAAGTGCTAACCAGTTAAGGGAACCGAACAACATTGCGTTTTAGAAATTCCATAACGTTTTCTATACACATCCAAATGATGCAAATAAACACTTGTTGAAATCCTTAAAGAATGTACTTCATATGACCCTAGCTGGTTTACCCAAGTTTCATGGCAAAAAGTTAAGTTTTGGGCTCCTTAAGTAGGCCTCATGGTAAGCCTCGAAATGGATCGAATCGAGACAAATTTGTAAAACATACTTAATCAAATTTGAACATCCTATTTCATTTGGCATGATTTATCATATCACACATGGTTCTGATGCATTTGAGCATGTCATGATAATTTTAGCATTTTTGGTTTAAGTACATTATTGTACCATGTATTTGCATCATAGGAAAAATTCAGACAAATGCATATTTGGTTCCGGTGCTCAATCATAAAATGATAGAAATCATCATGAGAAAATAATGTAGTGCTCTCTTGCATAACGAAAAATTATGAAAAGATATAATGATGGTGCATGTTAACACTTGTTCTTAAATAAATCCTCCTAGGTCATCTCATGTTAGTATTATTTTATGTGCACATGTACTAAGTTATTAAATCATGGCAGCCCACATGATCATATGGTTATTTCATTTTTTCTCATGTACAATATTCATTACTGCCCTACTCTCTTGTTTACTAATTAAACATGCATACTTATACCACATACTTTATATTTCTTCTAATTAGAAGGTTATCCCCATGACATGATCTACATAAATCATCATCATGATAAATCATCTTGTCGGGGAAAAACTTAACGCTACCACGTGGCAGCGTCCGGACCTACCCAACGAGAGGGCTAACACGACCACGTCGTCACCGGGGGCTGGCCCACGTCCGTATGGGCTGACCAGGAAACGACCCCGGCGCCTTACTCAAGGATGTCCGTCCCGCACAACCTTGACACCTTGGTCGAGGGATCCGTCCCGCACGACCTTGGCGTCTTGGTCGGAGGGCTCCGTCCCGCACGACCTTGGCGTTTTGACCCTCGCACTCGACCTCATGACTCAACCACCGACCGCATTTAATTCCAACCGCCCCGGCGCCCACGTGGGCTCAGCTCGGGAATCATTGGAGGGAGGCTTGAGCCCATCCCTCCTGCCGCCACCTGCTCCCGTCGGGGCACGTCGATGGGACGTCCCGTTCTCGTGGATTGGCGGGAGTTGGCGTGGACCGCGAGCTCCGGGAGGAGTCGCCGCCCGTTGACGTACGAGCGTACGATTCCCCGTCACACCCACCGGACAGGTGTAGCTCAAGGTCAAGCTCGAGCTACGCTCCGCCATGCACGACCTTCCCCGCAAGCTCGACTCGGAAAGACGACCGCTCCCACACTTCGACCGTATCCGAAGTATCATTACGCCCGACAAGAAAAGGACGGGTATGGCATGTCTAAATCCAACCACTCTGCGAACAGCACCGCCCGCGGCTCCCCCGATTGCGGGACACTCCACCCCGATGCTCGTCGCTACAGGAACGACGCGACCGCCCGATCAACCCCGACGAAACGTACGACAAGGAGGCCGATTGGATAACGCCGAAGCTCGACCGCCTCTCTTTTCTCTCTCTCTCTCTCTTGTAATTCGGGTCCCACCCCTATGACTATAAAGGGGTGAAACTCTTCTATGCACGGCAGAGACGATAATCTTCAACACGACACAACACATTCTCGCACGGGACTTGGAGCACGCTCCTCTCCCACCACTTCGTATTCGCATTTTCATCTTGGCGCAAGGAACACGACGCCGTGAGACCCCCCCGGGCTGGACGTAGGGAGCTTTCCCGAACCAGCCTAAACCCTTCGTGTCTTCCCTTGTGCACCATCCGGCCTAAAACGCACAACCCCCGGGACAAATTCTACAGCCGGTGGTTCGAACACCGACGGTTGGCGCGCCAGGAAGGGGCCGTTGCGAATTTTCGTCACGCTTTTTCCGACCCACATGGCGCGGATGGTTGATTCCGAGCCTTCGTTCCGGGCTCCGGCACTACGGTGCGCTTCGGGAGTCTCGATTTCGTGGCTACCTCCGGGCGGACACCGGCACGCGCCGAGCCGCCAGCACCGCAGGCCCGGTGGCAACCCATGTCGCCGCGAACGTGACGCGACTTAGCGCTCTCCGGGAGCGGCTAATCCGAGGGAGGCGAGTTCGTAGGGATGGTAATCCATCCCTCCGAATCCCTCTTCGACCTCCTCGACGCCGGGGAGGAGGAGGACTCGGACCAGGGCAGCAGCGATGAGGCCCATAGCCCCGCTCGCGAGTGCAACGTAGTGCACGCCGGGGCAGCGGGCGCCCGAGTGCCGGGGACCAGCCGAGCCGAGCCCGGCGACCCAGGGACCCTCGCGGCTCAACGCGCGCACACCGCGCCTCCGGCGGTGACGACCTCCGGACTCGCCTCCGGGCTAGGCGCCCGGAGCCGGAAGAGGCTCGCCGTGGCCTCGACGAGGAGACCGCGGCGGTAGAGCGGGAGTTGCAGCAGCAGCGCCGGCGCGCGGAGTGCAACGCGCGCCCGAGGGCACGCCATGTCCAGCAGCAGATCGCCGACGACGTTGGGGCCGAGACCCGAGCACTTCCCGCGCGTCGGGCAAAACGTGGCTGCGGCGGCCGCGTTGCTAAAAACCCTCCCCGTGCAGCCAACTCCCGAGGCGCAGCGAGTGCAGAGGGAGATGGCCGCGCTCCTCGCCAAGGCGGCGGAGCAACACGCGGAAAGCTCTCGGCGACGCGCCGCGCCGTCGATCCGAGCACGCTAGCGCCGGCGGCGCGACTCCCAGCGGGAGGATCGGTGCATGCCTCCGTGCGGCAGCCCGCACGGCCGGGCCGAGGCCGAGCCTAGGCAATCGGTGCCTCGGGACGTGCGCTTGACCCCGGACGCACGCCGTCGCATTCGGGACGATAGAGGCCCGCGCCTCGTTCGAAACCCCCGCCGCGGAGGCCGGGCGACGTCGAGCATGATCGGAGCCGAAGCCCCGACCCTCCGGGTCCTAGGTTCTTCGGTTCCGCGATTAGGGAGCGACCTTCCCTCCGCGCTTCCGTCCTCCGACGACGGTAGCCAAGTATGCGGGGAGTCGAACCCCTCCTCTCGGCTAGAAGACTACCGGTTGGCGTGCGCCCGCCCGGTAACCCTTGGGAGTTGAAGAACCGCCGACGAAGCCGAATGAGCCGCTCCGGGATTACATTTGACGCTTTCCCGGCGTTGCAATGAGCTGCCCCATGTCGTGGACGCGGATGTCATTGGGGCCTTCCTCTCCGGAACAAACTGCGAGGCTCTGGTCCACGAGCCGGGCGAAGTTGCCCGCGAACGGCTCGGGAACTCCTCGACATTGCCACGAGCCACGCCTCGGGCGAGGAGGCGGTCGGAGCTCTCCTCCACCGCGACCCCCGAGAAGGGGAAGGGCAAGAGGACCGATGGCAACGCGGGCGGGGGCCTCTCGGCTCCAAGACCGACAAGAAGGGCGCAAAGCAGCCCAACAAAACCCCCGGACCATTTCGAGAAGAAGTGGAACGGGCCGTGCCCCAACCACGAGTTTCCAGTCAAACACCCGATGCGGGACCGCTCGTTGATGAAGAAGTTCATCACGCAGCACGGGCGGAAGGGGCGCCCGCAGCATGACCGGGAGGGGAACGTCGGGGTCGAAGGCGACGCCGGCGAGGAAAACGAGGAGGGCTTCCCTCAAGCGGAGGGCTGCCTTATGATCTTCGCGAGCTCCGACGCTCGTCTAGGTCGGCATTCCGTCAAGCTCGTGCGTCGCGAGGTCTTTGCCGCGGAGCCGGCTATCCCGGCTTACCTCAAGTGGTCGGAACTCCCGATCACGTTCGATCGCGCCGATCACCCGGCGCGAGTCCCGCGGCCGGGTCGATACCCGCTCGTGGTCGACCCCATCGTCGCCAAGACACGCCTTTCCATGGTGTTGATGGACGGAGGCAGCGGCCTCAACATCCCGTACGTCGACGTCCTGGATGCTATGGGCATCGAGCGCTCGCAAATTCGTCCGAACGGCTCACCGTTCCATGGCGTCGTGCCGGAACGCAAGCCGTCCCCATCGGGCAAATTGACCTGCCCGTCACGTTCGGGACTCCTTCGAACTTTCGAACGGAGACCCTCACTTTCGAGGTGGTGGGATTCCCGGAGGTCTACCACGCTATCCTCGGGCGGCCGTGCTACGCGAAGTTCATGGCCGTTCCGAACTATGTCTACCCGAAGCTCAAGATGCCCGGGCCGAAGGGAGTTATCACCGTAGGCGCGTCCTTCCAGCACGCCTACCGGTGCGACGTCGACAACTCGCGATTTGGCCTCGGCGCACTTGGCCTCCACCTCCGAGCCGGCGGTCATCGGGGAGCGGGTAGTCGAGGACCCGCCACAAGGCGGCTTCCTTCGAGCCGGCGGAGGGAACCAAGGAGGTCGTCCTTGACCATGAGAGGGAGGAGAAGAAAACGGTGCGCATCGGCACCTCCCTCTCCCCGAAATAGGAAAGCGCGCTCGTCGACTTCCTCCGCGCGAACGCCGATGTCTTCGCGTGGAAACCCTCGGACATGCCGGGGATCCCGAGGGAAGTCGCCGAGCACTCCTTGCACATCGGGCCGGGCTCCAAGCCGGGCGATCGGGGAGGAGATCGTGAAGCTTTTGGCGGCCGGGTTTATCAAGGAGGTCTACCACCATGAATGGTTGGCCAATGCTGTTCTTGTACGAAAAAGAATGGGAAATGGAGAATGTGCGTTGACTATACTAGCCTGAATAAGGCATGTCCAAAGGATCCTTTTCCTTTACCGCGCATCGACCAAATAGTCGACTCGACCTCCGGGTGCGAAACCCTTTGCTTTCTAGACGCGTACTCCGGGTACCATCGGACAGCGCTCGACGAATCCGACCAACTCGCTACCTCCTTCCTCACGCCCTTCGACTCATATCGCTACGCGATGATGCCGTTCGGGCTCAAGAACGCCGGAGCCACGTATCGAGGTTCATCCGTAAATGTTTTGACTATCTCATCGGAGATATCGTCGAAGCCTACGTGGACGACATTGTCGTCAAATCCAAAAAGGCCGACCAGCTCGTGGTCGACCTCGAGCGTGTGTTTGCCAAGCTGCGCGAGAACGGCGTTCAGCTCAACCCCGAGAAGTGTGTCTTCGGGGTCCCTCGAGGGATGTTGTTGGGATTCGTCGTTTCCGAGCGTGGCATCAAGGCAAACCCGGAGAAGATCACCGCCATCGAGTGCATGGGTCCGATCTAGAACGTCAAAGGGGTGCAGCGGCTCACGGGATGCCTAGCGGCGCCGAGTCGTTTCATCTCGCGACTCGGAGAAAGGGCGCCGCCGCTCTACAAGCTCCTCAAAAATCCGAGCGCTTCGAGTGGACCCAAGAAGCGCAGGTCGCGCTCGATGAAGTGAAGCACATCCTAGCTAACCCTCCGGTCTTGACTCCCCCACTTCCAGGGGAACAACTCCTGCTTTACGTCGCGGCGACCACGCAGGTCGTCGGCGCCGCCATCGTGGTCGAGCGGGAGGAGGAGGGTCATGCGCTCAAAGTGCAGCGCCCGTCTACTACGTTAGCGAAGTGCTCTCCAACTCGAAAACTCGATACCTACAAGTGCTCAAGAACCTCTACGCCCGATGGTCGCCGGACGCAAGTTGCACCACTACTTCGACTCGCACTCGATAACCGTGGTGAGCTCCTTCCCTCTGCGCGATATCATTAAAAACGAGGAGTCCGCGGGCAAGGTAGCCAAGTGGGCTCTCGAGTTAATGGGGCACGATATCACTTACGCGCCCCGGACGGCGATAAAGTCCCGAGTACTAGTCGACTTCATCGCGGAGTGGACGGAGACCCAGCTGCCACCGGCGCCGGTGGATCAAGAGTACTGGGTCATGTACTTCGATGGGTCGTTGATGCGCCAGGGAGCCGGCGTTGGGCTCGTCTTTGTCTCCCCCGGGAGTACGCATGAGGTACGCTATTCGGTTGCATTTTCCGGCTTCGAATAATGTGGCCGAGTACGAAGCCTTAGTGAATGGCCTTAAGATTGCCATTGAACTCCGGGTTCGACGACTCGAGGTCCGTGGGGACTCCCAACTCGTCGTCGACCAAGTCATGAAAGAGTCGAGCCGTCAAAATGACACGCCGATGCTCTATCACCAAGAGGTGCGGAAGCTCGAAGAGAAGTTCGATGGGCTCGAGCTTAAGCACATCCCTCGACGACTTAACGAGGCGGGGGACTCGCTCGCCAAAATGGCGTCTAGTCGAGAGCCGGTCCCGACGGGCATCTTCGCCCACGACCAGCTCCGGCCGTCGGTGCAACCTCTCGTCTCTCCTGGCGGTGAGGAAAAACCCGTCGAGGTGGGTCCGGAAGCTTCCCCGGCGCCGACCTCAACTCGAAGGAACGCCCGAGCCAAGGCGAAGCCTCGGGGGCTGGACCTCCACCGGCGACCGGGAGGTCATGGAGATCGACGCGCCGGCCGTCGCCGCCACGGCCAGCTGATTGGAGAACGCCATACATCGAGTACCTCCTCCACGGCAAACTCCCGACCGACCGGACCGAGGCAAGACGTCCGCACGGGCGCTCTAAGTCCTTCGTCTTGGTCGACGGCGAGCTTTACAAGTGCAGCGTGTCGAGGATCCTGCAGCGATGCATTCCGATCGAGGAAGGCGCGCAACGGCTCGACGACATACACGCAGGCGTTTGCGGTCACCACGCCACGCCACGGATCCTCGTGGGCAATGCCTTCCGACAAGGCTTCTATTGGCCGACCGCCGTAGCGGATGCGACCCGCATCGTCCACCGGTGCAAAGGTTGCCGCACTTTGCTCGACAGACGCACCAGCCCGCTCAAGCCCTCCAAACTATACCCATCACTTGGCCTTTCGCGGTCCGGAGTTTAGACTTGGTCGGCCCTCCGAAGAAAGCGCCGGGGCTTCATCCACTTGCTCGTCACGGTTGACAAATTCACAAAGTGGATCGAGGCTCGCGCCATCGGCAAGATCCGCTCCGAGGAAGCGGTCGAGTTCTTCCTCGACATTGTCCATCGTTTTGGCGTCCCCAACTCGATCGTCACGGACAACGGCACACGGTTCACCGGGAAGAAGTTCCTCACGTTCTGCGACGACTACCACATTCGAGTGGATTGGGCAGCCGTGGCTCACCCCGAGACCAATGGGTAGGTCGAGCGGGCCAACGGCATGATCCCGCAAGGGCTCAAGCCACACATTTATGACCGCTCGAAATGTTTCAGCGGTCGTTGGGCAGCCGAACTACCGGCCGTCCTCCGGAGTCTTCGAACGACTCCGAGTCGAGCGACCGGCTACACGCCGTTCTTCATGGTCTACGGATCGGAGCGGTCCCGCCAACCGACCTCGACTATGGCGCTCCAAGAGTTCACGTCTTCAACGAACAAGGAAACCGGACGGCCCTCAAGGACGCAGCGGACCAGCTCGACGAAGCGCGCGATGCCGCGCTCTTGCATTGTGCCAAGTACCAACAAGCGCTCCGACGATACCACGATCGCAACGTCAAGAGCCGAGGGTTCAACATCGGAGACATGGTGCTGTGTAGGGTGCAGAGCAACAAGGATCGTCACAAGCTATCCCCTCCATGGGAGGGACCTTACATCGTTGCGCGAGTCATCGAGCCCGGCTCCTACAAGCTCAAGACGGTGGAAGGCCGAGAACTAACCAACGCTTGGAACATTGCGCAGATTACGTAAGTTCTATCCCTAGCCTCGCATTTGTTCCTTTACTCTTTAAGCGATCGCCCGCTAAAGTACGGTGACCCTCGATCTCCGCCGTGAGGTTGAGCCTCACTCGGGGTCGGAAGGCGGGCGAAACCACGATTTTTCAAAAACAAAAATCGCCTACACTTAGCTCTTTTTTCGCGAACAAATTTGCTAAGTTTCGCTTGGCCTTGAATTCAAATCTCGCCGACGACCAAAGTAAGCGCGAGCAAACGAACTCACAGTCTAAACCGGTCGGAAGGCTGAAGCTCGAGCGCCCAGCGGCCCTAGCGAACGCTCACCAAATACGACTAAGTTCAACGAGACTCGTCGGCTCAAGCTTTGTGACTCAACGAGACAAGATGAAAAGGCCAAAACATATTCAGAGTTCAACTTAAGATTACTTGATAAAGAGCGAGACCTCGAGAGGTCAAGCGCGGAACGATTTAATAAAACTTAAAGTTATTTACAAGCGGGGAACCACGCCCCTTTGTTCTTAACAAAACAAAAAACGAAAAACTAATTCCCTAAACTTTCTACGACTTGGCGAGGGGCTCCTCCTCGAGCTTTGCAGCCGCAGTATCGGCGGGTGCGCGCGTCTCGGCCTTCGAGCAACTCCAGCTCGGCGCCGGCGAACCAAGGGACGAGTCCGAGTGCCGACGGCCCCGAAGTCGAGGTCTTCGTAGTGGGACGCCGGCACCGTAAAGGTCGCGCACACGGCGGAGCGCCTAGCTCCTCGAACCACCGCGCGAATCTGCTCCGGCAGAGCGGCCTCGACGTCCCGCTCGACCTCCATATCGACGCACGCGCGGTCCAGGGCAGCATCGAGCTCCCTCCACGACGCCTCCGCCGTGGCCGGCCTCTGCTCCAGCCCCGCAAAGAAAACGAACTTCGAAACCCGGGCTCGAGTAGTCGAGGAAACGACTAAGGGACCCGATTAAGGTCAAGGAGGAAAGGCTCGGAGCACCTACCCTCCTTCTCGGCCCGCTGCTCCTAGAGCTCGCGGAGGTAGCCCGACGCGGTCCGGTGGGAGACCTCCGCCGCGGCCTCGGCCTTCCGCCGCAGCTCCCGCTCCGTTTGGAGCGCCGCCTTGACCTTCTCCGCCGCCGCGGCGCTTCTTCGGCCTTAGCCGGCGCTTCCTCCTTTGAGCGGCGCACCTCCGTGGCCTCGAGCTCGGCCGCCTCCTTCGCCGCCCGGAGAGCTTCCTCCCGGCGAGTGCCCCGTCCGGACCGGTGCGAGCCTCGCCGGCCGCCCGGATTAACTCCCCGCCCTCCGACTCAAGCCGGGCCGAGAACGCCTACACGCCGGCGCGAGCCCGGCCAAGAAGTTTGACAACCGCTGGTCCGCAGGCTGCCCCGGGCGCGGCCGGCCTCCGCCGGCACGCCTCCTACCGCCGGCACGCCTCCCGCCGCCATCACCACGGCGGTCGACTCCCCTCAACGCCCGTCCTCCTCGCCCTAGCGACCTGCGCCACCGAGGAGGTCAACAACTTGCGCAAAGTCGTGGGCGGGGCCCTCCTTCGCGGAGGCACCGTCCGCTTGGGCGCGGGAGCACCGTCGTCGGGCTCGTCTTCACGAACGCGTTTGCCGGCGGCCACCGACGGGTCGACCACCGGCCGCGATGTCCCCCGGCAGGTTCCGCGAGAACTTCGACCGTCGGGGAGGGCTCCGCGGCACCCTCCCCGCCGGATGCAGCCGGTTTAAGGATATCGGCATGCGCATCCGCATGCCGCGAGACCGTCTCGCCGGTCGCAGCGAGGTTCGAAACGTCGACGCGCGCGTCCGCGCGCCCTTCGCCGTCCCGGGGACGCCCCGCCAACTTCTTGGGCTTGCGGCGTCTTCGCGCCGGAACCTTGCGCGGGCACCACGTCTTCGGGGCGGTGGAGGGAGGGCATCGTAGATCTACAACATCCGCCGTCTCCCCCGGGCGCCGCGGGCGTGCGGTTAAGATCGGTATCGCCCCGACTAGCTCGGCGATCATCTCCGCAGCCTCCCTCGCAGCGACGGAAGGATCTACCGTAAGGTCAACCACCTCTGTCCCAAAAAGGGGTCCAGGGTAGCCCCGGCTTCCCCGCGCGAGACGCCTCGCTAGCCCTAGAGCTCGATTCACCCCCGTGAGGGGCAGGCCGACTCGAGGGGCCGGCCGCGAAGGTCGAGGTCGAGGGAGCCGAAGACTCGAGGCCCGAGGTGGCGGTTCGGCGGGAGCAGACGAACGGGGCCTCCCCGTCGCTCTCGAACTCGCCGGCTCCGCCGTCCTCCTCGGAGTCCGTCGGCTCGGGGGTCGAGGCTGTAGATGCCGTATCGGGGTTCCGCCCCGCGAGCCGGTAGGCCTCCCTCTTCCTCTTGCGTTCAACATCCCGCGCCGTCTTCTCCAGCTGCAGCCTCACGGCCAAGTCCTTCGCGGCCTTCCTCTCGGCCCGCACCTCCGTGGCATGGAGGCGGTTAGCCTCGCGCCGGGCGGCCTCCTCGCGAAGGCGAAGCCTAGTGCGCCGACCGAGTGGAACCCGAGCAGACCGAGAGACAGAGAGGATAGGTCGGCGAGCAAACTAAAGACGAAAACCCGGATGAACTTCGGGACGATGAAGATCGAATTAACTTACCACATCTAGGGCATCCGGGTGCGGCTTCATGGGAGGGGCCCCTGGACGGGCCGGGGCGCGCGGCCGTCCCCGCCGCGCTCCGAACGCGTGAAGCGACGGTGCCATCATCGAGCTCCTGCACCGCCATCACGGTGTCCGGGACGACGAGGTCGTTGCCCGACACCCGGTGCATTAGCATCGAACGCCGCATCGCCGGCGCGAACTCGAGCTTGTTGAACCGAGCCGGTGCCGGATCGCCTCGATGGCCATGTCGACCTTGCTCGTGCCGGCACGAGGGCAGCCCCACTTCCACTCCTCCAGGGCCTCCTCGAAGACCCGACCCTCGAAGGCCCGGAACGGATGCCCCGGGTCCTGCCGAAGGTAGAACCACTTCGGGTGCCACCCTTGGTTCGACGAAGGGGTGGTCACCGTGATGTAGTCTCTACCATGGTCTCTCTTCATCACGATCCCCGCGCAACCGACGTGCGCGGGTGTTGGCATCTCTTAAGGTCACGCGGAAAGAAACACGTGACCGCGGGAGAGCCAAGGGTTTAAGTCACTTGCACTCTTTAACCAAATAATCCACATCCAAGTACAAGCACTAGATATGTATTATAAGGTGGGTCATGAATATCCGCAAGCGGACGGATAACCCGTTGTAGCATTTCACCCGAGAGTATTCAAGGGTATCGTATTTATATTTTCCCAAAGGAAGACATGGTTGATAAGAGTACTTATGCTCATGGTGTTACAAAAGAGTGATGAAGTAATCACATTCCAATGCAGGGGTTAGGAGCAATAAATTGAGGATAGTGTGACACACACCAAGGCAATGCATTCTCTAATGAAAGGGATGGAGGCAATCCTAGATAAAGCTAAACTAGACTAGCAGACCACTACTCCTAATGATACAACATTCATATGAGTGCGCAGCTTCTACCTAACATCCAAGATCATGCAAGCGTAAGCAAGCGTCTAATGCCTAGGCATCATCGGGAGATCCGTCTTACGCGAGGTCCGCCTCGCGACTCCGGCCTTTTAGACTCCTATGCCATGCCCGAACGTGGAGGATTACTTTGGATGACAAGGCTGTCACTTCTTGTCACCTACCTCTACAAACCGTGGGACACGAAGCACATTCAAAGGTGGGTAGATAACCCCAGCACCATGCCGGCGTCACTAACCACAACTCTAGATCCCTCGAGGCACCCCAATCCTACGGATCGACATGGTGGCAAATCTAGAGCACCCTTGCGGGACGATGAACCCGAAACCTATTCATAAGAACACTAGTCTAACTAGCATAAGCCGATGAAAGGATCAAAGCTAGCACTAAGTCATGCAAAGGCGTTCGTCGCTCAAGAATGAGCGACGAACGACAATCAACCAAGTAAGATCAAGAGTAATCGATGATCAAGTATGAACGAACGAAGAACATTCGATATGTGTTCATCTTCTATTAATGAAGAACGAAGAACGAACGATGAACTCATATGAACGAACGATGAACGATCAAGCAAGATCATGACTACTCTGTCAAGCTCATGACAATGATATAAACGAAAGTATTCCATATATAAAAGATCAAGTCTTACAAAGAGAGGATACAAGAGCTATACCCAATTCTCCACAAGACCTTGGGAGCAATGAGGCAGCCCACTACTAAGCCTAGCACTACCTAGAAAGCCTCTAAACTTCTAATGTGAGGAGAGAATGATCCTTGTGTTGTTGTGTGTGTTAAGGAGGGGGGTACCCCTCCTTATATAGGCTTGAAAGGTCGGCTCCCGGAGGCGGTTTCGTAGGTCGGTGGCATTTAATGCGCGTGGAACCGACCTCCGCAGGCGGTGGGCAAACCGCCGGAGAAAAGTGGGCCGGGGGGCCACCATCCTGGTTCGGCCGAACCACCCCGGTGGGTTCGGCCGAACCGGTCCTGGCCCCTCCTGGGCCGGGCTTTGGCAGTTGGCTCCCCCACTGGATGTTGGTCTTTGATCCAGGTGCTTGTGGCCTTCTTTGTGTTGTATTTCGTGGTCATTGGCCTTTTATCTTGGAGTTGATTCCCGCGGCGAAGTGGAAGTTTTGTAAAAGTGTTGATTTGTCGCCTCGGGGCCTGGAATTCATCATTATCCACCTGCACACTAAAAATCTAGAGGTACAAGTGGAACTAGGTTATTTCTAAGTAAAATGCGTGTAAGACATGCCTAATCCTTCTCATTTATTTGACTAATTGACGGTCGAAATTGGTCGTAACGACCGTCAACAAGTCCCCCAAGCTTACCCCTTGCTCGTCCCGAGCAAGTAGTAGAACTTTAGGTTGTTGATCAGGAGTTGCTATAATGCCTACTTCTCAAAGGTACCAAGTGTATAACAAAGATACTCATCCTTGAGTTGAATAAGTTGGCAATGGTAACTCACCCTTCCCCTTAGTCCTCATGGGGCTTTGTGCTTTTCACTTTACCTTGGGCGGTTGAGAGAGAGAACGGTGTATAGAGCATTTATTTTCTCTTCCCTTGTCTTGCTTTTTATTCTCCGGAAGTTTTCAAAGGATTTTTTTTTTCAAGTAAAACCACGTTCCACAAGTGATACTCTCGAATCGCTCTAGTGGTGTTTGTATTCCTCACCAAGGCATGTGTATTGCCTCATCCTACATCTAATAGGCTTTTGTGGAGCTCAAGGTAGGATATGAAATGAGGCATACTTGCATTCATATTTTGCAAAACCAAAAGAGTGGATCCACGGAGATAGCAAGTCATACAATCGTAGATCAAGATGTGCAAGTGTGAAAATGATGGTGGTGGTGTATGTGACTACTCCTTTTTTTTTTGTTTCACCTCTTTTTATTTTGGATTTTGGGCATGGCTATCTCTTCTTCTTTCTTTTTCCATGCTCGAAATGAGAGCAGCTTTTTTTTTTTTTTTTTTTTTCTTTTTCTCATGCTCATCTTTTGTGAGCCTTATTTTCTTTTTCTTTTGCATAGCCATGCCTTCTTTTGATATTTTAAGAGAGGTGATAAAATGTGAGGAGTGTCTTTATTTTGGTGGATGGCATGACATGTTGCTAACTTCCGGTGTAGAAGTGTAGCATATGAGGTGGAATGTGTACGTGATCTTGATCATGAGAGTGTGAAAAGCATCTCACTAGGGTCACACAATTTTGATAAAGCTCAATGAAGTAACAAGTAGCAAATGAGTAAGGTTTTCAAAGGAAATTTGCATATGGCTTTGGTAGGAATTTATCATCACTTGGGAACTTATAGATTTCGCAATTTTTGGGAACAAAAATTCCGGAGATTTCAAGTTCAACTTAGGACAAGATCATAGCAGCTCTTTTTACCATATCATCATCTCACAACAACTTAGGTGCAGCTCAAGCATGTGCAGCCCACAAGTTTCAGGTTCTAAGCAAGTTTTGCCAGCCAACAAACTCAAAACTAGGAGAGTTCTAAATTATAAACTAGGCACATGAGAGAAATAGAGCAACTATTCATCATCTCAACATAGAAAGACTAGCAGCATACTTGCAGCGCATAAAAGGAAACTAAGCTACTTCTTTTTGTTCTTTTTAGTTTTACCATTTTTATTTTGTTTTTCATATGAGAGGCAAGAACAAGCAAAAACAGGAGACAATAAAGGATACAAGTTGCGATACATGATACCTTAGCGAGGGGTGCTGCCCCCCCAAGCTTGTTCTTGCTCATGGGTTTGGTGGAATGAACCCCATGTGACGGAAGTAAGCCAAAAGATCGGCTCGTTGTTGCTCCGTCATGTTGGTGAGGGCGGTGAGCTGGATGTCGGTGCGCTCTTGCCATTGATGAGTTTGCAAGATGTGTTGGTTGAGCGCATACTCGGTGTCTTCCGCCGTGGTTTGGAGTCTTCCCATTTGCGAGGAGAGGTTGTTCATCTCCTGCTCAAAGTTGTAGCCTTGGGCTGATCCGGAGTCGGTGGAGTGTTCCTCCCATTGTTGTTGTGGAGAAAACAGCCCCGGGCCATATCCCGGAGTTTGCCACGCCGATCCCCCGGCCATGTGAGGTGGCGGGGCTGGGTACCCACCGGGAGAAAGCCCGGGTGGCTGTACCCCGGCCCGCCATGAGCCGTGGGCTGCGGTGTGGGCATCTCGGAGGTAGATGGCTGTTCCGATCTGTGCGCCCCCTGCGAGAAGATACACTCTCGCGAGACCGCTCCGCTTCTTGGAGCTCAATGGTTAGATTTTTGAGAGTATACAAACGAAGGTCCGGGTTAGGTAACCGAAACTCGTTTGTATATCCCACAAAATAATATATGAGGGAATCGTTCGGACCATTCTTAAGAGAGTGACCTTGAATAAGATAATCTTTATTTATAAGAGAGCGAGGTGTAGCAAGGTATTCAACATTAGCATCATGTAAAGCTCCCACCCGCATGGCAATTCGTGTCACTAAAGAGGTACATTCAATTGGTCCTATCGTCCCAAGATTTTCTATCCATTGGCGAATCATGGCTTTCACGGGAGCAATCTTAATTTTATCAACCGCAGCAAAAAGAATTTTTAGCTCATCCTCGCAAGCACAATCCGAATATCACTCCTTGGAAAAAGAGTGATAGCAATCCACATGTGCATAAAACGCAAGGTAGGATGATGGATGTGATTAGTTCTAGGTCGCACGCAATTAGGAAGACCCGTAATCCTCTCCCAAAAAGCATGCTTTGAAAACTGAGGAAGGGCACCATCCAAGTCGGTATTGCAGCGAGTATTAAAGCCAAGAAGAGTGCTAAGTTCTTTCCAAGTCAAACGGTAGGATTCACGGAAAAACCGAAAAGAAATTCCTTCATCTACCGTTCGTAGGGTGCATAAAAACTGAAGTGTAAGCAAGCGGGAACCCGGCTCATCTACACTAGCAAAATCTGTCCACCCTAAGGCTTTAAATACTTGAGCAAATTCAGCATCCATACCTATTTTGTGCAGCAGCTCCGTGTCAAATGCTCGCGTAGGAGCAAAGAGGCGGTGTTGGAGAAGCGTGTAGGTGTGCGTCTCGTACTCGCCCACTAAGTCGAGGTCGGTGTCGGTGAGGAGACGATGCTCGATGTTGCCCTCTTGCCCTTCTTCCTCGACTTGTGGTGGTGAACTTGGCGGTGACTCGACTACGGGGCGTGCGCGGGTGCTTCGACGTGAAGAGCTTGAACTTGAGCGTGAGCTCAAGGACCTCTTGATCGACCCGAACAGCTTCTTGGCACCGGTCATGGCTGCACACAAAGAGAGCAAGAACACAAGAACAACAACTCCGAACGGGTTATGTGAGGGAAAAATCAAATTGGCGACACCGTCGGTTGTTCATGTGAGCAAGAAATCGCAACTCGAGAAAACCAAACAAAAACAAATCAAACCAAAAACTAGAAAGCACACCAAGAACAAAAGATTTCTGCAGAACTTTTAGGCAATGAGCAAGTGAGGGCAATGGAAAACTTGAGAGCAATGAGAATGAAGTGAGTGAGGAGTGGAAATGATAGTGTGAGAGGGGGAGAGAGTTCTGGCCCGGCCACCTCTACTTATAGCTCACGAAGTAGCCGTTTTTGAACGTTAGAAGGGGCATATGACCGTTGGAAAAAAGACAGACCGAGCAACGGTCATAGCAGTTCGGCCGAACCAAGGAGGTGGGTTCGGCCGGCCTCGCTGTGGGTCCCTCTTGCTCCCCCTTTTGGCCCATAGTCCCCAACGGCCAAATGATCATTGACCATGGTTGCTACGTCCGGATATTCCTCGTAAATATTTGCTCAATAAGAAATCCAAAGAAAGTTGCCTCAAATTCAACCTTATTCGAAAAATCAAATCTCGAGAAAAAGTGTTGGAGAAAATTCCAACATGCAAAATTGTTTTTTGGGTTTTGTATAAGGATACAAGGGTTGTCCAAAAGTTTCAAACAAAAGTAGGAAAATTTGGACGTAAAAGGATTTTGGTTTTCAAATTTTATATGCATGGTGAGTGAAAAAAAATCGAATATGCTGGCGGAAAATCCAAATAAATGAAATGAAAATTTTCTTGTGATAAAATAGAGTATGCAGGGAGGTTTTTAAATGCATGTGGTGGAAAACAAAATCAAAAAGAAATCGAAAGATAATACCGATTTATCCTCGTCGGCCAGGGCTTCGCCATTTTAAGTCCGGCGAGCGAGGACTTCTCCATTTCTTTTCATCCTTGTGGTGCAGTGCCCTTTCCCTGGAGAGGAGGATGAAGATGGCTGCACCTTCTTCACTTGCCACACTTGGTTGGGCTTTGTTGATGTAGGTGGCTTTGTGTCTTGAAGGACCGGCTTCTTGGCCCATAATCCCGGCCTTGCTGTTGCAGTGCTTCTTGGGTTGGTACCATGACGGATTCTCAATTTTGTCAAGTTGCTTCCAAAAGGCGACGAGACTATCCGTCTTTCTTGGTGTCACTTCAACTTCACGGATGTTTGAGGGATTTGGCCCATACTTGATCTTGATCATTGAGCATTGTTCTTTTCTTGGTTGAAACTCAAACTTTTCCTCCTTCCCATTGATGTGGAATCGGATTTCTCCATTCCCAACATCAATTTGGGCGTTTGCGGTACCGAGGAAGGGACGTCCCAAAATGAGGGGCGTGTTCTTGTCAATATCCATCTCAAGCACCACAAAGTCCACCGGTATGAAGTTGCCTCGAATTTTTACCGGCACGTCTTCGGCTATTCCCGCTGGGTAGCGGACCGAAGAGTCCGCCAATTGCAACCTCATTGGTGTAGGAGTCAAGGTTGTGTAGCTCAAACGATCAAAGACTTCTTTGGGCATCACGCCGACGCTTGCCCCAAGATCACATAAGGCTTGGTCGAAGTGGTGTGCCCCAATGGAACATGATATTGTGGGGCAGCCAGGGTCCTTCTTCTTTTCTCGAAGCCGATTGAGTATAGCTGCGCTACACTCCTCTCGTGAGCTTGACCATTTCCTCGTTGGGTAATGGTCTCTTGTTGTTGAGGATGTCTTTAAGGTAACGTGCATATGTGGGCACTTGCACCATGTCCAACAATGGCACGTTGACATGAATCCTTCTGGATGGTCTCGACGAATCGAGCAAATTGTTCATCCTCCTTTGGCTTCCTCGTTTCGTGAGGGAATGGCAAGAAGCTTGTGTCTTGAAATTCAATTCCATTCTTCTTGTCACTTGGCTTCGGTTCTTCTTCTTTTTCTTTGGTAGTAGAAGGGCTTTCCTCCTCCGGTTCGTTCCTCGTTCTTCTTTGCTGCATGGTTAGGATATGGCGGATCCCGAGTGGATTTTCCTCCCCTCGTGGTAACCGCATTAACATTTTCCAAAGAAGACTCGGGTTGCCCCGGATCTTCCCGAATTAGAACCAGGAATAAGAGCAGCTAGCTGAGCAACTTGGGTTTCAATCATTTTATTAAAGCTCAGCCTGATTTTTGAAAGCAGAGGAGAAGCCTTCTATTTGTGCGCTTATGTTTTCTAAGACTTTGTCGTTGGCAGCAAGCTTTTTGTTGATAGATTCGTTGATTTTAGCTTGGCCATAAACCAAATCTTTCAAGGAAGGCTGATTATTGTTAAAGCCAGAAAAATTGTTACCTCCTTGATATGATGGTCGGTTTTGGTTGTACCCTTGTCCTCCGTTTGGACGATACCCGTTGTTGTTGTTCATGTAGAATGCTTCTTCATGGGTATGGGGGCAATCCTTCCCCATGTGGCCGGTGTTCCCGCATTCCTCACACGTCATGTGTGAGTCCAATGCATGAACACCACCATTTGCGTTGTGTTCATCCAAGCGTTTTATGAGGAGGTCAACCTTGGCGGACAAAGATGTCCACCTCCTTGACAGGGTGTACGCCTCTTGAGCGTGTTTGGAGTCGATCATCGCTCCACCCTTGATTGGAGACCATCTTCTCTATGAGTTCTTTTGCTTGGGCAACGGTTTTGGAGAAGAAGGCTCCTCCAGCAAGCGGCATCCATATGTCCACGGGTTGTTGGTGTCAACCCGTTGTAGAAGTGTTGAAGAATGAGCCATTCCTCCATCCCATGGTGAGGGCAGGCCGAATGTATTCTTGAAGCCTTTCCCATGCCTCGGGCATGGATTCATTTGTCGCTTGTCTGGAAACTTGCAATTCTTCCACGAAGGGCATTGGTTTTGCCCATCGGGAAAAACTTGGCGAGGAACGCCGTGGAACATTTGTCCCAAGTGTCAATGCTTGCACGATTGGCATAAAACCACCGTTTCGCCTTCCCAAGGAGGGATAGGGGAAACAGCGAAGTCCGATAGCATCTTGGTTGACTCCGCCGTGGCCGATGTGTTGCATATCTCCAGGAACCGTTGGAGATGAGAGTTGGCGTCCTCGGAGGCCTTTCCACAAAAGGGAATGGCTTGCACCATAGTGATGAGGCTGGACTTGATGTCAAGTCCTGCGGCACCGGCGTCGACGTTGGGCCCAATGGGCACATTGGCGACGGAGGGCGCAGAGTAGTCACGAAGGGTCCTTTCAGCCATGAGTGTTGAGGTTGATGGTGCGGAAGATGCGGGCTCGCTTGTCGTGGGTTCTTGAGGAGAGACAACGACGCGAGGTCGAGTCTTTCTCGCAAGAGCCTCGGGATTATCAACGAAGTTTTTCGGCAAGTTGAATCCACGCATGCACTATCCTCGTTTTCACATTGAAGAGAAAACAGATCAAGGTTAGCTCGCAAAGGTAATGATTAAAGCATCATCAAGTGTAATCATGAACATTCATTGTATTCTTATTAACCAATGTCTTCCTCAGCAACGGCGCCGTAAATGCTTGTTGGCATCTCTTAAGGTCACGCGGAAAGAAACACGTGACCGCGGGAGAGCCAAGGGTTTAAGTCACTTGCACTCTTTAACCAAATAATCCACATCCAAGTACAAGCACTAGATATGTATTATAAGGTGGGTCATGAATATCCGCAAGCGGACTGGATAACCCGTTGTAGCATTTCACCCGAGAGTATTCAAGGGTATCGTATTTATATTTTCCCAAAGGAAGACATGGTTGATAAGAGTACTTATGCTCATGGTGTTACAAAAGAGTGATGAAGTAATCACATTCCAATGCAGGGGTTAGGAGCAATAAATTGAGGATAGTGTGACACACACCAAGGCAATGCATTCTCTAATGAAAGGGATGGAGGCAATCCTAGATAAAGCTAAACTAGACTAGCGGACCACTACTCCTAATGATACAACATTCATATGAGTGCGCAGCTTCTACCTAACATCCAAGATCATGCAAGCGTAAGCAAGCGTCTAATGCCTAGGCATCATCGGGAGATCCGTCTTACGCGAGGTCCGCCTCGCGACTCCGGCCTTTTAGACTCCTATGCCATGCCCGAACGTGGAGGATTACTTTGGATGACAAGGCTGTCACTTCTTGTCACCTACCTCTACAAACCGTGGGACACGAAGCACATTCAAAGGTGGGTAGATAACCCCAAGCACCATGCCGGCGTCACTAACCACAACTCTAGATCCCTCGAGGCACCCCAATCCTACGGATCGACATGGTGGCAAATCTAGAGCACCCTTGCGGGACGATGAACCCGAAACCTATTCATAAGAACACTAGTCTAACTAGCATAAGCCAGATGAAAGGATCAAAGCTAGCACTAAGTCATGCAAAGGCGTTCGTCGCTCAAGAATGAGCGACGAACGACAATCAACCAAGTAAGATCAAGAGTAATCGATGATCAAGTATGAACGAACGAAGAACATTCGATATGTGTTCATCTTCTATTAATGAAGAACGAAGAACGAACGATGAACTCATATGAACGAACGATGAACGATCAAGCAAGATCATGACTACTCTGTCAAGCTCATGACAATGATATAAACGAAAGTATTCCATATATAAAAGATCAAGTCTTACAAAGAGAGGATACAAGAGCTATACCCAATTCTCCACAAGACCTTGGGAGCAATGAGGCAGCCCACTACTAAGCCTAGCACTACCTAGAAAGCCTCTAAACTTCTAATGTGAGGAGAGAATGATCCTTGTGTTGTTGTGTGTGTTAAGGAGGGGGGTACCCCTCCTTATATAGGCTTGAAAGGTCGGCTCCTGGAGGCGGTTTCGTAGGTCGGTGGCATTTAATGCGCGTGGAACCGACCTCCGGAGGCGGTGGGCAAACCGCCGGAGAAAAGTGGGCCGGGGGGCCACCATCCTGGTTCGGCCGAACCACCCCGGTGGGTTCGGCCGAACCGGTCCTGGCCCCTCCCGGGCTGGGCTTTGGCGATTGGCTCCCCCACTGGATGTTGGTCTTTGATCCAGGTGCTTGTGGCCTTCTTTGTGTTGTATTTCGTGGTCATTGGCCTTTTATCTTGGAGTTGATTCCCGCGGCGAAGTGGAAGTTTTGTAAAAGTGTTGATTTGTCGCCTCGGGGCCCGGAATTCATCATTATCCACCCGCACACTAAAAATCTAGAGGTACAAGTGGAACTAGGTTATTTCTAAGTAAAATGCGTGTAAGACATGCCTAATCCTTCTCATTTATTTGACTAATTGACGGTCGAAATTGGTCGTAACGACCGTCAACAGCGGGAATGTCCTCGTCTCTCGGAATTCCTCCTCCGATGGAGGTTAATGCGGAAAAAGTACCGCCGAGAGGTCAAGGTCGGGCTCCATCCCCAGGAAACCCTCGCAGAGAGCGACAAAGGTGCTCAGCTGTTGGATCCCGTTGGGGTTCGGATGCTTGGAGCTCCGGATGGCTCCGGAACATCGGTGCCGCAAGAAGTCGTTCCCTGGCGTCCCCGGGCCGCGCTCGTGGAAATGCGAGGAACGAGACCACGTAGCCTTGGGGAGGCTGCGGATGGGACTCGTTGCCGGGGAGCATCCACCATCGGTTGGGACCGCGCTCGCGCAGCAAGCCTTGCGTCACCGGGCGGTCGAGCTCGGCCCTCGTCGTCGTGGATCGGGTCCAGGTCGACATGGTTAGGGCGGAGAAGGGGAAAGGGCACGGGAGCTCGGAGGGCAAGGGCCGAGGCAAGGAGAACGAGAGCTAGGGCAAGGAAGACGAAGGCGTGGAAGGCGACGGTGTGTGTGAGCCAAGGGACCCGGTGGGCGAAGGCTTAAATAGGGAGCTGTGTTGGACGGTCGCGACCCTTCGATTCTACGGCGGGTCCCACGATCGCCACTACCCCGGTAAATTTTCTTAAATCTCCCTCCTCCCGATTCCCACGCCGCCGCTCGCGGGCATGCGCCCGGCCGCCCGTACTAACTACGTAGGTCCCACCACTACCAAGAGGAAACCGACCCCGTGTCTGCGCGGGCCCGCCACTACACGCCACCGACGGATAAGGACCCGCCTCGATCCCCGAACCATGGAAGCCGAGACGGTGAAAATCCCACGCTCCTCTCTCGTGCTTTTTGTCCTTTCGTATTCTCTCACCGGCATGCGAGAGACGGGAAAGGGCACACACCCCGAGGGGACGGTTCGGCCTCTACTCGACTTCCGCCAATGTCGAGCGCTCGGCCTCGGGACTCGACCGACCGAGGCTCGACCTCGAAGGTAAGAGGGGATAAGAGGCTAAAAGCTGTCTCGACGGCCCCACCTCGCCGAGGTTCGAAGGCTGGCCCGACCGAAGGGTTCTACCGCCGCCTCGAGCAAATATTTCCCGAGCCGGGGAGTGACGTCGATGGGCCCGCCTAGCGGCCGCGACCCACGCGCGCAAGCGCAACGGGCATCGACTAACACGTTCGAGTCCTGGTCAACCTCGACTAAGGGGAATCTCATCGTAGAGAGGCATCGAGCCCCGAAACCCATCGAACGGTTTTGGGTCCCAATCGAAGGTGACCGCACGGATTCATGGAGTTGTCCCCGGCGGGCCCGACGGAATCTCTCCGACGAGAAACCGCAACTCCGCTCGAACTTTTCCCATTATCGAGCTCCCGAGCCCCGCGTGCCGGCCCTTACGGGCGAATCGTGGATCTACTCTACCCTTCGTCGTACGAACGCGACGCGGACGGGGAAAACGACCAAAGACGAAACATCTCTCGATCGGCCGTTCGCAACGCGCGGAAGGCTCGGGGAGCGGCATCGCGAATACGAGGTCCGACGGCGGGACCGCATCACGATAAAGCGTCTCGGCCAAGGCATAAGTCCACGACTTATCCCCCGGCTCGGGAGCTACCGTCCACCGGACGCGCTCGCGCGCACCGGTGGAGAAAACACCTCTCATGAGGAGCACATGAGGACGACCCCGCCTCTCGTAAAGATCCCCGGACGAGTCCTTGACTCACCCGGGGGCACGAGGCTACTGTCGGGGAAAAGATTAACGCTGCCACGAGGCGGCGTCCGGACCTACCCAACGAGAGGGCTAACACGACCACGTCGTCACCGGGGCTGGCCCACGTTCGTATGGGCCGACTAGGAAACGACCACGGCGCCTTACTCAAGGATGTCCGTCCCGCACAACCTTGACACCTTGGTCGAGGGATCCGTCCCGCACGACCTTGGCGTCTAGGTCGGAGGGCTCCGTCCCGCATGACCTTGGCGTTTCGAGCCTTGCACTCGACCTCATGATTCGACCACCGACCGCATTTAGTTCCAACCGCCCCGGCGCCCACGTGGGCTCGGCTCGGGAATCATTGGAGGGAGGCCCGAGCCCATCCCTCCCGCCGCCACCTGCTCCCGTCGGGGCACGCCGATGGGACGTCTCGTTCCTGTGGATTGGCAGGAGTTAGCGTGGACCGCAAGCTCCGGGAGGAGTCGCTGCCCGTTGACGTACGAGCGTACGATTCCCCGTCACACCCGATGAACAGGTGTAGCTCAAGGTCAAGCTCGAGTTACGCTCCGCCTCGCACGACCTTCCCCGCAAGCTCGACTCGGAAAGACGACCGCTCCCATACTTCGACCGTATCCGAAGTATCATTACGCCCGACAAGAAAAGGACGGGTATGGCATGTCTAAATCCAACCACTCTGCGAACAGCACCGCCCGCGGCTCCCCCGATTGCGGGACACTCCACCACGATGTTCGTCGCTACGGGAACGACGCGACCGCCCGATCAACCCCGACGGAACGTACGACGAGGAGGCCGATTGGATAACGCCGAAGCTCGACCGCCTCTCTTTTCTCTCTCTCTCTCTCTTGTAATTCGGGTCCCACCCCTATGACTATAAAGGGGTGAAACTCTTCTATGCACGGCAGAGACGATAATCTTCAACACGACACAACACATTCTCGCACGGGACTTGGAGCGCGCTCCTCTCCCACCACTTACGTATTCGCATTTTCATCTTGGCACAAGGAACACGACGCCGTGAGACCCCCCCCCCGCTCGCCGGACGTAGGGAGCTTTCCCGAACCAGCCTAAACCCTTCGTGTCTTCCCTTGTGCACCATCCGGCCTAAAACGCGCAACCCCGGGACAAATTCTACAGCAGGTGGTTCGAACACCGACACATCTCAACCCTACCATAAGAATCTTTATTTTATGCAAACGTTCCATTGAATTTTGTTATTGAGAAAGTTCCATGAGCTAAATATCTATCAATTCGCTCATGCTCACGCATCGCATTGCATGCGAGATAGGAACCCCGACCGAATGCGAGAATCAAGAAGGGCAGCAGATTGAACTCGAGTACCTTTGATTGTGCTAACTGCGAACCCAACCAAGACAAGCCCCGAGCATAATCCTACTTGCTTAAATTTTCCGTCTTTATTTCACTTAAGTCTATATTATGTATTGTGCATTTACGTTCGGGAGTTGATTGCAACCTAGTTGCATTAAATCCCTATTCCCATGGTTTTTGGCTAGGTATAATCCTGTTCGTTAGATCCTATGATTAATAAATTCATCGGTAGCAACACCGAGTGGTTCGGAGACCAACCGATATAGCGATTCAATTATGGTTATCCTCACACGATTAAAAATTGGATACTGTACGGGGAAGTGCATGTATAGGAATGTGGTGATAAGGTTGACCCTTGTGCGCCATAGCCCCGTACGTGTTGGTTAAGGACCGTTCATTGGGACTCCGCGAGCAAGTATTGAGTTGTGTACCAAATGCATACCTTCGTATAGGAGTTGGTA
Source organism: Chloris gayana (assembly GCA_031894775.1). Classification (NCBI taxonomy): domain Eukaryota; kingdom Viridiplantae; phylum Streptophyta; class Magnoliopsida; order Poales; family Poaceae; genus Chloris; species Chloris gayana. Next base: position 854,344 of record JAUNZO010001928.1, read on the forward strand.
AACTGATGTAACTTGAGAGTCGTAGTGTTGGACGGTCTCTCCACCCTTTATGCACGGTCTTGGTCACGGTGGATGCACGGGTTTGTGAGTACATGGAGGGTGTGTTATTACCCTTGGACCCGACGCTATCGTGGTTGCATGTGGAATGCACACTCGGAGGGAGGACCCGGCTCATATCTATGGTGATCTTGTGAAAAGTGGCCATACGTGTTCTTAAATGATACGTATGTCGTGCATTTGGGTTTCCCTTGCGGGGTGTAAATCGATATATATTGCCGTCCCTCGCGGTGATGAGTACCACTTGTCTCGAGCAGATTGCTTCGTAGTAACAAAGAGAATATGATGAACAAGCTTGCTGTTTTTGTAGAAATAAATTATGTATTGCCACCATGTTTGTTAGAGTTGCTCACTAAATTTACTTTCATGTTTTCACCCTTTTAAATTGGCTAAAACATTAAAAGACCAAAATACATAGGTGTTATTTTTGGCAAATTTCAGCAAACCAAGTCAATCCCCAAGCATATCGGGGTCGGTTCTTAGAACCATTTTGACGGGTAAGCCTTGCGGAGTATATTAGATACTCGGGGTTTGCGTCTAAATTTATTTCGGGAATCCCGCAGCTCGATTACTCGTGACTCGCTGTGGGAAGTTTGTGTGGCAAGGTGTGGAACCCCAAGAATGGACCGTGGAGTGGGTTCCATCTTCACCGAACCAGGAGTGAGGCCACGTCGTATGGGCTGATGTGGTTATCTAAATAAGTTGTATATATTTATCGTCGAGATGTTTACGCTTCCGCACATGGTATATTAAGTAATGTAAACCTGAATTTGCACTCTTATGGTATTGTATTCGAATTTCAAAGCTTATGGTTTGCAATAACTTGAATATCAAATGTAAAAGTTGCTACTTACGCACTTAAATGTATCGTTGATGTATGTGCAATGTACGTTCGGTTCGTCGAATGTCTCCCGATACAATCCCTCTTACTTTGCAAGGTAGGGGTGTCACAGCTGGTATCGAGCAATATCGGGATATGTCGTACGATAATGATCGTTCTAAAAATTACCAACACGTTTATACGGTGAGGAACGACATAGAAAGCCCAATTAAGGTCTACTAGTATATTTGCCCGTGCTAACGCTACGGCTAACATGCAAATCTAATAATAAAAAAGGCTTTCCCGTATAAGATTTACTGCCTATAATATATAGTTCGAGTGAAACAAAACCTCCATGTAGACTTGATTGACGTTTTGTTTCACTCGAAACATGATAAGTAGAAAATTTTTAAGCTTCAGAACGAAGTGAGTAAAGCAATTTGAGAGGAAATAATGGCTAAATGTTTTTAAATAATCTAGAAAGGCACTTTGGACCTTCACTCATGATGTTTTGAAAAATAAACAGGAACAAAACTTTTGGTTTTCCTGCTTCTACGTATAAATTTGAAAATGCATGGTTAAGCATCGAAATGTACAACCAATTGCTTGTTACGGGGTCTAGAGATCCAACGCAATATTACGCTACAAGATAAAAGATATTGACCACTTCAACATGAAATACAGCACCACCAGCTTTAGTTTCAACCTTTTGTTGGCCTCTCGGTTTAGATATTCCATTTTTGTTTGGTTCCGGAAACAAATCCTACTTACATGACCCAACAAAGTATCACTCTTGACTACAAATCCATCTCTAGAAGCTAGCTGTAACGAGCACGCTTAATTAGATACAAAAAAGTATAGGAGTATTCATATTGTTAATGTATAGTGCAAACTAACTTGAAATCATCTCTTGCAAAATATTTTGTGGAATCCCATTTTAGCATGATATAACGTGCAATTGGTTAAAAAGAAACTCAAGTCCATGTGGTACGACATACATATATCCGAGAATGATAGATGCTTCGGATAGATTTAGGAAATCAAATCCTAAAAGAAAGATATTCTATATTTAGGGAACATTTTAGTTAGTAACCAAAGCAAAATTATAAGTCCCATAACAAAAGACGTTAGAATGGCCTCACCTGAATATGCTTCCACAATCAGCATCATTTATGAAAATAATCTATTGAAGCTTAACTGCCTGAAAATTGCCATGAATCTACCTGTTAATTATTTTTTGTTGGAGCTTATTTTGAAACTGCAGCCGAGTGACAAAAAGATATTTTGACGGAGTCTATGACTATGCAAATGTCACATACCACACATAAAAGAGAGGGGAGGAACAACAGCAATGCGTGATCGCTGCTGGAGAGGGGTGCGCGCGAGGGTGGGGGGTTGCGCTGCGTGGAGAGAGGGAGGGAGAGGGCTGCGGCAGAAGCAACAGAGAGATTAGGGTTTGACCCTTAACCTCCTTGATCTTTATTGATAATTGCCCTCTCTTTATATAGAGAGGGTTACTTGACTCCTAAGTTACAATTGACTTAACCTCTAAGTAATCTATGGGCTAAGCCCATTAACTAAACAACTTAATGGGTCACAGCCCATTAGCTAAAAGACCTAGCTCTGCCACTTGTTGGCGGCGTCGGCTCTAGGTGCGGCCCACCATAACATCTCTCCCCGCTTGCTGAAATAGCTCGTCCTCGAGCTGCAATGTTGGATATAGTTCACGGACGGTGGTGATGTCCTCCCAAGATGAGTCAGCATCGGGTTGATCCTTCCATTTGATGAGAATTTGTAAAATACCCCGATATAATCTCGCTCGTAGCGCCTTTTCTGGAGTTGGAACCACTCTTCCTTCATGTAGAATTGGTAAAGGTGGAGCATCATCGGGAGGATGGCCTTGAAACTTTTTAAGAAGCCCCACATGGAATACATCATGGATTCGATTGTTAGCTGGAAGGTCCAATAGATATGCCACATTGGCAATTCTTTCTAGAACTTTGTACGGTCCATAAAATCATGGTGATAACTTTCCTTTTGGAGCAAGCTGCAATGAAGACAGACCATTCGAGAAAGAAGACGGAGCCAAACCCAATCACCAATGCTGAATGATAATTCAGTATGCTTACGATTGTAGTATTTCTTTGTATAATCCTGTGCTTGCAGAAGTCGTTCTCGCACAGCCACTAAAAAAGCATCACGATTCTCCATCAATGAATCCACTGCAGAAACTCTTGCCGAACCCGAATCATAAGTTCGAAGTGGAGGAGGATCGCGACCATAAACCACTTTGAATGGTGTTTCTTTGAGAGAGGACTCGATATGAAGTATTATAACAATATTCAGCCCATGGCAACCATTTAATCCAATCCTTTGGCTTATCTCCGGTGAGACAACGAAGATACATAACAATGATCTTATTAGCTGCCTCGGATTGACCATCTGTTTGTGGGTGATATGCAGAACTCCTATTTAATTGTACTCTCGATAAGCGAGAACAATTCTTTCCAAAATTTGCTAGTGAAAATGACATCTCTATCACTCACAATAGAGCGTGGCATACCATGTAGTCGAACTATCTCATCAAAGAATACCTTGGCTACCGAAGTTGCCGTGTATGGATGGGATAATGTGATAAAATGAGCATATTTAGAAAAACGGTCTACCACAGTAAGAATAACCGATTTACCAGCAACTTTTGGAAGTCCTTCAATGAAATCCATGGAAATATCCTCCCAAACTTGGTGTGGTACTTCCAGATTTTGAAGAAGTCCTGCTGGATGAAGATGTGAGGTCTTATTTTGTTGACAGATGCGACAATTCCGAACATAGTCCTGTACCATTCGTCGAGCATTTGGAACATGGAAATCAAGACGTAGCCGATGAAGAGTTTTTTCTGCTCCTTCGTGAGCTGCCCGATGGATGCCGTCGAGTATTGTTTGTAGCATAGGGCAAGATGATGGAAGGTAGACTCGCTTGTTATAGAGAATTAATCCATCCGAAGATCCCCAAGCATCGGGTTGTTGTCCGTCCTCAATAGAAATCAGTAATGTGCTTAAGTCATCATCACTTAATATATATTGTCTCAATTCTTCAAATATTTTGAACCGAGGATTTGAGATGGCACAAAGTTGGAGTTCTGTTGATGCTCGTCGAGAAAGAGCGTCGGCCATTGTGTTGAAACGACCTGGCCGATATTCTACTGCAAAATCATATCCAAGTAATTTACTTACCCATTGAGTTTGTGGTATTGTCGATAATCGCTGATCCAGGAGTTATTTTAGACTGTAGTGATCAGTCCGAATGAGAAATTCACGTCTCCATAGATATGGTCGCCAATGTCGCACTTGCTTGCACAAGGCCAATTAATTCGCGCTCATATGCTGCCAATTTTGCATGTCTAGGGGCAATAGGGCGACTGAAGAATGCCAAGGCCCCGGCACCTTGATGAAGTACAGCACCAAATCCTATTCCCGAAGCGTCACATTCCACAATAAATGATTTTGTAAAATCCGGAAGAGTGAGAACAGGTGCTGTAGTTAATGCCTGTTTGAGGTGCTCAAATGCAATAGTGGCTGCTGATGTCCGGAAAAATCCGTCTTTGGTTAATAATTGTGTCAATGGTCGAGCAATAAGTCCGTAGTTTTTGATGAATTTCCGGTAATAACCAGCCAAACCCAGGAATCCTCTTAATTCTCTAATTGAATAGGGAAGAGGCCATGCTGTAATAGCATTAATTTTCTCCGGGTCTACTCGAGACTCCTTTCGAGGATAAAATGTGTCCAAGATAAGCAACGAAGTGACACCAAATAAACATTTGGACTTTTTAAGGAACAAATGATTTTCCCTTAAAATTTGGAGTACTTGCCGCACATGTTGAATATGTTGGGTCCAAGAGGGACTATAAATAAGGATGTCATCAAAGAAAACTAGCACAAAATGACGCAAAAATGGTTGCAACACGTCATTCATCAAAGCTTGAAAAGTTGATGGTGCATTTGTTAAACCAAAAGGCATTACCAAAAACTCAAAGTGACCATGATGGGTGCGAAAAGCTGTTTTTCCAATATCCTCATGGAACATGCGTACTTGATGATAGCCCGATCGGAGATCCAACTTTGTAAAGTATGCGGCTCCTGATAATTCATCCAAGAGTTCATCCACAACTGGAATTGGGAACTTATCCTTGACGAGTGTTATCATTCAATGCTCGATAATCAATACAAAATCTCCAGGAACCATCATGTTTTTTGACAAGCAAAACCGGAGAAGAATATGCTGAAGTACTGTATTGAATGATTCCTTGGGCGAGCATCTCTTGACACTCGTCGTTCAATTTCATCTTTCTGCAATTGTGGATAGCTATATGGTCCGATCGCCACTTGCCGCGTGGGATCTTTGAGATGTATCCGATGATCATAACGACAGGAGATTGGTAGACCCGTTGGGGCAGCAAATAAATCATGGAAATTTGTCAATAGAGATGACATAAGCTCCATGGATGATCCATCAAGGGCGAAGGAAGTTGGATAAGTGCTACCTCGTCCATGCCAAGTGATTTCCTTGCTGCGATGCCAAAATTTCATAGTAAGGAGATTGAAATCCCAAACAATGGGTCCTAGGGAACTAAGCCATTGTACTCCGAGAACCAGGTCAAAACCTCCTAAGCCAATAGTGTAGCAATTAATATTGAAGAATTCCTGATTAATTGATAATCCCGAGTTCGACAATACCCCAGTGCTGGAGATTTGGTCCCCATTAGCGACAAGCAACGCCGACCCCGGAGGGAATTGGTTCCACCGGAATAGAGAGCCGCCGGCACATGTCGATATTGATGAAGTTGTGAGTAGAGCCGGAATCCGAGTAATGTTGTCACTGTGCATCCATTAATACGAGCATCAACTTGCATGGTGCGATGAGAGTTGATGCCTGTGAGGGCATGCAATGATATCTGGATGGAAGAGGGCACCTCCGTGTAGATGCTTGTTGGTGGATCGTCCTCTGGTGGCTGTTCCTTTGGTAGGACCGCTGGAAGTGCTCGAGAGAACATTCGGGCCAAAGAAATAGCTTCAGCTAAATTAGCCGGTTTGTGTAATTCAAGCTCGATGCGTAGAAGTTCTGTTAGACCAGCCACATAGATCATTGCACGATGAACCGGCCGAAGAAAGTCCAATTGAGTCAATCCGGAGATGAATTGCTCGGTATATTCCTCCAACGAAGAATTTTGTTGTAGAAGTATTAAAGCCCCCAGGTGATTGTCACTTGGTAGCGACCCAAATCTTGCATTAATTGCTTCCGAGAAACGAGTCCAAGTTAGTATCCCTTCATATCGCTCGAGAAGCATAAACCAAGGTAGAGCAGCGCCTTTGAGGTGGAAGGCAGCTAACTCCACCCTTTCCTCGTCTGGAATTCGTTGATTGTGGAAAAACATGTCGTAGCGAAAGAGCCAAAGTGAAGGATCTGAAGAACCGTCAAATTCGGGAAAAGACAGTTTATAAGCAGGAGTACGACCTGTCCGTTGACGAATTGTTGGCAGCTCTGACAAGGTCGGTACGAGTGTACCACGGAGTTTGCCTCGTTACTCAAGAAGTCCGGTGATTCCTGTGGTGCTGATGAATGCTGGTGTTGGACCCCTGCTGTAGGGCGCAGCGGTGGTGGTCGATAAGCCGCCGGTGGTAGTTGTGGTTCCTCCTCAAAGATGGATGGAGAAAAAATTTGGATCAATTGCTCCCGCACTCGCTTGTTCAGATCTACCATCATCCGGATGGCTGCACCCATTATTTCTTGATCGGGTGCGTTTAGATCGAACTCTCCAATGGAATCCATGTCCAAAGGTGGCTCGAATACCAAGTTGTCACATACCACACATAAAAGAGAGGGGAGGAACAGCAGCAATGCGTGATCGCTGCTGGAGAGGGGTGCGCGCAGGGGGGGGCTGCGTGTGCGTGGAGAGAGGGAGGGAGAGGACTGCGGCAGAAGCAAGAGAGAGATTAGGGTTTGACCCTTAACCTCCTTGATCTTTATTGATAATTGCCCTCTCTTTATATAGAGAGGGTTACTTGACTCCTAAGTTACAATTGACTTAACCTCTAAGTAATCTATGGGCTAAGCCCATTAACTAAACAACTTAATGGGTCACAGCCCATTAGCTAAAAGACCTAGCTCTGCCACTTGTTGGCGGCGCCGGCTATAGGTGCGGCCCACCATAACAGCAAACCTCAACATACCCTAACCGTGACCTTAGACAGCAGATTATTAGACTTATTCCTAAGAAGTATTTTCATTTTATTAAGATAAATTGACTAAAGTAAAATGTAATCATTATGTGAACAAATTCATACAGAGCTATGCTACCAATAGAAAAACTACGATGCAGCATGGCCAACATCGTGGACTTGCAGCCCTCGTTGATCAATGTTGTGGCCACTCACCTGCATTCGATTAAGGCGCACGACACGGACATATATGTCTTCATTAGTGGGTACCATCCTGAACTTTTTTTTAAGAAAACTTACACCGCACAATGGCAGCTCGCAATGACATGATTCCACGGATCCACCTCAAAAGAGCTCCGCCATCAGCATGCCAACATTCTTCACTCCAGGCATGCACACTGTATTTTGTGCAGTAAAATCTCTAGAACATCAACAAATGGGTGTAGGAAAAGTAAATATCGAAGTATTCACGATTAAAAAATTCACTATGCCAATCTTGATGCGCTTCTCTGTTTCTTTAAATTGATATGACTCCTGGTAACTACAAGAAAGCGAGAACACTAAAACGATTTATGAAGCAAATCTAGTTAAAATTCATCTATACTATACAAGGAGGATTGGAACACTAAAATCGAAACGCATCTGAATGCAAGAGGTACAACGAAGTGATTAAATAAGAAAATTAATCACCTAGTTCTCCTGATTTATTGTTCTTAGCTAGTTTAATCTGGATTTACTTGTTTTATATCCCTCCTGGGTCTAGGTAAAGACATCAACTATTGATTTACCCAATTCCGTGACCTCTTTTCGTGGAAAGAGCAAACAGGTTTTGTATGACAATGTAGATGTGTTGATCTCATAACAAGAATCTTCAATTCAAATTTCATAACCATAATGGACATATGAAAGTAAAAGGAAACCATAATTCAGATTTCTAAAGTGCACTCTCAATTTTTGAATTTATAATAAGCTGGAAATCCCTTCAACTAAAGCTATGCCTAAATAAATCAAAATGCCAATGGATTATGGAAGCTTAACCATATCCCAAATATGTGAGATTAAGGAGCCTGCAATTCTGATTAATATTTTGAGTTAATAAGCTGCAATCCCTTCAACTAACAATCTATTTAATAGGCTGAAATTTATTATACTCATGTCTAATAACAGGAGAAACATGCATGGCAATTAATCGGTCCATAAAATGAAACAGGCCAATCTAGCTAAACATCAAATTTACGTAAGGAGAAAATAATTAAAATTTCTCAAAACACAATGCCTGCAGCAAAGCATATCATGAATAGTTGCCCATAATTATGACAACAAGATTTCTTGATTTATACCATTTGATATAAAACCACACCCATAAAGAAATCATCAAAGTTATTCTAATGTAATCTTATACACCAATAGCGTTGGAGATGCCTCTTATTATCCATCACACTACGAAGGAAACTATTCAAAAATACAGTTTCCTATCCATGGGCACATTACCCACTGATCAAACGACATGCATCAACAGCATCTACAAAGCCCAATCATCATTTAGATCGGACACAGGACAATGCATGCATGGGAAGATGGAAGGGACCAAATGAGGAAATAGGAACACACATTGACATTCACGAACCTTGTCCGTTGTGGTGGGTGTTGAGAAAATTTGCTACTTCTCCTTCCTTCGAGTCGTCGGCGTCTAATCCATCTGCTTGTGTCTCGTTACCAATGCAATGCGTGCCTGAAGTGTTCGCTCATTAATCACCGGCGGTGGCGCAACCTTCGACGGGCAACAGTTGGTGCAGTGGCAGCGCCCGCAGAGAGAGGAGAGACCGGCGGCGGCGCAGACTTCGACGGGTGACAGTTGGCGCAGCGGCGGCGACATGCGGAGAGAGGAGACTGGTGGCAGCGCAGCCTTCGACAGGCGGCAATTGGCACGGCGGCGATGCCGACGCTGAGAGACCAGCAGCGGCGCAACCTTTGACGGGCGGCAGTGGGCACGGGGACGACGCCGCACGGAGAGAGCACTACCAGAAACTGGATCTTTAGTGACGGCCAAAAACCGTCAGAAAAATTGAAATAGCCGTCAGAAAACTTTTCCTGTTAGGGGAACCGTCAGAAAAATACCCAGACCAATAGAGCGACAGAAAAATGAATTATACTGACGGGTGACCGTTTTCTCCCCACAGAAAATTGATACAAAGAACAAAAAAAAATGTTGTAGGGATATAGCACAGATCTAATTATAACATTTTTGATAGAAGAACAAAGCATATCAGACGTGTTGAGGGATATAACACAGATCTAATTATACACTCCTTTATTACATTCACTAAAATTGAGTATCCTTTACATTCACAAACAATATAAACTTGCACTACCAACTACCACAAAAACAAATATACAGGTGTGGCTGATGTTGTTACTTCCATCAGAAACAAGATGCTCGCTCCCATTAGTGCATCTATATCTATCAATTCGTCAATGGGTTAAGGCATGCATTTCAGAGCAGACTCACCGATAAAAATCTCTAAAGTTACCCAATATCTGATGCAACAGTTGAATCTCTTCCTACTTCCCTTGAATTCTTTTGCCTAGTACAAAAGAAATAAGTTTAGTCAAGCATAATTCATACACACTGGTTAACTAAGGCACAAAGAATGTTCCGATCATAGTTATTTCTAACTACGAGGTACAATAAACATCCTACCATGCATCTAGAATTTCTAGCCTACAAACAAAACATTCTTTTTTGTTTCTATAACTATGACCCGTTGATGCAATGGAGCAATTACTTGAAGCTAAAATTCATTTTCATTACTCCACAACTATTCTATCCAATGGGCAAAACATTAAATAGTTTGAGACGGAAGAACAAACCAGGCAAGAGCTAGCTGATATTTGCAAATCCTCAACAAACCTAGGGACGAGAGCAACGACAGTACTGTACTGCTCGCCTGTCCATCCTATCACAGAACAAATTAATCTTCACCGTAGATCATCGAAACAAATCTCACCGTCTCATCTCCAGGCCACCGTCGTCGGATCTGGTCGCCCGCGCCCACGTGCCGCCGCTGAATCTAGGCGCGGAAGGGGAGGCGTTGTGTCGCCTGCGCCGCCATCGGATCCGGGCACGAAAGGGAGGCGCCGGGTCACGCACGCCCGCACGTTGCCATTGGATCTGCGTGAGCCGTCGGGTCGCTCACGCCCGCGCGCTGCCACCGGATCTTGCGCAGACGGGGAGCGACCGGGAGGGGATGCATCGGGGTAGGCACCGCTAGGGACCATATGGATCGTTACGATGTGAAGTTTGGTAGAGCTGTGATTCTCTTCAATAGTTTTTTTTTGAATTTGATGTAATGTTTCTGAAATGAGCTTCTGCAGATATGCTAATCACGAACCATAGATCGTGTAGTTTTCTTCTGGAGATCGTGTGTGTGTTACCACAAGAACGAGTGGTCGTTTATATATACCGATCACGCTCTTTTGTTTTGGAAAGGACGTAGGTCAAATGACATCTCATGTCATCATTCATGCCGGGCATAACATTTGCATATTACACTTGATTGAAAACATAAAAATGTTGATCATGAATGACTCACAAATATTTGCAAAATAACGGGAGCAAGGAACCGTGAAATCAGGCAGCAAAACCACCTGATCGGCACTAAAAACACCACCAGATTGCTAGTTTCACGAAAACGGTCGTAACTATTAAATCGTTGATCCAAACAAAACGGTCAAACCCAATTCGGAAGGCTTACAACATGTGCTATCACACTGCAAACAAAACTAGGAGGAAAACAGAGTTTAAATAGGATAAAATTGCCCTACCCGAAACCCCGGCAATGTGGCCAGCTTTTGCCCGAGTTGCCGGATTGGCAGATTTCGGGTGCCTCGCCAAAATCGCCGTAACTTTCGCATTACTTATCCAACTGAAGTGATGTACCCGATTCTGGAAAGCTCGTGTTATGCCCCACATTTTCTCTAGTATCAACCGGGTCAGGAAACATCGTTACGGTGGTCAAATGGGCGAAAACAGAGACCTAGTTAAAGTTGCCAGAATTTCCAGAAAACCCCGACAGAAACCCATAGAGCCGAAAATCGTCGTACTTTTGATCCGCTTAAGATTTTTACGTGTTTTATGATGCATCGGAAAGCTTAGAAAATTCTCTAGTTTCTAGTTAAGTGTTTTGGTAATTTTTACTGTTCAAACAGAGACGAAAATTGCTAGTTTCGAGAGGCCGTTTTGAGCACCGGTTTATGTTGGAAAGTCGAGTTTTTATCACCTTCTACCCCGTCCGGTTTAATTACATTAATTTAGCTCTTTTAGAACTTCATTGTTAATAGCTCTGCTGGTTAATGTGTTTCTAATCATGGCCTATAGATGGATGTGAGACAGCTCATGACCGAAAGGAACCGGTTGAGGTCGGAAGTGGAAGACCTCACCGATCAGCTCACCGACGTCTCCGACAACTACTACCTAACCAAGGACGAGAACAAGCAGCTGACTGCCCGCATTGTTGAGTTGGAGAAAGAGAACACGGCTCGACTGCACGTCCCAAGGAGGTGCAGGATGACCTCATCCGACTGCGCGTTGTCGCGGACCGGACAAAGGACCGAGCTGAACAGGAGAAAGTGGAACATAAGCGGATGGCCACTTTCACGTGATGAGGAATGGATTGAGGCCCTAATAAGTTGAATGCAGCTCAAAAGGCTATTGCTCGGAAGGACGAGACCATTCACTCTCGACGAGGCTACCATACGGTTCATCCACGGACAGCTCGAGACCGCACACGCTAACATGAACCGAGTTGTTCACGGAGATAGGCAATCTCGACCACCGGTTGGCACGATTACAGCAGCACCACCAGGTGTTGCTGGCAGCCCACTGGAACTTGCTGCAGCCACCACCACAGGAGAACAACGGGATCGACGCTGCTAGCGATGCTTCGACGTCAACAATCCGGATGTGAATTCGGATACCGAAAGCGACGCCTAGGCTCATGATTAGCTCTAGGGAAGGACTTGTAAATTAAGGGTAGTGTACTAAGAACTGAACCTAGTGGCTTGTACGTACGTAAGAACGTCGTGGTCGCTATGTTTTGTGTAGATATGACAACATAGGAGGTACGGATAAATAGCTATAGTAGTGGAAAAATCAGAAATGTGTAACCTGCGCGTTAGAAAGTGTTAATACTCCGCGCTTTTGTGTACAAATGGGTTACGATCGAAATCTATGAACAAATAAGTTTATGTTTAATAAACCTAAGCTTCTATCGAGTCATTTTCAGCTCATAAGTTTTTCCTCCTATGGTTGTAATCTGAAATTTTCCGTTCATATCATGTCCTTTAATCCCTATCATTGTCTATGACTCCAGAAATGCTAAGGCTAATGGTATGATTAAATTATGTGACAGATGGTGAACACTCGTCGCACAATGGATCCTTCAAGAGAGGGCGCTTCGTCGCAGCCACCTCCTCCACCTCTGCTGACTGTTGTGGAGCAGCTTGTTCATAATTCGAACGAGATGTTTCGATTGTTCCTGGCAAACCAGAACAACAATGCCCGAGCACCAGCCCCTCCACCGCTGCCCCGTCCCATTTCTTACAGGGATTTCTAGGCGACCCAGCCGCCATCTTTCTCAAACGCAGAGGACCCCCTAGAGGCAGATAATTTTCTACGTATTGTGGAGTCTAAGTTTGCTCTCTTGAACGGCACCGAGCACCAAAAAACTCTGTTTGCAGCACAGCAGCTCCGTGGGTCGGCTAGTGCTTGGTGGGCAAACTACACCTCTGCACTCCCCGCGGATCACTAGGTGCTATGGTCGGAATTCTCGGCAGCTCTCCGTGCACACCACATTCCTGACGGTGTCATGAAAAGAAACCTTCAGGAATTTGTTGACCTGAAGCAAGGCTCTACCACTGTGCAAGAGTATGCTCGGAAGTTCAACTACCTTGCTCGGTATGCTTCCTATCACGCCGACACCGATGCCACGAAGCGTGAGTGTTTCCGGAAAGGCCTAAATCCGAAGCTATAGGACCATCTCGCTCTCTTGAGTACGTTCAATGAACTAGTCGGTGCTGCCATTGTCCAAGAGGACGCTATTCGCGTTAACCAGGATGACAAGAAGAGGAAGCGCACCTCTCGAAATTCATCCGTTGCGCCATCTCACAAGTTCATGCTTGCGGTGACCAGCCCCACTGGTCAAAAATTCCGTGTCCCGGTGCCTCCAATGGGTGGGCAGCGCACCACATTCTAGCAGCCCTATCGTGCGCCCTAAAATTCACATCAGTACCGTGGTCACCAATATTCCTCGCAGCAGCACAATCAAAGTGCCGGACCATCCCTGTAGCAGCCGTGCTTTAATTGCTGCGGTGTTGGTCATTTCATCGGGAGTGCCCACATCCTCGCCGCAACAACGGCAATAATGGTGGAAATAATCACAACCAGCACAACTGCGGTAACAACAGAAATAATAACAACCGCGGCAACAACAACAACAGCCACAACAAAACCCCCACCAAAAATGCCCGTGTGAATTTTACTACGGTCGAAGATGTGCAAGCCGGAGAACCAGTCCTGTCGGGTATGTTTTCCATCGCCGAACATCCCACTTTTGTTCTTTTTTATTCCGGCGCCACGCATGATTTTACTAGTCTAGCATGTGTGGATAAATTGCATCTATCATCTACCCTCTTGCAAACTCCATACACTATCACATCTCCCGGTGGCATAGTTCGTACAAATCGGGAAGTAAGAAACATCCCTCTTTAACTTTCCGGAAATACATACCTCTCACCACTCATTATTTTAGGAGGTCAAGGAATAGATGTGATACTAGGCATGAAGTGGACGAAACGACATAAGGCTGTTGATAGGTGTAGAGTGCCCGATCTTTCGGTGAGTGTAGATAATTTCGATTGGTGGACGTTGACCCTCACGATCCGACTACGACGAGCAAGCCCGAAGCGCCAATGCAATCGCTGAACCAACTTCCGATGGTTATTGAACCTGCGGTTAAACAAATTCAACCTGATCACGAGGATCAATCCTTGCAAGCAATCGAAGAACAAGCAAGAATAAGAGGCGAGCAATCCGATGTATTGCACGAAGGTGGAGTTCTGAATTCAACGTCGAAGGGACGGAATGTATAGCTAGGCTAATACTAAAACAAAACTCAAGTCTGAAATAAAAGAGAGTCTCTATCTAAATAGGGGGAGGGGGCGGCGCGTGAACAGTACCCGTGGGTACCGTAGCGCGGCCGGTGCCCAACCCTAGTCTCCCATATGGGCCTCTTGTTGGCCCATCCTCTAGTCTTCCGGCCCAAAGTTCTTTAACAGTATGACGAAGCTCAATTCTCTTGCACGGGCTCGAGTAATCGGACCGGAATACGTCGTCTTGATGATAGGGCTTCCATCTTGACGGCCCACTAGAGGGGCGCGGCTTGGGAGGCGCACCGGCTTGGAGTGGGGCGTCGTCGTTCGTCGTCGTTCGTTCGTCGTCGTTCGTCGTTGTATGTACGTCGTTGATGTCCTCATCATCCTCCCCTTCTTGAAGTGAAGTCGTCCTCGACGGCAACTCATCATCCTCGCCCAAGTATGGTTTCAAATCTGCAACATTAAAACTCGTGGAAACACCAAACTCCATGGGCAAGTCAAGAACATAAGCATTATCGTTAATCTTGGTTAGCACTTTAAAAGGACCAGCAGCACGAGGCATCAATTTAGAACGACGCAAAGTTGGAAATCTATCTTTACGCAAGTGCAACCAAACCAAATCACCAGGTTCAAAAGAAACATGTTTTCGACCTTTACTACCAGCAACTTGATACTTTTTATTAGCAACAGCAATGTTCTGTTGGGTTTCTTCATGCAATTGTTTCATGTGATCAATATGAGCAAGAGCATCAACATTTGGTTCATCTTCAGCATCAATAGCAAACAAATCAATAGGTGCCCTAGGAACATAGCCATAAACAACCTCAAAAGGACACATCTTGGTGGTAGAATGTGTAGCACGATTATAAGCAAATTCAACATGAGGTAAACAATCTTCCCAACGTCTCAAATTTTTATCAAGAACAGCTCTAAGCATAGCAGTACAAAGTTCTATTTACTACCTCAGTTTGCCCATCAGTTTGAGGATGACAAGTAGTACTAAACAGCAGCTTAGTTCCTAGTTTATTCCAAAGAGAACGCCAAAAATGACTAAGAAACTTAGCATCACGATCAGAGACAATTGTTTTAGGAATTCCATGCAATCTAACAATCTCGCTAAAGAACAATGCAGCAATATTGGAGGCATCATCAGTTTTATGACATGGTATAAAGTGAGCCATTTTAGAGAAGCGATCAACAACCACAAAAATACTGTCCCTCCCCTTCTTAGTTCTAGGCAATCCCAAAACAAAATCCATCGAAATATCATGCCAAGGAGAAGAGGGGACTGGCAAGGGCATATACAAACCATGATTACCCAAACGAGACTTAGCCTTCGACATGTAGTACAGCGTGCAACAAGGCGCTCAACATCACGGCGCATCCGTGGCCAAAAGAAGTGGTCAGCCAACACCTCATGTGTCTTGAAAACGCCAAAGTGACCCATAAGACCACCTCCATGCGCCTCCTGCAACAACAAAAGACGAACCGAACCAACTGGAATACACAGCTTGTTAGCACGAAACAGGAACCCATCCTGCATGTGAAATTTGCCCCAAGGTTTGCCATCCTTACAATGCACCATAATATCATGAAAATCAGCATCATTCACATATTGATCTTTCAAAGCTTGCAAACCAAAAATTTTAAAGTCTAGTTGGGACAGCATCGTATAACGACGAGACAAAGCATCAGCAATCACATTTTCCTTCCCGTTTTTATGTTTAATGATGTACGGAAAAGATTCAATGAATTCAACCCATTTAGCATGACGACGGTTCAGATTAGTTTGGGTTCTAATATGTTTCAAAGCCTCATGATCAGAATGAATAATAAACTCGCGAGGCCATAAATAATGCTGCCATGTTTGCAAAGTTCTCACTAAAGCATAAAGTTCTTTATCATAAGTGGAATATTTAAGAGCAGCACCACTTAACTTCTCACTAAAATAAGCAATGGGTTTATGATCTTGCAACAAAACAGCACCCAAACCAATTCCACTAGCATCACATTCCAATTCAAACACTTTATCAAAATTAGGCAATTGCAAGAGAGGAGCATGGGTTAACCGTTCCTTTAAAGTGTTGAAGGCAAATTCTTGTGGTGCACCCCACTCAAATGGCGCACCCTTCTTGGTCAACTCGTGCAACGGTGCAGCGATGGTGCTAAAATCCTTCACAAAACGACGATAGAAACCTGCAAGACCAAGAAAACTGCGAACCCGTGTAACCGTCGTCGGTTGAGGCCAACTTTGTATGGCGTCCACCTTGTTGCCATCTACCTCAATTCCCTGCGAAGTGACAACATATCCAAGAAACGAAACACGTTGCGTGCAAAAAGTGCATTTTTCCATGTTACCAAACAAGTGAGCAGCACGCAAAGCATCAAAAACAGCACGCAAGTGATCTAAATGCTCATTCATGGATTTGCTGTATATAAGAATATCATCAAAGTAGACAACAACAAAGATTCCAATGAAAGGTCTAAGAACTTCATTCATTAAGCGCATGAAAGTGCTAGGAGCATTAGACAAACCAAACGGCATAACCAACCATTCATACAAGCCAAATTTAGTTTTAAAAGCCGTTTTCCATTCATCTCCTAATTTCATTCTAATCTGATGGTAACCACTACGCAAATCAACCTTAGAGAAAATTGTGGCACCACTAAGTTCATCAAGCATATCATCAAGGCGTGGTATAGGATATCGATAACGAATTGTAATATTGTTAATTGCGCGACAATCTACACACATACGCCATGAACCATCCTTTTTAGGGACAAGCAAAACAGGAACCGAACAAGGACTAAGAGACTCACGAATGTAACCTTTGTCAAGCAATGCTTGCACTTGACGCTGAATTTCTTTCGTCTCTTCAGGATTTGTACGGTACGGAGCGCGATTAGGGAGCTGTGCGCCTGGAATGAGATCAATTTGATGTTCTATGCCACGAATTGGAGGAAGTCCTGGTGGCAATTCAGCGGGAAACACATCTTTATAGTCCTGCAAAAGGTTAGCAACAGCAGGAGGAATATGCAACATAGGCGCCTCATCTAGTGAAACAAGCATACGAGAGCAAACAAGCGCATAGCAAGGCAGATTAGCATCATGTAACTCATCAAAATCAGCACGTGTAGCAAGCAAGATAGGATTACTCAATTTAATCTCAGGTTGAACAGGTGCAATAGGAGGTGATTTAAGCAATTTTGCAGCTTTTGCCGCTCTAGCCATATCATCTTTTAAAACTTGTTCAGGTGTCATAGGATGAATAACAATTTTCTGACCCTTAAACATGAAAGAATAATAATTGGAACGACCATGGTGAAGACTATCAACATCATATTGCCAAGGACGACCAAGCAACAAAGAGCATGCTTCCATTGGAACAACATCACAATCCACAAAATCAGAATAGGCACCAAGAGAGAAAGGAACACGTACCGAGCGCGTTACCTTTATTTTACCGCCATCATTCAGCCACCGAACGTGATAGGGATGTGGATGCTTCCTTGTTGGCAATGCCAACTGCTCCACCAATGTTAGACTAGCCAAATTGTTGCAACTGCCACCGTCAATGATTATGCGAATCGCTCTTTCTTGCACAACGCCTTTGATATGAAAAATGTTGTGGCGCTGGTTCTTCTCATCCTGAACGACCTGTGTACTAAGAACACGCTGCACAACAAGATTTGCATACCTGTCGGCGGCACTAGAGTCGACATGAAGCTCCGCATTATCTGCATGGTTAGCAACAAGAGAATGTGAAACATCTTCGGAATCACTAGCGGAAGAATACTCACCATCATCACGAATCAGCATTGTTCGCTTATTTGGACAATCACGAATAACATGGCCAAACCCTTTGCAGCGGTGACACCGAATGTCACGAGCTCGTCCGGCACGACGAAGAAGGCGTGGTCGAGGCAGGCTTTGCCGGCGGCGCGCTAGACTTGGACGACGAAGAGTGGTCGCGCGCTGTTGTGGATGGCACCGTGGTCGACGACGTGTGGTCGCGCGATGTGGAAGAAGGAGGCGCCGACCGTGGGGCTGAAGTGTGCGTCTTGGACCCTGCAAAAGTGTTAGTTCTTGACGAAGATCGTCGTCCCTGCACTTCACGTTCAGCTTTACAAGCATATTCAAATAAGGTGGTCATATCATTGTAATCCTTATAATCAAGAATGTCCTGAATTTCACGATTTAACCCACCCCTAAAACGAGCCATAGCAGCATCCTCCTGTTCAACTAAACCACAGCGAATCATACCCTTTTGCAAAGCTTGATAATAGTCCTCTACGGAAAGCGAACCTTGTTGAAAACGCTGCATTTGATTAAGCAAATCTCTAGCAAAATATGATGGGACAAAACGGTGACGCATGGCTGTTTTTAACTCTGCCCAAGTGGCTGGAATATTATCAGGATATTTTTGTGTATACTCACGCCACCAAATTAAAGCAAACTCAGTAAACTCACTAATAGCAGCCTTAACTTGTAAATTAGCAGGAATATCATGGCATGCAAACTTTTGTTCAACTTCTAATTCCCAATCAAGATAAGCAGCAGGATCATATTTGCCATTAAAAGTAGGAATCTTAAATTTAATTCTGGCAAAGGAATCATTAGGAGGAATACGTACTCTACGAGCACGACCGCGACGATTGTCGTCGTCCCGCTCGGTGTCGGCGCCGTAGTCACGTGTAGTCCGTAACTCCGCGAGCTGCGTCGTCACTGTCCTAAGCTGCGTCGTCATGGTCTCAAGACGTGTCAAAATCGTCTCGAGTGTAGTGTGGGCAGCCGTATCAGCGAGGTCGAGCTGATCAAAACGTGCATTCGACGACCGGATCGTCGAATCAAGTCGCTCGTGCATCAGCTTCATGTCATTCGTGAGGCCATCAACCTGCACCTGGACATCCTGGATGGAGGGCGCCTCCGACTTCGAGTCTGTTCCTGTCATCGAAACACCAGCAAAAACAAAACAACCACAAAAAGAGCCTACGACGAGAGGTTAATGGAGGATGAAAAAGCTCAAACAGAAAGCTGTTATCAAACTCTTACTCGTTCTTACCAAGCACGCAAGTGGGAACTGCAACCACAGGTAAAACCGGTGGAAGATTGGAGGAGCGATTGCCTGGGAACGGTACCTGCTCGTAGTAGATAATTTGTGGAGCTAGGAGGCTGCACTCAATTCAAGGGTTAGCACAATTCAAACAATAATTGCAAAGCTGAATAAAAGTGCTAAACGCAAACAGACTGCTGCCGGCACAAGTGTAGACGATAAGGTGAAGTGAAAAGAAAGAGGAGAAAACAAAGGTCGACGAAGGAAAACAAGAAAGGAGAGTACCACGCAAAGGAACCGACGAGGCTGAAACGGAAAAGGAGTGTGGCGACTCTTGGAACCTCGGCTCACCCCTTTTTAGTTTTCTTTTTTTTTTTTTGTTTCTGTTTTCCCTTTTTTTCAGTTTTTTTTTTTTTTTTTTTTTTCCACGGGGCGAACCTCAAAAACTGATTATATGAACAAGAGGAACAAAATGACCAAGTCACCACACACACTTTTTCCGGAGAGAGCAGGGGTAAAACGGTAATTAAAAGATACTCTCTCTCTCTCTCTCTCTAGAGTAAGGCCGAAACTTGTTGTTGTGCGATCGCTCTTAACTTCGTGAGACGGGGCAAGACTCGGCGAGGGAAACAAAAGAAGAAAGCGACCGTGAACACAAGTCGGACTCTCGGCGTTGGAGGAAGAACGACCACGCGGCCGAACCAAACGCGACCAAATCGACCACGATTGTGGGACACCAAAAGACGAAACCGACTCGGCTTAAACGGCCGAAGCAATACGCGATCGAAGGAAAGACGAAACAGACTCACGGTGACGGAAGAAAAACGACCAACACAACTCACGTGCTCACCTTGGCAACGTGCGACCGAACGAAAGACGAAACGGACTCCTGCAAAGGAAAACACAATATGACAACGGCGGCGGCGTGATCCGATGGTGGGCGCGACGGCAGGACTCAAGCGGAAAACGGTGGGATGAGCGGCGGCGGAAGACGATGAAAACACGATGTACCAGCAACGATCAAAAGCGAAAGCACAAAAACTCAACAACGCAAATTATTGAACGAAAGTGCAAGGCTCAAAACCGTATCGGGGTCAATTTTTTTTGTAGTTTGTGGTTTATGTGGCTTGGATAAACTCACCGAGAAACACCGGAAATCTGATACCACTTGATAGGTGTAGAGTGCCCGATCTTTCGGTGAGTGTAGATAATTTCGATTGGTGGACGTTGACCCTCACGATCCGACTACGACGAGCAAGCCCGAAGCGCCAATGCAATCGCTGAACCAACTTCCGATGGTTATTGAACCTGCGGTTAAACAAATTCAACCTGATCACGAGGATCAATCCTTGCAAGCAATCGAAGAACAAGCAAGAATAAGAGGCGAGCAATCCGATGTATTGCACGAAGGTGGAGTTCTGAATTCAACGTCGAAGGGACGGAATGTATAGCTAGGCTAATACTAAAACAAAACTCAAGTCTGAAATAAAAGAGAGTCTCTATCTAAATAGGGGGAGGGGGCGGCGCGTGAACGGTACCCGTGGGTACCGTAGCGCGGCCGGTGCCCAACCCTAGTCTCCCATATGGGCCTCTTGTTGGCCCATCCTCTAGTCTTCCGGCCCAAAGTTCTTTAACAGTATGACGAAGCTCAATTCTCTTGCACGGGCTCGAGTAATCGGACCGGAATACGTCGTCTTGATGATAGGGCTTCCATCTTGACGGCCCACTAGAGGGGGCGCGGCTTGGGGAGGCGCACCGGCTTGGAGTGGGGCGTCGTCGTTCGTCGTCGTTCGTTCGTCGTCGTTCGTCGTTGTATGTACGTCGTTGATGTCCTCATCAGCTGTCCTACACATAGATACTCGGGAAGTACATTTAAATTCACCTCTATATGGCCCATCGATCCTTTCTTTGCCATGTCCAAAAATTTATAGAGCTCAAATTCAGCACCTCGAGGCAAGGAAATTAGAGGACATACCAGTAGTGTGTGAATTTTCCGATGTATTCCCGGATGATTTGCCGGGCATGCCACCTGATCGGAAAGTTGAATTTAAAATTGAACTTCAACCCGGTACTGCACCGATATCTAGAAGACCCTATAAATTGGCTCCAAATGAATTAGCCGAACTTAAAGAGCAGCTTAATGACCTTATGGACAAGGGTACATTCGCCCAAGCGCTTCACCTTGGGGCTGCCCTGCTCTTTTTGTGAAAAAGAAAGACAAATCGTTAAGGTTGTGCGTCGATTATCGACCACTCAATGTGGTGACCATCAAAAATAAATACCCCCTTCCACGAATTGATATGTTGTTCGATCAATTAGTTGGTGCAAGGGTATTCTCCAAAATTGATCTTCGCTCCGGCTATCCCCAAATTAAAATTCGGCCGGAGGATATTCCTAAAACCACTTTCTCTACGAGATGTGGACTTTTTGAATATCTCATGATGTCTTTCGGATCGACAAATGTCCCGGCCTATTTCATGTACCTCATGAACTCGGTATTCATGCCGGAGTTGGACAAGTTCGTGGTGGTATTCATCAATGATATCCTCATTTATTCCAAGTCCGAGGAAGAACATGCTTGAACACCTCCGCATTGTGCTTCAACAACTACGAGATCATCAACTTTATGCAAAATTCAGCAAGTGTGAATTTTGGCTAAATCAAGTTCCATTCTTGGGTCATATTATTTCAGCGAGAGGGAATTTCAGTTGACCCTAGTAAAGTTGATGAAGTGCTGAATTGGAAGACTCGTAGGACCGTCAAGCACATCCGTAGTTTTCTCCGACTTATCGGATATTATCGGAAATTTATTCCAAATTTTTCTATCATCTCCAAGCCCATGACAAAATTATTGGAGAAGGATTCTACCTTTAAATGGAGTCCTGAGTGTGAGAATGTATTCCAAACCATGAAAGGCTTCTTGTAGAGCGTGAAGAGCAAGCCCGAAGGGAGGAGCATGTAAGGCTTCTCACGGACCCCGAGGAGTAGGCACGAAGAGAGGAGCAAGTAAGCCTTCTTGTAGCCCGACTGGAAGCACGAGTACAACCAAAGGAGGGCAATTGAAGAGTGCGAGTTGAGGGCACGAGCTGCGGAAAACTTCACAAGGCAAGAAGAAAGATACAAGGAAAGGCTGGAAGCTATCATAAGAACTCAAGAGTTACTAACAAAGCGAGTTAGAGGTTCTCAAGAGAGCAAACATGTCGGAGCGACGAGGCTCCGGCCCACGAAGCTTATCGGGAGTTGTCTTCGCAAGATCAAGGGCTCAGGCGGATAGCCCGGCCTTCGCAGGATCCATTACCTAGGCGGACTGCTTTCCCTTCGTTGTGGGTCCGGACCGGGGGTTGAGGTGGACCCTTCCTTACCCTTAACATGGGAGTTACGGACAGCGGTGTTGCCTCACCGGTTGGCCGGAGTCAACCGGTTGGCCGGAGTCAAACTCCCGGTATACGGAGGGACAACCGACCCGGAGGAGTTTTTCATCCGTTATGAAAGAACGATTGAGTCTCGCGGCGGAGAAGATGCCATTAAAGCAAGGGCGTTGCCATTGGCACTAGAAGGCATAACAAGCACTTGGTACTCTAGGTTGTCAGCCGGATCCATCGGCTCTTGGGGCAGCTAAAAAAAGCTTTATTGGTGCACTTCCGTGGATCTCACCCGAAGGAACTAAACAGCGGAGACCTAGCCGCGTGTTGTCAAAGAGAAGGAGAAACACCGGCACGGTTCACTAAGAGGTTTATGCATCCAAAGTGTCAAGTGGCGGACGTCTCGGAATCAATTGTCATTGAGTCCGTGGCGAGGGGTCTTCATATCTGCGAAGCTCGAAGAAGGATCAGGGAGAAGCGACCGTAAACTCAAGAACACTTGTTGTAAGGGTCGAGGAAGATATACAAAATGCCAAGGCGAGGTTAGCGTCATCAATCCGACCGAAGGGGCGGAAGCGCTCGGATGTGTTCGGGCATGATGGGAATTAGCGAGAAGATGTCAAAGAACGTGTACAATGTGGAACAAGAGTTCCCTCGATCGAGAAAATCACCCTTCGGAACAGCCGCGGGGGTCTTCTCGATCGGGCGGTCATAGAGGAGGTGGCCGTGGTAGAGGCCGAGGCAGGAATTTTTCAGAAACAGGCCGCAGGGCTTCTTCCGCTATTATCATGGCTCGGGGCAAATCATACTACCAACAACGCGTGAAGAAATCAAGGCAATGTGTGCAGCAAGGCAGAAGGGACAACCCGAAGGCCCTCGCTCGATAATGCATTCTAGTCATTACACGCCTCCCACACCTTCGCAGGCGCTGCCACCGGCGCCGCCCTTACCATTCCCAATGCCCTATGTCCCACCCCTGTATGCCTCATCATACGGGTCCACGCAGCCGGTTCATTATCCATCGTTAGCTCAGCTTGAGAAGGCATCGTCTGTCTCTTCGGTAGTGCGAAGTTGCTTGGACGCAGAGGTAGTGCGTCCCATCGATCCGGCCAATCCTGTCTCGATAAAGAAGCCAAATGGACGAGTGGCGGATGTGCATTGATTCCACAACCCTTAATAAGTTCTGCCCGAAGGATGATTTCTCACCGGCACGGATAGATCAGCTAGTTGACACCACGAGCTGGGGCTGCGTTGATGAGTTTTCCGGATGGTTACTCGAGTTTTCACCAAGACTAGCTAGCAGCCGAAGATCAGCCCTTGACAGCCTTTCGGATACCCGGAGGAACATACTCGTTACAATCGAATGCCCTTCGGACTCAAAAATGCTGGAGCTACATTCTCTCGTACGGTCAAGGCTACTCTCGGTGATCAGCTGGGCCGCAATGCAGCAACTTACATAGATGACATTGTAATCAAGAGTGTTGTCGAGCAAGACCATGTGAAGGATCTAGCTGAGACCTTCGCGAACCTTCGAAGAGTAGGCATGAAGCTAAACCCATCTAAGTGCATGTTTGGAGTCAAGGCGGGCAAGCTGCTTGGATATATGGTATCGGAAGCCGGCATCGATCCTAACCCATCAAAAATTCAGGCAATTCTGGACATGGAACCTCCGAAGTCCATAAGGGAGTTGCAAAGGTTTACTTGGAAGGGTAGTGGCATTAAGCAGGTTGATCAACAAACTCGTAGAACGAAGCATGTCATTCTTTGAGACCTTGAGAGGCCCTCGGGTTTTCAAGTGGACGAGAAGAACATCAAACGGCGTTCCAACAGCTCAAAGAGTACCTGGTAGAATTACGGTGCACCTAATTAGGTATAGCCCCCGACTCTTGTATCATTTGGGAATCGCAAATAATGCAAGAGTCATTCCTGAGAGACTATGCTTTATCATTTCCCATCAAATCACATTCCTCTCAACAAATTTTTGCCAAGAACATATTTTCCGGACCGGTCATACCGGTCGAATTTCATATCTCCTGTATATTTTCACCATTTTCACATAATAGACCGCCTAAATCAGCCTGAATTCATAATCCGCTTAGTGAAATTTCACTAAGAACTAAAATTCTGGTTGATCGGACCAGTTTATTCCCTATATTCTCACAACGACTCGAGTCTCCAAAGCCTATAATCAGCCGGATGATTAACACCCGTAGCCTAAGGCATCCTTTATCACCGAGTTATGTAAAATCTAACTCGCTCATACTACTGAATTATAAAATTCAGTATTACTTTAATTTCCTATCTGAAAATTTCCGTATTTCAGACCGCCTTTTACTTTCATAAAAGCACGACGGCTTATTCTTATGACCGTTAAGTCATAATCAACGCAAATAACAGATCATTAGCTTCCTTATGGCCGTTAGGTCATAATTGCATAGTTACAACATTAGTTATTAACAATAAAAATCCATCGGGCCTCTCAAAATGGCCCAATAACTTTTCAGCCCCGGGCCCATCCCGGTGTCTATAAAAAGAAATGAAAGGTCGACCTAGGTCAACCCTGCTCCCAAAAGTTCATCGCGCCCGCCATTCGCCTTTGCTCTGTTGCTCTCTCCTTCCCCATTAACCAATCTCTAGCTTTCCTTTTCCATCTCTCAAGATGGGCAAGAAGAAATCCACCGCCGTCCCCGCGTCTTCTTCCTCTCGTTCCTCGCGATCAACTTCCTTTCGGTATCCAAGATCTTGGTAACGAGCAAGGTTACTGAAGCCTCCCTCAATGAGGCGGTTCGTGACGGGTATCTCCCTCCTCAGCCCATCCCGAATTGGAACGTCCCTTCCCCTGGCCAAATTCCATGGGGAATAGATGAGTCTTAGCAATTAGTTTTCAAGGCCTTCTTCCTCCGTGGCCTCGATCTCCCTTGCTGTTCCTTTTTCGGAGGACTTCTTTTCTTTTATGGTTGGGAGTTAGTGAATCTCAACCCTAACTTCATTTTAGAAATTGCCTTTTTTATCCATCCGTGTGAAGCTTTCCTTGGAGTTCTCCCCCACTTCAAGCTATTCCGAGCACTGTTCCAAATTCGCCCACTTCCTTCATCGGACCGCCAAGCTGCAGTTGGCGGAGTAGGAATCCAATGCTGGAACGTAGATGAATATTTTTCTCTGTCCTTGAACAAGAGCATAGCCCATTGGAAAAATGGATGGTTCTTCCGCAACAATCCCCAACCTACACTTCCCGCTTTCCGCGCTAAGATAGCCAAGATTTTCCCTACTGCGGAGACTAGGGAAAAGCTCAAAGAAGACAATGAAATTCTCGCGCTCCTAGCTTGCATTAGATACCTGAAGGACGTCAAAGGTGTCATTGCTGAAACCGTTCTCCGGAGCTTCATAGTGCGGGGAGTTCAACCTCTCAAAAGACAAGAACACCCGACTTGGTGCTTCAATGAAGATATCGCTATGCCTTTGGATGGAACCTTGCTTCCGACAAAGAACGATTAGAAGCACGCATCAAGCAAATGCTCCAGCCAAAACCGGATCTATCCGGATGCACGAAAGTGGGTCCGGCTTTCAGCTCATGCAATCCTCGTGACCCCGTAAGTATCTTTTTTCTGTTTCTTCAAATCTTTGTTGTTTATTGCTATCATTTTCTCACGAAAATTCAATCTTCACAATTGCAAAAAATGGACAGCTACAAGAGCCATCCTCCTCTTCCTCCCAATGACACTTGGGGGGAAGATTACGCCAACAATACCGCTCCCCTGGCTGTTCAAGCCGGTCCGACTCGAAGCCTTCGGACCGGTCTTTTCCCTTGCCTCCTAGCATAGCCCCAAAAATCACCAAGTCCGGGGCCGTGGTTCAAGCACCTAGTACAAGAAAACGTACTACTTCCTTGACTATTGGCAGACCCGCTACTCCCTCTTCCGCTTCTAGCGATACTCGCTCGGAGGCACAAAGGCTTGAAGATCGACGACGAGAAGAAGAAGCCGTCGAAAGAGATCGCCGGGCAGCTCTAGCCATTCTCGAAGCTTCACCGGGAAAAACTCAAGGTACTTCTTCCTTGGTTGATCCCTTATCTAAGGTTCCCAAAAGGTCCCGGTATGGCCACCATACGGGTCCTAGCGATGTCTGTAGAAGCAGCTCCAACTCCGCAAGTCAATCCAGCGGAGAAAAGGACTGCAGACGAAGTGGTGGAGAAACTCAAGGCCCACCCAAGAAGATCAAGACCTCCACTGGCTTCAAGAAGGCTTCCTCATAAGTCTAATTCTTTTCTAAATTATTCCATCTGCCAAAGCTCCAAAAGATACCGAAGCTCCTTACCCCGGTCTTATTAAATTTGCTTTTTTCTTACAGGATCCCTTCTAACTTCCAAGCTAGCATAGCTAGCTTTCTAAGAAATAAAGCTTCTTCAACAGCCCCCGCCGGCGGTGTTTCGCCTCTACTCCCGATGCAGCACGGATCGGTCCTACTCCCGGCGCTTCTCAACCTAGTACCACTCCTGCTGCTTCCTCTCGGACCGGTCGCGCTCCTCGCTTCCACTCCTACTACTCCAATCACAGAACCTCGTGGTGCGGCATCCACGGAGGAACCCCCTGCCGCCCGAGCATAGAAACCGAAGAGCGAGGTTACCATTGCTGAAGGCTCATCTTCCGGTAATCCTCCTCCTCAAGCTACCTTATTCCGGATTCCTCCGGAGCTATCACCGGGACCGGTCCGGACGGAAGAAATTCCTCGCCGGCCTAGGACAACACGCAAATCTCCCGGAGAACCAAAGCCGGCTGGAATCGTAGTTGGAGACGTGGAGGTAGACAGTTCGAGCGGGGCCAGAACTTTCATCGCTACGGCTCAATGGGACGCTCTCCAAGAAGAAGAGGCCTTAAAGAATTTTTCGGAATCCGGCCGGGTATATCCTCTCGCTTCAAAAATCTCTTCTAGGCAATCACACTCTAATTATTAACTCTTTCAATCTTTCTTTTAGGTTCTCCTCAAAAGTCTCGGCACTAGTACTACCCGGTCCCTCACGAGCGTGGAATTCGATGGTGCAACACACAGAACACACAGGAACACGCGATTTTAGACAGGTTCGGGCCCCTCGAATGGAGAGTAATACCCTACGTATCGTATGTTATGTATTGCCTTTAGCGATTTGCTAATTGCAAGATGTCGGAGTGTAGGAACTTGTCCTAACTTGTGAGAACCTATGAGAACTTGTAATTACTTGACCTTCTAGGGGTCCCCGCCCCGCCTTATATGTCCGGGGAGGCAAGGTTACATGTAGAATCCTAGTTGGATACAATATCTACATACTTAGAAATTCTATCTTTAAGCTTCCTTATCAATTCGAGTCCTACTCGGTCGGTCTTGTACTTTCCTTGAGGATTAATCCAGTCTTGTTGTCCGCCTCTGTTTCCATACCGGTCTTACGGAACTTTCTAGAATCCTATACCGGTCGGACACCACTCGTGGGCCCACCCCACCGGTCTTATGTCTTCCATAGGCTACCATGTCCTTGATAAATCATTCTTCCGATCAATGTATACCCGTAAGGTAAGTCTATGACAGACAGCCCCCGAGTAATTTTTTATTTAACATTGAATAAGACCGACAAGTCTTCCGCATGTTGGTCCGATTCCAATGTTAAATTAAAAAGAACTCCAATCTTCTGCAATACTTCTTCTTTCTTCAAGATGCTTCAAAAAGCCAAAAAATTTGTATTTTGTCCTCCATACCACCTAATTAGGTGTGCAAAAACGAAAGTATTTTCCTTCCAGTGCGCCGATTAGGTACACCCAATTGGGTATAGCCCCCGACTCTTGGATCATTTGAACTCCTTTCAAATAATGCAAGAGTCCACTAGTTGATTCTTCATTATTTTCTTCAATATGCAATTTCTACAGATCGCTCCTTTCAATTTCCATCATTTTCCACTTCCCGAGATCTCTGCTCTGCGATCCACTCTTGAACACGGTGCACCGGTCAGGTGCACCTAATTAGGTATAGCCCCGACTCTTGTATCATTTGAGGATCGCAAATAATGCAATAGTCTTTCTTGAGAGACTATGCTTTATTATTTTCCATCAAATCACATTCCTCTCAAGCAATTTCTGCCAAGAACATATTTTTCGAGACCGGTCATACCGGTCGAACTTCATATCTCCTGGAGATTCACACCAGTTTGACATAACATACCGCCTAAATCAGCATGAACTCATAATCCGCTTAGTGAAATTTCACTAAGAATCAAAATTCTGATTGATCGGACCAGCTTCCCAATTATCTTACATCGACTCGAGTCTCCAAGGCCTATAATCAGCCGAATGATTAACACCCAGGGCCTAAGGCATCCAATTTCACAATACTTAGTTAGGCAAGACCTATTTGTCTTCGATCTAACCAGATCTCATTATTCAATTTCCTCAAACAATCCAATTTGATATTCCAATGTTAACGCGATCGGGCACTCCATACCTCGGACCGCTCAAACATTTGCAAAATAGCCCCGTGATTATTCAAATCACGTCGACCATTCCTCTGTAACTCTTAACATCTTCCGCCAAGAACATACTTTTCGACCGGTCCAGACACTGTGTCAAATCTCATACTCCTGGTGATTCGCATCGGTCATAACCGATATTCCGCTTATCGAATATCGCTCAAATCCAAGTTCCTGACTGATCAAATCGATCGCCAAAATTCACACAATAAAGTCGATTTTTCACACCTATTATCAGCCGAATGATTAACACCCGGGGCCTAAGGTTAACCAATCGATCGGACGACAGTCTTCAACCCGATCGGTTTGTTGTATAAATCACTCCGTAAATCATATATTCGGGCTAAAAATGCTTAACGGACCGAGCGTCGAACACTCGGACCGGTCATCACAATTGGCAAAAGAGCCCTCGTGATTATCCAAATCACGTGGACTTCTCCTCCGTCACCGCACCCAAGACCGGAAGCATCGGTACATCAAGCGGAGCCGAGACCTAGTTTCTAGTCCATTGTATCCGTAAAAACAATTTAAGAAGTACATAAATGTTCTCATATGTAAATAAATACTCTAATGTTTTATTTACTGCAAATCTCAAATTATTTCTAGATGTTTTACCGATATTTATATGTTTTCCTTACTTCAACATATAAGATTTTCTCCTTTCGCGCAAACTGCAGCGGTCCAGATTAATCATTATATGCCTAATGTAATTTCAACTTTAATAACCGGTCACTCCAATTTCAGAAAACTTAAATTTTATCATCCTGATTCAACCAATCAAGTCTATAACCAAGCAACGATAGTTAATTCAACACAAACCAACTATGACATGACCGCTGGCTCTAATCAGCATTAGGTATAGCTCATAGCGGCGGTCTACTTAACAAAATCGTGCCGTATAGAAAAAATGACCGATCTTAGAACTCAGGATCACAAATTATTAACCGACCGCTCTCAAATAGCAGCCCATAACTTGGTAAATTAATTCAAAATTAAGATTCCAAATAAATAAAACCATACAGATAGGCAAAGATTGACATATTTCATATTATCAAAAAGCTATCATGAGGATCGCATTATATAAGTTTAAACACAAAAAATTAAGTGTGAAGCGACTTAGCTGGTTTATTGGGCGTAGCCCTGAGCCCGAGCGAAGATGATGTAGCCGGTCGATGAGTAGTTTGACAATGCGCTCACCTCAAGATAACATCTCCGTGCAGCAACAACGCTTAAAATCGAAATTGGTGGCCGATGTAGATGGTTGAAGGAGACACAATTGGTCAAAACCGAAGATTAGCAGCCGCACTCATGCTCAAGACCGCATCCAAGCAGCAGCGGCGCTCGAATCTGAAGTTGACGACCGATGAAAGCTGTTGAAGACGGCGCGACCGGTCGAAACTTAAGATAAGCAGCCGCGCCAATGCTCAAAACCGCATCCGAGCAGCAGCGGCGCTCCAAGTTAAGGTAGACGACCGATGAAAGCTGTTGAAGACGGCGCAACCGATCGAAATCGAAGATAAGCAGCCGCGCTAATGCTCAAGACCGCGTCCAAGTAGCAGCGGCGCTCAAGTTGAAGCCGACGACCGATGAAAGCTGTTGAAGACGGCGCGATCGGTCAAAACCGAAGATAAGCAGCCGCGCCAATGCTCAAGACCGCATCCGAGCAGCAGCGGCGCTCCAAGTTAAAGTAGACGACCGATGAAAGCTGTTGAAGACGGCGCAACCGATCGAAATCGAAGATAAGCAGCCGCGCTAATGCTCAAGACCGCGTCCAAGTAGCAGCGGCGCTCCAAGTTGAAACCGACGACCGATGAAAGCTGTTGAAGACGGCGCGATCGGTCGAATCGAAGATTGGCAGCCGCGCTAAAGCTCAAGACCGCGTCCGAGCAGCAGCGGTGCTAAAAGTTGAAGTCGACGACCCATGAAAGCGATTGAAGACGGCGCAATCGGTCGAAATCGAAGATTGGCAGCCGCGCTAATGCTCAAGACCGCGTCCGAGCGATAGCGGCGCTCCAAGTTGAAGCTAACGACCAATGAAAGCGATTGAAGACGGCGCGATCGGTCGAAATCGAAGATTGGCAGCCGCGCTAATGCTCAAGACCGCGTCCGAGCAGCAGCGGCGCTCAAAGTTGAAGCTGACGACCGATAAAAGATGTTGAAGACGGCGCGATCGGTCGAAATCGAAGATTAGCAGCCGCGCTAATGCTCAAGACCGCGTCCGACCAGCAGCGGCGCTCCAAGTTGAAGCTGACGACCGATGAAAGCTGTTGAAGACGGCGCGATCGGTCGAATCGAAGATAAGCGACCGCGCTAATGCTCAAGACCGCGTCCGAGCAGATAGCGGCGCTCCAAGTTGAAGTAGACGACCGATGAAAGCTGTTGAAGACGGCGCGACCGGTCGAATCGAAGATAAGCAGCCGCGCTAATGCTCAAGACCGCGTCCGAGCAGCGAGCGGCGCTCCAAGTTGAAGTAGACGATCGATGAAAGCTGTTGAAGATGGGATCGGTCGAAATTAAAGATTAGCAGCTGCGCTAATGCTCAAGACCGCGTCCGAGCAGCAGCGGCGCTCGAAGTTGAACCTAACGACCGATGAAAGCTGTTAAAATTATCGTCGTGGCGTCGGTCATCGCTCGGCGGCATCGATCTTCGTCGTCACAAGACGGCGATCACCGCACCGGTCACCGTCGTCGTCGTAGCAGCGGTCGTCATCCTGCACCGGTCATCGCTCCACGACACCGGTTGTCGTTATGCGAGGTAGCGGTCGCCGTCGCCGTGACACCGCTCGTCGTCGTTGTCGTGGCGGCGATCGTCGTCTCGCGACACCGCTTGTCGTCGTCGTGGCGGCGGCGATGGTCGTCCTGCACCGATCATCGCTCTGCGACACCGGTCGTCGTCGTCGCGGTGGCGATCATTGTCCTGCGACACCGCTCGTCGTCGTCATCGCGGCGACGATCATCGTCCGAGCACCGGTCGTCGCTCCGCGACACCGGTCGTCGCCGTCGAATGAAGTTGAGAAACCCGAAGCGGATCTTGAAGCTTGTAACGAAGACGAAGTCGAAAGTAGAAGCCATCGAACTCGGCGGGAACTCGCCGGGACCCCTTCCCGGCACGCCAAATGTCGAGTCTTAAACTCGGCACTAGTACTACCCGGTCCCTCACGAGCGTGGAATTCGATGGTGCAACACACGTAACACACAGGAACACACGATTTTAGACAGGTTCGGGCCCCTCGGATCGAGAGTAATACCCTACGTCCCGTATGTTATGTATTGCCTTTAACGATTTGCTAATTGCAAGATGTCGAGTGTAGGAACTTGTCCTAACTTGTGAGAACCTATGAGAACTTGTAATTACTTGTCCTTCTAGGGGTCCCCGCCTCCGCCTTATATGTCCGGGGAGGCAAGGTTACATGTAGAATCCTAGATGGATACAATATCTAGATACTTAGAAATTCTATCTTTAAGCTTCCTTATCAATTCGGAGTCCTACTCGGTCGGTCTTGTACTTTCCTTGAGGATTAATCCAGTCTTGTTGTCCGCCTCTGTTTCCATACCGGTCTTACGGAACTTTCTAGAATCCTATACCGGTCGGACACCACTCGTGGGCCCACCCCACCGGTCTTACGTCTTCCATAGGCCACCATGTCCTTGATAAATCATTCTTCCGATCAATGTATACCCCTAAGGTAAGTCTACGACAAAGACCGCCATTATCGCCCGCTTACAGGAGGAACTCAACACCAATCGAGAACAATTGGGTGAACTGGAAACTTAGACCGCCGGTCCGAAGGCCAAGGAGAACGATCTCCGGAGGAGAGAGGCCAGTCTGTAGAACACCCATCGAATGATGGAAGAGCGCCGGCAAGAAATCATCGAGGCTCCGTCAACTTAATCGAGTAATATTCTCAATTTGTCCTATATATTCCACATTTTTCCCCGTTATCTTCCTTCCCGATTAATCCCATTCTTAATCTCGGCGCTCGAGAGTCTTGTTGCTGCTCATAAAAAAGCTGAAGAGGTCCTCACCGAGAAAGCAGCCGCTCAAGAGCAAGCACTTGAAGAGGGCTCTCGTGTCAAAGAGCAATAGGCGGCGCGCATTGGAGAACTTGAAGGCGAGCTTATCGCTAAAGATAACATATTAGCTCAAGCACTTCGCTCCAACAAGATGCTAGAGACCGAGAACGCTCGCTTGAAAGCTGAACTAGCTAAAGCCTTAGAAGCAGCGAAATCAGCACAAGCGGACAAAGAGAGCGCCTCGAAGACTGCCCAAGAGTCCGCCCGACTTGCTCTCCGGGCCAAAGATCGCGAGATTCAGCGTTTGCTGAAAATCGAAGCCAAGCCGAGAGAATCAAACGCAAACATCAAGGGCAAATTCAGAGCTGCTGAGATCGAGCACAGGCGTAAGTCCCACCTTTCGTGTTTACTCTTATGTCATTTTTCGAAAATACCGGTCTTCAGCAATATCTTTCTCTTAAATTTGTACTTGTTTTTTCAGAACTTACCGCAGGCACGAGTGCATACTCCGGAGTATCTCAATGGCGGTCAAACTATTGATCCCAACGAGATAGACCTCGAGTCCGCCATCTAGGCAATCCCAAGAAGAATCGGAGAACATTCAAGGATGGTTGCTGCTTCAGGAGGAGGACACATCGCCGCTATAATCCAGTCTTGGACTCCGGTAGAAGAATGTGATTTCAATTTTATCGGGGATGGCGCCCACCCTAATACTATCGAAGACCGGTTCAACGAGCTGAAGAACTCACTCATTGGCACCGTTTCGGAGTTGGTGGAAGATGTTCCTCTTGATCCAACGGGCGTCCCTCTCAACGTAGCGCCAGCAGCTTTTGCCCTGGACCAAGATGCTCAAGATGCAGCAACCGCCGCCAAACAGACAATAGAAAATGCCTTCGAAGATCTTGATAGGGATTTACCAAGTATCCTCTTCCGATTCCGAGGAAACGCTGGATGATAGGCTCGAGGAAAATCCCAAGACCGGTGACACCGGTACTTCCAATGGTCCTGCTTAGTAAACTTTGTAATAAAGCTATTTTGTAATCAAACATCTTGGTCATCATATTTTAAATATCGAGTCACTTTTCCTTTCTATATGAATACTGGTTTCACCATCATACTTGCTAACTTATTTACTTAAGACATGATGGTTATTTCAACTAAATAATTATGATCCAATTCCGGCTCTTAATCAGCACAGATCACAATTCATAATTATAGCTTACTTTAACAAGATCATGTAACATAAGCAAAAAGCTAGTTTGTAGGATTTTAAGATTTCCCAGATCGTCCTTAACACAACAGTCTACCAATCAAGTATTCATAAGAAAGAATGCTATACAATATCTTTTCCTGAATATACCAGTTTTAAACTAAAATTTAAATAGACCGCTCTTATCACAACAACCCGTCAGCTAAATGACTGGTCTTATTATTCAAGAATAGCAAAATATCATAGACTGCTCTTATCATAGCAGAATAGCAAAGTATCACAGATCGCTCTTAACATAGCGAGAATAGCAAAATATCACAGATCGCTCTTAGCATAACAGCCCCTCGGCTCAATAATTTAATTCAAAATTAAAGTATGGAGACACAAAAAACAAACACACCATCATTAGATAAAATTACTTTATTATAATATGAAAAACTTTACAATAAATACTCTTAAGTATAAAAACGACGAAGCTGATCAATGTTCCAGGAATTTGGAATCTCTTCTTCCTCCAGGGTCATAAGCCTATAAGCCCCTGGTCTGGAGACCGATTTAACCAAAAAGGTCCTTCCCAGATCGGTGACAACTTATGCCTGTTCTTGTTAGACTGAATCTTCCGAAGAACCAAGTCTCCTACTTGGAACTCCCGTGTGCGAACATTACGATCATGATAGCGACGTAATCCCCGATGATATTTAGCGGTTTGAACCAGAGCTTGATCCCTCAATTCTTCCGCAGACAACCAGTTCAACCTGACGTTGATCATCATACTTTTCTTCATCATAATATCATACCCGAGCCGACACCATATTTACTTCGTAGGTAGCATGGCTTCGGATCCATACACCAAAGAAAAAGGAGACTGTCCTGTAGCTCGCTAACATTGGTGCGCAGCCCCCAAAGCACCCAGGGCAATTCCTTAACCCACTTTCCTGCATATGGCTTCAATCGGTCAAAAATTCTTGGTTTAAGACCAGTCAAAATCATTCCATTAGCTCGCTCCACTTGTCCATTGCTTTGCGGGTGTGCCACCGACGCATATTGTACCTTGATCCCAAAACTCTCAAGCATAGTCTTTAAAGAGCTCGAAGTGAATTGAGGCCCATTATCAGTAATAGTACTGTATGGGACCCCAAAACGTACAAAGATGTTCTGCAAAAACTTGATTGCGCGAGCTGTAGTTGTACTAGTAACTCGCTTCAGCCTCAATCCACTTAGAAAACTTGTCTACTCGCCACAAAAATATGAGTAAATCCTCCCGGCGCCCGCTTAAAAGGTCCAACTATATCCAGCCCCCAAGTAGAAAAAGGCCAAGTCATTGGGATCAATTGCAACTCTTGAGCCGGAGTATGAGGTCTGTCTTGCAAAAAACCGACATCCTTGGCAATTCTTAACCACTCTATGCGCATCATCCGTCGTCGTAGGCCAATAAAATCCTTGTCTGAATACCTTTCCAACTAATGTCTTTGAAGAAGCATGATTTCCACAAATTCCCTTGTGTACGTCTTCAAGCAATAGAATGCCATCGAAACCGATACACATTTCATCAAAATATTAACTCCGCGCTTATATAATTCTCCTTCGAGAATTAAATAACTACGGGCTCGAACTTCCAATCTTTGCTTCTCCACTTTATCTTCTCGGAGTTTTACCAGATTGCAGATAGTCAAGATACGGAGTACGCCAATCGGAATCAATAATCATAACATCCAATGGCTGAATATCGTCAGCATTGGACTCGCTTGCTATCTTTTCTAGCAAGACCGCCTCATCGACCGGTCCTTCAATACTGCTTTCTCCTCCCGACTCCTTACGACCGATTCGTCCACGATCTCTCGTAATAGTAGCTTTACGCTCCATCTTTATAAATGGTTTATCCAATACTTGAAGAAAGACACCAGGAGGAACCGCTTGTCGTGAAGACCCCAGTCTAGCCAACTCATCCGCAGCAGAATTATTTCCGTGCAGTATATGAGAAAATCGCAAACCATCAAATTTGTCTTCAAGTTTCCGAACCTCTCGACGGTAAGCAATCATATGATCATCATGAGCATCCCACACCTTGTTAACTTGACTTATCACCAACATTGAATCACCATAAATGTCCAACCGACGGATTCCTAGCGAAACGGCTACTCTAAGCCCATGAAGCAAAGTTCATACTCCGCTGTATTGTTGGAGGCTCGAAAATGCATTTGTAACACATATCCGAGTGGTTCCTTTTGCGGGGTGAGAAGTACCACCCCAGCCCCCGCGCCCGAAAGCTGTAGGGACCCATCAAAGAACATCTCCCAATACTCCAATGCTTGAATCTCTCGCGGCACTTGTGTCTCCAGCCATTCTCGTTATGAAATCAG
Source organism: Chloris gayana (assembly GCA_031894775.1). NCBI lineage: Eukaryota > Viridiplantae > Streptophyta > Magnoliopsida > Poales > Poaceae > Chloris > Chloris gayana. The sequence goes on from JAUNZO010001928.1 coordinate 891,075, forward strand.
CTAATGCTTGTCCCTTAATAGCCGTTCGCGAAGAAAACGTAATTTCATATCGACCAAGTTCTATAGCCCACTTAGCAACTTGGCCAATCGCTTCTCGGTTTCGGACAATATCTCCAATGGCAAACCCAGTCTTAACCTCAATAGGATGCGCTTGAAAATAATGCTTCAGCTTCCGAGAAGTTATCACTATAGCATATATTAACTTCTGCAATTGGAGATATCGTATCTTTGATTCAAGTAAGAACTTCACTTACAAAATAGACCGGATGTTGCACCAATTGCAGGTGTCCTTCTTCCTTCCGATCAACCGCCGAACCGTGCTCATCACATGGGTTGTTGCGGAGATATATAACCGAATAACCTCATCGAGCTCGGCGGCACAAATACCGGAGGGTTGCTAAGGTACTCTTTAAGTTGATCAAGCGCAGCTTGTGCTTCATCATCCACTCAAACTTATCTTGCTTTTTGAGTAACTTGAAGAACGGAAGTCCACGTATTCCCAGCCTTGAGATGAAACGGCTAAGAGCTGCCATACCGCTCGTCAACTTCTGGACGTCCTTCAAGCAACTCGGGGTTGCATGTTAACAATCGTCCGATTTTTTTCTCGGATTAGCTTCAATGCCTCTCCACGATACCAAATAACCCGATAGCTTCCCGGAACGAACTCCAAACACGCACTTTCCAGGGTTTAGCTTCATTGAAAAATTCCGCAGATATCGAAGGTCTCTCGCCGGGTCGAGAGAAGATCTTCGGTTTTCTGAGATTTGACCACTATATCATCAACATAAGCTTCTGCGTTCCTTCCTAATTGCGAATCCAAGGAACGTTGTATGCCGCGCCGATACGTAGCTCCGGCATTTTTCAGTCCAAATGGCATAGTTGTGTAGCAGTATGCTCCGAAGGGGGTGATAAACGCGGTCTTTATCTCGATCTTCAACCCTCAGCGGTATTTGATGATACCCTGAATAAGCATCAAGGAAACTAAGACGCTCGCAGCCAACGGTCGAATCAACAACTTGGTCAATTCGAGGCAGCGCGAAAGGGTCTTTGGGACAAGCTTTGTTGAGATCAGTATAATCAACGCACATTCTTAATTATTTAGTATTCTTTTTTGGTACAAGGACCGGATTGGCAAGCCAATCTGGATGATACACCTCCCTAATGAACTTAGCTGCTAACAACCTAGTTATCTCTTTCTTAATGGCCTCCTTGCGGTCTTGAGCAAACCTCCGGAGCTTCGTTTCACCGGCTTCGCATCGGGACGCACTAACGGTGCGTGCTCAATCTTCTCGCCTAGGAACATCCGGCATATTAGAAGGCTGCCATGCGAAGATATCCCTATTTTCCTGGAGGAAAAGAATGAGCGCGCTTTCCTATTTATCCCCCAAGTCAGCCCCTATATGGGTGACCTTGGAGGGGTCCGACTCATCAAGTCGGATAGTCTTGGAAACCACCGCTTCAGCCTTTTAATTTCTCCTTTGCAATCTTTTTGACTGGAACTTCATCTTCTAATCTTGCCTGGACTTCCAAAGCTTCAGCTGCTTCCCGGATCTCTCGACGTTCAACTTCTGAATTGGCCCGAGAGGCCAACTCGTGCTATGTATGTCACAAGCATAAGCAGTCTTGATATCACCCCGAACGACAGGACCCCATTTGGCCCACGCATCTTCAACATCAGATATTGATAATTTGGGATGGCCATAAATTTTGCCGGAGCCGGTCTTCCGAGAATAGCATGATACGCCGAGTCTATGTCGACCACCTGGAAGATGATATTCTCCCTCCTGTAATTCTCCTTTGTCCCAAAAGTCACCGGTAAAGAAATCTGCCCCAAGGGGTAACTATTCCGTCCGGGTATTATACCATGAAACGGTGAAACACTGCGCTCCGGATCAGCTACGTGAAAGGCCGAGCTCGGCAGAGTTTTAGCAAACAAGATATCCGGGCAGCTCCCTCCATCAATGAAAGTTCTCTTTAGTCGCACCTTTTGAACAATGTGGGCCAGGATGAGCGGATATTTACCAGCCTTCGGCAATACCTCCGGATGATCCGCCCTGCTGAATGTGATGGGCACCTCGGACCACCGAAGATACTCGGGAGTAGCGGGAGCAACAGCGTTAACCTCCCGGAATGCCAATTTTTGCTTCCGCTTTGACTCATATGCATCCGGGCCTCCATAGATCATGTTCACCTCTCGAGCTGGTTCTTGAAAGCCTTCGTCATCCTCATTGTCTTCGCAATCCTTATCCTTGCCCTTGTCATCCTTCCGATTCTTGTAGGCGACCGGGGTCAAGGCAAACCGAGCAAATGGCCTTAACAGAAGCACTCCTTAGCTTTATGATTCCCGTTATGGATCATGCAAGGGCCATCCGGAAGTGTTTCATACGACAATCGTTCTCTCGGACCTCTCTTAGGAGGTGCCGGCCGATCTCCTCCATGAGACCGGTCGACAGCTGCAATAAGGTGATCAGCCTTGCGCTTATTGTTGTTCTTGGATCCAGACCGGTTGCCTTGGTCATGCTTCGGTTCCTTCCCTTTGTTCCCGCGCAAATTGACCACATTCGATTCTCCAGCAGCATAATCGTCCGCTATCTTGAAGCACTCGACGCCGTCATGGTGAGGCCTCCCGAGCCACCCCGTCCATCATTATTCACCGGCTTGACGATCATTGTTCGCTGGTTCTTCATGTTGTGATGGAGGTGGAGGCGGAGGTGCAGCTGGACGATCATTGTTCGTGCACCGGGGTTCAACGTCTCTGTCCCGGTTGTCTCGCCCTCTTCGGTCTCTAGTGTCACGACGATCATCCCTTCGGGGTCGTTCATCCTAATGAGCATGCCTATTACTATGCCCTCGATGATCGTTGCGCGGATGACGTGGCGAATTGTTCAAACGCGACCGTGGCGGGGCAAGATCCCGTGGACGATCATCAACATGACCAGTCCGTCGCCTCTCGTCTTCTTCATGTCTTGTGCGCTCCTCCGCCCTCTCTCGCATGGCGATCGATTAGCACGTTTCGAGCGTCACGATTCCCATTGAGTGGTACACGCAAATCTTGATCCGGGGCTCGTTCATGTGCATCTGCGATTGGGGTGTGCCGGGGTCCAAGCCTTCCACCGGAGGAAGCTCCTTCGGACCGGGCCCTTGCCGGCCGTTCGAATGGGAACGCGAGCGACCAGAGGATTCCGCTCGATCATGGACGAGCTGATTTGTTTGTAGAGCCGCCGCGTCTACCAGGTTCAGCGCGCGCTGCAATCCTGGCGTGGCATTGAAGACTTCTTCCGGTATTGTCTCAAGAATTTGCTTCACTCCCACAATATTGTGGACAGGTGACGTGAAGACTCGAGCGCCATTCATCTCCACTTCCATGGAACTTAAATCCAAAGCTCGCTGGAAGATCGATGGCGCGCCTCCTACTGCGACATCCCCGTCGATTGTTATATCCTGGAGAATTTTCCTCCGGGTCTCCGGACCGGTCCGGCAGCGGGTCCGTGGTCGGGGAGCGGTTGCGGGAGCGCTTCCTCCGGCCGAGCCAGCGGCACTCGTGCGCGGATCCGCAGCTGAAGGTTGTGGAGGCTGTTCATCTCCGTTTGCTTCTTCGTTTCACGACGATTGCGCTCGGCTTCAACTCTCGCCATCCTTGCTTCTTCTTCGGCAGCTTCCTCGAAGTGAGTTGGCGGATAACTAGTCCTGTCATGAATACTTGGAAGAAGACCGGAGCGTCTTCCTCGAAGTTGTTACCCAGCTCGGTAGAGCGACTTATCGCCGCAGCCCGGCACCGGTCCGAGGTGCGAGCGCGAGCGGTCCGATGTTTCGCGCTAAAGCTGCGTCGGATCCGCTAAGTTCTGAATCGGAGGCACCAACCGTGGCAGGTGATCGCGCTTTAGAAGCAGCGGCCCGGCAACGAGTCGGATTCATCAAAAGCGGTTTTCCGGCCGAATCGGCTTCAAAGTCGAGGGACCCAAAGCGGATCTTGAAGCCGGGCTCAAAGTCGACGACAAACGAAGTGGCCATCGAACTCGGCGAGAACTCGCCGGGACCCCTTCCCGGCGCGCCAAATGTCGAGTCTTAAACTCGGCACTAGTACTACCCGGTCCCTCACGAGCGTGGAATTCGATGGTGCAACACACGGAACACACGAGAACGCGCGATTTTAGACAGGTTCGGGCCCCTCGGATCGAGAGTAATACCCTATGTCCCGTATGTTATGTATTGCCTTTAGCGATTTGCTAATTGCAAGATGTCGGAGAGTTTTCGGGGGTCCCTGCTCCGCCTTATATATCCGGGGAGCTAGGGTTACATGCGAGTCCTAGTCGATTACATGAATTACATAAATGGAGTTCTATTTCTAACTTTCTTTATTGATTCAGAGTCCTAATCAGACTACGAATTGTTCAATAACTTGCTCCTCAAGTCATTACACACCGGTCTTAGTATCCGCCTTGTTTCCATACCGGTATACAGGATCTTCGTTATCCCGGCACCGGTCAAGGACCGATCCGTTGCCTATCGCTATTATCTTTATCTTCCTTAATTTGACACCATGTCTCTACGTATCCATTCCTTCATCATCTCGTATACCCATAAGGCAAGTATACGACACATCTCATCTATGGAAAAGTCATACAACACCAAGGTGCATCCAAGGGAGTTTCAACCCGGGGACCTCGTCTTGAGGAGAAACCCGGTGCATGTTACCAAGGTGAACACTAAGTGGCTGGGACCCTTCGTGATCGATAAATCTATTCGGCAAGGAGCTTATCATCTCGCTCGAGCTTGATGGAACTCCCATACCACACACCTTCATTGCCGACACTCTCTAGAAGTTTTACATTTGAAGCCCCCTCGGAAATCGAGAGCAGCTGCTTTTGTTTTTTCGCTAAGTCTCTTTTTGGAAAGGTTTACCCGCGGTTTTGAAGCATGGCTTCGAGCATGTTGCCACTCTTAAGATTAAGGTACTTTCTTCCGTCCCTTCGCACGACCCGAGTCTTTATGTTCGAAATTTAGAAGTTTTGTGTGGCAAGGCGAGTCTTGCGCAAAGATGTTTAGGTCTAGGGGCTGTAGTTCGAGAGTCTTCGGATGGTCTTCGTTTAGTGTCGAGTCCTGGGCATCGTGCAAGGGAGGTCAGCTTGTAAATATTTCAATCAATGGAAAAAATGCTTTCATTAATCTCACCGTTATGCATGCATGCGTCAACATATGGCACCAAGGTGCTTAGAAACCCTAACGCCTTGATGCTTCGGGCAACTACGACTCAATGCCTTGGAAAGATTAATCCAAGAAGTCTAAGATTGGAAACCCCAACTTAGAACCCGAAGCACCGGGAAACCCCCATGACTTCGATGCTAGGCAACTACGGCCTAATGCCTCAGGAAAGTAACACCGAGAAGAGCATGGAAACCCCATCTTAGATACTAAAAATGCGCGTAAAATATGAAAACACCTGTTTTATTCATAATGTAACAGAAAGAGGGGCCCGAAGGCCCCTTCGTAAATTACATCTCTATATTACACTCGGATTCTAAGTATGATTGTTCCGTTTCTAGCTCTAAAAGACGAGAACGGCTACGGCTAATTGCAGCCTCCATTTCTTCAAGCTCTTTCTTACGCCGAGCTAAGTCGGCGGCAATAGCAGCTCGACCTTCGGCCGAAGACGGACGAGCTCGAAGGGCCTCGAGCATCCACCGGAGCGGAGTCTCTATCACTTGAAACATCAATGGGCTCGTTTTGACCTTAACCTCCGGCGGTTGTCCCGGGGAGGCCCAAAGGCGCTCGCATCTAGCACGTCGGGCAGCATGCTCCTCCGGGGTAACCTTTGGAAAAGCAGCCTTGATTCGGCCATTGCGATCATTGACATAGGCCGCGAATTCACTAAGTGTCCCTTCCGGGTTATTCCGCTTCCATCTCCGCAGCTTGAGTTCCGGTAACCCAAAAGGGACCCGGGGCTTCGGAGTCCCCCGAAATCAATAGCCGGTGAGGTAAAGCATCTTCGATGATATCTTCCTCCGGAATTTCATATGTCTCATCGAAGCCGGAAAATTCCTAACAAAAGAAGCGGGGCGAAATTGTTGATATATTACCATGAAAGCTAAGTACAATAGGTACCTTCGGAGCGCTAAACGCTTACGAAGACGATTACATAGCGAGAGGATAAACTACCAAAAACTTAGAAAATACTAAGGAAAGACTCACACCCGAGGCCGAGAAGAAGGGCTTCCGGTCCGAGGACCCTCGCCTTCTCGGGCAGCCTCGGGTATGTTTCCGGTCTCGGCGCGGTCTGCGGCCCCTTCATCCATAGCAGCGTGGGAAGGCTCGGGCTCGTCGCAGGTGCCGCCGGCATGGCCTAGTTCCGCGTTCGCCGCTTCCAACGCAGTGGTGCGGGCGAGTTCTAGCCCCGAAGGCACCCAAAACTCCCGGCCGAAGTACCGATCCGTGACGGCCACGTCGGCCTGGGCCTCCTTGAAGGTGGCATAATCTGCACCACACACCTCGCGGAGGTTCCGAGTGCCCTCCTTGACCTGCTTCGAGGGAAAGGTGCTGCCGGCCTTCACCACCCGGAATGCAATTGTCTAAGTGAAAGTCGCCTAGAGGGGGGGGTGAATAGGCGATAATCCTGAAAAACACTTAATTTAACAAATTAAATACGCAGGAAAGATTTGTCCGACTCAATGTCCGACTATAGTAGGACAAAGTCCGACTATGGACAAATATCCGACTAGAGTAGGACAAAGTCCGACTCCCTCGTGCGGAAAGGGGATCGGCAGCCAAGATGGACAAATCCACGGAAATTAAACAGCAAGCAAGCAGCTAGTAACACTAGAAAGCTAGGGCAACAAGGGCACAAGCAAGCAAGCCACCTATGCAAGTTAATCTAGAAATTTAAGCAAGAACACCCTAGAGCTATAGCACACCAATTGCAAGGAATAAAAGGGAAGACAAGGAGACACACGATTTTTCACCGAAGTTCGGCTCCACCAAGAAGCCTACGTCTCCGTTGAGGAGTCCACCAAGGACCGGGTTGCTCACAACCCTAAACCTCTTCAAGCCACCACAAAGGCCGGCTTAAAATTCACTAAAACAAAGCTCCACGAAGGGAGGGGCAATACAAACGACCCGAGTCTCAACCACAAGCTTGGGAGCTCGCCGGGTAACGCCTAACCGTCTAGGGGACGAATCCCCAAGAGTAATAAACACAACAAGTACCGGCGATGAGAAAGAATCAAGTGCTCTTGAGATGATGATGAAGCTCAACGAATTTCTCCTCAATCTTCTCACAAATCCACCAAGGATTGGAGTGGGGAATCAAACTTGAAGAAGAGGAGTGCTTGAGTGAGTTTGGGAGTGTTTTTGAGAGTGGGGAGGTGCCAACCGGCCAAAAGTGGACAAGGTCCTCTTTTATAGCCGGGGCATCCAAAAGAGCCGTTGGGCTAGATCCGACTCGGACAAAGTTCGAGTGAGTCGGACAAAGTCCGACTTCTAGGGTTTCGAATTGATGTTTTGGCTCTAGAGTCCGACTCCTAAATCCGACAAGAGTCGGATATATCCGAGTGTTTTAGGGAGTCGGACTCCTAGGGTTTCAAAAATGTGGCGTAGCTTCGGAGTCCGACCGATTTGTCCGACCGAGTCGGACAATGTCCGATCCATAGGAATTTTCTTTTACCAACTCTCCGGAGTCCGAGTCCAATGTCCGAGTGAGTCGGACATTGTCCGACTCCATAGGTTATTTTGTATTTGGATGAAGATTTGAGCACTTTCATTTTTCACACCTCACACTTGTGTGTCCCTCTTGATAGTACGGTGTTTCCTATACTCAAGACATGAATAAAAGGCTTCACAACTTGATCTTGAGCATGAGTAGACCAATTTTCAAATCTTGCACGTATGAGCGAGTATGGCCACTTCCTTTTTGTGTTTCTTTGCTCTCAATTAAATTTTAGATATGCACTGCGCACAAGCTCATTTAAAATATTAGTCCTTTTTAATTGTATTGACGTCAATCACTCAAAACCATAATTGGGGGCCTAGATGCACTTTCAATCTCGCCCTTTTTGGTGATTGATAACAATACAACTAAAATTCACAATTAAGTGTAAAAAGAGCTGGAACAAGAGAGCAAATAGAAGAGAGCTCCCCCTAAATGTGTGCATGAGTTGAATTCAATTTTGGTCATTTCAAAACCAAAAGCACATATTTGAGAGAAAAACAAGAGAGCTCCCCTATTTCCATGCATTTTATCCACAAGGCATATCATTAAAAGGAATAACAACAATGCATATGACATGTGAATCACACAAATGCAACTAGAAACGACACAAATAACATTACACCATTCATCATCCATAGAACATAGTTCATCACATAAATATTTAAAACGAGTTATTACAAATGGAAAGCACACACCACATAGTTCATCACGAGCCACAAATCCTAGCAACATGTCCATAAATAAAACAAGATACAAGAGCAACTCTCACTTGCTCTACTCACAACTAAAGGCTGAATTTTACTTCTCCCCCTTTAGCATCAAAACACCAAAAAGGAAGAGAGGGGGTCTACTCATCATCGCCCCAATCCTCATCATCGTCGTCGTCCTCATCTTCTTCTTCAACAGCAGTCCCCTTCCCTTTGGGATCCTCAACATCGTCCTCTTCTTCTTCTTCTTCTTCTTCGTCCTCGAAGCTGCAGCCACGGGCTCATCCTCCTCATAATGATACCGAGTGTGAGTGGAGGTACCGGTGCTAGGGCCGGTAGGAGCGAGTGGTGAAACCTGGACCCGAAGAGAAAGGTGGAGGTGGAAAGTAGCCAAAGTAGAGAGACTCATCCGGGGTGAATGAGTCCCAAGGATACTCAACTCGGAGGAGGAGCAGGTGCTGGCTCCGGAGAGGGAACTCGAGGAGTGGTGATCCGAAGATGATCAAGAATGATTTTCTGCCTCTCCTTTATCACATCATGATGCTGCTTAAGACTCGTCCATCTTTGCATCCATCCTCCGGCACATGCTGAAAATACCCTTAAGCATCTTGGAGAGAGCACTCTTGCTCTTTGTGCTAGGGCCACGACCACGAGCCCTATCCGGACGAGGAGCGAGTGCTAGTGCTAGGAGCAAGTAGTATGGGTAGGAGCTGGAGCAGCTGGAGGAGCATCATATGATGGAGTCCTAGGAGCGTTGTGTGGCATCCTAGGCTGAAGAGGAAGAGGCTTGCAGTCCTTGTTGAAGGTCTTCTTGGAGATCCTCTCAATCATGCACCTCACAAATGGTGCATACACACAAGCACGTCTAGCATCCACGGAACTATGCCACATCTCACTCGAAGATAAAGTCCCATACATTGAATTTCCTCCGAGTGGGCAAGATGTGAAAGAGATCCTTGGCATAAGATGCAACATGATCTGCATTGCCACCCCTAGGAGATAGAGTGAGGCGAAGCATCCTGTGCAAGACCACATAAAGAGGCTTGAGATCCTTAGCATAAGGTGGGTTGCACGAGGTCCTCATCCGTGTACATATACCTCATGAGCTCGGGATTGAGTGAATCGAATCATGAAGACGAAGATCCCTAGTCATAGTGTCCCTCAACCCAAGAATGTTGGCAAACCTTGAGAAGGTGCATGAGAGCTTCTCGCCATCTGTCATCCACCACATTCTCCCTGCAGTCTTGTCAAAGTACACGGTGGAGTAGAACTGACATACAATCTCCTTGTTCCAATCATACTTGAACCCCATGATTGCTTTGACTCCATGAAACTCACACATGGCAATGATCTCATCAAATAGTGTTACGTGCTTGCTTGCCATGTAATCCCAATCAATGTACTTGCATGGGTACTGTGGGCTTGACCTTGCTCATGTAAGCACACATGTACCAATCCGTGTGAAAGTGGGACCAAAACCTGTTGTCAAGAGACTCACGCTCCATGTCATACCAGTTGACCTCTCTAGCCTCTCGTAGCTGCTGACTCAACCCCCTTTACATAGTTGATCATGACCCCGTCAAGTGCGGGATGGACCACCACATTCCTCATCTCCCTGCGAATCTCGGTGGGTTCCTCTTCCTCCCTTGGCTCAACTATGGGTAGACCGATGGCCCTACTCCTTTTCTTTCCAGCAATCTTTGCCCTCTTTTCCGGGTTGGGGTTGGTAGATGATCGACCCATGCCGACAAAAGATAAACAAGGAGTGGTATGAGATGAATAGCATAGATAGTTGAGTTGAGGTAGATCAATGCACAATTTCAAACTTAGTGAGAATTCTGTTGGACTCGGACATTGTCCGACCGGGTCGCATAATATCCGACTAGTCGAGGGAGTCGGATATTGTCCGACTCACTCGGACATTGTCCGACCGCAACATGATTTTCACCAAAATTGCTATTCCGCATAGATCTACCGCACATTCCTAGCCATATTGCATCTACAACATCTATAGCATCCTAGGAACAACTTCTATGCAACATCTAGCTAGGGAAACAAGGGAACTCCTAATCCATGGAGAAAGACTTTAAACCCTAGGTGAAAAGATGAGATTAGGGGAAAAACCTTGAAGCCAACGAAGGGATCGGATAAAGTCCGAGTAGGAGAGACCTTCCCCCACAAATCTCTCCAAAACGCCGGTGGAGAAGGGAGATCGCCGGAGGGGAGCCTTGAGCCGCCGTTTGGTGAGGAGAGAGAATGTTTGTGTTTGAATGAAGGAGTTAGGGTGAAGGGGTAAGTTGGATTCGGGCTTATAGGGTAGAAATCCCGTGGAGTCGGACATTGTCCGACTCTTCACGAGGCAGATCGGATAAAGTCCGACTGGGTCGGACAAAGTCCGACTCTCCGAGTAAATGCAGACTTGCTCCAAGCGTAGAAAGTTTCTTCAACCCTTTTCTCTCTTGATCTCAATTAAACTCATGGACATGTACTAAAACTTCATTGGATGTAGTCAGCTACAATCAATCACTCCAACAATGATTACATCCAAATCCGCATGATCCAAAGATCAAGAACCAAATAATTTTGAAAAACAATACATACAAGATTTTTTCAAGAATTTTTATTTTTCAAAGCAATTACTCTAATTCACAGCAGATATGCAAGCCTTCAAGCCACATTACTAGAGTCAAGGATATTTAGCTCACTCCTTAAATAACAAAATCGGCTTTCATCTAGTGGCTTGGTGAAAATATCGGCTAATTGTTCATCGGTTCTCACATGACTCACTTCAATGTCCCCTTTGATAGAGTGATCTCTCAAGAAGTGATGACGAATGTCTATATGCTTTGTGCGTGAATGCTCAACGGGGTTATATGCTAGCTTTATGGCACTCTCGTTGTCACATAGGAGAGGAATACGGTTCAACTTGTAACCATAATCCCTTAGAGTTTGTCGCATCCATAATAGTTGTGCACAACAACTACCGGCTGCAACATACTCCGCTTCGGCTGTGGAAAGGGCAACGGAATTTTGTTTCTTGGATGACCACGACACTAGGGACCTACCCAAGAATTGGCAAGTCCCGGAGGTACTCTTTCTATCCACTTTGTCCCCGGCATAATCCACATCGGAATAGCCTATTAGGTTGAACTTTGAACCCTTGGGGTACCAAAGTCCTAGGTTTGGTGTGTGCACTAAATATCTCAAGATTCTTTTAACGGCCACCATGTGACACTCCATAGGAGCGGCTTGAAAACGTGCACACATACACACACTAAGCATGATATCGGGCCTAGATGCACAAAGGTAAAGCAAAGAGCCGATCATAGAGCGAAAAACCTTTTGATCAACCGGCTTGTCTTTCTTGGTGAGGTCGAGATGGCCGTTTGTTGCCATGGGTGTCTTGGCGGGCTTTGCCTTGTCCATGTCAAACTTCTTCAATATGTCTTGAGTGTACTTGGCTTGACATAGGAAGGTGCCCTCCTTGAGTTGCTTGACTTGAAATCCTAGAAAGAATGTCAACTCTCCCATCATAGACATCTCGAACCTCTTTGTCATTATCTTGCTAAAATCATCACAAAACATTTGATTAGTAGAACCAAATATTATGTCATCGACATAAATTTGGCATACAAATATATCATAATCAAAACGCTTAGTGAAGAGGGTTGCATCGGCCTTGCCCATTTCAAAACCCTTTTTCAAAAGGAAATCCCTAAGGCATTCATACCATGCTCTTGGTGCTTGCTTAAGCCCATAGAGCGCCTAATGGAGTTTGTACACGTGGTTAGGATACTTGGGGTCTTCAAAGCCCGGTGGTTGCTCCACGTACACTTCTTCCTTGATTGGCCCATTTAGGAATGCACTCTTCACGTCCATTTGGTACAACTTGAAGTTGTGGTGAGTGGCAAAGGCAAGTAGTATTCTTATTGATTCAAGCCTTACCACGGGGGCATAGGTTTCATCAAAGTCCAATCCTTCTACTTGTGAATATCCTTTTGCCACCAATCTTGCTTTGTTCCTTGTTACAACACCATCTTCATTTTGCTTATTGCGGAACACCCACTTGGTGCCCACAACATTCTTGCCTCTTGGTCTTTCTTCTAATGTCCAAACTTCATTTCTTGTGAAGTTGTTCAATTCCTCTTGCATGGCCATCACCCAATCCGAGTCCTCGAGTGCTTCTTCTACTCTAAATGGCTCCAAAGAAGAGACAAAAGAGTAATGTTCACAAAAATTGCAAACACGAGAACGGGTGATTACCCCTTTCTCTATGTCACCAAGAATTTGTTCCACGGGGTGATCACGTTGCACACTTTGGTGCACTCTTGGGTGTGGTGGATGTGAGCTTGTTTGGCCGCCGTCTTGTTCAACCTCTTGATCATGCGATGTGGGTTCATCATCTTGTGCTTGAGCATGATCTTTATTACCAACTTCTTGATCTTGATCAACTTGATCATGATTTGTGCATGGTTGGTCTTGACTTGAGGGAGGAGGTTGATCTTGATCATTTTGTGGTTCTTGCGGTCTCACATCACCAAGTGCCATTCTTTTGATTGCTTGCCTAGGAGCCTCAACATCTGCATTGTTAATAACAACTTGCTCCCCTTGAGAGCCGTTAGATTCATCAAACGTCACGTCCCGTGAAACTTCAACACAACCGGTGGTTTTGTTAAAGACACGATAGGCGTGACAGTTTGAACCATACCCAAGCAAGAAACCTTCATCAACTTTAGGGGAGAACTTTGAAGTCTTGGGTTTCTTGTTGAGCATGAAGCATTTGCTCCCAAAAACTCGAAAGTACGAGATGTTAGGCTTTTTACCGGTTAGTAGCTCGTATGGTGTTTTCCTCAAGAGTCGATGAAGATACAACCGGTTTGAGGCATGACATGCGGTGTTGATTGCTTCGGCCCAAAAACGGTCGGAGGTCTTATATTCATCAAGCATGGTTCTTGCCATCTCTATGAGAGTGCGGTTCTTACTTTTGGCCACTCCATTTTGTTGAGGGGTGTAGGGTGCCGAAAACTCATGCTTGATGCCTTCCTCATCAAGGTACTCTTCAACTTGAGTGTTCTTGAACTCGGTACCGTTTTCACTTCTTATGGCCTTGATCTTCACTTCAAATTCATTTTGTGCTCTTTTCAACAACGTCTTGAGTACGTCCTTCACTTCACCTTTATCACACAAAAAGAATACCCACGTGAAGCGAGAATAATCATCAACAATGACAAGTCCATATTTGTTACCGCCAATGCTAATGTAGGCAATGGGACCGAAGAGGTCCATGTGCAGCATCTCCAACGGTCTTGTCGTTGTCACAATGTTCTTGGATGGATGTGGTGCTCCAACTTGTTTTCCGGCTTGACATGCACTGCAAATTTTATTTTTCTCAAAGCAAACATCCGTTAGTCCAAGGATGTGACCGCCCTTTTGGAGTTTATGAAGATTTCTCATACCGACATGGGCTAGTCGTCTATGCCACAACCATCCCATGTCGGATTTTGCAACTAAGCATGTGTCAAGTTTTGCTTTATCCGCGGTAAAATCCACAACATAAAGATTCCCTTTGAGCACACCCTCAAAAGCAATCGAGTCATCACTTCTCCTTGAGACAATCACACCCTTGTCGTTGAACAAGCAATTGTAGCCCATTCCACAAAGTTGTGAGATAGACGACAAATTGAAGTCAACGTTATCCACAAGCATAACCTTCGAAAGTGAATGCGGAAAGGTTAAAGGAATGTTACCATAACCCAACACATAGCCTTTTCCGTTGTCTCCAAAGGTGATATACTTATTTCTTTCTTTGCTTGGTGTCGTATACTTGCCTTATGGGTATACAGATGATGAAGGAATGGATACACGGAGACATGGTGGCAAATTAAGGAAGATAAAGACGATGGCAATAGGCAACAGATCGGTCCTCGACCGGTCCGGGATAACGGAAGATCCTCGTATACCGGTATGGAAACAAGGTGGATACTAAGACCGGTATACAATGACTTGAGGAGCAAGATATTGAACGATTTGTAGTCTGATTAGGATTCTGAATCAATAAAGAAAGTTAGAGATAGAATTCCATGTATGTAATTCATGTAATCGATTAGGACTCTGCTTGTAACCCTAGCTCCCCGGACATATAAGGCGGAGCAGGGACCCCCGAAAACTCTCTCGACATCTTGCAATTAGCAAATCGCTAAAGGCAATACATAACATACAGGACGTAGGGTATCACTCTCGATTCGAGGGGCCCGAACCTGTCTAAAATCGCGTGTTCCTATGTGTTTTGTGTGTTGCACCATCGAATTCCACGCTCGTGAGGCACCGGGTAGTACTAGTGCCGAGTTTAAGACTCGACATTTGGCGCGCCGGTAGGGGTCCCGGCGAGTTCCTAGCGAGTTCGATGGCCACTTCGTTTGTCGTCGACTTCGAGCCCGGCTTCAAGATTCGCTTCGGGTCCCTCGACTTTGAAGCCGACTCGGTCGAGAAATTGTCTTTGATGAATCCGGCTCGTTGCCAGGCCGCTGCTTCTAAAGCACGATCACCTGCCACGGTTGGTACCTCCGGTTCAGGGATTAGCGGATCCGACGCAGCTTTAGCGCGAAACATCAAACTCCCCGTGCTCGCGCCTCAAACCGCTGCTCCGGCCGCGGCGATGAGCTGTTCTACCGAGCTGGATAATGACTTCGAGGAAGACGCTCCGGCCTTGTTCCAAGTATTCATGACAGACCAGCTTATCCGCCAACTCACTTCCGAGGAAGCTGCCGAAGAAGAAGCAAGGATGGCGAGAGTTGAAGCTGAACGCAATCGTCGTGAAGCGTAAAAAGCAAATAGAGATGAACAACCTCCACCACCTTCAGCTGCAGATCCGCGCACAAGTGTTGCTGCTCCGGCCGGAGGAAGCGCCCCGCAACCGCTCCCCAGCCACGGGCCCGCTACCGGACCAGTCTCGTAGACCCGGACGATTCTCCAGGATACAACAATCGACGGGGATGTCGCAGCTGGGAGGCGCCATCGATCTTCTAGCAGAGCGTTGGATTTATGTTCCATGGAAGTGGAGATGAATGGCGCTCGAGTCTTCACGTCGCCTCGTCCACAATATTGTGGGAGTGAAGCAAATTCTTGAGACAATACCGGAAGAAGTCTTCAATGCCACGCCAGGATTGCAGCGCGCGTTGAACCCGGTAGACGCGGCGGCTCTAGAAACAAATCAGCTCGTCCATGATCGAGTGGAATCCTCTCGGTCGCTCGCGTTCCCATTTAGAACGGCCGACAAGAGCCCGGTCTCGAAGGAGCTTCCTCCGGTGGAAGGCTTGGACACCGGCACACCCCAATCGCGGATGCACATGCGTGTACCGCTCAACGGGAATCGTGACGCTCGAAACGTGCTGATCGATCGCCATGCAGAGAGGGCGAGAGGAGCGCACAAGACATGTAGAAGACGAGAGGCGACGGACTGGTCATGTTGATGATCGTCCACGGGATCTTGCCCCGCCACGGTCGCGTTTGAACAATTCGCTACCTCACGGGCCGGCCGCTTCGGCGTCGCCCCCGGTGGAAATTATCCGCGCAACGATCATCGAGGGCATAGTAATAGGCATGCTCACCGGGATGAACGACCCGGAAGGGATGATCGTCGTGACACTAGAGACCGAAGAGGGCGAGACAACCGGGACAGAGACGTTGAACCCCGGCGCACGAACAATGATCGTCAAACCGCACCTCCGCCTCCGCCTCCATCGTAACATGAGGAACCAACGAACAATGATCGTCAAGCGGCGCCTCCACCTCCGCCTCCGCCTCCTTCACGGCACGCGGAGCCGGTGAATAATGATGGACAGCGCGGCTCGGGAGACGGATACCAGGATGACCGTTATTACGACTATTCCGACGATGACAGGGATCGTAATTATCGGCATCGCCCTAGTCGTCGATCTCCGTCACCGGTCCGGACCGGTTTGGAAGATGATGAATACTCCGTAATTCCCGCTTTCACGAGATTTACGCATCTGCAAATACCCCGGGGATTTAAGCCTAGGGCCATTGACAAGTATGATGGCAAGGCACCTCCAGCTGAGTGGCTTTGTATGTACACCACCGCTATCCGGTCAGCAGGAGGAGACACGTTCGTGCTAGCTAATTATCTACCGATGTGCATGGAGCAGGCTGGACGCTTATGGTTGCAATCCCTGCCCAAGAGATCCATCTCTTCTTGGGGAGACCTCACCAAAAAGTTCGTAGAAAACTTCCGGGCGACTTGTGAGAAGCCAGGGAATTACTTCGACCTCAATAGGTTGAAGCAGAAGCCCGACGAGACCCTCACCGATTTCATCAGGCGGTTCTGCAATAAGAAGGTCTTAATCCCCAATGTTCCCGATCAGCAAGTAATTGCTGCATTTCAAGTCGGCGTCCGAAGTGAAGCATTAGTTCACAAGATTGGGAGACGAAATCGAAACCTCACCATCACGGCGTCGAGTGCTTCAAGATAGCAGACGATTACGCTCGCTGGAGAATCGAATGTAGTCAATTTGCACGAGAACAAAGGGAAGGAACCGAAGCATGACCAAGGCAACCAGTCCGGATCCAGGAACGACAAGAAGCGCAAGGCTGACCAGCTTGTTGCAGGCTGTCGACCGGCCTCATGGAGGAGATCGGCCGGCACCTCCCAAGAGAGGTCCAAGAGAACGATTGTCGTTTGAAACACTTCCGGATGGCCCTTGTATGATCCATAACGGGAGTTATAAAGCTAAGGAGTGCTTCCTATTAAGGCCGTTTGCTCGGCTTGCCTTGAAGGTTGCACCCCGATCCGCCTACAGGAATCAAAAGGATGACAAGGGCAAGGATAAGGATCGTGAAGACAATGAAGATGACGAAGGCTTTCAAGAACCAGCTCGAGAGGTGAACATGATCTGTGGAGGCCCGGACGCATATGAGTCGAAGCGGAAGCAAAAATTGGCGTTCCGGAGGTTAATGCTGTTGCTCCCGCTACTCCCGAGTATCTCCGATGGTCCGAAGTCCCCATTACATTTAGCAGGGCAGATCATCCGGAGGTACTGCCGAATGCTTGGAAAATATCCACTCATCCTGGCCCCCATTGTTCGGAAGGTGCGATCGAAGAGAACTTTCATTGATGGAGGAAGCTGCTTGGATATCCTGTTTGCTAAGACTCGCCCGAGCTTGGCCTCGACCGTGGCTGATTTAGAGCGCAGTGTTTCACCGTTCCATGGTATAATACCCGGGCGGAATAGTTACCCCTTGGGGCAGATTTCTTTGCCGATGACCTTTGGGACGAAGGAAAATTACAAGAGGGAGAATATCACCTTCCAAGTGGCTGACATAGACTCGGCGTATCATGCTATCCTTGGAAGGCCGGCTTTGGCAAAATTCATGGCCATCCCAAATTATCAATATTTGATGTTGAAGATGCCTCGGTCAAATGGGGTCCTGTCATTCCGGGGTGATATCAAGACCGCTTATGCGTGTGAGGTGCACAGCACAGAGTTGGCCTCTCGGGCCAATTCGGAAGTTGAACGTCGAGAGATCGGGGAAGCAGCTGAGGCTTTGGAAGTTCAGGCAAGGTTAGAGGATGAAGTTCCGGTCAAGAAGATTGCAAAGGAGAAATTGAAGGCCGATGCGGTGGTTTCCAAGACTGTCCAGCCTTGATGAGTCGGACCCCTCCAAGGTCACCCATATAGGGGCTGACTTGGGGGATAAATAGGAAAGCGCGCTCATTCTTTTCCTCTAGGAAAATAGGGATATCTTCGCATGGCAGCCTTCTGACATGCCGGGTGTTCCTAGGGAGAAGATTGAGCACGCACTATTGGTGCGTCCCGATGCGAAGCTAGTGAAACGAAGCTCCGGAGGTTTGCCCAAGACCGCAAGGAGGCTATCAAGAAAGAGATAACTAGGTTGTTAGCAGCTAAGTTCATTAGGGAGGTGTATCATCCAGATTGGCTTGCCAATCCGAGTGCTTGTACCAAAAAAGAATACTAAAGAATTAAGAATGTGCGTTGATTATACCGATCTCAACAAAGCTTGCCCCAAAGACCCTTTCGCGCTGCCTCGAATCGACCAAGTTGTTGATTCGACCGCCGGCTACGAGCGTCTTAGTTTCCTTGATGCTTATTCAGGGTATCATCAAATACCGCCGAGGGTTGAGGATCGGATAAAGACCGCGTTTATCACCCCCTTCGGAGCATACTCGCTATACAACTATGCCATTCGGATTGAAAAATGCTGGAGCTACGTATCGGCGCGGCATACAACGTTGTTTGGATTCGCAATTGGGAAGGAACGCAGAAGCTTATGTTGACGATATAGTGGTCAAGTCTCGAAAACCGAAGATCTCCTCTCGTGACTCGGCAGAGACCTTCGATATCTGCGGAATTTTTCCATGAAGTTAAACCCTGGAAAATGTGTATTTGGAGTTCGTTCCGGGAAGTTACTAGGTTATTTGGTATCATGGAGAGGTATTGAAGCCAATCCGGAAAAAATTCAGACAGTTGTTAACATGCAACCCCGAGTTGCTTGAAGGATGTCCGTAAGTTGACGGGCGATATGGCGGCTCTTAGCCGTTTCATTTCAAGACTGGGAGTACGAGGACTTCCGTTCTTTAAGTTACTCAAAAAACAAGATAAGTTTGAGTGGACTAGTGAAGCACAAGTTGCGCTTGATCAACTTAAAGAGTATCTCAGTAACCCTCCAGTATTAGTCCCGCCGGAGCTCGACGAGATTATTCGGTTATATATCTCCGCAACAACCCATGTGGTGAGCACGGTTCCAGCGGTCGATCGGAAGGAAGAAGGACACCTGCAATTGGTACAACATGGTCTATTTTGTAAGTGAAGTCCTTATCGAATCAAAGATACGATACCTCCAATTGTAGAAGTTAATATATGCTCGTAGTGATAACTTCCGGAAGCTGAAGCATTATTTCCAAGGGCATCCTATTGAGGTTAAGACTGGGTTTGCCATTGGAGATATTGTTCGCAACCGAGAAGCGATTGGTCAAGTTGCTAAGTGGGCTATAGAACTTGGCCAGTATGAAATTACATTTTCTTCGCGAACGGCTATTAAGGGACAAGCATTGGCTGATTTCATAACAGAATGGCTGGAAACACAAGTGTCGCGAGAGATTCAAGCATTGGAGTATTGGAAGATGTTCTTTGATGGGTCCCTGCAGCTTTCGAGCGCGGGGCTGGGGTGGTGCTTCTCACCCCGCAGAAGGAACCGCTCGGATATGTGTTACAAATGCACTTCCGAGCTTCCAACAATACGGCGGAGTATGAAGCTTTGCTTCACGGGCTCGAGTAGCCGTTTCGCTAGGCGTCCGAAGATTGGATATCTATGGTGATTCGATGCTGGTGATAAGCCAAGTTAATAAGGTGTGGGATGCTCATGATGATCATATGATCGCTTACCGTCAAGAAGTTCGGAAACTTGAAGATAAATTTGATGGTCTGCGATTTTCTCATATACTTGTGCGGAAATAATCGTGTCTGCGGATGAGTTGGCCGGATCGGGGTCTTCGCGACATGCGGTTCCTCCTGGCGTTTTTCTTCAAGTGTTGGATAAACCATCTATAAAGATGGAGCCCAAGGTTACTATTACAGAAATCGAAGATAAGGCGGTCTCGAAAAGTTAGGAGGAAAAAGCGGTCTTGAAGGACCGATCGATAATGCGGGCTTTCCAGGAAAGACAGTAGGCGAGTCCAATGCTGGTGATATTCAGCCATTGGATGTTATGATGATTGATTCTGATTGGCGTACTCCGTATCTTGACTATTTGCAATCCGGCAAAACTCCGGAAGATAAGGTGGAGAAGCAAAGATTGGAAGTTCGAGCCCGCAGTTATTTAATTCTCGAAGGAGAATTATATAAGCGTGGAGTTAATATCTTGATGAAATGTGTATCAATTTCGATGGCATTCGGTTGCTTGAAGACGTACACAAGGGAATTTGTGGAAATCATGCTTCTTCGAAGACATTGGTTGGGAAGATATTCGGACAAGGGTTTTATTGGCCTACGAGCGACGGATGATGCGCAAAGAGTGGTTAAGAATTGTCAAGGATGCCGTTTTTTGCAAGATCGCCTCATACTCCGGCTCAGGAGTTGCAATTGATTCCAATGACTTGGCCTTTCTCTACTTGGGGGCTGGATATAGTTGGACCTTTTAAGCGGGCACCGGGAGGATTCACGCATATTTTTGTGGCAGTAGACAAGTTTTCCAAGTGGATCGAGGCTGAAGCGATTACTAGTACGACTACGGCCCGCGCAATCAAGTTTTTGCGAGAACATTTTTGTACGTTTTGGGGTTCCGTACAGTATTATTACTGATAATGGGCCTCAATTCACTTCAGAATTCTTCAAAGACTATGTTGAGAGCTTAGGGATCCAGGTGCAATATGCGTCGGTGGCACACCCGCAGAGCAATGGACAAGTGGAACGAGCTAACGGAATGATTTTGACCGGTCTTAAACCGAGAATTTTTGACCGATTGAAGCCTTATGCAGGAAAGTGGGTTAAGGAATTGCCCTGGGTGCTTTGGGGTTTGCGCACTAATGTTAGCGAGCTACAGGACGAGTCTCCTTTTTCCTTGGTATATGGATCCGAAGCCATGTTACCTACTGAAGTGAATATGGTGTCAGCTCGGGTTCGGTATTATGATGAAGAAAAGTATGATGATCAACGTCGGATTGAACTGGTTGCTGCGGAAGAATTGAGAGATCAAGCTCCGATTCAAGCAGCCAAATATCAACAAGGCTTGCGTCGCTATCATGATCGTAATGTTCGCACATGGGAGTTCCAAATAGGAGATTTGGTTTTGCGGAAGATTCGAGTCTAACAAGAACAGGCATAAGTTGTCACCGGTCCGGAAAGGACCTTTCTTGGTTAAATCGGTATCCAGACCAGGGGCTTATAGGCTTATGACCTTGGAGGAGGAAGAAATTCCAAATTCTTGGAATATTGATCAACTTCGTCGTTTTTATACTTAGAGATTATGTATTGTAAAGTTTTTCTTAGTATAATAAAGTAATTTTATCTAATGATGATGTGTTTGTTTTTTGTGTCTCCATATTTTAATTGTGGATTAAATTATTGAGCCAGGGGGCTGCTATGATAAAGAGTAGTCTCGTGATATTTTGCTATTCTCGCTATGATAAGAGCGATCTGTGATATTTTGCTATTCTCGCTATGATAAGAGCGATCTGTGATATGTTGTTATTCTGCTATGATAAGAGCAGATCTGTGATATTTTGCTATTCCTGAATAATAAGACCAGTCATTTAGTTGATGGATTGTCTGTGATAAGAGCGGTCTACTTAAATTATAAGCTTGTGTTTAAGACTCGGTATATTCAGGAAAGGATATTGTATAGCATTCTTTCTTATGAATACTGATTGGTAAGCTGTTGTATTAAGGACAGTTTAGGAAATCTTAAAATCTTACAAATTAACTTTTTTGCTCATGCTACATGATCTTGTTAAAGTAAGCTATAATTATGAATTGTGATCTCGTGCTGATTAAGAGCCAGAATTGGATCATAATTATCTAGTTGAAATAACCATCATATCTTGAGTAAATAAGTTAGTAAGTATGATGGTGAAACCAGTATTCATATAAAAAGAAAAGTGACTGGTATTTTAAAGCAAACAATGTAATGATCAAGATGTTCGATTACAAAATGGCCCTATTACAAAGATTTCTAAGCAGGACCGCTAGAAGTACCGGTGTCACCGGTCTTGGGATTTCCTTCGAGCCTATCATCCAGTGTTTCTTCAGAATCGGAAGAAGTTACAAGTAAATCTCTGTCAAGATCTTCGAAGGCATCTTCTATCGTCCGTCCGGCGGCGAGTTGCAGCATCTTGAGCATCTTGATCCAGGGCGAAAGCTACTGGTGCTACGTTTAGAGGGATACCCGACGGATCAACAGGAACATCTTCCACCAACTCGGAAAGGGTACCAATGAACCGGTCTTCGCGTGGTGTCGGGGTGGGCACCATCCCGGATGAAATTGAAATCACAATCTTCGACCGGAGTCCAAGATTGGATTATGGCGGCGATGTGTCCCCCTCCTGAAGCAGCGACCAACCTTGAATGCTCTTTGATCCTTCTCGGGATCGCCCAAATGGCGGACTCAAGGTCTATCTCAGTGGGATCAATAGTCCGACCGCCATTGAGATATTCCGGAGTATCAATGGTACCTGCAGTAAGTTCTGAAAAAACAAGCAAATATTCAAGAGAAAAGACCGGTATTTTCAAAAGATGACGTAAGGATGAACAAGAAAGACCGGTACTTACGCCTGTGCCGGATCTCGGCAGCTCCGAATCTGCCCTTGATTTTAGTGTTTGACTCTCTCGGCTTGGCTTCCATCTTCTACAAGCGTTGAATCTCGCGATCTTTTGCCCGGAGAGCAAGTCGAGCGGACTCTTGGGCGGTCTTCGGGGCAATCTCTTTGTCCGCTTGAGCTGATTTCGCTGCTTCTAAGGCTTCGAGCAAGCTCAGCTTTCAAGCTAGCATTCTCGGTCTCTAGGATCTTGTTGGAGCGAAGGGTTTGAGCCAAAATGCTATCTTTAGCGGTGAGTTCACCTTCGAGTTCTCCAATCCGGGCCGCTTGTTGTTCTTCGACACGAGAACCTTCTTCAAGTGCTTGTTCTTGAGCCGCCGCTTTTTCAGCAAGAATTTCTTCACCTTTTTGTGAGTAGCGACAAGGTTCTCAAGTGCTGAAGTCAAAAGTAAGATTGGTCGGGAAGGGAGCCGGTTAAAAAATATATATGGAATATAAAGGGAAAAATTAAGAATATTACTGCGATTAACTTGACGAAGCCTTATGATTTCTTGCCGGCGCTCCTCCATCATTCGATGGGTGTTCCGCAAGTTGGCCTCTCTCTTCGAAGATCGTCCTCCTTTGCCTTCGGATCGGCGGTCCGGATTTCCAGCTCACCCAATCGTTCTTGATTGGTGTTGAGTTCTTCCCGCAAGCGGGTGATAATAGCAGTCTTGGCCTCGGAGCTTTTCGGAAGAACCTAAAAGGAAAAAAGAGAGTGAGAAATTTGATGATCAAAAGGAAATTGCTTGGAGGAATCACTAAAACATAGGGATATACTTGGCCGGATTCCGAGAAATTCTTTAAGGCCTCTTCTTCTTGGAGGGCGTCCCATTGAGCTGTTGCGGTGAAAGTTCTAGCTCCACTGGTACTGTCCACCTCTACCTCCCCGATCACCATTTTGGCCGGTTTGGGTTCTCCAGGAGATTTGCGAGTTGTCCTGGCCCGGCGAGGAATTTCTTCTATCCGGATCGGTCCCGGTGAGAGCTCCGGAGGGATTTGAAATAAGGTGGCTTGGGGAGGAGGGTTGCCGGAAGATGAGCTTTCGACATTGGAAGCTTGCTTTTCAGCTTCTAGGCTTGAGGCGGCAGGGAATTCCTTTGTGGGAGTCGCACTTTGAGCTTCTATGCTTGAAATGGCGGGAGCGATGAGTGGAGGCACCAGGAGTGGGACCGGTCCGTGGCACATCGGGGAGGAAGCGGGAACATCGCTGGAAGGAGCTGTTGAAGAAGATTTATTTCTTAGAAAGCTAGCTATACTAGCTTGGAAGTTAGAAGGGATCCTGTAAAAAAAAAGTAAAGTTAATAAGATTGGGGTAAGGAGCTTTGGCAGCTTTGGAGCTTTGGCGGATGAAATAATTCAGAAAAGAAGTAATAATCTAGAAAACTTACGAGGAAGCTTTTTTGAAGCCGGTGGAGGTTTTGACCTTCTTGGGTGGGCATTGGGTAACTCCACCACTGCTATCCACAGCTCTTTTCTCCGCTGGATTGACTTGTGGAGTTGGAGCTGAATCTCCGAGCATCAATAGGACCGGTCCGGTGACCATACCGGGACCTTTTGGGAACCTTCGATAAAGGGTCAACCGAGGCGGAAGTGCCTTGAGTTTTCCCCAATGAAGCTTCAAGGATGGCCAGAGCTGCCTGGCGATCTCTTTCGACGGCCTCTTCTTCTCGCCGTCGGTCTTCAAGTCCTTGTGCTTCGAGTGAGTATCGCCGGGAGCAGTAGGAGGAGCAGCGGGTCTGCCGATGGTCAAGGAAGTAGTACGTTTTCTTGTACTAGGAGCTTGCACCACGGCCCCGGACTTTGTGATTTTTGGGGCTATGCTTTGGGAGGTAAGGGAAAAGACAGGTCCGAGGGTCTTTGAGTCGGACCGGCTTGAACAGCTAGCGGAGTGGCATTGTTGGCATAATCCTCTCCCCAAGTGTCGTTAGGAGGAAGAGGAGGATGACTCCTGTAGTTGTCTATTTTCTGCAATTATAAAGATTGAGTCTTTATAAGTAAATGATGGTAATAAGCAATAAAGATTTGAAGAAACAGGAAGAGGTACTTACGGCATCACGAGGGTTCCATGAGCTGAAGGCCAATCCCAATCTTGTGCATCCGGATAGGTCCGGATTTGGCTGCAACATCCGCTTGATGCGAACTTCTAACCGCTCTTTGTCGGGGAGGAGAGTTCCATCTAAAGGCATGGCGGTGTCTTCATTGAAGAGCCAGGCAGGGTGCTCTTGCTTTTTGAGTGGTTGGACTCCCCGCACTATGAAGCTCCGGAGAACTGTCTCGGCGGTAACACCTTTGACGTTCTTCAAGTATCCGATGTAAGCAAGGAGTGCAAGAACTTCATCATCCTCTTTGAGTTTTTTCCTGGTTTCTGCGGTGGGGAAATTCTTGGCCACTTTAGCATTGAAGGCAGGAAGAGCTGGCTCGGGATTGTCGCAAAACAACCAGCCTTTTTCCGATGGGCTATGCTATTATTCAACGATAAAGAGAAATATTCGTCCATGCTCCAAGCATTGGATTCCCACGCCGCCAACCGCAGCCTCGGCGGTCCGACGACTGAAGCGGGCGAATTTGGAAAAATATTGGAACAGCTTGAAGTGGGGGAGAACTCCAAGGAAAGCTTCGCACAAATGAATGAAAAAGGCAATCGAAGGATGGAGTTAGGGTTCGGGTTCACTAACTCTCATCCATAGAAGAAAAGAAGTCCTCTAAAGAAAGAACAGCAAGGGAGATCGAGGCCGCGGAGGAAAAAGGCCTTGAAGACTAGTTGCTCGAGATTCATCTATACCCCGGGGAATTTGGCCGGGGAAGGGACACTCCAGTTTAAGATGGGTTGAGGAGGAAGATACCCATCTTTAATCGCTTCATTCAGGGAGGATTCCGTGACCTTGCCGTGACCAAGATCTTGGACCCCAAACGGAAGTTGATCGCGAGGAACGGAGGAAGAAGATGAGGGGACGGCGGTGGATTTCTTCTTGCCCATCTTAAGAGATGGAAAAGGAAAGCTTGAAATTGGTTAATGAGGAAGGAGAGCGCAACGGAACGAAGGCAAAGGGCGGGCGCGTATGAGCTTTGGGAGCAGGGATGACCTAGGTCGACCCTTCGTTTTCTTTTATAGACACTGGGATGGGCCCGGGGCTGGAGAGTTATTGGGCCTTTTTAAGAGGCCCGAGGGATTGTCGTAACTATGCAATTATGACCTAACAGCCATAAGGAAGTTAATGATCTGTTATCTGCGTTAATTATGACTTAACGGTCATAAGAATAAGCCGTCGTGCTTTTATGAAAGTAAAAGGCGGTCTGAAATATGGAAATTTTCGGATGAAAATTAAAGTCATGCTGAATTTTGTAATTCAGTAGTATGAGAGAGTTAGATTTTACATCACTCGGTGATAAAGGATGCCTTAGGCTATGGGTGTTAATCATCCGGTTGATTATAGGCTTTGGAGACTCGAGTCGCTGTGAGAATATCAGGAATAAACTGGTCCGATCAACCAGAATTTTGGTTCTTAGTGAAATTTCACTAAGCGGATTATGAGTTCAGAGCTAATTTAGGCGGTCTCGTTATGTGAAATTGGTGAAAATATACGGAAGATAAGAAATTCTTGTGACATCCCTTCGGGACACCCAGGAATCGGAACAGAGGGACACTCGACGAAGCGAGTTACAACGAAACATCATCTCATACAAGCCGAATATATACATCATGGTATAATACAACCGGGTTTTCAAAATACAAACAATCGTGCAGCGGAAATATACATTATTGAAGTTTAACATCCTACGAGTATTCAGCGGAAACTTGTTCTATTATACAACTCAAAAGACCTAAACGATCAACGTGATGCATTGAGCCCTTCCTACATCACGGTCCTCTCTCATCACGGCGTGGGGATACGTTCCCACCGAAGGGAACCTCCCTCCGGACATTGCTCCTCTTCGGGGAAGCTGCCATACAAGTCGTGGTAGTACGACTCGTTCCCTGCAAGGTAACGAACAAACCATGAGTATTCTAAGACTCGAGCAAGACCGACCCGTCAACATGGCACGCTAAGGCTGACGCCTAGTATGCAAAGGCTTTTTGGTCGTGGGGTTTACTCCTTTGCGAAAAACAGCATTTAAGGGTGGGTCCTTACTTTCGGTATTTTAGCTCGGTATTAAGTTCCTTAGTCTTGCTATTTGCAACCTATCACTACTTCAATCAAGTTTGCAAGACAAGATAATATAGATCATTTATCCTTTCATCCCTCATCTTCATCTTCCATATTTACTACGATGTGACGAGCTAAACAAGCGGTACTCATTACTGCGAGGGACAGCGATTCGAATCGATTTTTATACCAGCTGGCAAAACCCGACTACACGACGTATACGCATCACACCGATCGTATACGACAACCTTTCCCGCTAGCACTCGACAGCAGACTAGCCATTTCCAACTCCTCCGGAAGTATGGCGACGCCATGACTTCCCTCGTGGTCGACCCATCTCCCTCCCGTGAGACTATCCTCTCACCGATAGCCGGCAAAAGAGAGCTGGCTACACTACATCTCTAGGGCGATAGGGTACATCAGCTTGCTGGGTCCATGATACCAGCATGTAGTGCGGTACGTTCAAACTTGTTCAACTAAGCCGACAACGGTACGGTCCTTGACCGACTCGGACGGGGCTACCACCTTGCAAGACCTCATCTCTGTCTTGCCCTTTCTCCTACGGGGCCCGTCCGGTCTCAACTTCATTAACACTCTCTTCATCTTAGTGTCAACACAAAAACCCTTAAAGCCTCCATGCTTTAAGATTTCCTAAAACATCTACCGTTGCCACTATGAATTAAGCTTAGCCTCTATTGAGCTACCGAGTACCAGTATAGAATAAACAAACGGAATTCTACCATAATGCAACTAGGGTATCAATCATTCCCGAACACCTAATGCACAAACATAACTGTACTATGTGATAAAATAAAATATTTAAAAACATAGGTAGGATGCACCGGGGCTTGCCTTGATATTGCTCGGAGTTAGCTTCCTCGGTGGCTGGGTCGACTTCGAGATTCCGGCTCCGACTCGACCTCGGGTGGAACCTCGATCACTTGTAACCTAAGCCGACCAACAATACGTTGCGAATCACAATCATGTATGCATGAATGCGCATGATAAAACTTATGCAAAGTTTCATTAATTAACCTCGAGTAATTATTAAGTAAAGTTTAAAGCTTAATCACCTTAGCTAATTAATAAATTAGGGATAAGCACGTTCATTAAGCAATAATTAACCATTGGTTATGTTGATTAACAAATGTTTAATCGTGGTCATTAAGTATTAATTAGTTCTGTTCTTAATTACTTAGGTTTAACATTTAATAAATTATTTTGATTTATTAAGCAATACATAAATTACTTCTTAAAGGACATGTGATAAAAGGCTAATAGATTGGAATCACATAAATTAATAGAATTTAAGTTTAATTTTGGAAAAATAAATTTCATAATTAATTTCGTCTGCAAGTATCTCCTTTATCTAATTAAATTATTTTCCTTAATTAAGCATTTAATTAGCATAAAATAATAGCTTTCTTTAAACCAAGAAAGTGATTAAATACTATTTATGAAATAAAATTACTCAAAATAGATATTTTATTTCATAAACAAATAGATCTTATTTTTCTCGAGTCTAACAAACTTGGTTTGACATTTTTCTGATTTTTGCTGTATTTTCTACAAATTTTTGAAGTTTGAACAACTTCGAAAATGATTAAATTCGAAAATAAAGAAACAGGAGCTATCGGGCCGAAAGTGACCCGGCCCAACCGGTCGGCAGCCCAGCAACTACGCCGGCCCACCCAGTGCGCCGCGGCCATGGCCACGGTGGTCGGAGCGCGGTGGTGCCACGCCGGAGTGGTGCGAGAGGTGGTGGGGAGGCCGGAGGGTTGGCTCCGGTGACTCCACGCAACATGGGCGACCCAGTGGTGAGGTTCAAGGTAGCGGGGACGGCCTGCGAGCCCACCGGCGGCGAGATGCGGCTCCGCCGGACGTTCGGCGAGGTCGCACGTGGCCTACGATGCACCAAACTTCCTCCCGTTTCTTCCTACAGCATCACGGGGGTGAGTACTTCAACGGCACCAGCATGGTTGACATCTAGGATGGCCGGAACCCTATGTTCACCGTGGAGGGATAGGCAACGGCGCATAGAGATAAGGAAAATTAGCAAAATTTCACCATGCCGGCATAGAAAACTCGAGAGGGAGTGCACCGAGAGGTAGAGGAGGTTGTGGCGCACACCCGGAAGAGAGAGCGGGCAAAAGGACTAACCACGGACGGTGAATTTCGAGTTGCGACGGCGGCCGACCGTGGCGACTTCACCGGAGAAACTTGCTTCGCCCTTGAGCTCTAGTGCCGGAAGGTTCGATTGGACTTGATGGTGAGCTTGAGTGGCTCCGTGCGAAGCTGTGGGTGGCGATGGCTTGACGGGAAAGGGCCGGAGTTGGCCCGGCGACGGTGGAGCAGGGGGGTGTGGCAATGGCGGTTGAGAGAAAATGAGAGAAAGGGAGATAAGAACGAGCCGGGGTGTCTTATCCCCGGCCGGGAGGCGGTGAAGGAAGCGAGGCAGCTGCGTGGCACGGCTCGGGAGGGACGCGCGGCCGAAGCTGGTGCGTGGCGCCGGCAAACGGCGGTGAGGCGGTTCGTGAGGGAGAGAGGGAGAAGAAAGAGGATGACGAGTGGGGCTGTGGTCGTTTTGCATAACCCCCCCGGTTTTCGAATAATTAAAAGCGACCTTCCGGCGCTCCAAAAATTCTACGAAAATTCAGGGGTGTTCTTGAAAATATTTTAGACACTTTTCCTGTTAAGTCCAGGTAGAGATTCCCAATTATTTTTGAATTAAAATTCATAGCTAAAATAATAAAAGAAGCTTTGTTTATTTCTTGTAAATATTTTCGCAAAGCAAAATACTTTCAGGAAATTTTCATAAATCTTTACTTATAATGTTTGAGCCATGGAAAATATTAAGCATGAATTTTCGGCTCATTTTATTTCTTTTTAACACTTCCTTTCTTCTTTATCTATTTTGTTATTTTATGTGTTTATCACTAACACAAAATTTGATATTCTTAGAAATGCAACCATGTGAATGACATGCTCATGATGACATGAAATGCATTATTTTCTCGAGAGTTGTTACAATTCGACCGGTATGACCGGTCCGGAAAATATGTTCTTGGCAAAAATTGCTGAAAGGAATGTGATTTGATGGGAAATAATACAGCTTAGTTTCTCAAGAAAGACTCTTGCATTATTTGTGATTCCCAAATGATACAAGAGTCGGGGCTATACCTAATTAGGTGCACCTGACCGGTGCACCGTATTCAAGAGCGGTCCGTGAAGATCGCGGAAAAAGAAAAGATGGAAATTGAAAAAAGCAGATCGAAGAAATTGCATATTAAAGGAAATAATGAAGAACCAACTAGTGGACTCTTGCATTATTTGAAAAGAGTTCAAATGATCCAAGAGTCGGGGTTATACCCAATTGGGTGCACCTAGTCGGCGCACCGTGAGAAGAATAAGCTACAATTACCTAATTAGGTGATATGAAGGGTGAAAAAATAATAATTTTTTGGGCTTCTTGTAAAGCACATGTGAAGAAAAAGAACGATTTTGCAGCAGATTGGAGTTCTTTTTAATTTTACCATGAATAAAGACCAACGAGCGGAAGACTGGTTAGTCTTAATTCAAGGTTAAATAAAAAATTACTCGGGGCCTCGCTGTCATATACTTGCCTTATGGGTATACGAGATGATGAAGGAATGGATACACGGAGACATGGTGGCAAATTAAGGAAGATAAAGACGATGGCAATAGGCAACGGACTGGTCCTCGACCGGTGCGGGATAACGGAAGATCCTGTATACCGGTATGGAAACAAGGCGGATACTAAGACCGGTATACAATGACTTCAGGAGCAAGATATTGAACGATTTGTAGTCCGATTAGGATTCCGAATCAATAAAGAAAGTTAGAGATAGAATTCCATGTATGTAATTCATGTAATCGATTAGGACTCGCTTGTAACCCTAGCTCCCCCGAACATATAAGGCGGAGCAGGGACCCCGAAAACTCTCCGACATCTTGCAATTAGCAAATCGCTAAAGGCAATACATAACATACAGGACGTAGGGTATTACTCTCAATTCGAGGGGCTCGAACTTGTCTAAAATCGCGTGTTACTCGTGTGTTCTGTGTGTTGCACCATCGAATTCCACGCTCGTGAGGGACCGGGTAGTACTAGTGCCGAGTTTAAGACTCGACACTTGGTTCGAATGATTCGAACATTTTCTTGTCTCCGGTCATATGATTGGTGCATCCACTGTCCACCACCTATGATGAGCCATCGGAGGAGTATTCCTACAAAACAATTTATGCTTTGTTTTTAGGTACCTAAATTTGTTTGGGTCCTCTCACATTAGTAACAAGTGCCTTGGGCACCAACACACAAGATTTGTGGGTCTTGTTGCGTGGCCCAACATATTTAGCATAGACACGACCATGCTTGTTTCTCATTAGCACATAGGTCGCATCAAAATCATCAAAAAGAGCACAAGAGGGGTTAGGCACGTTAGTACGCAAATCACAAGTAAGAGAAGATTTGTTAGTTGTGACATCCCCTCGGGACACCCAGGAATCGGAACAGAGGGACACTCGACGAAGCGAGTTACAACGAAACATCATCTCATACAAGCCGAATATATATACATCATGGTATAATACAACCAGGTTTTTGAACTACAAACAATCGTGCAGCGGAAAATATACATTATTGAAATTTAACATTCTACGAGTACTCAGCGGAAACTTGTTCTATCATACAACTCCAAAAGACTTAAACGATCAACGCGATGCACCGAGCCCTTCGTACATCGCGGTCCTCTCTCATCACGGCGTGGGGATACGCTCCCACCGAAGGGAACCTCCCTCCGGACATTGCTCCTCTTCGGGGAAGCTGCCATACAAGTCGTGGTAGTACGACTCGTTCCCCGAAAGGTAATGAACAAACCCCGAGTATTCTAATACTCAGCAAGACTGACCCGTCAACATGGCACGCTAAGGCCGACGCCTAGTATGCAAAGGCTTTCTCGGTCGTGGGGTTTACTCCTTTGCGAAACCAGCATTAAAGGGTGGGTCCTTACTTTCGATATTTTAGCTCACGTTATGTTCATCAGCCTCGATGTTTGCAACCTATCACTATTTCAATCAAGTTCTCAATCAAGATAAAATAGATCTTAATTCTTCCATCTCTCCTCTTCATCTTCTATATAATTTACTACGATGTGACGAGCTAAACAAGCGGTACTCATTACGGCGAGGGACAGCGATTCGAATCGATTTATACCAGTCGGCAAAACCCGACTACACGACGTATACGCATCACACCGATCGTATAGGACAACCTTTCCCGCTAGCACCTGACAGCGAGACTAGCCATTTCCAACTCCCCGGAAGTATGGCGACGCCACGACTTCCCTCGTGGTCGACCCATCTCCCTCCCGTGAGACTATCCTCTCACCGACAGCCGGCAAAAGAGAGTTGGCTACGCTACATCTCTCGGGGCGATAGGGTACCTCAGCTTCATCGGGCCCATGATACCAGCATGTAGTACGGTACGTTCAAACTTGTTCAACTAAGCCGACAACGGTACGGTCCTTGACCGACTCGGACGGGGCTACCACCTTGCAAGACCTCATCTCCGTCTTGCCCTTTCTCCTACGGGGCCAGTCCGGTCTCAACTTAATTAACACTCTTTTCAACTTTAGTGCCAACACAAAACCCTTAAAGCCTCCATGCTTTAAGTGCCCTAACCATCTACCGTTGCCACTATGAATTAAGCTTAGCCTCTATTGAGCTACCCGAACCGAGTATAGAATAAACAACTGGAAACCTACCATAATGCATCTAGGGTGTCAACCATTCCCTAACACCTAATGCACAAGCATAACCGTACTATGTGATAAAGTAAAATATTTAAAAACATAGGTAGGATGCACCGGGGCTTGCCTTGAGTCCGTTCGAAGTTAGTCTCCTCGGCGGCTGGGTCGACTTCGAGATT
The DNA here is from genome assembly GCA_031894775.1 of Chloris gayana. Lineage (NCBI taxonomy): Eukaryota > Viridiplantae > Streptophyta > Magnoliopsida > Poales > Poaceae > Chloris > Chloris gayana. The sequence continues at coordinate 923,905 of JAUNZO010001928.1, forward strand.
CCCGGCTCCTGAGTCGCCCTCGGGTGGAACCTCGATCACTTCGAACCTAGTCGACCAGCAATACGTCGCGAATCACAATCATGTATGCATGAATGCGTATGATGAAAGTATGCAAGGATTCATTGATTAAGTCCCATAAATAGTAATTAATGATTAATGCTTAATTACCTTAGTTAATTAGCAAATTAGGGATAAGTATGTTCATTAAGCATTAATTAACATTTAATTATGTCTGGTTAATGAATGTTTAATCAAGATCATTATTAATCAATCTTAGTTCCTTAATTACTTAATTAAATTCACTGATTACTTAAGTTTAATAATTAATGAATTATTCTGGTTTATTAGGCAATAAACAAATAATGACCTTAAGTGATTAAAGGTTAATAGATTGTGATCACATAAAATAATATAGTTTAAGTTTAATTTTGGAAAATAAATTTCATCATTAATTTCGTCTACAGTATCTCCTTTATTAATAAAAATTAATTTTCACAATTAAACATTTTATTTGCATAAAATAATAACCTTTCTTTAATAAAAAAAGTGATTAATTACTAATTATAAAATAAATTTACTCAAAATAAATATTTTATTTCACCACTGAATAGATTTCATTTTTCTGAGTCTAACAAAGTTGGTTTGACATTTTTCCGATTTTTAACGAATTTTCTACGAATATTTGAAATTTGAATTGAATCGGAAATAATTAAATTGTAAAAGATTAAGGAACTTTTGGGCCGAAAGTGGCTAGGCCCGACAACACACCCCAGCCCGAGAGACCCGTGTACGGGCCGGACGCTGAGGACACCCCGGCCATGGCCGCGGTGGCCGGAGCGCGGCGGTGCCACGCCGGAGTAGTGCGAGAGGGGTTGGGGTGGCTAGGTTGTTGGCCTGGGAACTCGGTAGACCACGAGCAACCCAAGGGTGGGGTCTCCGGCGGCGAGGCGATCGGGAAGGGTGCCGGCGGCGAGGTAGGGTGGCGGACGAACTTCGGCGGCTTCGCGAGCTCACTACGGTCGACCAACAAGTGAACGGTTGGGCTCCGGAGCTTCGCACGACCATCACAAAGACCGGCACCCACTTGTTATAGACCAGCGGTGGCCGGAACAGGGGCGCATCGGGAGCCGAGAGACGGACCGGCCGCCGTGCTTTAAAAAAATAAGATTCCGACCACTATGTCGAAACACTAAGACCGACACCTAGGCTAGGAGACAGGAAATGGAATAGCGCCCATAATGGAACAAGAATTAGGCCTTGAGGCTCACCGGGCGTGGAGTATTTTGCGAGAGGAGGGGATGGAGGTCGTCGGAGTTGACACCGGAGAAGTTCTCGAATTTCTCCTTGCTCGGTTGATGAGTTGAGGTGAGGTTTTCTTGCGGGGCTTGAGAGGGGAGCTGCGGAGGTTTTGGTGGTTGGGGCTGGGTTGGGGAGGAGCTGGAACCGGCCCGACGGCGAGAACCGGAAGGGGCGGACGGCGGTGTCCGGGCGGTGAGGAAACAGAGAGCACGGATGGATGAACACGGCCGGTTTTATCTCCGAGGTCTGGCGAGCCGAGGTGGTAAGCCAAGCTCTGCGTGGAGCTGCCTGGCGGGGGGCGCGCGGCCGGAGCCTGCCGGCGCAGCTCGGGCGAGGCGGCGCGGGAGAGAGAGGGAGAAGAAGAGAGTGACAGTGGGGTTGGGGTCATTTTACATAAAACCCCCTCGGTTTTTGATTAATTAAAAAGCAACCTTCCGGTGCTCCAAAAATTCCACGAAAAATCAGGGATGTAATTGAGAATATTTTAGGCATATTTCCTATTAAGTCCAGGGTAAAACTCCAAATCATTTTCGGATTAAAATTCATAGCTAAATTAATAAAAGAGACTTTGTTTATTTCTTGTAAATATTTTCATAAATCAAAATCTTTTCAGGACATTTTCAAAAATCTTTATTTGTGATAATTAAGCTATAGAAAATGTTAAACTTGAATTTTCTTCTCATTTTATTTCTTTTTAACACTTCCTTTATTCTTTATCTAGTTTGATATTTTATGTGCATCATCTTAACACAAAAATAAATAATTTACAAATGCTCATGATGACATGATGATAATGACATGAAATGCAGGTTTATTCTTTAGAGTTGTTACAGCCCTCCCCCTTACAGGAATCTCGTCCCGAGATTCACGATCGAAACGACTAGGCGATAGTGCTAAAGAACTCGGGGTAGTTTGATCGAAGAAACTCTTCTTGCTCCTAAGTAGCTTCAGCTTCCGAGTGATTACTCCATTGGATCTTGTAGAATCCGATGGTCCGATGACGAGTCGCTCTATCCTTGGTATCGAGAACTTTAACCGGTCGTTCGTCATATGTCAAGTCCGGTCTGTAATCGCTCCACCTCGACTGTCGGTATATCCATGGGTGGTTTTAAACACTTCTTCAATTGAGAAACATGAAATATGTTATGGATACCTGCCAAGTGGGATGGCAATTCCAGTCGATATGCCACAACTCCACATCTTTCCAGGATTGGAAAAGGTCCGATGTACCGTGGTACTAACTTGCCCTTGATTCCAAACCTTTGAACACCTTTGGTAGGAGATACTCGAAGATAGACTTGATCCCCAACTTGAAATACTAACTCTCGACGTCTTTTGTCGGTATAACCGATCCGTCGAGATTTAGCCCTCTTGAGGTTCGTTGGATTAGACGTACTTGTTCTTCCGCATCACTTACTAGATCCGGTCCGAAGATTACTCTTTCTCCACTTTCGGACCAATTCAAGGGTGTACGACAACTACGTCCATATAGAGCTTGGAACGGTGACATTCCGGCACTCTCTTGATAGTCGTTATTGTAGGAAAACTCCGCTAACGGTAGACACTTCTCCCAATCTTTTCCATAGGTTAACACACAGAGCGCGGAGCATATCCTCCGGATATTGATTGATCCTTTCGGTCTCGTCCATCCGTTTGAGGATGATAGGCGGAACATCGTATCAATCTTGGCCCCAATGATTCATGTAGTTGCTCCCGAATCCGGAGACAAACTGCGTTCATCTATCCGATATGATGGTCTTTGGCACTCCATGCAGACAGAGAATTCGAGCTATGTACAGCTCCGCATACTTCTCAGCGGTGTACCGAGTATGTACAGGTATGAAGTGAGCAGACTTCGTCAACCCGTCCACAATAACCCGCATTGAGTTATGCTTTCGTGGGCTGAGTGGTAACCCAACGATGAAATCCATGCCGATGTCTTCCCACTTCCATTCGGGAATACTTAAAGGTTGTAAGGGTCCCGCTTGCTTCAAGTGCTCGGCTTTGACTCGCCGACGTACATCACACTCATTGACATACTTGGCTATTTCTCGCTTGATGCGTGTCCACCGAATCTTTGCTTCGGATCTTGATACATCTTATTGGTTCCGGGATGAATAGAATATTTGGACATATGAGCTTCATCCATTATCTTCTTGCGAAGTGGTAGATCTTTTGGTACTACCAATCGATTCTTGAACCAAATAACTCCTGCTTCGTCCTCCCTGAAGCATTTAACTTCACCCTTCCCGAGTCGTCTCCTTATGTGCCCTATACCAACACTTTTCCGTTGAGCTGCTACCACTTCTTCACGAATGGTAGGAATCGGAGCCAAATTAGTCAAGGTTCCATACGGAATGATCCTAAGGGTTGGCTCCTCACCTTCGGATGGTTGTGCTTGAATCATAAGTTGAGCCGCGAGGTTATTGCAATGGGCCTTGCGACTTAAAGCATCGACTACCACGTTTGCCTTCCCCGGGTGGTAGTGAATTTCCAGCTCATAATCCTTGATCAGCTTCTAACCATCTTCGTTGTCGCATATTCAGATCTGCTTGGGTGAAGATGTACTTGAGACTCTTATGGTCCGTGTATAAATGTACCAAGTTCCCCAAGAGATAGTGTCTCCAACCTTTCAATGCGAGTACCACCGCCGCTAGTTCCGGATCATGGGTAGGATAGTGTTCCTCATGACGCCTTAGTTGTCGAGAAGCATAGGCAATCACTCGACCTTCCTGCATTAGAATACATCCGAGTCCTGTTCCCGATGCATCACAATACACATCAAAAGGCTTCGTCGAGTCCGGTCGAGCAAGTATCGGAGCCGTTGTCGACAATTTCCTTAAGGTTCGGAAAGCTTCTTCACACTCTTGGCTCCACACATACTTCTTATCCTTTTCCAATAGTTTGGTCATTGGCTTGGCGATCTTCGAGAAGTTAGGAATAAACCTCCTGTAGTAACCAGCCAATCCTAAGAAGCTTTGGATTTGCGAAACCGACTTCGGCGGCTGCCAATCCATTACTTCCTTAACTTTGCCGGGATCAACTGCCACTCCTTCAGCTGATATAACATGACCTAGGAACGGCACTTCCTTTAGCCAAAACTCACACTTGTTGAACTTAGCATAAAGCCGATGATCCCTTAGTCGTTGCAAACCACTCGTAAGTGATCAGCATGTTCCTCTTCCGATTTAGAGTAGATCAGGATGTCGTCAATGAACACTACGACAAACTTGACTAGTTCCGGCATGAACACAGTAATTCATGAGGTACATGAAATGTGCTGGTGCATTAGTCAATCCAAAAGACATGACCAGATACTCATAGAGCCCATACCTTGTGGAGAATGCGGTCTTTGGTATGTCTTCAGCTCTTATCTTAATTTCGTGATATCCTGAGCGGAGATCTATCTTGGAGAAGATTTTGGCTCCCATTAGCTGATCAAACAAGATATCAATCCTCGGGAGAGGGTACTTGTTCTTGATGGTGACGGTATTCAAAGGCCTATAATCCACACATAGCCTTAAGGTTTCATCTTTCTTTTTCACGAATAAGGTCGGGCATCCCCATGGTGATGAACTTGGTCGTATATATCCTTTATCCAATAACTCCTGTAGTTGCACCTTCAACTCGCCAGCTCATTCGGCGGCATTCGGTAGGGTCTCCTTGATATTGGTGCTGTCCCCAGCTGTAACTCTATCTTAAACTCTACCGCTCCGTCCGCGGTAGTCCCGGTAAGTCGTCCGGAAAGACGTCCGGTACTCACAAACTATGGGTATATCTTCCGGACTTTTACCGACCACCTTATTAACCATTGGCAGCATAGCTCGGGGAGAAGTTAAGAGTAAGTAATCTAGACCATGAACAGGAGAGTTCAGATATACGGCTCGAGATGCTATATCCAATACCGCCTTATGGAAATCCATCCATTGCATGCCAATAATTGCATCTAACCCTTGCCCATCCAAGTATGATCAATAAAGTGGAATAAACCTTGCTACCCAATTTTAATGGTATATTGGCAGCTTCTTCATTAGTAAGAATTTTACCCCCAGGTGTTGAAATGAGATGAGCACATAGCAACTTGGATGGCATGATGTGATACTTAGCAACATATGACTTGTCGATGAAATTATGCGTAGCTCCCGAATCAAATAAAACCATAGCAGGATGGTTTGCGATAGAAAACATACCCGCTAAAATTTGTCCTCCTTCGGGTAGCTCCTCAGCCGTAGTAAAGTTGGCACGGCCGTCTTCACTTGTGTATTCTTGGCTGGTGCCCTCTCGTTGGTTCTGCGGTTGTCCTTGAGGTCCGGGTGCATATGGTGCCTTCCGAGGATATGGACAACTGCGGTAATAATGTCCCGAACGGCCACAATTGAAACATGGCGGTCCATTCTGCTGCGGTGCTTGACCCACCGGTCCGGGATTCTCGAGACTTCTGCTGCTGATAGGGCGGACGATACCGATCCGACCGCTGCTGCCGAGGTTGCTGGGGTGGTTGATTCTGCCGGTAAAAATTGGGACGAGAGGGTGTATGCTGATAACGCCGACCCGATGGTGCAGTGTAGACCAGCCTCGTACTTTGATGGTCCCCCACTTCCTTGTCCAATGAGCCGGCCTCTTCTTGTTCTTCTCCGTCCGATGAAGACGGATAGAGTCTTCCAATGCAATAGCGTCACTCACAAAGTCGGTGAAGCTCGTCGGTCTTGTTCAAGCACCAAGCGAGACCGTAGCTTGGTACTCATTCCCTCCTTGAACAAATTCTTCTTCTTGGCATCTCGTGTCCACATGTTCAGGAGCATACCGAGCAAGGCGGTTAAATACCTTGGAGTAGGTGTGCACATTCATGTCCCCTTGCTTCAGTGATAGGAATTCCTTCCTCTTCCGATTCATTAAGCCTTCCGGGATATGATGCTCTCGGAAGGCTTTGGTGAATTCAGCCCATGAAATTTGATGTCCTGGAGGGAACATCGCTTTATAATTGGCCCACCGGGCTCCAGCAAACCCTTGCAATTGCCGAGAAGCGAAGAGGGTCTTCCGATGATCCGTGCATGGGAACAATTCCAGCTTTGACTCGATGGTGCGAAGCCAATGATCAGCTTCCAATGGTTCCCCCGCATCCGAGAAAGTCGGAGGGCGAACCGATAAGAAATCCGAGAAGGTCACCCTTTCTTCCGGTGCATTACGGCCTTGATGGCGTTCCGGCGGAGCAGTGTTACGGACCAATTGCTCCAATAATTCTCGCTGCTCCGCGCGAGAATCCAAGATACAGCTGCAATAGCTTGAGCCAAGTGTCGGGGGTGGTGGTGGTGTTCCCGCCCGCGTTGAGAACTCTCGGGCTCATCGCGTCTCCTTGTTCCAACCATTCTGTCCAAGAAAAGTTTACGTTAGACATCTTCATTCCAACATAATAATGGAAGAAACAGGAATACGCAGATGAGAACTACAATCTTATGCATCAATCCATCTTTATTAAAACACCACCAAATCCAGGAACACATGTTTATACATCCACGTTACAACGATTCCTATGATACACTCATGCGTGGTTACATCACGCTCGTTATTTAACTAGCGCCTAATTTACATACTAGTTTTCTCACTTGCTACTAGCTAGCACTCTACTCCTCGTCACGAAGCCCGGAGGTCACTTCCCGGCTCACGTAACCGCTCGTCTCGGATTCTCGCATCCTCCGGCCGTGGAATTTCCGTGAAGTCTATGACGGAATCCACATCCATTATCTCTTCAGGATCCTCCTCTTCTTCTTCTTCGGACTCAGCCTCCATAGGATTTTCCCGTACTACTAGTTCATCTCCTGGAGGTTGTTGTCCTATTGCTTCATTCATTATTGCGTTGTGTGCTTGCAGTAGATCTTGGTCTAACCGAGTGATCGGTGCATGTGCGTTTACTAGTTGCTGATCCTTAAATTGAATCTGCTGCTCCTTGTTTAGCAACTGCGCCTCTCTAAGTGCTAACAACTCCTCCTTTTCCCGCAGCTGTCTTTCCAGCTCGACTACACGGACATCCTCCCTTGATCCTCTTACTTCACTCACACCCGTACTTGTGCTCGTCCATCTCCGTGAAGAGGTAAGAGCATCGGATACAAGTAGAAACTAATCCTAATATTTCAGCACATCTTTTATTCTAGCAACTGCATATATATACATTACTACCACTTCTTTTTCATTATTTATGGTTTATACAACTCAACCCACTTTTTATACACTCCCAACCGGCCAACATCGGCTATTACCCAATCTACATCCGACCTACGTCGACAAAATATGACTACCCTCCTACATCGGTGAAGTCACAACACGACAGGCCGACGGCGCGTGGCTGCCGGCGTCGGACTCGACGTCCTCCGGGGGTAAAGCGGGTGGTGACTCGTAGTCCATCCCGCAGACCTCCTCGGCATCGTCCGGTGGACCCCGCTGCTGCCGCTGCTGCAACTACAACCGCTGGAACTGCTCGAGTAAGTCCTCGTGGTCGTGAATCGGTGCGTGGTGTGCAGTGGCCAGCCCGTCGTACAGTCCCTCAAGCTGACCCAACTCGAGCTCCCTCGCCATCGGGTTCTCCACCACGTGGTTACGCCGAGCTGTCATCGCTGCCAGCTCAATCGCGTGCACGTCGTCCGCCTCACGAGCGGCGTCTCACTCCTCGGTAACCGTGGTCAGCCTGTGCGTCCAAAGCTATGGCCGCTCCGTGAAACTCGTCACGGTCCCGAGTCACCTCCACTAGCTGCTCCTCCAGCTCGGCGATCCCGGCGTGGGACCTCCGAATCTCCCGACAGTCCACTCGACAGCGGTGCTTCCAAGCACCCAACCGTCCGTCCCGACTCCGTGTCCTCAACTCCGTGCCGTGGAGCTGCTGCTCCAGCTCAGCGACATGTGCAGCTCGTGCGTCCTCCTCCTCCCGGGCGCGCTTCCTACCGCGAGTGACCGGCATCTCGTAGGGAACATGTTTAAACAAGTTAAACACTTCTTCCCACAGACGAAAACGAACGGAACAACTTATATAGTACTACGAACTAGCTAAGTACATACCCAAATATTTATTTAGTGCATAATATAACATGATGCATGCTCGCGAACTAACTACACGTACCATAGTAAGAAAACTACGACGAATAGTTAGCACTTCCCAAAACCCGAACATCGAACAGCTTAGTAAAAATCTAACTATTCTACATCCTTATAGGCTCCGTACTCTCGCATTGTCTATCGTATGAATGTGTTAAGTTTTGAAAATAGACTTGTAATGATGTGCTCGTTGCCTCCGAACCGCTCCGATACCAGCTGTAACGTCCCTCCGGGACACCCGGGAATCGGAACAGAGGGACACTCGACGAAGCGAGTTACAACAGAAACATCATCTCATACAAGCCGAATATATATACATCATGGTATAATACAACCAGGTTTTCGAAATACAAACAATCGTGCAGTGGAAAATATACATTATTGAAATTTAACATTCTACGAGTACTCAGCGGAAACTTGTTCTATCATACAACTCCAAAAGACTTAAACGATCAACGCGATGCACCGAGCCCTTCGTACATCGCGGTCCTCTCTCATCACGGCGTGGGGATACGTTCCCACCGAAGGGAACCTCCCTCCGGACATTGCTCCTCTTCGGGAAAGCTGCCATACAAGTCGTGGTAGTACGACTCGTTCCCCGAAAGGTAATGAACAAACCCCGAGTATTCTAATACTCAGCAAGATCGACCCGTCAACATGGCACGCTAAGGCCGACGCCTAGTATGCAAAGGCTTTCTAGCTGTGGGGTTTACTCCTTTGCGAAACCAGACATTAAAGGGTGGGTCCTTACTTTCGATATTTTAGCTCACGTTATGTTCATCAGCCTCGATGTTTGCAACCTATCACTATTTCAATCAAGTTCTCAATCAAGATAAAATAGATCTTAATTCTTCCATCTCTCCTCTTCATCTTCCATATAATTTACTACGATGTGACGAGCTAAACAAGCGGTACTCATTACTGCGAGGGACAGCGATTCGAATCGATTTATACCAGCTGGCAAAACCCGACTACACGACGTATACGCATCACACCGATCGTATACGACAACCTTTCCCGCTAGCACCTGACAGCAGACTAGCCATTTCCAACTCCCCGGAAGTATGGCGACGCCACGACTTCCCTCGTGGTCGACCCATCTCCCTCCCGTGAGACTATCCTCTCACCGACAGTCGGCAAAAGAGAGTTGGCTACGCTACATCTCTCGGGGCGATAGGGTACCTCGACTTATCGGGCCCATGATACCAGCATGTAGTACGGTACGTTCAAACTTGTTCAACTAAGCCGACAACGGTACGGTCCTTGACCGACTCGGACGGGGCTACCACCTTGCAAGACCTCATCTCCGTCTTGCCCTTTCTCCTACGGGGCCAGTCCGGTCTCAACTTAATTAACACTCTTTTCAACTTTAGTGCCAACACAAAACCCTTAAAGCCTCCATGCTTTAAGTGCCCTAACCATCTACCGTTGCCACTATGAATTAAGCTTAGCCTCTATTGAGCTACCCGAACCAAGTATAGAATAAACAACCGGAAACCTACCATAATGCATCTAGGGTGTCAACCATTCCCTAACACCTAATGCACAAGCATAACCGTACTATGTGATAAAGTAAAATATTTAAAAACATAGGTAGGATGCACCGGAGCTTGCCTTGAGTCTGTTCGAAGTTAGTCTCCTCGGCGGCTGGGTCGACTTCGAGATTCCGGCTCCGACTCGCCCTCGGGTGGAACCTCGATCACTTCGTAACCTAGTCGACCAGACAATACGTCGCGAATCACAATCATGTATGCATGAATGCGTACGATGAAAGTATGCAAGGATTCATTGATTAAGTCCCATAAATAGTAATTAATGATTAATGCTTAATTACCTTAGTTAATTAGCAAATTAGGGATAAGTATGTTCATTAAGCATTAATTAACATTTAATTATGCTGGTTAATGAATGTTTAATCAAGATCATTATTAATCAATCTTAGTTCCTTAATTACTTAATTAAATTCACTGATTACTTAAGTTTAATAATTAATGAATTATTCTGGTTTATTAGGCAATAAACAAATAATGACCTTAAGTGATTAAAGGTTAATAGATTGTGATCACATAAAATAATATAGTTTAAGTTTAATTTTGGAAAATGAATTTCATCATTAATTTCGTCTACAGTATCTCCTTTATTAATAAAAATTAATTTTCACAATTAAACATTTTATTTGCATAAAATAATAACCTTTCTTTAATCAAAGAAAGTGATTAATTACTAATTATAAAATAAATTTACTCAAAATAAATATTTTATTTCACCACTGAATATATTTCATTTTTCTGAGTCTAACAAAGTTGGTTTGACATTTTTCCGATTTTTAACGAATTTTCTACGAATATTTGAAATTTGAATTGAATCGGAAATAATTAAATTGTAAAAGATTAAGGAACTTTTGGGCCGAAAGTGGACACGCCAGTGACGCCTGAGGGACACCCCGGCCATGGCCGCGGTGGTCGGAGCGCGGCGGTGCCACGCCGGAGTAGTGCGAGAGGGGGTGGGGTGGCTAGGTTGTTGGCCCGGGAACTCGGTAGACCACGAGCAACCCAAGGGTGGGGTCTCCGGTGGCGAGAGGCGACCGGGAAGGGTGCCGGCGGCGAGGTAGGGTGGCGGACGAACTCGGAGGCTTCGCGAGCTCACTACGGTCGACCAACAAGTGAACGGTTGGGCTCCGGAGCTTCGCACGACCATCACGAAGACCGGCACCCACTTGTTATAGACCAGCGGTGGTCGGAACAGGGGCGCATCGGGAGCCGGAGACGGACCGGCCGCCGTGCTTGAAAAAAACAAGATTCCGACCACTATGTCGAAACACTAAGACCGACACCTAGGCTAGGAGACAGGAAATGGAATAGCGCCCATAATGGAACAAGAATTAGGCCTTGAGGCTCACCGGGCGTGGAGTATTTTGCGAGAGGAGGGGATGGAGGTCGTCGGAGTTGACACCGGAGAAGTTCTCGATTTTCTCCTTGCTCGGTTGATGACTTGAGGTGAGGTTTTCTTGCGGGGCTTGAGAGGGGAGCTGCGGAGGTTTTGGTGGTTGGGGCTGGGTTGGGGAGGAGCTGGAACCGGCCCGATGGCGAGAACCGGAAGGGGCGGACGGCGGTGTCCGGCGGTGAGGAAACAGAGAGCACGAACGGATGAACACGGCCCGGTTTTATCTCCGGGGCTGGCGAGCCGAGGCGGTAAGCCAAGCTCCTACGTGGCGCTGCTGGCGGGGGCGCGCGGCCGGAGCCTCGCCAGCGCAGCTCGGGCGAGGCGGTGCGGGAGAGAGAGGGAGAAGAAGAGAGTGACAATGGGTTGGGGTCATTTTACATTAAACCCCCTCGGTTTTTGATTAATGAAAAAGCAACCTTTCGGTGCTCCAAAAATTCCACGAAAAATCAGGGATGTAATTGAGAATATTTTAGGCATATTTCCTATTAAGTCCAGGGTAAAACTCCAAATCATTTTCGGATTAAAATTCATAGCTAAATTAATAAAAGAGACTTTGTTTATTTCTTGTAAATATTTTCATAAATCAAAATCTTTTCAGGACATTTTCAAAAATCTTTATTTGTGATAATTAAGCTATAGAAAATGTTAAACTTGAATTTTCTTCTCATTTTATTTCTTTTTAACACTTCCTTTATTCTTTATCTAGTTTGATATTTTATGTGCATCATCTTAACACAAAAATAAATAATTTACAAATGCTCATGATGACATGATGATAATGACATGAAATGCAGGTTTATTCTTTAGAGTTGTTACATTAGTGTTCTTGATTTGCTTCTCGTTCTTGACTTGCTTCTTTTGATGTATGCTCTCCTTGGTGAACTTGATGAACTCGGTGCCGTTCTTGTTGATTTTTGCATTGTGCTTGTCACCTTGCTTGTACCCACTGCCATCCTTCACATGTGGCCGTCTCACATTGGTGTATGCGCACCTTGCATACTCGGCCTTGGCATCATCAATGGCCTTCATCTTCTTTTGTGCTTGGTCTTGAAGCTCTTGCACTTGCTTCTTCAAATCACCAATGGTCTTGATGATTCTTATACAAGCTTCAACATCAATCTTGAGGCACCTAGAGCACTCAATGCTAGATGGGGGGCAAGACGAAGATTGAGAGGAAGTAGTGTTACACTTAATTTCCTCAAATTGCACTTTAAGAGAGTTGTGATCCTTTTGCAAGTTATCACACTTCTCTTGAAGTGACACATTTGTGACTTTAAGTGTCTCACTCTCATTTTTAACTATTTTGAGGGACTTCACTAAGTCATCATTCTTCTTCCTCTCAACTTCTAGGAGCTTCTCAAGTTCAAGCACTCTTTGCTTCTCTTGAACAAGCATTTCCTCTTGTTTCTCAAGAAGCTCCTCTTGCCTCTCATTAGTCTCCTTTTCCTGCTCAATAATATCCAACAAGTCAAACATGTTAGGAATTTGAGAACTTCCATTAGCATTTACCTTGGAGCCCTTGGCCATCATGCATTTGTGCCCGGCGTCATCTTCATCATCGGTCAAGCTTCCAAACAAGGAGGAGTTGGTTGGTGTGAGTCCAATAGCAAGTGATGCAATGCCTCCCTTCTCTTCCTCGGATTCCGACTCGGAGGAAGAAGATGATCCATCGGAGTTCCATTCTTGTCCAATGTGTGCTTCACCCCGACGGTACTTTCTATGCTTCTTGTACTTCTTGTCACCCTTCTTGTTTTGCTTGTTCTTGTAGTTCTCCGGACACTCCGCCATGAAATGACCTTTGTCTCCACAAATGTAGCACTTGTTTTTGGCTTTTCTTGATTTGCTCTTGTCTTGATCATTCTTCTTGAAGCTTCTTTTTGACATGAGCTTGTTGAATCTTTTCACGAAGAGAGCCATCTCATCATCGCTATCATCATCACTCTCCTCAACCACCTTCTTTTTCTTTTCTTGTTTGGCGTTGAGAGCCAAATCATTCTTGCTCCCACTAGCCTTTTCTTTGTCCCTGAGCAAAGCATTGATTCTTTTCCCTTGGTCAATTTGCTGTTTTTGGGAGAGCACCTTTCCAATCACTTCATCGGTGGTGAAGTATCTAAAGCCATCTTTGTCCCTTATGTTGGACACTATGTTTGCATCCCATGCTTGCAAGGCTTGTAGCAACCTTCTATTCACATCCAAGTCCAACACCTTCTCTCCAAGTGCTCTTCTCATGTTTACTATCCTCATGATTCTATCATGGGCTTCCCTTGGCCCTTCATCCGACCTCATGACAAAGTAGTTAAACTCTTCTCTAAGCCCTTCTAGCTTAGACTCCTTCACACTATCAATACCCTCATGAACCAATTCAAGCTTCAACCAAATTTGATGGGCATCCTCCAATCCGGTTATCTTCTCATACTCGGCGGGACTAAGTGTGGATACAAGAGCAGTAGCCGCCGCCACATTGCACCTTACATTGAACAAGTCTTGTGCGGTTGGCTTGCTTCTACATTCCCACAAGAATCCATTTTGAGTCACATTCCTTACATTTTGATGCATGGAGTCCAAGTGTAGTAACATCTTTGTTTTCCAATGATCGAAGTATTGACCATCAAAATATGGTAGTCTTCCGGAGCCGGGTCCAATGTGTTCAACCCTTCCATCACCATAGTTGTATGGCGTTTTGTTGTAGCTTATCGGCAAAGCACTAGGCACATCTCCATCCTTGGCAATTCCTTTTCCACTTCCATTTCTAGCATTGCCCGGTGAGTTCTCATGACCTCTTTCACCGGCTACCTTAGGTGGTGCTTCACCACTACCACTACCACTAGCCGTTGCATCTTTCTCATTTGCCATCTTTAATCTTCAAGCGGTGAGGCTTCAACGAAGAAACACGCTCCGATACCAATTGAAAGTCGCCTAGAGGGGGTGAATAGGCGATAATCCTGAAAAACACTTAATTTAACAAATTAAATACGCAGGAAAGATTTGTCCGACTCAATGTCCGACTATAGTAGGACAAAGTCCGACTATGGACAAATATCCGACTGGAGTAGGACAAAGTCCGACTCCCTCGTGCGGAAAGGGGATCGGCAGCCAAGATGGACAAATCCACGGAAATTAAACAACAAGCAAGCAGCTAGTAACACTAGAAAGCTAGGGCAACAAGGGGACAAGCAAGCAAGCCACCTATGCAAGTTAATCTAGAAATTTAAGCAAGAACACCCTAGAGCTATAGCACACCAATTGCAAGGAATAAAAGGGAAGACAAGGAGACACACGATTTTTCACCAAAGTTCGGCTCCACCAAGAAGCCTACGTCTCACGTTGAGGAGTACACCAAGGACCGGGTTGCTCTCAACCCTAAACCTCTTCAAGCCACCACAAAGGCCGGCTTAAAATTCACTAAAACAAAGCTCCACGAAGGGAGGGGCAATACAAACGACCCGAGTCTCAACCACAAGCTTGGGAGCTCGCCGGGTAACGCCTAACCGTCTAGGGGATGAATCCCCAAGAGTAATAAACACAACAAGTACCGGCGATGAGAAAGAATCAAGTGCTCTTGAGATGATGCTGAAGCTCAACGAATTTCTCCTCAATCTTCTCACAAATCCACCAAGGATTGGAGTGGGGAATCAAACTTGAAGAAGAGGAGTGCTTGAGTGAGTTTGGGAGTGTTTTTGAGAGTGGGGAAGGTGCCAACCGGCCAAAAGTGGACGAGGTCCTCTTTTATAGCCGGGGCATCCAAAAGAGCCGTTGGGCTAGATCCGACTCGGACAAAGTCCGAGTGAGTCGGACAAAGTCCGACTTCTAGGGTTTCGAATTGATGTTTTGGCTGCGGAGTCCGACTCCTAAATCCGACAAGAGTCGGATATATCCGAGTGTTTTAGGGAGTCGGACTCCTAGGGTTTCAAAAATGTGGCGTGAGCTTCATCGGAGTCCGACTCCATAGGAATTTTCTTTTGCCAACTCTCTGGAGTCCGAGTCCAATGTCCGAGTGAGTCGGACATTGTCCGACTCCATAGGTTATTTTGTATTTGGATGAAGATTTGAGCACTTTCATTTTTCACACCTCACACTTGTGTGTCCCTCTTGATAGTACGGTGTTTCCTATACTCAAGACATGAATAAAAGGCTTCACAACTTGATCTTGAGCATGAGTAGACCAATTTTCGAATCTTGCACGTATGAGCGAGTATGGCCACTTCCTTTTTGTGTTTCTTTGCTCTCAATTGAATTTTAGATATGCACTTGCGCACAAGCTCATTTAAAATATTAGTCCTTTTTAATTGTATTGACGTCAATCACTCAAAACCATAATTGGGGGCCTAGATGCACTTTCACTAAGCCACACGAGCACGGTGGTGGCCCCACTGGATCGAAGCGGCCTTCGCGGCGGCAAGACCGGAGGACATCCAGCGAAGGCTTGCGAGGCCATCACCTTGCTCATGAGTTGGCTCGGGCGGACGACGCCCGGCGAAGACAGAAAATCTCGAAACCGGTTCATGAGTTCCCGGTTCCTCCGGTAAAGGGACTCGTCCCCGACATGCTTTGGCGGGCCATATCCAGGGCCTCGGCTTGTGTTTCGATGGTGGCCTCGGCATCGAAGAGTGCCTGCCCCAACCGATCAATCCTCCGCTCCCGAGTCACTCGCGTGTTCCGAAGATGCCTTCGGAGCTCATCGTGTTCGCGTAGCAACTTGGCATATTTTGTTTGCTCTTGAACAAGAGCATCATCGGAGCTGCGAAGGCACTGCTTCGAGTCGGTAACCTCCGTAAGGTAGGTACCCTGCGACAAGTAACGAGCAAGCAGCGCCCCTGCCAATTCAAATCAATGGGTGTTAGAGCAATCTAAACTTGGGTTTGGCATAAGTTAAACGGGAACTAGAAATACCTTCATGGTGTTGCGGGATAATCTTTCGATAAGCTCCTTCCCGTCCGCTTCTTGTAGACTTCGGTCCACCCGGCATAAGTCCAAGCATGCGGCCGAGTGTATTCAAGGCCCCGGCAAGATGAAGCCCCATCTTCCAAATCTTCGGGCTTCAGAAATGAACCAATGTGGTGACAGAGCGATCCCGCGAGGGAGCACCCCCATGAAGCCCTTGCCACCTCCCTCGGCCTAGCGCACCTTCATCGGAGGTGCCTTCTCTGCTGCCGGAGGTGTGTGCTTGAGTAGCCCCCCGTCACACCCCTATCCCGAAAGATAGTTAAGTGTGGTACGGATCGCCTTGGGAGATGATTGACGAAGCAACCATGCATAGCATCACATTAACAAACATACACGATTTGCAAGGTTACATAATTAAGCCTTGATTACAACATAGAGTTCGAATAAAAGATACATTAGGTTCGAATTTATGTCTTACATAGCCATGATCTTTGTTCGAAATTAAAGTGCGGAAGCGAAATACATAACTCGACGAGACATAGATAACTTAAATGAACCATGCCGGCCTAGGCCACGGCTCACTCATCATGGGTCGGAGAGCTAGGGACCCATTCAATGGTCCACTCTTTGGGCTCTTCTCCATCCCAAACCACCTTACCACAACAACCAAAAAACCGGCTTACGGGAAACCCGTAAATCAACAGGTAGTGGCAAAGCCCGAGTATCTAACATACTCCGCAAGTCTTACCCGATCAAATTGGCCATCTAAGACCGACTCCTAGATGCATGGGGCTTGACCGGTTTAACTTGGCCTTTTTGCATAAATAGCACCTATGCTAATTAGGTTGGCAATTTTATTACTTAGCCAAATTAATAGGGTTGTTGCATAAAAGAAACTTTAGTGAGCATGCTAACAATACAAGAGTTTGCAATACAATTTAATATCAATATAAAACAGCAAGCTATTCAATCTCTTTCCATTACTACACATTGCGAACTGCTCGAATCAAGTGGTACTCATTAACCGAGAGGAAACGGCGATAATTATCGAATTATTAATCCTGCAGGAAAGAACCCAAATGCACGACATACGCATCATTTAAGAACACGTATGGCCACCGTTCGCGAGTTCATCATAAAGTAACACACGGGGCCACCGACCCCGAGTACACGTCCCCCTTGCGACCGTTCAACAACGCGCCCAAGGCTTAACCCATGTACTCTCCAACGGTCCTCAACCCGTGCAACCACCGTGCCATACACATCACCTCCGGGTCGGTGAGATATCCGGCTCACTTTACAACTTACAAGCTACGTAGGTTTACCAATCCCCATAAGAAAGGTATGCAAGTGGTACACAACTCAAACTTGTTCACGGAGCCACAATGGGGTGTTCTCAATTTTAACCAAATTCATCATGTTCACATTTAATCATAAGCCATGAGTGAGATCCCCAATCTATCGTTGACTCCATAAACATAGCATAGCAATTCTAACGAGGATATGACACATAAGCGACATGGGACATATAGGAATTTATGCATGTGGATTTCCAATCAACGCCTAAAAACTTAAATGCACATTCATCATTCTTAATAGAGTGATAAAGAAAGACATTTCAAAATAATAGGAATGCACCGGGCTTGCCTTGAGAGTGATCGAAGTTAGCACTAGCCTCACAAGCGTTGAGCGTGGCAATAGCTTCTTCCGGCGGGATCAATTCGGCGTCGTCACCTAAGGAATGAAATGCAATGCATAAGTCATATGAATACAAGGTCGATGATGAGAGTAATGCATGTGTGCTGTTTTGTAAAGATGCCTAAGAACACATTAATCACAAGTTTGTTTGCTCAAACCCTAGCAATCATAACATGCCTCTTGTTTTCTTTTACGGGACCCAAATTACGTGAACAAGCATAACCATACTAATATAATGAGTAATGACTTGATGGCATAGACATGAGTGCTGTGGTTAGTGTAGGTTTAGCACTAATATCTTAGCAAGTTTTATAATACAAAACGAAGAAATCTAGGCTTAGGTGTTTTGACATCGATGACGATTTCCTTCTACATTAGGAATTCGATTTCAAAATTCATACATACGTGAAATACATGAAACCTTTTGACTAAACCTGCCATGAGGTGCTAAAGGACATAATGAACAGTAGAAATTACATAAACATGCATGATCATGATTCTTAATGACATAAAACTAATTATGCTTGTGCTGAAAATGACCCTTTAGAAATTTAGATCTAGGGTTTGCAAAAATCATTACTTAACATGCTCAAAATTTAACATGGGACTTTTCTACACATGCACAGTACCAAAAGGAAATTAATTACCAAGTTTCATGCAAAAATAATTTATACAGAATTAATTAAAAATTAAATACAGAGAATGCAAGAAATGCAATAACTTGAAAAATATGAAATGAAATGCAGATCTTCCAGTGCCAAAAATTCATGTGTGTCTGGGTGAAGACTTTGGCCAAGTGGCTTTTAATTTGGATTTATATTTTTAAAGTTATGGCTTAGTTAAGTTTTCAGGGATTGACTTTTGTCATTTTTGTAAAAATGTGAAAATGACCAGATCTGATGAGTTCATGTTACTTTTATGAAATTACAGGTCTTCTAGTTTCCAAAACATTTTAGTTTGTAATTTTTGGATGATTCAAACGCTAGATATGAATTTTTCAAACTCAAACGAAGTTCGGGTGTATTTACGAGAATGCCATCGGGCGATTTTTTAAACCGGGCGGCGCGCGGGCTCCGGTGAGCGGCGGCCGGCGCCGGCGAGCTTGCTCGCGGCGGCGCTGCGCTGGAGCTCATGCTCCGGCCTTTGGGGAAATTGATGCACGAGCGACGGGGAGTCCTCTCGGTGAGGTCCACGGGGTCCCGCGGTGGCCGAAATGGACCGCGACGAGCGGCAGCGCCCACGGGAGGTCCGGCCACGGTGCGCGTCGTGCGTAGGGGAAGAAGGAGAGAGGGAGTTGGTCCGAGAGCACCACCTTGTGAAGGAGAACAGCGGCGTGGAGTTGCTTGGCGCCGAGGGGGACCGGAAGGGGGCTCTCGTCGGCGGGGTGGCGCGAGGCGGGCGACGGCGGTGGCAACTTCTCCAATTGCCGGCGTTGGGCTGCGGAGGACGGGGAGCTAGTCAAGGGGCAAGTAGGGGAGCCCATGCGCGCGTCCCGGCGAAAGGAAATCGGGCACGCGACTTACCTAGGCGAAGAAATCGGCGGCGGCGTTCTTGGCGGCGTCAATGGAGGGCGGCGGCGTTTTCCGGCCGTGCGCGAGCTACGGGCGAAGAGAGGGCGAGCTGGTGGTGTGGTGAGGAGCAGAGGGAGTGTGTGCAATAATTGGTGGCGATGGGAGGAGCGGGGCTTGGCCTCCGCGGCGTATTTGAGGGGCGCGGCCGGACGGTGAGGCGGCGGCCGGAGCGGGGCGGCTTCAATGCCGGCCGGCCGGGGTTGGGCGGCGGGTACGAGTCGGTTGGGAGCTGGCAGGGGGCACGCGGCGACTTGACAGGGCAGGACGGGGCGCGTGCGCGGCCTGCGGCTCGCCGGACCGGCGGTCGGGCCGCCACCGTCCGGTGGGTAACGATGCTAGGTTTGAATTTTTTGAGATTTGAAACTGCCGTTCGAAAATTTGGATAAAATTCATGGTTCTGGTGCTCCAAAAATAAAACCAAAAATATGAGGAGAATCAGGATGATGTGCTCTAATTTTTATCTTTTAGTTTGAAGTTCTAAATTTGCTTCCAAAAATTCCTACAAAATTCACAAATGACAGTGTTCCAGATTTGAATTTGAATTTTTGGGCATTCAAAACCTTGTTCAAAAATTTGGTAAAAATATTGTAAATTCATCTTTTTACATGAGCAAATCAGTGGTGCAAAAATATGTGGGTAGTGTTTTTATAATTTTTTGCATTTTGGTTAGGGCTAGGGTTTAGGGTTAGGTTCTCCTTTTTCCTTTTTATTTTTCTTATTTGCTTTTTCCTAGTTGGGTGATTTAGCATTAGTACCTGATTAGGGATGTGATTAGGGTAGTGATTACGTGCTAAACCCTAAATCGTGACATGGGATGTCACAGCCCTCCCCCTTAAAGAAATTCTCGTCCCGAGAATCGCTACAAATTAAGGAGAGGGAGTGCGAAAACTTACCGATTTGTGTGACGCGAGGAACTCGGGAAAATTCTTCTCTAGAAAATCCTCTTGTTCCCAAGTTGCTTCTTCTTCGGTGTGGTTACTCCATTGCACTTTGTAGAAGGTGATGGTGCGATTGCGAGTTACTCTGGTCGCTTTGATCGATAATCCGGACGGGGTATTCGGGGTAGGAGAGATCTTCTTCTAGTTGATCGGTGTCGGAAATGACCACATCTATCGGAGGCTTCACACATTTCTTGAGTTGTGATACGTGGAACACATTGTGCACTCGAGCAAGACTTTCCGGTAATTGCAATCGGTAAGCAACCGCGCTATGCTTTTCCACAATCGGATAGGGTCCGATATAGCGGGGTGCTAGTTTTCCTTTAATTCCAAACCGAGATACGCCCTTATTCGGAGAGACACGAAGATAAACGTGATCTCCTTTCTCAAATTCCAAGGGGCGTCTCCTCTTGTTAGCGTAACTCACTTGACGGGATTGTGCGGCTTTCATGTTGGCTTGAATTTGTCGAACCTTCTCTTCGGCTTGGGTGACAAGATCGGGACCGAAAGTGGTTCTTTCTCCCGCTTCCGACCAATTTAAGGGTGTACGACAAGAGTGACCATACAACGCTTCGAACGGTGACATTCCCGAACTCTCTTGATAGCTATTGTTGTACGAGAATTCGGCGAATGGAAGACAATCATCCCAATTTCCTCTATTTTCCATAGCACATGCTCTCAAAATATCCTCCAAATATTGATTCAATCTCTCGGTTTGTCCATCCGTTTGCGGGTGATATGCGGAGCTTCTAATGAGGGTGGTACCAAGACAAGAATGCAATTGCTCCCAAAAGCGAGATACAAATTGCAGACCTCGATCGGAAACAATGGTTTTAGGTACTCCATGCAAGCACAACACTCTTGAGATGTATAGCTCGGCATACTTCTTGGTATTGTAGGTAGTATGGACGGGGATGAAATGTGCGGACTTAGTTAACCTATCCACAATAACCCAAATTGAATCGTGCTTCTTTGATGTGAGAGGCAATCCAACGATAAAATCCATAGCAATGTCCTCCCACTTCCAAACGGGAATCTTCAACGGGTTCAATAATCCGGCCTTTCTCAAATGGTCGGCTTTCACTCGTTGACAAGTATCACACTCGGCCACATACCGTGCAATCTCACGCTTCATGCGTGTCCACCAAAACTTTTCTCTTAGGCCGCGATACATCTTGTTGCTACCGGGTGTATGGAATATTTAGACAAATGTGCCTCATCCATTATTTTCTTCCGTAATTCCATATCCTTCGGAACAACGAGACGTTGGTTGAACCATAGTACACCATTGTCATCTTGACGGAAACATGTAGCTTCATCTTTCTCAATCTTTTGCCGAATAAATTCCATCCCTTCGTCCTTCTTTTGCGCCTCAATAATTTCCTCGCGAAGGGTAGGAATAAGAGCTAGATTATATAGCGAACCATAGGGAATGACTCGAAGACTCGGTTCACTAGAATCTGAAATTTCCGAGTTTTCCTTAGAACAACCGGTAATATGATTGCATTGATCCTTGCGACTCAAAGCGTCGGCAACCACGTTAGCTTTACCCGGATGATAATGGATTTCCAACTCATAATCCTTGATTAATTCCAACCATCTTCGTTGCCTCATATTCAACTCTTGTTGGGTGAAGATATATTTGAGACTCTTATGATCGGTGTAAAGATTGACAAGATTTCCAAGTAGATAATGCCTCCAAGTTTTCAAAGCAAGGACAACCGAGGCTAGCTCCAAATCATGAGTGGGGTAATGTTGTTCATGCTTGCGACACCCCCCTGCGTCGTCAATTTGAGCGACATTTTGCTCACGGCCGTCGTTGAGGGCTAGGGGCCGAGATGAAGGCGGAGGCCTCCGGGCCCCATCGGCAGGAGCGGGGCCGTTAACTTCTTCTCGCCTCCTCCGATCTAGTTTGCTCATCCCGAGCAATGTTGTCTTCATCCTCGGAGGAGGAGGAGTTTGGAAAGTTGAATTTCGGAGCTCCTACTCCGAACCCCATACCGGGGGCCACGATGAGACCCTCCGCTCTTGCCGGCCGTATCGTAGCGAGCAAGCCGTTGGCAGCACAGCCGGAGATCTAGCTCGGGCGGGGAATTCGAAGGCCCATCGTCACGCACTTCGCCTTCTTCTTCTTCATTGTCCGCATCATCGTCGTCCGCTTCGCGTACGACGGGAAGCACAGACAACGAGCGCTTGATCTTCACGTGCTTAGTCTTGCGCTTCGGGGTTGCCTTCTTCGAAGGACCCCGCACATCTCTCGGAGGCGGTCCGATCGACCCGCGGAGAAGTGTCCCCGTCTTCCACGCCACCGCCCTCATCATCGAATGGCACAAGGGGAATAAAGCTTCTACGCTTAGGCCTTCCCCCTTGGTGTAACCACGTGCGGAGGCAAAACAGCCTCCGGGTGTTTCGGATGATACACCCGGTTCCGATAGCTGGTCCGTCCGCACACCTCCATGCGAGCTAACTCGTCGGCTTTAACCCCACCAAGAAGATAGTAGGATCGTTCTTCGATCTCTTCGAGGGCTAGCTCCGAAAAGCATACAAGATACGGTCAGTAAAGACCGCAACAAGGCAGGTGCAAGGATAGGAATCAACGAAGAGTCCTTCGGGCACTTACCGAGAAGCAAGCCGAGGTTGAAGTTCAAGGACGACCCAGCCGCGTCAAGAGTAAAAGCGGAACCCCAATCTTGGCGAAGGGGCATAATTTCTGCCGTAAGGAACTCCTCGCACATGTCCCGACGCCTTTCGAGCAATTCGTTGCAGCAAATCGAGGCGCCTCGAACCGTGGCGTCCACCGTAACATTCGGGAGACAAATGTAGCCGATATCCGTCCGGAGCGAGTGCAGGTTGCGGTTGGCGTCTTGCTCGTAGTAAAAGCATTTCCGGATCATGGTCTTACCCCAATGCCCCTTGTAGGCCTTCGCAGGCCGAAGGGCAACGCACATGAAGCTTAGACACATATGATCGCCCAGCGAGTTATTCGGAGGCCGCCGAGCGGCTTGGTGTGTTGCGACGAAGGCCTTAGCACAGGGCACCGCTCCTTCCATCCGAAAAGCCCACTCGAAGATAGACAGTCGGATCATGCCGTTGAGGGTAATCTGCTGGATCTCCAACACGAAGAGATCCAACACCTCTCCCACAAACCGGGAGCACGGAAATCAAAGGTCGCCTTCGAGCAGCTTGGCGAAGATAATGAGGCGGTCGGGGCGCACCACGGGAGTTGTTTCCTCCGGTGCGGGGATGTGGGCGCGTTCTCGAGCGAAGCGGTTGTGCTCCCGGCCCACTTGTCGAGCCGGGCTTCGGTTACGGTGCTTGGTCCCGGATAGGAGTTGGGAGGCTTCGTGTTGCTCGAGCAATGCGTTGGGCGGTGCGACGTCTTGCCATACCGAAGGTTGAAGGCTAAGACTTTGAAACGAAGGGCGAGTCTTTGAATCGAAGGCCGGGGCTTCAAAACGAAGGCTAACGCTCAAAATCAAAGGCCAAGGCTCGGAAGTGAAAGCGAAGGCAGGAGGCGAGGGCGAGAGCTCGGCGAGGTGAGAAAGCAAGTGAATTGACGGGCGCGGTGAAAGTGAGTAGGAGGTCCGGTTTACCGCGGCACCTCTCCTTATAAAGGCGGTAAAATTAGGGTAGCATTCAAGACGCGACACCTCGAAAGCAGCAGCACCCTGTGCGAGCGGGCTCGTTATACGATGAGTCGCGCCTCTTCAAGAGTGGACGCGCATCTCGAGGAAGCATAAGCGCGTGGATACCTATGAGTTAATGCGGCTGGTTGTTAAGAGCGTGCCGCCCGGGATTACGCGTAACGGCTAGTGCACTAGCCGAGGCATTTAATGACACAATAAACATGATCAATTATTCTTGGGAAACGTTATGAGTAACTCGCGTTACGATAAGCCCGCAACCAAAACGAGGCTCTATACGAAGATCCTTCGATCGAGCGGTAATATGGTTTTGATTTGCGGTATACTTATCCCCTTGATCTGCCAATTGCCATCGGACATAATAATCGAGTTCAAAATAACAAAGTGTGAATGGCAGTATGGCATAACGACAAGAAAAGCTACCGTAGCGAAGGACAAAGCTACCGTAGCGAAGGACAAAGCTACCGATGAGGACATTAGACCCTCGGATATAACCAACACTCCTCCAATACACATACTTAATTCAAGGACAAAACCTAGAGCACGACAATTGAATTTACGGGTGAGCATGTTCCTAATGATATCTTTATTTATATTTGAGAATATATTACTACATAATGAGTTAATTATTGTTAGGAACCATGGAGATGATGATAATATGGTTAAGGAGGAGGTTGGAGGTGTGGAGGGCCAGCACGGGCGTCCATGTCATGTTGGAGGCCCAAACAAAATCAACTCGATTCCGTTACGGAGTCCGAAACAGACTGCACCAAAACGGACGCCTGGTCACATACGAAGTCCGTTTGCGACGTTCTTTATATGGATCGAAAGATAATTTGATAAAATTTTCATTGGCGCTGGTCTCATATCCAAATTCCTCCCGAGTCGTCGGGAAGTGCCGAAATAAGAAGACGTCGAGAAACCGTCCGGTGTTGCACCACCGTCTTTTGGCCTTTGGGCCGTATATTTTGTTGAGCCCACTTAGGGCTGCGTCCGAGGGAGGATGGACGACCCTAGGGACCTCATAACCAGCCGCTGCCTGTAACAACCCTAATAATAAAAATGCATTTCATGTCATTCATGAGCATGTCATCATGTTGCATTGTGAAACTATTTAATTTTTGTGTTAAAGAATGCACATGAAATATCAATTTAACCTAAGCTAAATTAAATTCTTAAAAAGAATTTAAATAAAGGTAAAGTATGGTGTTTAACATTTTCTACTGATTAAACATAAAAATAAAAGATTTATGAAGTTGCTTTGAAATTATTTTATTTTGTACAAATGCCTACAAGAAATAATTAAAGCCTCGCTTTTTAATTTAAACATGAATTTTTAATCCAAAAAATATTGGGAATCTGAACCTGGACCTAAAAAGAAAAGTGTTTGAAATGTCTTCATTTACAACCCTGAATTTTCTGGAATTTTTCCGAGCTCGGGAAATATGCTTTTCAATTAATTAAAAATAGGAGGGTGTTTTTCTAAAATTTCCAGCCCAGGCCCAGCTTGCCATTCTCTTCTTCCTCCCTCTCTCTCACAAGCACCGCCTTGCCGCGTGCCTCGCCCTCCCGGCGCCACGCAGCAGCTTCTTCCGCCACCTCAACCCTCCGCCCGTTGGGGATAAGAAACCAAGCCGCGCTCGTCTCCCTCTCTCTCTCTCCAAACTCGCACCCGAAACACCGCCGCCCGTCCGTCCCTCCTACTTCCCGCCGCCCGACCGCCTCTCGGCCTCTCCAGCTTGAGCCGCCACCGCCAGCAGACCCGCATCCAAGCTCTGCAGCACGCCATGGCCCCGGTTCCCATCTAGGCGCCCTAAGCTTTGAGATCGAAGTCGTTTTCAATAGGGAGTTCACCCCCGTCGTCCACCGCCGCATCGTCAAAATATTCCTCTCCGGTGCGTCCCCTCTCCTAATTCTTGACTCCTCGAGTGCGCAAAGCTCTCCTCTTCATCCCCGAACGCTTACCATCCAGGTTCCTCCACAGGTCCGGCCGGAATTTCCCCATTTTCATGAGCTCTATGTGCCGCCGCCTATACCTCCACGGTGAACATCGGTTTCCGACCATCCTCGACGTCAACCATGTTGACGCCGGTGAAGTCCGCACTCTCGTGATGCTGTAGGAAGAAACGGTAGAGGTTTTAGTGCATCGTAGGCCGCGTGTCTGTCGAGTCTTAAACTCGACACTAGTACTACCCGGTCCCTCACGAGCGTGGAATTCGATGGTGCAACACACGTAACACACAGAACGCGTGATTTTAGACAGGTTCGAGCCCCTCGGATCGAGAGTAATACCCTACGTCCCGTATGTTATGTATTGCCTTTAGCGATTTGCTAATTGCAAGATGTCGGAGAGTTTTCGGGGTCCTCGCTCCGCCTTATATATCCGGGGAGCTAGGGTTACATGCAGAGTCCTAGTCGATTACATGAATTACATAAATGGAGTTCTATTTCTAACTTTCTTTATTGATTCGTAGTCCTAATCGGACTACTGAATTGTTCAATAACTTGCTCCTCAAGTCATTGCACACCGGTCTTAGTATCCGCCTTGTTTTCATACCGATATACAGGATCTTCTGTTATCCTGCACCGGTCAAGGACCAGTCCGTTGCCTATCGCTATCATCTTTATCTTCCTTAATTTGCCACCATGTCTCTCGCGTATCCATTTCTTCATCATCTATATACCCATAAGGCAAGTATACGACAGCGAGCTCCCGAGTAATTTTTTATTTAACCTTGAGTAAAACTAACCGGTCCTCTACATGTTGGTCTTTTATTCATGGTAAAATTAAAAAGAACTCCAATCTGTTGCACTCGTTCTTCTTTCTTCACAAGTGCTTTAAAAGAGGCCCGAAAAAATTATTATTTTTCACCTTTCATATCACCTAATTAGGTAATCATAGCTTATTCTTCTCACGGTGCGCCGACTAGGTGCACCCAATTGGGTATAGCCCCGACTCTTGGATCATTTAAACTTTTTTCAAATAATGCAAGAGTCCACTAGTTAATTCTTTATTATTTCCTTTAATGTGCAATTCCTACAGATCGCTCTTGAATACGGTGCACCGGTCAGGTGCACCTAATTAGGTATAGCCCCCAACTCTTATATCATTTGGGAATCGCAAATAATGCAAGAGTCTTTCTTGAGAGACTATGCTTTATCATTTCCCATCAAATCACATTTCTCTCAGCAATTTTTTGCCAAGAACATATTTTCCAGACCGGTCATACCGGTCGAATTTCTTATCTCCTGTATATTTTCACCAGTTTGACATAACAGACCGCCTAAATCAGCCTCGAACTCATAATCCGCTTAGTGAAATTTCACTAAGACCCAAAAATCTGGTTGATCGGACTAGTTTATTCCCTATATTCTCACAGCGACTAGAGTCTCCAAAGCCTATAATCAGCCGGATGATTAACACCCACAGCCTAAGCCATCCTTTATCACCGAGTTATGTAAAATCTAACTCTCTCATACTACTGAATTATAAAATTCAGTATTAGTTTAATTTCCATCTGAAAATTTCCGTATTTCAGACCGCTTTTTACTTTCATAAAAGCACGACGGCTTATTCTTATGACCGTTAAGTCATAATTAACGCAGATAACGGATCATTAACTTCCTTATGGCCGTTAGGTCATAATTGCATAGTTACGACATAGGTTATTAACAATAAAAATCCATCGGGCCTTTCAAAATGGCCCAATAACTTTCCAGCCCCGGGCCCATCCCAGTGTCTATAAAAAGAAACGAAAGGTCGACCTAGGTCAACCCCGCTCCCGAAGCTCATACGCGCCCGCCATTCACCTTTGCGCTGTTGCTCTCTCCTTCCACATTAACCAATCTCAAGCTTTCCTTTTCCATCTCTTAAGATGGGCAAGAAGAAATCCACCGCCGTCCCCTCATCTTCTTCCTCTGTTCCTCGCGATCGGCTTCCTTTCGGCATCCAAGACCTTGGTAGCAGCAAGGTCACCGAAGCCTCCCTCAATGAGGCGGTTAGTGATGGGTATCTTCCTCCTCAACCCATCCTAAATTGGAGCGTCCCTTCCCCCGGCCAAATTCCATGGGGAATAGATGAGTCTCAACAATTAGTTTTCAAGGCTTTTTTCCTCCGCGGTCTCGATCTCCCTTGTTGTTCCTTTTTCGGAGGACTTCTTTTCTTTTACGGATGGGAGTTAGTGAACCTCAACCCTAACTCCATCCTGCAAATTGCCTTTTTATCCACTTGTGCGAAGCTTTCCTTGGAGTTCTCGCCCACTTCAAGCTATTCCAAGTACTTATTCCAAATCCACCCACTTCCATCATCGGACCGCCAAGCTGCAGTTGGCGGTGTAGGAATCCAATGCTCGGAGCGTAGACGAATATTTCTCCCTCGTCCCCGAACAAGAGCATAGCCCATTGGAAAAAGGATGGTTCTTCTGCGACAATCCCCGACCAGCTCTTCCTGCCTTCGGCGCTAAAGTAGCCAAGAATTTCCCTACCGCAGATACCAGGGAAAAGCTCAAAGAAGACAACGAAATTCTCGCACTCCTGGCTTGCATTAGATACTTGAAGACCGTCGGAGGTGTCACCACCGAGACAGTTCTCCGGAGCTTCATAGTGCGGGGAGTCCAACCTCTTAAAAGGCAACGAGCACCCAGCCTTGGCTCTTCGACGAAGACACCGCTATGCCTTTGGATGGAACCCTTCTTCCCGACAAGGAGCGGTTAGAAGCTCACATCAAGCAAATGCTGCAGCCGAATCCGGATCTATGTGGATGTACAAGAGTGGGTCCGGCTTTCAGCTCATGCAATCCTCGCGACCCCGTAAGTACCTCTTCCTGTTTCTTCAAATCTCTCGTTGTTTGTTACCATCATTTACTTACGAAGACTCAATCTTTATAATTGCGAGAAAATGGACAACTACAGGAGTCACCCTCCTCTTCCTCCTAATGACACTTGGGGAGAAGATTATGCCAATAATACCGCTCCTCTAACCTGTTCAAGCCGGTCCGACTCAAAGGCCCTCGGACCGGTCCTTTCCCTTGCCTCCTAGCCTAGTCCAAAAATCACGAAGTCCGGGACCGTGGTTCAAGCACCTAGTACAAGAAAACGTACTACTTCCTTGACCATTGGCGGACCCGCTACTCCTTCCACTCGCTCCCGGCGATACTCGCTTAGAAGCACAAAGGCTTGAAGACCGACGGCGAGAAGAAGAAGCCGTCGAAAGGGGTCGCCGAGCAGCTCCGGCCATTCTCGAAGCTTCATTGGGGAAAACTCAAGGTACTTCTCCCTTGACCGATCCCTTATCCAAGGTACCCAAAAGGTCCCGGTATGGCCACCGGACCGGTCCTAGTGATGTCTGCAGAGGCAGTTTCAACTCCGCAAGTCAATCCAAGCGGAGAAAAGGGCTGCAGACAGTAGTGGTGGAGATACCCAAGGCCCACCCAAGAAGATCAAGACCTCCACCGGCTTCAAGAAGGCTTCCTCGTAAGTCTTTTACATTACTAATTCTTTTCGAAATATTCCATCTCGCCAAAGCTCCAAAGCCGCCGAATCTCCTTACCCCCGTCTTATTGAATTTGCTTTTTCTTACAGGATCCCTTCTAACTTCCAAGCTAGCATAGCTAGCTTTTTAAGAAATAAAGCTTCTTCAACAGCTCCCGCCGGCGGTGTTTCTGCCTCTACTCCCGATGCATCTCGGATCGGTCCCACTCCCGGCGCTTCTCCACCTAGTACCGCTCCCGCTGCTTCCTCTCGAAGGGTAGCGCTCCTCCCTCCACTTCCACTACTTCAAACACGGAACCTCGTGGTGCGGCATCCACAAAGGAACTCCCTGCCGCCTTGAGCATAGAAACCGAAGAGCAGGTTACCATCGCCGAAGGCTCATCTTCCGGTAATCCTCCTCCTCAAGCTACCTTATTCCATATTCCTCCGGAGCTATCACTGGGACCGGTCCGGACGGAAGAAATTCCTCGCCGGCCTAGGACAACACGCAAATCTCCTGGAGAACCAAAGTCGGCTAGAATGGTAGTCGGAGACGTGGAGGTAGACAGACTCGAGCGGGGCCGAACTTTTACTCGCTTGTAACAACCCTAAATAATAAGCATGCATTTCATGTCATCCATGATCATGTGCATTTGGAAAATATTTAATTTTGTTAAAGAAAATGCACATAAAATATCAAACTAGTTAGACATTAAAGGAAAGGCTTAAAAAGAATTTAAATAAAAGCAAATTATGGTGTTTAACATTTTCTATTGATTAAACACAAAAATAAACAATTTTTGAAGTTGCTACCAATTTATTTCATTTTGTAAAAAGGTCTACAAGAAATAATGAAAGTTTCTCTTTTTAATTTAAACATGAATTTTTAATCTGAAAAATATTGGAATTGGAACTTGGACCTAAAAAGAAAAATGTTTGAAATGTTTTTATTAACACCCCCAATTTTTCCTGGATTTTTCCGAGGTCCGGAAAGGTCGATTTCAATTAATTAAAAATCCGAGGGTGTTTTTGTAAAACGACCGTAGCCCCACGAGTCGTTTTCTCTTTCTCCTTTCTTCCCCACCGCACCGCCCTACCGCCGGCGCCACGTACCAGCTCCGGCCGCGCGTCCCCGCCAGGCCGTGCCACGCAGCAAGCTCCCGCACCACCTCACCCTTGGTCCGCCCGGGATAAAATCCCACCCCCAAATTCATTTTTTCCTTCTCCCGTTCATCACCACCGGACACCGTCACCACCGCCTCCCCTATGTTTCGTCTGCCGGCCGCCTCAAGTCGTCCCCGGTCATACCACCGCCACCGGCTCGTCCGCAACCAGGTCCTAGACCCTCCCATGCCACTCAATTGTGTTGGGCCGCTCCGAGTCCCGGGATCGACGAGATTTCCCCTCCGGACCGTTCTTCCCGTCGTCCGCCGCACCGCCCGAAATTCGTCGGTTTTAGTGAGCCGTTTCACCCGACTCTTGCTTCTAGACGTGCGAGAGGAGACTCTCTATATCCCAGGGCGCTAGCCATCGGGAGTTTCGTGCGGGCCCGCGGCAATTCCGCCGTTCTCCCTCGGCTCCGGCGCCGCCGCCTCTGCCTCCACGGTGAGCACACGATTCCGGTCATTCCCAAGGGCCAATACTCATGTGCCGTCATTGCTTATGTTACCCTGTTGCTTGCAGCACCATTTGGCCTAATTTTTGTGCACCATAGCACATGCTAACCATCGCCGGAGTCCCGCACGGCCTCCCGCTCGCCGCCGGCATACTTCCGGCCGTTCCGCAACGAGCTCAACCTCCCCACCGCACTTGCCTCGCTGCGTAGAGCACTTAGGGTAGCTCGCATCGAGTTTTGGCCCAAGCCCGCACAACTCCGGCGTGGCGCCGCTGTCTCCGACCACCGCGGCCATGGGCGCGGTGTCCCCGGGCGGCCGGGCCGCGCGCGGCTGCTGGGCCGGATCGAGTCACTGGACCTAAGTGCAAGATGGGCCTGGCCGTTTCGGCCCAAAGGCTCAGTAATGTTTTTTTTCGAATTGATTCAATTTTCAGATTTAATTCAAACTTCGGAAATTCGTAGAAAATTCCACAAAAATCAGAAAAATGTCAAACAAAGTTCATTAGCTTCATAAAATTATTTCCTATTTATTTGTGAATTCAAATACCTATTTTGAGAAATTATAATTTCATAGTTTAATTAAGTCCTTTTCTTTAGTTAAAATAGCTTGTTATTTTATGCTAATTATTATTTATTTTTGAAAAATAAATTTCTTTAAAAAAATTAGAGATACAGCAGACGAAAGTGTTTGTGAAAATTGTTTTCCAAAATTCAACATAGACACCGTCATTTTATGTGATTCCAAATTAATAGCTTAAGTGTTATCACATGTCGATAAGTACTTATAGATTGTCGTTTAAGAGCATGATTATTTAGTAATGAACGAACCTGATTAAGCAGCAATTAATGAGCATGATCAATCGTTACTTATTGCTTAATGAACAGGAGTATTTGTTAGCTAATAAACAAAATTAATTGTTAATTACTAAGCATAATAAATCATTAATTGGTAATTGTTAAATGCTGAACCTAATCAATCAATACGTATTAGTTGATGAACATAATTAACAAAACCTTTGCATAATCATATCATCTTCATTCATGCATGCATGGTTGTGATGCGCGGCGTATTGTTGGTCGACCTAGGTTCCGAGGTGATCGAGGTTCCGTCCGAGACCGAGGCAGGAGACGGGAAATCTCGAAGTCGACCAACACACGAGGAAGCCGACTCCGACTCGAATCAAGGCAAGCCCCGGTGCATCCCACCTATGTTCTTAAAGTCTTTTCTTTTATCACGGTTAATGCGTCGTGATTGTGCATTTGGTTGTAGGAATTGCTTGACACCTTAGATGCATGAGTAGAGTTCCTATGTTATATGTTATCCCATGTTGGTTTGTATATCGATAGTTGCTACGCTGAATTCATAGGGCTACGGTAGAAGTCGAGTGGTGCTGAGCACACTCGCGAGTCTGTTATGGTCCGATCTTAAAGCATGGAGGCTTTAAGTTGTTTGATATCGTCCAAGTTGAAGTTAAAGATGAAGAGGAAGATGAAATTGAGACCGGACGGGCCCTGTAGGAGAAAGGGCAAAGACGAGGTCTTGCAAGGTGGTAGCCCCGTCCGTGTCGGTCAAGAACCGTACCATTGTTGGCCCTGTCGAGCAAGTATTTGAACGTACCAATTTACATACCGGTGTTTATGGGGCCAGGAAGCCGATGTAACCTAATTGCCTCGAGTGTTTGGACGTAGCCCATCCCCTAATTGGCTGGAGAATTAGGTGAGGCCTCATGTCTCAAAGGGAGAGGAATGGGTGGTCGCTCACGGATAACGTCAAGGACGGGTATCGCGTGGGGTTCCCGGGTTCTCGGGCGGATGGGAGACTAACCCGGCCACTTCTAGGAATTAGCGTGAAAGGTTGTCGTATGCGACCAACGGGGTGCGTATACGTCGTGTAAACGGGTTTTCCCAGTTGGTGAAATCGATTCGAATCGCTGTCCCTCGCAGTAATGAGTACCGCTTGTTCACCGTGTCACATCGTAGTTAATCAAGTGAAAGATGAAGGAAGATGGATGAAAGGACTCGTTGTTTGGAATTTCTCTTTTCTGCAAAACTTGATTGCAATAGTAATAGGCTGCAAACTTAGAGGTTAATGAACTTAATGCTGAGCTAAAACATTGAAAGTAAGGATCCAACCTTTAAAGCTGTTTCGCAAAGGAGTGAACCCTACAGCCGAAAGCCTTTGCATACTAGGCGTCGGCCTTAGCGTGCCATGTTGACGGGTCGGTCTTGTCGAGTATTAGCAAACTCGGGGTTTGTTCGTTATGCTTTTCAGGACCCGAGTCGTACTTCCACGACCGGGACGGTAGTTTCCGGAAGAGGAGCAGAGCCGAGGGTGGTTCCCTTCGGTGGGAACGTATCCCCACGCCATGAAGAGAGAGGACCGTGATGTACGAAGGGCTCGGGGCATCGCGTTGATCGTTTGAGTCTTTGAGTTGTATAATAGAACAAGTTCCCGCTGAATACTCGTAGAAGGTTAAACTTCAATAATGTATATTTCCGCTGCACGATTGTTTGTATTTTGAAAACCTGGTTGTATTATACCATGATGTATATATTCTGGCTTGTATGAGATGATGTTTCTGTTGTAACTCGCCTCGTCGAGTGTCCCTCTATTCCGATTCCTAGGTGTTTCGGAGGGGATGTCACACTCGCTACAGCTCAATGGGATGCTCTCCAAGAAGAAGAGGCCTTAAAGAATTTTTCGGAATCGGCCGGTATATCCTCTCGCTTCGAAATCTCTCTAGGCAATCACATTTTTAACTATTAACTTTTCTCAATCTTCCCTTTAGGTTCTCCAAAAAGCTCCGAGGCCAAGACTGCTATCATCGCCCGCTTACGGGAAGAGCTCAGCACCAATCAAGAACGATTAGGTGAACTGGAATCTCGGACCGCCGATCCGAAGGCCAAGGAAAACGATCTCCGGAAGAGAGAGGCCGGTCTGCAGAACACCCATCGAATGATGGAAGAGCGCCGGCAAGAAATCATCGAGGCTTCGTCAAGTTAATCGGAGTAATATTCTCAATTTTTCCTATATACTCCATATTTTTCCAGCTGGCTCCCTTCCCGACCAGTCCCACTCTTGATTTCAGCGCTTGAGAATCTTGTTGCTGCTCACAAAAAGGCCGAAGAAGTCCTTGCTGAAAAGGCAGCAGCTCAAGAGCAAGCACTTGAAGAGGGCTCTCGTGTCGAAGAGCAACAGAGCGGCGCGGATTGGAGAACTTGAAGGCGAGCTTACTCGCTAAAGATAACATATTAGCTCAAGCACTTCACTCCAACAAGATGCTAGAGATCGAGAACGCTCGCTTGAAAGCTGAACTAGCTAAAGCCTTAGAAGCAGCGAAATCAGCACAAGCGGACAAAGAGAGCGCCCGAAGACTGCCCAAGAGTCCGCCCAACTTGCTCTCCAGGCCAAAGATCGCGAGATTCAGCGTTTGCTGAAAATCGAAGCCAAGCCGAGAGAATCAAACACAAACATCAAGGGCAGATTCGGAGCTGCCGAGATCGAGCACGGACGTAAGTCCCACCTTTTGTGTTTACTCTTATGTCATCTTTCGAAAATACCGGTCTTCAGCAATATCTTTCTCTTAATTTGTACTTGTTTTTTCAGAACTTACTGCAGGCACAATGCATACTCGGAGTATCTCAATGGCGGTCAAACTATTGATCCCAACGAGATAGACCTCGAGTCCGCCATCCGGGCAATCCCAAGAAGAATCGGAGAACATTCAAGGATGGTTGCTGCTTCAGGAGGAGGACACATCGCCGCTATAATCCGGTCTTGGACTCCGGTCGAAGAATGTGATTTCAATTTTATCGGGGATGGCGCCCACCCTAATACTATCGAAGACCGGTTCAATGAGCTGAAGAACTCACTCATTGGCACCGTTTCGGAGTTGGTGGAAGATGTTCCTCTTGATCCAATAGGCGTCCCTCTCAACGTAGCGCCAGCAACTTTTGCCCTGGACCAAGATGCTCAAGATGCAGCAACCGCCGCTAGACAGACAATAGAAAATGCCTTCGAAGATCTTGATAGGGATTTACCAAGTATCCTCTTCGATTCCGAGGAAACGCTGGATGATAGGATCGAGGAAAATCCCAAGACCGGTGACACCGGTACTTCCAGATGGTCCTGCTTAGTAAACTTTGTAATAGGGCTATTTTGTAATCAAACATCTTGGTCGTCATATTTTAAATATTAGTCACTTTTCCTTTCTATATGAATACTGGTTTCACCATCATACTTACTAACTTATTTACTTAAGACATGATGGTTATTTCAACTAAATAATTATGATCCAATTCGGCTCTTAATCAGCATAGATCACAATTCATAATTATAGCTTACTTTAACAAGATCATGTAACATAAGCAAAAAGCTAGTTTGTAGGATTTTAAGATTTCACAGATCGTCCTTAACACAACAGCCTACCAATCAGTATTCATAAGAAAGAATGCTATACAATATCCTTTCCTGAATATACCAGTTTTAAACTAAAATTTAAATAGACCGCTCTTATCACAGACAATCCGTCAGCTAAATGACTGGTCTTATTATTCAAGAATAGCAAAATATCATAGACTGCTCTTATCATAGCAGAATAGCAAAGTATCACAGATCGCTCTTAACATAGCGAGAATAGCAAAATATCACGGATCGCTCTTAACATAGCGAGAATAGCAAAATATCACGGATCGCTCTTAACATAACAACCCCCTGGCTCAATAATTTAATTCAAAATTAAAGTATGGAGACACAAAAAACAAACACATCATCATTAGATAAAATTACTTTATTAAAATATGAAAAACTTTACAATAAATACTCTTAAGTATAAAAACGACGAAGCTGATCAATGTTCCAGGAATTTGGAATCTCTTCTTCCTCTAGGGTCATAAGCCTATAAGCCCCTGGTCCGGAGACCGATTTAACCAAAAAGGTCCTTCCCGGACTAGTGACAACTTATGCCTGTTCTTGTTAGATCGAATCTTCCGAAGAACCAAGTCTCCTACTTGGAACTCCCGTGTGCGAACATTACGATCATGATAGCGACGTAATCCCCGATGATATTTAGCGGCTTGAACCGGAGCTTGATCCCTCAATTCTTCCGCAGACAACCAGTTCAACCTGACGTTGATCATCATACTTTTCTTAATCATAATATCGTACCCGAGCCGACACCATACTTACTTCGTAGGTAGCATGGCTTCGGATCCATACACCAAAGAAAAGACACCATATTTACTTCGTAGGTAGCATGGCTTCGGATCCATACACCAAAGAAAAAGGAGACTGTCCTGTAGCTCGCTAACATTAGTGCGCAGCCCCCAAAGCACCAAGGGCAATTACTTAACCCACTTTCCTGCATATGGCTTCAATCGGTCAAAAATTCTTGGTTTAAGACCAGTCAAAATCATTCCATTAGCTCGCTCCACTTGTCCATTGCTTTGCGGGTGTGCCACCGACGCATATTGTACCTTGATCCCTAAACTCTCGAGCATAGTCTTTGAAGAGCTCGAAGTGAATTGAGGCCCATTATCAGTAATAATACTGTATGGGACCCCAAAACGTACAAAGATGTTCTGCAAAAACTTGATTGTGCGAGCTGTAGTTGTACTAGTAACTGCTTCAGACCTCAATCCACTTGGAAAACTTGTCTACTGCCACAAAAATATGCGTAAATCCTCCTGGCGCCCGCTTAAAAGGTCCAACTATATCCAGCCCCCAAGTAGAAAAAGGCCAAGTCATTGGGATCAATTGCAACTCTTGAGCCGGAGTATGAGGTCTGTCTTGCAAAAAGCCGACATCCTTGGCAATTCTTAACCACTCTATGCGCATCATCCGTCGTCGTAGGCCAATAAAATCCTTGTCCGAATACCTTTCCAACTAATG
Source organism: Chloris gayana (assembly GCA_031894775.1). Lineage (NCBI taxonomy): Eukaryota > Viridiplantae > Streptophyta > Magnoliopsida > Poales > Poaceae > Chloris > Chloris gayana. The sequence continues at coordinate 960,938 of JAUNZO010001928.1, forward strand.
TCTTTGAAGAAGCATGATTTCCGCAAATTCCCTTGTGTACGTCTTCAAGCAATTGAATGCCATCGAAACCGATACACATTTCATCAAAATATTAACTCCGCGCTTATATAATTCTCCGTCGAGAATTAAATAACTACGAGCTCGAACTTCCAATCTTTGCTTCTCCACTTTATCTTTCGGAGTTTTACCAGATTGCAGATAGTCAAGATACGGAGTACGCCAATCAGAATCAATAATCATAACATCCAATGGTTGAATATCGTCGGCATTGGACTCGCTTGCTATCTTTTACGGTAAGACCGCCTCATCGATCTGGTCCTTCAATATTGCTTTCTCCTCCGACTCTTTAAGACCGATTCGTCCACGATCTCTCGTAATAGTAGCTTTACGCTCCATCTTTATAGATGGTTTATCCAATACTTGAAGAAAGACACCAGGAGGAACAGCTTGTCGTGAAGACCCCAGTCTAGCCAACTCATCCGCAGCAGAATTATTTCCGCGCAGTATATGAGAAAATCGTAAACCATCAAATTTGTCTTCAAGTTTCCGAACCTCTTGACGGTAAGCAATCATATGATCATCATGAGTATCCCACACCTTGTTAACTTGACTTATCACCAACATTGAATCACCATAAATGTCCAACCGACGGACTCCTAGCGAAACGGCTACTCTATGCCCATGAAGCAAAGCTTCATACTCCATCGTATTATTGGAGGCTCGAAAATGCATTTGTAACACATATCCGAGTGGTTCCTTTTGCGGGGTGAGAAGTACCACCCCAGCCCCCGCGCTCGAAAGCTGCAGGGACCCATCAAAGAACATCTCCCAATACTCCAATGCTTGAATCTCTCGCGGCACTTGTGTCTCCAGCCATTCTGTTATGAAATCAGCTAATGCTTGTCCCTTAATAGCCGTTCGCGAAGAAAACGTAATTTCATACTGGCCAAGTTCTATAGCCCACTTAGCAACTTGGCCAATCGCTTCTCGGTGTTGGACAATATCTCCAATGGCAAACCCAGTCTTAACCTCAATAGGATGCGCTTGGAAATAATGCTTCAGCTTCCGAGAAGTTATCACTACAGACATATATTAACTTCTGCAATTGGAGATATCGTATCTTTGATTCGAGTAAGAACTTCACTTACAAAATAGACCGGATGTTGCACCAATTGCAGGTGTCCTTCTTCATTCCGATCAACCGCGTGAACCGTGCTCACCACATGGGTTGTTGCGGAGATATATAACCGAATAACCTCATCGGGCTCGGCGGCACCAATACCGGAGGGTTGCTAAGGTACTCTTTAAGTTGATCGAGCGCAGCTTGTGCTTCATCGATCCACTCAAACTTATCTTGCTTTTTGAGTAACTTGAAGAACGGAAGTCCACGTACTCCCGGTCTTGAGATGAAACGGCTAAGAGCTGCCATACCGCTCGTCAACTTCTAGACGTCCTTCAAGCAACTCGGGGTTGCATGTTAACAATCGTCTGAATTTTTTCTGGATTAGCTTCAATGCCTCTCCACGATACCAAATAACCCGATAGCTTCCCGGAACGAACTCCAAACACGCACTTTCCAGGGTTTAGCTTCATGGAAAAATTCCGCAGATATCGAAGGTCTCTGCCGGGTCGAGAGAAGATCTTCGGTTTTCGAGATTTGACCACTATATCATCAACATAAGCTTTTGCGTTCCTTCCTAATTGCGAATCCAAGCAACGTTGTATGCCGCGCCGATACGTAGCTCCGGCATTTTTCAGTCCAAATGGCATAGTTGTGTAGCAGTATGCTCCGAAGGGGGTGATAAACGCGGTCTTTATCTGATCTTCAACCCTCAGCGGTATTTGATGATACCCTGAATAAGCATCAAGGAAACTAAGACGCTCGCAGCCAGCGGTCGAATCAACAACTTGGTCAATTCGAGGCAGCGCGAAAGGGTCTTTGGAGCAAGCTTTGTTGAGATCGGTATAATCAACGCACATTCTTAATTCTTTAGTATTCTTTTTCGGTACAAGGACCGGATTGGCAAGCCAATCTGGATGATACACCTCCCTAATGAACTTAGCTGCTAACAACCTAGTTATCTCTTTCTTAATGGCCTCCTTGTGGTCTTGAGCAAACCTCCGGAGCTTCGTTTCATCGGCTTCGCATCGGGACGCACTAACGGTGCGTGCTCAATCTTCTCCCTAGGAACACCCGGCATGTCGGAAGGCTGCCATGCGAAGATATCCCTATTTTCCTGGAGGAAAAGAATGAGCGCGCTTTCCTATTTATCCCCCAAGTCAGCCCCTATATGGGTGACCTTGGAGGGGTCCGACTCATCAAGTCTGGATAGTCTTGGAAACCACCGCATCGGCTTTCAATTTCTCCTTTGCAATCTTTTTGACTGGAACTTCATCTTCTAATCTTGCCTGGACTTCCAAAGCTTCAGCTGCTTCCCCGATCTCTCGACGTTCAACTTCTGAATTGGCCCGAGAGGCCAACTCGTGCTATGTACCTCACAAGCATAAGCGGTCTTGATATCACCCGGAACGACAGGACCCCATTTCACCCAGGCATCTTCAACATCAGATATTGATAATTTGGGATGGCCATAAATTTTGCCGAGCCGGTCTTCCGAGAATAGCATGATACGCCGAGTCTATGTCAGCCAACTGGAAGATGATATTCTCCGTCCTGTAATTCTTCTTTGTCCCAAAAGTCACCGGTAAAGAAATCTGCCCCAAGGGGTAACTATTCCGTCCAGGTATGATACCATGAAACGGTGAAACACTGCGCTCCGGATCAGCTACAAAAAGGCCGAGCTCCGGCAGAGTTTTAGCAAACAAGATATCCGGGCAGCTCCCTCCATCAATGAAAGTTCTCTTCGGTCGCACCTTTTGAACAATGGGGGCCGGGATGAGCGGATATTTACCAGCCTTCGGCAATACCTCCGGATGATCCGTCCTGCTGAATGTGATGGGCACCTCGGACCACCGAAGATACTCGGGAGCAGCGGGAGCAACAGCGTTAACCTCCCGGAACGCCAATTTTTGCTTCCGCTTTGACTCATATGCATCCGGGCCTCCATAGATCATGTTCACCTCTCGAGCTGGTTCTTGAAAGCCTTCGTCATCCTCATTGTCTTCGCGATCCTTATCCTTGCCCTTGTCATCCTTCCGATTCCTGTAGGCGGACCGGAGTGCAACCTTCAAGGCAAACCGAGCAAATGGCCTTAACAGGAAGCACTCCTTAGCTTTATGATTCCCGTTATGGATCATGCAAGGGCCATCCAGAAGTGTTTCAAACGACAATCGTTCTCTTGGACCTCTTTTAGGAGGTGCCGGCCGATCTCCTCCATGAGACCGGTCGACAGCTGCAACAAGGTGATCAGCCTTGCGCTTATTGTTGTTCTTGGATCCAGACTGGTTGCCTTGGTCATGCTTTGGTTCCTTCCCTTTGTTCCCGCGCAAATTGACCACATTCGATTCTCCAGCGAGCATAATCGTCCGCTATCTTGAAGCACTCCGACGCCGTCATGGTGAGGTTCCGATTTTGCCTTCCAATCTTGTGAACCAATGCTTCACTTCGGACGCTCGGCTTGAAATGCAGCAATTACTTGCTGATCGAGGAACATTGGGGATTAAGGCCTTCTTATTGCGGAATGGCCCGATGAAATGAGTGAGGGTCTCGTCGGGCTTACGCTTCGACTGTTGAGGTCGAAGTAATTCCCCGGCTTCCGACAAGTCGCCTAGAAGTTTTCTACGAACTTTTTAGTGAGGTCTCCCCAAGAAGAGATGGATCTCTCGGGCAGGGATTGCAACCACAAGCGTCCGGCCTGCTTCATGCACATTGGTAGATAATTAGCTAGCACGAACGTGTCTCCTCCTGCCGGCCGAATAGCGATGGTGTACATACGAAGCCACTCAGCTGGAGGTGCTTTGCCATCATACTTGTCAATGGCCCCGGGCTTAAATCCCCGGGGTATTTGCGGATGCGTAAATCTCACGTGAAAGCGGGGATTACGGAGTATTCATCATCTTCCGGACCGGTCCGGACCGGTGACGGAGATCGATGGCTAGGGCGATGCCGATAATTACGATCCCTCGTCATCGTCGGAATAGTCGTAATAACGGTCATCTTGGTATCTATCTCCCGAGCCACCCCTGTCCATCATTATTCACCGGCTCCGCGTGCCGTGAAGGAGGCGGAGGCGGGGAGGTGCCGCTTGACGATCATTGTTCGCTGGTTCTTCATGTTGTAATGGAGGTGGAGGCGGAGGTGCAACTTGACAATCATTGTTCGTGCGCCGGGGTTCAACGTCTCTGTCCCGGTTGTCTCGCCCTCTTCGGTCTCTAGTGTCACGACGATCATCCCTTCCGGGTCGTTCATCCCGATGAGCATGCCTATTACTATGCCCTCGATGGTCGTTGCGCGGATAATTTCCACCGGGGGCGGCGCCGAGCGGCCGGCCCGTGACGTGGCGAATTGTTCAAACGCGACCGTGGCGGGGCAAGATCCCGTGGACGATCATCAACATGACCAGTCCGTCGCCTCTCGTCTTCTTCATGTCTTGTACGCTCCTCTGCCCTCTCGCATGACGATCGATCGGCACGTTTCGAGCGTCACGATTCCCATTGAGCGGTACACGCAAATCTTGATCCGGAGCTCGTTCATGTGCATCCGCGATTGGGGTGTGCCGGTGTCCAAGCCTTCCACCGGAGGAAGCTCCTTCGGACCGGGCCCTTGTCGGCCGTTCTAAATGGGAACGCGAGCGACCGAGAGGATTCCGCTCGATCATGGACGAGCTGATTTGTTTGTAGAGCCGCCGCGTCTACCGGGTTCAGCGCGCGCTGCAATCCTGGCGTGGCATTGAAGACTTCTTCCGGTATTGTCTCAAGAATTTGCTTCACTCCCACAATATTGTGGATCGGCGACGTGAAGACTCGAGCGCCATTCATCTCCACTTCCATGGAACTTAAATCCAACGCTCTGCTGGAAGATCGATGGCGCCTCCCAGCTGCGACATCCCCGTCGATTGTTATATCCTCGGAGAATTTTCCTCCGGGTCTCCGGACCGGTCCGGCAGTGGGCCCGTGGCCGAGGGAGCGGTTGCGGGAGCGCTTCCTCCGGCCGGGCCAGCGGCACTTGTGCGCGGATCCGCAGCTGAAGGTTGTGGAGGTTGTTCATCTCCGTTTGCTTCTTCCGTTTCACGACGATCGCGCTCGGCTTCAACTCTCGCCGGTCCGAGGCGCGAGCGGTCCGATGTTTCGCGCTAAAGCTGCGTCGGATCCGCTAACTTCGAGTCGAGGCACCAACCGTGGCAGGTGATCGCGCTTTAGAAGCAGCGGCCCGGCAACGAGTCGGATTCATCAAAAGCAGTTTTCCGGCCGAATCGGCTTCAAAGTCGAGGGACCCGAAGCGGATCTTGAAGCCGGGCTCAAAGTCGACGACAAACGAAGTGGCCATCAAACTCGCCGAGAACTCGCCGGGAGCCCTTCCCGGCGCGCCAAATGTCGAGTCTTAAACTCGGCACTAGTACTACCCGGTCCCTCACGAGCGTGGAATTCGATGGTGCAACACACGTAACACACGAGAACGCGCGATTTTAGACAGGTTCGGGCCCCTCGGATCGAGAGTAATACCCTACGTCCTGTATGTTATGTATTGCCTTTAGCGATTTGCTAATTGCAAGATGTCGAGAGAGTTTTCGGGGTCCCCGCTCCGCCTTATATATCCGGGGAGCTAGGGTTACATGCGAGTCCTAGTCGATTACACGAATTACATATATGGAGTTCTATTTCTAACTTTCTTTATTGATTCGAGTCCTAATCGGACTACGAATTGTTCAATAACTTGCTCCTCAAGTCATTGCACACCGGTCTTAGTATCCGCCTTGTTTCCATACCGGTATACAGGATCTTCGTTATCCCGGACCGGTCAAGGACCGATCTGTTGCCTATCGCTATCGTCTTTATCTTCCTTAATTTGCCACCATGTCTCTGCGTATCCATTCCTTCATCATCTCGTATATCCATAAGGCAAGTATACGACACGTGCGACCTCGCCGAACCTCCGGCTGTGCCGCCTCTCGCCGCCGGTGAACTTGCGGGCCGCCCCTGCGACCATGGACCCCACCCCTTGATCGCCCGTGTCGCGTGGAGTCTCCGGGGCCGAGTACCCGGCGTGCCCACCCCCTCCCGCGCCGCTCCGGCGTGGTGCCGCCCGCTCCGGCCGCCACCCGCCATGGCTCGAGCCACACCGCAGGCCACACGGCCTGGATCCCGTGTGGCCACGCTCGGATCTGGTGCGACCCACCTTGTGGCCAAAGGTGTGGCACGGAACCTTTACTAATTTTCTAACAATCGTAGAAAATTCAAGAAAAATCAGAAAAATGCCAAACAAAGTTTATTAGATTCATAAAATTATTTCCTATTTGATTATGTATTCAAATGCCTATTTTGAGAAATTATAATTTCATAGTTTAATTAATTACTTTCCTATAATTAAGATAATCTATTATTTTATGCTATTTATTATTTAATTTTGAGAAATGAATTTCTTTAAATAATAGAGATACTGCAGACGAAAGTTTTTGTTAAGTTTGTTTTCCAAAATTAAACACAAACACCGTCATTTCATGTGATCCTAATTTAGTACTTTATGTGTTATTGCATATCATCAATTAATTATTAATTGTTAATTAATGAACATGTTAATAAAATCTTGCACATCAGATCATATCCATTAATGCATCCGAAAGTGCATCTAGGCCTCCTGGTGGGTTTTGGTGTTTTGATGACAACACGATTAAAGAGCTAATGTAATTTGTTGAGTTGTTATAGGAATATGTCTTGTAAAATTATTGTGAACATTGTTGTATCAAGACATGGATGTATATGGATATTTCACATGTATATTCTTGTATTCCATATGACAAAGAATATAATGAAGATGAGGTCACATGGATGATCAACCATGAAAATATTATACCATGTGTCACATGAAGAAAAATGAAGCTTGTAGATATGTCTCATATTGGTCATTGAAAGTATCACCATATTCATATTGGTGACATAATTCTTAGCGTCATATCAAGCAAGCAACATATATTACAACGAAAAATCAATACAACATGAAGATGAATATCAAGCGTGTGCTAATGGATGATGCAAAGAAATGTGTCCATCTTGATGGTAAGTTTGATGAAGGATTAGCAAGAACTTGGCTGCGATGGACCATACATTGGAGAAGGGCAAGCAAGAGGCTTGGCGCCGAAGAACCTTTGTGGTGGAGAAGAGCAAGTGGATGTTGAATCCGACGAATCAAAAAGGCCATGGAGGATTGCATATTTCCTAGTGTCAATTATTTTTGAATCAAGAGGGAAGAGGTGACATGGGTAAAATATGGAGTTTTGTCTATTTGATGATAAAGTCCATGATCATCAGCTCAAGGTGGATATGCTCAAGTAAAGAATTGTTGCCAACCCTCAAGAAGCAAAATATGAAGAATTTCGGCATATATCTCTATCACAAGCTCAAGTGGAAGAAAAATGGCTTTTATCTATTTCTTGAGTATAGGAATGCCGTACTATCAAGAGGGATGCAACATGTGTTGAATGGCGATGTCAAAGTGCTCAAAATCCTAGAGAGAAACCAATCCGAGTGACCTAAACCCTAAACGAGTGTGTTCTCGCCATGTCAAGGAGGTCGGACCGCCTTGAACCGAGTTGTTGGGTTAGTAGGTCAAGGAGGTCGACCGCCTCTGTCAAGGAGGTCGGACCACCTTGAACTAAGTTTTTCGGGGTCAACTTACGGGTCAGTGAGTTTTTGGCCTTAGAAGTGAAGCATAGTTAGTTTGAGTGGGTTGAGCAATCAAGTTTGTGGTTTGTGGAGGTTTTCGCATCAAGTGGTTGGTTGCTCGCCGGTGCAAGGCGGTCAGGCCGCCCTGTCAAGGCGGTCGGACCGCCCCGAGCTCGACGGTCCAACGGCTAGTTTTTGAAACGAGCCTTTAAATAGCCCTCCACCTCTCCCTTTGGTTGCTGCTAGTTCTTGCCCGACTCTATAGCATTCCAACGGCCATTTGAGCTATCCCCAACCTCTCTTTGTGAGATCCAAGTGTTTTGAGCTAAATCTTTTAGTTGGGTTGAGAGATTTGAGTGTGTGAGCAAAAGTGAGCAAATCCTAAGCCTTGAGCACTTTGGGCTACGTCAAGCAACTCGTGATTCATTTGTTACTCTTGGAGGTGAAGCCTCCTAGACGGCTAGGCGTCGCCCTAGAGCTCCCAAGCTTGCGGTGAGCCTTGGGAAAGTTTGTGAAGGTTGTGATCTTGCCTCCGCTGTGGAAAAGATCAAGATAGTGGATTGAGGGAAGTGGTTGAAAGAGACGCGGCTTGAAGCGTGCTCGTGAGCAGCTCAAGCTTCCTCAAACGGAGACGTAGGGATCACGTTGAGGTGGTTCCGAACTTCGGTAAACAAACTCGTCTGTCTCCGTCTCCCTTGCTTTTCTTGTTTTCTAGCTTATACTTGTGCTTCCGCTTCGATCTACTTTGGTGTGCTCATTTGTGTGCGGATACTTCGTGTATGTGCTTAGGAAAACCGTTGGAGCATCACCTCAAGTTTTGGTTTGAGCTAGAATTCCTTTTGGAAAGCCGACCTGTTTCACGCCTCGTGTAAGGCGGTCCGACCGCCACGATAAGGAGGTCGGACCGGGTTGAACTAGTGTGCACCTGTTCTGCTCGTGCAAGGAGGTCGGACCGGGTTGACAAGGAGGTCGGACCGGGTTGAACTAACTCTGTGCGAAAAAGTTGTGTTAATTTCAGGTTTCGCCTATTCACCCCCCTCTAGGCGACATCAAGGTCCTTTCAATTGGTATCGAGCCTAATCTCCTAATTAGGCTTAACCGCTTGGAGAAACGACGATGTCGCATCCTTGGGTCTTCACACCTTCATTTGAGGTACCCCGTTTTCATGGTGCAAACTTTGCTCCATGGAAAACTCTCATGACTTCGTACCTTCGTGAAAGGAGCTCTCAAATTTGGTGGATCGTAGATATAGGCTTTTCTTATGCCTTAGAGAGATCCTCTCTAACTAGTGCGCAAAAGAAATGCTTATATCTCGAAGCCCGTGCATATCACACTTTATCTAGTGCTTTGAGTGCAGAAGTGGACAACATGATCTTTGAGAAGCACGGCCCCCTAAAGACTGGTCACTTACTTTGGAAGGCTCTTGAGGAAACATATGGCTCAAGCAATCAATTGGAGTCATTGCTAGAACGTGAGTCGGAGCTCGACAACTACATCAATGATCTCCAATAAGCGCCATCACCCAAGTGAAGAGTCTACCTCCAAGAGCACCTCACTCTCGTCCAAGAGTCATGAATCATGTGTCATGACTAAAGAAAATGAGAGTGAAGATGATGAAGATGGCTTTGTGTCCAACAACATAAGCAGGAAAGACTTGCACAAAGTCATGCAGCTCGTAGCGAGGATTCAAGAGCAAGAGAAACAATTAGAGAAGCAAGAAGAATTTCTCATTGAGAAGATGGAAGAGCTCAAGGCTCTACATGAAGAAAATGAGAAACTCAACAACTCGCATATCTCCTTGATCGGTAAATATGAAAAACTAGAAAAGGAGTATACTTGTGCTATTGATGCTTCTCTGTGTGCAGCAGCTCTAAGGAAAAATAATGATGATCTCAAGGATAGACTTGAAGTGCTCACAAACAAACATGTGACGATGCAAAAAGATCATGAAGAGCTCATGTGCTCTCATGAGATACTTCAAGACTCGCATGCTATGCTACAAGTGGCTCATGAGGTTGTGGTAACATCGGTAAAACATTCTCAACCTCTCACACAAAAATGCACATGCTCACAAAAGTCAATTGAATTTATTTGTGCTAACTCTTGTTGCTCTCAAGGCCAATATTCAAGTATTGAGCAAACCATTGTAGAATCTTGTGATGACCTCATAGCTCAAGAAAATGATCAATTAAAGCTAGAAGTCAAGAGACTTGAAGATGAAGTGGCTAGGTTGAAGGGTAAGGTCCAAGTGCAACCATCCCAAGATAACCGTGACAACATGGTGAAGAAGCTTGATGTGGGAACAACCGTTGCTAGGCCTCACTCTCAACCAAACAACAAGCCTCGAAGCACAAGAAGCAAGAAAAGGCAAAGAAGAATCTTGACCATATCCAATGCTATAGGTGCAATGATATGGGTCATTATTCATTCATGTGCTCAAACAAGATTCAAAGCAAAACCAAGGTGTCCACAGGACAAAGAAGATCAAACAAAGCTATTGTGTGCTTTGGATGCAAGAGCAAGGGACATATGATCGTGGAATGCCCAAATGTCTCAGCTGGTCGGAAAAACCCAGTTCAAGGCGGTCGAGTTGCCTAGACGAGGCGGTCGGACCGCCCTAGCACTGGTTCCGACCATATCAAGAATTTGGACAAGAACAAAAACAAGCCCATTGCTTCTAGGACGAGACAAGGCCTACAAAAAGCACAACTCAAGCAAGAACAAGAGATGGCCTCTAAGACCAAAAGAAGAGTGTGCTACACATGCCGGCTCAAAGGACATCAAAGTAAGGATTGTCCAAATGGTAACAAATCTGAGCCTAAACTTGTCAATTCTGCTTCTACCACTAACGGAAAGGCAAAAATGGACATTAGTGCTAGAAGGGTGATTAGTTCACCATATGTTAGCACTACATCCATTTGGGTGCCTAAATCTTTATCGACTAACCTTGGAGGACCCAACAAGTTGTGGGTACCAAAAATTGCTTGATCGAGCTTTCGGGGATGATGAGATGCATTGGAGACTTGACACATCAAACAAAGTGAATTGAAGTTCAAGTAGTCAAGTTCAATGAGCATTTGTTCAATATCCTACCCAATGACATCTCAAGATAAAAAGTGTATGGTGCAAATAAATGTTGAGAAGAAAGAGCAGGACAAGAATCAACAAATGTGCAATCTGTCATTCAACCCGGTCAGAGCTGCCTCGACAAGGCGGTCGGACCGCCTTGAAGTTGAAAATTTCAGATATTCCCAATTTGTTTGAAGACCGGAGTGATTCTTGTTCCCTCCACACTTGAATGAGTATATTCTTACTTATCTCTCTTCTCAACTTATTTACTTGTGACCAAGTTATGGTTTGAACTCCATACAATTCTTAATTGAATATGCATGCAAAATTATGGCAATTCAAAAGCTTGGCATGCATCAAGGGGGAGTTTAAACTATAACTTCGAGTCCGAGAGACTAATGTTCATTCTAGCATGTGTGTAGTCTCACAAGGAAGAGTGTGTCTCTCCCAATGTGCAAAGAGAAGAAAAATTTGTCTCTATGGAATTTGTGCCACTTGGGCCTCTCATCATTGACTTCATTGAGTGAATCTCCTGTTGGATGGGATGGCAGTACATCAATTGTGAATGGCTTAAATTGTTGGTTATTCTTCACCGGAATGAAGAAATTGATGGTTGTGGCAAAGGTATGTTTTTATGTTTCTGTTTCTTTTTCTTATCCTGTGCATCTAGGCCTTTGCATGAATAGGGTGTTTTGAGCTTACGACTGATCCATGTCTTGTTAAGTGTGTGTCAATTGATGAGACCGAGCATCTTAGATATTGTGTTTATACCTTATCCATAGACTTGACATAAGTTAGGTCAAAGATAAATTCAAATAAAAGGTATAAGCTAAATATGCTAAAAGGACTCCTTGGATGTTGTTTTGCTTCGAGTGCTATAGTGTAAATATTTTTGAAAAATCTACCTAGACTTGATAGGTTGAGTGGTTTTTCAAAAACATTTGTATTTTCGATCTTTGTGACCATATCAATTCATCATGGCCATATGTTCACCTTGTTTGTTTGATGGCTGGCTATGAATGAAAAGATACTCTCAAGTTCACAATCTCATCTCCTTGAAAATTCCTACTCTCAAGAAATGTGTGAAAATTAGTCCAAAGATGGCTGAAAAGGAAGGACTAAAATCTCTCAAAATTTGGTCCAAAGGTGTTTGAATTTGAAGGACACAAAAGAATTAAGTGTTGCAAGATCAAGTGACCAAGGATTATTGGAGAATTGAAAAATACATGAAACAATCAAGTTTAGTCGGACAACCATATCGGATATTTGAGTCGGACTCCAGAGAGTTGCACATTCCTCCGGAATCAGCAGAGTCGGACATTATCCTACTCAGTCGGATATTTGAGTCGGACTCCAGAGAGTTGCACATTCATTGGGAAACAGTAGAGTCGGACAATGTCCTACTCGGTCGGACATTATCCGACTATGAGCGAAACAACACGCGACATCCCGCTAAAACAGGCATAACTTTTGCATCCGATGTCCGATTTCAGTGTTCTTGGACTCTATGGAAAGAGAATTGGGAGGACTATACATACCAACTAAAATCAAGGTCCTTTCAAGTGAACCTCCCTCACCAAAACAGCCCTTCGCTTAGGCCAAGGCAGGCCAACCCGGTCGGACCGGGTTGCACGAGCGGTCGGACCGCCTTGTGCCCGGCCAGGGCATGCTGACCCGGTCGGACCGGGTTGCGTAGGCAGCCAGACCGGGTGTGGTCGGGCCAAAAGCCACCCTCATGCATCCCTATCCAAAACAGTGTTCATCTCTCTCCCAAACACCCCAAACTCATCTCCACTTCGTCCTAGAGCCTCCAAATGGCGATTCATTGATTTCACCGTGGAATTTCTTGTCTCCTCTGTGGTTTGGCGGCTCCTAGGGCGGTCAGGCCGGATCCAAGACTGGCATTGCCCCAAAGTTTATCATTCCCTCTCTCCTCAAGGTATTGATGTCAACTTTTCCCGATCTCCTCACCTAGAGTAACTCCTCAAGTTCCCCTGCCATGGAATCATTCCCTAGTATGCCTAGGAACCTCACATTGTAAGATTAATCATTTCTCCCTTAGGTATTGATCGATTTGGTGAAACAATGTTTTCCTGCACAAGGCGGTCGGACCGCCCTTTCGACCCGGTCGAGCCGGGTTGTGTACAGAAAAATTTTGTTGCACCAACATCGATTGATTCCTTTTGGTTTTATGAATATTAGTCTTAGCATACTAGTTCCCTCTATCAAAAATCATTGCTATCTTTCTAGTCCTACTAACGAGAGGAAAAGGAACGGTTGACCCCATCCGGAAAAGCTGAAAATTCCATTATCATGCTTCCTTGACTCCAGATCAAATTCTGTCTGTTTCCTAAGGTCCTATACAGAATTTATTGATCTCTTTATCTCAGGGAATAAATATGCCAAGGTCAGCAAATGAAAGGAGGAAAAAGGGGAGATTTGATTCCGAAGCAAGTGGCAGCTCTAGAGATCCTAAACGAAAAGCTGCAGCCGAGGATGAAGAAATGGTTGAGGCCAGCGAGTGATGAATCTAGTGGCAATGAGGATGAGGAGGAGATTGAAGATGAAACTTATCGAGTCGAAAGGAAGATCTTGTTGCAGCAGAAGAAACCGAGGAGACTGAGGAAAATGAGGATGTGGGAGATGAAGATAATGATGAAAGTGAGGAGGAACAAATTGATACCGAGGAGGATGAGATGATCATAAGCAAAGTTGCAAAGTCAGCGTATCCTCAAAAGCCAATCTTGAGGTCTCCAAATAGACCTCCCACTCTTATGCCAATAGATTATCGAGTCGGAGGATCAACAAAGACAGGTGAGGAAGATAAGAAAGAAAAATCCATACACATTGTCTAAGGAAAATGGCATGGACTACCGGTTTCACAATTGTTTTCAGCAAGATTATTATGAAACCGTTTTGAAAAACAAGGATACAGGTTGTGTCGGAGGCTCAGTGGATTGATCGGTATCATTTGGAAAATCAAAATAATCCAATATTTGATGATGTTATTGCAGCGTGTGAGAAGACTCACATCAAGAATTTGATGGGTTTCAAATATGACTGGAACAATGAGATCATTGCTCAATTCTATGCGACAGTCTATTTTGAGGAAGAAGGAGGTGAAAAGAAAATGCACTCGGATGACGAGAGGGTATGGTCTATACGATCACATATGGTAGGTTTGCACGAATTTTCGGATTTGGGCAAAGTGATTCTATCGGATTCGGAATCCATAGTGAGGATCCACTACCAAAGGAGCAAATGAGGTTTTTGTATCCTCCAAATGAATTGGATAAGGTGGGACTCGGTAAAAGGCATGTACACCTATTACTCGGTGTTGAATAGGATGTTTAGAAAGACCCTCTCACCTAGAGATGGAAACCCCTCGGATATCACTCTCTATTCAAAGAATTTGTTAGCAAGGACGAGAGATGGAGGTCAGCCTTTCCGTGTGATGGACTTCATTTGGGAGGAGATTAAGGCAACTTCCATGGACCCTCAAAAATCATGTGGTTTTGGTCCTTATCTCGATGTTCATGATTGAGGAGACAACAAAGTACAACTATCCCATAGAACATCCTCCTCCACACAGGCCTCCGAGAATTATTCCATCAAAACATCCCATTGTGAGAGTGCCCACCCCACCACCTCAGCCACAACAACAAGATGATGAAATTCAGCTAGAGCAGCAGACCGGAGCGAGTACAACCCGGTCGGACCGGGTGTGCAGGGTGGTCGACCGCCCTGCATGGCCAATGGGGCAGTGGCTCGTCTCGCCATCGCGAAAAATCGACACCTCCAATTAAGAAAAATTTCAACATGATTTTTGGAATGTGCAGAACTCAACATGCTTGGGGAAACCCGTGATCGAGCAGAAAGAGCAGATTTGGATAGAAGAATTAGAAGAATTGAGAGAGCCCAATTTCCGGATGATCCTCCCTCACCGGTTAGACAAGAAGAAGAACGGTCACCTACCCCCTAATGGAAAGGTACCACGGATGGCAAACAGAAGATTATTACTCTCGGATTCATGGTTCTAGCAGTAGTGGTGGACACGGTGGATTTTCAGAACCCACACATGGTGGTTTGGGTATGCCTAGTGATCGTGTGCCACCTCACAACGACACGTATAATGATCCTCCTTCACAGTTCACTTAGTTTGAATCATCTTCACAGTTTGCACCGCCTCCTCCTCCTGTCACAACGATCACAGCGAGGAACCAGCTAGGCGCAGTGCATTTGAAGAATTTGGTGACAGTCTCTTCCACTTTGAACCATCCGGTACACTCTCTAATCCACTCTTGCCGTTTGCTTGATCCTAATGAGCGAACATGTCATATTTCGTACCTCGGACCAGCAGGGCATTGGTAGGATCCCAATGATCCAGGTGGTAGTGGCAGTGGCTTTCAATGAAGCATGGACACCCATTCGGACTACCTTTTCTTCTTTTTGGATGATTGTTGACAAAAGGGGGAGAAAGAAAAGGATTAAAGCTTCAGCAGTTCGGATGGGGGAGAAGAAAGTGATCAAAGGAGCAGAAATGATAAAAATGTGCTTTTAGCTTCGTGTAAGGCGGCCGGACCGCCTTGGTAGGGCGGTCGGACCGTCCTGTCCTCTGTCTCGCCAAGAGAAGGGCGGTCAGATCGCCTTGGCAGGGCGGTCGGACCGCCCGATCCGTTTTCCAGATTTCTAGTCTTGTATCATTTCGTTCCTTCTTCATGAAACTTGTTGGACTTGAGAACAATTAATTGTAATGTGTGCTATGTGTTTGTAAACCTCAATTATCTAAGGAAAATTTGTGCTAGTGTGAAATACATGAGTTGAATGGTGTAATGTTTGTTGCTCCTTCTTTTTCTTTTTGCTTCGTGCTTGATCATGCGCATCACGTACTATCACATCACACTCGTTATGCACCCCACGGATGCGATGATATAGGGGGAGCTCCATGTTTTTTATTGAATATGTGCCTTTGGCATTTTGAGCCAAAAATGGAATTTCACTCCTATGCACATATTTAGGGGGAGCTCTAAGTATATCACTACATCCAAAAGCCTTTTATGTTTTTATTGTGAAGCTTTAATCGGTTTGTCATCAATCACCAAAAAGGGGCAGATTGAAAGTGCATCTAGGCCTCCTAGTGGGTTTTGGTGTTTTGATGACAACACGATTAAAGAGCTAATGTAATTTGTTGAGTTGTTATAGGAATATGTCTTGTAAAATTATTGTGAACATTGTTGTATCAAGACATGGATGTATATGGATATTTCACATGTATATTCTTGTATTCCATATGACAAAGAATATAATGAAGATGAAGTCACATGGATGATCAACCATGAAAATATTATACCATGTGTCACATGAAGAAAAATGAAGCTTGTTGATATGTCTCATATTGGTCATTGAAAGTATCACCATATTCATATTGGTGACATAATTCTTGGCGTCATATCAAGCAAGCAACATATATTACAACGAAAAATCAATACAACATGAAGATGAATATCAAGCGTGTGCTAATGGATGATGCAAAGAAATGTGTCAATCTTGATGGTAAGTTTGATGAAGGATTAGCAAGAACTTGGCTGCGATGGACCATACATTGGAGAAGGGCAAGCAAGAGGCTTGGCGCCGAAGAACCTTTGTGGTGGAGAAGAGCAAGTGGATGTTGAATCCGACGAATCAAAAAGGCCATGGAGGATTGCATATTTCCTAGTGTCAATTATTTTTGAATCAAGAAGGAAGAGGTGACATGGGTAAAATATGGAGTTTTGTCTATTTGATGATAAAGTCCATGATCATCGACTCAAGGTGGATATGCTCAAGTAAAGAATTGTTGCCAACCCTCAAGAAGCAAAATATGAAGAATTTCGGCATATATCTCTATCACAAGCTCAAGTGGAAGAAAAATGGCTTTTATCTATTTCTTGAGTATAGGAATGCCGTACTATCAAGAGGGATGCAACATGTGTTGAATGACGATGTCAAAGTGCTCAAAATCCTAGAGAGAAACCAATCCGAGTGACCTAAATCCTAAACAAGTGTGTTCTGCCAGGTCAAGGAGGTCGGACCGCCCTGTCAAGGAGGTCGGACCGCCTTGAACCGAGTTTTTGGGTTAGTAGGTCAAGGAGGTCGGACCGCCCTATCAAGGAGGTCGGACCGCCTTGAACTAAGTTTTCCGGGGTCAACTTACGGGTTAGTGAGTTTTTGGCCTTAGAAGTGAAGCATAGTTAGTTTGAGTGGGTTGAGCAATCAAGTTTGTGGTTTGTGGAGGTTTTCGCATCAAGTGGTTGGTTGCTCGCCGGTGCAAGGCGGTCAGGCCGCCTCGTCAAGGCGGTCGGACCGCCCGAGCTCGACAGGTCCAACGGCTAGTTTTTGAAACAGCCTTTAAATAGCCCTCCACCTCTCCCTTTGGTTGCTGCTGGTTCTTCCCGACTCTATAGCATTCCAACGGCCATTTGAGCTCTCCCCAACCTGTCTTTGTGAGATCCAAGTGTTTTGAGCTAAATCTTTCAGTTGGGTTGAGAGATTTGAGTGTGTGAGCAAAAGTGAGCAAATCCTAAGCCTTGAGCACTTTGGGCTACGTCAAGCAACTCGTGATTCATTTGTTACTCTTGGAGGTGAAGCCTCCTAGACGGCTAGGCGTCGCCCTAGAGCTCCCAAGCTTGTGGTGAGCCTTGGGAAAGTTTGTGAAGGCTGTGATCTTGCCTCCGGTGTGGAAAAGATCAAGATAGTGGATTGAGGGAAGTGGTTGAAAGAGACCCGGCTTGAAGCGTGCTCGTGAGCAGCTCAAGCTTCCTCAAACGGAGACGTAGGGATCACGTTGAGGTGGTTCCGAACTTCGGTAAACAAACTCGTGTGTCTCCGTTTCCCTTGCTTTTCTTGTTTTCTAGCTTATACTTGTGCTTCCGCTTCGATCTACTTTGGTGTGCTCATTTGTGTGCGGATACTTCGTGTATGTGCTTAGGAAAACCTTTGGAGCATCACCTCAAGTTTTGGTTTGAGCTAGAATTCCTTTTGGAAAGCCGACCTGTTTACGCCTCGTGTAAGGCGATCCGACCGCCCCGATAAGGAGGTCGGATCGGGTTGAACTAGTGTGCACTGTTCGCTCGTGCAAGGAGGTCGGACCGGGTTGACAAGGAGGTCGGACCGGGTTGAACTAACCTATGCGAAAAAGTTGTGTTAATTTCAGGTTTTGCCTATTCACCCCCCTCTAGGTGACATCAAGGTCCTTTCAGCATCACATGACATCTCCAAGCACATTCATGCATGTTGTAATTTGCGAACTCGTAATCATCATAGAGCATGAGGTCGCCCCCACGGACGGCAAGGATCACGAAGAGGTGATCGTGGATTCCAGCTGCACCCGAAGATCACGGGTTGTGAAGTCGTTCGACAAGCCGCCGAGGTGAATCAAGAAGGAGAGATCATCAGCGCTAACGCCGCACCAAGCGAACCTAACTACGCTGCGATTAAAGGCAAGCCCGGTGCATCCCACCTATGATTTTTAAAGTCTTTTCTTTTACCACGGTTAATGAGTCATGTTTGTGCACTAGGTTATAGGAGTTGCTTGACACCCTAGATGCATGAGTAGGACTCCTATGAGATGTTATCCTTATACTGGTATGAAGAGCTCGATAACCGCTATGCTTACATCATAGGAAACGGTAGAAGTCGAGTGGTGGCTACACTACTCGCGAGATATAGGATGATGACTGGTTCAATTATGCTAAGAGGAATGGTAAGAGAAAGTTGAGAGTGGAAGTGAAGATAATGATAAAGCCGAGACCGGACGGGCCCCGTAGGAGAAAGGGCAAGCACATGTGCCTTACGAGGACATGGTTTGCAAGGTGGTAGCCCCGTCCGTGTCGGTCAAGGACCGTACCGTTGTCGGCTTAGTTGAACAAGTTTGAACGTACCGTACTACATGCTGGTGTAATGGGCCCGAGCAAGCTGATGTACCGTACCGCCCCGGAGATGTAGCGTAGCCAACTCTCTTTATCGGCTGTTAGTGAGAGGTGAGTCTCACGGGAGGGAAATGGGTCGGCCACGAGGGAAGTCGTGGAGTCGCCGTATTCCCGGGGTGTTTGGAAACGGCTAGTCTGCTGTCGAGTGCTAGCGGGAAAAGTTGTCGTATACGACCGGTGCGGTGCGTATACGTCGTGTAGTTGGGTTTTGCCAGCTGGTATAAATCGATTCGAATCGCTGTCCCTCGCAGTAATGAGTACCGCTTGTTGAGCTCGTCACATCGTAGTTAATCAAGCTGGAAGATGAGGTTGAGAGATGAAACAAATGTTGATCTAATCTGATCTTTTCTTGCAAACATGATTGCAATAGTTATAGACTGCAAACATTGATTCTAATAAACTTAACGTTGAGCTAACACATTGAAAGTAAGGATCCATTATTAGTGCTATTTTCGCAAGGAGTCAACCCCAAAGCCGGAAAGCCTTTGCATACTAGGCGTCGGCCTTAGCGTTCCTTTTGACGGGTCGATCTTTGCTGAGTATTAGAATACTCGGGGTTTGCTCGTTATGTTTTCACGATCCGAGTCGCACTTCCCCGACTCGTACGATAGCTCCCGGAAGAGGAGCGAGTGCTCCGAGGGTGGTTCCCTCCAATGGGAACGGATCCCGACGCCGTGAAGGAGAAGGACCGTGGTGTACGACGGGCTCGGTACATCACGATAGATGTTTTAGTAGTATTTTGTTGTACAAAGACTCGGTTCCGCTGCAAGACTCGTAGGGTTTTAAACTTCAAAAATGTATTATGCTTTCGCTGTACGATGTTTGTATTTCGAAAACCTAGTTGTATTATACCATGATGTATATACGCTGGCTTGTATGAGATGATGAACTGTTGTAACTCGCTTCGTCGAGTTGTACCGACTCCGGGTGTCCCGGAGGGGATATCACACCGCCCCTTCCTCGGGGTTTGGGGTTTTGCTTAGAAGATTCTGTCAAGAACAGTTTCGCCGTTTTGTCGGTTTGTGAGACCCCAACTCATGAGTTTAATCATATATTTGCAATTTGGTTGCTTCTATCTTGTTCTTGCTTGTGTTCTTTCATTCGCAAGCAAGGATTAGCCTTCTTGGAGAGGTCGGTGGTACTTGTACGGTCGATAACCGGAGGAGACGTGGTGCTGCGATTGCGGTGTTCGAACGTGTTGTTCGGAAGCCGGATCGATTTGTGTCAAGCCTCCGCTAAATCGCTGTTTATCGGAACCTTTCGGAAGATCGGGACCCTGTACACATCAAGTGGTAATCGGAGCTTCGGGTGCACCGTCGGGTTCCCCTATCCTCATTATTTCGTTTCGTCCTAAACTCCGGACAATTGCCCTACAAAAATAGTTATTCGCCGTGTATCTCGCTGTCCTATATCACCTTTGTGCCTCGCAATTTTTAGTTTGGTTTGCGTTTCTGAATTCTAGTCCTTCGGATTGTCATTGTGTCACTGGTCTTAGTTTGTTTCATTCTTTTGTCTAGTTCGAGGTGTGATTTGTTGAGTCCATTGTCTAGCGTCCGTAAAAAAATTAAAACAAAAGTTAGCTGTGCTTGTCCCTATTTTTAAAGAAGATTCCTGTTTTTTGGCTTGTGTCACGTGAAAAAAAGAGAAGTGTCCTGTTTTGTGGCTTGTGTCGAGGAAAAAAAAGTCGCACCCAAAAAAAAAGGAAAGGAACAGAACATTGTTGATTGAGCCGAGAGGTAGGGTGCTTTAGTTGGAACCTTGCGAATGAGTGTTGTTGTTTTAGTTGTGTGAGTGCATCCATTCGTTGAGTTTTGTACCATTCGATTGTAATAATAAAAGAGAAAGAAGCAAGGAGTGCCAAAAAAATAAACAAGAAAAAGGCAAAGATGTGCTTGAAGAGAAAGAGATAGAATTAAAAAAAGGAAGAAGAAAAAAATTAGAATTGCTTGCATCCCCTTCGATCCCTTGTGTTGAGTTGCATTATTGCTTCCTTGAACTAGGTGCGAGATAATTTCTAGACCAGTGACATTGATGTACTTGGGACTATTATTCAGTTATACAATTCTGAATTGAAAATTTGCTATTCCTTGCTACTATATTTTTCCTATCCAAACTCCACATATACATTTCCGAACAGACACAGTTTTTGAACCCTCGCAAGTCATCGGGTCACACTCTTCGGGTATCCTTTTGCTTTGCTGATAGTAAGAACCTTGTAAGATCTTGGTAAGACGCTTCCATTTGCTTTTGTGAGAGTCACCGGTGTTCTCCTAGTTTAATAGGGATAACATTTATCGTGTGTTTCTATTTTTCTGTTTGTTGCTCCCAATGGCAGGTGATGATATGAGTACTTTAGCATAACAAGTGCTTAGTTCTCAAATGGCAAAGGTGGAGCAATATCAAGACAACAATTTATTTCAGACTTTCTTTGTTGTGATGAATTGACGTTGTCGTGTGATCATTGATGGTGAGACTAGCCGCAACATTGTAAGTTCCGAGTTGGTTGAGAAGCTTGGCTTGGCC
Organism: Chloris gayana; assembly: GCA_031894775.1. Lineage (NCBI taxonomy): Eukaryota > Viridiplantae > Streptophyta > Magnoliopsida > Poales > Poaceae > Chloris > Chloris gayana. The sequence goes on from JAUNZO010001928.1 coordinate 982,276, forward strand.
ACACAACCACACCCATGTCCATGCTACATACAATGGGTGAACCGAGAAGATAAAGGTAACAAAAATTGCACGTATCAATTTTTTCTTGGTAATTATAAGGATTGTGCTAATTTCGATATAGTGCCTATGCAAGCATGTCATTTGTTGCTAGGTAAACTTTGGATTGATAAAAACAATGTTTTGCACAATATTGTTACTAATAGATACTCTTTTAAACATAATGGTACTAAAATAATTCTTAAACCTATGAGTGATGTCGAAAATTTAGAAGCTGATGTAGAAAGATTTGAGAGGAGAAAGAATGAGCCTTTTAGAAAAGAATGGGGGTGGGGGGGGGGGTTATATGATCCAACACTTTCATTTATATCTGAATTGATAGAAGAACAACATATTTCCGTGACGCTTGTTAGAGCTAATATCTTGCAGCATATACAAAACAAAGATGAAGTGAAAGAAACCGAGGTGCTTGATGGCCTCATGTGTTCCTTCAAACCCATTGTTTCTTCATACATTTATATCATCTACTGAAATTGAGAGCAAAGGTAATGAACATCACTCTACGCTTAGTAAACGTGAGAAATTTCTCCATGTGCCGAATATTTCCACCAGTCATGCTAATATACAACAACTCCTAGTGGAACCTTCTCTTGATTTACCTTTGTCACAAGTTGGCTTCCCTGCCGTTCCTTGTGATAAAGAGGTGTTGTGTGCTAGTGCTTCACTTATACCTTTGCCACAACAAATGCATGAACTTGATACTTGTTCTTTTGATTCGGATGCTTGTGCTAAAATAAGGCATTTGATTCACATTACTTGTGAAAATGATGAGCGACAATTGCGGTCTTCCCTAAACACTTTGGGTTATATTGAATTTGACTCTCTTTGTGATTTAAATTCTATAGACAGGAGAATATTTTCCAAATCTGAATTGCCTTTGTTGATAAGAAACAATTTTCATGCTATAGGCAAATATGATCATAATGGTGTGTATATGGTACATAGAGTTTATATTACCTCACATCCAAAGCTACCTTGTGTTGTGCAAGAAAGTAATATGTGACACCCCCTGTCACAAATTCATAAGCACACTCTACTAAAGAAGGATTTGCATGTGCAAAAATATTAGTCCAGGAGAAATCCACATAAAATGACATAATAGGGTTTTATTAGGGTTTTTATTGATCAAAACCCTAGCTGTCGACTTCTCCAAATTTTCCCATGATAGTGACCACATATTTTTACATAATCTGGTAGAGCACATCAAACCAAGATTTCAGGACATTTTCCCTGAATTTTTGGAGTGGCACAAAATCCTAGAAAAAATCAAACTAAGTTTAAAACAGCAGCTGTTCATGAATTTTTATAAATTTTTTACTACCCAAATCTGAACTTTTGCCTATAACAAAAGTTTCTCCTCATAGTACACTGAATCCCCAAAAAATTTGGTTTGCAAGAATTCCAAGCGAATTAAATTTTATGAGCAAAATTCAGAACAGTGTTCAATGGCAAAACTGTAAATAGGTGAGAATCTCATTTGAACAGAGATCGCACAGTGGCCGGGGCCACCCGCCGCGGCGCTCGCCGCCGGTGCCCATGCCGGTTAGGTACCGCTCCGTCCTTCGGTGCTGTGCCCTCACCACGCGTCGCACATTGCTTTCTCCCTTCGCTTGGAAGCCGCAGCCCCGGCCGTCGATGGCGAGCCCCAATTTTCGACATGGCTGCCCCCTAGGTTTTCACCGCGCGCCGCCCCTCTCCTCACCGTAGCTCCCTCATTCGTGCGCTAGTGCTTCGCAAGGTCCCTGCGCAGCTGCACCTCTAGTCCCCAGCCTTGCCTCCCCTTCGCTAGCTCCAATCGCCAAAACCGAGAGGAGCTCCCGTGTCCGCCATGAACGCCGGCAAGCTCGATAGAGCGGTGTTCGGGTGAGCTCACGCCGCGTCTCTACCTCCGGAAGATGCGCAAGGACTTGACCGACCTCCCTGCTCCTTCCCGGGTCAAGTCGAGCAAGGACGGTGAAGAAATTTCCTTTTTCTTCGCCGCCGGTCACCGCGCCCCGCCACCCCGTCGACGCCGACCACCTCCGGACCTCCTCTCGCCGCACCGACCCCGAGGCCGTGCTTCTCCGTGCGCAGGTGAAGCTCTCCGCCTTGACCCCTCCCTCTTCCATGCCGTGGTGAGCACGCGCCACCGCGCCGGATTTCTCCCCTGCCGCCATCACCGTCGCGAGCTAAGCTCCGTCGTCCCTCCCGCCTCGCCACCCCCGGTAGATGCGCCATCTCAAACCACGCACGGACGGCCAAGCCCAGCCCTTGCGACGACCTCTAGTTCAGCGCCGGCGAGCTCGGCCGCCGGTCCGACGACCCCCTTCGTGCCCAACACTTAGAAAAATTTGAAGTCGCCCGAGTCTGCGAAATTTCGTGGATTTCAAGCATTTTAAAAATTGCACAACTTTAAATCTAGACCTCGGATTTGAACGATTCAAGATGTTTTGAAAAGCTGGAGACTTGTAATTTAAAATGAAACACATGAACACATATGTTTATATGGCAAAAATGAATGTTTCAGCAACCTCAATTTGCTATCACGACCACGCAGCTTAACAGGATTGAATTTTGAAAATTGCGTAGAGGATCCAAAATACTTGAACAAACACTCGTTGGAAAGTAGAGGATGTGTACTTTTGTAACACCCCGTGTCACAAATTCATGATATTACTGTGCTAAATAAGAATTTGCATGTGCAAAATAATAATCATTTGGTCATTTCACATAAAATGATGTATTAGGGTTTTGTTAGGGTTTTTATTGCCCAAAACCCTAGCTATTGAGATCTCCAACATTTCCTATGGTGGTAACCCCAAAATTTTGCACAATCTGGTAGAGCACATCAAGCCAAGATTTTAGGGCATTTTTCCTGAATTTTTGGAGTGACACAAATTCATAGAAAAATCCAAATCCAATCTAAAACAGCACCTGTTCATCAAATTTTATAAATTTTTACATTTCGAACTGGAACTTTGGTCTATAACTGAAGTTGTTCCTTCAAATACCAGGAACCCACAGAAAAATTGGTTTGCAAAATTTCCAAGGGAATAAATTTTTATGAGCAAAATTCAGAAAAAGGGTTCCGATGGCAAAACCGTAAATGCCGAGAATCCAATTCAAACAGGGCCGGCACGGTGGCCGGGGCCACCGTCAGCGGCGCTCGCCGCCGGCGCCCATGCTGGGTTTTGCGCCGCCCTGTCCTTCCTCGCTCTGTAGCTCCAAGTGTCGAGCATCGCACCGATCCCTTCGCTCGGAAGCGTGCTCGCGCGGCCGTCGATGGCCCGGCAGAATTTCGCCATGGCCGCAGCCCCGCCCTTTTCCCCGTGCGCCGCCTCTCCCCGCACCGCAGCTCTCTCTTCTACGCGCAAGTGCTCCGCCAGCTTCCTGCGCAGCTCCCACCCAGCCCCCGGCCTTCCTCCGCCATGTGCGAGCTTTAATTCCCAAAAGAACCCGAGGGGCCCCTATTTTCCCCCTCCGCGCCGGCTAGCCAAATCCGCCCTGCTCGGGTGAGCTCATGCTTCACCGTTGCCACCGTTAGGTGCGCGAGGACCTAACAAACACCATTGCTTCGTCACAGGTCGAACCAAGCCGCAGCGGTGAAGTAATCCCTCTTCTTCCTCACCGCCGGTCACCACGTCCCGCCACCCCGCCGACGCCGACCCTCTCCAAGACTCCTCCGCCTCGCACCAACCCTGCGCCGTGCTTCTCCGTGCGAAGGTGCAGCTCTACGCCTTGACCACCCCCTTTTTCGCGCAATGGCGAGCTCGGGCTCCCACGCCGGAGTTCCCGCTTCCGCCATGGGCCATCGCTAGCTATGCTCCGTTCGCGTCCTCGCCTCATCGGCACCGCCAAAAGACGCGCCATCGAAAATCGTGCGCAGGCGGCCAAGCCCGGCCCCTGCGGCGAACCCTAGCCCAACGTCGGCGAGCCCCGCCGCCGCTCCGACGAGCCCCCCCCCGTGCCACACTTAGAAAAATTTGAATCGCGCTGGAAAAATTTGTAAGCGCAAAGGATTTTAAAAATTTCATAACTTGAAATCCACGTCACGGATTTGAACGATTCAAAATGCGTTGAAAAGTTTGTGACGTGTACTTTAACATGAAGCACATTAACACGTATAGTTATGTAGCAAAAATAAATGTTTGAGCAAGTTTAATATGCTATCGTGACCACGCTACTTAACAAGATTGTATTTTACAAATTGTGTAACTCCCATGTCCTGTACCCACAATACATGAGCAAAGACTCGTTGGAAAGTAGATGATGTACACTTTAACGTAGTAACATAATCCAAGTACTTTATGTGTAGAAAAATAGAGATACGAGTACTCTAAGGTGCTAAACTGTTATGGCCTCGTGACAACTTGGCATTTTTGAAATTCAATAACTTTTAAAATACAAATCCAAATAAAGCAAATCCACATCCGTTGTAATCCTTGAAGCACGTACTTGACATGACTCTACATGGTTCACCTAAGTTTTATAGCCAAATGTTGAAATTAGAACACCTTAAGATGGCTTCGCAGTAAGCCTATCAGTCCAGACTTAGCTAAACAGAATGGCTGAGAGATTACTAAGCTCAAGTTTGCTCTTTTCCCTTGCTGTTATGGTGAAATATTTTTCACATTTACATGGTACATTTAAGCATGTCATAATCATGTTTATATTTTGGGCAAGAACAGTCATCTGTTATGTATAATTTATTGTATAAATTTCACATAAATTGACAATGGTGCTAAAAATTTAGAGAAGTGATGAGAGCTTCACCCTAAGACATGAGCATCAAGCCTTTGCATAATTAACTAATGAATACCAGATTGGTAATGAACTATACCAGGAGATGTAAGTAAATAACTTAATCCAAGATTGGGTCATATAATTATTAAAGTATAACCACAAGTGCTATACATCATCATATGGTTACACTTAGTCATATAGGTATCTCGTCCCACTAATATCAATAACGAAGCCTACCCTATCTTCTTGGTCTCAAAATTTCAGCATATACAATTATACTAAATAATGTAAAATTTTTATAATTAGAAGGTTGCCCCATGAAATAAACCACACGTATCATTATCGTCACCACGTCATCACATTCCAGGAGCATGTTTAATTTATGCAAACATTTCGTTGCATTTTATTATTGAGAAAGTTCCATGAACTATATGATTATGATTTCACTCATTGCTCATACACTGCATGTGCATTCATATAGGAACCCCGACCGGAGCTGAAGATCAAGGAGGGCACCAGCTTGAATTGAGGGAGTTTGAGTGTGCTAATTGCGAACCCAACCAAGGCAAGCCCCGGAGCATAACCTATGTTTCTAAATTTCTATTTTATTTCATCTACGTCTATGGATGTATTGTGCATTTACGTCCAGGAGTTGATCGGAACCTAGTTGCATTAAAATCCCTGTTCTCGTGGTTTTTGGTTAGGTATAATCCTGATTGCTAGATGCTATGCTTAATGAATTTATCGGTAGCAACACCGAGTTGTTTGGAGATCACCCGGTCTAGGGATGAATTATGGTTACCCTCGCATGAATAATTGGAGACCGTACGGGGAAGTGCATGTGTAGGATGCGGTGACGAGGTTGGCCCTTGTGCGCCATAGCCCCGAATGTGTCGGTCAAGAACCGTTCATTGTGACTCCGCGAGCAAGTATTGAGTTGTGTACCAAATGCATACCTTCGTATGGGAGTTGGTAAACTTATGTAACTTGAGAGTCGTAGTGTTGGACGGTATCTCCACCCTTTGTGCAAAGTGTTGGTCATGGTGGATGCACGGGTTTGTGAGTAGACGGAGGGTGTGTTATTACCCTTGGACCCGACGCTACCGTGGTTGCATGTGGAATGCACACTCGGAGGGAGGACCCGGCTCATACCTATGGTGATCTTGTGAAAGGTGGCCATACATGTTCTTAAATAATGCGTATGTCGTGCATTTGGGTTTCCCCTGCAGGGTGTAAATCGATATATATCGCCGTCCCTCGCGGTGATGAGCACCACTTGTCTCGAGCAGATCGCCTCATAGTAATGACATGTAACATGATGATGAACTTGCTGTTTTTGAAGTATAAATTTCATGTATTGCAACCATGCTTGTTAGTCTTGCTCACTAAATTTACGATTATGTTTCTACCCTCTTAATTTGGCTAAAATATGAGATAGAGAAAATAGATAAGTGCTGTTTTTGTAAATTTTCAGCAAGCCCAGTCAAAGCCCCCTGCATGCTAGGGTCGGTTTTTAGAACCACTTTTGACGGGTAAGCCTTGCGGAGTTTATTAGATACTCGGGGTTTGCGTTTAAATTCATATTTCAGGATTCCCGCAGCCCGATTACTGTGACTGCTATGGAAAGTATGTGTGTCAAGGTGAGGAACCCCAGGAGTGGACCGTGGAGTGGGTTCCCGCTTCACCGACTCAAGAGTGAGACCACGCCGTATGGGCTGGTGTGGTCCTCCTAGCTAAGCTATATATATGTATCATCGAGATGATTACGCTTCCGCAACATGTTCATTAAGTATTGTAAAAATCAAAATGCCACTCTATGTATTGTAATCTGAAATTTGAACTATGGATTGTAATAATGGAGATATTAAATATGAAAGTTGCTACTCAAGCACCCTCCTATGTAATATAAATGGTGAATGTATCCTTAATGTATGTTCAATGTACGTTCGTTTCGTCGAATGTCTTCCGATACGATCCTGTTGGACAATCCCTCTCGCCTTGCGAGGTAGGGGTGTCACAGCTGGTATCAGAGCCGTATCGGGATATGCCGTACGTTACGGATCGTTCTAAAAATCACCCAACACGATTATACGGTGAGGAACGACCTAGGAAGCCCGGTTAAGGTCTATAATAGAAATAGTTGTGGCAAACTAACCCTGGGTTATGCTTGTTTAAATTCTTGAAACTACGGCCAGGCCCAGGTATGTTTGCAATTTAAATTAGCGCTCCGTGCCCGCGGAAGTAATAATACGGGACAATGTTGGCTCGTCGCAATCCACGGGGCGGTTCTTTCTATGAACCGGTACTATGAGAAAGATGATGATATGAGAAAGTTGATGAGATTCTGGAATATTTATTTTCATAGTTTCTTTTGAATTTGATGTAATGTTTCTGAAATGGCTTTTTGCAGGTACGCTAATCACGAAACTTAGATCGAGTAGTTTCCGTGATGAGATCACGTGTGTGTTGCCACAAAAACGAGTGGTCGGATACATACACCGATCACACTCTTTTGTTTTGGAAAGGACGTAGGTTAAACGGCATTTCATGTCATCATTCATGCCATGCATACAAATCACATAAGACACTCGATAAAGGATGCCAAGATACAGTCATGAACAACTCACAAAAATTCCGACACGACTTGTGCATTTTATCTGAAAATCGGGAAAAGAAAAACTTCACCCGATCGGTAACTAAACCCTAACCGATTGTTGATTTCACGAAAACGGTCGTAACTTTTAAACCGTTCGCCCAAACGAAACGATGAAATACAATTTGGAAAGCTCACAATATGTGTCATCACCCTGTCATGATGAGCAAAGTAAAAGTAGAGTGGAAATGAATTAAAAATGACTCACCCGAAACCCTGGCAAAAGGTTGCCAGATTTTTCGGGTGCCTCACGAAAATCGCGATAACTTTTGCTTTACTTATCCAAATGACATGATCTACCCCATTCTGGAAAGCTCGTGATATGCCCCACATTTCCTCTAGTATCAAGTTGGTCAGAAAAGTTAGTTAAGCTGGTCAAATAAGCAAAAACAGAGAGCCATTTTTATGCTCCCGGCATTTCCAGAAAGCCCCGGCAGAAAACAGTAGAGCCGGAAATCGCCGTATCTTTTGATCCGCTTAAGATTTTTGCGTGTTTTAGGATGCGTTGGAAAGCTTAGGAAATTCTCTAGCCTCTAGTTATGAATTTTGATAAATTTTACTGTACAAACAGAGGCGAAAATGGGTGATAACAGAGACGGGTTCAGAACTGGTTTATGTTGTAAAAGTGTTAGTTTCATTCTGTTTTCAGTACATTATATTGAGCCTTTTTATGCTTTCAACGTTGATAATAATGCTGCTTAAAATGTATTCCTAACCATGATCTATAGATGGATGCGAGACAGCTCATGGCCGAACGGAACCAGCTAAGGTCTGAGGTGGAAGACCTCACCGATCGTCTTACGGACGTCACCGACGACTACTACTCGGCCAAAGAGGAGAATAAGCAGCTGACTGCCCGTATCACTGAGTTGAAGAAAGAAAAAGCTGCTCTGACTGCACGCCTTAAGGAAGTGCAGGATGATCATCTCTTCAACAACAATCTGCGTGTTGTCGCGGATCGGGCAAGGGACAGAGCCCAACAGGAGAAGGTGGAACATGAGCAAATGGCTACGTTATGTGATGAGGAACGGATTGAGGCACTGAACGAGCTGAATGCCGCTAAGGCAGCTATCACTCGAAGGATGAGACCATCCACTCTCAGCAGGCAACCATGCAGTTTTTCCACAGACAGCTCGAGACTGCCCAGTCCAACATGAACTAGTTGTTCACGGAGATAGGGAATCTCCAGCACCGGTTGGCAGAGTTACAGCAGCACCACCAGGCGTTGCTGGTAGCTCACCGGAACCTGTTGCAGCCACGACCGCCGGCGAACAACGGGAACGACGCCGCTAGCAATGCTTCCGATGTGAACAATCCGGAAGACACCGATAGTGATGCCTAGACTGCTGGCTAGCTCTAAGAAAGAAACTTGTAAAATTAATGGTAGTGTACTAAAGAACAAAAACTAGTGGCTTGTACGTACGTAAGATCGTCGTGGTCGCTGTGTTTTGGGTAGATCTGACAGCGTAGGAGATATGGATGACTAGCTAGGCCAGGATAAGTCCGGACATGTGACCCCGCGCTAGGAAGTGTTAATATCACGCGCTTTTGTGTACAAATGGGTTGCAAATCAAAATGTAGAAACCGCTAAGTTTATGTTTAATAAATCTATGTTTCATCCCGTCAAATTCAGATCATAAGGAAATTTTTCACTAAGTATGAATGATCTGAAAATTCGTGAACGAAAATTGTTGTTCCATCAATTTCAGATCATAGCAAATATTCTTCCATGTTTATGCAATCTGAAATTTCATGCCCAAGCTTTTATTCCGTCATTTTCAGCTCCTAATGAATATTTCCTCCTATGGATTACATTTTGAAATTCATGTTCATATCGTGTCCCTTAATTATTATCATTGTCTATGGCTCCGAAATGCTGAGGCTAATGGTATAATTAAATTGTGTGGCAGATGGTGAACACTCGTCGCACGGTGGATCCTTCGGGGGAGGGTGCTTCGTCGCAGCCACCTCCTCCACCACCGTTGACTGCTGTGGAACAACTCGTTCATAATCAGAACGAGATGTTTCGGCTGTTCCTGGCGAGCCGGAACGATAATGCCCGGGCAGCAGCTCCAGCACCGCGGCCCCGTCCCACCTCCTATGGAGATTTCTGGGCGACTCAGCCTCCATCCTTCTCGGAAGCAAAGGATCCCCTGGAAGCAGATAATTTTCTGCGTACTGTGGAGTCCAAGTTTGCTCTCCTAAATTGCACCGAGCACCAGAAGACTCTGTTTACAGCACAGCAGCTCCGTGGGTCGGCTAGTGCATGGTGGGCGAACTACACCGCTGCACACCCCACGGATCACCAGGTGCTATGGCCGGAATTCTCGGCAGCCTTCCGTGCACACCACATTCCTGACGGTGTCATGAGAAGGAAGCTTCAGGAATTTGTTGACCTGAAGCAAGGCTCCAGCACTGTGCAAGAGTATGCTCGAAAATTCAACTACCTTGCCCAAGTATGCTTCTTATCACACCGACACCGATGCAAAAAGCGTGAGTGCTTTCGGAAAGGCCTGAATCCGAAACTACAAGACCGCCTCGCTCTCTTGAATGGCACATTCAATGAACAGGTTAGTGCCGCTATTGTTCAAGAGGACGTCATCCGCGTCAATCAGGATGACAAGAAGAGGAAGCGCACCGCTGGAAGTTCATCCGGTGCGTCATCTCATAAATTCAAGCTTGCAGTGACCAGCCCCACTGGTCAGAAATTCCGTGTCCCGGTGCCTCCAATGGGTGGGCAACGCACTACCTTTTAGCAGCCTTATCGTGCGTCCCACAACTCCTATCAGCACCGTGGTCACCAACACTCTCCGCAGCAGCACAATCAAGGTGCCGGACCATCCCCGCAGCAGCCGTGCTTTAATTGTGGCCGCGTTGGTCACTTCATTAGAGAGTGCCCACATCCTCGCCGCAACAACAGCAACAACGGTGGGAATAATCAGCATCAGCAGAACCGTGGAAATAATGGCAACAATAATAACCGCGGCAACAACAACAACAACCAGAACAAAACCCCCACCAAGATTGGCCGTGCGAATTTTACTACGGTCGAAGATGTGCAAGCCGGAGAACCGGTCCTCTCGGGTATGTTTTCCATTGCTGAACATCCCACTTTCGTTCTTTTCGATTCCGGCGCCACACATGATTTCATTAGTCAAGCATGTGTGCATAAATTGCATCTGTCGTCCACCATGTTGCAAACTCCATACACTATCACATCTCCCGGTGGCCTCATTCACACAAACCGTGAAGCAAGAAACGTTCCCCTTGAACTTGCCGGAAGTACATACCTCTCGCCACTAATTATATTAAATGGTCAAGGAATAAATGTGATACTAGGGATGAGATGGATGAAGTTGCATAGGGCTGTGCTACATATAGATACTCGAGAAGTACATTTGAATTCACCAATATGTGGCCCATCGGTTTTATCCTTGCCATGTCCAAAAATTTCTAGAACCCAAATTCAGCACCTAGAGGCAAGGAAATTTGAGGACATACCGGTAGTGTGTAATTTTCCCGATGTGTTTCCGAATGATTTACCGGGCATGCCACCTAATCGGGAAGTGGAATTTAAAATTGAACTTCAGCCCGGTACCGCGCCGATATCTAGAAGACCTTATAAAATGGCTCCAAATGAATTAGCTGAACTTAAAGAGCAACTCAACGACCTTATGGACAAGGGGTATATTCGCCCAAGTGCTTCACCTTGGGGATGCCCCGCTCTTTTTGTGACAATGAAAGATAAATCCTTAAGGTTGTGTGTCGATTATCGACCCCTCAATGCGGTAACCATCAAAAAAAAATACCCCCGCCCACGCATTGATATATTATTTCATCGGTTAGTTGGTGCACGGGTATTCTCCAAAATTGATCTTCGCTCCGGCTATCACCAAATAAAAATTCGGCCGGAGGATATTCCTAAAACCGCTTTCTCTACAAGATACTTTCTGAATATCTCGTAATGTCTTTCGGACTAACAAATGCACCGACCTATTTCATGTACCTCATGAACTCGGTATTCATGCCGAGTTGGACAAGTTCGTGGTGCTATTTATTGATGATATCCTCATTTATTCCAAGTCGGAGGAAGAACATGCTGAACACCTCCGCATTGTGCTTCAACGACTACGACATCATCAACTTTATGCAAAATTCAGCAAGTGCGAATTTTGGTTGGATCGAGTTCCATTCCTGAGTCATATCATTTCAGCTGAGGGAATTTCAGTCGATCCAAATAAAGTTGCTGACGTGCTAAATTGGAAGACTCCTAAGACCGTCAAGCACATCCGTAGTTTTCTCGGACTTGCGGGATATTACCGGAAATTCATCCCAAATTTTTCTATCATCTCCAAGCCCATGACAAAATTGTTGGAGGAAGATTCTACCTTCAAATGGAGTCCGAGTGTGAAAATGCTTTCCAAACCATGAAGAAGCATTTAACCACCGCTCCAGTTCTAGCTCAACCCGACATCACCAAGCCGTTCGACGTGTATTGTGATGCGTCCGACATAGGATTGGGTTGTGTTCTCATGCAAGAAGGCCGAGTCATTGCCTATACAACTGCGCAAACATGAAAAGCACTATCCCACTCGATGATCTTGAATTGGCATCGGTAGTTCTTGCTCTCAAAACTTGGAGGCATTATCTCCTAGGAAATCTTGTGCATCTCTACACCGATCATAAAAGCCTCAAATATATTTTCACTCCGCAAGAATTAAATATGAGGCAGCAAAGACGGCTGGAATTAATAAAAGACTATGAATTGGAAATTCATTATCACCCCGGAAAGGCTAATGTGGTTGCCGATGCACTAAGCCGCAAACACCAATGCAACCGAGTTGAAATCTGCTCTATGGAAAATTTCAGCAAATCTGAAAATGAAATTAATCCCTGCCTTCATATCATTCCTTATGGTGCATTGCACAATTTGGCTCTTGTTCCTACTCTCCGAGAAGAAATTATCGCTGCCCAGAAAACGGATCAAGGTATGGAACACATCCGACAGAAATTGGGTACCTAAAAGGCTAAGTGTTTCCGTCAAGATGCAAATGGAGTCCTGTGGTTTAATAACCGTCTCGTTGTTCCGAAGGATATGGAACTACGAAAGAAAATTCTTGACAAAGCCCATCTGTCTAGATACTCCCTACACCCCGGTAGTAACAAAATGTACCGTGGATTGAGAGAAAAATTTTGGTGGACTCGCATGAAGCGAGAAGTGGCTCGTTATGTTGCTGAGTGTGACACTTGCCAGCGAGTCAAGGCCGATCATCTGAAGAAAGCCGGACTACTGCACCCGTTGAAAATTCCCGCTTGGAAATGGGAAGACATAACCATGGATTTTGTTGTTGGATTACCTCTCACATCCAAGAAACATGATTCCATATGGGTAATCGTCGATAGATTGACGAAATCAGCACACTTCATTCTGGTACACACCACCTACAGTGCTAAGAAGTATGCTGAATTGTATATTGCCCGTGTGATATGTTTGCATGGTGTACCAAAGACTATTATTTCAAATCGCGGTCCGCAATTTGTTTCTCTATTTTGGGAACAACTGCATGCTAGTCTTGGTACTACCTTGATCCGGAGCTCTGCATATCATCCTCAAACCGATGGACAATCGGAAAGATTAATCCAATATCTGAAAGATATGTTGTGAGCCTGTGCTTTGACACAAAAAGGAAATTCGGATGATCAGTTACCATTCGTTGAATTTTCCTATAACAACAGCTATCAAGAGAGCTCTGGAGTCACTCCCTTTGAGGCGTTATACGGACATTCTTGCCGTACGCCGTTAAACTGGTCCGAGTCGGGCGAAAGAATAGTATTTGGTCCGGATATTGTTGAGCGAGGCCGAGGAAAAAGTGAGAGAAATACAGGCTAATATGAAAGCTGCTCAATCCCGCCAAATAAGTTATGCAAATAAAAGGAGACGCCCGCTGGAATTTGAGGTAAACGATCATGTCTACCTTCGTGTCTCTCCCAATAAAGGTGTGTCACGTTTTGGAATAAAAGGGAAACTTGCTCCCCGTTATATTGGGCCATTTCCAATTGTGGAGAAGTTTAGCCCTGTGGCATACCGGTTGCAATTGCCGGAAAATTTGGAACGTGTGCACAACATGTTCCACGTATCTCAACTCAAGAAGTGTCTAAAACCACCCATCGATGTAGTCATCTCCGACACCGAGCAATTGCAAGAGGATCTATCTTATCCGGAAACTCCTGTCCGGGTCCTCGATAAAAAGGATCGTGTTACTCGCAACCGCACCACCACCTTTTATAAAGTGCAATGGAGTAATCACACTGAGGATGAAGCTACTTGGGTACAAAAGGAATTCCTGGAAAATCATTTCCCCGAGTTCCCGGCTTCGCAATCGAGGTAACGCCGCACCCCCCTTCAACCCTCCTTTTATCGATCGTAATCTCGGGACGAGATTTCTTTAAGGGGAGGGCTGTAACACCCCGTGTCACAAATTCATGATATTACTATGGTAAATAAGAATTTGCATGTGCAAAATAATAATCATTTGGTCATTTCACATAAAATGATGTATTAGGGTTTTGTTAGGGTTTTTATTGCCCAAAACCCTAGCTATTGAGATCTCCAACATTTCCTATGGTGGTAACCCCAAAATTTTGCACAATCTGGTAGAGCACATCAAGCCAAGATTTTAGGGCATTTTTCCTGAATTTTTGGAGTGACACAAATTCATAGAAAAATCCAAATCCAATCTAAAACAGCACCTGTTCATCAAATTTTATAAATTTTTACATTTCGAACTGGAACTTTGGTCTATAACTGAAGTTGTTCCTTCAAATACCAGGAACCCACAGAAAAATTGGTTTGCAAAATTTCCAAGGGAATAAATTTTTATGAGCAAAATTCAGAAAAAGGGTTCCGATGGCAAAACCGTAAATGCTGAGAATCCAATTCAAACAGGGCCGGCACGGTGGCCGGGGCGAGGACCTAACAAGCACCATTGCTTCATCACAGGTCGAACCAAGCTGCAGCGGTGAAGGAATCCCTCTTCTTCCTCACCGCCGGTCACCACGTCCCGCCACCCCGCCGACGCCGACCCTCTCCAAGCACTCCTCCGCCTCGCACCAACCCTGCGTCGTGCTTCTCCGTGCGAAGGTGCAGCTCTACGCCTTGACCACCCCCTTTTTCGCGCAATGGCGAGCTCGGGCTCCCACGTCGGAGTTCCCGCTTCCACCATGGGCCATCGCGAGCTATGCTCCGTTCGCGTCCTCGCCTCATCGCCACCGCCAAAAGATGCGCCATCGAAAATCGTGCGCAGGCGGCCAAGCCCGGCCCCTGCGGCGAGCCCTAGCCCAACGTCGGCGAGCCCCGCAGCCGCTCCCCGCAGGCCCCCCCCCCCCACCATGCCACACTTAGAAAAAATTGAATCGCGCTGGAAAAATTTGTAAGCGCAAAGGATTTTAAAAATTTCATAACTTGAAATCTACGTCACGGATTTGAATGATTCAAAATGCGTTAAAAATTTTGTGACGTGTACTTTAACATGGAGCACATGAACACGTATAGTTATGTAGCAAAAATAAATGTTTGAGCAAGTTTAAGATGCTATCGTGACCACGCTGCTTAACAAGATTGTATTTTACAAATTGTGTAACTCCCATGTCCTGTACCCAAAATACATGAGCAAAGACTCGTCGGAAAGTAGATGATGTACACGTTAACGTAGTAACATAATCCAAGTACTTTATGTGTAGAAAAATAAAGATGCGAGTACTTTAAGGTGCTAATCTGTTATGGCCTCGTGACAACTTGGCATTTTTGAAATTCAATAACTTTTAAAATACAAATCCAAATAAAGCAAATCCACATCCGTTGTCATCCTTGAAGCACGTACCGGACATGACCTTACATGGTTCACCTAAGTTCTATAGCCAAATTTTGAAATTAGAACACCTTAAGATGGCTTCGCAGTAAGCCTATCAGTCCAGACTTAGCTAAACAGAACGGCTGAGAGATTGCTAAGCTCAAGTTTGCTCTTTACCCTTGCTGTTATGGTGAAATATTTTTCACATTTACATGGTACATTTAAGCATGTCATAATCATGTTTATATTTTGGGCAAGAACAGTCATCTGTTATGTATAATTTATTGTATAAATTTCACATAAATTGACAATGGTGCTAAAAATTTAGAGAAGTGATGAGAGCTTCACCCTAAGACATGAGCATCAAGCCTTTGCATAATTAATTAATGAATACCAGATTGGTAATGAACTATACCAGGAGATGTAAGTTAATAACTTAATCCAAGATTGGATCATAATTATTAAAGTATAACCACAAGTGCTATATATCATCATATGGTTACACTTAGTCATATAGGTATCTCGTCCCACTAATATCAATAATGAAACTTACCCTATCTTCTTGATCTCAAAATTTCAGCATATACAATTATACTAAATAATGTAAAATTTTTATAATTAGAAGGTTGTCCCCATGAAATAAACCACACGTATCATTATCGTGACCACGTCATCACATTCCGGAGCATGTTTAATTTATGCAAACATTTCATTGCATTTTATTATTGAGAAAGTTCCATGAACTATATGATTATGATTTCACTCATTGCTCGTACACTACATGTGCATTCATATAGGAACCCCGACCGGAGCTGAAGATCAAGGAGGGCACCAGCTTGAATTGAGTGAGTTTGAGTGTGCTAACTGCGAACCCAACCAAGGCAAAGCCCCGGAGCATAACCTACGTTTCAAAATTTCTATTTTATTTCATGTACGTCTATGGATGTATTGTGCATTTACGTTCAGGAGTTGCTCGGAACTTACTTGCACTAGATCCCTGTACCCGTGGTTTTGGTTAGGTATAACCCCGATCGCTAGCTGCTACGCTTAATAATTTTATCGGTAGCAACACCGAGTGATTTGGAGATCACCCGGTCTAGGAATAAATTCTGGTTACCCTCACATGAATAATTGGAGACCGTACGGGGAAGTGCATGTGCAGGATGCAGTGACAAGGTTGGCCCTTGTGCGCCATAGCCCCGTATGTGTCGGTCAAGGACCGTTCGTTGTGACTCCGCGAGCAAGTATTGAGTTGTGTACCAAATGCATACCTTCGTATGGGAGTTGGTAAACTCATATAACTTGAGAGTCGTAGTGTTGGACGGTATCTCCACCCTTTGTGCAAAGTGTTGGTCATGGTGGATGCACGGGTTTGTGAGTAGACGGAGGGTGTGTTATTACCCTTGGACCCGATGCTACCGTGGTTGCATGTAGAATGCACACTCGGAGGGAGGACCCGGCTCATATCTATGGTGATCTTGTGAAAGGTGGCCATACGTGTTCTTAAATGATGCGTATGTCGTGCATTTGGGTTTCCCTGCAGGGTGTAAATCGATATATATCGCCGTACCTCGCAGTGATGAGTACCACTTGTCTCGAGCAGATCGCCTTGTAGTAATGACATGTAACATGATGATGAACTTCGTCGGGAACGCCACCGGAAAGTGTCGTCGTATTGCTGCTGCTTTGTTGCCTCGTAGTAATGACATGTAACATGATGATGCACTTCGTCGGGAACGCCACCGGAAAGTATCGCGTCCGCCGCCGCCTCCCACCTCTCCGACGTCTCATCGCCATGGTGAGCTCCTTTGGCCATGGGGCCCTCCGGCGTGTTTGCCGCACCGCACTAGTACTTCCTAGGCCACGCACCCCCCCCTCTCCGACCCCACCTCGCCGCCGGCAGCACGCGCCAGCATCGCCGCCCGGGCACACACGCGCACGCCATGGCGCGTCCGCAGTGCGCCGGCCGCGCTCCAACACTTAGTTTTTTTTTTTAAATTGCTGTGGCAAAGGCGTAATAACAAGTAAACTTTCAAGCAAATTAAAAATTGAATAACTTGCGGAAGAAATCTCAGCTTGAGCAAATGAGAACTTTTTGGAAACCTTGGAACATGTACTTTACAATGAACTCATTGGCCACATAAATTCATTTCGATATTTTCTTCTAATGCTCAATCATAAAATGGTTAAGATTATCATGAGGATCTGTTTAGTAGTAATATTATGCTTAATGGTCATGCATGAAATAATGTAGTAAAGTGTGCATGCCAAAAATTGCCATGTAATAAATTTTGCCTAGCTCATCTCATGTTGGTTATCATTTTATGTGTATGTTTAGCATAATTTCATAACCATGGCAGCACACATGCTTAGGTGACCATTGCATGTTAATCATGTACATTCTTCACTTTGCCATGCTCTCTTGATTACTAAATATATATGCATGTTTTATGCTACGAGTATATGTTTCTTTTAACTAGAAGGTTATCCCCATGACATTCTCTATGTAAATCATCATCATAAGAAATCATCTCATACCACGTAAGCATGTTTATTTTAGCAAACATTGCATTAGATTTCGTTATTGAGAAAGTTCCATGAATTGAATATCTTTGTATTCACTCATACTCACGCATCGCATTGCATTCATATAGGAACCTCGACCGAAGACGAGAATCAAGAAGGGCAGCAGATTGAATTTAGTTCCTTTGAGTCCGATAACTATGACCCGAACCAAGGCAAGCCCCGGAGCATAATCCTACTTGCTTAAATTTTTGTCTTTTAATTCACTTAAGTCTGTTATTTACTCGTGCATTTACGTTCAGGAGTTGATCGCAACCTAGCTGCATTAAATCCCTATTCCCATGGTTTTGGCCAGGTATAATCCTGTTCGTTAGATGCTATGCTTAATAAAGTCATCGGTAGCAACACCGAGTGGTTTGGAGACCACCCGGTCTAGGAATTTAAATATCGTTACCCTCACATGACTAAATTGGAGACCGAACGGCGAAGTGCATGTGAAGGAATGCGCGCGGCGCCAAGGACCCGGTTGAACCGACCCTTGGTGACAGTGTACTCGAGGACCAGCTTGTGCTCGTCCATCGAGTAAGTGCCACAAAACAAATTTGCCCGCTGCTCGACGTCACGAACGAAGGACCCTACCCTCTCCTTTTCACGGGCGAGGTAAAAACCGGGCAAATAATTGCCCCTCGACCCCTACGACCCCGAGCTCAATCGGGGACAGCTGATCGTTGCGGATCCCGAACCCGGCCCTCGTAGCAAAACTCCTCCACCGGGTAGAGGCTATTGCAGGTGCGGTATCCCCGGTAATAGACGGCCTCGCCCGCCTCATGCCCGCGGCGCTCGAAGTCGAGCGTCCGAATCGGATCCGAGGGCGCCACGCGCGAAGCAAGCGGATAAACCGTCCTCACCTCGTCGCCTTGTACTCGGTGACGATAGGCACCTTCATGTAGGATCGATGCTGGTGCCGCTTCGGCTCCACTCGTTCATGCTTCCGTGCATGATGCCCTTGTTCTTGTTCCGGCGGGCGTGAAGGTAAGCGACCCGTACGGACGGTCGTGCTCCACACCACCGATGATGATATGACGCTACCGATTGTACAGCGAGGAAGTGCTCGGGCAAACGCCTCGACGTCGAGGTCTCCCCGTAGCTCGCCATCGCCCAAATAAATTTGCTCAAATGAGCGAAGGCGCCGGGGGACAGCTAGTGTAGTTGGATCCCGTAGCGCTGCGAGACGGTCCGCATGAACCGATGGCAAGGGATCACTAACCCCATGACGATGTAGTCACGAACACGACCACCTCATCCACCCGGGGACGCAGCTCTACCTCGCCTTTAGGGAGCGGTATCCCCGAAGATAGCCCAAGTCAACCAGCTCCTTCGCCAACGCATCGATCATCGTAGATGGCTCAATGCGAAAGGGTTTTGGGGTTGACAACCTTGAGCGGTGCGAAGCACCCACGCTCGAGCTCGCACCAGCAGCGAGTGCCGGCCTCGGGCGAAGCATCGCCTTCTTCTCCTTCCTCCCGGTCGTCCTCGCCTTCGCCGCCGGCTTCACTCTCCTAATCGGCGGCCTCGCCGGCCGCGTCATCCTCCTCCTCCTCTTCCGAGCTCGAAGCCCCGCTACCCTCGGAAGGGTTGGGCAAGGGCTCGCGCATCTTCCGATCGTCGGGCGAAGCGCGAAGCTCCCAAATCATCGGGGCACACCTGGTGAAGTCATTGCAATAGTATAAAGAACCGAAGTGGTGAAAACCAAAGCAAATTCGTTCGGAAGCGAGTGGCGAAGGAAAGAAAATACGGAAGCAAGAGCGTTTTTCTTGAATGCGGTGGCTAACCTTTCACCCCACCCGAGCTTTTTATAGGCAGGAGAAAAAATCTAGGTCACCAATGGTAAAAAGCAACGGCGCAAGAGGTGAAAAGGTTAACCGCCGGCCACGTCGAGCAAAGCGGGCCATCTAATGAACGAAAAGAAAGCGACTGCGCGAGCCTATCGGGGCAAAAGCACCGAAAAAGCCCACACAATCAACATAATCAACAAGCCACCCGGCATAGGAATCGAGGAGTGTCAAAACCAACGGCAACACCGCAGGCGACACAACCAACAACCAAGAGCACAAAAGAGCAATTCTACAATCGAAGCGGTGCGACCCATGGGGCTACCGTCCGGCGAGGCGAAGCGGCGCGGGCGCGAAGCAACAGGGCAAAGCAAAACGAAGAGCCGGAATGCGTCCCAGCTAAGCACCGAGGCGACGCGGTTTGAGCCGGTTTTCCTGAATGCCCTCGGGAGTTATCACCTCATAGCAGGAATAGGGCATTCGGCCAAGGGTATAATGGTATTGTAAAATGTGGCTCCCTGGACTATAAAGGGAGCCCAAGGGTCACTTGTAAAGACACATGTAATCAGCAAGTTAATTTCGCTTATACTAAGAGTTTTTATCTTGCCACTTCGTTCTTTCATACTCCGCACATCCCATTCTCGTGTTCAGTGTGGTAAGTGAGCATTACCCTTGCCGCTTAGCGCACAACATGAAGGAAAGAGGAAAGTCTCCTTGATGCACACATGCGCCAACTACTATCTTTCTTAAGAACCAAAAGTACAGGAACAACATAAGGATTAAAGCTTTCTCGTACATACCCACGGTCCAAAAGGTCTTGGACTTGTCGCTGAATTTCCTTTGTCTCCTCGGGATTAGTCCTATAAGTAGCACGGTTTGGCAAGGTAGCTCCTGGAATCAAATCAATTTGATGTTCTTTTCCTCTCAAAGGTGGTAATCCGGGAGGAATCTCAGCTGGAAAAATATCCTCAAACTCCTGCAAAAGGTCGGTGACAACAGAAGGCAAAGAGCTAGCAATATCATCAAGGGAACACAAGGCTTGTTTGCATATCAAAGCATAAAAAATATCATTAGCAAGCATAACATGACCTTTCAAATTAATCCCATATCCCTTAGAAATAGGTACAGACTTATTCTTTATAGGTGGGAAAACAGAATTAGCAACTTGCTGATTTTTAGATTTAGAATTTTTCAAAGAAGCAGCTCGTTCTCTATCAGCTTGTACAATTTCAGCAGGCGTCATAGGTACTAAAGTATTTTCTGTCCTTCATAAATAAAAGTGTATTTATTACTTCTACCATGGTGTGTAGCATCATTATCATGTTCCCAATGATGACCCAATAAAAGTGAACAAGCTTGCATAGGAACCACATCACAATCAGCATAATCCGAATAAACACCAATGGAAAAAGGAACTCTACAAGTTTGTGTTACCTTAGCTTTTCTCGAGTCATTTAACCATTGAATGTGGTATGGATGAGGATGTGGTCGTGTGGCTAAACCAAACTTCTCAACCAGATCTGAACTCACCAAGTTGTTGCAGCTTCCTCCATCAATGATCACACGTGCTCGTCGATTCTTGATGACGAAGAAAATCTGGAACAAGTTGTGGCGTTGTATCTTTTCGAAGTCTGAATTTGTGTGCTGAGTACACGTTGTACAATGATGTTCATGAAACCCGAAGTGTCTTCTCCACCAAGTACATGGCCCTCGTTGGTGTCGTCGACGACTTTGTCTTCATCATCGTCTTCTATGTCGGAGGTGCTGATGTATCCTCCATCTTCGGTGGCCACATATGCCCGCTGACTTGGGCACTCCTTCCGCACATGGCCAAGTCCATGGCAACGGTAGCACTGAATGTTGGAAGTGCGTCCCTCGAGGCGACCGATGAAGCACTTTGAGTAGGACCCCACACAGAATTTTTACCCGAATTTGCAGGGCGTGTAGGAGGTGCGTGTGGGCTGCGAGTAACACCACTCGCGGGTGCGGAATGCTATTTGCTTGCTGGTGGAGATGGCCGGAAAAAACCCCGAAGACGGCGTCGACCGTGGGGTGTAAGACGGCCTGCTTGTATTGCTGCTGCTTTGGTGCGTCGCGGGGCTCCAAAGCCGGGAAAGCTCACCGCGGCGGCGCGTCGACGTGGAGGCGGAGGACAACGACGGGCGGCGATGCGGTTCTGCGGTGTTCCCAGCGGACGCCTGCACCGAGAGGAGGGGTGAAGCTAGTGAGGAGTTCGCAGGAGAGAAAGCAAGCCATGGACGAAAGGAATTGCGTAGAGGCTCACCGTGCGAAGAGAATCAACGTCAATGGCCGACCGTGGCGAGGAGGAAGAAAAGATGAAATGCAGCCGTGGTGTTGCGGGGTGGGGTGGCGCGTGCTCAAGGGAGGTAGCTTGGGTTAGGGCAAAGCTCCTGACGCGTTGAGGAGGTGCGAAGCTGGTATGGACATGTGGGGCGGCGGGGGTGTGCTCGGGCGGCGGCGACCGGAGAGCAAGTTTTTATGGCGGCCACGGACGGTGGAGCTTTCGCGTGGATCCTACGCGACTACGACAATCGCCGACGCGTGCGGCGGCGTTGTTCCGGAGGACGGTGCCTCGTCCGACCGGGATGGGCACGAACATCGGTGCACTCCCTTGCGGGTAGCCCTAGCCATCGTGCCTTCGCTGTTCGAGGAAGTTCCCCTTTATTTACAATTTTGCCACTGCACTGCTGGTTCTGTTTTGGGCCATAGAATTTAATCCTTTTGATATATTTGCAAACCAAAAATTGTGGGTGTTCAGTGCATTGTGATGAGCAACTTATGTTATAGGCAAAAGTTCCAATTTTGCTCGTAAAAATTTGCAAAAATTCTTGAACAGATGTTGTTTTCAAACTCGGTTTGAATTTTCTAGGAGAACGTGCCATCTTAAAAATTTTGTAAAAATGTCCTAAATTCATGGTTTGATGTGCTCTACCAGTATATGCAAAAATATATGGGCACTATCATGGAAAATTATGAAGATATCGATAGCTAGGGTTTTGGTCACTATAAATCCTAATAAACCCTAATTTGTTATTTCATGTGGAATTAGCCCGGATTAATATTTTGCACATGCAAATTGTCCATTAGTACGAGTGTGATTGCCTATTTGTGACACGGGGTGTCACAAGTCCGAGACTCGCGTCCACGCCGATGACTTCATCGCAAAGCTCGAGGAGGAGCCCCTCCCCAAGATGAAGATAGATTAGGGCGTTAGTTGTTTTGTCTTGTTTTGTTTTGTCATGCTGGCATGAACACTGGGCGTTGTTCCCGAAGTTATAGATAACTTCGAGTTTTTAAATTCGTTCTACGCTCGACCCGTCGAGGTCTTGCAAACAATTCGTCGGTTTTTAAGTTCGACTTAAATTCGTTTGGCCCTTTCAGCTATCTCACTAACTCGCAAAGTTCGAGCCCCGAAGCCTCGCTGGATTTAGCCGTTTTGGTGAGCGTTAGCTAGGGCCCCAGGGCACTCGAGCTTAGGCTTTCCGACCGGTTACACCGTGAATCCATTTACTCGTGGCTTACTTGCTCGTCGTTGTGATTCGAATCCGGGGTGAAAAAGACTTAGCAAATTTCATTCGCAAAAAAGAGCTATGTAACGTGTGCGATAGCAATTTTTGTTTTGAAAAATCGCTAGTATCGCCCGTCTTCCAGCCCCCGAGTGAGGGTCGGCCCCTTATGGGGGACGAGGATCACTTGTCCTCGAGCGGGCGATTTCTAAAAGTAAAGGAACAAACACAAGTTTAAGGGTAGAGTTTATGTAACCGTGCGATGTTCCAAGCGTTGGTGAGCTCTTGACCTTGTAGGAGCCGGGCCGAATGACGCGCGAGACGATGTACGGTCCTTCCCAAGGCGGGGAAAGCTTGTGGCGGTCCTTGCTGCTCCGCACTCTGCACAACACCATGTCTCCGATGTTGAAGCCTCCACTCTTGACGTTGCGGTCGTGGTATCATCGGAGTGCTTGCTGATACTTGGCGGAGTGTAGAAGCGCAGCATCACGCGCTTCGTCGAGTTGGTCGGTGGCGTCCTCGCGTGCCGCTTCATTTCCTTGTTCGTCGAAGGCGCAGACTCTAGGAGCGCCGTAGTCGAGGTCGGTTCGCAAGATCACTTCTAAGCCGTAGAACATGAAGAACGGCGTGTAGCCCGTGGCTCGGCTCGGAGTCGTTCGGAGACTCCGCAGCACGGCTCGCAATTTTGCCGCCCGTCGACCGCTGAAACATTTCGGACGGTCATATATGCGAGGCTTA
This sequence comes from Chloris gayana, assembly GCA_031894775.1. Taxonomy (NCBI): domain Eukaryota; kingdom Viridiplantae; phylum Streptophyta; class Magnoliopsida; order Poales; family Poaceae; genus Chloris; species Chloris gayana. The sequence goes on from JAUNZO010001928.1 coordinate 1,006,178, forward strand.
AGCCCTCGTAGGATGATACCGTTGGCTCGCTTGACTTGACCACCGGTCTCGGTATGAGTTACAGCCGCCTGATCCACTCGGATGTGGTAATCATCGCAGAACTTGAGGAATTTCTTCCTAGTGAACTGCGTGCCGTTATCGGTGATTATCGAGTCGGGGACACCGAACCAATGGACGATGTCAAGAAAGAACTCGATCGCCTCTTCGGACCGGATTTTATTGATCGCTCGAGCTTCAATCCACTTGGTGAACTTGTCGATCGTTACGAGCAAGTGGGTGAAGCCCCGGTGCTTTCTCTAGCAACCCGACCAAGTCGAGATCCCGGACCGTGAAGGGCCGGGTGATGGGAATGGTTTGAAGAGCTTGGGCGGGCTGGTGCGTCCGTCGGGCGTAGAACCGGTAGCCTTTGCAACTGCGCACGAAACGAGTCGCGTCCGCCACCGCGGTTGGCCGGTAGAAACCTTGTCGAAAGGCGTTGCCCACGAGGGTCCGTGGCGCTGCGTGATGTCCACATACCCCTCCATGTATGTCGTCGAGGAGTTTTACGCCCTCCTCGATCGTGATGCGACGCTGTAGGATCCTAGAGGCCGCTGCTCTTGAAGAGCTCGCCATCGACCGGGACAAAAGACTTGGCACGCCTGTGTAGGCGCCTTGCTTCGGTCCGGTCCGTCGAGAGCTTGCCGTGGAAAAGGTACTCGATGTACTCGGGTTCTCCGATCGGCCGGTGATGCCTCGTTGGTCATGGAGGCGTCGATCTCCATGATCTCCCCGTCCGGTGACGGTGGATCGGCGCCGGATCCCTCGCATGGGCTCGAGTCTTTCCCGGGGTTGGGGTTTGGACTTGGGGCAGCCCCCGAGCCCGCCTCGACCTGGCCCACCATCGTCCTTGGGAGGGTCGGGAGGACGGATAGACGGTTGGAACTGGTTATTGGCGGAGACTCCTGGTGGGATCGATTCCCGACCGGATGCCATTTTGGCCGACGAGTCTACCGCTTCGTTGAATTGTCGCGGAATGTGCTTGAGCTCGAGGCCGTCGAACTTCTCTTCGAGCTTCCACACCTCCCGATGGTAGAGCATCGGCGTGTCATTCCGACAGACTTTACTCTTTCATCACTTGGTCTACGACGAGTTGCGAGTCCCCTCGGACCTCGAGCCGCTCGATACGAAGCTCGATGGCGATCTTGAGGCCATTAACGAGGGCTTCGTACTCGGCTACATTATCTAAAGTTGCGAAATGTAACCGAATGGAGTACCTCATGCGTACCCCTTGGGAAGAGAGGAACACGAGCACGACGCCGGCTCCCTTGCGCATCGGCGACCGTGGAAGTACATGATCCAGTACTCTTGGTCTACCGGAGCCGACGGCAGCTGGGTTTCGGTCCACTCCGTGACGAAGTCGACGAGAACTCTTGACTTGATCGCCGTCCGCGGCACGTACGTGATGTCGTGCCCCATCATCTCGAGGGCCCACCGGCGACCTTGCTTGCAGATTCCCTGTTCTCAATGATATCACGCAAGGGGAACGAGCTTACTACCGTGATCGAGTGCGCGTCGAAGTAGTGGCGCAGCTTGTGTCCGGCGACCATCACAGGCGTATAGGATCTTGAGGACCTGCGGGTATCTTGTCTTCGAGTCGGAGAGTACCTCGCCGACGTAGTAGACGGGGTCTTGTACTTTGAGTACATCTCCCTCCTTCTCGTTGCTGCGACGTAGAGGACGAGTTGCTCGCCCGGCAATGGCGGAGTCAAGACCGGAGGGTTGGTCGTAATGCGCTTCATGTCGTCGAGCGCAGCTTGAGCTTCCGGCGTCCATTCGAAGCGCTCGAGTTCTTGAGGAGCTTGTAGAGGGAAGGGCTCTCTCACCAAGGCGTGAGATAAAGCGGCTCAATGCAGCCGGGCACCCCGTGAGTCGCCGCACCCCCTTGAGGTTCCGGATCGGACCCATGCGCTCGATGGCGGAGATCTTCTCATGTCGCACTCCGAAACTATGAAGCCGAGGAGCATTCCCTCGGGACCCCGAAGACGCACTTCTTGGGGTTGAGCTTGATGTCTGTTCTCGTGCAACTTGGCGAACACGCGTTCAAGGTCGACAACGAGCTGATCGGCCTTTTTGGACTTGACTACGATGTCGTCCACGTATGCTTCGACTATGTCACCGATGAGATAATCAAGACACTTATGTATGAACATCCGGTAGGTGGCACCGGCGTTCTTGAGGCTGAATGACATCATAGTGTAGCGAGTACGAGCCAAACGGCGTGATGAAGGAATTCGCGAGTTGGTTGGATTCGTTGAGTGCTATCCGATGGAACCCGGAGTACGCATATAGAAAGCATAGGGTTTCGCACCCGCAGGTCGAGTCAACTATTTGGTTGATGCGTGGTAAAGGAAAGGGATCCTCCGGACATGCCTTATTCGAGGCTAGTATAATCAACACACATTCTCCATTTCCCATTCTTTTTACGTACATGAACAGGATTAGCTAACCACTTCGGATGATACACCTCCTTGATGAACCCGGCCGCCGGCAGCATCGCGATCTCCTCCCCGATGGCCTTGCGCTTCTCCTCGTCGAAGCGACGCAGGCATTCCTTCACCGGCTTAGAGCCCAGCCTTATATGCAAGGAGTGCTCGGTGACTTCCCTCGGTATTCCCGGCATGTCTAAGGGTTTCCACACGAAGACTTCCGCGTTCACGCGGAGGAAGTCGACGAGCGCGCTTTCCTATTTCAGGGAGAGGGAGGTGCCGATGCGCACCGTCTTCTTCTCGTCGCCCTCAAGGTCGAGGACGACCTCCTTGGTGCCCTCCGTCGGCTCGAACGAGGCCACCTTGCGTCTCGTCTCGCGGACGATCCTCGACGACCTGCTCCTTGATCACCGTGGTCAAGGCCGGGGTGGCGGACGCAAGGTCGCGAGTTGTCGACGTCGCATCGGTAGGCGTCCGGAAAGGACGCGCCCACGGTGATGACTCTCTTCAGCCCGGCATCTTGTGCTTCGGGTAGACATAGTTGGGACGGCCATGAACTTCGAGTAGCACGGCCGCCCAAGGATGGCGTGGTAGATTCCTAGGAATCCGACCACCTCGAACGTGAGGGTCTCCGTTCGGAAGTTCGAAGGAGTCCCGAAGGTGACGGGCAAGTCGATTTGCCCGATAGGAACGCTCGATTCCCGGGCGTTGAGGACGTCGGCATAGAGGATGTTGAGGTAGCTGCCTCCATCCATGAGCACCTTGGTGAGGCGCGTCTTGGCGACCATGGGGTCGACCACGAGCGGGTACCGGCCCGGCCGTGGAACTCGCGCGGGGTGGTCGGTGCGGTCGAAGGTGATCGGCAACTCCGACCATCGGAGGAAGGCCGGGTTGTTGGTTTCGCAGCAAAGAAGTCGCGGCGCTCAAGCTTGACGGAGTGCCGGCTTGGACGAGCGTCGGAGCTCGCAAAGATCATCGAGCACCTCTGCGCTGGGGATAGCCTTCGCCTTCTTCTTCACCGGCGTCGCCTCCGACTCCAAGCATTTTCTTCGCGCTCCGGCGGTGCTTGCCCCTTCCTCCCCGCTATGTGACAAACTTCTTCATCAACGAGCAATCCTTCATCGGGTGCTTGACGGGGAACTCATGGTTGGGGCATGGCCCGTTCCACCTCTTCTCGAAGTGGTTCGGAACTTCTTTGTTGGCCTTCTTGGCGCCCTTCTTCTTGTTGGGCTTGGAGCCGGAGGGGCCCCACCGGCGTTGCCGTCGGTCCGCTTGCCCTTCCCTTTCTCAAGGATGGCGCGGTGGAGGAGGGCTCCAATCGCCTCCTCGCCCGAAGCATGGCTTGTGGCGATGTCGAGGAGCTCCCGAGCTGTTCGCGGGCAACTACGCCCCGGCTCGTGGACGAGAACCTCGCAGTTTGTTCCGAAACGGAACACGCCTACGACATCCGCGTCGACGACGTGGGGCAACTCGTTGCGGCGCCGGGAGAAACGCCGTATGTAGTCCCGAAGCGGCTTGTTCGGCTTCGCCGACAGTTCTTCAACTCCCGGGTGTTGCCCGGCGGGCGCACGTCACCTGGAAGTTGCCGACGAAGACTTCTCGCGAGTCCGCCCACGAGTGTATCTTGTTCGCGGGAGATGCTCGAGCCATGTTCGCGCCGAGTCGGCGAGATACAATGGCAGGTTGCGAATGATGGCAAGATCATCATTCGCGCCGCCGCCCGACGAGCGAGGTGATAATCCTCTAACCGGAGAGAGGGGTTTGACTCCCCGGCGTACTTGGTGACCGTCGTCGCGGGATGGAAGCGCTGCGGGAAGGTCACTCCCGGCTAGCGGAACACCTTGGGACCCGGCGGGTCGGGGCTCCGCTCCGGTCTTCCTCAACGTCATATCGCCCTCCGCGACGAGGGTGACGAACGCGTTGGCGGCCCACGTCCTCATGGGCACGCCGTCGCGCGTTGAGGGTCGAGCGCGCGCCGCGCGCTACGCCGATGCGAGAGTGCACCGCTGCCCGGCCTCGGGTTGGCCCGGCCGTGCGGGTTGCTGTGTGGACGCATGCACTAAGCCTCCCGCCCGATCTCGGGAGGCATGGAGGTTGACGCTAGCGTGTCTGGTTTGACGCCGCCGCACGTCGCCGTGAACTTTCCGCTCGCTACTCCGCCGCCTTGGCGAGTAGCGCCACCATCTCCCTCTACACTCGCCGTGCCTCGGGAGTCGGCTGCAAGGGGAGGGTTTGAAATAGCGCTGCCGCAGCGGCGACATTCTGCTCAGCTCAAGGGAAATGCTTCGGGGCACACCGCCATCGTCGTCGGCGATCCGGTGGTTCACGCGGCGAGCCCTCCGCCGCGCGTGGCACTCCTCGCGCCGGCGCTGCTGCACCAGCTCCTGGTCCACCACGGCTGCTTCCTCCGCGATGTTGCGGTGTGCTTCCTCCAACTCCAGCTTCCCGGCCCGGGGATTATCTAACCGACGGCTCGACTGCTTAGTAGCGCAGCTCGGTGGCGCACCCGCAGCTCTCGTTGCGGTCGCCTCGATGGCGACGTTCGTGGCCAAAGTGGCCAACGACGCTTGTGGCTCGGTGCACACCGGTCCCTACCGGAGCGCCAACCGTCGATGTTCGAACCACCGGCTAGTAGGATTTTATTCCGGGGATGCGCGTTTTAGGTCCGATGGTACACAAGGGAAGACACGAGAGGGTCAAGCTGGTTCGGAAAAGCTCCCTAAATCCAGCTGGGGGTGTCGCGGCGCTCGTGTTCCTTGCGTCAAGCCGACGATGGACTACGAGAGGAGGTGGGAGAGGAGCGTGCTCCAAGTCCCTAGCTACGAATGAGTGTGAATGAGTGTTTGTCTTGTGAACGTGCGAGTATGAAACGTACCGGTGTGAACATGCCGAGAGAGAGGGACCCTTCCCCTTTATAGCCGCAGGGGTCGAGCTCGAGTTACATGAGAGAGAGAGAGAGGGGGAGGGGGAGAGAGAGAGAGAGAGAATAGTCACGTGCTTATCCGGGCGCCTGTGCTCGTCTGTCGGTTCTTCCTCCGACGTACGCTTGAGTGTTTTGACCGGGCCGTCGTGTCGTTCCCGTAGCCTGTCGCGTTGGAGAAGCGAGGGATGGAGTGTTCCGTGTTTGGCGGAGTCGTGGACGGCGTGGTTGGAGAAGAATTCCATACCCATCCTTCCCTGTCGGGTGCATTGATGGCGGTGTTGAAGGTCGTGCGAGCCGGAGATCTGCTCGAGCCCGCGCTCGAGCTCCACTCGTCGCCGGATAAGGCAGGGAGCCGTACCGCCGTTTGTCCGGCGATGATGGCTGAGGCCCGAGTCATCGGTCCACGCTTCCTCCGTCGGGCTACGGGGATGGCGCGTCCCATCGGTGTGCTCCGACGGGAGCGGTAGCCGTGACAGGTGGGATGGGGCGAGAGTCGGCGTCAATGATTGCCGAGAAGGGCTCACGTGTGCGTGGGGCGGGTGGAATTAATGCGGCCGGTGGGCGAGCTTGGAGGTCGTGCGAGGCGGGTTTCTCCCGAGTCCCACGGGCAAGGTCGTGTGAGACGAGACTTTCCCGAGCCCGGAGGGCAAGGTCGTGCAAATCGTGATTCCGTCCTTCCTTGAGTAGGGAAGGTCGAGCTTGCCCTCGTTTGATTCGCCCTTCCACGGGGTCGTACGGGAGTGGGTCCAGCTTTGACCGTTGACATGGTTCCATGTCTCGGGGACTAATTCTTGGTTAGGTGGGTCCAAATGGTGCCACGTGGCATCGCTAATCTTTTCCCCGACGGATGGCGTCCTTTTTCGGTATTTTGGTGCCTCCTCATATTATTTTGGCTAAGCTTTCTGCATAGGGAGATTAGCCTTTGAATATGGATATACTTTGGTATGAAGATAGATAATACTTGGTTAATTTTTAAGGTCTCGCATAGGTTTAGGTCTTCTCATAGTGGAATATGTCTATTGTTACTTCAATGATTACTGGTGTGGAAGACAAGGTCTTATAGGGGTCTTCCACGCCCGAATTATCGATAGTATTACTATCAATTTCCATGGCATCATCATCAACTAGTGGAATATCGAACTTTGCATCGATTCTTCTTTGATCTTGTCAAGTTTTTGCTCCATGTTTTTTTTGAGGATTTCAAATTTTTCTTCAATGTTTTTTTTACTTTTAAGAATTTTTCTTTTATTTTTTCTTTGTTTTCTTGTTTAATATTCATTATTTCTTTATTAAGTTCTTTTGATATTTCTTCTTTGATATCTTTCCTCCATTGAGGGGATATTTTTTCAAATATTTTTTCTATCTTTAGATCTGTAGTTACTTCTTCTACAGGATGTAGTCCTTTCTACGCATTCTTTATATGTTGAATAACTTGATTCTCCTTCGTCTTTAATTTTTGTTTTTGGGGTGTTATCTTGATTCACTATTGGCTGATATTTTTGTATATAGACTTTACTTTATTTGCATGGCAGAGTGCTTCATCTATAGATAAGTATTTCCTCCAAGATATTCCTCCCTCGTTTCTTGCTGCTATTTTTTGGGCTATAACTTCTTCAAATGTCATATAAATTCCTGGTTGTGGGCCATCGAATACAACATAGATTGATTTTTGTTCTTTAACTTGTTCATTTTGTTGGGCATATATTAGAGTATTAATATGGTTAAAGTATTCGAAAGGCTATTTAGTATACCAAGGAAATAGCCTTTTTCCTCTTTTTTGTTATTGTATTGATACCAAAAGTTATCTAGTATGCATCTTTGAACTTCGTCTATTTTAATATGGTCTTTGGCTTAAAATTAAAGCTCATTTGAGGGAAAACTCTTAATTTGTTTTCAAGACTAAAAACCAAGTACTTCGTCCCATTTGCACTTAGCCCCCTCTTCATTATTCGTGCAAAATAGATGAGCGAGATAGTATGTCGGGTAATTTGTTCTCTTTTCCCTTTATATGTTCAAAACTACTTTGTAACCATTTCCTGTAATAATGTCTTCAAATAAAAACCGTCGTCTAGTCGAACTTTTCTTCCTATTTATTTGGTTGTGATATTTACATATGGCTTCACAATCTATTCTTACTGTAAATTCTTTGAATCCTAAATAAAGTCTAAAGGAATTTATGGCATTGATTATGGCTAATATTTCTCTATTAGTGTTGTTTACTCGTTTTTAGTTTATAACTTCCGAAGCGTATCTACATATTTTCTCTTCTGATTTGGGTGTGTATTTATTTGGTGTTTGTTTTAGTATTGCTCCCCATCCTACCTTTGAAGCATCTGTTTCAATAATGGAATAATTATTATCTAAAGGTAGCTCTAACGGTTTTAGATTACTAACCTAATCTTTTATAATTTTAACTAGCTTTATATCTTCCGAATTGAAGTATTTTTGACCATTTTTCCTTAATTTTGCATATAGAGGACCTGCAAGTTTTGCTAGATTATCCATATAATTTCTAGCATAGTTTACTATTCCAAGGAATTGTTGTAAAACTTTTTTATCATTCATGGCATCCGAAATTGTAATATTTTCTTTGCAATATGTTCTTGTAAATGTATTTTTCCTTCACCTATTTCGTGACCAAGGAAATGAATCTTTTCTTTACATAATTCCATCTTTCTTTTGGATAATATCTTTGACACCCCGTGTCACAAATAGGCGATCACATTGTACTAATTGACGAATTGCATGTGCAAAATATCAATCTGGTCTAATCCCACATAAAATAACAATTAGGGTTCATTAGGGTTTATAGTGACCAAAACCCTAGCTATCAAGATCCTCATGATTCTCCATGTTAGTGCCCACATATTTTTGCATATTCTGGTAGTGCACATCAAACAATGAATTTAGAACATTTTTCCCAAATTTTTAGGGTGGCACATTTTCCTAGAAAATTCAAACTGAGTTTGAAAACAGCAACGGTTCAAGAATTTTTGTAAATTTTTACAAGCAAAATTTGTACTTTTGCCTATAACAAAAGTTGCTCATCACAACTCACTGAACACCCACAATTTTTGGTTTGCAAAAATATTAAACGGAACAGTTTTTATGGACCAAACCAGAACCAGCAGCTCGATGGCAGAATTGTAAATATGGAGAACTTCCGAACAGGTTGAGCACAGGAGCCGGGGCCACCCGCCAGCGTCGGCGATCATCGGGGTTGCGTTGTTTCCACGCGAAGAGGAGGACCGTCCATCCCCGCCATAAAAGGAGTGCCTGCTGCCACCGCCCGGGCAACCCTACCGCCGCCCCTCACCTCCATTCTCTCTCGCCCTCACTCCGGCGCGTCACGAACTCTCCCTCACACCCAGGAAGCTCCCCGGAGCAAGCGCCCTCCCATTCCCCCTCCGGCTTAGCCCAATCGGGCGTTTTCCCCTCCGCCGACCGCCGTCGCCATTGTTGGCTACACGACGTCCAAGGTGAACGATTCTTCGATCCCCTTCTCCAATGGCCTTCCTTGGTCCCTCCGATCCTTCCTCGAGCTTAGCGCCGCCTTGCGTGCAGCTCGCCGTCCGAACGCGACCGGAGAACGCCGGCGTCCGCCACCCCCTCCCACCACTTCGACGCTCCGTCGCCACGGTGAGCTTCCTTGGCCTTGGAGCACTCCGGCGTGTTCCCCGCACTCGCGCTAGTGCTCGCCGGGCCGCGCGCTTCCCCTCTCGTGCCCCACCTCACCGCCGGTAGCCGCACCACGACGGGCGCCCTGGCGCGCGCGCGTCCGCCACGGCGCGTCCGGGACGCACTAGTCACGCTCCAAAACAAGTGTAAAAACAGTGACTTTGAAGGGATTTAAAAATTGCCTAACTTCGCGTATGAAGCTCGGATGTGAACGAATAAAGATATTTTGGAAAGCTCGTAACTTGAGCTTTGAAATGAACCAAATGAACATATATGTTTATATGACAAATATAAAAGTTTGAGCAACCTTAAGTTCCTATCACGGTCACGAAGCTTAACAGGGTTGCATTTTAGAAATTGCGTAACTTTCATCTCGTAGCTCCAAAGTACTCGACCAAGCACTCGTTGGAAAGTGCAGAATGTGTACTTTGTCGTGGTAACATAATAAAAGTACTTTCTGTGGGGAAAATAAAAGATCCGAGTACTTTAAAGTGCTAACCCGTTAAGTGAACCGAACAACATTGCGTTTTGGAAATTCCATAACTTTTTCTGTACAAATCCAAATGATGAAACTGAACACTCCTTGAAATACCTGTAGAATGTACTTTACATGAACCTGCTTGGTTTACCCAAGTTTTATAGCGAAAAGTTAAGTTTTAAGCTCCTTAAGTGGGCCTCACGTTAAGGCTGAAACAGACTTGAATCGAGGCAAAATTGTAAAACAAACTTAATCAAAATTTGAACGTAATATTTCATTTGGCATGATTTATCATATCACACATGTTGCTGATACATTTGAGCATGTCATAATGATTTTTAGCATTTTTGGTTTAAGTACATTAATGTGTCTTGTATTTGCATCATGGGAAAACTCATATGAATTTATATTTTCTTATGGTGCTCAAGCATGAAATGATGAAAATCATCATGAGAAAATGATGTATTACTCTCTTGCATAATGATTAATTATAAAAAGGTATAATACTGATGTATGTTAAAAATTGCTTGTAAATAAAATTATCCTAGGTCATGTCATGTTAATATTATTGTATGTGCACAAATGCTATGTTATTACACCATGGCAGCCACCTAATCATAAGGTTATCTCATTTTTTTCATGTGAAGTGTTCATTTCTGCCCTACACTCTTGGTCGCAAATTAAACATGTATATTTATGCTAAGTAGTGTATATTTCTTCTAATTAGAAGATTGTCCCCATGACATAACCTACATAATTCATCATCATGATAAATCATCTCACCGCATGAGCATGTTTATTTTATGCAAACATTTCATTGAATTTTGTTCTTGAGAAAGTTCCATGAGCTAAGTAATTATGAATTCGCTTATGCTCACGCATCGCATTGCATTCATATAGGAACCCGGATCGAAGGCAAGAATCAAGAAGGGCAGCAGATTGAACCGAGTAACTTCGAGTGTGCTAACTGCGAACCAAACCAAGGCAAGCCCGGAGCATAATCCTATTCTCTTAAATTTTTCGTCTTTACTTCAATTAAGTATATGTTATGTACTGTGCATTTACGTTCAGGAGTTGATCAGAACCTAGTTGCATTAAATCCATGTTTCCGTAGTTTTGGCTTGGTATAATCCCGATCGTTAGATGCTATGCTTAATAAATTCATCGGTAGCAACACCACTCGGTCTAGGAATTCAATTATTGTTACTCTCACATGATTAAATTGGAAACCGTACGGGAAGTGCATGTGTAGGAATACGGTGACAAGGTTGGCCCTTGTGTGCCATAGCCCCGTGCGTGTCGATTGAGGACCGTTCGTTGTGACTCCGCGAGCAAGTATTGAGTTGTGTACCAAATGCATACCTTCGTATGGGAGTTGGTAAACTGATGTAACTTAAGAGTCGTAGTGTTGGACTGTAACTCCACCCTTTGTGCAAAGTGTTGGTCACGGTGGATGCACGGGTTTGTGAGTAGACGGAGGGTGTGTTATTACCCTTGGACCCGACGCTACTGTGGTTACATGTGGAATGCACACTCGGAGGGAGGACCCGGCTCATAGCTATGATAATCTTGTGAAAGGTGGACATACGTGTTCATAAATGATGCGTATGTCGTGCATTTGGGTTTCCCTGCAGGGTGTAAATCGATATATATAGCCGTCCCTCGCGGTGATGAGTACTACTTGTCTTGAGCAGATTGCTTCGTTGTAACAAAGAGAAGATGATGAATAAGCTTGCTGTTTTTATAGAAATAAATTATGTATTGCAACCATGTTTGTTAGAATTGCTCACTAAATTTATGTTCATGTCTCCACCCTTTTAAATTGGCTAAAACATGGACGATACAAAATACATATGTGCTGTTTTTCGCAAATTTCAGCAAGCCAAGTCAAGCCCCCTGCATACTAGTGTCGGTTCTTAGAACCATTTTTGACGGGTAAGCCTTGCGGAGTATATTAGATACTCAGGATTTGCGTTTAAATTTATTTCAGGAATCCCGCAGCCTGATTACTGTGATTGCTGCGGGAAGTTTGTGTGTCAAAGTGAGGAACCCCAGGAGTGGACCGTGGAGTGGGTTCCATCTTCACCAAAGCAAGAGTGAGGCCACGTCGTATGGGTTGATGTGGTCTCCTACATACGTTGTATATATTTATCGTCGAGATGTTTACGTTTCTCCACATTGTATATTAAGTAATGTAACTTAAATTTGCACTCTCATGGTATTGTAAAGTTTATGGTTTGTAATGACTTGAATATCAAATGTAAAAGTCGCTACTCACGCACTTCATTATGTTATGTAAATTGTGAATGTATCGTTAATGTATGTGTGTCTCCCAATACGATCCTGTTCGACAATCCCTCTTGCTTTGCAAGGTAGGGGTTTCACTAGGTTCTCTATATAATTTCTAGCATAGTTTACTATTCGAAGGAATTGTTGTAAAACTATTTTATCATTCATGGCATCCGGAAATTGTAATATTTTCTTTACAATATGTTCTTGTAAATGTATTTTTCCTTCACCTATTTCGTGACCAAGAAAATGAATCTTTTCGTTACATAATTCCATCTTTCTTTTGGATAATATCAACCCATGTTGTTCTACTTTTCTGAAGAAAACGTCAAGATGAGCGATATGTTCTTTATATGATTTTCAGAAAACAAGAATATCATCAATATAAACTAGTATATATTCTTGATTTTCATTGAATATGTTTTGCATTTTTCTTTGAAATAATGCAGGTGCATTTTTTAATCCTAGAGGCATAACAAGCCATTCATAGTGTCCTTGCGGGCATGAAAAAGTTGTCCATGGTATTGATTCTTCGGACATTTTTACTTGCGAAAACCCAGCTTTTAGATCAAATTTTGAGAAGTATTTGCTTCCTTGGATTCTATTAATCCATTCTTCTTTGTTTGGGATATTGTACGCATCATCTACCGTATTATCATTGAGTCTTATATAATTGATGACCATTCGTGATTTTCCTCTAGCAATTTCATTATGATTTCTTACGATAAATGCAGTGGATCTATGAGGACTTCGACTTTCTCGTATATCTTTTAGTTTTAATAAGTCCTCTAGGATTATATAATCTGGATTTATAATATTTAATTTGCATACTATTGAGTTCATATCCCAGTGTTTCGTAGGTATTTCACCAATTATTTGTATATGTTCTAACCTTTGAATAATTCTTTTTATATGTTTTTTGGGTTTTATATCTCTATACCAGTTAGGGGCAAATGATTGTAGACCTATGCATCCGGTGCTGGAGTTTTGAACATGGAATTCCTCTATGGCTTGGCTAAGATCTTCTGTATCATTTGATTCAGCAATTTCTTTACTAGAACTACATCCATTTGTAATCTGTAAACATTGTTGAGGTTTATTGATTTTTCGTACTTCAGAAATGTATGGAACACTATCTTGACGCGGAATAAATGTTATTCCTATTTCAATTATTAGTAAGCCACTTATGGACTTCTGTAAGAACTTTAGGCCAATTATCATTTCATCATTTATTAGAGAGAGATCTCTTATTGTAATTTCATCTATAACGTATTTGGTACCGTTTATGTAAGCCTCTATGTCATAAGCTAGTTGATTATGAATTTTCCTTATTCCTGACATGTTTGTGGATATTTCTGCTTTATTATTGTCTATAGTATGAACAAGATTAGGACATTTCATAAAGAATTTGTCATGAATTATATTTTTGGTGCATCCGGTATCCAATAAGGCTAGAACTTTGTATGAGATATTTGGCGTTAAAACAATCTTGATAGGAATTCTAATTCCTAAGATTTCTTTAAATGGTAATCTTATTATATATTTATTTCCAAAATTCGAAATTGCTTCTCTAAGTTGTATTAATCTATTTCCATTTTGGTCTCTTATTCTTACGGTCTGATCTGCTTGTTCAATAATACCAAATTCTTTGTTGCTTTCTGTATTATTATTTTTAGATTCTAGTATAACTTTTACTATTTCTAATTCTGCTTCAAGCTTGTTTATTCTATTCTCTAAAGTTCCAACCAGGCAAGATAATATTCTTTCATCTGGTTCTAATTCTATTTCATTTTTCCATTTTTGATTTTTAGATCTTAAACATTCGCAAAATGCTTGCTTTAAGCAGATACTACATACAGCTTTGTTTTCTTGGCTTGGATAATATATGCAGAAAGCACATTTTATGTTATAATCACCCTTACCTATAATCCAACTGTGTTCACAATCATTCTGATTTATCATTTAGATTTGTAATCCTGATAGATTATTTATTAAGTCTTCTTCGTCTTCGCTGGATGATTTTTCTATTTCTTGGCGTTCTATTTCATCCGTTTCTATTATTGAATAAATTGATTCGTCGTCTTTCATTGCATCATCGCATACCATTATATTTTCATTAACACTATCTATGATTAGAACCCTTTCTTGCTCTTCAAGTTTACTAGAATATCTTTTCTGATCTTTATTAGGGCAAGTTTTACTTAGGTGATCCGGAGAATTACGTATAAAACATCTACATGTTTTATCATAATATTTCCTTTGATTATAGCGTCTAACATTTCTTTTATGTAGAAATGGAGCTCTATTGTCCGATCTCCTTAAGAAATACCTCTTTCTAGTTTTAAAATTTCCACTATTATCATAGTGTCGAGTTTTATAATGGGGTTTGTGTTTGCGTCTCTCATCTCCATATGACATTGGTATTTCCACAATGTTATTGCAAAAGTTATAATCTGCCCTCTTCATAGATCTTTGAGCTTGTATATTGGTACATATTTTTCTTAACTGTTTAAAGACAAATGTTATTGCTTGTGATATGTTTATACTTGTTCCACTGATCTCTTTTTTATATTCCTCGAATATTATGGATCCTAAGGGGTCTAGAAGTTTATTAAAATATCTTCTACTACTCCTTGGTTGTAACCTTGTTTTGCAGTGGTAGCATTATACAAGTAATGTTGAGAAAATTCTTTTATACCTTTCCAACTTGTCAATGTTAATTTTTCTATTTCTCTTAATCTTTCATTTTGTAAGGTTGTGTAGCCTAGCTCTGGATCTTCAGCTATTATTATATTAGATATAACATTCACAAATTATGTGGGTTACTACCAGCTCGTTTTAATTCTTCATATTGATTTGAATTATTTTCTATCCATTGTTCCCATAAAACTTTTGGTGCTTCCCCAAGGAATGTTTCTAGATACGTTATCATGTCTTCTACTTTATTTCCTATATTTGATTGGTTTTGTTTATATTTTTGTACTGCTAATCCTTTCCAAATATTTATTAGATTTGGCCAGTCTATAGGGTCATGTGCCGAAAGATTTAATATATTACCGACACTTTTATAATTTTGAATTGTACTGACCTTTCAAATCCCCTTCGCTTAGTTCCCATAAATTCGTATTGCCCTGGTATATATTGATAGTGATTTTCATCTTATTCTGGAGGCCATCTACCAGATATTCTAGATTGTCTTCCTATTTCTCCTTTCACTTTTTCTATTTCTCCGTATCCTCTTTTCCTTTTTGAACTTTCTAATTCCATGGATTCCATTGCATTATCTAAGTTATGTAAACTTTGTTCATCTAACCAGTTTATAAAATCAGCATTTTGTTCTGAATCTGGATAATTTATGTCTACACCATATGAGTCATCTATTATATCATCTTCTTCTTTTAAGCTATCTGATAATATCTTCTTGTTAATATCCCATAACTCATTTTCTTTTTTATTTTTATTAATTGATATCTGCTCAGTTTTATTGTTATTTTCATTTATTTGCCCAATCCTAACTGATTTATTTTTACCTTTATTTAATTTTTTAGCCTAGCAATTTCTCGGATAAAGAAAAGCTCTTTTTCTCTAGTACTAGGCCATTGGGATATCATGGCGTTATTATATTCTGAATTAATTCCTATTATTTTTTTCTTCATAGTACTTTATTTCTTCATTTGTATCCATCTTTTCCATAAGTTCTGGTATGCTTTTCCTACTAATTTTTAGTTCTGGCACACCTAAATCAGTATTTCCTAAAGTAGAGGCTTTATAATTTGTAAATCTAATACTTGTGTCACCTTTATGGTTTTGATAACTTATATATCCTACAGGTTGTTTTAGTTCTTTTTTATCTAATAAATCACTTATATTCCATTCTTCTCCTGCTCATTCTTCGGAACTGATTTTTAAAGGATTCATAAACTGTATGCCCTTTGATTGCATATTTTTTATTACATCATCAACGTGTACTTTATATCTAGTTCCACTTCGATTAGTTAATCTTCCAATGAACTCTATACTTATTAAAAGATTGGTACCTTTAAATTCTTCATAGCCTTTGGTCTGAAAACCAAAACTCATCTTTTCAATGAATTCTTGTATTGGCATTATTAAATCTGGGGCTATGTAAGTTATTAGCTTATTTTCATTCATATCGCCTTCTATAAATCCTAAAGCAGCCTTATTTATTGTATCCCACCTTTTGTCTAACAAAGTAATTAAAACTTTAGTTCCCAATTTCTTTCGTGTCATCCCTTTTATTCCTATGATATACATTCCTTAATGGATATATTTGTATCTTGAGTATTTAAGATCACGCTCAATGTCTTGGCTCACAATTCTTAATTCTACAGGATTTGAAACAACGCTTAGTTCTACTTCTCTTGATATTCTATATAACCCGCTTCTATTTTCAAATATTCCCATATGATAAATTTGTTGTGGCTTTAGTTTTCTTAAGGCATCCCTTTGGTATTTTTCTAGGTCGCTTTCTACATCTATTACTTCTTCTAGATGGTCTATATCTTCATATTTAGGTTTGAATCTATGCATAAAGGATAATGGCTTAGAGGATTGTCTTACGAGCTCGACGGTTTTGTTTCTTTTAACGAGGCTCGTAGGTACGTCCATTTTTCTGAGTTTATAGCCTTTGTACAAGATAAAATTCCGGAAGATGCTAAAATAACTTCGTTATTGCCTTGGTTGGCTTCTAGTTTTTCTATAATTTGTATTAGCAACTCAAGGGTAGTATTATTTTGTTTTATCAAGATTTTAGAGTCTTCTTTAGGTGTTCGGTAATCTGAGAATCCAACAGGTGGGGAGAGATATTTAGCTGTTTCTTTTAGAGCTTGGCTATATTCTGTCATATAATTAAGAGAGAATTAATTTTTTTAACTTCTTGCAACAATTCTTTTATTCAACTATATGCCCGCTCGATTGTTTGCCAGAGTGATTATATTGTATATCTTCCTCTAAATACATTATATTTTTATCTTCTTTTATGAAGTCTATATTTTTTCATGTAATGTTTTGCTCTCCTCTAATGTCTTCTAAGGCCTTTAAAATAATGCTACTATTATTATTTAGTTGTACGTACTGTTCTTGAAGCTGTTTATATTTTTTATTCAAAGATTCTAAGTGATTATTTAATTCGTCTTGTATCTTTCCCCAGGTTATAAAAAGGTTATATATTAAATCAACAATTAGATTCAGCTGACTATTTGACGTATGCCAACTATGGCCTTCGTAGGGTTTTACTCTGCACTTTATATTGGAATTATCTTGTGTAGTAATGATCTTATTAGTACTTACTTCTAGATCTAAGTAATTTAGCTCCTCAATTATTACCTAACGTCTGATACCACACACAAATATATAATTTAATCATTTTTATATAGTTTTAAAATTCAATTATTTTTTTTCAAAGTTTTAATCTTACTTATCAATAATTATTCTTTTCAGGATCTGATCAGGGTGGCAAAACCTAAGGGCAGCCGGTGCGTTTAACGATTGTTGTAAAAATCCTACTCGGTACTCACCATATTTTTCACATGTATATTCTTTAAAGTTTTCTTTTTATTCAAGCAGTTCTTAGTTACTGACTATATGAGTTGAGTTTTTTATCGTCTCCCTAGGCAGTTCCATCCGAAGGGAACACTTCTCTACGGCCACGGGGTTCTCTAAATCACCGGACTTAAGGCTAACCGAGAACTACCGTAAGAGGATTCTCCTATAGGGTCCCTAGCATAAAAACTCTTCCCATGTAACAGCACTAAGTACAGCTTAAACAAAAGATTACTTTATTGAACAAACATGTTTACATATGGTTTTCCCTTTCGGGAAACCCCAAGAACAGATATAAACACAAAGGATTACTTATAGTGGAGAGTGTACAAACAAAGCTTCTTGCTTAATATACAGTGTGTACTAAACTTAAGCTACTAGTGTGGATGGGACGCTGTGAGTGTACTGTGGTGCACTTCTTCTTCACCGGTGTCTCCTTGCGCTAGGCGCTCCTCCTTATATAGGCAAGACCAGGATGCTTGGCGCCATTATTCAAAGTGGATGAGAACGTCGGGTATTAAGCAACCGTCATGCCTGTTGGAACTTGTGTACCACAAACTTGTATGAGACATGGTCAAGTCTTGAAACTTGATGCAGTATGGAGATGATTCCATGGAACTTGTGTCTACTCGGTTGAGTCCGAGATCATATCGTCTTCCTCTATTCTTTAATCCTTCATTCCGCACAAATCTTTGTCATGATCAAGGATGGAGTCCTTTTTTTGGTATTTTGGTGCCTCCTCACATTATTTTGGCTAAGCTTTTTGCATAGGGAGATTAGCCTTTGAATATGGACATACTTTGGTATGAAGATAGATAATACTTGGTTAATTTTTAAGGCCTGTATAGGTTTAGGTCTTCTCAAAGTGGAATATGTCTATTGTTACTTCAATGATTCTGGTGTGGAATATAATATATATTCACTATATATGTATATAGAACTCCTATATTATATATGTACCCAAGTCTGCCAACCAAGCCAAACACCCCCACCGAGACAGCCAGAGCACACACGCATGCGTAATTTAGTAAAGTAATTAAATGCTCCATAATTCTGGGGTTGATTACTGTAAAAATAATCATTGTGTTTCATTGCCGTATTAAATAATTCCCTTTATTGTCCCAGACTCTCGACTTCTACATAAGTAACACAATTTGCAGCTTGTATGCAAAATCAGGTTGGCTCGTGGCTGCATGCTCACTTGAATATGAGGACGTCCGTGCATTGGGGCCAGGTACCGACGCGAAGCATATCCCTAGTGATCACACCATGCATCCTGTTTTCAGATCGTATGAAGGGCTGAGGATCCATGATCATGAGGTACAGCCATGTCCCTTTTTATTTGATTAGCTGATTTGGTTCCCTCCCTTTTGCTGGTGTGTGCATCCGCGTAGAACCTAGGACAGCAGGTAAGTGACGAGCGCAACGAGAGGCGGCACAGCGCAAATGCCTCCATGTGTTCAATTTCTTAACATTTGTTTACATTACGTAAAAAGAAATATGCAATTGGTCCTGTACTTCAATTTTCCCATTCTTTTTGTTCATTTTTTCTCCTCTCCGCAGCCCTGCTCACGCATGATGATTTCTTTCTTCTTTTTTTTGCATCATGGAAAAAGATTTGCAACTGTGCCTCTATGGACCATCATCTAATTTCTTTTCAGAGATGAACTAGCTGGCTGATGTACCTCTAGTGTGCATGATGGGTATAAAACGGATGAGCACATCTCAAGGCATGTGACATGGCTGTTCTCGATCAACGGATGCGAGTTCCTCCACGCTCCATGTTCTTTGCATAGACCTACTGAGCAGGATGGCAAGCTGGAACAACGATGATGTTAATGACAAGTGACTGCCCTATTCCACGAGGATCTGGATGTCAAGCATAGATTACAATAATTATAGTGTTTTAGTGTAAAGAATATATTCCTTATAAGGAAAATGTTTGTATCAATATCCTTGGATTAAAATAACCAATTTATGATTACATGGGAAGGGATTTAATATCGATCATATAATTTATTATGACTAACATTCAACGGTTTATGATTGGTAGCACATGTTTTATGCTTGAAGAACAGTAACCTTCATACCGATCATCGAATTTATGATCCCAAATTATTAAACCAGCTAATTGGACAGAAATACGTGCCCAATTTAATATTTATGATGTAATCTTGGGAAATCTTGGGAATAATATTGTAACATTCCAAACTTCCACCGATATAAAAGGAAATATATTGCATCAATTACGAAATTCCTTTTTGAATAGAGTATTTACATTTAAAAAACCGTCTTGACACAAGTTTCCTTATTCAGATCGTCTCCAGATTTTATATTTGCACGCTCAATATTTACACCTACATCTAAGTATATAGTTTTCATGCATTTTATGCTTCCAGTGACTAATCCTTATTGGTTAATTGCAAAAGAAATTGTATTTTGCAACTATTTATGAGCACATGTACATGTGTTTACGTGATGATAATGCATAAAAAAACTCACGGGCGACAGGTCCGCATGCCGCCCGCACGTAGCACGCAAGCGGAGCGACGTGGCGGCGCGTCACCGATGGTGGTTTATTGCGGGCGGTTAGCGCGCAGATGATGCGAAGCGACGACGGGGCGCGGCGGTCCATGAGCGACGCCTCGACCGCGGGCGGGGCAACCGGGTGCAAGGAGGAAGGGATGATGCGTGTGGACAACGTTTCGATAGCCGGTCGGACACGTGACGAGACGGCGCTAATATTTATCCGGGTCTAAATTCTTATGGCATAGCTGACTAGTATTTACTAGGTGAGAAACACACACCCAAAAGTAATAAAGAATATAAATACTGATGGTTGCAAATCTGTTGGAGCATAGAAAACCGAACAAATTAATTGGTAGGGAAAAAGCCATAGCAACAAAAAAAGGGACAAAAAGGCTTAAACCGGTTGGTTTGACTAGGCCGTTGGTCCATACATGCGTTGGTGGTGGTGGGGCTCCCTCATGCGTTGGTGGCAGCTAGTTTTTTTTTTGAATACATGGCACATGGGCTGGTGGCACGGTGGGGGTGGGATGACCTGGGTCTGGGTTGGCTCAGTTGGACAGGTTGGCTTGGTTTGGACCTAGGTATCGAATAAGCTATTCAAGTACCCAATGTATTATATATATATAACCCCGCGCAAATGGCACCCTGAGTACTGAATAGTTATTCAAGATACGTACTCTGAGTACTGAATAACTATTCAGTACCCAGGCCACACTAGTGCACTCGATGGACTCACCAAACCAGGTTGCCACCACGCGCAACGGACCAGCATGTTGCATGCGTCCAAGTAGTTATGGCAAATCTGCATGGAGGAAAATTAATTGTTCCTCAATCACGGAGTAACATGCATGCATGGAAATAATTACAACAAAATCCTTTAGGCGTTTGTCATTCCGTCCAACATTTAGCACCTGTGTCTTTCTACTTGTTTTTACACAATAAAATTTCCTCAGTAATCTTATTTGAAAATCATTTTGATTAGTAGATTACTATAATTTTTTGCACAAAATAAGATCTAACATGATTGTTTTGTTTTTTTCGCAAAAAAGGATATTATTCTGGTGCAAATATGAGGCTATTAAAGTGTTTTACAACAATGAGATTGTTGAAGCTTTGGTAGATCACAGGTGCACTGAGACAGTGCACGCACATATAAAAGTTAATAGCCTTTTATTATAGAAACCTATTCCTTTAATCTCAAAAAACTAGGAGGGCTTTGGGGCGACCCACGACTAGTGTAGCATGCATGCATAGCTACGGCAAAATCCCACCAGGCGGTGGACAATTAAGTCCACACACGGTGCAGCACATGCATGCATGAAATTAACTAAAACATAATCACCATGGATGCATGCAGGAAATAAATCATGCATGCATGCAAAGCACGGGTTGTTGTCATTATTTGTTTCTACAATACATGTCCACCGGAAGTTGTCATTATTGTTGGCCTACTTATAGGACCATAAAAACTATAGCTTTTGTTCCATATCTTCACGACCATGTAGTCCATAATAACCAAGATTGTAAATAATATGTCATAATCATAAACACCTTTAAGTGGAAAGAATATGACATTGCCTGATAATATCTAAATGGAAGTACTAATTCATTTCTTATATTTTTTTCTGCAGAAGGCAAGCTATGATGAGCATTGTTTTCAAACAAAAGTTACTAAGCATAGCACCCACAGTTATTACTTTTACACTGCCAACTAATTAGTTACTATTTTGTCTAAATTCCTGTTTGAAATTCATAAATTTCAGAGATGTGAATTATAGAACCATGTGTTAAGAGCATAAATCCTGGTTTCTATCCAATTAATTGGCCAGTAGTATAAAATAATACACATACATTCTATTTTGAAATTCAGCTCCAATTTGCCAAATAACATTAGGGCCTAAAAGGCCTTGGAAGGCATATGATTATATTTCATGTAATAAAATAGTCATGATCATGAAATCTTAAATGACTCAAACATGCAAGAAGATAATAGATTCACTAGTGCTAAACCATAACTACAGTTGTCAGGCATGCAGGAAAGCATAAAGACTATGTATTTTCACCATAAATCTCTTACTCTTAAAAAGTATATTATTTTGTCATAAAACTTGTTCATTTGCAATCGTAATTTCTGCAACAGTAAATTATAAGGGTGATGGAGGAAACGTGAATGAATTGTCACGTTTTTGTGAGTGGGCATGCTGCATGCAAATACCTATGAAATTAACATGTGTTATTGTCAAAAGTTAATTACATAATGTTAAAAGTTTCACACATAAACTTATTCACCATATATAAGAACCTTGGTTCTACTTAGTATTATCGTAATAAAAAGTACTCAGATTTTGAGCATAATATTCTTGGAACAATTATCATAGAATTCAAGCTTGTGACCGTAAAATTACAATGACATAAAATTATATTTTGCCATAAAAATCGGATGGCCACAAGTTAACACACACGGGAGTAGGTCTATAATAGTTTTCTTGTACTGTAAAATCGAACTTGTTTTATAATCACAACCTTTTATAGTAAAATTATATCGGGTAACCAAGATTTTATGGTCAAAAGTTAGCTGGGAATGTTCATAATCATAAACATCTATGAAATTCAAACCAACTGCTCAGATGTTTTTTGTAATTATGTAAATTACGAATATAATCCATATTTACGTGGACTAAAAGTGAGTTATACCAGTCATAACAACGCATAAGTATCATTACTGAACACATGTGATTGGAATATAAATCTTTTATCAATACGGTGCACGATTTTTTATCATTCCAAACCATTTTTTGTTTTGTAAGGTCCCATGCCATGGGTTCCCCCTCAGTAATTCTAGGACTATAAAAACCTTTTCATCTAGATATAAAAACCTTCCCATCTAGCTATAAAGATCTCTTCATGTAACAGCAAAAAGTTGTTAGTTTTATGTTTACAAAACTTGATAGTAAAAACTTACCACCAACTATAAGTATTTAATGATCAATAGTTGGTAGGCCTATAAAAATCTTTCCTTCTAACAATAAAATTGTATTAATATTTATAGTCACAGCCTTTACTAGTTAAAAAGTTATCGCACAACCATAAAAGTTGATAGGGAGATCCATGGATAAAATATCTTATAAGAGGTTACAACTCAAAAAGATTTTTATATCATAAAAAAGTAACCGCAAGATAATATGTATTTCAGTCAACCAAGACAACAATTTTACAGTTAAAGGATAAAAGTTTTATGTCCCTATTACACACTGTTGTAAAATCATTTGTCATGCCCTAGTTTCTTTGCAAATACTTTGAAACACTTTTATCAATATTGTAAAGCTGCACCATAAGATTATGGTTGTAACTAGTACACATTATCTTCGAATATAAAATCTTTACACTGTGATATACATTGGAACAAAAATCCACACTATATATGTGCAACACTTGGCACAACCAACTTGCTCCATGCTGCTGCACAACCATTGACTGCACCGCCACCGTGGTTTGTCGTGCATGATGCCAGTCAAGTCAAAAGGATGCCCATATAGACCTTAGTTTGATCTCCACTTCTTAGGCATTGCTCTTTCATCTGAGATATCAGACCCTGTTGAGCAGACAAAGAAAAAAGGATCAATTTGTAATACATGAGAAAATGCATCAAAAGGAAAGCATGGTCTAATATGTACAGGTCCAATCCTCAAGTCTGGTGCTTTACCCGTGCACGATCCGATCATTGATCAAGTTGCTGTTTGGGTCCATAGGTGCCGCAGACGGCATATCTACGCGGATGTGGATGATGCAGCTGGACCGGCTGGTCCAGATTGCCTGGAAGATATTACTGTCATGGGTGTTGCTTACCGGCTACCCGGCGGCTTGCATTGCCATCCTACGTATATCACCTACAGAGAAAAAAAAATTAAATCCTCGTAGTAAACAATGTTATGATAATAACAGCATAATAGAATGATCAAGATATTTGTTAATACTCAGGTTTTGTTTTTCTAATGCAGATTTTAATCATAAGATCGCTTCGTCTAATCATAAAATATTATTAGTTTTATGGTCAGAACCAGACAGATCAGATCAAGGAAAAAAACCTTGATCGATGCCCCCATACCCTTCCATGCAAGTTTATTCACGAATAAGAATGATGGGCCACACATGAATAAAAAAAGAGGAAATCATTAGCCGGTTGCTAGAAAACAAATAAATAATAAAAGTAGAGATTCCAGTCCAAGAAATACGGACATACACAGACAAGCAGAGCCTCGATCGGGGTTGTATACTTGTATCTGCTGCTGCACCGGCAGCGCGATGCCTGTTGAGATTGCCCTTCCGGCCAAATCGTCTATGAAACATCTGGAGGGTCGGCGATTGCGAATTTGAAGAAAAACTCATCGTGGCCAATTGCTTGCCCGGCCAAGGTATGGCAGGAAAGAGAGGAGAATAAATAAGGCCACAAGATGGAAGGAAATAAATCATTGGATCAATTTGTCCCTCATTACGGTGTGACTACCATTAATTAACTTTTATTATGAGTTATGAAAATGCAAATAAACATACGCATGCATATTAAATGGGGAGGTGGCCTCCGTTAGTGCCTGGTGCCGTGCGTGGGTGGCTTGGCTTGGGTACTGAATAGCTTATTCAGTACCCAAGGTAGTGCATATATATATATATATATATATGAAGCCTTTTTCCTACTCCCGGGTGTAGTTACTCCTATGTTTGTATCTCACAAATTAGAGGACATCTCTTCATACTTGGGGTCTCTAAAAGTATGTACACATACTTGATTTTTAAAAATGGTATGTGGACATACTCATGTTTTTATATGAGGATACATTAAGTATATGGACATACTCCTTTCTCTATATAGAAAGGAGATATATCACAAGGTGCAAAAATATATGAGTTCCACTCAAAATTTTTCATGGTTATCACTTTGTAAATTCTTATTTTAGGTATGTACACATACTCAAAATGATAAATGGGTATGCACACATACCTAAAGTGGTTTTTCAAACATGGGAGTAACTACACCCGGAAGTAGAATGTAATTACCCTATGTATATATATATATATATATATATAAGTAAAACTATTCTACACCCGGGTGTAGAATAAGCTATTCTACACCCTGCACCCAAACCAGACCCACCGAGCGAACCGTCCCGCCCCTGACCAAACCCACTCACCCTTACCGGGTCCGCAGTCCACCTCCTCCCCGACCCGAATGGAGCTACCAAATCCTGGTGCGCACAACACCAATCCGAGCGGCGGTAGCAGTGACCACGAGATTCGCCGCCGCGGGACCGTCGAGCCCCGACCCAGCGCCCCGAGCCACCTGCCGCACTTCCTCACCGCCGCGGGAGCGGCGAGCCCCACCCTAGTGCGCCTTCCCCAAGCTAGCTGCAGCGCTTCCTCCACCGCGGCCCCGATCTGTCACAACCGCGCTTCCTCCATGCTGTGAGAGCGGCGAGCCCAACCCGATTGGAGAAGCGTACCTCGTCAACGCGGAAATGACAACCTGAGCACTGCCGCGGTGCTGCGGCGCTCCAGCCCGTCCTGCTGCCGCACTGCCCAGCCAGTCTTCTTCCCTCGGCACGGGAGCAGTGACCCAAGGCCTGCCCAGTCGAGTCAACCATAAGACCGCCACCGTGCCTCCTGCAGCTCGTCGCGGGAGCGACAATCTCAGTCTCTGCCACATATTTCCTCATCTTCGATCTTGTCGTGATTTTTTGATCCTCAGCGGCATTCGCAAAAAATAATGAAAGCACATCACCCGGTGTGGCGTTCTGGAGCTCCCTTGCCGCACTTTGTCCTCGTGAGCAATGAGCTCCCCATCTCTCCTCACCGGCCAGGACCCGCAAGGACTGCATGTCAGTCAGGCAAATTACTGAGTAAATTAGTTCAATGGCTTGTCTGTTTTCTTATAGGAATTTTTCTCATAATTTCCTAGATGCACTTGAAAAGTATTAAAGCGGATAGTTCAGTCACCAATACTTGATGCCTTATAGAAAAAAATAGGTATGTCACTAATTTGCTTGAGGATCTCATATTTAAGAGAATTGCTGAATCTCGGTATCTAAATTATTACGCATGGACTTGCTTTGTTGTGGCGAAACTTCGGAGTCCTCTTAATAATTTCAAGACATGCAATTTGTAGCATCTCATGATAGAGATTTGTTAGTTTTTTGGATGCCTCCAAATGTAAACAACTTTCTGTACTATAGTTTTACCGTCTCATGTCATGCTTGGCAGCTCTGTGATTCTTTTGTATGTTTTATTTTTCCTTTTGTAGAGTGCCAAATCATCTTCCCAAAAAGATGGTGATGCGTCTATAATCAAGAAAGCTATCCATGGAGTTCAATGGAGCATTCCATGGAGTTCAATGGAGCCTTAAGTACCTCTCCATGTTTCCAATATGATGGGGGACTATCACTACTGAAGAAAACTTTTACTTCCATTTTCGTTTTGGAAAGCTAGAGCAGGTGAGGAAGGCAAGCCGGCTGCTACTCCAATCATAGACGAGGAAAAAGATAGTCCGTTTGTCCAGGAGAGGCCACCTTTTTTCTTCTTCCAATCTTGAGCTTTTCCACTTTGGAGATAGGAGAGAAATTGCAAGGTAGTTCGATTGTTGGGCTGCGGATTTTGATACTAAAATGGTTTGGAGTGGACAATATTCCAAGAGATTGGCAATAGATTTTGAATTTTCTTTCCCTGTTTTGCAAGGTTGTGGAGGAGGAACAACCGCGCGCTACATTATATGTACATTGAGAACATGTAGATGTGGCTTATATGTGCTGTCAAGTGAGCATTGGCATAATCCATTTTGTGAAAGGAATACAACAACAAAAGTTTACAGCCATGTATGTCGCAAAAGTACTAAATGAATGGAATAAAAATGTCTGAAAAAGTAGAATGAATTACTGAAGACAACTAAAGGTTTAGGCCACGTGTCTCAGCCATGTGGTTTGAAAATTACTGGATGAATGGGATAAAAAATTACTGAATGAATGGAATAAAAGTTTCTGAAAAAGTGGAATGAATTAGTGAAGACTGAAGACAACTAAAGGTTTGAAAATTACTGAATGAATGAAGTAAAAAATTACTGAATGAGTGTGGCATGAATTACTGGTGGGAAATACCGAGGGAAATGTCGATAGCCGCGGCTCAACTTCAGTTGTGCTAACCTGTCACAAGTAGGAAATGCAAATAAAGAATGCTACTCTCATCATTCAATGTTAGTTATTACTGAACAAATCTACCTTGAGTGTAGGAAAATTACTAACAGTTACCAATAATTTTTGACGTAGTAATTTTACCTATATGTGTTCTTGCAGTTATTTTGTTCAAATTTCAGGCTATGGGAAGTTAGTTATTTGTTTCTTAGTGTTGCAAAAGATGATCAGGCCATTAGGCTCAACTTATTCTCACTGATTTGCTAACACAAAGGAGCATAAGTAACTTTCAAAAAGAAAAATAGTGACTGCCAGAAAAATAATTATTGGCATATAATTCTTACATTCTTGCATGTGACTAGAGAACATTCAGATCGTTGGACATAGGCTTCATATTATCATAAAAAAGAAAGAAAAAAATCAACATAAATACAACTGAAGGGATGAACTGCCCCTCATGTCACTAGAGAAAACATTCAAATCGTGGCTTCATATTATCATAAAAAAGAAAGAAAGAAAAAATCAACATAAATACAACGGAAGGGATGAACTGCCCCCCATGAATCATACACGTGAGAAACGAAGGCTGCATTCATTGTCCATGATACAAGAAATTAACATATCTACATAAATACAGTTTTTCGCTTAAACAACGAGCTAGCCGTAGCATATTTCAATCTTGAGGGGCAACTTTAATGGTCGCACGTGGCATGAGGATAGCTTCTACAACCTGCCATAATGATGGAACCTACACCTGCATGGTTGCATCACACAACTTGGCGTGCATCTTGATATCTATCACACGTTCTGCCACGGGTACCTGCATGGTTGCAGCACACAATAATTAAACGATTGAATCTCACAAAATTAATGAATAAGGTAAGAAGAAAATTACTAAGCTCACAAAATTACTGAAGCATTGAACCACAAAGACAAACAAAAAGCCGGGTTGGTTTGGGTCTAGTTTAATTACTGAATAACTGAAGTATTGAATCTTGCAAAATTACTTGTAGAAGGTAGCAAAGAAAATTATCGATTAATCATAAGTTCCATCAGTATTTTTTTCCTTCAAGATGTCAGATTACTGAACAATCAAACTCTTCAATCTTACAAAATTTGTTGCAAGATAAATATTGACTAATAAAGAGGAGAATTACTAAAAGATGAAAATTGATGATAAAATTAATGAGTAAGGTGCAAGGAGAATTACTGAATAATTAATCTCTCAAAAAATTACTAAAGCATCAAACCACAAAGACGAACAAAAAAGCTGGGTTGGTTTAGGTTTAGTTTAATTCCCGAATAATTAAAATATCGAATCTTGCAAAATTACTAAAGCATCAAACTACCAAGAGGAGCAGTATACCTAATACCAGCTATGCATCTTGGTATGAACATAAAATTGTAATATGCTTCTGTTATTGACCCAATCAGTTATTTTTTGAATCCTATGACCAAGCATTGGACATGCTACAGGCTTGCTCAACAATCGGGCGAGACAAAAAAATGTCACAAACAAAAAATAGAATTCGGCTCCAACACAGATTCAGCACAACGCTACCTCATTTTGGCTTCAAATCTAGAACTAGTTTTCCAAATTTCTATTTTCAGGCTACTCAACTAACTAATCACCATTCATAAAGAAGAGGCACATCCAACACAATATAGCTTGGACAACCAACACTCTGTTTAGTACCTTAGAACTTGCCCTAGTCAGTTGTCCTATAAGTTGGACCATGGTTCAGAGAGATGTCCTGTCACATAACAACACTCTCGAGACGTCTACCTGCATTAAATTACTGAGTAACAGAAAAATTACTGGGTCAAGCAGCATGAGAAATAATGAAAATTATTGAAGCTTACAAAATTACTCAACTTCTAAGCGACCAAGAGGGCCAAGAGGCAGGGTCTAGCAGAAGAGTAACTGAATGATTAAACAATTAAACTACTGAAACTTACAAACAATTAAACTACTGAAACTCACAAATTTACTCAATAAGGTGCCATAAGAATTACTGAATGATTAAAATAATTAAAAAAATTAAACTTTACAAAATTACTGGATATACAAAACAGCATAGTTAAGGAGGTTCACTAGATATAAGGATATCACAACCGAGAATACTTCCAATTACTGGCATAACAAAATTACTTTCTCAAACATATAAAAGATTAAGAAAATGAAGTCCTGTTACAAATTGAAACTAGAGTCAAACAATTATTGAAGCATGAGGCACTGAGTTATCAAATCATTCATTGTGATGTCAGTAGGTTTACAATGGAGAAAAGTTACTCGAAGCATGGTATGGTGAGTTACTCGAACCTTCTGGCACCCAAGACTGGATTTCCAAAATCTAGTGCAAGCTAGTTAACTAGCCAATCGTGTAGATCAAATAAAAATTCAGAAAACAGTAGTGGGCTCCATTCGAGTACAATCAAACAAAGAAGAAGTTTACAAAAATTACTGAGTAACATTTAAGGACTATTTAATAACTATAACTATTTAACCATACAAAATTACTGAATCAATACAGCAAAAGAATTATTGAATATTAAACTTTCAACCTTAAAGAATTACTAACACAAAGATGCCAAAGAGGATCAAGAGTTGAGTCTAGGAGAAGAATTACTGAACAATGACAAATTATTGGAGCTTGCAAAATTACCGTGTAAGGTAGCAAGATAATTACTGAACAATAGAACAATTGAAGTTTAGAAAATTACTGAGTAAAGATAACAACAGAACTACTGAATACGATGAAAGGAAATTACAGGACACTACTGAACAATAACCGTGTAAGAGCAGCTTCCTTGTTACCATGTGAGAGCATCTTCCTTGTTGTGTGCATCCATCCTTCACAACTGCCTGAAAATAAAAAAAAAAAGAAAGGGAATTACAGGACACTATTGAACACGATGACGTTGCATGAAAAATTACTGAGCATGCACATGTCAACTCACCAGCACCAACAATGCAAAAATAAAAATTACTGAGCAATACACTACAATTACTGAGCATGAAATTTACTGGTCAAGCTTCATCAAAATGCAAAGAAAAAGTTCAAATCTACTGAGGATGCATGACAATTCAGAATATGAATTAGTGATGCAATTCGGGTGAAAACAGAAGGCAACATAGATAGTCAGCAATACAAAAATTACTGAGGCAACTATCAAAATTACTGAAGCATAAAAAATTACTGGCAATCCGAGCATGCATAAATAAGCGAACATGCAATCTGAGAGTTACTTCTACTTACATATAAAATAAGATTATATAGTTTTCCATCATATGGATAAAGTACATTATGTTTTCAAAATTTATTTTAAAGACACCTTCTACAAAGACACAACCCTACAGATTAAAAAAAACAAATACACAAATAACCAGATCATATATCACAAAATTTTTCTATAGGTAGTACATGACAAAATTTATTTTAAACGCATCTTCTACAAAGACATAACTGTACAGATTTAAAAACACAAATATACAAATAACCAGATCATATATCACAAAATTTTTCTATAGGTAATACATGACAAAATTTATTTTAAATGCATGTTCTACAAAGGCACATAACCCTACAGATTTTCAAAAACAAATATACAAATAACCAAATCATATTTCACAAAATTTTTCTATAGGTAATACATGACAACAATTATTTTAAAGGCATCTTCTACAAAAACACATAACCCTACAGATTTTCAATTTCGGAGGCACAAGAACAAAATATGTAATATGTAATATGTGATTATACATCTTATGTACTAACTACCCAAATAGAATTGTGGAAATATTTTAAACAAATATGACTAATCATATCCATTATGAACACAATGTGCTCGAAACGTTGTGTAAAAAGAGAATCGAGAGAAAATTCCCGATTCGGAATGAAGTAAATTTAATTCTTTGTCATAAATTACAATGAAAAGTATGTGTAATAAATAAATACTTTATGTGCAATTTAAGTTTTAGATGATCAAAGTTGAACTGAAACCAAGATTGTTTCAACAAATATTCCTATCTTTCTTAAAACACACACTCATTCAGCTAACTACATAAAAGGACCACTCTATAGTTCGAGTTATATTTCCTTCAATGACTTATTGATAATTAGCATAAACGTTAGGTTCGCATTGGGAGAAAAGAACTATCGATGAAACAGGATCGACTAGAAGAATTACTAAATGATTAAACAATTTAACTACTGATGAAACTTACAAAATTAATTACTATTGCGGCAAGAGAATTACTGAATTGTTACACATAGGTATAGAATTACTGAATGATTTTAAACTACGAAATCATTCAAGATTACTGAAGTATCAAATGGCCAAAAAAAGATCAGGGGTTGGGTCAATTTGGCTCTACTTTCTAACCATGCAAGCCGCAAATATGTAATTAGAAAAAAAAATACATTATTTTTTATGCACCAAGAATTTTATTAAAT
Source organism: Chloris gayana (assembly GCA_031894775.1). Lineage (NCBI taxonomy): Eukaryota > Viridiplantae > Streptophyta > Magnoliopsida > Poales > Poaceae > Chloris > Chloris gayana. The sequence continues at coordinate 1,037,731 of JAUNZO010001928.1, forward strand.
CTGAAGAGAACATTTAAGGAAAATGAAATATGAAATTTGCATGGATACTATAGAAAAAAGATGAATACTACTAAAAACTAACTCAAGCAGGTCCGGTAAAATGTACAGTAAAAAATAAAAGAAAATTCTGAATAATCTATGTAGTGGTTTATCCGTGAGAAGTATGCACAGTTCAAAACATATAGTAGGAAATAATCACATGGAAGTGTTGCTGTCTCCTGCAATTGAGTAGTGAAATGGGACGATGAAAAGCCATCGTATTTTCCAAAATGGAGAAATCTAAAAACCCAAATCAGTCTATGCTTCCTATTGCAAAAATTTACCATTAACATTTTTATAATTTGGCACCTCAATTAGTAATGCATTGGGAAGATATTACTAGGTATCAGCAGTTGGCATTAATCCTAAGGGCAAACGAGAGAAAATGGTCAATCAAACAAATAATGAGAGAGATATTTACATGTTAAACTATTCAAGCTCACAAACTTACTGAGCAAGCTAGTAAAATAAATATTGAATAATTAAATTCTTAAATCTTACAAAATTACTGAGTGAGAGATATTTGCATCGTTAGACTATTCAAGCTCACAAAATCACTGAATGTTACAAAATTACTTAGCAATGTAATAACACAAATATGAAAGTTAAATTCTTAAATCTTACAAAATTACTGAGTAACACAAAAGACGAATTACTGGAAGCCTACAAAATTACTGAGTAAGGTACTAGGAGAATTACTGATTAGTTAAACTATTGAAACTTACAAAATTACTGAGTAAGATTGCAAGAGAATTACTGAATACTTATAAATAATTGAAGCTTACAAAATCACCAAGTAAAATTGGTGATTTAACAAGTGGCTACAAAAATAATGATTGCGCAAATGGTGGGAATACAAGCATCTACATATCTGTTAACCAGTTCATACAGAGTGCCAATGTGCCACCAATTATCTAAAACAAGGGATGCTCACATAGGGACCACCATTTCTTCTCCCCGACTAGAGACTCACCATTGACGAAACAATGACCCCTTCGAACACACATTTGGTCACAAAAATTGAGATGAGCATATGCACAAATGCTAATCACTATCAAACAAAATCAAACTAAGACATCAAGGCATCAAAATCACGCATCAACATCCATCAAAACAAAGCAAAAATGGAGACGAGGGACGGGGAATTCATACCAAATGAGAAACTGCAGTCTGTTGTGCCTCACGGATGCAACCGGTACCGGTCGGGGGTAAACCCGCCTCGAAACACAAAACAGCCAAGCAGCCAGAGAAAGATAAAATTAGTTAGCATCCCAAGAAAAATGAAAATGTTCGTCGGCTTCATCATGGTAACATTACACAAAAATTACTGAGCGCCATTCAGGAAAGTGACCCTAATGCTAGTGAACTTCATCGGTGCAAAAACAAAATTACTGAAGATAAAAGTTTAGCGAGATGGGATGGTGGCTTAGCTTACAGCTTATTCATGAGCATGGCAAAGAAGCATGGGGACTCGAAATTATCACCTGGATATGAAGCTAGATAAAGTTCATGGACTATTATTAGCAACTGAAAAGTATGATAGAAAGCTGGCAAAAGACACGTTGAACAAATTACTGGTTCATGGACAATTTTTATAAAAACATTACTGAGCAATAATCAGGAAGTTGAATAAGCATTAGACATTATGAGGAAATTACTGAATGAGGATTAAACAAAGTCAGGAAACTACTGAATGTGGATTAGACAATTATTAAATTATTAAACTAGTAAAGCTTACAAAATTACTATAGCAGGGGTGTCCAATAGGACCAACAGTTGGGTCTAGCAGAAGAATTATTGAGCAATTGATTTTATGGAATTACCGGGCAATAAGCACGAAGATGTGAGAACTATCACCTTTAGCAATAAGAAATTTCATTACAATGGGTAAGAATTTTAGCAATGGGTGAGATGCTTATTTCAAGAAGATGTCCTAAAATATGATAGTAGTAGGACAATGGATAAGACTGCAATAAGCAGTAAGCAATTTCAAGAGAATATGGTTTCACTCATGTGTGCATATGCAGAATATCATATCAACTATAACTTTTAACCATTGTTTCTTTTAGCAAACACAAAAATTACTTGAGACACAAAATGAATGATTCAGTAATGAAGCCGGAGGATTATTGGCTGAAGTGAAAATTACTGGCAAAAAATTTACTGAGGATGCACATGACAAATTCAGGACATGATGCATCAATTATTGATAATTCATAATAGAAACCTAAATGCCTACTTCCATTGTTATTGTCGTGAACAGATTCCCCTGCATAGCTGAAGAAATCCACAAAAAGGGGATGGGCTCGTCAAGCAACTTATTCCCACAAAACAATATCCAACAACTTCGAAAGCAATACTACCCTCTAAATCAGAAAGCTAGGAAGCCAAATCCATACATCATCCGTGCAAATTAGTGAGTGAAATCTGTAGTGGGGGCACCAGAATTACTCACTGTAGGAATTTTGCATCCAACCGAGAGACGGATCAATTAGCTGGAGATTGGTCCGGCCATCTGTCCATCTCATCCCGGATGGGGAGCAGCAGTAAGGGTCCGCGAACGACGTCCCTTGATTCCACCCACTACGGAGCTTGTCAACGAGGTTGTGTAAGTCAATGGATAATCTGATCAAGCATAATCAACCATCTGCAAATTAAAATTCCTTCAAATTTACTAAATGTTCTAAAGAAAAGGACAACCGAAAGGGGAATCTGTTTTACTTTAGTTAAATGACATATAACGGCAACACTATCTAGCCAAACTGCATCCAGAATAAATCAATAATATAATCTGTCACAATAGGAATGAAATGCGGACACCTAGGACTCGATTTGTAGCACCTACATGCTCCTAGTGAACAAATTATCAAAAATCCATAAAAAAAAATCTGCCACAAATTCAACAGAACAGTACTCAAATGCCATTCATATTTGAACAACCACAAAAATCACACCTAAAAATACAGAGGCGAGGGGTCCTAACATAGGAACCACCATGGCTGCTGCTCTGCAAACCCCTGCAAAATCAAAATCCTGAGGCACCAAAAAATCATGGATCCACACCAGCAAAACATGAGGGAAACGGGATACGGGACGAGAGTTGTGGATGGGAGAGGTCCTGCCACACACGATGTACAGGGAGGATTTGAATAGAGTCGCAAGGACGTCAATCTACTCCCGATAAAATACCAAATCCAAAAATCCACTCAAAAGTGAATTATGTATATCCCTAAAATTCCATCAAATGGAACCTGAAATTCCACTCAAATCGACAACTACACGCGTGCTCCCCGTGAAATTCGTCCTGCCAATCTTACCAAATCCGCCTAAAATCGAACCAAATCGTTCAAATAGTACCGGAAATCCACCTCAAATTGACCCAAACCCTAGCAAAAAAAATGAGGTGGTTCTATATCTACGAGAAGAGAGGATGGGGAATCGATGCTCACGAGTAGAATCGCAAAGGAATCCGTCGCAAACACGCGCCTCCACTCGCCTCCCGCGCCACCTCGTCGGCAACAACTAGGGTTACACGAAACCCACCATAGGCCGTTGCCTCGCCCGATCCGCCGCCGGCTGGGGCTAGGGAAGGAGGAGGACGACGCCGCCTCGCCGGGTTCGACGCCGCGTTGCCTCGCTGGAATCGCCTCGGGCGCCTCCGACCAGCAACAGCGTGTTGTGTGGGCGGTGGAAGCGAAAATGACAGGAAGGTGGGGCCGGGGCGGGATCGAGACGTTTTATATGCGAGCGGGGGTAGCGGGTGGGTTAACGGGTAGCGCCCGGAATGAGGTGCGGGCCCGGTAACTCGTGTGGGGGGTTTGGGCTGGTGCGGTCGGACCAGGTCGGGTTGCTTGGTTTGGCTGGTTGGTTGAGTAGCTAGGGTGCAGGGTGTGTGGTGTGACCATATAATGACGCTGAAAAATAATGACATGATTTGCTAGCAAAGTGATACGGACAAAAGAATAAGACCCGAAGTTTTCGCTATTTAATTCGAATAAATACTGAAGCGCAGCACAAAGAGCCGCTCGCATATCCTGCATATGCTAAAGCAAAATTGTGGCTTGCATGATCGGTGCACGTTCCGGAAGACTCAAGCAAAGGAGCCTATCATAAAAGAAGACACAAGGACGACAGCTCTTGTCCTTTTACACACCAGCTCATGTCCTTTGCCACGAAGTGAAGGACGCCGGCTCATGTCCTTTGACACAGGATTAAAGGACATTACGTGCGCTAAATAAACAGGAAGGAAGTGCCGCTCACCCGACTATAAAAGGAGGACCCCGGCTTCGGAAGAAGGCATCAGCCGATCAAGAGTCACCCGGCCATCCTCCGGAGCGCTCTTCCGCCTCCACCACCAAGTAGCAGTAGTACCCCACTTGTAAAATAGAGAGTGTAATCCACTGTAAGATACCGCTCTGCAAGGTAATTTTTTTCCTTTGTGTGTTTAAGTGTTTGGGGGTTTCCGGAAGGAAAACCATATGTAAGCTATATTTGTGGAAATGAAGTAGTGTTGTCTTTGAAAAACCCTTGATATGGTCTAGTTCTTGCATATGGATTAAGTTTTTATGCTAGGGACCCTATAGGAGAGACCTCTACGGTGTAGTCCTCGTTTTAGCCCGAGTCGTGGCGTTAGAGAGGACCCCGTGCGGCCGTAGAGAAGTGTTCCCTTCGGGTGGAACTGCCCGGGGAGACGATAAAAACTTTTTGCATATGCTTGTGACTATCTAATCTAGGGAAAGACTTCGTTACTTCTGAAACAAATTAGCGAGAAATATGGTGAGTACCGAGTAGGATTTTTACGACTGAAAACTTACACCGCCCGGCAGATTGTTAGGCCTCGCCAGCCGAAAGAAAGGTCCTGAAACAAAAGATAAAAACTTTTGCATATTATCTTTTATATTAACGAATATACGTGAAGAAGGTGTCGCTTTCGTTGAATAGTAGCAAGATTAGAATAATATAATCCAAGTGTTAATAAGCGAGAGGTCGCTATCTCGTGAATAGTACTGAAATCATTTCTCCCACCAAACCTACCGGTTAGTGGGTTAGCACTGTAGAAATTTGAATTTGAATAGTAACAGAGCAATTTGAATAGTACCTCGAATTTGAATAGTGAATCTACGCGTTGCGACTGTCGAATATCTCGCGAATTTTTATATCTTTGCAAGAATAATTATCAATATAAATATACATACCCGTGTGAATAGTGGTACCGGAGCCTCGTTACAATTGAGAAGTTAAAGTATTTAAATTTTGAAGTAAATACTGGAAAGGTTATCAATACAAAAGATAATATTAATATAATGTGCAGACTCAATTCTTCGGAAGATCATACTTGGCATAGTTCACAAGGATAGTTAAACTTGCTAGTAGACTTAATACATAATCTTTACATTACTTGGGGTAAAAGGCAAGACGAATTAGACATAAGACTTGACAAACTTTATAAAAACCATAAGGAGATCGAAGAAAATCTCTCTTTAATACAGAATAAAATAAATCTTGCGTTACAAAAATTAGAAGAAGGAAAAATAGAACAAAATAAATACTGCCATAATAGTGATTATATCAAAGAAGAAGTCTCTTTGATCTATAAGAAGTTAGAATCTAAAAGAGTTATAGTAGAACAACAAGATATTAAGTTACAAGAAGACGATTCAAAAATACTAATAGAGCAGAATAAGACCATAGTCGAGTTGTTAGCTAAAATTCTTGAAAAGGTTAATATCGAAAGTATTGGAAAGGAACTTGTGTTGTCCTCAACCGGAATAGTTTCTTCCACTACATCCATAAATTCTGATAAATGGACTTATCTAAAGGTGTCTGCAGAGGAGATCAATCCCTCCAGATAGTAAATAAAGATATAAGACCTTTAACCTTAATGGATAGACTCAAAGGTAAAAGTGAAGATATAGAAAATCTCGAAGATATCATTAATGTAGAAACTGATTTAGAAAAATATCAGAAAGATACTTTAAGGAAAATAAAACCGCAACAGATATATCAAATGGGATTTTTTGAAAGTAGAAGTGGGCTATATAGAATATCTAGAGAAGTTGAATTAAGTGTTTTAACAAAGCCGGTAGAATTAAAAATTGTAAGCAAGCAATTTGAAAATGGCTTGAAATTTTCAGGTTACAAATACATTCATCAAGGAATGTATATAATCGGAATTAAAAGTATGACAAGAAAGAAATTAGGAACAAAGGTTTTAATAACTCTGTTGGACAAAAGGTGGGACACAATTAATAAAGCGGCATTAGGATTTTTGGAAGGAGACATGAATGAAGGTAGTTTAATAACTTATATAGCTCCGGACTTAATTATGCCTATAAAAGAGTTTATAGAAAAAATGAGTTTTGGTTTTCAAACCAAAGGATATGAAGAATTTAAAGGAACAAATTTGTTAGTAAGCATAGAATTTATCGGTAGGTTAACAAATAATAGTAGGACAAAATATAAGGTAAATGTTAATGATGTAATACAAAATATGCAATCAAAAGGAATTAATTTTATGAGTCCTTTAAAAATAAGCTCTGAAGAGAGGGCAGGAGAAGAGTGGAGTATAAGTGAACTAATACAAAAGAAGACTTTGCAGCAACCTCGAAGATTATATTAGCTATGAAAATAGTAAGGGTAAAACCAGCATTAGATTTATAAATTATAAGGCAAGATCTTTAGACGATTCAGATTCTATGACGACAGTAACAAGAAATAGATAATAGCAGAAGACATAGTATCTCGTAATTCATGGAGAAACCTGATATAGACACTTGAAATAAGTTATTGTGAAGACAAAATAAAACAAATAAGTGTTGAATATAATAGCTCTATGTTACACGAATGGCCAAAAATTAGAGAAAAAGAACTTTATTTTATTAGAGAATTAGCAAGGCTAAAAAGAATTAAAAAGGATAGAAATAATTCTGTGGGATGCTCGGAAATCAAGAAAGAGGTTAAAAATAAGAACGATAATACTTACAAAGAAAATCAATTAGTTGCTAAAGAAAAGAATATAGCTCAAGAAAATACTACCTCAATAAGTGAGGAAGAACAATGGACTATAAATGAAAAATTATTACAACAAAGTTATGAGGAAGAAGAGGAATTAATAAATGAAATTTATAATGAGCAAGAACTTAGAAATGACGCCGAAGATCATAATGACTTCATAAATTCTTTAGATGATATTGGTTTACATAATTTAGAAAATGCTATGGAAGCAATGGATGTAGGAGTTAGTAAAAGAAAAAGATACGGTGATGACTCAGTAAAAACCGATGGGGAGCAAGAAAGACCATCTAGATCTGCAGGAACTTGGCCACCACCTAAAGAAGAGTTCTCATATAATTACATCCCAGGTCAATACGCATACATGGGTTCCAAAAAATAAAATTTTGAAAAACCAGTAAAATTTCAAAATTATAAGAGTGAAGGAGCAATCCTAAATTTATCTGCATATGACCCAATAGATCGGCCAAATGTGTTAAGTGTTTGGAAAGGATTAATAGTTCAAAAATACATACAGAATCAGCATAATATAGGAAATAGGGTAGAAGATATGATAACATATTTAGAAACATTTTTAGGTGAAGCAGCAAAGGTTCTATGGGAGCAATGGGTAGAATCATGTCCAGATAAGTATGAAGAATTAAAGAGAGCAGGAAGTAACCCATATAACTTTGCAAATATAATATCACATCTTATTATAGCAGAAGATCCAGAATTAGGAAATACCGCTTTACAAAATGAAAGATTAAGAGAAATAGAAAAATTAACTCTAACAAGTTGGAAAGGTATAAAGGAATTCTCACAACACTACTTATACAATGCAACTACTGCAAAGCAAGGATTCAATCAAGGAGTAGTAGAAAGATATTTTAATAAGCTACCGGACCCTTTAGGCAGTATGATATTTGAAGAATATAAAAAGGAAACACAAGGACAAATTATTAATATATCTCAAGCTATAATGTTTGTGTTTAAACAGTTAAGAAAAATATGTACAAATATACAAGCGCAAAGATCAATGAAGCATTCAGATTACAATTTTTGCAATAACATAATTCAGATACCTTTAACATATGGAGAAGAAAGACATAGAAGTAAGAAGTTTAGAAAACCACAAAGAAGGTATAATAATCCTAGAACAAAGAGAAGATACTTTCTAAGAAGATCTGATAATAGACCACCATTCTTACATAAGAGAAATGTTAGACGATATAATCCTAGGAAGAGTTATGATAAGACATGCAGATGCTTTATATGTAATTCACCTGATCATTTAAGTAAAACCTGTCCCAATAAAGATCAGAAAAGATACTCTAGTAAATATGAAGAACAAGAGAAGGTATTTATAGTCGATAGTGTCAATGAAAATATTTTAATGTGCGATGATGAAATAAAAGATGATGAATCTATATACTCTATTATTGAAACAGATGAAATAGAAAATATTGAAACAGAATATGAATCAAGTGATGAGGAACCTGATTTAATAGAAGATCTAGCAGGGTTGAAAATTGAAATGATGAATCAAACAGAGTGTGAACATGACTGGATAAGAGGGAAAGGTGATTATAATATTAAATGCACTTTTTGCATATACTATCCAAGTCAAGACAATAGAGCCACATGTAGTGTATGCCTTAAACAAGCATGTTTTGAATGTTTAAAAGCAAAGAAACAAGCTTGGAGATACGAAGTAGAATTTGAACCAGAAGATAAGATTTTATCTAGTAGAGTTCGAATATTAGAAAATAGAATTAATAAGTTAGAAGCAGAATTAGAAATATTACAAGCAAAGGTTGGCAACGAAGTCGTAAAAGAAAATGAAATTATTGAATGTCAGGAACAAACATTAACTATAAAGGATAATAGGAATGATAAGATTATCCAATTAAGAAATGCTTTAATAAGCTTTGGAAATAAATACATAGTAAGATTGCCATTTAAAGAAATATTAGGCATAAGGATCCCAATAAAACTAAAATTAGGACCAAATATTACATATAAAATACTAGCATTAGTAGACATGGGATGTACCAAAAATATCATTCATGATAAATATTTTATTAAATGCCCCGAAATAGTACACACTATAGATGATAGTAAGGCAGAAATCTCCACAGATATGTCGGGCATAAGAAAGGTCCATAATCAATTAGCTTATAATATAGAAGCATACATAAATAATACACAATACATAATAGATGAAATTACAATAAGAGATCTATCTATAATAAGTGACGATATGATTATTGGGCTAAGATTTTTACAACAATCAGTACAAACCACAATTATACATGAACAGGGAATTACATTCGTTCCACGACAAGATAATGTGCCATATATTACTGAAGTAAGAAAGCGCTATGGAACACAACAAATTTGCAATATTGATGTAGACGCTTCTGGCCCAAATCTAGATATCGCAATACCTGAAGAAAATACAAACTCGAACTTAGTTCAAGTATAGAAGAATTCTATATAGAAAACTCTAATTTAGAGTGCATTGGGTTACAATCATTCGCACCAAATTGGTACAGAGATATAAAGTCAAAAAAGGACATAGAAAAGATAGTGCAGAGACTTGAAGATATCCAAATTATTGGCGAAATACCTATGAAGCATTGGGAGAAAAATGGCATAGTATGCAAGATTAATATAATAAATCCAGATTATATAATCAAAACAGCCCCTATTGAAGCCACTCCCAAGGATATAGAAGACTTTAAGATGCACATTGAAGAACTATTAAAATTAAAGGCTATAAGAGAAAGTAGAAGTCCTCATAGATCTGCAGCATTTATAGTTAGAAATCATGTCTGAAGAAGTAAGAGGAAAGTCCAGAATGGTCATTAATTATAAAAGGTTAAATGACAATACTGTAGAAGATGCTTTTAATATTCCTAATAAACAAGAATTGATTAATAGAATACAAGGTAGTAGATACTTTTCGAAATTTGATTTAAAGGCTGGATTTTGGCAAGTTAAAATGGCAGAAGAGTCAATAGAATGGACTGCATTTACTTGCCCTCAAGGTCATTTTGAATGGCTTGTTATGCCATTGGGACTAAAAAATGCACATGCTTTATTTCAAAGGAAAATACAAAATATTTTCAATGAAACTCAAGAATTTATACTAGTATATATAGATGACATATTAATTTTTTCTAAATCTTATAAAGAACATATTGCACATCTTGAAGTATTCTTTAGAAAAGTAGAACAAAATGGTTTAATATTATCTAAAAAGAAAATGGAAATTTGTAAGGAGAGAATTAATTTTCTTGGTCATGAAATAGGAGAAGGGAAAATATATTTACAAGAACACATTGCAAAGAAAATATTACAGTTTCCCGATACCATGAATAATACTAAAGTTCTGCAGCAATTTCTAGGAATTGTCAACTATGCAAGAAATTACATTGATAATTTAGCAAAACTTGCTGGTCCATTATATTCAAAATTGAGGAAAAATGGTCAAAAATATTTTAACTCTGAAGATATAAAATTAGTAAGAGCCATAAAGGAGAAAGTAAAGAATTTAAAACCATTAGAATTACCTTTGGATGACAATTATTTTATTATAGAAACCGATGCCTCTAAGGAAGGTTGGGGTGCAATATTAAAACAGAAGCCTAATAAATATTCCCCTAAGACAGAAGAAAAAATATGTCGATATGCTTCAGGAAGTTATAAGTTAAAAAGTATGAATAATACTGACAGAGAAATTCTAGCCATAATTTCTGCAATAAACGCATTTCGGTTATATCTTGGATTCAAAGAATTTATTGTAAGAACAGATTGTGAAGCAATCTGTCGATACTATAATCAGATTAATAGTAAGAAAAGCTCAACTAGAAGATGGATATTGTTTGAAGATATTATTACTGGAAATGGTTATAAAGTTCATTTTGAACATATCAAGGGAAAAGATAACAAGTTGCCTGATTTGTTTTCACGCTCTTCCATTTTGCAGGAATGAAGAGATCAATGAATACACCTGAAGTTGAATATTATACTTTTGGTCCGGATAATAAGCTGAAGGTTTTTCCAGAAAATACTTTCAAATTTAAGCCTAAAAATCATATCTTTATAGATGAAGTTCAACAATGTCTACTGGACAATTTCTGGTATCAATATAACAATAAAAAAGATGACAAAGGGTACTATCTGGCAATACTAAATAGCCTTTCTGAATATTTTCATATGATCAATGGAATGCTTCCATCATCGGAATGTCCAGAAAGAATTCAATCAAGGCCTTTGTATGTGATTTTTAATGGGAAAAGGCCAGGAATATATACATCCTTTGAAGAAATAGTGATCCTAAAGAAAGAAATGGTTCAAAAAAATATATACAAAAGAACTATTATATTGAACCATCTGCAAAAGAATATATACAAAGTTACAGACTGGTTCAAAAAAAGAGTAATAGCACTTTCGAAGAACCAATAATAGCAAAAACAAAAGAGACAGGTGGAATGAAGAATAAAGAAGACAGTAGTTCATCTATGAAATTGACATACAAAGAATGCTTAATAAAAGGAGTTGATCCTTTAGACGGCGAATATATTGATTGGAAGATAGAAGAAAAATTTGAAAATATAGCACCTGGATGGAAGAAAGAGATAAAGGAAGACATTTTGAAAGAACTCAAAAAGGAAATAAATGAAAAATTTGAAGAAATACAGAAGTCATATGAGGACAAAATTACCAATTCATTCTTAGATGAGGATATTATGGACATTGGAGGACATGGGCAGCCACCGGAATAATCTCAAAACCAAGCCTATGAAATATTAAAGAAGACTTAAATATAATTGAGAATCACACTCTCAAAGCTGAAGCGTGGTGAGACCCATGCCTATGCAAAATATTGAGAGTATTACTCTCAAATGGGAAGCGTGGTGTGACCATATAATGACGCTGAAAAATAATGACATGATTTGCTAGCAAAGTGATACGGACAAAAGAATAAGACCCGAAGTTTTCGCTATTTAATTCGAATAAATACTGAAGCGCAGCACAAAGAGCCGCTCGCATATCCTGCATATGCTAAAGCAAGATTGTGGCTTGCATGATCGGTGCACGTTCCGGAAGACTCAAGCAAAGGAGCCTATCATAAAAGAAGACACAAGGACGACAGCTCTTGTCCTTTTACACACCAGCTCATGTCCTTTGCCACGAAGTGAAGGACGCCAGCTCATGTCCTTTGACACAGGATTAAAGGACATTACGTGCGCTAAATAAACAGGAAGGAAGTGCCGCTCACCCGACTATAAAAGGAGGACCCCGGCTTCGGAAGAAGGCATCAGCCGATCAAGAGTCACCCGGCCATCCTCCGGAGCGCTCTTCCGCCTCCACCACCAAGTAGCAGTAGTACCCCACTTGTAAAATAGAGAGTGTAATCCACTGTAAGATACCGCCTGCAAGGTAATTTTTTCCTTTGTGTGTTTAAGTGTTTGGGGGTTTCCGAAAGGGAAAACCATATGTAAGCTATATTTGTGGAAATGAAGTAGTGTTGTCTTTGAAAAACCCTTGATATGGTCTAGTTCTTGCATATGGATTAAGTTTTTATGCTAGGGACCCTATAGGAGAGACCTCTACGGTGTAGTCCTCGTTTTAGCCCGAGTCGTGGCGTTAGAGAGGACCCTGTGTGGCCGTAGAGAAGTGTTCCCTTCGGATGGAACTGCACTGGGAGACGATAAAAACTTTTTGCATATGCTTGTGACTATCTAATCTAGGGAAAGACTTCGTTACTTCTGAAACAAATTAGCGAGAAATATGGTGAGTACCGAGTAGGATTTTTACGACTGAAAACTTATACCGCCCGGCAGATTGTTAGGCCTCGCCGACCGAAAGAAAGGTCCTGAAACAAAAGATAAAAACTTTTTGCATATTATCTTTTATATTAACGAATATACGTGAAGAAGGTGTCGCTTTCGTTGAATAGTAGCAAGATTAGAATAATATAATCCAAGTGTTAATAAGCGAGAGGTCGCTATCTCGTGAATAATACTGAAATCATTTCTCCCACCAAACCTACCGGTTAGTGGGTTAGCACTGTACATGTATATATATTCTTGATATATATATATGTATATATCTATATATATATGTATATATATATATATATATATATATAGGGCAGCGCTAAATCACACCCAGGGTGTGATATAATATATCACTCCCCAGGGACATGTAGGCACCAGGCTGCCTACGTGGTGCCAGGTGGTGTGCCAGCCACTGAAAGGCAAGAAAAAACCGGACCGTGATTACCCCTGCCCACTAAACCTTTGCTCTTTTTTTATTTCCTCACCGGTTGGCATTTATGTAACGTATATTAATTGCCACAGATTACGCCATGGTGCTTCCGTCTCCATTAAAATAACAAAGGTGCACCCGCAAGTTGTGATAACACGTGACTAAAACCATCGTTTCATGACAATAAAACTGCTAGATATTTCGTGACAATATGTGATTGAAGCCACGAGCTTCAAGAAGGTTCACTATTGTTTTTTTGCAGCTAGATATTTTTGCTGGTCCGCCTCTAGTTTAGCCGTGTATCAAACTCCAAGCACAAGAAGTCAACTCATATGGACGTATAAAGCTAGTTAGCTTCAACTCACAAATTGTAGCTTCTAATCACAGTTGAAGTATTTGAACTACTTTTTTGTAACACTTACTTGAACTACTTTGAGCCTGGAACAGGTACAATATTCATTGAAATTTTTATGATTAAGCCATGTTCCCGAACACAATGAGAGTAGGTATAATAGCAAAACTCTCAATATGGGAATCCTAAGTGGGATCTTATATCAAAACGTCAGTTTTTTTATTTATTCCAAGTGGCACGTTCCTTATTTCGTTCTTGTCCTGCTCAGTATTGAACTCTTACCTTTCCACTTTAATGGACCATGGCATGCTAGTTCATAAATATCAAATGAGTCGGTCGCACATCCCAGCAACAGACTATATATCCATTTCTTGTACCAATGATTCACCTCTCTAATTAGTGCGTCACCCACACATAATTAGGCACGCCTGTTCTTTTCTCCTGGACACCAAAACCATCTGGTTTTTCTCCACCGATGGCTGCCGCATGTTAATAATGAGCCTCTAATTGAGCCATGGAATCCGGTCCAGATCAATTAAAATAATGGAAGGTGTGCTCATTTTTTTTAGGACAATGGAAGGTGTGCTCATAACAAGGAAACATAAATAAATATGGAAAAAGTCAAACTTTTGTGAGCAGAAAAACTGATTTCGTTGGGGGTACATAGAGTTGACTATTTTGAGCGTCTGGCTAGCTAAAAATTTCATGGACTGCGTAATCACAATTTCTTGTAGACTACATTCATTTTTAGGAACAAAACAGTTGTGTTATCAGGTTAATCGGGCATTTTATTCCTTCATTAACCTCATAACAAAAAAAATTATTGATTATGAATGTAAAATTTTGTAACCGTAAAACCCTATCATGTAACCGTAAAATATTGGCAAGTAATCCGGAGCTTGCTTATCTTGATAGCTAGCTTAGACTATTTGATCACGGAATTACATGTACTCTTGCTATTGTTTAATTGGGAGTGCAGTTCATGAACCATAAATACTTCATACTACTATTGATTAATCTTAAACCTTGATAGCAAATTGGCATGAGCATGAATGTAAAAATCAAGGTATGTATTTAAGATTAAAAGACAAATATTTTACCGGCACTAACAGTAAATTATTGGTAACTAATCCATCCTTGTTTAGCCTGATAGCAACATGCTTCGACTATTTGCTCCTTGAATGAGATGTAATTATTTCATTGTTTAATTGAGAATGCAATTGGTCAATCATAGAAAAATTTGAACTGTTAGATCCTTGGCAGATAGCATATACATTTTGCATTCTCAATTAAACAATCTTGATCATAAAATTTAAAAAGTATAGGTCATGGATCACAATCTTGATCATAAACTTTGCTCTTTTATTTACAAAAGATGTTTGTTTTCACTCCCTAAATGTTGTTCTGAAAACATCCTAATGTGTGACCATGAAAATGTCACCTATTCCTTACTAGTTCAGTGTATCAGTAAATATTACTTTATACATATTAGTGACATGTTTTTATCACAAATTTCACTTAGTCTTACAATTTATCAATCTAGGATGAAATTGGTGGAAAATAAAAACCTCAAGTATTTGCTACTAGAATATCCTTATAGCAAATATTACTATTGTGTGAAACCACAGTACCAGGATCACAAATGATATTGTTATTGAACATAAAATTTTAAAATATAAGGGATCAGATTTTGCAAACGAACGCAACATCTGTTTTTTGAGAGTAAAATGCATCACCCATCAATAATCTTATTAATAAAGTTTATATTTAAAGGATCAAAACAATTATGTCCAATCAAAAATACAGTTACCTTAACTTCTCATAGCAGAATGTCAGTGGAGACAATAAAAAGAAAACATACATTTTATGATTACACTATGCATCACTGATCTCGATCTTGATCATGAACTTTGTCCATTTTTTTTATTGACGTAATTATTGCAAAAGATGATAGTAATTCACTCTCTAAATGCTTCTGACAAATCTAAACAGCAGATGTGCAAATAGTACATTTTGCTGCATCTTCACCTAAGCACTACCGTTACAGGAGACACAACTATGTATTCTGCATTATCGCTTTTCCTTTGTGCATCGATTAACGGCGCCGCATCTGACAACAAGCACCACAAGTACAATGATTCAAGAACCCTTGAATTGACAGAGAAGTTTTATTGCGTTCGTCTCTTCTTCCTTCCGGATTTGACGGTGAAGCTTTTCCTGTGTGATGATGAGATCAGGATAGTACTAAGTCCTCACGAAATAAGATAACGTTGAGCATTAGATTGGGAGAAAAGGATTAGTAGATCGGGAGAGAAGAAAAACTCTGTCAAAAATTGAATATTTGCAATCTGGAACAACCATAAAAAATGAAATGCTTACCTCTTCAACAGGCCTATACGATTCAGCCTGCAAAATCACAAAAAGTTATTATGCAAATTTTACGATTGCAACAAGCCTCGAATAAAAGAGAAAAAAAATGTACCTCATGTCTGTCTGGGATTAATCGGACATACAAAGATTTGCGTAACTAGAACCGGTAGCCTAACAATTATGGATCATGTTAGATATTCATTGATCAAATTCTGACCAGAGTTAAAAATCAAATGGTCGTTGAACTGTAAAATACGATCATGATTTGCATACCTTGCAAGAGGTTGCAATAGGAGCACGAGCACTGTTCAGCATTTGAGGATGAAGGTATCCTGCCAAGCGGTCATGGAGATAGTAAAAAATAATGGCCTGCATGAGCTAGTTAATACATACATGGAATTAGATGCATCGAGTGACCTGAATGATCAGTAGAGACGATGAGCCAGTTTCACTTAAATATATGCAAACAATGGACAACTATTGAGGTACATACCTTGACGGCATGGGTCCCTGGAGCTCTAATTTTTCTCTATTCTAGCGATCCGATTAGTTCCCACGAGTAGCTCTTGGGACGGCTCCGGCAGCTCTTCCGACGTGTTCCTGTAATCGGGATTCTTCATCCACGTAGAAGAAAACAACGTTTCAGGATCTGCAAAAGAAACGATGAGGATTAAATCAGAAAAATAAAGATCCGTCTCGAAGATGGATCGGCAGACATGAATCTTGTCCTCGTGTTTGTGGCAGCTGTCACCTGCAGCAGCCAGAGGATCTCCGGCAAACTTGCAACTGGGCCTTCCTGCAATCCATCGCAAGCACAAAATCAATAGCAAAACAGTTTTGCCTCACTTGAATGATCAAATGCGTAAAAAAATTAGGAAAAAACACAGGCAAAAACGTTAGATGATTGCACCTAACTAAGAAAGTCGACTGGGAAAGCATGGCCTCCATCGCCGCCTAGGAGATGAACGCAAACCGGGTTGGAAAAAGTAGCAACTGGAGCCAATACCGGTGGTGGTGAGATGGAATACGGAAATATCATAATATAAGGGATGCCCTGATTAATACAGGAATTATAGCAGACATCAATGGCATTAATTGCTAATGGTCCCAATTAGGTGCGCTAGTTTGGTTTTCTCTCTGGTTTTTTCACTGTTGGTTTTATTGTAGTCTGGTTCGTTTTGTGTGACATGGCGGGGGTGTGGAATACTATATCACACCCAGGGAGTGATATAGTACTACTATATATATATATATATATATATATATATATATATATATATATATATATATGGCAGTGCTAAATCACATCCAGAGTGTGATATATTATGTCACTCCCCAATGTCACTTAGGCACCAAAAGGCCTAGTTGTCCCTTTGGTGGTGCGCCACATTGACTCAGCCCAGAATAAAAACCAACGTCATTAGTTCAGCTAGAGACGGAACCCACCCGGTTTTTGCTCCACCGGTTCAGCGGTTGGTTGCCTTATGTTAATGACACGCTAATTGAGCCATCGGATACATTAAAATATTAGCAGATCATGTGAATACAAGAGGACAACGAGCCTTCCGTGCATGCCTACGTGAGGATAAAAACTGGAGTGTTTGATCACAAAAGTCTTATTGTTTCCACATCTCTCACTAGCGTAAAGGACATCACTGCAATATGTGTGATCGTAAAATTTTGTAGAATACAAACATCATAAATCATAAAACATTAATTCTTTTATAGTTCTCTATTCTAGTCACGTATGGGCCAGACTTCTGCTGTGAGCACAATATGTACACAGCTGTGATCGCATAAACTAAAAACATTTGAGCATTTGACGTTTGCAAAAGTCAAAGTGTATGAAACCAAGCTTTCCTGAGGACAAAACATTCTCTCATGTTTCGAGAAGGTTTACTACTCTGAGTAGCTGGATATTTTGTGTAAAATATGTCTATGTATGTGCGCTTCTAAGCATAAAACTTAGCCGCTCTAAGCATAATTAGTCAACTTATATATATATGTAGAGATATAGTTTGTTTTAGAATTTGAGATGTGCGCATGTACATGTCATATGGTCACAGATTGTTGCACGTAAGCATACATGATCGCAGGATCTGAACTAATTGAGGACAACACAGGTGTAAAAGGCATAGTGCATGGACACACAGATTCATTGGAAAATGATCGCAGATCTGAACTAATTTGAGGACAACACAGGTGTAAAAGGCATAGTGCGTGGACACACAGATTTATTGGAAAATTTATGATCAAGCCATATGGACCAAAACACAGTCCCAGTACGTCTAATCACAAAAGGTATACTGGCTCACAATTCATTGCTACTGAGCCTAAGATTATATCAAACATGATCACTGCAATACAATTCATTCTTAGTAGCACCTTATTTCTACATATCCTGGAGAGCATCGAACTCTTCCCTCCACTTCACAATGGAGGAAGGCAGTTGTTATGATCGTGGCCTACTAGCGAAAATCTCTTTGTAGTTGGTGAACCATAGAAACAGAAATTATTTGCTAGTTGATTACTCTAAGATAGCAAATAACATTTTGCTTGAATACAGCATTTAGTACAAAAAAAATCCTGGATAGCAACTAGAGACCAGGGATTGCATGATTTAAATAGATAATTACGATTTATAACAAAATCATTTTATGATCCAGCACATTCTGATTGATTAATAACAGACAAAAATATTGTATTTTGTGTTATCAGAAAATAATGGAAGTTTTAGGGCCAACCTTGATAGTATAATTGTAGTCCACTATCATTCAGGTTTCCCTTGAGCAGAAAAAAAAACTAAACTTCGTGTGATCAGATGTTCTCACTGAGAGTGAAATTGGTCAACCTAACAACTTTCAATATTTTCTCCCTGATCAACAAAAAAAGTATACAAAGAAAAATTATCATTCGCGCCCGTGAAGAAGAATGTTTTGTGAGTTGTGATAAAAATATCTTATTTACAAAAATTCCACTTAATCTTGCAACTTCTCAAATTAGGATGAAGCATGTGAACCATAAAAACCTCAACCATTTTCTACTACCATAAGGGCACTTTTGTTGTGTGTGACCATATCAAAATCGACTATTTGCTACTAGGTTAGCCTGATAGTAAATATTGTTGTTCGTGATCATAAAACCCATTACTATTTATTACTAAACGAGCCTCATAGTCATTATTATCTGGCACACACTAACAACAATTTTTTTATCACAAACTCCAATTATTCATGCAATTTATCAATCTAGGATGAAGCTATGAACCATAAAAAGCCTTGTCCATTTGTTACTCTGATAGCAAGTATTATTGTCCATCACCATGAAAACATCGATAATTTGCTAATAGATTAGCATGATTGAAAATTAGCCTGATATTGTAAATACTAATCTCTACATTGACACTTATTTTTCTTGCAAACTCCACTTTGTCTTGCAACACATCCATCTAGGATGAACTCGTGAACTGTAAAACCTTGACTATTTGCTACTTATTTGTTCTGAGAGTAAATATTAGTTTCCACAAACTACTGACATATATATTTTCATCATAAAGTTCCATGTACTCTTGTCATTTGACTAGGATGAAGCTGGTGAACCATAGCCCCGACAATGTGCTACTTTGATAGTAAATATTGTCGTGTGTGACAATTAAAACCTCAACTCTTTGATAGAAAATATTATTATGTCTGACCATTCAACCCTCGACTACTCATTAGTGGAGTAGCGCGACAGTAAATAGTAGTTTCTACATGTTGATGACATGTTTTTATAGCAAATTTCATTGACTCTTATAACTTGTCACAAAGTTTTTAAACTACTAATAACGACCTTCACTATTTTCTACTAGATTATCCCAATGGAAAATATTATTATATGACTATAACATTATGTAACCAAAGTACCTTGATCATAAATAATATTGTGGATGAACATAAACTTATTACTGAATCAAGTTTTGCAAAAGAGACGTAATATATTTCTCTAGGGAGTAAAATGCAGGCAAAATTTGCTACTGGACACTCCTAAATTGTGACAAAGTATGACCAGTTTGTAATCTTAACATTTAAGTTTTGTATTCACAATAATAACGAAATATATAGCCTAAAAAACTATTAATATGCCTCATAAAGTTCTCATAGCATAATGTCTATCGACACCTGAATATTAAACTGTACACATTTTGTGAAATCTCTGTAGGTCATTCATCTCAAAGTGACTATAAAACTGGGCTATTTTTATTTCATTATTGCAGTAGAAGATAATTCTCACTCTCTGAAAATAGTTCTGAACAAAGTGTCTGACTTCGTTTTGCTGTTTAATCTATTTTTTACTCTCAAAGCTGTTAGAAGCTAAAACAAGCACTCAATGACCAAAAGACGCGATTCATAAGAAAATATTGCTACAAAAAACAGTTAGAAGCTCCCCAATTGGAAATATATCAAGATTAAAATAATAATTTATGGGAAGAATTTGCAGCCACAATAATCTTGTTGGTACTTTGCTGCAGTATAAACAATTTTCTTTCACTTGTAGGCGTCGGCAGTTTACCAGCACACAATTTGCCTCATGCTGAGCATCTATGATGAGCAAATGATCATTACCACCTGCGTTTAATACGCCCGACAATCAGTTTAGCCTCATTTGGTCCCACAAAAACAAATTGGAAATAGTTCATGCTTCAAGTGCTTGAATAAAGTGATGCCCAGGAACAGGACAGGTAATTTATTGCAATGGAGATATGACCAACAACATGGTAGTCCGATGACAAAAATGACTTTGAAGAATTGTAATGGTAGTCTGATGACAAAAATGACTTTGAAGAATTGTAACGAAGGGCATCAAAACATCATGATCTGAGCACACGAGAAACTGAACTATTCAAAATGTAAGCAAAACAACTAGCAAAAACTGTTGAATGCTGAAACGGCCTAGAATAATATAAACAAAGAGGATAAAATAATTCAAATTTCAATAATTTTTTCTGTCTCAGAAGAAAAGCAAGAGATCATTGTTCAAAAGAAAGAGTAACAAGAGATACATAAAGGGTGCTTGAATATTGTATTAGAACACAAGCAAGATGCATCGAATGGAAACATACATGCCTGCCGGCCCCTAAAAAAAGATACATGCCTGCCGTCAAGTATCAATATGCATGCGTTGCCCCTGCCCGCAGCACGTGCCGAACAGATACGATGATTCGAGGACTCGTTGATTTGAAGGGTGTTGTCCACTCCGATCGGTTGCCAGTGAAGCTCGTCCTCCGTTGAGCCTCATTTGGTCCAGATCTTCACGGCTGAAGAAGAGGACGTTTCATGATCTTTCAAGTACGGTAGTTCTTCTGGAAACAAACATGCATGGTTTAATAAACACTCAAGATCAGAGGATCGTGACGATTCAACTGTAAAAACACAATCATTGTTGTGTGTACCTTGCAAGGAGTGAGGCTACCGTCGTGCAGGATCGGAGAATCGGAGGAAGATGCAACTGACTAGCTGCCGCCGTCGAGATGGCCGAGACTAGCTGCCGCGGCAGCCCAGCTTGGAACGACAACTACGGCCTCAATCACCGGGAGGAAATACATACGAGCAAATTATGACGGCTATAAATGGAATTAACGATCATGTTTGTAAGGATTATGATGGATATTAAATTAGGTACCCCATAAATGGGTCCAAGTTTTGTTTCCTCCGGTTTTTTTTTACGGATGGTTTTTTGGGTGGGACACTGCCTGGTTGGATTCGATGAGTTGCTAGTGTGTGAAATATTATATCACACCCTGGGTGTGATATAGTACAGCTATATAGTACACCCTGGGTGCGGATTTCGTGCCCAGGGGTTTACTTGCACACCCTAGGTTCCACCGGTAGATCATTTATGATTCGTGCGCCCATTAGTGATGGCGTCAGTTACATTTGGCGGTGGTTCCCGCGCCGTTCTCTCTGTTAGGTGGTTCCGGTAGCTAGAGTTGGGAAAAAAATAGATCTTGGCCCGGGACTCTTGCTGCATGAAGACAGATGCATGAGACTCCCCTTGTTTGGTTCGATGCTGTGCCGCAAGGACATCGTTGCATGGTTTTCGACAGCATGTGGTGGCAGAACATTCATGGCCGGGTTGTCGACGTGATACGGGCGTACCGTGTACAGGCAGACAGTCATGATAACCGTCGGTCAAGGGTTTGGGCCGTATTTTTCTTTCATTAACTTGGAAAGAGAGCCCATGTCATTTATTTTTCTGATGTGGCAGCAATGCCAAATAAAAGACCCATTGAGAATTAGCCTAAGAACTTACAATTAATTTTATAATTAAATTTATTTAATACTTCTAAATACTATTTTTTATGTAACGGCTATAAAATTTAGACCCAAAAAATGAACCGCCCCTCAAAATAACAGTTCATTAGTGCTCTGATTCGTATAGGTTCTTAGTCCTCGATGGTGATCCCTACCGTGCATATGTATTCAGTAAATACAGGCAACCGTATGAAAAAAATACTCCCTCCGTTTCAAATTATAAGACGTTGTTGACTTTTTGAGATTATGTTTGACCGCTCGTTTTATTCAAAAATTTTGTGCAAATATATAAATAAATAAGTCAATTATAAAATATCTTTAATGATAAAACAAATCATAATCAAATTAATAACATTTACATAAATTTTTTGAATAAGACGAATGGTCAAACGTGATGTCTGAAAGTCAAAAACGTCTTATAATTTGAAACAGAGGGAGTACTAAATTTAGGCAACAAGTCCAAGAACCATAGTGCGTCCAAGTAAGGAAGGTACACCAGCACAAGCGACATGAAAGGTCGCCGGATAAAGTGCTGTCACAATTTCAGCTGGCATGGTTCAGTCTACCACCGCAGGAAACTTCAAACACGACATGCTCTATTGTTGCTACAAATTTGCATGCTGGGTGTTTTACCTGCACTCATGAGCTATTTGCACGTGCGACTGTGCGAGGGTCAGTTACAATCAGAGTGTTGTGGTTGTTAAGCGCACAATTAACATGGAATGCGCCGGCAACCACAACACAAGAGGGAATGCCTCCGGCTGCAGCGAGGTTATTGTGACATTTTTGCATCTGTTTCCTGGACAAAGTTGTTTAATACGCCAAAGCTACACGAATGACACGGTCCTTTAGAAGTGCATGCGAGCGTGTGCCCCGCTGATGGCGTTGTCCCATGCCGCACCGCCCGGCCACGCGAGTGAATTAACTGTAGGGCCACGAGGCACCTGGTGATGTGGGCCACGGGCTACCCAGCATGTCAGCTGCAGTTCTTGGATCTCCAGGGCCTGTTCGTTTCCAGCTATATAATTTTTAGAGGGTCAAATCAAAGAGAATTTTATCATTTTAGAAGTACTAAATAAAGTCTAATCTCGAAACTAATTGTAGACCCCTATCTAATTCACGAGACGAATCCAACGAGGATAATTATGGTGTTATTAGAAGATGTTTACTTGTAGCATCACCGTAGCAAAACATAGATTAATTAGGATCATTAGATTCGTCTCGCAAATTAGAGGGAGTCGCGACATAGGTTTTGTTATTAAATTAATAAAAGTACTACTAAATAGTAAGATTCTCTTTGATGTGACAATATATAAATTTTAGAGGGTGGAAACGAACGGGGCCTCAGTCGTCCTGGACTATACACAGTTGCACGGGGACCGTGAAGGCACGGGTCTCATGCCATGAATGGCGAAAGAGGTCGAACGCCCAAGGATCGATGTTAGCTTCAACGCTGAACGTTGCGGCAATTGCGGTGCGGCACATGGCCGTACAAGACTGGTTTGGCACAAGCAAAAGAGCCGTTACCCAACCGTCTTCTTAACATAACGTGCCGTCTATCCCCTGTCCTACAGTCCAACTTCCACCGATGGACACGTATGAAGGGTAAGTATCCCCGTTTTATATATATATATATATATATATATATATATATATATATATAGGAAGCCTTTTTTTTACTCCCGGGTGTAGTTACTCCCATATCTATATCTTACAAATTAGAGAGTATCTCTTCATACTTGGGGTCTTTAAAAAAATTATATATACATACTTGATTTTTAAAAGTGGTATGTGGACATACTTATGGTTTTATAGGAAGATATATCAAGTATATGGACATACTCCTTTCTTTATATAGGAAAGATGATATATCGGAAGGTGCTAAAATATGAGTTCCACTCAAAAAATTTCATGGTTATCACTTTGTAAATTCTTATTTTAGGTATGTGCACATATTCAAAATTATAAATGGGTATAGACACATACCTAAGGTGGTTTTTTTGAACGTGGGAGTAACTACACCCGGGAGTAAAATGGAATTACCCTATATATATATATACCCTATATATATATATATATATATATATATATATATATATATATATATATATAGTGAATATATATTATATACCTAGCTACAAAATAGCTAATTCTGTAGCCAGACCCAACATTGCCATCCGACTGAGCCAGACTGACTTCCCCACCGACCTGATCCAGCCCATACTGTCCGGTGCGAGGTACATCCTCTGCGGTCTGCCGGTCTTGGCGCACAACCGCAACGCACGGCACCATCCCCACGATTTATCAGTTGATGCTGAAGCGAACACAGCGCGGCGCTTCCCGCATTGATCCATTTACCGTTCGCCTCTTGCCGCACCGGAGGAAAAGCCTCACCGTGTTCCCGTCGGTGAAGTTCTCAAGATCCCCACTCGACTGCTTGCCTTTTACTTGCCTCTCAATTTCTAATTTTCTCCAGATCTGTGCTTCTCCCGACGTGAATTGGAATTTTTTTGCAGTCGAAGTCCCGGCGAAGCGGCCACTGCCCTCCGTGAATCGACAATGACTACTCATTTGCGTCCCACGCACGTAGCGGCAAGTGCGTAATTGCTGTCAAGTAGATTCCCCGAATTGTTTTTACTTTTTCCCAACTATTGATTTAATCGGAGGTTGTTGTTACAAAATATGCTCCCTAAATTATCTTTACTTGCAGCAGATGCAGAGCCCTGCTCTCGCATCGGAGTAAATGCAGCAGAGCCCTGCTCTCACATGGGAGTAGCAGGTGCGTCCGTGCTCTCCCTAGATCGATTTCGTTAGGTGATGATTTGGATGTCTGTGCTCCACAATTTCCTTCCCAAATTATTTTAAAATTTAGTAAGTAAATGCTTCAGATACGTGTGCTCCAATTTGTGTTCCCAAATATAGAAGGCATCGTCTTTTATAGGTATTGATTTATGCATCATCTGCTCCATATATTTACCAGTGATTTTAATGTTCAGAATCCATAGTTCTGCATTAATTGACATCTCAGTGTTTGAATGGATAAATAGATATTTCTGGAGGTCTCTTGTTTATGTGATTCAATCAAAATATTAAAAAGGTTTCATTTTCTTTTTGAGTTGGAACCTCTGTTCCAACAGACCGAGGTGTACATGGTCAACCTCAAGCCCTGCCAGTTCTTTTCTCATTAGTTTCCACTCGTGAAGCCCCGCCAGGTCTTGTCGTCAAAAGGTCAGATCATTCTGTAAAGTTCTCATTACAATGAATTAAAATATAAGATTATTCTGGGTCAATACCAACCTAGATACCTTTATTTTGTTAAGAGATGTACCTTTATTGCAGCTCTGACTTCAATCTAACATATAAGACAATATACATTTATCAGAAAGCTGGTGATCTAGGTTTTGTCAAAAGCTCCATCTAGTCGAAGTTTTCAACTGACAGTACATATAAGAAATATGCACCTGCCAAAAAGTTAACCATGAGCATATCATGCTACTTCCTAGTGTGTTCTCAGATTTAATATGCATGGCTATAAATGCACCTGCATTTTCTATACTGCTTTATAGATCTCATGGATATACTTTTTTATTTAAAGATGACAGTACAATAAATTGTTACCATTTATGTATTGTCTGATACAGCCTATTTCTGATGTATTTCACTGTGTATGTATCAATTTGTTCCCCCTACACTTATATGCAGCTTAATTTGCCATTTAAGTTGTTACATGGTCTGTAAAATTGAATGATATATGATCCTCCTATATATTGCAGTGCATCAGTGTTTATAATGTGTGCTGATGAGTTATGGAATAGTCAATGTGTATTGTAAATGATGTGTCATCTTTTACTATCGATTCAAGTGGGCATCTACTGCACCTGCATTTTCTATACTGGCTTATAAATCTTGTGGATATAGATTTTTTTAATTTAAAGAGGATAGTACAGTAAAACTATGCCTTGTTCTGTACTGTCTGATACAACACCTTATTTCTGATGTATTTCACTGAGTATGTATTAATTAGTTCCTCCTGTACTTTTGTGCAGCTTGATTTGCTATTTAAATTATTACATGGTCCATAAATTGAATGATATATGACCCTCCTATATAGTTTGGTCAATCAGTGTTTGTAATGTGCTAATGAATTGTGGAATAGTCAAGTTGTATTGTAGATCATGTGTCGTCTTTTACTAGCTATTCAAGTGGGCATCTAAACCATTGGTATCTTATTATTGTTGTTTCTGCAGTGAAAATCATCGAGGTTTTCGGACTGTGACCATGTGTTGCTTCAACTCCTACACACTACGTGATTGAAGTAAAAGAAAATGAAGTGAGCTCTTGAGATGTCCATTGGACAAGTAGCATACTGTCCTTATTGTAACTGTGAACATAACATGCGCTTGCTTTGTGTCCAGACATGTAAAAAAATGTGGTTCCGGTTTTCAACTTAGTTCAGCACTTTTGATAACATATATATTAACCAGTTGTTGGAGGCTCCCCTCCTTCCCAGAAATGTACCTTTTGAATGAATCTTATGTCAGCTACAAACTTGTACAACTTAACTGTGAATATATGCAACCATTGATCTCTGCTGTTTCAGTGGTGATACTTAATCATGTCAGTCATGATTGTTGTGAACCATGGATTACTGTTGTGCCATGTCAAAAGCGATCTCAGAATTCCAAGTCTTTTTAGTGACTTTTGAAGCACATGTAAATGAAGCAGGACCAGGATCTTGTATATGTTATTTAAGACAATGACTCATACGGGCATTTGCTCCAGCTCGTGATGGAACGAACGACACCAAATAGTGTGAAGCTAAAAACTGCTGCAAACCCATAAATTATCCTACACAAAATGCTCAATCGGAAAGCACGCCCAAGCCCAAGTACTACAGAAAACCGGTGTCTGCCGTGTTGGCAAATCAGCCATGGACGACGTCTCCTCCTGCTTCGCCATGCATTAGTTGTGGTCTGGAACGGCCATGAATGCCAGAAATACGTGGTGTTGTTCGTGAGTCTGGCTAGAAGCTGTGATTCATTCTGACCGGAACACCACATTGCATCCCTGGCGGAGGGCAGCAACTGTTCCGGCGACCGTGGCTCCGATAATCCGATTTAGTAATTTGGGAGGGGCCGGAGGGCAGCAACTGTTCCGATTGCCGCGGCTCCGATTTAGTAATTTGGGAGGGGCGAGGACACTAATGGAGATTCGGATTGAAGAAGATGGCGAACTATTCGCGTGTCAGCCAAGGGTCAAAGCAAAGAACGGGGAGAATCGTAGGGAGAAATTCTATCCAACGGGAGTCGATCTGTACGAGGAAAAGGATGCGGGGAGTGGCGTGGGCGCCGCCCGGCTTCCGACCGAGTCTGCCTGGCGTGGGTGGCTCGGTTGCCCAACCTGGCTACGGAATAAGTATTTTGTGGCTGGCTACAGATTATACCTACACTATATATATATATATATATATATATATATATATATATATATATATATATATATATATATATATCCTAGAGTCGTCCATTTCTAACTAGGCTGGCGCCTTGCAGTTGATATGGCTCCTGATACCACTTCTGTCACACCTATTTCCGCGAGATGAAATAGGTGCATAATTGTGTGTACCTAGGATCAGTTTAACACAGTACATACGCAACTTCATTAATGGTAAACAACATAATAAACCATATCCTCGAGTATTACATTGTATCTTTATTACAAAAGGATCAGTAGGTCTATAAGAAAATTACATCACAACGGAAAGTAAACAACATAGACGTCCACGTCTCCACAGCATCGACTGGTGGACCACCCGCTTAGTACTCCATGTCATGGCCGTCATAATAATATATCCTCAGTAACATCCCTCCGGGACACCCGGGAATCGGAACAGAGGGACACTCGACGAAGCGAGTTACAACGAGTGTATCATCTCATACAAGCCAGAATATATACATCATGGTATAATACAACCAGGTTTTCGAAATACAAACATTGTACGGTGGAAGCATAATACATTAATGAAGTTTAACAACCTACGATTCTTGCAGCGGAAAAGGTACTTTATTCAACAAAAGACTATGAAACGGTCAACGTGATGTACCGAGCCCTTCGTACATCACGGTCCTTCCTCTTCACGATGTCGGGATCCGTTCCCATTGGTGGGAACCATCCTCGGGATACTCCACTTCCGGGAACTACCGTACGAACCGTGGAAGTACGACTCGATTCTGAAAAGCATAACGAACAAACCCCGAGTATTCTAATACTCAGCAAGTCCGACCCGTCAACATGGCACGCTAAGGCCGACACCTAGTATGCAAAGGCTTTCTGATCGTGGGGTTTACTCCTTTGCGAAAACAGCATTAAAGGTTGAGTCCTTACTTTCGATATTTTAGCTCACGTTAAGTTCATTAACCTCTAGGTTTGCAGATCGTCACTATTGCAATCAAGTTTGCAGGAAAATAATAATTTCAAACAACGATCCTTTCATCCATCTTCCTTCATCTTTCACTTGATTAACTACGACGTGACACGGTGAACAAGCGGTACTCATTACTGCGAGGGACCGCGATTCGAATCGATTTCATCAGCTGGGAAAACCCGTTTACACGGCGTATACGCACCCCGTTGGTCGCATACGACAACCTTTCACGCTAATTCCTGGCGGTGGCCGGGTTAGTCTCCCATCCGCCCGAGAACCCGGGGACCCCACGCGATACCCGTCCTCGACGTTATCCGTGAGCGACCCCCATTCCTCTCCCTTTGAGACATGAGGCCTCACCTCATTCTCCAGCCAATTAGGGGATGGGCTACGTCCAACCGCCGTGGCAATTAGGTTACATCGGCTTCCTGGCCCCATAAACACCAGTATGTAAATCGGTACGTTCAAATACTTGCTCGAGCAGGGCCAACAACGGTACGGTCCTTGATCGACACGGACGGGGCTACCACCTTGCAAGACCTCGTCTCCGCCTTTGTACTACGGGGCCCGTCCGGTCTCAATTTCATCTTCATCTTCATTCTTTAACTTAACTTGGAAGACACCAAACAACTTAAAGCCTCCATGCTTTAAGATCGGACCAGTACTCAGCTCGCGAGTGTGCTCAAGCACCACTCGACTTCTACCGTAGCCCTAAGAGTTAAGCGTAGCAACTATCGAATTATAAACCAACATGGGATAAACAGGTAACATAGGAATTTCTACTCATGCATCTAGGGTGTCAAGCAATTCCCGTAACCTAATGCACAATCACGACACAATTATCGTGATAAAAGAAAAGACTTTAAAAACATAGGTGGGATGCACCGGGGCTTGCCTTGATTCGAGTCGGGGTTAGCTTCTCGATGTGTCTGGTTGACTTCGAAGCTTCCGTCTTCTTTCTCGACCTCTGACTGGAACCTTAATCACGCCGGACCTAGGTCGACCAACAATACATCACGAATCAACGATCATGCATGCATGAATGTACATGAGATGATATGCAATGATTGAATTAACCAAGGTCGTTAATTAGCCATTAATCATTACTTTGCATTTAGTAATTAACAATTAATCATGTTCGTTAAGCAATAAGTAATAGTTGATCATGCTCATTAATTATTGCTTAACCAAGGTCATTACTTAAAATTAATCATTAATCATGTTCATTAATTAATAATTAACCAGGTTCATCCATTAATAATTAATCATGTTTTTTTAAACAACAATAACAAGTGCTTAACGACATGTGATAACACTTAAGCTATTAATTTGTGATCACATGAAATGACGGTGTTTAAGTTGAATTTTGGAAAACAGTTTTCACAAACACTTTCCTCTGCAAGTATCTCTAATTTTTAAAGGAATTTATTTTTCAAAAACAAATAATAATTAGCATAAAATAATAGGTTATTTTCACTAAAGAAAAGGACTTAATTAAATTATGAAATTATAATTTCTCAAAATAGGTATTTGAATTCATAAATAAATATAGAATAATTTTATGAATCTAAAGAACTTTGTTTGACATTTTTCTGATTTTTCCTGAATTTTCTACGATTTTTTTGGAAGATTGATAATAGTTCCGTGCCACACCAGGGGGCACGAGTTGCCACACCAAATCCGGCATGGCCACACGGGATCTAGGCCGTGTGGCTCGTGGCCGTGGCGCCGCCGGGGTCGCCAAGAGCGGCGGTGCGGTGGCCGGCGTTGGCCGGAGAATGGTTCCAGCTCGCCGCGACCATCCCTACCACGACTACTCGGACACGACGCATCCGTTGGGGGGCTAGCTCCGCTGGGGGCTCACCGGACATGGCCGGCGGCGAGATGCGATTTGGGCGGAGCTCCGGTAAGGCGTGGCGCCCACCGTGGTGCCCAAAAATTTGGAAGGACGCTACTCGTAAGCATCACTAGTAGATGAGCAACGACGGCATAGGGAGGAGTCGGCTTGGAAATGGCCGGGCGGTTGCGGTCGACGGTGGGGTGTAGACGGCGGCTACCGGAATTAGAGAAGAAGACCAAAATACTCGTGACCTGTGCACCAATCTCATCCATGAGCGAATCGAGGAGTAGAGGAACAAGTTGTGCACACTCGGGAAAAGAGAAAAGACGGAATGACTCACCTAGGATGGAGAATTTTGACGAACGGCCATGATCGCCGGTGGTGACCTCCGAGGAGGAAAACGCCTCGATCTCGGGCTCTAGTGCGGGGAGCTTGATTGGAAGCCATGGTGAGCTTCGGGAGAGAAGAGCGCAGCGATTGGGGGTGGTGGCTCGTCGGGGAACGGCTTGAGGCGGCCGGCGGCGTGGGAAAGGGAGGGGCGGACCGGGTGCTTCGGGTGTGAGCTCGAGAGAGAGAGGAAGAACGAGCGCGGGTCGAAGCTTTTATCCGGGCGAGTGACGGGTTGAGTTGGCGTCGAGGCCGCTGCGTGGCAGCGAGGAGAGGAGGGCGCGCGGCTGTGCCGGCCAGCGCGAGCGTGGAGGGAAGGCGGTGCGGGAGGCGGTTTGAACGAGAGAGAGGAAGAAGAGATTGAGTTGTGGGCTTCGGTCGTTTTACAAAAACACCCTCGGGTCTTTGTTTAATTAAAAATCGCACTTCTAGCATTCAAAAAATTCCACGAAGAATACAGGGATGGAAATGAAAACATTTATAAGCACTTTTCTTTTTAGGTCCAAGTTCCAATTCCAAATATTATTCAGATTAAAAATTCGTGTTTAAATTAAAAAGAGAACTTTAATTATTTCTTGTAGGCATTTATACAAAATAAAATAAATTGGTAGCAACTTCAGAAATTATTTACTTTTGTGTTTAAACAATAGAAAATGTTAAACACCATAATTTGCTTTTATTTAATTTCTTCTTTTAAGACCTTAGTTTTAACTTAGGTTAACGTTGTTATTTGATGTGCATTTCTTCACAAAAATTAAATCTTTTCCCAAATGCATATGATGACATGATGATAAATGACATGAACATGACTTTGATTTGTTAGGGTTGTTACAGCCCTCCCCTTACAGGAATCTCGTCCCGAGATTCACGATCGAGACGATCGGACGATAGTGCTAAAGAACTCAGGATAATTGGATCGGTGAAACTCCTCCTGTTCCCAAGTAGCTTCAGCTTCCGAGTGATTACTCCAGTGGATCTTGTAAAACTTGATGGTCCGATGACGAGTCACTCGATCCTTGGTGTCGATAACTTTGACCGGATGCTCATCATAGGTCAAATCTGTCAGTAATCTTGTTCTACCTCAGCTGTCGGTATATCCACTCGGTGGTTTCAAACACTTCTTAAGTTGAGACACGTGGAATATATTGTGTATACCCGACAAGTGTGCTCGGCAACTCCAAACGATATGCTACAGCTCCACATCTTTCTAGGATTGGAAAAGGTCCGATGTATCGTGGTGCTAACTTGCCCTTGATTCCAAACCTTTGAACACCTTTGGTAGGGGATACTCGCAGATAGACTTGGTCTCCAACCTTGAATACCAACTCTCGACGTCTTTTATCGGCATAGCCGATCCGTCGAGATTTAGCTCTCTTGAGGTTCTGTTGGATGAGACGTACTTGTTCCTCTCGCATCTTTTACCAAATCCGGTCCAAATATTACTCTTTCTCCAGTTTCGGACCAATTCGGAGGAGTGCGACAACTACGTCCATACGAGCTTGAAATGGTGACATTCCAGCACTCTCTTGATAGCTGTTGTTGTATGAGAACTCTACCAGCGGTAAACATTTCTCCCAATCTTTACCGTAGGTCAAAACACATGCTCGAAGCATATCCTCGAGGTATTGATTGATTCTTTCCGTATGTCCATCTGTTTGGGGGTGATAAGTCGAGCTTCGAATTAACTTCGTTCCTAACGACTCATGCAACTGTTCCCAAAATCTAGAGACAAATTGAGCTCCTCGATCCGAGATGATGGTCTTGGGTACTCCATGCAAACATAGAATACGTGAAATATATAGATCTGCATATTGCTTGGTCTTGTAGTTGGTATGTACTCGGTATAAAGTGAGCTGACTTGGTCAATCTGTCAACTATGACTCAAATAGAGTCGTGCTTCCGTGGAGTTGTTGGTAACCCAACAATAAAGTCCATGCTGATATCTTCCCATTTCCATTCGGGTATGCTCAGCGGTTGAAGTGGACCTGCTTGCTTCAAATGCTCCGCTTTGACACGTCGACATGTATCACACTCGTTGATGTACCTTGCTATCTCTCGCTTCATTCTTGTCCACCGAATCTCTTCTTCGAGTCTTGATACATCTTGTTGGTTCCGGGATGAATAGAGTACTTGGACGTATGGGCTTCATCCATTATCTTCTTGCGAAGTTCCGGGTTCTTAAGCACTACTAGCCTATTCTTGAACCAAATAACACCTTCGTCATCTATTTGGAAACACTTGACTTCACCCTTCTTGAGTTGTCTTCCGATGTGTTCCATACCAGCATCCTTCTGCTGAGCTGCTACCACTTCTTCACGAATGGTAGGAATAAGAGCCAAATTGGTCAAGGCTCCATACGGAAGAATCCGAAGATTAGGCTCATCACTTTCGAGTGGAGGTGCTTGAATCAAGAGTTGCGCCGTGAGATTATTGCAATGAACCTTGCGACTTAAAGCATCGGCTACCACGTTTGCCTTGCCCGGGTGGTAGTGATTCTCCAGCTCATAATCTTTGATTAACTCCAGCCATCTTCGTTGACGCATATTTAGATCTGCTTGGGTAAAGATGTACTTGAGACTCTTGTGATCCGTGTATAGATGTACAAAATTTCCCAAGAGATAATGTCTCCAACTTTTCAATGCTAGAACGACAGCTGCTAACTCCGGATCATGTGTGGGATAGTGTTCCTCATGACGCCTAAGTTGTCGAGAAGCATAGGCGATCACTCGACCTTCCCGCATTAGAACACATCCAAGTCCTGTTCCCGATGCATCGCAATACACATCGAAGGGCTTTGTCGGATCCGGTCGAGCGAGTACTCGAGGCTGTTGTCAGCAATTTCCTTAATGTCCGGAAAGCTTCTTCACATTCCTTGCTCCATACATACTTCTTATCTTTTTCCAACAACTTGGTCATCGGCTTGGCAATCTTCGAGAAGTTGGGAATAAACCTTCTGTAGTAACCAGCTAGTCCTAAGAAACTTCGATTTGCGAAACCGACTTCGGCGATTCCCAATCCAACACTTCTTGAACTTTGCCGGGTCAACGGCCACTCCTTCGGTTGATATCACATGACCTAGGAACGGCACTTCCTTTAGCTAAAACTCACACTTGCTGAACTTAGCATATAGTTGATGATCCCTTAGTCGTTGCAATACAACTCTTAAGTGATTGGCATGTTCCTCAGCTGACTTAGAGTAAATCAAGATGTCGTCAATGAATACCACGACAAACTTGTCCAGCTCGGGCATGAATACCGAATTCATGAGATACATAAAGTGTGCTCGGTGCATTAGTCAATCCAAATGACATCACCAGGTACTCGTATAGTCCGTATCTTGTGGAGAATGCGGTCTTTGGTATGTCTTCGGTTCTTATCTTAATCTGATGATACCCCGAGCGAAGATCTATCTTGGAGAAGACTTTAGCTCCCATTAGCTGATCAAACAAGATATCAATCCTCGGGAGAGGGTACTTGTTTTTGATGGTCACGGCATTCAAAGGCCTATAATCCACACATAGCCTTAATGTCTTGTCCTTTTTCTTCACGAACAAGGTCGGGCATCCCCAGGGTGATGAACTTGGGCGAATATATCCCTTGTCCAATAATTCCTTTAATTGCACCTTCAACTCTGCTAGCTCATTCGGCGGCATCCGATACGGCCTTCTTGATATTGGTGCTGTTCCAGTGCCGTAGCTCTATCTTAAACTCTACCGCTCTATCTCGCGGTAAACCCGGTAAGTCTTCCGGAAAAATATCGGGGTACTCACGAGACTATAGGGATGTCTTCCAAGCTTTTACCAACAGTCTTATAAATCATTGGAGGAATAGTTTGGGAAGAAGCCAACCGAAAGCAATCTCGTCCGTGAAGAGGAGAGTTCATGTGAACCGCAAAAGCATCGATATCCAATACTGCCTTATGATACTTCATCCATCTCATTCCAAGAATCGCATCCAATCCTTGCCCAATTAAGACTATAAAGGAGGTGGGATATTCCTTACGACCCAATTTCAATTGTAGCTCTGTAGTACTTTGATCTGCAAGTATATTACCTCCAGGCGATGATATGAGATGTGGGTAAGTCATCTTGCATGATGGAAGATTATGTTTTTGAACATATCCTTTGTTGATGAAGTTGTGGGTTGCTCCCGAGTCAAATAAAATAATGGCTTTATGATGGTTGATAGAAAACAAACCAGCCATGACTTGTGACCCTTTCGGAATCTCTTCGGCGGTGGTGAAGTTGACACGACCAGTCTTCATCTCACCATATTTCAATGCATTCTTCTCGTCGACCAACTGTTTTCTTTTGAGGACGTATTGACAATTTCTGCTCTCGTTGATGCGACACAATCTTGAGCCAATTGTCCATGACAACCATCGTTATAGCAGGGATGGTCAACCGCTTGTGGAGTTTGGGATAAGGGGTGTATACTTGATAGGTCCGATTGTTGGACCGTTGAACAGGGAAATACCCGTTGCCGATGCTCGAGATGGCCGGTGAGAGATGGGATGTGATGGCATAGGTTCGAACCTCCGATCTGCTGCAGAAATGTGGACTAGACGATACTTGGAGGGCACTTTACTTCCTTGTTTATTGGCTGCTCTCTTCTTAGCCTTCTCTTCTTGATGAACACGAATAGCATCCTCCATGAGTATAGCATCACTTACCAACTCATTGAAACTAACTCCTCGGTCCAAAACAAGCCGAGATTGTAACTTGGTAGTAAGTCCTTGCTTGAAGCATTCCTTCTTCTTGGCGTCGTTGTCCACATTCTAAGGAGCATATTGCGCCGGACGGTTGAACAACTTTGAATAGGAGTGTACGGTCGTATCGCCTTGCTTCAGCGCTAGAAACTCCTTACGCTTTTGGTTCAGGATACCTTCGTAAATATGATGTTCATGAAAAGCCTTTGTGAACTCTTGCCATAGTACTTGGTGACCTTCGGGAATCATGGCCTTGTAATTAGCCCACCATGCTCCAACAAATCCTTCTAGTTGTCTGAGCGGCAAAGATAGTCTTCCGAAACTCGTGCATGGTAGGAGTTCCAGCTTCGACTCGATAGTACGTAACCAATGGTCCGCTTCCGGAGGATCTCCCTCATCCGAAAAATTTGGTGGACCGGTAGCCAGGAAATCCGAATATGTAACGTGATCCGGTGGAGCCTCGCTGATCTTGACCACCGGCCCGTGGGGCCGTATTCCGAACAAGCTGCTGAAGAAGTTACCGTTGCTCTTCCCGAGACTCCAATATAGTGGCAATAGCTTGTGCCAGGGTAGGTGGAGTTGATGCCGGCTCTCGAACATCTTGTCGGGAGCTTTCCGGATAGTCTCCTCTTCTAGTTTGTGCCATTCCGTTATAAAACTAGGTATTAGTGTCACCGATCCAAAATTAGAATATAAGGATACCAACGGTAGAACACGTTAAAGTCCCAAAGCACAAGTAGTGTCTATATAAGGGGTGCACTATCTCTCATTCCAACCCCAGATTTACTTGTAGTACACCTTCGTACGAGCATCCTTAATTTGTCCTTCTAAATCCATAGCTCTCATAGGGCTCCTTGACAACTACGAGATGATTATCCTTTTATCTCGATTACCTTTAATCATCCGTAGATGAAGATCTTGAAATTACTCATTCCATTGCCTCGGCGGAAGA
Organism: Chloris gayana; assembly: GCA_031894775.1. Taxonomy (NCBI): domain Eukaryota; kingdom Viridiplantae; phylum Streptophyta; class Magnoliopsida; order Poales; family Poaceae; genus Chloris; species Chloris gayana. Next base: position 1,074,368 of record JAUNZO010001928.1, read on the forward strand.
GTTCTATTTGCCTTCTATTTCACTCGCATAAACTTCTTCCGGAGCCGTCCATAGGAAACTAACTCTACACTACGATACTAACTTGGTCTAATTCCCAAAACCTCATATTATAGCACTCAATATGACATGATGCATGTTCGGTAGACTAACTAGACGTACTATAGTATATAAAACTACAACGAATAGTTAGCACTTTCCCAAAACCCGAACGTCGAACAGCTTAGTAAAAACTCTAACTATTCTACAGCCTTATAGGGCTCCGTACTCTCTCGTATTCTAAATGCACTAAACGTGCTAGGTTTTGAAAAGAAGCTTGTAATGATGAACTGTTGCCTCCGAACCGCTCCGATATCAGCTGTAACATCCCCTCCGGGACACCCGGGAATCGGAACGGAGGGACACTCGACGAAGCGAGTTACAACGAGTGTATCATTTCATACAAGCCAGAATATATACATCATGGTATAATACAACCAGGTTTTCGAAATACAAACATTGTACAGTGGAAGCATAATACATTAATGAAGTTTAACAACCTACGATTCTTGCAGCGGAAAAGGTATTTTATTCAACAAAAGACTATGAAACGGTCAACGTGATGCACCGAGCCCTTCGTACATCACGGTCCTTCCTCTTCACGATGTCGGGATCCGTTCCCATTGGTGGGAACCATCCTCGGGATACTCCCCTTCCGGGAACTACCGTACGAACAAGTGGAAGTACGACTCGATTCCTGAAAAGCATAACGAACAAACCCCGAGTATTCTAATACTCAGCAAGTCCGACCCGTCAACATGGCATGCTAAGGCCGACACCTAGTATGCAAAGGCTTTCTGGCTGTGGGGTTTACTCCTTTGCGAAAACAGCATTAAAGGTTGAGTCCTTACTTTCAATATTTTAGCTCACGTTAAGTTCATTAACCTCTAGGTTTGTAGACTATCACTATTGCAATCAAGTTTGCAGGAAAATAATAATTTCAAACAACAGTCCTTTCATCCATCTTCCTTCATCTTTCACTTGATTAACTACGATGTGACACGGTGAACAAGCGGTACTCATTACTCGCGAGGGACAGCGATTCGAATCGATTTCACCAGCTGGGAAAACCCGTTTACACGGCGTATACGCACCCCGTTGGTCGCATACGACAACCTTTCACGCTAATTCCCGGCAGTGGCCGGGTTAGTCTCCCATCCGCCCGGGAACCTAGGGACCCCACGCGATACCCGTCCTCGACGTTATCCGTGAGCGACCCCCATTCCTCTCCCTTTGAGACATGAGGCCTCACCTCATTCTCCAGCCCAATTAGGGGATGGGCTACGTCCAACCGCCGTGGCAATTAGGTTACATCGGCTTCCCGGCCCCATAAACACCAGTATGTAAATCGGTACGTTCAAATACTTACTCAGCAGGGCCAACAACGGTACGATCCTTGACCGACACGGACGGGGCTACCACCTTGCAAGACCTCGTCTCCGCCCTTTCTCCTACGAGGCCCGTCCGGTCTCAATTTCATCTTCATCTTCATTCTTTAACTTAACTTGGAAGACACCAAACAACTTAAAGCCTCCATGCTTTAAGATCGGACCGTACTCAGCTCGCGAGTGTGCTCAGCACCACTCGACTTCTACCGTAGCCCTAAGAGTTAAGCGTAGCAACTATCGAATTATAAACCAACATGGGATAAACAGGTAACATAGGAATTTCTACTCATGCATCTAGGGTGTCAAGCAATTCCCGTAACCTAATGCACAATCACGACACAATTATCGTGATAAAAGAAAAGACTTTAAAAACATAGGTGGGATGCACCGGGCTTGTCTTGATTCGAGTCGGGGTTAGCTTCTCGATGTGCTGGTCGACTTCGAAGCTTCCGTCTCCTTTCTCGACCTCGGATGGAACCTTAATCACGCCGGGACCTAGGTCGACCAACAATACGTCGCGAATCAACGATCATGCATGCATGAATGTACATGAGATGATGTGCAATGATTGAATTAACCAAGGTCGTTAATTAGCCATTAATCATTACTTTGCATTTAGTAATTAACAATTAATCATGTTCGTTAAGCAATAAGTAATAGTTGATCATGCTCATTAATTATTGCTTAACCAAGGTCATTACTTAAAATTAATCATTAATCATGTTCATTAATTAATAATTAACCAGGTTCATCCATTAATAATTAATCATGTTTTTTTTAAACAACAATAACAAGTGCTTAACGACATGTGATAACACTTAAGCTATTAATTTGTGATCACATGAAATGACGGTGTTTAAGTTGAATTTTGGAAAACAGTTTTCACAAACACTTTCGTCTACAGTATCTCTAATTTTTAAAGGAATTTATTTTTCAAAAACAAATAATAATTAGCATAAAATAATAGGTTATTTTCACTAAAGAAAAGGACTTAATTAAATTATGAAATTATAATTTCTCAAAATAGGTATTTGAATTCATAAATAAATATAGAATAATTTTATGAATCTAAAGAACTTTGTTTGACATTTTTCTGATTTTTCCTGAATTTTCTACGATTTTTTTTGGAAGATTGATAATAGTTCCGTGCCACACCAGGGGGCACAGAGTTGCCACACCAAATCCGGCATGGCCACACGGGATCCAGTGCCGTGTGGCTCGTGGCTCGTGGCGCCGCCGGGTCGCCAGGATGGAGAATTTTGACGAACGGCCATGATCGCCGGTGGTGACCTCTCGAGGAGGAAAACGCCTCGATCTCGGGCTCTAGTGCGGGGAGCTTGATTGGAAGCCATGGTGAGCCTCGGGAGAGAAGGGCGTACCGATTGGGGGTGGTGGCTCGTCGGGGAACGGCTTGAGGCGGCCGGGCGGCGTGGGAAAGGGAGGGGCGGACCGGGTGCTTCGGGTGTGAGCTCGGAGAGAGAGAGGAAGAACGAGCGCGGCCGAAGCTTTTATCCGGGCGAGTGACGGGTTGAGTTGGCGTCGAGGCCGCTGCGTGGCAGCAGAAGAGGAGGGCGCGCGGCTGTGCCGCCAGCGCGGCGTGGAGGGAAGGCGGTGCGGGAGGCGGTTCGAACAGAGAGAGGAAGAAGAGATTGAGTTGTGGGCTTCGGTCGTTTTACAAAAACACCCTCGGGTCTTTGTTTAATTGAAAATCACACTTCTAGCATTCGAAAAATTCCACGAAGAATACAGGGATGGAAATGAAAACATTTTAAGCACTTTTCTTTTTAGGTCCAAGTTCCAATTCCAAATATTTTTCAGATTAAAAATTCGTGTTTAAATTAAAAAGAGAACTTTCATTATTTCTTGTAGGCATTTTTACAAAATAAAATAAATTGGTAGCAACTTCAGAAATTATTTACTTTTGTGTTTAAACAATAGAAAATGTTAAACACCATAATTTGCTTTTATTTAATTTCTTCTTTTAAGACCTTAGTTTTAACTTAGGTTAACGTTGTTATTTGATGTGCATTTCTTCACAAAAATTAAATCTTTTCCCAAATGCATATGATGACATGATGATAAATGACATGAACATGCACTTTGATTTGTTAGGGTTGTTACAATCCCATCCTTCTCATGTAGCTGAGTAGCAACGTAGGGGTATAACAAGTGTGAGTACATGTCGTACTCAGCAAGTGAGGAAAAAGATAACATGTGGCTAAAGACAAGGAGGGCTAAAGGGGTTTAATGCAGAAAGCACCCTATCTAAGCATATTTTAGTTAAGCATCCTATTTTACTAAGTTAAGTGAGGTCTTCCCAAACATCATGAGGGTACATCCTATTGAAACATCCACCATCCTCGCCGTTTTGCGCCCTAATTGAGTGAGGGTCTATGCCGTTCTTGACCGTGAGTACGGCTGTCATGATAGTTTATATTCTGCAGACGTTGTACACATTTTCCCACGAGAAAGTGATTTTGTTCCCTCGTTGCCGGGTGGACTATATGAGTTCAAATAGGAGTCCATCCCCTAGTTTATTATGCATCCACTAGGAGTTCCACTAACCCGAGGAGTAGACCCTCCACTCGGGCAACTTCACTCCCTTATGCCGGATAGTTCCGAGACCTCGTCTCTTCACCACGCCTCCCTTGGGACTACTGGTATACCCCAGCCACGGTCCCTTCTCCTCCGCGCGTGCTCGACTAGCCTCTATCGCATACTAGGCCAAGCCACGCCCATACTTGGCTCCTAATTCACTACTAGAATTCGAGCCTACGATAGCGGGCAAAATCGTGCTGCAGATATCGAGCATCTTGACCGAAACCGCATGAACGTTATTACGGTTGGGGCAATAGCAACATCGGGCAAAACGCCCGATACTACCGAAGTTCTACAGAAAAAATAAAAAAATGAAACACGTGGCACCGGGCCCGCCTTAGGCCCGGCCCACCGACAGACGGTCGCCCGCCTCGCGCCGCCAGCTCAGCGCGCAGCGACCTGCTGATCATCGGTGTCAAGGTGGCGGCCGGAGTTGGTAGGGGCGGCGGCTCGTCGCCGGATCTTCTCCCGATCGGGGTGGGCAGGCGGCAGCTCCCCTCGCAGGATTTACAGCCGGCGAGAGTGGGGAGGGGCGGTGGCTCCTCGCCGGATCTACCGCCGGTCGGGGTGGGGAGGCGGCGACTCCTCCTTGCCGGATCTACGACCGACCGGGGTGGGGAAGGGCGGCGGCTCCTCGCCGGATCTGCCGTCGTTCGGGGTGGGGAAGGGTGGCGGCTCCTCTCCGTATCTGCTGCCGGCCGGGGTGGGGAAGGGCGACGGCTCCTCGCCGGATCTACCGCCGACCGGGGTGGGAAGGGGTGACAGCTCCCCTCCGCGCCGGATCTGCAGCCGGCCGGGGTGGGGAGGCGGCAGCTCTGCTCCTCACCCGGGGACGGGCTCCGGGATGTCGTCGAACGAGAGGCGATCGAGCCGGCCGCGCCGGGAGGGCGCCGGGGACGGTCGACGGAGGTGCGCGATGAGAGAGAGAGAGAGAGAGAGAGAGAGAGAGAGAGAGAGAGAGAGAGAGAGAGAGAGAGAGAGATGAGGAGGAGGAGGAGTGTGGGAGGCGGCGGCTTGGGAGGTGGGAGCCGAGGGGAGCTCGGGGCTTAGCTAATTTTTTCAAACCCTAGTGACTATATATACAAGCGGGCTGATATGGGCTTCAAGTTGGGCTGAAGATGCACAGCAATATCGGGCTCAAGATGATGTCACTATGCCCGTTATTATTGGCTTTTTCTAATATCGGTCGGTGATGACGTCATTGTGCCCGCTATTATCGGCCATTTTCAATATCGGTCATCGCTGATGTCATCATCGCCCGCTATTACGAGTGGAGCCTGCAATAGCGTTGCCCACGATGACGTCGGCGACTACACACTCGTAATATCAAAATTTTTTGTGCCTGCTATTACTTGAAAATGCGAGGTGTTATTGTAGGCTTCTTTTGTAGTAGTGATTGTATAGTTTAACAGAATTATCGCTCCAAGAACTGGTCCTTACGATTCGGGTGATAAGCAAACATGGGACTACCGGTACACCTCGGACGTAGCCCCGCAACCGGTCACCCAAATCCCTAATCCATGTTTCTAAGTTAACATAATTCATCATGCGGGAATGTAAAGCGAGTAGAGCTAAGATGAAGTTATCCTAGAACAGAAATAAGCATGCTAAGCAATTATACCCATTCATCCCAACATTAAATCCACAGTGATAAGGAACAAGGTGCAATCAATTCTAGTAAACCCTAACATGGGCATCCCATCGGTTGACACAAGCATGCAATTACTATACTATGTGACAGAGTAGATAGAAATGGATCAACATGCATGAGGGGCACTTGCCTTGATCGTGCGGGAGTTGCTGCTCAAAATCCTCGAACTCTTGAGTCCGGATGTCCTCGTACACCAGCTGCTCTAGAGCACTCTCTCCTATACATGCATCACTCGACACATACAAAACATGGACAATAATTCTATACAGAACATGCAACAAGTTACAAAACAATATGAGAATACCCTAGATGTAAAGTACGTGTTCGTGTGAGAATTTTGGTGCAAGAAACGCTCCATTTGGAGCTACAGATCAAAACTTATGCCTAAAATAGGGTTGCAAAGACCTAATTGTAATTAACTATATACTCGGAGGGGTAGCACGTAATTATTCCTAGTCACGGAGACATGCGCGTGTAAATTTAACAAATTATAAGGTCTAAAATGTAAAAGTTATGGTCCTACCGTGCGGCAAGGGTTAAAATGAATACAACAGGACCTATACAGAGTTAAATTACTCGACATGGGCTAATATGCACACTATTCAATTTCCAGGAATAACCGAATTAAAATAAATTACGAAAATCCGTGGACCGGGTGCAGAGCCCCGTGGACCCATGGTCCATTGGTCCATGGTGGACCGATTACACACCGCTAAAGGGGTATGTAATCTCAGCCGTTAGCGCAAGATCCAATGGCGTAGAGGCAATTCATTGGATCGGGCGGCAACCGGCGGTGACCACCGTGGCGGAGCCATGGGTGGTACTCATTGAAGCTCGCCGGAATGGCGTTCCGGTAGCCCGAGCTCACCGGCAAATGGCGGAAAAGGATGAGGGGAGGTCGGGGATTCTTACGAGGGAACGCGCATGGCGGAGACGGGTCGGAGATGGGCTGCGATGGCGGGGGAGATAGGACGGTGTTCGGCTTGTGCTTGTCCGAGGGTCTTTTCGTGGCACCGCACTAGAAGAAACTATTTATTCCGTGACGGATTACAGGTGACGGTTTAGAAATCCATCACAGATTTGGAATAGTAGATATTAGGCCCATAATATAGTGACAGTTTAATGAATTCGTCATGAGCTAGCCCATAATATAGTGACGGTTCATTGAATTCGTCATGAGCTAACCCATAATGACACTCAAATTTATATTTTCTTGTATGTATATATTTCAATTTGGTATAAAAATATTTTAAATATTTGCTTGCCTTTTATTTGGAGCTCATATGTCAGCTAATGCACAAAAAAAATATATATATATATTTCAATTTGGTATAAAAATATTTTAATATTTGCTTGCCTTTTATTTGGAGCTCATATGTCAACTAGTGCACAAAAAAATATTCAAAAATTACTTGCCGCAAACTAGACTTTAACACACGACTTCAGTGTTCAAGGCAAACAACCGTACCACTGCACCACACTTCTCTTTGTGTAATTTATGAACAGTTCTTTTTTTAAGTAATCGGCAGCGCTGAGCTACATATGGTTCACCCATCCGGCCCCCTGTCCACGTCACCCGGCCGCCCTATCCACACCACGCAAAAATACTATGAGCATGACGGAGATCGAACCCGAGATCTCCAACACCAGAAGAAAGGATCCTACCACAGAATGTATATTCTTCCTCAATATGCTATTGAGAGGAAAAGGATTAAACCCTTTATAAGAACTAAAGTTTTCATCGGAATATGAATATAAAAAAACTTAAGGATGCCTTAAGTATATCATTTCAAATTCAGTTATTAATTGAACGAATCACACTTTTACCACTAAACTATACCCGCTACATGTAGATTATGATACCAACACTACCCCTTGTCAAGGGTAGCCATTCGAGGAGGAAGCTAATCCCACCTATGGAGAAAAGCGAGCAGTTGGTACTTCAATCGCAGGCCTTTAATTTAGGATTTAGATAGCCCCTCTCTAGTCTGTAAAAGAAATCTCTTCTTACCGTACCACTAGCTTATAAACCAAATGTATGCATTTGGATTAGGATCGTATTCTTCGTATTCTATAGTTTGATTATTCCTACAATATGCACTAAGAGATATAGGCGACAGTACCCATCAATCCCTTTCTTCCTTTTCTTTTTTGTTAGGCAGGCTGTAGAATCATTTTTATACTCAGCTATTAGGATTTAGAAAATCTTAAGTTTCTTCTATCACTGGAATTTCGGGTTGACATGAAGAACACTTGAACATATCAGATTTCTCTTTTTGATGCCAAATTAAAATTTGTAACATGTATTTCTCTCCGGTAGTGTTGACGTCAAAAGTCGCCAACACACCGTTGTCCGGAGAGTCTACCGAAACCCCGGCCGATGCAGTGGCCCCGTGCTCCCAACGGACCGGCTCAGCTCGCCGATTCTCGTGTGCGCTGGTGCGTGCGGATGGTTTTCCTGCAAACCAACAAAGACAATAAAAGGTGTAAAATTCCGGGTCATCGGCCCGTATAGACCGATGTGCAGCCGTGGCCGATTATGGCATAAGATAGACAAAATCGCCCATCGACAGGGAACAGCACGGCCCATCCATTTATGTATTAAATGCCAGGCAAACGAACCGTGATACAAACGATACGAAATCGGCCGACGCTATAACATGCGATCGGTGGCTAGCAGCCGATTTCGTCGGTAAGCGATCAAATCATTAAGACTTTGCAGGGATGCATTATCGAATAAAACGTAAACAAGGTAATTATTAATGGGATGTAATTAATTTGATAGCAAGAAGATGGTTTAATCATCAATCGTAGCAGAAATCGCCGATCGAGCATCCGGCCGATTCTCGCCATCGATTATAACAATGAGTTATTAGATCATATCTAGATGTATAATGATGATCAATGAAATCGTACTAATAACTCGGGTTCAAAGGCAGCTTTAACAGATTTAGCTAATTGAACATAAAACAGCTAATGAACGTGATAAGCAATCGGCTAAACACTCCGAAAGAACAAGTAAGACAAATACAACCACACGGATCCCGAATCGACCGACCGCTCCAACAGACAAGTCAACCGATGGCACACGATCGACCAGGTCTAACGGCCGCGCACGCTCGGCCGATTCAGACAAGCACAATCATAAACGCCTTAACTATGAAAGTAAATCTACATCCTATCCAATCGGCTGCATGCGCCTAGGACAAGTTAACTATCGCAAAGGCAAACACAGGACACGTCAACCGAATCCGCACAGTCGAATCGGCTAAGATGTAAAAGAAATCTCATAGCGGCTATCGTGACTCGAACGACCAGATCCGAGCCAATCGGCGTTGTGAGCAAAGGTCGGGACGGGGAGGCAGGACAAGTCAAACTACCTCCACCACGAGCCCGGACCAGGTCGACTTGACTCATCCCGCCGATACTCACTACGACGGTCGAAAACAGATCTGGTCGCCGGATAACTAGCAATTAAGCCATCTAATTACGAACAATGCGCCGAGAATTAGACAACATAATTACCTTGTCAAGCTAACTTGTTGTCGACCGGAGCCCCGAAGATCCCCGCGCGAAAATAGTAAAGACTTGACAGAAAATTAGGGTTTGGCGATGCGCCGAAAGTTGTATTGGATGTGAATCGAGTTTACAGGTTACACCCGAGTACAAATTTATACTCGGCACGAAGAATCCTCCTCGGACCCTCTTCGGGCCGATTTCCTAACCGACTAGGATCTTTTTTCCAAAATTAAACTATTATTTCTAATTTTACAACGCGGGCCAGTGCCCATCAATATTATGCTCTTCTCGTTGGCATCCGCGCACGATTCCCGGGAGGGACGCGCCTTTACTCGCCCAAGCGGCCGTCGGCCTTCCGCCCACCGGCCCTCTTTTGACCTATAGTCGCCGACAATGGGTCCCTTGGTCAAAAACCGGCGTCAACACATGTCCCCCGAGCTCGGGGTATGCAACGCATGCGTCGGACCGATCTATTCTCTTTTATTGCGCCGGTTTTATCGCCCGTCACTTCTCCATAAAACCCAGTGGCCACCCCCGGTTATTTCCCATCTGTTTCCTCTCCTTGGCCTTCATCTTCCTCCATTCCAGCGACCTTTTCCTCCTCGAGCCTTTTCAACTTCTCATCGCGCCGTCGCCGTTTTTCTTCTCCGGCGACCATGAATCCCGCTGTTGCTGCTCGCTGCGGCCGCGCGCCGGCCGCGGCTGCCGCCACCACCAACGCCGTTCCGGAGGTAATGTACATTCGGGCATCCTTCTTTTCTACTTTTGCAATTTTTCTTCGTGTTCTTGTTCTTGTTCATTTTCACAATTTATCTTCTTCCCGTTCCGCTTCTCATTTTAGCCCTATTTCTTTGTTTTTAGGAGATCCGGAACCAAGTCGCTATTCCGTCCAACATCCCGACCCATTTCTTCTTGGGTCCTATGGGCGATCCCGACCCCACAGTACCTCATCTCGTGCTGAAACGAACCGGGTTTCGTTTCGGCAACAGATCCCCACTATCGGCCGAGTGGGCCAACAGCTTTCGGTCATGGCCGACCCCCGTTGCAGGATGGCGTGATTGGTATAACCGGGTGTCGGCCGTCCATCCGCAAGGTTGGGCCAACATTGGCATCGCCCATGCCATCAAGCTTTCTCCGGCCGATCATCATAAGAATGAACCGTTGTCGGCGGCCGCTTGCTATCTCTCGGTCGATGCCCCGAATCGCTTTATGTTCGGCCACGGCCCGGCTACCGTGACCCTTCCGGACACAGATCATGTTGGCCGATCTCGAATATCACGGCGGAGGCCACTCCGGATGCTATCCGTATCAAGTCCTCGCCACCGGATCAACCCTAAGGACACCAGGGGTTGGAAGGTTTACATTCGGACCAATAATAAGGGGCACGGCACGGCCGATCGCCGCGAGCACGTTGCCTTCCTCAACATGTGGCTTGACCACTTCTTCTTTTGTGGGGTCGGCGTGAGCCCCACAAACAATTTTCTCGCCGATGGCCGATAGGCTGGCCAACAGCCTATGCCCTTCCCATGGGCAAGTATCTTCCGGGGTCGGCGTACCTCCTTCTTCACCAGGTTTCGGTGGAGTTGCGCTCCGGCCGATCAGCCAAGAACCCGGGCGGCCCTTGGTGGTTTATCCAAATGTGGTTGTCCCTTCATACCACCAAGGCCATCGATCCGGACCTCGCTGCGCTCACCTTCCCCGCAACTACGCCGAATCGGCCACGCCCGCATTCAGCCGGTGCATCTCTTTCGGGAAGCGTTATCCATGGCACCAGGGGCGGCCATGTCGGATGACAACCTCGGCGTATTGGTTCGCCGCCCTCTACAAGGGCCTCAACAACGAAAGTACGGATTGGTACCCGTACATCGATTTCTTCGAGAAGGGGTATGACACTCCTTTTCCGATCGACCCAACTTTCCCAACGGCCGACGGGGAGGCGGTCAAGATCTTCACCACCCGCCTCCGCCCTCGTCTCGCTGCCGACGGGACTTATTGCCGGGAGCAAGGCCTTCGCTCCTATGAATTCTACCACCCGTCGGTGGCGGCCCGCCAACTCGGCCGCCGCTTGCCCCCAGCCTCTTCTATGTGGGGCGGATAAAGGCGCGGGCTGCCGTCGACAACGCCATTCGGTGGAATTGGCTCGTCGGCCGCACCGCCGATGTCGTCACCGGCGACTTGGCCGGATTTTCCCGGTGCCCCGAGTACCCGCCTTTTGACCGTTGGTGGGCGAGTGGAACCGGCACCTCCGCAGCCGGAACACCGCTTCTTTCTTCTCCGGCCTAGTCCCGAGAGAACCTTTCGCCGAGGTACGTGTAGCCGATTTATTTTTGTAAGGCCGATTTTGTAAATGAAATCGGCCACTCCAAATGCTCACCCTTGTATATTCTCTTTCAGCCGGACTCGGAGGAGCCGCCGACCCGAGCACCGGGGGCGGCCATGTCGGATGACAACCTAGCGTATTGGTTCGCCGCCCTCTACAAGGGCCTCAACAACGAAAGTACGGATTGGTACCCGTACATCGATTTCTTTGAGAAGGGGTATGACACTCCTTTTCTCGATCGACCCAACTTTCCCAACGGCCGACGGGGAGGCGGTCAAGATCTTCACCACCTGCCTCCGCCTCGTCTCGCTGCCGATAGGACTTATTGCTCGGGAGCAAGGCCTTCCGCTCCTATGAATTCTACCACCCGTCGGTGGCGGCCCGCCAACTCGGCTTCGCCGCTTGCCCCCGACCTCTTCTATGTGGGGCGGATAAAGGCGCGGGCTGCCGTCGACAACGCCATTCGGTGGAATTGGCTCGTCGGCCGCACCGCCGATGTCGTCACCGGCGACTTGGCCGGATTTTCCCGGCGCCCGGAGTACCCGCCTTTTGACCGTTGGTGGGGCGAGTGGAACCGGCACCTCCGCAGCCGAACACCGCTTCTTTCTTCTCCGGCCTAGTCCCGAGAGAACCTTTCGCCGAGGTACGTGTAGCCGATTTATTTTTGTAAGGCCGATTTTGTAAATGAAATCGGCCACTCCAAATGCTCACCCTTGTATATTCTCTTTCGTCGGACTCGGAGGAGCCGCCGACCCGGAGCATCGGTGGTCGGCCGATTGCATATTTAATGCCGAGCCCAATTGTTCCGAATATCGGCTTCACCGACCGCACTCCTGCTCAAGCATTTGCGGCGATGAGTCGAGGGCGCCAGCTGCCCGCAAGGCCAAAACTAAAACAGCCGCCCTCAAAAAGAGGAAGGCTAATGTGCCACTGCAGGGTCGACTCGAGCCCCGAAGCGATACCGCGCGCCGCTAAAGCAGCTCGTGCGCCCGTCCGACCCGGATTACTACAGTGAACCGTGTCCGCTGCGTCAGAGTTGTTATTGCATGATCGCCGATTCCTTTTCACTTAACATGCCATCTAACTATGAGTTCTTAGCAGGAATCGGCGGTCCCTCTTCCTCGGGCCCGGACGCCAACGCCCGATAGGCCGATCCGCTCGCCGACTCCTCCACGGGCCAAGACGCCGACGCCCGAAAGGCCGACTCAAACAGCTCCGAGTCCGAAGTTGTACCAAGCCAGGCCGATCCGAACCCTACGGAGAGCCCAACTCACTCGGATCGGCCTGCGTCTCCCGAGGCCGCCGCCGAAGCCGAACAAGCCGGCCCCGTGTCGCCCACGGCTCCTCCCAAAGGCACCGCTGCCGACGAAGAATCGGCCGGCCAGGAGCCGCCCGCGGCTTCTCCCGAAGGCACCGCTGCCGATGAGCCGACCGGCAGAGCGTCGCCCGATGCCACCTCCGAAGATGTTGTCGGTGACGGTGGATCGGCCGGCCGAGAGCTGCTTGAAACACACGAACCCGTGGGTTCAATGGCACAGCCCGATGGACGTCCGGCCGCTTCGCATTGATGCTTCGCAGTGTCTGTTTTTTTTTTTTTTACTATTTCTTCCTTGATTCGCCGCCGATCATTAGCTTCATCTTATTTTTCTTGGTATTTCAGTGCGCTCAGCTTCCCTCGTCCCGCGCCGATTTTGGTATCTACCTCTGGTCTCATCACCATGACCGAAATCGCGCGCAGGCTTGAGGCTTCTTCGGTTGATCGCTTGGTGGCCGACGCCCACCCCATACGGGCCCGGTACTTGGTGGTCCGGATCGAGCTCCCGGACGATGTGCGCGATGCTCGCATCGTGTGGCATACATGGAGTATCGGCAAATGGACTTCATCCGTGTCCGAGCAGCGTCCGGCTCGCCACGCGGAGCAGCAGCAAGCTGCGTTACTCGCCGAGAACTTCATCAAGTGTTCCGAGGAGGAGGCCCGCAAGACCCAAGAGATGCAAGAGCAACTCTCAAATCGGCAGGATGAACTGCAGGTAATCAACAAGGAGATTGCCGATTTGAGAGCATCGCCGGCTCTCAAGGAGAAGGAGGCGGCGGCCTTGGAAGCCACCATTGCACAGCTGTCGGTTGATGTGGCGGCTCAACGTAAAGCGACGGACGAGGCAATCCAAGCGGCCGACAAGATGGTTGCCGCGGCGCATGCCGATGTCGGCCCCGTTGAAGACGACCTGTTGGTCATGGCCAAACTTGACTCCATGCTGGCCCGTGCAGTATTCTGTCGTCCAAGACTTCTTGTCCCGTGCTAAGGCCGTCGATCATGCTTAGGTGTAATAGGACTTTGAACAAAATCTGGTTGTAAATATTTTTGCACTAGGGGCGATATACAATAATATCGGCCATCCGAAGACGATGTTTAAAACATCGGCTGATTTGTCTGCGTTTTACTTTCATATTTTTGGCTAAGGGCGATACTCTTAATATCGGCCGTCTCAAGGCGATGTATATCGACATCGGCTGCAGTCTCTTTTAGGCCGAACACTATGAGTTAATCCAAATACTAGGATAATACTCGCTTCAAATACTTCCCATTAAGTGCTCGGCCAAATTCTTCCCCTGCTAACTCTTTCAAAATATATGCATTACCCGGTGCCGATCGGCTAATCAAATAAGGTCCTTCCCAATTAGGCGACCATTTACCAAACCGATTGTCCTTCACGCCGATCGGCATCCTAAGCTTCCGCACCAAATCGCCCTCTTTAAATCTGTTTCGCACAACCTTCTTATCATAATGGCGGGCGACCCTCGCCTTATTCTCGCTTCTATCTTTTCCAATGCATCCAGCCGATTTTGTACTACATCTTCTAATTCATCCATCATCAATCCGTGGTACTGATCGGCCGATAGCTTTTGTTGCAATTCAATCCTTCCGGAGCCGATAGTCGTCTCCCATGGCGATACGGCTTCGTGCCCATATACAAGCTGATACGGCGCGACTTGCATGGCCCCATGCCGTGACATACGATAAGCCCACAAAGCGTCCATCAATTTCATGTGCCACTTACGAGGATACTCTTGTATTTTCCGCTTGATCAACTTGATCGGACTCTTATTTGCCGCTTCGACTTGGCCATTAGCTTGGGCATAATACGGCGACGAATTAATCAACTTAATCCCCATCTCTTCAGCAAAAGATTGAAATTCGTCCGACGTGAATACCGATCCTTGATCTGTCGTGATTGTTTCCGGAATCCCAAATCTATAAATGATATGCTCTTTAACAAACGTTATCACGTCGACCGTCGAAACTTTGCGATAGGGTGCCGCTTCAACCCACTTCGTGAAGTAATCTGTAGCTACCAATATGTATTGATGTCCTTTGCTTGATGCTGGATTTATCCGCCGATCATATCCATGGCCCAGCCTCTAAACGGCCAAGGTTTGATCACCGGATTCATAGCCGATGCAGCGCCCTCGTATAGGCCCGAATTTCTGCAATCTTGGCAACTTTTATAATATTTGAAACAATCGGCCAACATTGTCGGCCAGTAATAACCAGCTCGCCTTAGCAGCCACTTCATTTTATGGGCCGATTGATGTGTTCCGCAAATCCCATCATGTACTTCGCTCATTACCACTTTGGCCTCGGTGTCGTCAATACACTTGAGAAGCACCCCATCAATTGTCTTGAAAAATAATTGATCATCCAACGAACATACTTCAAGGCTTTATATCTTATCTTCTTATCTCGTAGGTTGGGATGGATTGCTCAAAAATTTCGAATTTCCGTACGCCAATCGGCTTCTTCAATATCAGCTATTTCCAAGCTGTTTTCGGCGAGCCGATATCCGGATGCTAGTTGAGCCAAGTTATTTGCTTCGAAGTTCTGCTCTCTTGGTATATGGCTGACTTTAACACACTTGAATCTTTTCATTAACTTCTGGCACTTTTTATGATATTGCAACAATATTTCATCTTTACACTCATACTCACCGGCCAGCTGACTCACAACCAACAAGGAATCGCCGAAAATTTCCACAAAATCAGCCCCGGCATCGATGAGTAATTCCAGTCCTTTTAATACCGCCTCGTATTCGACTTGGTTGTTGGTGTGCGCCTCTACTGTAATAGAGTATCCACGTATTGCCCCCGAGGCGACACAACAACCAAGCCGATTCCACTTCCTTCCTTGCAAATTGAACCATCAAAGAATACCGTCCATGGCACCGGTTCAACGTATCCGGCCGAGTGTTCACCGTGTTGCACTATCAAATCAGCCAATACTTGTGCTTTTACTGCTTTGGCCGATTCGTAGCCTAGATCAAACTCCGCAATTGCCAACATCCATTTGCCCAACCGGCCTTTGGGGACCGGGGCCGATAACATATATTTTACGACATCGGCCTGGCAAACCACAGTACACTCCTCGGCTAACGAGATAATGCCTTAGTTTTGTGCATGAAAAATATAGACAGAGACATAACCTTTCCACCTCCGGATACCGTGTTTCTGCATCAACTAATTTGCGGCTGAGATAAAATATGACCCGCTCTTTTCCCTCCTGTTCTTGAGTCAACGCCGAGCCGATGCACCTATCATCGGCCGATAAATATAACTTAAAGGGTGTGCCCGACTTTGGCGGAACCATCACTCGGTGGGGACACCAAATATTTCTTGATATCTTCTAAAGCCCTTTGATGGATCGGCTCCCACCGAAATTCTTGATTGGCCTTGAGTTTTAATAATGGCGTAAATACATCAAGTCGACCGGACAAGTTTGAGATAAATCGCCTAATAAAATTAATCTTGCCGATCGTGGACCGGAGCTTTGTCTTGTTCGTCGGCGGTTCCAGCTTTTCGATAGAATCAATACTCTTAGGGCCGACTTCAATTCCCTTTTCATGCACAATAAACCCCAGAAATTGTCCAGCCGAGACACCAAACGCACACTTGAGCGGGTTCATCTTCGAGCCGTATTGTCTTGTCCTCTTCAACACTTCTCCGAGATCAGCCACATGACTTCCAACCGATTTTGACTTCACCATGACATCATCAATATAAATTTCAACCAATCGGCCGATCAAATCGTGATATATAAAATTCATGGCTCTCTCGATATGTAGCACCAGCATTTTTTAGTCCGAAGGTCATGACAACCCATTCATATAGTCCCAACGCTCCGGGCATCCGAACGCTGTCTTCGGTATATCTTCTTCGGCCATAAAAATCTGATTGTACCCAGCATTTCCATCCATAAAGCTTAAAATTTTGTTGCCGACGGCTGCATCAACTAACAAATCGGCGTTTGGCATTGGGTACTCATCTTTCGGAGTCGCCTTATTCAAATTTCTCAAGTCAATGCAGACCCGCATCTTTCCATTTTTCTTTTCCACCGGCACAATATCGGAAACCCACTCCGCATATCGGCATGGCCTAATGAAGCCGGCCTCATATAATCTGATAATCTCTTCTTTGACGGCTTCATAATACCTAGGGTCAATTTTCCGAGCCCCCGCTTATATGGCCGATACCCGGCTTGGTGGGCAACCGATGTTCAACGATCGATCGGCCGAGTCCAGGCATCTCGCTATAATCCCAAGCAAAACAATCTTTAAATTCTTCCAATAAGGCCACTAATTCATCTCTTACTTCTTTACACAATTTCTTGCTAATATATGTCGGCCGAGGCTTGTCTCCATCCCCTATATCTACCTCTTCTAACTCGTCGGCCGACACAAAATCGTGACCTAATTTCCCGTCTTCCGGTTCGTTAATCGGCCGACTCATCATACCCTCGGTGCGTGTATCGATCGGCCGATTGTCCGTCAATTCTCTCGTGGGGCCCATCGGAGCAGCTCGGTCACAATAACTCCGTCGTCGGTGATGTTTATGGCCTCCGCATCCCAATACGTGCCCGATAAACAAGGCAGGCTCTCCGGACCGGCAAACTCGAAATCGGCGGTTGCAATGGTTACGGACTTATCGGCCCGTACGATTTCGACCTTGTTGCCGACCCATTGAATCAAACACTGGTGCATGGTTGATGGGATGCAACAGTTGGCATGAATCCAGTCTCTCCCCAACAAAGTTGTGTATGCACCTTTCCCGTCGATGATGAAAAAGTGGTGGGTATGGTTTTGCTGCCCACGATGATCTCCATTATTGCGGCCCCACGCACATCTTGACTTCTCCCGCTGTAATCCTTGAGCGTCGGATTAGCCCTCATCATTTCTTCCGGCGTCTTCCCGAGCTTGCGGTATGTAGTAATCGGCATGACATTGACCGCTGCCCCTCCGTCGACCAACATTTTCCTCATTGGTGACCCATTGACGTAGCCGCTAATGTATAATGCCTTGAGATGCAAATGATCGAGTTGATCGGCTTATCAAATACCGCCGATTCCGGCGTCCACAGAATCTCTCGAAGTCTCCCCAACTGGTTCTTCTTCAGCCGAATTTTCATCGGCCGATCCGACAATCCCGGGCATCATGGATATCATATTCACCGCGGCTTCAGCTCGGACCACTTGAGACCGCACTTTCGGCCTCCATTCCTTCTTGGGCTTGGACTCATCATCTTGGTCATCTCTCGTAATATCGTCCACCCTTGATTTCTCGACAGCGCATTCTTTGGAGCCTCCTCTTCGGGTTTTGCTGAGCAAACCACCGGGCACCACTGTTTTCGTTCTCGGTTTGATCGCCTCTCGAATCTTCATGGTACTGGTGATCAAACTCTTCTTCATCGTTGATTGGCCCCAGCCGATCGTGAACGGAGGTTCTCTTTGGCACTACGTATCTCCGTTCATCATAGCCGTGATCATAGCCGATCGCTCTTCCGGGGGCCGATTGTTGCGATTCGTAGTTGCGACTAATCGGCCGTCCCCGGTAACTTGATGACCCGCCATCACGATACTCTTTTCGGCCAATGCACTCATAGATGGAAGCTTCATGTTTTGGTCCCAGCAGATCGAAAGAAAGGACAAGCCCGAGTGTGGGTCAAAATCTTCTCGGCGGATCACGTCTTGTTTGTACTCGCTGACTTTGGTCGATAGATTCCTCGTTCACGTGCCACCTGGGCTCTTTCTTCCCTCTCTCTCTTCCTCTCATATCGGCGTATGAAACCAGCCGATCCACCGCCGATGGTGTTGATGTACATCGTATTAGCCGGAAAGGGTGCCCATCAACTTTCATCTTCTTCTTTACATCGGCTGCTCGCAATATCCCACTCGTCAACTCGCCCTCTCGGATTTCATCTCTCATAGCATAACAATCAACGGTGTTATGATGCGAATTTCCATGCCACTTGCACCACTTAGCCATTTTCTTCAATTCTTCCGCGTAGGAATTTTGTGATGAGGGGAAAGCTGGATTTTCTTTTCCCGCAGACAGCTGATCAAATATTTCGTCGGCCTTAGATAAATCAAAATCATATTTCTTCTCCTTAGGATTGACATGCGGAGAAAATATCGGCCGTTTGTTATTAGTCCACTCAACTGCATTAATTCCCTCTTCATCTTCCTCACTCGTCGAAATCAGCATAAGTCACCTAATACCGCCGATTCCTCGGTGAGTCGGAGATTCTCTTCCT
This sequence comes from Chloris gayana, assembly GCA_031894775.1. Classification (NCBI taxonomy): domain Eukaryota; kingdom Viridiplantae; phylum Streptophyta; class Magnoliopsida; order Poales; family Poaceae; genus Chloris; species Chloris gayana. The sequence goes on from JAUNZO010001928.1 coordinate 1,093,461, forward strand.
GGCCGATCGCCTCGCGGGTCACTCGTGCCAGCCCATCAAACTCATGTGGGGTAAACTTTTCTTTAATGTTGGAGAATAGCCCCGCATAAGCGATTTCGGCCAACTCGTTGCTCGTCAGGTTCAGATTGTAGCATCGTCCCCTCGTAGTCCCGAACCTCTCGTATATAATCAGCCACCGATTCCCAGCTTTCGTTTCATCGCCATTAAATCGGACAAACTAAGCTCGGTAATGCCCGTGAAGAAGTACGAGTGAAACCTTTTCTCCGGATCGGCCCAACTCCGAATAGAACCAGGTGACAGTGAAGCAAACCATGAAAAGGCCGATCCGGACAATGACAAGTGGGAATAGCCGAACCCGCAAAGCCTCCCGAGTAGACGCCTCACCAAGCCGTGCGTCATACCGGCCGATGTGCTCCATAGTTGATGTGTTATCTTGCCCGTAAAACTTGGAAAACTCAGGAATTTTATACTTATTGGGTAAAGCCACGGAATCCATCCGATCGTGGTAAGGTCGCCGATACAATGCACTTTTCTCCTTAGGCTTCAAATCGAACCGATCTTTCATCATATCGGCGATCTTAGCCATGAGGCTATTCATATCATTGGGTTCAGCAGTCGCCGATCCGGTCCCCGTCATATAAGCTGTGTTGGGCTGCCCCCGACCGGGTGTATCAACCGGCCGTTTCCGAAATCCCGGTGCGTAGCCGGAACAATGAACTCGTGAGCGATTCCATAATTCATGGCCGATTGGATCGGCCGTCCAGTCATGAATCCTCGTCCCCAGCCCGATGCAGTTGGTCGTGGAATACCGGATATCGGCCGTACTATAGTGGGTGAGTTCTCAATTCTACTCGGGCCGGTATTTGGTACGTAGAAGAAATTGGGCTGCTCGTGCCATCTCGCGGGACCGCTGCCACATTGGTCGCTGCCCCTAACTCGAAGTCGGTCGTTGTACATCTTGTTTGTCGCCCTCCTCCGTTACCGACTTCTTGGGGCCACCGTCATCCTCTTTGCCCGGCTGGGTCGTACCGGTACTTGCATTTGCATTGTCCTTGCCAGGCCATAGGTGAGGTGGCATGCCGTACGAGGGCTGAAACCCCGCCGGCGGTGTGGTATTCTCGGAGGCCGACTCCCGAATTGGTCGTACAAGAGTGCCAAAAGGCCGAGTGTACGCAGGTCCGTAATATCCTTCGATGAACAGTCCGCCATCAACCGTGTGCTTGATCAAATTCCCGATGGTGTTGGTCAACACGCCCGATTGATTGATTAGGGCCCGATGAATTGACGAGTTGACCATATCACCGAGTTGGTTGGCATCCGGCAGTCTCTGGGCTTTGATTTGGTCTAGTTCTTCCGGATGCGTAATCCGAGGGATGTCTCCTTTTGTGGCCACTCCGCCACGTGTCACCGTCAGGGCTTGAAAGTACTTTTTCATTGCTTCGGCGAGGTATTCCCGGTACTGCAGCTTCGTTCCGTCGTCATCTTTCCCCAGGCCGAAACCCCGTTGTCATCGTAAACTTCTCCATGCCCTTTGCCATCCGTCCTAAGAGGAACCGGAACAAAGATCGGCTGATTTTCAGCATCGACCATTGGTGTTCCGTCTTCCCGGATAGCCTCGTATGTACGACATCGTGATCTTGGTTGCCTCTCGTCCCATCGGGCGTGCCAAAAAGTGTGTTGACGTCAAAAGTCGCCAACACACCGTTGTCCGGAGAGTCCACCGAAACCCCGGCCGATGCAGGGCCCCGTGCTCCCAACGGACCGGCTCAGCTCGCCGATTCTCGTGTGCGCTGGTGCGTGCGGATGGTTTTCCTGCAAACCAACAAAGACAATAAAAGGTGTAAAATTCCGGGTCATCGGCCCGGATAGACCGATGTGCAGCCGTGGCCGATTATGGCATAAGATAGACAAAATCGCCCATCGACAGGGAACAGCACGGCCCATCCATTTATGTATTAAATGCCAGTGCAAACGAATCGTGATACAAACGATACTGAAATCGGCCGACGCTATAACATGCGATCGGTGGCTAGCAGCCGATTTCGTCGGTAAGCGATCAAATCATTAAGACTTTGCAGGGATGCATTATCGAATAAAACGTAAACAAGGTAATTATTAATGGGATGTAATTAATTTGATAGCAAGAAGATGGTTTAATCATCAATCGTAGCGATGAATCGGCCGATCAGCATCCGGCCGATTCTGCCATCGATTATAACAATGAGTTATTAGATCATATCTAGATGTATAATGATGATCAATGAAATCGTACTAATAACTCGGGTTCAAAGGCAGCTTTAACAGATTTAGCTAATTGAACATAAAACAGCTAATGAACGTGATAAGCAATCGGCTAAACACTCGAAAGAACAAGTAAGACAAATACAACCACACAGATCCCGAATCGACCGTCGCTCCAACAGGACAAGTCAATCGATGGCACACGATCGGACCAGGTCTAACGGCCGCGCACGCTCGGTCGATTCAGGACAAGCACAATCATAAACGCCTTAACTATGAAAGTAAATCTACATCCTATCCAATCGGCTGCATGCGCCTAGGACAAGTCAACTATCGCAAAGGCAAACACAGGACACGTCAACCGAATCCGCACAGTCGAATCGGCTAAGATGTAAAAGAAATCTCATAGCGGCTATCGTGACTCGAACGACCAGATCCGAGCCAATCGGCGTTGTGAGCAAAGGCTGGGACGGGGAGGCAGGACAAGTCAAACTACCTCCACCACGAGCCCGGACCAGGTCGACTTGACTCATCCCGGCCGATACTCACTACGACGGTCGAAAACAGATCTGTCGCCGGATAACTAGCAATTAAGCCATCTAATTACGAACAATGCGCCGAGAATTAGACAACATAATTACCTTGTCAAGCTAACTTGTTGTCGACCGGAGCCCCGAAGATCCCCGCGCGAAAATAGTAAAGACTTGACAGAAAATTAGGGTTTGGCGATGCGCCGAAAGTTGTATTGGATGTGAATCGAGTTTACAGGTTACACCCGAGTACAAATTTATACTCGGCACGAAGAATCCTCCTCGGACCCTCTTCGGGCCGATTTCCTAACCGACTAGGATCTTTTTTCCAAAATTAAACTATTATTTCTAATTTTACAACGCGGGCCGGGCCCATCAATATTATGCTCTTCTGTTGGCATCCGCGCACGATTCCCGGGAGGGACGCGCCTTTACTCGCCCAAGCGGCCGTCGGCCTTCCGCCCACCGGCCCTCTTTTGACCTATAGTCGCTGACAATGGGTCCCTTGGTCAAAAACCGGCGTCAACAGGTAGAGAATCCAAATTTGGTAATTCTTTTTTCAATTATTTTCTAAAATCACGATATTTATTCATATAGCATTTGTTGGTACATTAGCAATATTTACTCGTATACATAGGATTTAGCTACTCTTCTTTGACAAATTAAAAAAATATAAAATACATTATTTTTTCATAGAAAGTAAGAATGTAACTTCATATTGTCTAATGTTATAGTAAACATAAGATTGTGTCGGAATCGAGATGCTTATTAATTCAAATGTATTGTGAGGTGTGCAGACTTCATAGTTTAACTTAAGTTATATGAATCCGTGAGAGAGATGTTACATTTGTGAACAATGTACATTGCCACATTCTCAAAATGATGTGGCACATTTATCACAAGTCCAAGGACCTAAAATATGTTGTCATGCCAAATTTTAGAATGTTTTGACCAAATTTGATTTATTCTAATTATTTCACAATATGTTTGAAATTGAAAGTCGAATTATCAATAGGAAATAATTGATTTTTTCCTCGCTCTCAAGTACACGGGGTTTGGGGACACTTATGAGTCTAAATATAATTTTTATACAATTTTAAAAACCTTATTTCGGGTATATATAGTTCAATTCGAAATTACTTCCGTTAAACACGTAGAAATTTATTTAAACTATATAAAATAGTAAAGGAGTTCCTTTTTCTTTGGAAATTATATATAACAACATTCATATAGTCTAGTGTTTTTAAAAAATGTGTTGGAGTTCATGAGATTATGTTTTGCATGCTATTGTGTAAATATATTTTAGTTAGTCAAAATTGGAAATTAAATCGATTGGGGCCGTTATTGGATCGGAAAGGTCAAAAAATCTCTTTCTTCAGCCCAATATAATGAGCTCATTGCAACATATGCCGTTAGATTATATTGCACGGCTGAGATCGATCAGTCATAGAATAAAATCAACACCGAGGTGCTACGAATCAAAACCCTAGCCCTCAGCCCATCACCCATCACCTCTCCAGTCTCCACCCTTCCTCTCTCTAGCCGCCGCATTCCTCTTCCTGTCTACCATGGCAACCGGCGTCCGGATGCGCAGGGTCCAAGCCCTTCGATCGATGCTCTGCTACTGATTTTACCCCTCCCACGCCAGCAATACTTGCTATTTTTTATTTGTTGATTTTTCGTTCGTTAACGTTTGCGATTTCGCTCGGATTTATTTGGGGCTTTCGGTGCTAGGACTTGTGAGATGATGTATTGGCGATGGATTCATGCCCCCGCCCGCCCTCATTAGTAAGGTTGAATTTTAGATTTTCATGTTTTCCCCATTTCGCTAGTGTTCCACGAAATATCTGAAAATTGGATCTTAATTCTCAATCTTTCTGGGTGTTTTCAGTAGGAACAACGACACATCATGTGGTGAACATGCTGTTCAAGTTTCATGATTTAAGGATTTTTTTACAGGGTTTGGTGATTTCGGTGTTAGGCAGACTACTGTATCGTGCGCTGTTCTTCGAGGTTATTTGTTCTGCATCTTCCGTTCTTGGAACCACTCGTTCTCATATGTGCAGTAGCAGCTTCTTGGAGGGCAGTAGTATGTTGGTTTTTGGTTAATCAATCTGGACTCCATAGCAAAATGGTGAGTGCTCGCCGGCGGCCCCTCGTTCATCTACTTGCAGGACTGAATACTGTTTGCATAACATTTAGGCAGTACTGTACTGCATATATGGGGAGGCATGTTCGTTTATTTATCAAATGCAAGTCTGGTCAGCTAGCTCATGTTTTGTAGCATAAATTTGCCTCAGAATTATCAGTGTCAAAATTACATAGAGAATATTAATATGAGGAACTTTTTAAGATTTGACTCTTCACTGTCTAATACTGAAATCAGTAGCATCATATTTAAAATGATATGCGCAATAGCTGCTCCGATATATAGAATTCTGTTCCACTGTGATTGGTGCGTGGGTATTACTAGTACATGTTAGTTTTTTATCTATTTTTCTTGCGTATACAAATCTGAATATTCCGATTAATGTGATTTTTGAATGTTGTGAATGTGACTTAAGCCGTAATATCTCTATTTTTCTTGTCTATATCTGTGCTTGCAGGATTCGGATGGTGCACTCAAATAGAACGATTATGCTACAAGTTTAGGAGTAGAGCTGTTTGTATCTCTAGAGGAATTAGTGTGCTATAAGCTAGGGACTAGATCTTTGTAAGCATCTGTATATGAATGTGTTAGATCTAAACTCAATTTGTAATGAATGTGCTGGTGGATACATTTCAAATTAATGTCAGACCAAATTTTGATGCAAAAATATTAAATTCTTTTATATGCAACGAATTGGTCGAATGACTTCAGGATCACACATGGCGGAGTGGTACACGTGGTCCATTTTTGGAGTATCAAGTGCTGCCATGTCAGCGTCCACATAAGTCGTCCTTGTCAGCTGCCATGTGTTTTGTGACCGTTGAATTATTACGTGGCGGTTAAGTTTGTGATGCTTCTAACCGTTATTAATATGGCAACATATGCTATGAGAACTAGGTTCGTGTGTGAACTATGAGAACTCAAATCTGAGCCACATGATCTTGATCCAAGGGGAGCGCGTAAGTAGAGGTGGGTGGGTGGATTTGCAAAAATATGATTAAGGGGGTGGTGATTTTGCAAATCACCCCTCCCACATGTCCCTTGGATCAAGATCATATGATCCAGATTGGAGTTCTCATAGTTCGCACACAAACTTGGTTCTCATAGCATACATTGCCTATTAATATTGGGCTTCGGGTTAGATTAGATTGGGTCTAAATCAAATCATGATGGTTTTAAACCGTCATAGATTGAGTTAGACCGTGACGGTTGAAAACTATCACACGATTTAATCCGCCACGCTCAATCCATGACGGATTTCTAAACCATCACAAATGGCACTTTATGACGGTTTTTTAGCCTTTTGTGACGGAAAGTGATTGTCATGGAATAAATAGTTTCTTCTAGCACGCTGGTACTAGCGAGGCGGCGGGTGATGGGTAACGACGTCTAGGGGTCGGTCGGCGATGGAGAGGGTCGGAGCCGAGCTCGTGTCGGAGGGGTAGCGGTGTGGTTCGTCGGTGGGGTCAAGGGGTGGCCTGCGTCTTCGAGGAGTGGTCGAGGACGGTCGCCGTGGCGTGCTCGTGCTCCTATGAAGATCGGAGGGGTTCATGATAGTGAGGAAGGGCTCCAATTAAAGAAAAACACAGCGACGACCATCCTTACCGATGGCGGAGGGGAAAGCGTGAGGGAGTGACGCTGCAGCGAGGGAAACAGCGAGGACTGCTTGCGTGAAGGACGGAAAGGGTTGCGACGTGCCTAGAGTGCAGTTTTTATAGCTAGGAGGGGCTAGGGCTGTCCAGCGCGGTGTGGCGGTAGGGAATCCGGTGATGGCACTCATGCCTTCAATGCCGGCGATTGGGGGCACTACGGGGTGCGATCCGGTCGAGCTTGCGAGGGAAAGATAGGAAATGAGGCGATCATCACGCACGCATTGTCGATAGGGCACGAGAAAGCGCGCAAAGGCGGTTGATTCGAATGCGGGTGGCGCTATTGGGGGTTGATTGGGGGGGGGGGATGGGTTGGTTGCGTCACGTTGTCGGGCTAAGAAAAGAAAAGGGAAAAGGCGTTGGCAAATCGGGTGGGGAGGAAAAGAAAGAAGGGAAAGAGAAGGAGAGGAGAGATTAGGCCCGGGAGGGTTTTGGGGTTTTTATTTTCTTTTTCTTTTTCGATTCTATTTCCTAGGTTTTGCTTGGGAAAATAAAAAGGCTAATAAAATAACTAAAGTATCACCGTGTGTGCGATAAATCTAAATGTCATGATGCAATGAATGCAATGCAACATTTTAATTATTCATTTAAGAAAATAATTTGTAGCACATTCTAGTATATTCAATAATAGGTGAATTCATTTAGAGATTTTAGAAAATTGAAAGTAGGGTGTTACGTCAAGGATGCGTCGATCGATGTCCATTTGACTATTGTAGGCTTGCCTGCCATCAAGATGAAGACGTTCAATGTTACGTCCGCACAATGGGCAACAAACAGGTGGTACATGTTCGTGATATTCAGCATTGAAAGGAGAAATCTCAGCTCTCATGATAATTTGGATCTGCTCTCATGAGGTTTTCACTCTCCAGTCTCCACCCTTCCTCTCTCTCGCCGCCGCATTCCTCTTCCTGTCTACCATGGCAACCAGGCGTCCGGATGCGCGAGCACATAATTTGGATTTGCTCTCATGAGCCTTAATATTATAGAAACACTTGCAACCACCAAGACAACTCTTCTTATGGATCCTGTTCTCCTCTTAATTCTCCGAATAAGTGAGTTGCTTGGGAAGGATCTCATCAACAGTTGTGTAATCATCTTCGTCAACTTCATCTAGATCTTCTCTTGCTTCTACCTCCTCTAGGATCCTTACTTGATGCTTGAAGGCAATATCATACTCACTATGAAGCCTGGCCTTACTTGATGCTTGGAATTCAACCGCATATTTCAATGGCATGGTCCAACACGGCTCATAGGCGGAAAAGAGACTGTGCTGATCGACACAAGGGTGCGCCGATCGGCGCGGAGTGTCTCTGCACCTGTTTTGACTCGAAAAACAGCACATGATACAATACAATACAGAGCTTTTGTTTTAACTCGTTAAGCTAGACCACCCAAACTTTTATGCAATATAATAGAAATCAAATGCTTTTAATTCAAAAGTATCGAGTTCAAGGTATACCTTTAGGTGTTGTCCATTAACCCTGTATTTATTCTTCTTGCCATCCATTATAATTACAGCTACTGAAGGAAATACCTTGTGGACGAGATAAGGTCCGTCCCATTTGCTTCACAATTTTCCATTACCAAATAATATGAATCTTGAATTGAAAAGTAATACTCGATCACCCTCATTGAATTCCTTTTTCAGCAATTTCTTTTCATACCATCTCTTTGTTCTTTCTTTATATAGTGTTGTATTCTCGTACGCTCTTAATCTCATTTCCTCTAACTCACTAATCTGCATTTTTCTTTTTACTCCCGCAGCATCGAGATCCAAATGAATTTCTTTGATAGCCCAATATGCCTTATGTTCCCATTCTATAGGTAAATGACATGATTTTCCATAGACAAATTGGTACATTGTCATACCTATTGGAGTTTTGAATGTTGTTCTATAGGCCCAAAGTGCTCCATTAAGCTTAGTTAACCAATCTTTTCTTTCTTTAGTAACAAACTTCTTTAGGATCCCTTTTAACTGCTTGTTTGATTTCCCCGCTTGCTCATTTGTTTATGGATGATATGTCGTGCCAATCCTATGCTCAATTCCTGATTTGACCAAGAATCTTGTAAAATCAGCTCTAGTAAAATGTGATCCTCCGTCTATAATCACCACTCGTGGTACTCCAATCGATGCATAATTTCCTCTCACCACTCTTCTTTTCTATTGGTACAATACTTGAAATCCATTTAGCATATTGGCATGTCCGATAAAACATGCATCATACAGCCTTTTGATCTCTTCTTTCACAACATCATAAATCTTTGAATCTATCTTCCCTGGTGCTTGTTGGAATGGCCGATACACTAGTTTGATAGGTAACCTGTGTTCAACAATGCCTCAACTCAATCCCAGCATCTCACCGTAATCCCACGCAAAGCAATCTTTGTATTCTTTTAATAATTCTACTAATTTAACTTTCATCTCTGCGCTTAATCCTCTACTAATAAATGTTGGCCTAGGCTTATTTCCATCTCCAATATCAACTTCTTCTAATTCATCGATCGACATAAACCATTTACCTAAGTTTGCTTCCTCTTGATCATCAATCGGCCAATCCCTATTATACATGCCTTTGTCCATTGGCCAATTGCCATAATCCTCTAAGGTGCCTATCAGTAGTCGTCGAGGGGTCACACCCCTGTGACGTTAATATCTTTATAGGTCTCGTCTTGCTTCCTGATATCAGCTAATATATCAATCATATTAACATTCATTGGCTTTCTCCGATCAGTGAACTTGATGTGACCCTCTTTTATAGCATTCTTAATATGTTGCCTAAACACCTTGCACTCATTGGTGTGGTGAGAAGGAGAGTTATGGAATTTGCACCATTGCTTGTTCTCCAACTCATCGACGGAAGGTACAAGTGGTTGGGTGGCACTCGAATCTGCTTTTGCTCCAAAAGTAAATCGAAAATGAGATCGACCTTGTTGATATCAAAATCATACCTCCTTTTTCCAAGCTTTGGCTTGGCCCATGGGCAAAATACTATCTTCTTGTTCCTAGCCCACTTAGCCAACGCGATTTCATTCTCTTCATGAGAATTAGACTCCCAACCGAAGCGTATGCAGTTGTATATGATTTACTCCTTGTGCTTTGCATCCTATTTTCTTGAGTTGATACACGTTGCACTAATTGAGCTAACCCATCAAATTCTTCTGGAGAAAACATCTCCCTCAGTGGTGAGACAAGCCTTTAGTACACAACCTCAGCCAATTGCCGATCAATTAATTTCAGATTATAGCACCGACTCTAAACGTTCTTGAACCTCCGCACAACATGAGCAACGAGACTCTCCCGGCTTCCGACAAACTGTTGTTAGATGAGATATGCTCAACTCTCGCTAGTGAAGAAATAAGAGTGAAATTTCTTTTCTTAGTTGGCCCAAGTATTAATTGAACCTAGAGGCGATGACACAAACCAGAAGAAGGCCGATCCAAAAAGTGACCATTGGAATAATCTGATCTTCAATGCTTCTTGATATGATGCTTCTCCAAGCTGCGCAATATATCGACTAATGTGCACCATTGTAGAGGTACAATCTTGACTAGAGAATTTTGCAAATTCCGAGAGCTTGTATTTAGCCGATAACGCTACCCGATTCATCCACTCGTAGGTAGGGGTGCTGATATGTGTAGAGTGTTGTTTTGGCTTCAAATCAAATTGCTCCTTCATCATCTCTCGCCAATCTCCCAAGCGAATCTCCTGTAGCATCGGTGTTTGGTTGTTGCACATATTGTCCTGTTATCGGCTGAGCCATCCCTCCAATATTTATATTTTGCTGATAACCCATCTAGTTAAATAATTCTCCATAGTCAACTCCCTTTTGATGTCCTTGCGGTACATGCTGGCCAATTGTGTGAGGATCGGTATCACGCGTAAAATAATATATTGGTTGAGGTATAGCGTGCTCCCCTAGCAGAGTTGTGATCATCGAAACTCATTCTCTCGTTGGTTGGTTTGGTCGATCCAAGGGTGTCACATCAGCCTCACCGGTTGTTTGTTCACCGGGTTCCTCCGAAGCAATTATATCTTTATTGGGCAATCTTGTTTGTTAACTAGTACAAGCTCCCAATGAAAAACTCCTTGGAATATAAAGATCCGTAGGCATACGATATGGCACCATTGTTATAGTGGTCCTTGCAGGAGTTGTGACTGGTCTTGCTGACCTCATAGGTGTCCGGTTAGCATTAGTGTGACACCCCTCCCTCGGAGGGGTATCTGTGCATCCTGTACCAATCCCTGGATCGGTAGTTGGTACGCACAAACAGATAGTCTCAAATCTATACAGTACTAAAATACGAAGATTTATAGAGAACTTGCCAAACAAGGTTAAGTGACAATCCGGAGTATGTAGTGGAAAGGGGCAAAAGCTGAACACTTCAATCATCCACGAGCAACTTGAGCATACGACGAAACTTAACCGTCTCTATCTCTTCGGAAGTTTGTCCACTATAAACCACAATGAACAAACCGTGAGTACATAAGGTACTCAACAAGCTCTACCACTAGCAAAGGGTAATAAGATACATGTATTTGGGATGGTAGTCAAGGATTGGATAAGGGTTTTGCGGAAAGCGCGAGTGCAAGGTCTCACTATAGAATCAATGGGGTTTTCGTAAGAGGAAAACAATTTTGCATCTTTTAGTTGGTCGGACCTGTGGGAGATATTCATCGATCCCAACAGTTCCCATAAATTTTAGTTGAGCCTTCCGACCGAAGGACATAATAGCTCGGCACTCCGGGCCAACACCATTTCCAAAACTCACGGGCACAAGGCTGCCCACTCACACATCAAGGGTTTAGTATTTGTGGCTAATCAACGAGAGCTCAAGGTTTGGCGTGTCAATATACCGTGACAACGGACATTCGGATAGTTTTATACACTCTACGGAGGTTGGTATACTTTACCCACAGGCTATGCGCTCTTTGCAAGTAAGCTCATAACGCTGCCACCGCAACTAGGCATGCCCACAAGTCCACCCCGAATGCCCAGGGATCCGACGCATATGACACAAGCATACCGTCCACCATATATGTGCCAAGTCATCGGACTTCGCCAAATAAACGATCCCCGGACCTCTGTCATCTACTACACCCGGTGGAACTTCTTGCTGTATAACGCAAGGTTTGGTGCACAGTCCTGCCCATAACAGGTTCTATGGTTGTACACTAAATCGCCAATTTGGGGTCCGAAGAACCGGTCCTTATATAGCAGGGCAAACACTCGTCCATAGCAAATGGACATCACCTAACATCAAGTACTCTACACCAGTATTAGGAGTTTCGCCCACGGCCGGTATCAATTCCCACCCAACTTCACCTTAACACAGTTGGTCTAATCACCCACCCATCAACACACACCACCAAACACATTTTCACACATTTTCATAAACAGGGTGTTTGATGAAAGATAGTAACAGATCCCGAAGCAAGATACTAATATATCATTAACATAGTTAACAATACATCTAGGTTGATTCTAATGTTCTAATGGCAATCAAGGGTATAATGTTCGCATCTATAGCGATTTGAACATTATCATACAACAATTGGGCTCTAGCAAAATATTTGCAAGGGTCATGCATATAAGATTAGCTTCCTATATAAGCAGAGAAATTAGGATCAATTATGATCAAGGAATTGATAGAGCTTGCCCGGCAACGTTAAATCCTTAGTAGTCGTACCTCACGTCGTTACCTCGCATGGCGTCGGAATCTGTCTTGAGACTTGGGCCGTCGGGCGTCGTCTCCGACTTGGGGCTCCTTCGGATTCTCTGCCTCTATCATAGGTGAAGCTAATACGGAAAAGAAAATAATTAATTAAGAAAGCAATTAAGCTCCAATTAAAACTCCATTTAGATCGGAAGGTTTAGCGTATACCAATGGATGGCAGGGATAGGTAAGGATTTATGAGGACAAGATAGGGATTATGGGGATTAGGTTTGGGTATGCCGGAACTCGGAGGTTCAACGGCGGAAGGATCGGTGGAAACGGAGTTCGAACGGTGGAGATTGGAGATTAAGGGGGAGGGGGAGGAGGAAAATATTATGATGGGATGATATTATGGTGGCTATCAAAATATTCTATGCATCGGGACGATCGCGTGAGTGCAAGAATCGCTCGAAACCGAGTTCCGGATCAAAAGATATGAAGTCCGGAAGTTCTAGGGACCTTTCTATAATTACTTTTAAGGGTCCTATTTGTAATTATATAAAGGTTTGGAGGGACCTTTTGGTAAAATGTCAGGGTCCTAAAACATAATTTCCAAAAAGTTTGAGGGACTTTTTGTAAAAATCTAGGGACCTAAACATAATACGTAAGAAAGTTAGGGGCTTAAATGCAAAAATGCATTTGCTAGGATTTTCTTGAATTTTCTGAATTATTTTTATTCTGAAAATTCGTGGACCAAGTCCATGGGTGTGTGGACTGGTTCTATGAGGGGGTGTATGGTGGACCAGGGGGTTGAGGGACATGATTCTACGGAAGCGGAGGGGCCTAAGTGAAAAATGGAAAAACTATCGTACATGGGCTTCTTCTACCTCCAGCCGAACACCATGGACGGGCGCCCAAGCTTGGGGGTGCGCCGAGGGCGAGGGGAGGGAGAGGGGGAATAGGTGGAGGAGCTCGTTGCGCACCCGTCCGGAGTGGAAGGAGGAGGGGAGGTGGCTCGGATGTGGAGTATTTTGAAGGAACGCATCCATGGCCGGGAGTCGGGGAAGAGAAGAGGAAAACTCGGATTGTGGCGGGGGGTCCAAGTATGGTGGAGTGGGGGAGGCGGCGCGAGGTCGGCGGTGGTCCGGTGACCGGGTGATGCTCGGCCGGCCGCGTGGCACGAGCGCTTGTGGCGTTCTTATCCGGAGGAGGAAGACGACATTGCTCGAGGAAGAAGACGACCGGGAGGAGCGGAGGCACGTACGATAGGGTCCCGCCTCCTAGTTTATTCATAAAATGTCAAATTTCCTCTCTAGTTTAATTTATTCATGGAGTTTTGTTTTCGAAAATTTGTGAATCGTAAAATAAAACCCCCATCAAATTTAAATTTGACACTATTTTTGAATTTGATTTATGTTTCAAATTTTTGGGATGTTACGGATATACCCTACTTAAAAGAATCTCGTCCCCGAGATTCGAGGTAGCTGGGGAAGAGGAGTTGAAATCGAGATCGGAAGGTAGAGCAGAATCTTAATCCGACGCAATGAGATAATCTTCGAATGAGTGAAACCCGAATAAAAATCTCGGAGGTGCGAGGAATCAAGAGGATCAAAGGATTTCAAGGTAACTCAATTCTCTATTGCCGGATACACCGAGATACCCAGATTACAATCCGCACTACGGCGGGGATTCATATAACGAGTACTAGGAGTGGTTGGTTACAATGCCTCCGCACGAAGTAGGCTACCAGCAGCAGGTACACGACGATGATCCGGATCAAGCACCTCACAGACAAGACTCCATGAGAGTTGTAGCTTGTCGAGCTTCGCCGGTGGCTTGGATTGAGGAGCTTTGGTTGAGTGGGAAGGCTGGATTGGTATTTTTGGCGGATGAAGGGGGCTGATCGGGTTGGTGCTGGTTTTATGGTTGCTCGCCGAGATGCGGTGAGGTGGGTGCAGGATAAGGCTAGAAAAAAAATCAGATGCTTTGGTGCGAGATTGACTGGACGGTGGTCGGGACGGGAATGGCACGCGTGCGATGCACAAAGAGTGGTGGTTCGGCTTGATCGGGGAAGAGTGCGGGCACCGATTTGGGAGTCTATTCCCGACAGGATAATGGAGGTGCTATAGCCGCTACACCGACTAGTATTATTCGAGTGTAATTCAGTGTAAATGGGACTCAATATGACACGGCGTACTACCTTGCAAATAGAATATATCCCGAATGGGCAGCATTCGTCAAGACAATATCGATGCCTCAAACCTTGAAAGACAAATGTTTTGCTGCACATCAAGAAGGGGCAAGGAAGGATGTCAAAGGCGCATTTAGTGTATTGCAATCACATTTTGATATTGTTCGTCAGTCCAAGCACGTTGTTGGAAAAGACAAGTACATTGTCAACATAATGCAAGCTTGTATTATCCTTCACAACATGATCGTGGAAGATGAGAAGGAATTGGTCAAAATTCATTTGGATTTGAATGAGAATCCAAGTAGATTGATCGTACTACCACCGAAGTGCAAACTAGTAATAATCCGGACCCATGCTTTGTTGAAGTATTACAAAGGAATGCTGCTATACGTGCTCGCTTCCACACATACTCAACTTGAAAAGGATTTAGTTGAGCATATATGGGAGCGATTTGGAGAACAGATTTCGCAATAGCCAAAACTAGAGCTACATGATGTCACCAACATATTTTATATTTACTATTAATATGTATTTTACTTAAGTGTTATATAAATATATTATATATATATATTTTATTTTAATCTAGAATCCGTTCTCTAGTAGAAGCAACAAAATGGTATACAAGATCAAAAGCACACTCGGATCACGTTGATATAAAGTTTTCTGTACAAATTAATTAGTATACGTGACCATTTTCTGCTCGGCAACGCTAAATCCTTAGTAGTCGTGCCTCACGTCGTTACTTGGCTTGGCGTCGGAATCCATCCGAAGACTTGAGCCATTAGGCGTCGTCTCCAGCACTGGGGCTCCTTCGATTCTCTCGCCTCTATCATACGTGAAGCTAATACGAAAAAGAAAATAATTAATTAAGAAAGCAATCAAGCTCCAATTAAAAACTCCATTTAAATCGAAGGTTTAGCATATACCAATGATTGGTAGGGATAGGTCGTAGTTTAGGAGGGTGAGATCCGGATTATGAGGATTAGTGTTGGGTATGCCGGAACTTAGGAGTCCAACGGCGGAAGAATCGGTGGAAACAGTGGTTCGGACGGTGGAGATGAGACATTAAGGGGGCACGGGGGAGAAGATTATGACGCGATGAGATTATGGTGGTTGTAAAGGATTCTACACGTCGGGACGATCGCGTGAGTGCAAGAATCGCCGAAACGGAGCTCTGGATCAAAAGATATGAAGTCCGGATGTTCTAGGGACCTTTCTATAATTACTTTTAGGATCACATGGACCTATTTGTAATGACATAAAAGTTTGGAAGGACCTTTTTGTAAAATGTTAGGGTCCTAAAAGATAATTTCGAAAAGTTCGAGGGTCTTTTTGTAAGAATCTAGGGACCTAAACATAAATACGAGAATAAGGACAGGGGCTTAAATGCAAAAATGCATTTGCTAGGATTTTTTCGAAAATTTTCAGAATTATTTTTATTCCGAGAATTCGTGGACCAAGTCCATGGGTTTGTGGACTGGGTCTATGGGGTGGTGTATGGTGGACCAGGGGGTTGAGGGACATGATTCTATGGAAGCGGATGGGCTAAAGTGCAAAAGTGCAAAACTATCGTGCACTTCTTCTCCTACCTCTAGGCAATGGCTATGGCAGGGAGCATGGAGGGCGCACCTAGGGAGAGGGGGAGGGGAGCGGGGGAATGGGTGGAGGAGCTTGTTGCACATTCGTTAGGAGTTGAAGGAGGAGGGGAGGTAGCTCGGATGTGGAGTATTTTGGAGGAACGCATCCATGGCCCGGAGCTCAAAAGGAGAAGAGGAAAACTTGGATTGTGGGAAGCTCGGAGGGGTAGAGAGGGTGGCGCTCGCGTCGGTGCGAAGAGGAGCTCGGCGCGCGTCCCTTTTATAGGTGCGGAGCGAAGGGGGAGCATGAAAGTTCGCCGATGAGGATAAGAACGCTAGCTATGGTGTTCGGTGCTTTAGCAGGCAATATTCTTAAGCTTTCATCGGAGACCGAGGGACGGAACGGTGGTTCGGCGGTCGGGGCCGGGCCGGCGGCGCTCGGGCCGGCGCGTGGCACTGGAGCCTTGTCCGGGAGCGAGGAGGAAGACGACGACCGTACGAGGGACCGCGTCCCCGTGGCCGTGCCGCACGCCCGGGTGGGCTGCCGCCCTCGCTGGGGTGGCCGCGCCCTCCGGTGGGTCGCGCGAGGGGAGATGGGAGGGAGAGATAAAAAAAATATCGCTAGTTGGTTTGGGCCGGGAAGGAGAAAAAGACGAGAGACGACCCGGGAAGGAGAAATAGCTTTTCTTTTTCCTGGAATTTTGGTATTTGGATTTGAGATGAATTCAAAAGCGTTTTTGGAGTTTTGAAAATTTGGGGCAACAATCACAAAAAAATTAAAAGGAATTTAAAACAAGCAATCACTTCGCAAGGTACATTTTATTATTCATAAAATGTCAAATTTTCCTCTCTAGTTTAATTTATTCATGAGGTTTTGTTTTTCCAAAATTTATGAATCGCAAAATGAATCTTAAAATCTAAATTTAACGCAAATTTTGAATTTGATTTAAGTTTTGAAATTTTGGGGTGTTACGGATATACCCTACTTAAAAGAATCTCGTCCCGAGATTCGAGGTAGCTCGGGAAAGGGGAGAAGAAATCAATATTGGAAATTGGTGCGAAATCTTAATCCGACGCAACAAGACAATCTTCAAATGAGTGGAATTTGAATCAAAATCTTAGAGGTGCGAGGAATCAAGAAGGTCAAAGGATTTCAAGATAACTCAATACTCTATTAGCGGATACATTGAGATAACCAGATTACAATCCGCACTTCAGCGGGGATTCACCCAATGAGTACTAGGAGCGGCTGGTTGCAATGCCTACGCACGAAGTAGGCTACCAAGAGCAGATACAGGATGATGATCCAGATTAGTACTTCGCAGCAAGACTCTATGAGAGTTGAAGCTTATCGATCTTCGCCGACGGCTTGGACCGATGAGCTTAGGTTGAGTGGGGATATTGGGTTGGTATTTCGGTGGATGAAGGAGCTGACTAGGGTGGTGTGGGTTTTATGGTTGCTCACCGAGATGCGGCGAGGTTGGTGCGGGATAAGGCTAGAAAAAGGAGATGCTTTGGTGCGAGATTGACTGGACGGTGATCCGGACGGGATGGTATGCGTGCGATGCACAAGGAGTGGTGGTTCGGCTTGAGTGGGGGAAAAGTGCGGACACTAATTTGGGAGTCTGTTCCCGACAAGGTGATGGAGGTGTTGTAGCCGCTACACCGACTAGTGTAGGGGCGGGGAATCGAGCTGGTGGCTTGCACACTTGTTGAGCTTGGGTGGTGTTGTCGGAGGGGTACTCCGGTAGCGGGGAGGCAGGGTTGCTGTGGTGCGAGGAAGAAGAAGGGGCTTGTGGTTAGGGTTGCGGGGTTGGGTTGGAGGCGGGGTAGATGGGTTGGGCCGATAGGTGGTGAAAGGCTTTGGGCTTTGGCGGAGTGGGCTGCATTTTTTTTTTTTAAAAAGTATGTGGTATTTGGATAGGTATTTGGTGAAATTTTAAGTAGGGGGTGGGGGGTGTACCCTACTTAAAAGGATTTTAGCTAGGGTTGACATAGGGATTTGGGTTGTAGAGATATTTAGTAGGGTGATACCGTAATTAAGGATTTGACCGGGATATTTAGCAGGAAGAGTGGCCTTTATTGCAACAGAGTACGGAATAGTGCTTTCGGTGCATAGTACCGGAGATTCTATCCGGAGGGGCGCCGTGACGAGGTGCCAACGAGCTCTAGCGTCTATGGTTGATATTCACCGGCTTCGGGGACATCCATAAATGCCCGATCCCGATAAATTATTTGGTACAGGGCCTTATAGGGGTCGGTGCTATGGGCAAGGCTGCGAAGGATTCGAGTCATTTATCTTGGCAGCATGTTACATGGATTTGCCGGTGGGAAGAGCTGCCATTTTGGTTAGGATCGTGACAACAGTTGTCGAGTCTTAAACTCGGCACTTGTACTACCCGGTCCCTTACGAGCGTGGAATTCGACGGTGCAACACACGAAACACACAGGAACACGAGATTTTAGACAGGTTCGAGCCACTCGAATCGAGAGTAATACCCTACATCCTGTATGTTATGTATTGCCTTTAGCGGATTGCTAATTGCAAGATCTCGGAGAGTTTTCGGGGGTCCCCGCTCCGCCTTATATATCCCGGGAAGCTAGGGTTACATGCGAGTCCTAGTCGATTACACGGATTACATATATAATAGTTCTATCTCTAACTTTCTTTATTGATTCGAGTCCTAACGGACTACAAATTATTCTCTAACTTGCTTCTCAAGTTGTCATACGCCGGTCTTGATACCCGCCTCATCTTCATACCGGTATATGAAATCCTCTGTCATTCCAGCACCGATCAGGTACCGATCCGTTGGCCATCTCCATCACCTTTAGCTTCATTGATTTGTTACCATATCTTTGCGCATCCATTCCTTTATCATCTCGTATACCCATAAGGCAAGTATACGACAGTAACCCCGAGTAATTTTTGATTTGACCTTGAATAAGACCGACCAGTCTTCCGCCTGTTGGTCTTGATTTCATGGTAAAATTAAAAAGAACTCTAATCAGCGGCAATGATTCTTCTTTCTTCGTAGGGCTTTAAAAGAGCCAAAAAAATTAGCGCTTTTTATCCTTCATATTATCTAATTAGGTAATCATTGCTTATTCTTCTTCCGTGCACCAACTAGGTGCACCCAATTGGGTATAGCCCCGACTCTTGGATCATTTGAACTCCTTCCAAATAATGCAAGAGTCCACTAGTTGATTCTTCATTATTTCTCTCAATATGCAATCTTTAGAGACTGCGCTATTTAATTTTCCATTATTTTCCACCTCCCGCGATCGTTACGGCATCGCTTCTTAGATACGGTGCACCGATCAGGTGCACCTAATTAGGTATAGCCCCGACTCTTGTATCATTTGAGGATCGCAAATAATGCAAGAGTCTTTCTCGGAGAGACTATGCTTTATTATTTTTCATGAAATCATATCCCTCTTAGCAATTTTCCGTCAAGAACACATTTATCGGACCACTCTAATTAGTCATATCACATTTCCTTTAGAGATCGCTTAAGTCAGCCTTAATTTAACTAAAAATTCTGGTTGATCGGACCAATTTATTCCCCATATTCGCACATCGACTCGAGTCTCTAATGCCTATGATCAGCCGGATGATTAACACCCACAGACCTAAGGCATCCATTAATATTGAGTTAAGTAAAGTCTAACTCTTTCATACTCGCTAAATCATGAAATTCAGCATTACATTAATTCTAATCCGAAAATTTCATATTTCAGACCTCTTTCTTATTCACAAAAAATTAGCGCAAATATAGCGCTAATTACGATGACATATCCTTACGACCGTTAGGTCATAATTAGCACAAATAACAGATCTTTAATATCCTTATGGCCGTTAGGTCATAATTGCGCGATCACGACATAAGTCATTCAATGCTAAATCCATCGGGCCTTGTAAAATAGCCCGACAACTTTTCAGCCCCGGGCCCATCTCGAGTGCCTATAAAAGAAAACGAATGGTCGACCTAGGTCAAACCCATTCCCGAAAGTCCATACGCGCCCGCCTTTTGCCCTTGTTCTTCGCTCTTCTCTTCCGCACAAACCAACCTTAGATTTTCTTCTTCCATTTTTCAAGATGGGCAAAAAGAAATCCTCTCGCTAACCCCGCATCTTCTTCCTCTCGTTCCTCGCGACCAGCTTTCGTTTGGTGTTCGGGATTTAGGTAACGAGCAAAGTCACCGAAGCATCTCTCAATGATGCGGTTCGTGACGGATACCTTCCTCCTCAACCAATCTTAAACCGGAGCGTCCCTACCCATGGCCAAGTCCCATGGGGAATAGACGACTCTCAACAATTAGTTTTTAAAGCTTTTTCCTCCGTGGCCTTGATCTCCCTTGCTGCTCCTTCTTTAGGGGTCTTCTTTTCTTTTACGGATAGGAGTTAGTGAATCTCAATCCTAACTCCATCCTGCAGATCGCTTTTTTCATCCACCTCCACGAAGCCTTCCTTGGAGTTCTCCCCCACTTCAAGTTATTCCAATATCTTTTCCAAATCCGCCCACTTCCCTCTTCGGACCGCCGAGCTGCAGTAGGCGGAGTAGGAATTCAATGCTGGAATGCAGATGAATATTTCTCTATTTACTTAAATAAAAACATAGCCCATTGGAAAAATGGGTGGTTCTTCCGTGATAATCCCCAGCTCGCACTTCCTCCCTTCAGCGCGAAGGTAGCCAAAAATTTCCCTTCCCGGATAGTAGGGAAAAACTCAAAGAAGATGGAGAAATCCTCGCGCTCTTGGCTTGCATCAAATATCTAAAGGAAGTCAAAGGCGTCACCGCCGAGACAGTCCTTTGGAGCTTCATAGTGCGAGGAGTCTAGCCACTCAAGAAGCAAGAACACCCGAGCATGGTGTTTCAACGAAGACGTTGCCATTCCATTGGATGGAACTCTTCTCCCCGATAAAGAGCGGTTAGAAGTCCGCCTCAAACAAATGCTCCAGCCGAAACCGGATCTATCAGGATGTCCGAGAGTGGGTCCGGCTTTCAGCTCGTCAAACCCTCGAGATCCCGTAAGTATCTCTCTCTTTATCTTTGAATCTTGTTATATTTTAATCTTCATCTTCTTATTCAAATTCAACTGCTCAATACGGAAAATGGATAACTTCAAGAGCCACCCCCTCTACCTCCTAAAGATACTTGGGGGGAGGACTATGCGGGCAATATCGCTCCCCTCGCTGTTCAAGCCGGTCTTACTCAAAGGCATTCGGACGGATCTTTCCTCTCGCCACCCAGAGATAGCTCCGAAGATATCCAAATCCGGAAAAGTGGTTCAAGCACCTAGTACGAAGAAACGTACTACTTCCTTGACCATCGGCAGACCCACTATATCCTATGCTGCACCTACCGATACGCGCACGCAGGCGCAAAAGCTTGAAGACCGGCGAAAAGAAGCAGAAGATATCGAGAGGGATCGCCAAGCCGCTCCGGCTGCTTTCGAAGCCGCTACCAGGAAATCTCAAGGAGCCCCCTCACTAACGGATTCTTTATCCAATGTCCCAAGAGGTCCCGGTATGGCAGCCGGACCGGTCCAAGCGACGTAGGAGAACCGGTCCCCGCCGCAAGTCCATCCAACGGATAAAAGGACCGTAGAGGGCACCATTGAGGACACTCAAGGTCCCTCCAAGAAGATCAAGACTTCCACCGGCTTCAAGAAAGCTACCTCGTAAGTCTTCTATATCACTAGTCCTTTCCGAATTGTTTTCATTCCAGTCTTATAGTGCTTGCTTCTTTTCGCAGAATCCCTTCTAATTTCCAAGCTAGCATAGCTAGCTTTTTAAGAAACAAAGCTTCTACCCCAGCTCCGACCGGTAGTGCTTCCACTACCGCCTCGCCGCATCCCCAGCCGGTGCCAGGCCTTCGGAGCTCAAAGTGCGGCACCCGCAAAGGAAATCCCCGCCTCCTCCAAGTGTAGAAGCTTCATCCCAAATCACCGAAGACCAAGTTGTCAACATTGGAAGCTCATCTACCAAGCAACCTCCCTCCCCAAGCAACCCTATTCAAAATTCCTCCGGAGCTCTCACCGGGACCGGTCCGGGTGAAAGAAATTCCTCGTCGGCCTAGGACGACACGTAAGTCTCCGGAGAACCCGGACCGGCCAAGATGGTCATCGGAGATGTGGAGGTGGACAGCTCCAGTGGAGCTAGAAAGTTCACCGCAACGGCTCGGTGGGACGCCCTCCAGGAAGAGGAAGCCCCGAAGAACTTCTCCAAGTCCGGCCAGGTACATCCCGCTTCTTCAATGGTTCCTTCAAGCAATATCTTTTAAATAATTGAATCTCTTACTTCTTCCTCCTTTTAGGTTCTTCTCGAAAAACTCCGAAGCCAAAAATGCAATAATCGCTCGTCCGGAGGAAGAGCTATGCACCAATCAAGAGCGGTTTTTAAACTTGAATCTCATACCGCCGATCCGAAATCCAAGGAAACCGATCTGCTCGAAGAGGGAGGCCAACCTCGATGAACACCCACCGGCCGATGGAGGAACGCCGGCAAGAGATCATCAAACTCCACAAAGAAATCCAAAGTAATACTCTTAATCTCATTTTCACATCCCGTATTTTCCTTCTTCTCTCTCTCTCCGACCGATCTTACTATTCATCTTCAAGCACTTGAAAATCTCGTTGCCGCTCATAAGAAGGCGGAGGAAATCCTTTCCGAGAAAGCAATTGCTCCGGAACAAGCTCGTCGAGAAGGCTCTCGGGTTGAAGAACAACAAGCAGCTCGAATTGGAGAACTGGAAGGCAAACTTACCGCCAAGGATAACATCCCGGCGCAAACACCGCACTCCAATAAGATGCTAGAAGCCGATAATGCTCGCTCGAAGGCCGAATTAGCTGAAGCCCTAGAAGCTATCAAAACGGCGCAGCGGACAAAGAAAGCGCTCCGAGGACTGCCCACGAATCTGCCCGGCTTGCTCTCAAAACAAAAGAACGCGAGATCCAGCGCACTGCTAAAAGTTGAGACCAAGCCGAGGGAATCCAATGTTAACATCAAAGGCAGATTCGTAGCTGCGGAAGTCAAGCACGGACGTAAGTTCCTTCTTCCTTGTTCCTACTTACGAAACTTCTCTAAAATACCGGTCTACGAGTGATAATCTTTTCTTATATTTTTGCCTTCTTGAGAACTTGCTGCAGGCATGGTGCGAACGCTGGAGTATCTAAATGGCGGTCGGACTATTGATCCTAATAAAGTGGATCTCGAGACCGCCATCCGGGCCTTCCCCGTAAGAATCAAAGAGCATTCCAAGATGGTTGCTGCTGCAGGAGGAGACCATATAGCCGCCATAATCCAATCTTGGACTCCGGTCGAGGATTGTGATTTCAACTTCATCAAGGATGGCGCCCACCCGGACACTACCGAAGATCGGTTCAATGAGTCGAAGAATTCGCTCATTGGTACTGTTTCGTAATTGATAGAGGATGTTCCTCTTGATCCAACGAGTGTTCCTCTCGAATGTAGCACCAGCGGTCTTTGCTCTGGATCAAGATGCTCAAGATGCAGCAGCCGCCGCTAAGCGGACAGTAGAAGATGCATTTGAAGATCTAGATGTTGATTTATCGTTATCTTCTTCTCGATTCCGAAGAAACGCTTGACGATAGATTAGTCGAAAATCCTAAGACTCGGTGATACCGGTACTTCCAGCGGTCCCGCTTAGTAGATTTTGTCTTAGGGCCAGCTTGTTTTAGTAATCAAACATCTTGATCATCATGCTATTTATGTTATTTTGATGATAATGAAGTTTCAATATCTTCTTCTTTTCCTTATGAATACTGGTTTCAAAATGTCACCATCGTACTTACTAACTTCTTTGCCTAAGCCATGATGGTTATTTCGGATAAAACTAATCGTGATCAAATCCTGGCTCTAATCAGCACAGATCACAATTCATAGTTATAGCTTGCTTTAACAAGATCATGTAACATAGGAAAAAAGCTAGGTTGTAAGACCTAAGATTTCACGGATCGCTCTTAACACAAGCAGCCTACCAATCAGTATTCATAAAGAAAATACTACACAATTTCCTTTCCTGAATATACCAGTCTTAAGTTGAAAAAGCAGACCGCTCTCAACATAGCAGTCTTATCGACTAAATGACTGGTCTTATTATTCAGGAATAGCGCAACATCACAGATCGCTCTTAACATAACAGCCCTCGACTCGATAATTTAATTCAAAATTAAAATTTGGAGACACAAAAAACAAACACATTCACATTAGATAAAATTACTTTATTATAATATGAAGGAAGTTACAAGAAATACTTTTAAGTATTAAAACGACTGAAGCTGTTCAATGTTCCACGAATTTGGAATTTCTTCTTCCTCCAAGGTCATAAGCCCATAAGCCCCTGGTCTTGAGACCGATTTAACCAGAAAAGGACCCTCCCGGACCGGTGATAACTTATGCCTGTTCTTGTTGGACTGAATCTTCCAAAGAACCAAGTCACCTACTTGGAACTCCCGTGTTCGAACATTGCGATCATGATAACGACGCAATCCCCGATGATATTTGGCTGCTTGAATCAAAGCTTGATCCCTCAATTCTTACGCAGCAATCAGCTCAACCTCGGCGCCGATCTTCATACTTCTCTTCATCGTGGTATTGTACCCGAGCCGACACCATATTCACTTCGTAGGTAGCATGGCTTCAGATCCATACACCAAAGAAAAGGAGACTGCCCCATAGCCCTACTAACATTGGTGCATAGTCCCCAAAGCACCCAAGGCAATTCCTTAATCCACTTTCCTACATACGGCTTCAAACGGTCAAAAATTCTAGGTTTAAGACCGGTCAAAATCATTCCATTAGTTCGTTCCATCTGTCCATTGCTTTGCGGGTGTGACACCGACGCATATTGTATCTTAATTCCCAAACTATCAAGCATAATCCTTGAAGAACTCGAAGTGAACCGAGGCCCATTATCGTAATGATACTGTGCGGGACTCCAAAGCGCACGAAGATGTTCTCGCAAAAACTTGATCGCTCGGGTCGTAGTCGTGACCCTATTATCAATTCGTTGGGGTTCCCCGTCTCTGTCTCTCGTTGTCTCATCCCCTTCGATCTCTAGTGTCACGACGATCATCTCTTCTAGGCGCTCATCCCGATGAGCATGTCGATTGGCGGGCCCTCGATGATCATTGCGTGGGTGATTTCCGCCGGGGTCGGCGCCGAAGCAGCCAGCCCACGTCGTGGCGAGTTAGTTACATGTGGGCGCCGTGGGACAAGGTCTCGTGGACGATCATCAACGTGACCGATCGGTCGCCTCTCATCTTCTTCTTCTCTCCTGCGCTCTTCTGTCCTCTCTCGCATGGCGATCGATAAGTACATTACGAATGTCACGATTGCCATTGAGTGGTATGCGCAAATCTTGGTCCTGGAGCTCGTTCATGTTCGTCTGCGATCGGGGTGTGTCGAGGTCCAAGCCTTCCGCCGTAAGAAGCTCCTTCGCACCGGGCTCTTGCAGGCCGCTCCGAGCGGGAACGTGAGCGACTCGGAGATTCCGCTCCGTCATGGACGAGTTGATTTGTTTGTAGAGCTGCTGCGTCTACCAAATTCAAGGCGCGCTGCAATCCCGGCGTTGCATTGAAGACTTCTTCCGGTATTGTCTCGAGAATTTGTTTCACTCCCACAATGTTGTGGATCGGTGATGTGAAGACCCGAGCGCCATTCATCTCCACCTCCATGGGGATGTTTCTTCCGGGTCTCCGGATCGCTCCGATAACGGACTAGTAGCGGGGGAGCGGTCGCAGGAACGCTTCTTCCCGCCCGACTAGTACCGACAACGTTTGCGCGATGATTCATAGCCGAAGGTTGCGGAGGTTGTTCATCTCCATCCGCTTCGTCCGATTCACGTTGGCGGCGGTTAGCTTGGTCTTCCGCCATCCTGGTCGCTTCAGCAGCGGCTTCCTCGGGATTGAGTTCTTGAAGAACCGAACCCGCCATGAACACTTGGAAGAAGGCAGGAGACCCTTCCTCGAAGTCATCACCAAGCTCGTGAGAGCGGCTTATCATCGCAGACCGGGTGCCGATTCGAGACGCGAGCGGTCCGATGGATCGCGCTAAAGCTGCGTCAAATCCGCAAGGTTCCAAGCAAGAGGTACCGACCGTGGAAGGTGATCACGCTTTAGAAGCTGCGGCCTGGCTACAAGTCGGATCCATCAAAAGCAACTTTCGGCGGAATCGGCTTCAAAGTCGAGGGACCCGAGCGGATCTTGAAGCCGGGCACGAAGTCGACGACGAATGAAGAAGCCATCGAATTCATCGAAAACTCGCGGGGACCCCTACCGGCACGCCATATGTCGAGTCTTAAACTCGGCACTAGTACTATCCGGTCCCTTACGAGCGTGGAATTCGAGGGCGCAACACACGAAACACACAGGAACACGAGATTTTAGACAGGTTCGAGCTCATCGAATCGAGAGTAATACCTTACGTCCCGTATGTTATGTATTGGCTTTAGCAGATTGCTAATTACAAGATCTCGAGAGAGTTTTCGGGGGTCCCTGCTCCGCCTTATATATCCCGGGGAGCTAGGGTTACATGCGAGTCCTAGTCAATTACACGGATTACATATATAGTAGTTCTATGTCTAACTTTCTTTATTGATTCAAAGTCCTAACAGTACTACAAATTATTCTCTAACTTGCTTCTCAAGTTGTCATACGCCGGTCTTGATACCCGCCTCATTTTCATACCGGTATATGAAATCCTCTGTCATTCTAGACTAGTCGGTACCAGTCCGTTGGCCATCTCCATCACCTTTATCTTCATTGTTTTGTTACCATATCTTTGCACATCCATTCCTTTATCATCTCGTATACCCATAAGGCAAGTATACGACAACAACGGTCAAACTCTTTTCGCCTTAGCGGCACGAGCGTCAGCCTTGTCGAGCTGTTGGCTTCAAGCTTCACAGCCGCGCTTCGGTTATCTCTTCACGCTACGAGCGCACTTCAAGGAGGGTGGCTTGCTGGTCGCAAAGGTCGTCCAACGTATGAGGGTATTTGGTGATGAAAACAATGGTTGGGTCTTGCCCGGTGGAGTCGAGTTCAACGAGAGTCGCTAATCGGGACTTCCATTGGGGTAGGCTTTGGTTGGAGAACGGCAAATATCTCATGATCGAATGGGTGAGAGGGGATTCCTAAAGTTCGCTTAGGAGTTTCATGGCTTTACGGGAAACAACTTGGATGGTGTCGGCGAAGCGGTTTCCGACAGCGGTCACGCTAAAGGGTGGTATTGTGGAGAAGTCCGGGCTAGTGTCGATATGGACGGAGATGACACAGCTTGAGTGGGTGATTGTTTGAAATTCTATGGCAACGTACTGGGAGGAGTTTGATGCCTACGAGCATCATGGCGGTTCGGAGGAAGTGAGGAAAACCAGGTTCATCTCGGCGGTTGGTGACGATCCATGGGTTGTCTTCTAGGGAGGATCCTGGGACTATGTCCTTGGAGGAAGAGGGACTGGTTTTGTGGGAATCCATGGGTGTTTTGGGGATGTGATGGATGAAGTTTAGGGTTATGAGTTTTTGGTGGTCGGGTGGACGGGATATTGGTGGTTGAAGTCATTTTATAGGTGGGATGACTTGAGTCTTGTGGGAGAAGGATCACGGGTCCTGTGGGTTAGGGCCCAAGAGATGTGAGGTGGCTGTTGGTTTGACTTATTCGCGCGGTAATCGCGATACTATGACTTTGTTGTGACAACCTCTACAGCGGTTGACTCGTGGTTCGAGGGTTTGGTTGGTCTAGTGAGATGTGTCGGGCGATTTGATGGCACACGGGAAGTGGAGTGATCGGGGAAAGAGATTTCTGACTTTTGGTTCGTCTAGGCAAGGAAGGGAAAAGGATCCAAAGTTTGCTAGAAGTTTGAAGCGAATACGAGATACGAGAGTCTAAGTAGGGGTAAATCTGCTTTTCTTATTTAATAAGTGTGTTATTATTTGATCGGAGATCGCAACTATTTTGCGACTCGGATTTGCTTAGTGCTCTGTGTTAGTCTAAACACACAACAACACTCAATCAAAGATTCAAATGAACAAACATCAATTCACACAAACATGGTTGGATTACACAATTAAGCGCACTAAATGGGATATAACGAAAGGCTAAGCTACACTAAGGAGCTGCTGCTAGGTTGAGGTAACGAGGGGCTGACTAGCTAGCAATGACAACTACCATGTCTACTGCGGTTACTACTACTGCTACTAGTACTACTACCACTGCTACTGCTGCTACTACTATCGTTGTCGCTACTACTCGCTGCTGGTAGTACTACTACCATCTTCGTACTCGGTACTCGCTTCTTTCTCACGGGGCCTTCTTGACCTCGTGCGGGGTACGGTCAAACCTCACTCGACGGTGTCCTCGAGCTTCGAGTTGGCGAATGGTGCGGGGTCGGGAGTCCTTCCTCATCATCGGAGCTGGTCGTGTCAAGGGAACCGACTCGAAAGGTCCTTCGTCGAGTGGGCTTTGGGGAGACTCTTCTCTTCTCACTTCAACGAGAGAGGGTGGCACATGTCGTATACTTGCCTTATGGGTATATAGATGATGAAGGAATGGATACGCAGAGACATGGTGGCAAATTAAGGAAGATAAAGATGATGGCGATAGGCAACAGATCGGTCCTTGACCGATCAAGGATAACGAAGATCTTGTATACCGGTATGGAAACAAGGCGGATATTAAGACCGGTGTACAATGACTTGAGGAGCAAGTTATTGAACAATTCGTAGTCTGATTAGGACTCCGAATCAATAAAGAAAGTTAGAAATAGAACTCGATATATGTAATTCATGTAATCGACTAGGACTCGCATGTAACCCTAGCTCCCCGGACATATAAGGCGGAGCAGGGACCCCCGAAAACTCTCCGACATCTTGCAATTAGCAAATCGCTAAAGGCAATACATAACATACAGGACGTAGGGTATTACTCTCGATCCGAGGGGCCCGAACCTCGTCTAAAATCGCGTGTTCCTGTGTGTTCGTGTGTTGCACCATCGAATTCTACGCTCGTGAGGGACCGGGTAGTACTAGTGCCGAGTTTAAGACTCGACATTTGGCGCGCCAGGAAGGGGTCCCGGCGAGTTCTCGCCGAGTTCGATGGCCACCTCGTTTGTCGTCGACTTTGAGCCCGGCTTCAAGATCCGCTTCGGGTCCCTCAACTTTGAAGCCGATTCGGCCGGAAAACTGCTTTTGATGAATCCGACTCGTTGCCGTGCTGCTGCTTCTAAAGCGCGATCACCTGCCACGGTTGATGCCTCCGATTTAGAACTTAGCGGATCCGACGCAGCTTTAGCGAGAAACATCGGACCGCTCGCGCTCGCGCCTCGGACCGGTGCCCGGCTGCGGTGATAAGCCGCTCTATCGAGCTGAGTAACGACTTCAAGGAACACGCTCCGGTCTTCTTCCAAGTGTTCATGACAGGACCGGTTATTCGCCAACTCACTTCGAGGAAGCCGCCGAAGAAGAAGCAAGGATGGCGAGAGTTGAAGCCGAACGCGATCGTCGTGAAGCGTAAGAAGCAAATAGAGATGAACAACCTCCACAACCTTCAGCTGCGGATCCGCGCACAAGTGCCGCCGGCCTGGCCGGAGAAAGCGCTCCCGCAACCGCTCCCCGGCCACGGGCCCGCCGTCGGACCGGTCCGGAGACCCGGAGGAAAATTCTCCAGGATACAACAATCGACGGGGATGTCGCAGCGGGAGGCGCCATCGATCTTCTAGCGAGCTTTGGATTTAAGTTCCATGGAAGTGGAGATGAATGGCGCTCGAGTCTTCACGTCGCTCGTCCACAATATTGTGGGAGTGAAGCAAATTCTTGAGACAATACCGGAAGAAGTCCTCAATGCCACGCCGAGATTGCGGCGCGCGCCGAACCTCGGTAGACGCGGCGGCTCTACAAACAAATCAGCTCGTCCATGATCGAGCGGAATCTTCTCGGTCGCTCGCGTTCCCATTCGTAACGGCCGGCAAGGGCCCGGTCTCGAATGAGCTTCCTCCGGTGGAAGGCTTGGACCCCGGCACACCCCAATTGCGGATGCACATGAACGAGCTCCGGATCAAGATTTGCGTGTACCGCTCAATGGGAATCGTGACGCTCGGAATGTGCTGATCGATCGCCGTGCGAGAGAGGGCGGAGGAACGTACAAGACATGAAGAAGATGAGAGGCGACGGACTGGTCATGTTGATGATCGTCCACGGGATCTTGCCCCGCCATGGTCGCGTTTGAACAATTCGCCACGTCACGGGCCGGCCGCTCGCCGCCGCCCCCGATGCAAATTATCCGCGCAACGACCATCGAGGGCATAGTAATAGGCATGCTCATCGGGATGAACGACCCGGAAGGGATGATCGTCGTGACACTAGAGACCGAAGAGGGCGAGACAACCGGACAGAGACGTTGAACCCCGGCGCACGAACAATGATCGTCAAGCTGCACCTCCGCCTCCACCTCCATCACAACACGAAGAACCAGCGAGCAATGATCGTCAAGCGGCACCTCCCCGCCTCCGCCTCCTTCACGGCACGCGGAGCCGGTGAATAATGATGGACAGGGTGGCTCGGGAGATAGATACCAAGATGACCGTTATTACGACTATTTCGACGATGAGAGGGATCGTAATTATCGGCATCGCCCTAGCCGTCGATCTCCGACACCGGTCCGGACCGGTCCGGAAGATGATGAATACTCCGTAATCCCCGCTTTCACGTGAGATTTACGCATCTGCAAATACCCCGGGGATTTAAGCCTGGGGCCATTGACAAGTATGATGGCAAGGCACCTCCAGCTGAGTGGCTTCGTATGTACACCATCGCTATTCGGTCGGCAGGAGGAGACACGTTCGTGCTAGCTAATTATCTACCGATGTGCATGGAGCAGGCTGGACGCTTATGGTTGCAATCCCTGTCCGAGAGATCCATCTCTTCTTGGGGAGACCTCACTAAAAAGTTCGTAGAAAACTTCCGGGCGACTTATGAGAAGCCAGGGAATTACTTCGACCTCAATAGGTCGACGCGAAGCCCGACGAGACCCTCACTCGATTTCATCGAGCGATTCCGCAATAAGAAGGCCTTAATCCCTAATGTTCCCGATCAGCAAGTAATTGCTGCATTTCAAGTCGGCGTCCGAAGTGAAACATTAGTTCACAAGATTGGAAGGCGAAATCGAAACCTCACGATGACGGCGTCGAGTGCTTCAAGATAGCGGACGATTATGCTACTGGAGAATCGAATGTAGTCAATTTGCGCGGGAACAAAGGGAAGGAACCGAAGCATGACCAAGGCAACCGATCTGGTTCCAAGAACGACAAGAAGCGCAAGGCTGATCCCCTTGTTGCAGCTGTCGACCAATCTCATGGAGGAGATCGGCCGGCACCTCCTAAGAGAGGTCCAAGAGAACGATTGTCGTTTGAAACACTTCCGGATGGCCCTTGCATGATCCATAACGGGAATCATAAAGCTAAGGAGTACTTCCTGTTAAGGCCATTTGCTCGGCTTTGCCTTGAAGGTTGCACCCCGGTCCGCCTACGAGGAATCGGAAGGATGACAAGGGCAAGGATAAGGATCGGAAAGACAATGAGGATGACGAAGGTTTTCAAGAACCAGCTCGAGAGGTGAACATGATCTATGGAGGCCCGGACGCATATGAGTCGAAGCGAAAGCAAAAATTGGCGTTCCGGGAGGTTAACGTTGTTGCTCCCGCTACTCCCGAGTATCTCCGGTGGTCCGAGGTCCCCATTACATTCAGCGAGGCGGATCATCCGGAGGTACTACGAAGGTTGGTAAATATCCACTCATCCCGGCCCCCATTGTTCAAAAGGTGCGATCGAAGAGAACTTTCATTGATGGAGGGAGCTGCCCGGATATCTTGTTTGCTAAAACTCTTCCGGAGCTCGGCCTTTCCTTAGCTGATCCGGAGCGCGAGTGTTTCACCGTTTCATGGTATAATACCTGGACGGAATAGTTACCCCTTGGGGCAGATTTCTTTACCGGTGACTTTTGGGACAAAGGAGAATTACAGGAGGGAGAATATCATCTTCCGGGTGGCTTACATAGACTCGGCGTATCATGCTATTCTCGGAAGACCGGCTCGGTGAAATTTATGGCTATCCCAAATTATCAATATCCGATGTTGAAGATGCCCGGGCCAAATGGGGTCCTATCGTTCCGGGGTGATATCTTATGCTTGTGAGGTACATAGCACGAGTTGGCCTCTCGGGCCAATTCGTAAGTTGAACGTCGAGAGATCGGGGAAGCAAGTGAAGCTTTGGAAGCCCGGGCAAGATTAGAAGATGAAGTTCCAGATCAAAAAGATTGCAAAGGAGAAATTGAAAGCCGATGCGGTGGTTTCCAAGACTATCCAGACTTGATGAGTCGGACCCCTCCAAGGTCACCCATATAGGGGCTGACTTGGGGGATAAATAGGAAAGCGCGCTCATTCTTTTCCTCCAGGAAAATAGGGATATCTTCGCAAGACAGACCTTCCGACATGCCGGCTGTTCCTAGGAAGAAGATTGAGCACGCACCGTTAGTGCGTCCCGATGCGAAGCCGTGAAATAGAAGCTCCGGAGGTTTGCTCAAGACCGCAAGGAGGCCATTAAGAAGGAGATAACTAGGTTGTTAGCAGCTAAGTTCATTAGGGAGGTGTATCATCCAGATTGGCTTGTCAATCCGGTCCTTGTACCAAAAAAGAATACTAAAGAATTAAGAATGTGCGTTGATTATACCGATCTCGAACAAAGCTTGCCCCAAAGACCCTTTCGCGCTGCCTCGAATTGACCAAGTTGTTGATTCGACCGCTGGCTGCGAGCGTCTTAGTTTCCTTGATGCTTATTCAGGGTATCATCAAATACCGCTGAGGGTTGAAGAGCAGATAAAGACCGCGTTTATCACCCCCTTCGGAGCGTATCGCTACACAACTATGCCATTTGGACTGAAAAATGTCGGAGCTACGTATCAGCGAGGCATACAACGTTGCTTGGATTCGCAATTAGGAAGGAACGCAGAAGCTTATGTTGATGATATAGTGGTCAAATCTCATAAAACCGAAGATCTTCTCTCTAACCCGGCGGAGACCTTCGATGATCTGCGAAATTTTTCCATGAAGTTAAACCCTGGAAAGTGTGTGTTTGGAGTTCGTTCCGGGAAGCTATCGGGTTATTTGGTATCGTGGAGAGGCATTGAAGCTAATCCAGAAAAAATTCGGACAATTGTTAACATGCAACCCCGAGTTGCTTGAAGGACGTCCAGAAGTTGACGAGCGAGTATGGCAGCTCTTAGCCGTTTCATCTCAAGACCGGGAATACGTGGACTTCCGTTCTTCAAGTTACTAAAAAAGCAAGATAAGTTTGAGTGGACTGATGAAGCACAAGATGCGCTCGATCAACTTAAAGAGTACCTTAGCAACCCTCCGGTATTGGTGCCGCCGAGCCCGATGAGGTTATTCAGTTATATATCTCCGCAACAACCCATGTGGTGAGCACGGTTACGCGGTTGGTCGGAAAGAGGAAGGACACTTGCAATTAGTGCAACATCCGGTCTATTTTGTAAGTGAAGTTCTTACCGAATCAAAGATACGATATCTCCAATTGCAGAAGTTAATATATGCTGTAGTGATAACTTCTCGGAAGTCGAAGCATTATTTCCAAGCGCATCCTATTGAGGTTAAGACTGGGTTTGCCATTGGAGATATTGTCCGAAACCGAGAAACGATTGGCCAAGTTGCTAAGTGGGCTATAGAACTTGGCCAGTATGAAATTACGTTTTCTTCGCGAACGGCTATTAAGGGACAAGCATTAGCTGATTTCATAACGTAATGGCTGGGTCCCCGCATTGGAGTATTGGGAGATGTTCTTTGATGGGTCCCTGCAGCTTTCGTGCGCGGGGTCTGGGGTGGTACTTCTCACCCCACAAAAGGAACCACTCGGATATGTGTTACAAATGCATTTTCGAGCTTCCAACAATACGGCGGAGTATGAAGCTTTGCTTCATGGGCTTAGAGTAGCCGTTTCGCTAGGAGTCCGTCGGTTGGACATTTATGGTGATTCAATGTTGGTGATAAGTCAAGTTAACAAGGTGTGGGATGCTCATGATGATCATATGATTGCTTACCGTCAAGAGGTTCGGAAACTTGAAGACAAATTTGATGGTTTGCGATTTTCTCATATACTGCGCGGAAATAATTCTGCTGCGGATGACTTGGCTAGATTGGGGTCTTCACGACGAGCGGTTCCTCCTGGTGTCTTTCTTCAAGTATTGGATAAACCATCTATAAAGATGGAGCGTAAAGCTACTATTACGAGAGATTATGGATGAATCGGTCTTAAAGAGTCGGGAGGAGAAAGCAAGTATTGAAGGACCAGTCTGATTAGGCGAGTCTTACCGAGAGAAGATAGCAAGCGAGTCCAATGTTGACGATATTCAGCCATTGGATGTTATGATTATTGATTCCGATTGGCGTACTCCGTATCTTGACTATCCGCAATCTGGTAAAACTCCGGAAGATAAAGTGGAGAAGCAGAGATTGGAAGTTGGAGCCCGTAGTTATTTAATTCTCGAAGGAGAATTATATAAGCGCGGAGTTAATATTTTGATGAAATGTGTATCGGTTTCGATGGCATTCAATTGTTTGAAGACGTACACAAGGGAATTTGCGGAAATCATGCTTCTTCAAAGACATTAGTTGGAAAGGTATTCAGACAAGGATTTTATTGGCCTACGACGACGGATGATGCGCATAGAGTGGTTAAGAATTGCCAAGGATGTCGGCTTTTTGCAAGACAGACCTCATACCCCGGCTCCGGAGTTGCAATTGATCCCAATGACTTGGCCTTTTTCTACTTGGAGGCTGGATACAGTTGGACCTTTTAAGCGGGCGCCGGGAGGATTTACGCATATTTTCGTGGCGGTAGACAAGTTCTCCAAGTGGATTGAGGCTGAAGCGAGTTACTAGTACAACTACAGCTCGCGCAATCAAGTTTTTGCAGAATATCTTTGTACGTTTTGGGGTCCCATACAATATTATTACTGATAATGGGCCTCAATTCACTTCGAGCCCTTCAAGGACTATGCTTGAGAGTTTAGGGATCAAGGTACAATATGCGTCGGTGGCACACCCGCAAAGCAATGGACAAGTGGAACGAGCTAATCTAATGATTTTGACCGGTCTTAAACCAAGGATTTTTGACCGATTGAAGCCATATGCAGGAAAGTGGGTTAAGGAATTGCCCCGGGTGCTTTGGGGGCTGCGCACTAATGTCAGCGAGCTACGGGACAGTCTCCTTTTTCTTTGGCGTATGGATCCGAAGCCATGCTACCTACAGAAGTGAATATGGTGTCGGCTCGGGTACGATATTATGATGAAGAAAAGTATGATGATCAACGTCAGGTTGAACTGGTTGCTGCGGAAGAATTGAGGGATCAAGCTCCGATTCAAGCTGCTAAATATCATCGGGGATTGCGTCGCTATCATGATCGTAATGTTCGCGCACGGGAGTTCCAAGTAGGAGACTTGGTTCTTCGGAAGATTCAGTCTAACAAGAATAGGCATAAGTTGTCACCGATCTGGGAATGACCTTTTTTGGTTAAATCGGTCTCCGGACCAGGGGCTTATAGGCTTATGACCCTGGAGGAAGAAGAGATTCCAAATTCTTGAAATATTGATCAGCTTCGTCGTTTTTATACTTAAGAGTATTTATTGTAAAGTTTTTCATATTATAATAATCGAATGATGATGTGTTTGTTTTTTGTGTCTCCATACTTTAATTTTGAATTAAATTATTGAGCCAAGGGGCTGTTATGTTAAGAGCGATCAGTGATATTTAGCTATTCTGCTATATTAAGAGCGATCTGTGATACTTAGTTATTCTACTATATTAAGAGCAGATCAGTGATACTTGGCTATTCTGCTATGTTAAGAGCGATCTGTGATATTTTGCTATTCTGCTATGTTAAAAGCGATCTGTGATACTTTGCTATTCTCGCTATGATAAGAGCAGTCTATGATATTTTGCTATTCTTGAATAATAAGACCAGTCATTTAGCTGACGGATTGTCTGTGATAAGAGCGGTCTATTTAAATTTTAGTTTAAAACTAGTATATTCAGGAAAGGACATTGTATAGCATTCTTTCTTATGAATACTGATTGGTAGGCTGTTGTGTTAAGGACGATCAGTGAAATCTTACAATCCTACAAACTAGCTTTTTGCTTATGTTACATGATCTTGTTAAAGTAAGCTATAATTATGAATTGTAATCTGTGCTGATTGAGAGCCGGAATTGGATCATAATTATGTAGTTGAAATAACCATCATGTCTTAAGTAAATAAGTTAGTAAGTATGATAGTAAAACCAGTATTCATATAGAAAAGAAAAGCAACCGGTATTTCAAATAATATAAACAACGTGATGCTCAAAGATGTTTGATTACAAAAGCAAGGTGGTTCTATTACAAATTTTACTAAGCAGGACCGCTGGAAGTACCGGTGTCACCGGTCTTAGGATTTTCCTCGAGTCTATCATCCAGCGTTTCCTCGGAATCGGAAGAGGATACTTGGTAAATCCCTGTCAAGATCTTCGAAGGCATTTTCAATTATCTGTCTTGCGGCGGTTGCTGCATCTTGAGCATCTTGGTCTAGGGCAAAAGCTGCTGGCGCTACGTTGAGAGGGACGCCCGTTGGATCAAGAGGAACATCTTCCACCAACTCTGAAACCGTGCCAATGAGTGAGTTCTTCAGCTCATTGAACCGGTCTTCGATAATATTAGGGTGGGCGCCATCCCCGATAAAGTTGAAATCACATTCTTCGACCGGAGTCCAAGACTGGATTATAGCGGCGATGTGTCCTCCTCCTGAAGCAGCAACCATCCTTGAATGTTCTCGGATTCTTCTTGGGATTGCCCGGATGGCGGACTCAAGGTCTATCTCGTTAGGATCAATAGTTTGACCGCCATTAAGATACTCCGAGTACGCACCGTGCCTGCAGTAAGTTCTGAAACAACAAGTACAAATTTAAGACTGGGATATTGTTGAAGACCGGTATTTTCAAAAGATGACATAAACAAGAAAGGTGCGACTTACGCATGTGCTCGATCTCGGCAGCTCCGAATCTGCCCTTGATGCTTGTGTTGGATTCTCTCGGCTTGGCTTCAATTTTCAGCAAACGTTGAATCTCGCGATCTTTGGCACTGGAGAGCAAGTAGGGCGGACTCTTGGGCAGTCTTCGGGGCGCTCTCTTTGTCCGCTTGTGCTGATTTCGCTGCTTCTAAGGCTTCGGCTAGTTCAGCTTTCAAGCGAGCGTTCTCGATCTCTAGCATCTTGTTGGAGCGAAGTGCTTGAGCTAATATATTATCTTTAACGAGTAAGCTCGCCTTCAAGTTCTCCAATCCGCGCCGCCTGTTGCTCTTCGACACGGGAGCCCTCTTCAAGTGCTTGTTCTTGAGCTGCTGCCTTTTCGGTAAGAACCTCTTCAGCTTTTTTATGGGCAGCAACAAGACTCTCGAGCGCTGAGATTAAGAATGGGATTAATCAGGAAGGAAGATAACAGGGAAAAATATGGAATAAATAGGAAAAATTGAGAATATTACTCCGATTAACTTGACGGAGCCTCGATGATTTCTTGCCGATGCTCCTCCATCATTCGATGGGTGTTCTGCAGACCGGCCTCTCTCTTCGGAGATCGTTTTCCTTAGCCTTCGGACTAGCGGCTCGAGACTCCAGTTCACCTAATCGTTCTTGATTGGTGCTCGAGCTCTTTCCGTAGGCGAGCGATTATAGCGATCTTGGCTTCGAACTTTTCAGGAGAACCTAAAAGGAAAAAAGAGAGTGAGAAATTTAATAATCAAAAGGAGATTGCTTGGAGAAACCATTAAAACAGAGGGATGCACCTGGCCGGATTCCGAGAAATTCTTTAGGGCCTCTTCTTCTTGGAGGGCGTCCCATTGAGTCGTTGCGGTAAAAGTTCTAGCTCCACTGGAACTGTCCACCTCCACCTCCCCGACTACCATTTTGGCCGGTTTGGGTTCTCCAGGAGACTTGCGTGTTGTCCTGGGCCGGCGAGGAATTTCTTCCATCCGGACCGGTCCCGGTGAGAGCTCCGGAGGGATTTGAAACAAGGTGGCTTGGGGAGGAGGGTTGCCGGAAGATGAGCTTTCGACATTGGTAGCTTGCTCTTCGGCTTCTAGGCTTGAGGCGGCAGGGAGTTCCTTTGTGGGAGCCGCACTTTGAGTTTCTATGCTTGAAGTGGCGGGAGCGGTGGTAGAAGCACTACCGATCGAGAGATGAGGCGGGAGTGGGACCAGTCTGCGGCACATCAGGAGAAGAGGCGGAAACATCGCTGGCGGAGAGCTGTTGAAGAAGCTTTATTTCTTAGAAAGCTAGCTATGCTAGCTTGGAAGTTAGAAGGGATCCTGTAAGAAAAAGCAAAATTAATAAGATCGGGGTAAGGAGCTTCGGCAGCTCCGGAGCTTTGGCAAATGGAATAATTCGAAAAGAATTAGTGATCTAAAAACTTACGAGGAAGCTTTCTTGAAGCCAGTGGAGGATTTGACCTTCTTGGGTGGACCTTGGGTATCTCCACCAATACTGTCCGCAATTCTTTTCTCTCGCTGGATTGACTTGCGGAGTGGGAACCGCTTCTATAGCTTCACTAGGACCGGTCCGGTGGCCATACCGGGACCTTTTGGGAACCTTAGATAAAGGGTCAACCGAGGTAGAAGTACCATGGGTTTGCCCTAATGAAGCTTCGAGGATGGCCGGAGCCGCTTGGCGATCCCTTTCGACGGCTTCTTCTTCTCGCCGTCGGTCTTCAAGTCTTTGCGCTTCGAGCGAGTATCGCCGGGAGCGAGTGGAAGGAGTAGCGGGTCTGCCAATGGTCAAGGAGGTAGTACGTTTTCTTGTACTAGGTGCTTGAACCACGGTCCCAAACTTCGTGATTTTTAGGACTAGGCTGGGAGATAAGGGAAAGGACCGGTCCGAGGGCCTTTGAGTCGACCGGCTAGAACAGCTAGAGGAGCGGTATTGTTGGCGTAATCCTCTCCCCAAGTGTCATTAGGAGGAAGAGGAGGGTGACTCCTGTAGTTGTCCATTTTCTGCGATTATAAAGATTGAGTCTTTGTAAGTAAATGATGGTAATAAAAAACAGAGATTTGAAGAAATAGGAAGACGTACTTACGGGGTCGCGAGGATTGCATGAACCGAAAGCCGGACCCACTCCTGTACATCCGGATAGGTCTGGATTTGGCTGCAGCATTTGCTTGATGCGAGCTTCTAACCGCTCCTTGTCGGGAAGAAGGGTTCCATCCAAAGGCATAGCGGTGTCTTCGTCGAAGAGCCAAGCTGGGTGCTCTTGCCTTTTAAGAGGTTGGACTCCCCGCACTATGAAGCTCTAGAGAACTGTCTCGGCGGTGACACCTCCGACGGTCTTCAAGTATCTAATACAAGCCGGGAGTGCGCGAATCTCGCTGTCTTCTTTGAGCTTTTCCCCGGTATCTGCGGTAGGGAAGTTCTTGGCTACTTTAGCGCTCGAAGGCAGGAAGAGCTGGTCGGGGATTGTCGCAGAAGAACCATCCTTTTTTCCAATGGGCTATGCTCTTGTTCGGGGACAGGGAGAAGTATTCGTCTACGCTCCAGACATTGGATTCCTACACCGCCAATTGCAGCTTGGCGGTCCGATGACTGAAGTGGGCGGATTTGGAACAAGTATTGGAATAGCTTGAAGTGGGGGAGAACTCCAAGTAAAGCTTGGCACAAATGGATGAAAAAGGCGATTTGCGGGATGGAGTTAGGGTTGAGGTTCACTAACTCCCATTGAAAGTCGCCTAGAGGGGGGTGAATAGGCGAACCTAAAAATTTCTGCGAATTAACACTACGACGAAACCGTCAAATACCGGAACTTCCGGTAGGCTTACGGAGAGTTCTGCTCTCCGGAAAAGCCATACCCGAAGTTCCGGTACTGCACCGGAAGTTCCGGTAGGCTAACGAGAGCTTGGCTCTCGGGAAAGCCATACCGGAAGTTCCGGTCCCTGGTACCGGAAGTTCCGATAGGCTAACGGAGAGCTTTGAGCTCTCCGGAATGCCATACCGAAAGTTCCGATACGGCACCGGAAGCTCCGGTGCGGTCCAGTTTTCAAACCCTAAACCTAAGCACCGGAACTTCCGGTACTCCACCGGAAGTTCCGGTGCGGGCCAAAAATCCAGATCTAACCCTAATTCGAACCATACCGGAAGTTCCGATATCCTATCGGAAGTTCCGGTGCGGGGTTTTCGGACAAGCCAACGGCTCTTTTTGGGCTGTGGTATATATATCACACCCCCTCACCCCACTCAACTCTCCTGCAACATTCCGAACCAAAATACACTTGAGCTTCACTCCACTTGCTCCAAATCCTCTCCAAAAGCAAAAATTCCATCCTTGAGCTAGGATTTGAGTGAGAGACTTCAAGCAAGTGTTTGAGAGACTTGATTTCATTCTTGAGCATCTTCACTCCCGTCAAGCTTGTGATTTGGATTTGTTACTCTTGGAGCTTTGAGCTCCTAGACGGCTAGGCGTGCTCATGAGCTCCCAACTTGTGTGGTGGCGCCCGAGAAGTTTGTATTGCCCGTCCCGGAAGGGACTTTGATAGTGAAAAACTCAAGCTCAACCTTGGTGGTGACTTGAGGGAGAAATAGGGTTGAGAGAAACCCGGTCCTTGGTGGACTTTCTCAATGGAGACGTAGAGTCCTTGGTGGGCTTGAACTTCGGTGAAAAATCCGTGTCTCTTGTGCTCCCTCTTTTACTTAAGCGCGTTGTTGTTTAAATTCACTAGATTGCTTGTTAGTTTTCTTTGTACCGTTAAAATTGCTAGAATTGCATAGAGTTGTTTCGTTCTTTCTTGCAAGCACTAGAATTGTGTAGGGTTTAATTCCGCATTTATCACCCTCGCACCGAAAGTTCCGGTACCCTACCGGAAGTTCCGGTATTTGACGGTTTCGTCTTAGTGTTAATTCGCAGAAATTTTTAGGTTCGCCTATTCACCCCCCTCTAGGCGACTTTCAATTGGTATCGGAGCGGGTATCTTCGTTGAAGCCTCACCGCTTGAAGATTAAACATGGCGAATGAGAAAGATGCAACGGCTAGTGGCAGTGGTAGTGGTGAAGGACCACCTAAGGTAACCGGTAAAGGAAGGCATGAGAACTCACCGGGTGATGCTAGAAATGGAAGTGGAAAAGAAATTGCAAAGGATGGACATGTGCCAAGTGCTTTGCCAATAAGCTACAACAAAACACCATACTCCTATAGTGATGGAAGGGATGAGCATATTGGACCGGGGTCCGGAAGGCTACCATATTTTGATGGTCAATACTTTGATCATTGGAAAACAAAGATGCTACTACATCTGGACTCAATGCATCAAAATGTGAGAAGTGTGACTCAAAATGGATTCTTGTGGGAATGTAGAAGCAAGCCAACCGCACAAGACTTGTTCAATGTGAGATGCAATGTGACAGCGGCAAGTGCTCTTGTGTCCGCACTTAGTCCCGCCGAGTATGAGAACATTACCGGATTGGAAGATGCTCATCAAATTTGGTTGAAGCTTGAGTTGGTTCATGAGGGCATTGATAGTGTGAAGGAATCTAAGCTAGAAGGGCTTAGAGAAGAGTTCAACTACTTTGTCATGAGGTCGGATGAAGGGCCAAGAGAAGCCCATGATAGAATGATGAGGATAGTGAACAAGAGAAGAGCACTCGGAGAAAAAGTGTTAGACTTGGATGTAAATAGAAG
The DNA here is from genome assembly GCA_031894775.1 of Chloris gayana. Lineage (NCBI taxonomy): Eukaryota > Viridiplantae > Streptophyta > Magnoliopsida > Poales > Poaceae > Chloris > Chloris gayana. Next base: position 1,135,226 of record JAUNZO010001928.1, read on the forward strand.
GTTGCTACAAGCCTTGCAAGCATGGGATGCCAACATAGTGTCTAACATAAGAGACAAAGATGGTTTTAGATACTTCACCACCGATGAAGTAATTGGGAAAGTGCTCTCCCAAAAACAGCAAATTGACCAAGGGAATAGAATCAATGCCTTGCTTAGGGACAAAGAAAAAGCTAGTGGGAGCAAGAATGATTTAGCTCTCAATGCCGAACAAGAAAAGAAAAAGAAGGTGGTTGAGGAGAGTGATGATGATAGTGATGATGAGATGGCTCTCTTTGTGAAAAGATTCAACAAGCTCATGTCAAAAAGAAGCTTCAAGAAGAATGATCAAGACAAGAGCAAATCGAGAAAAGCCAAAAACAAGTGCTACATTTGTGGAGACAAAGGTCACTTCATGGCGGAGTGTCCGGAGAACTACAAGAACAAGCAAAACAAGAAGGGTGACAAGAAGTACAAGAAGCATAGAAAGTACCGTCGGGGTGAAGCACACATTGGACAAGAATGGAACTCCGATGGATCATCTTCCTCCTCCAAGTCGGAATCCGATGAAGAGAAGGGAGGCATTGCTTCACTTGCTATTGGGCTAACACCGACCAACTCATCCTTGTTTGGAAGCTTGACCGATGATGAAGGTGACGCCGGGCACAAATGCATGATGGCTAAGGGCTTCAAGGTAAATGCTAATGGAAGTTCTCAAATTCCTAACATGTTTGATTTGTTGGACATTATTGAGCAGGAAAAGGAGACCAATGAGAGGCAAGAGGAGCTTCTTGAGAAACAAGAGGAAATGCTTGTTCAAGAGAAGCAAAGGGTGCTTGAACTTGAGAAGCTCCTAGAAGTTGAGAGGAAGAAGAATGAGGACGTGGTAAAGTCTCTCAAAATGGTTGAAAATGAGAGTGAGACACTTAAAGTCACAAATGTGTCACTTCAAGAGAAGTGTGATAACTTGCAAAGGGATCACAACTCTCTTAAAGTGCAATTTGAGGAAATTAAGTGTAACACCACTTCCTCTCAATCTTCGTCTTGCCCCCCATCTAGCATTGAGTGCTCTAGGTGCCTCAAGATTGATGTTGAAGCTTGTACAAGAAACATCAAGACCATCGGTGATTTGAAGAAGCAAGTGCAAGAGCTTCAAGACCAAGCACAAAAGAAGAAGAAGGCTATTAATGATGCCAAGGCTGAGTATGCAAGGGGTGCATACACTAATGTGAGACGGTCACATGTGAAGGATGGCATTGGGTACAAGCAAGGTGACAAGCACAATGCAAGAATCAACAAGAACGGCACCGAATTCATTAAGTTCACCAAAGAGAGTGGACACCAAGAGAAGCAAATCAAGAACACTAACAAATCTTCTCTTATTTATGATTTGCGTACTAATGTGCCTAACCCCTCTTGTGCTCTCTTTAATGATTTTGATGCGACCTATGTGCTAATGAGAAACAAGCATGGTCGTGTCTATGCAAAATATGTTGGGCCACGCAACAAGACCCACAAATCTTGTGTGTGCGTGCCCAAGGCACTTGTTACTAATGTGAGAGGACCCAAACAAATTTGGGTATCTAAAAACAAAGCATAAATTGTTTTGTAGGAATACTCCTCCGGTGGTTCATCATGGGTGGCGGATAGTGGATGCACCAATCATATGACCGGAGACAAGAAAATGTTCGAGTCATTCGAGCCAAGCAAAGAAATAAATGAGTATATCACCTTTGAAGACAACGGAAAGGGCTATGTGTTGGGTTATGGTAACATTACTTTAACCTTTCCGCATTCACTTTCGAAGGTTATGCTTGTGGATAACGTTGACTTCAATTTGTTGTCTATCTCACAACTTTGTGGAATGGGCTACAATTGCTTATTCAACGACAAGGGTGTGATTGTCTCAAGTAGAAGTGATGGCTCGATTGCTTTTAAGGGTGTGCTCAAAGGGAAGCTTTATGTTGTGGATTTTACCGCGGATAAAGCAAAACTTGACACATGCTTAGTTGCAAAGTCCGACATGGGATGGTTGTGGCATAGACGACTAGCCCATGTCGGTATGAGAAATCTTCACAAACTCCAAAAGGGCGGTTACATCCTTGGACTAACGGATGTTTGCTTTGAGAAAAATAAAATTTGTAGTGCATGTCAAGCCGGAAAACAAGTTGGAGCACCGCACCTATCCAAGAACATAGTGACAACTACAAGACCGTTGGAGATGCTACACATGGACCTCTTTGGTCCCATTGCCTACATTAGCATTGGCGGTAACAAATATGGACTCGTTATTGTTGATGATTATTCTCGCTTCACGTGGGTATTCTTTTTGTGTGATAAAGGTGAAGTAAAGGATGTACTCAAGACATTCTTGAAAAGAGCACAAAATGAATTTGAGGCGAAGATCAAGGCCATAAGAAGCGACAACGGTACCGAGTTCAAGAACACTCAAGTTGAAGAGTACCTTGATGAGGAGGGCATCAAGCATGAGTTTTTGGCACCCTACACACCTCAACAAAATGGAGTGGCCGAAAGAAAGAACCGCACTCTCATAGAGATGGCAAGAACCATGCTTGATGAATACAAGACCTCCGATCGTTTTTGGGCGAAGCAATCAACACCGCATGCCGTGCCTCAAACCGGTTGTACCTCCATCGACTCCTGAGGAAAACACCGTACGAGCTACTAACCGGTAAAAAGCCTAACATCTCGTACTTTAGAGTTTTTGGGAGCAAATGCTTCATGCTCAATGTTGGCATCTCTTAAGGTCACGCGGAAAAAACACGTGACCGCGGGAGAGCCAAGGGTTTAAGTCACTTGCACTATTTAACCAAATAATCCACATCCGAGTACAAGTACTAGATATGTATTATAAGGTGGGTCATGAATATCCGCAAGCGGACGGATAACCCGTTGTAGCATTTCACCCGAGAGTATTCAAGGGTATCGTATTTATATTTTCCCAAAGGAAGACATGGTTGATAAGAGTACTTATGCTCATGGTGTTACAAAAGAGTGATGAAGTAATCACATTCCAATGCAGGGGTTAGGAGCAATAAATTGAGGATAGTGTGACACACACCAAGGCAATGCATTCTCTAATGAAAGGGATAGAGGCAATCCTAGATAAAGCTAAACTAGACTAGCGAGACCACTACTCCTAATGATACAACATTCATATGAGTGCGCAGCTTTTACCTAACATCCAAGATCATGCAAGCGCAAGCAAGCGTCTAATGCCTAGGCATCATCGGGAGATCCGTCTTACGCGAGGTCCGCCTCGCGACTCCGGCCTTTTAGACTCCTATGCCATGCCCGAACGTGGAGGATTACTTTGGATGACAAGGCTGTCACTTCTTGTCACCTACCTCTACAAACCGTGGGACACGAAGCACATTCAAAGGTGGGTAGATAACCCCAGACACCATGCCGGCGTCACTAACCACAACTCTAGATCCCTCGAGGCACCCCAACCCTATGGATCGACATGGTGGTAAATCTAGAGCACCCTTGCGGGACGATGAACCCGAGGCCTATTCATAAGAACACTAGTCTAACTAGCATAAGCCAGACGAAAGGATCAAAGCTAGCACTAAGTCATGCAAAGGCGTTCGTCGCTCAAGAATGAGCGACGAACGGCAATCAACCAAGTAAGATCAAGAGTAATCGATGATCAAGTATGAATGAACGAAGAACATTCGATATGTGTTCATCTTCTATTAATGAAGAACGAAGAATGAACGATGAACTCATATGAACGAACGATGAACGATCAAGCAAGATCATGGCTACTCTGTCAAGCTCATGACAAGGATATAAACGAAAGTATTCCATATATAAAAGATCAAGTCTTACAAAGAGAGGATACAAGAGCTATACCCAATTCTCCACAAGACCTTGGGAGCAATGAGGCAGCCCACTACTAAGCCTAGCACTACCTAGAAAGCCTCTAAACTTCTAATGTGAGGAGAGAATGATCCTTGTGTTGTTGTGTGTGTTAAGGAGGGGGGTACCCCTCCTTATATAGGCTTGAAAGGTCGGCTCCTGGAGGCGGTTTCGTAGGTCGGTGGCATTTAATGCGCGTGAAACCGACCTCCGGAGGCGGTGGGCAAACCGCCGGAGAAAAGTGGGCCGGGGGGCCACCGGACTGGTTCGGCCGAACCACCCTGGTGGGTTCGGCCGAGCTGGTCCCGGCCCCTCCTGAGGCTGGGCTTTGGCAGTTGGCTCCCCACTGGATGTTGGTCTTTGATCCAGGTGCTTGTGGCCTTCTTTGTGTTGTATTTCGTGGTCATTGGCCTTTTATCTTGGAGTTGATTCCCGCGGCGAAGTGGAAGTTTTGTAAAAGTGTTGATTTGTCGCCTCGGGGCCTGGAATTCATCATTATCCACCTGCACACTAAAAATCTAGAGGTACAAGTGGAACTAGGTTATTTCTAAGTAAAATGCGTGTAAGACATGCCTAGTCCTTCTCATTTATTTGACTAATTGACGGTCGAAATTGGTCGTAACGACCGTCAACAAGTCCCCCAAGCTTACCCCTTGCTCGTCCCGAGCAAGTAGTGGAACTTTAGGTTGTTGATCAGGAGTTGCTATAATGCCTACTTCTTAAAGGTACCAAGTGTATAACAAAGATACTCATCCTTGAGTTGAATAAGTTGGTAATGGTAACTCACCCTTCCCCTTAGTCCTCATGGGGCTTTGTGCTTTTCACTTTACCTTGGGCGGTTGAGAGAGAGAACGGTGTATAGAGCATTTATTTTCTCTTCCCTTGTCTTGCTTTTTATTCTCCGGAAGTTTTCAAAGGATTTTTTTTTTCAAGTAAAACCACGTTCCACAAGTGATACTCTCGAATCGCTCTAGTGGTGTTTGTATTCCTCACCAAGGCATGTGTATTGCCTCATCCTACATCTAATAGGCTTTTGTGGAGCTCAAGGTAGGATATGAAATGAGGCGTACTTGCATTCATATTTTGCAAAACCAAAAGAGTGGATCCATGGAGATAGCAAGTCATACAATCGTTGATCAAGATGTGCAAGTGTGAAAATGATGGTGGTGGTGTATGTGACTACTCCTCTTTTTGTTTCACCTCTTTTTATTTTGGATTTTGGGCATGGCTATCTTTTCTTCTTTCTTTTTCCATGCTCGAAATGAGAGCAGCTTTTTTTTTTTTCTTTTTCTCATGCTCATCTTTTGTGAGCCTTATTTTCTTTTTCTTTTGCATAGCCATGCCTTCTTTTGATATTTTAAGAGAGGTGATAAAATGTGAGGAGTGTCTTTATTTTGGTGGATGGCATGACATGTTGCTAACTTCCGGTGTAGAAGTGTAGCATATGAGGTGGAATGTGTACGTGATCTTGATCATGAGAGTATGAAAAGCATCTCACTAGGGTCACACAATTTTGATAAAGCTCAATGAAGTAACAAGTAGCAAATGAGTAAGGTTTTCAAAGGAAATTTGCATATGGCTTTGGTAGGAATTTATCATCACTTGGGAACTTATAGATTTCGCAATTTTTGAGAACAAAATTCCGGAGATTTCAAGTTCAACTTAGGACAAGATCATAGCAGCTCTTTTTACCATATCATCATCTCACAACAACTTAGGTGCAGCTCAAGCATGTGCAGCCCACAAGTTTCAGGTTCTAAGCAAGTTTTGCCAGCCAACAAACTCAAAACTAGGAGAGTTCTAAATTATAAACTAGGCACATGAGAGAAATAAAACAGAGCAACTATTCATCATCTCAACATAGAAAGACTAGCAGCATACTTGCAGCGCATAAAAGGAAACTAAGCTACTTCTTTTTGTTCTTTTTAGTTTTATCATTTTTATTTTGTTTTTCATATGAGAGGCAAGAACAAGCAAAAACAGGAGACAATAAAGGATACAAGTTGCGATACATGATACCTTAGCGAGGGGTGCTGCCCCCCCCCCAAGCTTGTTCTTGCTCATGGGTTTGGTGGAATGAACCCCATGTGACGGAAGTAAGCCAAAAGATCGGCTCGTTGTTGCTCCGTCATGTTGGTGAGGGCGGTGAGCTGGGTGTCGGTGCGCTCTTGCCATTGATGAGTTTGCAAGATGTGTTGGTTGAGCGCATACTCGGTGTCTTCCGCCGTGGTTTGGAGTCTTCCCATTTGTGAGGAGAGGTTGTTCATCTCCTGCTCAAAGTTGTAGCCTTGGGCTGATCCGGAGTCGGTGGAGTGTTCCTCCCATTGTTGTTGTGGAGAAAACAGCCCCGGGCCATATCCCGGAGTTTGCCACGCCGATCCCCCAGCCATGTGAGGTGGCGGGGCTGGGTACCCACCGGGAGAAAGCCCGGGGTGGCTGTACCCCGGCCCGCCATGAGCCGTGGGCTGCGGTGTGGGCATCTCGGAGGTAGATGGCTGTTCCGATCTGTGCGCCCCCTGCGAGAAGATACACTCCTGCGAGACCGCTCCGCTTCTATTTTGTGCAGCAGCTCCGTGTCAAATGCTCGCGTAGGAGCAAAGAGGCGGTGTTGGAGAAGCGTGTAGGTGTGCGTCTCGTACTCGCCCACTAAGTCGAGGTCGGTGTCGGTGAGGAGACGATGCTCGATGTTGCCCTCTTGCCCTTCTTCCTCGACTTGTGGTGGTGAACTTGGCGGTGACTCGACTACGGGGCGTGCGCGGGTGCTTCGACGTGAAGAGCTTGAACTTGAGCGTGAGCTCAAGGACCTCTTGATCGACCCGAACAGCTTCTTGGCACCGGTCATGGCTGCACACAAAGAGAGCAAGAACACAAGAACAACAACTCCGAACGGGTTATGTGAGGGAAAAATCAAATTGGCGACACCGTCGGTTGTTCATGTGAGCAAGAAATCGCAACTCGAGAAAACCAAACAAAAACAAATCAAACCAAAAACTAGAAAGCACACCAAGAACAAAAGATTTCTGCAGAACTTTTAGGCAATGAGCGAGTGAGGGCAATGGAAAACTTGAGAGCAATGAGAATGAAGTGAGTGAGGAGTGGAAATGATAGTGTGAGAGGGGGAGAGAGTTCCGGCCCGGCCACCTCTACTTATAGCTCACGAAGTAGCCGTTTTTGAACGTTAGAAGGGGCATATGACCGTTGGAAAAAAAAGACAGACCGAGCAACGGTCATAGCAGTTCGGCCGAACCAAGGAGGTGGGTTCGGCCGGCCTCGCTGTGGGTCCCTCTTGCTCCCCCTTTTGGCCCATAGCCCCCAACGGCCAAATGATCATTGACCATGGTTGCTACGTCCGGATATTCCTCGAAATATTTGCTCAATAAGAAATCCAAAGAAAGTTGCCTCAAATTCAACTTTATTCGAAAAATCAAATCTCGAGAAAAAGTGTTGGAGAAAATTCCAACATGCGAATTTGTTTTTGGGTTTTGTATAAGGATACAAGGGTTGTCCAAAAGTTTCAAACAAAAGTAGGAAAATTTGGACGTAAAAGGATTTTGGTTTTCAAATTTTATATGCATGGCGAGTGAAAAAAAATCGAATATGCTGGCAGAAAATCAAATAATGGTGGAAAACAAAATCAAAAAGAAATCGAAAGATAATACCGATTTATCCTGTCGGCCGGGGCTTCGCCATTTTAAGTCCGGCGAGCGAGGACTTCTCCATTTCTTTTCATCCTTGTGGTGCAGGCCCTTTCCCTGGAGAGGAGGATGAAGATGGCTGCACCTTCTTCACTTGCCACACTTGGTTGGGCTTTGTTGATGTAGGTGGCTTTGTGTCTTGAAGGACCGGCTTCTTGGCCCATAATCCCGGCCTTGCTGTTGCAGGCTTCTTGGGTTGGTACCATGACGGATTCTCAATTTTGTCAAGTTGCTTCCAAAAGGCGATGAGACTATCCGTCTTTCTTGGCGTCACTTCAACTTCACGGATGTTTGAGGGATTTGGCCCATACTTGATCTTGATCATTGAGCATTGTTCTTTTCTTGGTTGAAACTCAAACTTTTCCTCCTTCCCATTGATGTGGAATCGGATTTCTCCATTCCCAACATCAATTTGGGCGTTCGTGGTACCGAGGAAGGGACGTCCCAAAATGAGGGCGTGTTCTTGTCAATATCCATCTCAAGCACCACAAAGTCCACCGGTATGAAGTTGCCTCGAATTTTTACTGGCACGTCTTCGGCTATTCCCGCGGGGTAGCGGACCGAAGAGTCCGCCAATTGCAACCTCATTGGTGTAGGAGTCAAGGTTGTGTAGCTCAAACGATCAAAGACTTCTTTGGGCATCACGCCGACGCTTGCCCCAAGATCACATAAGGCTTGGTCGAAGTGGTGTGCCCCAATGGAACATGATATTGTGGGGCAGCCGGGGTCCTTCTTCTTTTCGGAAGCCGATTGAGTATAGCTGCGCTACACTCCTCTGTGAGCTTGACCATTTCCTCGTTGGGTAATGGTCTCTTGTTGTTGAGGATGTCTTTAAGGTAACGTGCATATGTGGGCACCTGCACCATGTCCAACAATGGCACGTTGACATGAATCCTTCGGATGGTCTCGACGAATCGAGCAAATTGTTCATCCTCCTTTGGCTTCCTGTTTCGTGAGGGAATGGCAAGAAGCTTGTGTCTTGAAATTCAATTCCATTCTTCCCGTCACTTGGCTTCGGTTCTTCTTCTTTTTCTTTGGTAGTAGAAGGGCTTTCCTCCTCCGGTTCGTTCCTCGTTCTTCTTTGCTGCATGGTTAGGATATGGCGGATCCCGAGTGGATTTTCCTCCCTCGTGGTAACCGCATTAACATTTTCCAAAGAAGACTCGGGTTGCCCCGGAATCTTCCCGGAATTAGAACCAGGAATAAGAGCAGCTAGCTGAGCAACTTGGGTTTCAATCATTTTGTTAAAGCTCAGCTGATTTTTGAAAGCGAGAGGAGAAACCTTCTATTTGTGCGGTTATGTTTTCTAAGACTTTGTCGTTGGCAGCAAGCTTTTTGTTGATAGATTCGTTGATTTTAGCTTGGCCATAAACCAAATCTTTCAAGGAAGGCTGATTATTGTTAAAGCCGGAAAAATTGTTACCTCCTTGATATGATGGTCGGTTTTGGTTGTACCCTTGTCCTCCGTTTGGACGATACCCGTTGTTGTTGTTCATGTAGAATGCTTCTTCATGGGTATGGGGGCAATCCTTCCCCATGTGGCCGGTGTTCCCGCATTCCTCACACGTCATGTGTGAGTCCAATGCATGAACACCACCATTTGCGTTGTGTTCATCCAAGCGTTTTATGAGGAGGTCAACCTTGGCGGACAGCATGTCCACCTCCTTGACAGGGTGTACGCCTCTTGAGCGTGTTTGGAGTCGATCATCGCTCCACCCTTGATTGGAGACCATCTTCTCTATGAGTTCTTTTGCTTGGGCAACGGTTTTGGAGAAGAAGGCTCCTCCAGCGACGGCATCCATATGTCCACGGGTTGTTGGTGTCAACCCGTTGTAGAAGTGTTGAAGAATGAGCCATTCCTCCATCCCATGGTGAGGGCAGGCCAGAATGTATTCTTGAAGCCTTTCCCATGCCTCGGGCATGGATTCATTTGTCGCTTGCTGGAAACTTGCAATTCTTCCACGAAGGGCATTGGTTTTACCCATCGGGAAAAACTTGGCGAGGAACGCTGTGGAACATTTGTCCCAAGTGTCAATGCTTGCACAATTGGCATAAAACCACTGTTTCGCCTTCCCAAGGAGGGATAGGGGAAACGAGGCGAAGTCCGATAGCATCTTGGTTGACTCCGGCCGTGGCTGATGTGTTGCATATCTCCAGGAACTGTTGGAGATGAGAGTTGGCGTCCTCGGAGGCCTTTCCACAAAAGGGAATGGCTTGCACCATAGTGATGAGGCTGGACTTGATGTCAAGTCCTGCGGCACCAGCGTCGACGTTGGGCCCAATGGGCACATTGGCGACGGAGGGCGCAGAGTAGTCACGAAGGGTCCTTTCAGCCATGAGTGTTGAGGTTGATGGTGCGGAAGATGCGGGCTCGCTTGTCGTGGGTTCTTGAGGAGAGACAACGACGCGAGGTCGAGTCTTTCTCGCAAGAGACTCGGGATTATCAACGAAGTTTTTCGGCAAGTTGAATCCACGCATGCACTATCCTGTTTTCACATTGAAGAGAAAACAGATCAAGGTTAGCTCTGCAAAGGTAATGATTAAATCATCATCAAGTGTAATCATGAACATTCATTGTATTCTTATTAACCAATGTCTTCCCCGGCAACGGCGCCAGAAATGCTTGTTGGCATCTCTTAAGGTCACGCGGAAAAAACACGTGACCGCGGGAGAGCCAAGGGTTTAAGTCACTTGCACTATTTAACCAAATAATCCACATCCAAGTACAAGTACTAGATATGTATTATAAGGTGGGTCATGAATATCCGCAAGCGGACGGATAACCCGTTGTAGCATTTCACCCGAGAGTATTCAAGGGTATCGTATTTATATTTTCCCAAAGGAAGACATGGTTGATAAGAGTACTTATGCTCATGGTGTTACAAAAGAGTGATGAAGTAATCACATTCCAATGCAGGGGTTAGGAGCAATAAATTGAGGATAGTGTGACACACACCAAGGCAATGCATTCTCTAATGAAAGGGATAGAGGCAATCCTAGATAAAGCTAAACTAGACTAGCGAGACCACTACTCCTAATGATACAACATTCATATGAGTGCGCAGCTTTTACCTAACATCCAAGATCATGCAAGCGCAAGCAAGCGTCTAATGCCTAGGCATCATCGGGAGATCCGTCTTACGCGAGGTCCGCCTCGCGACTCCGGCCTTTTAGACTCCTATGCCATGCCCGAACGTGGAGGATTACTTTGGATGACAAGGCTGTCACTTCTTGTCACCTACCTCTACAAACCGTGGGACACGAAGCACATTCAAAGGTGGGTAGATAACCCCGAGCACCATGCCGGCGTCACTAACCACAACTCTAGATCCCTCGAGGCACCCCAACCCTATGGATCGACATGGTGGTAAATCTAGAGCACCCTTGCGGGACGATGAACCCGAGGCCTATTCATAAGAACACTAGTCTAACTAGCATAAGCCGGACGAAAGGATCAAAGCTAGCACTAAGAATGAGCGACGAACGGCAATCAACCAAGTAAGATCAAGAGTAATCGATGATCAAGTATGAATGAACGAAGAACATTCGATATGTGTTCATCTTCTATTAATGAAGAACGAAGAACGAACGATGAACTCATATGAACGAACGATGAACGATCAAGCAAGATCATGGCTACTCTGTCAAGCTCATGACAAGGATATAAACGAAAGTATTCCATATATAAAAGATCAAGTCTTACAAAGAGAGGATACAAGAGCTATACCCAATTCTCCACAAGACCTTGGGAGCAATGAGGCAGCCCACTACTAAGCCTAGCACTACCTAGAAAGCCTCTAAACTTCTAATGTGAGGAGAGAATGATCCTTGTGTTGTTGTGTGTATTAAGGAGGGGGGTACCCCTCCTTATATAGGCTTGAAAGGTCGGCTCCTGGAGGCGGTTTCGTAGGTCGGTGGCATTTAATGCGCGTGAAACCGACCTCCGGAGGCGGTGGGCAAACCGCCGGAGAAAAGTGGGCCGGGGGGCCACCGGACCGGTTCGGCCGAACCACCCTGGTGGGTTCGGCCGAACCGGTCCCGGCCCCTCCTGGGCTGGGCTTTGGCAGTTGGCTCCCCCACTCGGATGTTGGTCTTTGATCCAGGTGCTTGTGGCCTTCTTTGTGTTGTATTTCGTGGTCATTGGCCTTTTATCTTGGAGTTGATTCCCGCGGCGAAGTGGAAGTTTTGTAAAAGTGTTGATTTGTCGCCTCGGGGCCTGGAATTCATCATTATCCACCTGCACACTAAAAATCTAGAGGTACAAGTGGAACTAGGTTATTTCTAAGTAAAATGCGTGTAAGACATGCCTAGTCCTTCTCATTTATTTGACTAATTGACGGTCGAAATTGGTCGTAACGACCGTCAACACTCAACAAGAAACCCAAGACTTCAAAGTTCTCCCCTAAAGTTGATGAAGGTTTCTTGCTTGGGTATGGTTCAAGTTGTCACACCTATCGTGTCTTTAACAAAACCACCGGTTGTGTTGAAGTTTCACGGGCGTGACGTTTGACGAATCTAACGGCTCTCAAGGGGAGCAAGTTGTTATTAACAATGCAGATGTTGAGGCTCCTAGGGAAGCAATCAAAAGAATGGCACTTGGCGATGTGAGACCGCAAGAACCACAAAATAATCAAGATCAACCTCCTCCCTCAAATCAAGACCAACCATGCACAAATCATGATCAAGTTGATCAAGATCAAGAAGTTGGTAATGAAGATCATGCTCAAGCACAAGATGATGAACCCACATCGCATGATCAAGAGGTGGAACAAGACGGCGGCCAAACAAGCTCACATCCACCACACCCAAGAGTGCACCAAAGTGTGCAACGTGATCACCCCGTAGAACAAATTCTTGGTGACATATAAAAAGGGGTAATCACTCGTTCTCGTGTTTGCAATTTTTGTGAACATTACTCTTTTGTCTCTTCTTTGGAGCCATTTAGAGTAGAAGAAGCACTCGAGGACTCGGATTGGGTGATGGCCATGCAAGAAGAATTGAACAACTTCACAAGAAATGAAGTTTGGACATTAGAAGAAAGACCTAGAAGCAAGAATGTTGTGGGCACCAAGTGGGTGTTCCGCAATAAGCAAAATGAAGACGGTGTTGTAACAAGGAACAAAGCAAGATTGGTGGCAAAAGGATATTCACAAGTAGAAGGATTGGATTTTGATGAAACCTATGCCCCCGTGGCTAGGCTTGAATCAATAAGAATACTACTTGCCTTTGCCACTCATCACAACTTCAAGTTGTACCAAATGGACGTGAAGAGTGCATTCCTAAACGGACCAATCAAGGAAGAAGTGTACGTGGAACAACCACCGGGCTTTGAAGACCCCAAGTATCCTAACCACGTGTACAAACTCTATAAGACGCTCTATGGGCTTAAGCAAGCACCAAGAGCATGGTATGAATGCCTTAGGGATTTCCTTTTGAAAAAGGGTTTTGAAATGGGCAAGGCCGATGCAACCCTCTTCACTAAGCGTTTTGGTCATGATATATTTGTGTGCCAAATTTATGTCGATGACATAATATTTGGTTCTACTAATCAAATGTTTTGTGATGATTTTAGCAAGATGTCAAAGAGGTTCGAGATGTCTATGATGGGAGAGTTGACATTCTTTCTAGGATTTCAAGTCAAGCAACTCAAGGAGGGCACCTTCCTATGTCAAGCCAAGTACACTCAAGACATATTGAAGAAGTTTGACATGGACAAGGCAAAGCCCGCCAAGGCGCCCATGGCAACAAACGGCCATCTCGACGTCACCAAGAAAGACAAGCCGGTTGATCAAAAGGTTTTTCGCTCTATGATCGGCTCTTTGCTTTACCTTTGTGCATCTAGGTCCGATATCATGCTTAGTGTGTGTATGTGTGCACGTTTCCAAGCCGCTCCTATGGAGTGCCACATAGTGGCCGTTAAAAGAATCTTGAGATATTTGGTGCACACACCCAACTTAGGACTTTGGTACCCCAAGGGTTCAAAGTTCAACCTAATAGGCTATTCCGATGCGGATTATGCCGGAGACAAAGTGGATAGAAAGAGTACCTCCGGGACTTGCCAATTTTTGGGTAGGTCCCTAGTGTCGTGGTCATCCAAAAAACAAAATTCCGTTGCCCTTTCCACGGCCGAAACGGAGTATGTTGCAGCCGGTAGTTGTTGTGCACAACTATTGTGGATGCGACAAACTCAAAGGGACTATGGTTACAAATTGAACCGTGTCCCTCTCCTATGTGACAATGAGAGTGCCATAAAGCTAGCATATAACCCCGTTGAGCATTCGCACACAAAGCATATAGATATCCGACATCATTTCTTGAGAGATCATTCTATCAAAGGGGATATTGAGGTGAGCCATGTGAAAACCGAAAACCAATTGGCCGATATTTTCACCAAGCCACTAGATGAAAGCCGGTTTTGCTATTTAAGGAGTGAGCTAAATATACTTGACTCTAGTAACGTGGTGTAAAAGCGTGCACATTTGCTTGTTATCTTATTTGTTTTTGGATCTTAAGTTGAAATGCATGCTTTCAAAAATTAACTAGACTATTTTTTGAAAACTTTTATTGGTTCTTGACCAATAGGTCAAAACTCGTCAAAATGTGATCATAGCTTTGCTTGTTGATTGTTTACTGATCACATGATGTCAAGATATCCCACTAGTCCATCAAAATTATTTTTGAAAAACTCTCCCCAAAATTCCACTCTTCTCCTCGTCTGTTTTCCCCTACGGAAGTTCCGGTATGGTACCGAAGTTCCGTACGGGGACCGGGGCTCGATAATTTTCCCGATCGGAAGTTCCGGTGGGCTACCGGAGGTTCCGACTGGAGGTCGAACAGAGGACTTTTTCCTCTCGGTCGAAAGTTCCGGTACCCAGTACCGGAAGCTCCAACCGGGAGCTCACCCTCGGGTGCCACCCCCACACCGGAAGTTTCGGTATGCTACCGGAAGTTCCGGTGCGGGGCATTGACCTAGGGTTTGAGCCCGCACCGGAAGTTCCGGTAGGCTACCGGAAGTTCCGGTGCGGGGCGGCAAGTATAAAAGGGGGAGCCCGTCCCCTCGAAAGGGACGGCTCCCATTTGAAAACGCCTCCACTTTTTTCAACCTCTCCAACCCGAATCTTCATCAACCGGAGGTGCCCTCAACTTCCGGTGGAAATCTTTGGCAAGCTTCCTCAAGTTTCTTCCCTCCGGTCTTCTTCAAGCTACTAGCTAGAGGAGAAGGTATTCCTTCATTGCCTTCCCTTCTAGATCTAGGGTTAAATCCTTGTATCCTTAGGACTATTTGATGCTTAGATGGTTCTCTAGCAGTTCTAGAACACTAGCATGCTTCTAGGAAGTAATTCCATTGGCTAGATGTAATTTTTTCGCACTGCTAGAGTTAGGGTTGACCCCTACCGGAAGTTCCGGTAGGCTATCGGAAGTTCCGGTATGGGTCACCTTCGACGGTTAAGGAACCCGTCGGAGGTTCCGGTACCGAGGGTACCGGAAGTTTCGACAGGGACCTTTCTTGTTAGCATCTTTGTAGTATCTCTAGCTATCCACATTGTGTATGTTACTCCTTACACATGTTTTTCTCTCTCGTTAGATGACTCGTGGCAGGAAGGCAACCGTGACCAAGCGTCCCGCACCACCGGGTCATGATGACTCCGACACGGACTCGGACTATGATGTCCCAAATCCGCGCCTTGCCAAGAGGCAAGCCACGGGAACCGGTCACCGGTCCTCCTCCCGTGGTCTTGGCCCCGGCAGGGGCAAAGGTCTTGGAGGAGGCAAGGGAAAAGGCACATCTAGGAGACCTCCTCCCGCTCCCGTGTCTAGTGAAGAAGAAGAAAGTGAGGAGTAAGCGGGAAATGCGGGCGGGGATGAGTGGTTTCTCCTCATCGCCCGCAACTTGCAGGAGCATGTCAAGTATGAGCTGCGGTCACCGGCTGTGAGTGGCGGTGCAGGCTACAATGTGCCTTTCTACAGAGATGAGGTGCAGAAATATAGGAGCAAGTGCCCGTGGATCAAGGCTAAGGAAAGGGGTGTGGATGACATTCGGTTTTGGAATCACACCCAAGCCGGGTGGTACAAGGAGGTGCTAAAGTTGAAGAACAAGAGGCATGAGATGAAGTGGATAAACCGGGAGTGGATGGATCGTCGGAATGATCCGGTTTTCACTCAAATCAAGGCCGAGTGTGCTAGGAGGAACATGGTGGAGCTCATGGGACTTGAGCATGGGTGGAACACAGAACCGGTGGTTCGGTTCTATGCCACTCTTTGGCTTGAGTTCAATGAAGACTCACAGGAGGATTCCATCATGCATTGGACACTTGATGGAACCCGATTTCAGGTCACGTATGCTCGGCTTGCACGGATTCTTGGATTTGGTCATGCAGATGCTATGAGGAGGAATGTGAATGTGTTTGACCCTCCGGATGATGCAGCCTTAGAGTTCATGTATGACATCCGCTATGCTCACCCCAAGACAATGATCATTGGGACACACTTTGGACTGCACCCCTACTATCGTGTTCCGAACAATATGTTCGGATGGACTTTAGATCCTAAGATAGGGGATGCATCTTCTTTGTCGGCAGACTCCAAGACTCTACTCGTGCTATGCGTCCGGGAGCTGAGCCGTTTTGTGTCTTTGAACACATTTGGACTTCGATCATCAACCACTCCTACACTCACAAGGCGAGCCTTCCCTTCGCTCCCTTTATTATGAAGATGATTGAGACTGTCTCTCGGGATGCATTTTGTTCATGATAGGAAACACCCCGGGCTTCGTCCCAAGAGGTTCCCTCTTTTGCCCACTCTTCCGGGTTCACCAATGAGACAGGCAGCTCCTCCACCACCAGCGCAGCCAGCTAGGGATGCCCCACCTACCTCCTCTCGTCGGACTCACAGCAAGTCCGGATTTATTAGCTCGGTCCTCAAGTCTATCTTTTGCATGTGCAAGGCTAACGGTGAGGACATCTATGAGATGAGGATGGAGCAGCAGCGCATCAATGAAGGGCATCACCGGTTTCTCTCTCACTTAGCTCAGCAGCAGCAGCAGCCACCACCTCCTCCCTTGGACCTTGCACCGATTGTACCTCGACGAGTGGGAGGACCCGTGGGCTCCATATCAGCAGGCCGCGGGAGTGGCAGCACAGAGCAGCAGCCCAGGATGTGGATGGCAGTGGTACCGGCAGTGGAGAGGATGACAGCGCAGAGGATGTCCCACCCGCTACCGCTCCTCGCTCTAGCGCTCGGATCCCGCTCCATGAGAAAGGCAAGGCGTGGCACGCCCGAGGATGAGGAGGAGAGCGATGAGGAGGACGAGGACGACGATGATGATGATGACGAGTGATCCTCTCTTGGGCGTTCTAGTCTTTTCTCCTTTTTGGTGATGTGTTGCCAAAGGGGGAGAAGAAATTTCTATTTATCCTTATCTGTTTTTTATGATGTAATGAACTATGTGAGATGGACAAGTAGTTTGGTTGGAACTATGGATTGAGTGTAATAAGTTTAGACTTGTTTTAATTCTATATCTATGTGGTTTGCTTTATACTATGCTTGATGTGCTGTTGTTTTCTCGTTATAGATGCATTTATGTGATGATAAAATGCCATATTGCATTGTTCTTGGTTTATTATTATGGATGCATAGATAAAGGGGGAGCTCCTCATAAATTTGGATCTCTAATGTGCATTTGGTATTGTATAGACCAACTTTTGAAATTCAATTTCATGCACATATTAAGGGGGAGCTCATCTTTTATCTTTGCAAGTCATGCGTTTTGATTCATCCTTTTAGAAATTTGATTGTATTGGCATCAATCACCAAAAAGGGGAGATTGAAAGTGCATCTAGGCCCCTCATTTTATTTTGGATGATTGACATCAATACGATTAAATTTGGACTAATGCTTTCATGAGAATGTGTGTAGTGAATATTGTGACATCCCATGTCACGATCTTAGGCCAATCACGTAATTAACCTCCTAATCACAGCATTAAGGAAGTACAAAGGTTAATCACCAACCAGGAAAAAGAAAATAAGAAAAATAAAAAGGAAAAAAAAGGGAAAACCTAACCCTAAACCCTAGTCCTAACCAAAATGCAAAAATTATAAAAACACTACCCACATATTTTTGCATCACTGGATTGCTCATGTAAAAAGAAGAATTTACAACATTTTTACCAAATTTTTGAACAAGGTTTTGAATGCCCAAAAATTCAAATTCAAATCTGGAACACTGTCATTTGTGAATTTTGTAGGAATTTTTGGATACACTTTTCTAACTTCAAACCTTAAGATGAAAATTAGAGCACATCGTATTGAAGCTCTATGTATTTTTATTTCAAAATTTGGAGCACCAGAAGTATGATTTTCACTCAAACTTTCAAACCACCGATTCAAAATTTGAAAAAAACCCAAATTCGAGCTCATTGCCCGGTGGGCAATGGCGGACCGCCCGCCGGTCCGGCGCCACCGCGGCCGCCCCGCGCGTGCCCTGCCCCGTCAAATCGCCACGCAAGCCCCCTGGCCACCTCCCAACCGTCCCGTACCCGCCGGCCAACAGGAACGGCCGGGAATTGAAGGCCGCGCCTCCCCCTCCCCGCTGGCCGTGCACCGCCCGTCCCCTCCGCCTTAGAAAATACCGCACGGGAGCCAAGGCCCCATCTCCACGCCTCCAATCATTCGCCCACATCTCTCTGCACCTCCTCGCACCGTTGCCTCACCTCCTCTCCCTCGCCGGCGAGTAAATTGAAGAAATCGCCGCCGCCGCCCGAAGAGCCGCCATGGCCGCCTCCGCCGATAGCTCGGCCTAGGTGAGCCCACATGCACCAATGCTTGGCCAAGGTGACGCGCAAGGTCGCCCTCTAGTTTCCCCTTGATCCACTCCCCTTGTCCTGCAGTGTCCCGCAGGAAATTGGAGAAGAAAAGGACGCCGCCGCCGGCCACCCGCACCCCCTCCGACGAGCTCCTACCTCGAGCCCTCCTCATCACCGTCCAAGCCCGTGCCGCCCTTCTCCAAGGTGAGGCGAAGCTTTACGCCCAGACTCGACCCCTCTCGTCCTCCGTGCACCGCGCACGACGGTGCCGGAGTATCGCCCCCGCCACCGCACCATGGTCGCCGGTGCTCCGGCCGTCGCGAGCCCCTTTAGACCCCACCACCACGTTCCCCGCGCCGTGCCCATCATCCCCACCAAAGCGCAGAGCTTGAGCTGCCCCGCAGCGCCCCGCGCCCAACCTCGTCGGCGCCGGAGCCCGCGCGCCGCCCGGTTTAAATCTGCCCTAGTGGCAATCTCGTAAATATACCCGAACTTCGTTTGAGTTTGAAAAATTCATATCTGGCGTTTGAAATGTCCAAAAATTGCAAACTAAAATGTTTTGGAAACTAGAAGACCTGTACTTTCATAAAAGTAACATGAACTCATCAGATCTGGTCATTTTCACATTTTTACAAAAATGACAAAAGTCAACCCCTGAAAACTTAACTAAGCCATAACTTTAAAAATATAAATCCAAATTAAATGCCACTTGGCCAAAGTCTTCACCCAGACACACATGAATTTTTGGCACTGGAAGATCTGCATTTCATTTCATATTTTTCAAGTTATTGCATTTCTTGCATTCTCTGTATTTAATTTTAATTAAATCTGTATAAATTATTTTTGCATGAAACTTGGTAATTAATTTCCTTTTGGTACTGTGCCTATGTAGAAAATCCCATGTTAAATTTTGAGCATGTTAAGTAATGATTTTTGCAAACCCTAGATCTAAATTCCTAAAAGGTTGTTTTCAGCACATGCATAAATAGTTTTATGTCACTAAAAATCATGTCCATGCATGTTTATGTAATTTCCACTGTTCATTATGTCCTTTAGCACCTCATGGCAGGTTTAGTCAAAAGGTTTCATGTATTTCACGTATGTATGAATTTTGAAATCGAATTCCTATTTTAAAAGGAAATCGTCATCGCATGTGATGTTAAAATACATAAGCCTAGATTTCTTCGTTTTGTACTATGGAAACTTGCTAAGCTATTAGTGCCAAAACCTACACTAACCACAGCACTCATGTCTATACCATCAAGTCACTACTCATTATAGTAGTATGACCATGCTTGTCATGTATTTGGACCCCCCTTAAATAAAACCAGAGACATGTCATGCTTGTTAGGGTTCGAGCAAACAAAACTTTTGAATTACATACTCATATGAATCTTTACAAAAACAGCACACATGCATCACTGTCATCATCGACCTTGTATTCATGTCACTTATGCATTGCATTTCATCTTATAGGTGACGACGTCGAATTGATTCCGCCGGAAGAGACGGTTGCCACGCTCAACGCTTGTGAGGCTAGTGCTAACTTCGATCACTCTCAAGGCAAGCCCCGGTGCATTCCTATTATTTGACATGTCTTTCTTTTATCACTATATTAAGGATGATGAATGTGCATTTAAGTTTTAGGCGTTGATTGGAAATCCACATGCATAAATTCCTATATGTCCTATGTCGCTTATGTGTCATATCCTCGTTAGAATTGCTATGCTATGTTTATGGAGTCAACGATAGATTTGGGGATATCACTCATGGCTTATGATTAAATGTGAACATGATGAACTTGGTTAAAATTGAGAACACCCCATTGTGGCTCCGCGAACAAGTTTGAGTTGTGTACCACTTGCATACCTTTCTTATAGGGATTGGTAAACCTATGTAGCTTGTAAGTTGTAAAGTGAGCCGGATATCTCACCGACCCGGAGGTGATGTGTTTGGCACGGTGGTTGCACGGGTTGAGGACCGTTGGAGAGTACATGGGTTAAGTCTTGGGCGCGTTGTTGAACGGTCGCAAGGGGACGTGTACTCGGGTCGGTGGCCCCGTGTTTTACTTTATGATGAACTCGCGAACGGTGGCCATACGTGTTCTTAAATGATGCGTATGTCGTGCATTTGGGTTCTTTCCTGCAGGATTAATAATTCGATAATTATCGCCGTTTCCTCTCGGTTAATGAGTACCACTTGATTCGAGCAGTTCGCAATGTGTAGTAATGGAAAGAGATTGAATAGCTTGCTGTTTTATATTGATACCAAATTGTATTGCAAACTATTGTCTTGCTAGTATGCTCACTAAAGTTTCTTTTATGCAACAACCCTACTAATTTGGCTAAGTAATAAATTTGCCAACCTAATTAGCATAGGTGCTATTTATGCAAAAGGCCAAGTTAAACCGGTCAAGCCCCATGCATTTAGGAGTCGGTCTTAGATGACCAAATTTGACGGGTAAGACTTGCGGAGTATGTTAGATACTCAGGCTTTGCCACTACATGTTGATTTACGGGTTTCCCGTAAGCCGGTTTTTGTGATTGTTGTGGTAAGGTGGTTTGGGACGGAGAAGAGCCCAAAGAGTGGACCATTGAATGGGTCCCTAGCTCTCCGACCCAGGACGAGTGAGCCATGGCCTAGGCCGGCATGGTTCATTTAAGTTATCTATGTATCGTCGAGTTATGTATTTCGCTTCCGCACTTTAATTTCGAACAAAGATCATGGCTATGTAAGACTTAATTTCGAACCTAATGTATCTTTTATTCGAACTCTATGTTGTAATCAAGACTTAATTATGTAAACTTGTAATTCGTGGATGTTTGTTAATGTGATGCTATGCATGGTTGCTTCGTCAATCATCTCCCAAGGCGATCCGTACCACACTTAACTATCTCTCGGGATAGGGGTGTGACACGTGGTATCGAGCCGACTTGGGATTTGCGTCACGTTAACACTAATTCTAAAAATCTTAAAACCCGTTTTTGAGTCACGGTGAGGTACGAGTCTAGATAGAAAGGCCAATATAAGGACTATATAGAATGGTGGCAAAAAACTAACCCCGTGTTATGATTGTTAAATATTTTGCAACTACGGCTTGAGCAAAGGTATGTGATTGAGTGTTGTCAATTTTCGCATGGTATTATTGGTGTGACTCGAATACACTCTTATTCGAGAGCTCTCCATGTGAGGCGAGGTGACATGGATTTATTTTTGGCTTGTTTCTTTTGAATTTGATGTAATGTTTCTGGAATCCATCTCTTGCAGGTACATAACAACGCTTTAGATCGTATAGTATCGTGCGAGAGGTGTGTGTGCCACCGATACGCTTGTCCGATACTCGTATCGGCGGGCGCGGTCTTTTAATTTTGTGAGGACGTACGGAACGACATATTGAGCATCCATCATCTTTGCATATCATGTCATCATGTCAAACATATGCATGTGAACTTATCTAAATGAAATCATCACGAAAAATGGGACACATAGCTTCATTCTCGCAAAAGTTTGAAAACCGGAAACAAAAACGTGGCAGACTTCTTAACTTCCATGAAAATGAGCATAACTTCCAAGTTACTTATCCAAATAAGGCAAATAAGGACTTTCTGGAAAGCTTGTATTATGCACTACAACAATCTCCTAGTCTCAGGTCTTGTAAAAATATGGAACGTAGCTAGAATTGCCCATTACAGAGAGCTGTTCTGGAATTTTCAGAATGTGCTCCGGTTCTGTCCCTGTCGTAGATCGTGCATAACTTTCAAACGACAAGTCGGATTGAGCTGTTCTAGGATGCGTTGGAAAGATTAAGAAATTTTCTAAAACTTTCGTAACAAAATAAAAGTTTGATTCAGCCCAGAAACAGGAGTAATCATCGAGTTTTGGTAGCATGTCAATTCTGACCAAAAATCTGGAACCGTGTTAGGATTGTGCGAAAAGTTTTGTTGCATTCTTTTGCTAAGTTGGTGCCATTCCATCATTCATGCTTTACTTATTTAGCATGTTCTGTTGTTGGATCTTGAGTTTTGACTTGTGTTTCAAAATTCTCCGACATATGGCCCCCGGCAAGCTCATGTTGGACCGTGAGAACCTCGCGAGGCGGGTGCTCGAGTTGGAGCAGGAGCGTGCTGCCCTGCAAGCCACCCTCGCCACCCGCGACGCCGAGCTTACCACCCGCGACGCCGAGCTCGCCGCTCGCGACGCCGAGCTTGCTGCCCGCACCGCCGAGCTAGCCGAGCGCACTACCGAGGTGGATACCCTCCGTACGCAGCTCGAGTATAGCGAGACGGAGCGTTGGAACTTCTTCGAGCAGCTCCACGACGCCCACCTTGCCCTTGAGGGCAATGGAGCCGCCGCTCTACAGGCCACGCTCGATGAGCGTGATTCCCAGCTCGCCGCCGCGAATGAGGAGAACTACGTCCTCTCCGGCCAGGTGGATGCCCTTCTCGAGGAGAAGGATGAGTTGGATGTCACTCTCCCGGAGACTCAGGGCGCTAGGGATGCTTTGGAGGGAGACCTCCGGAACGCCCGAGCGACCATAGCGCATAACAACGCTACCATTGAGCATCTCCAAGCCGTCAACAACGCCCTGCACGCCATCCTTAATGGCGGACCTCCCGAGCCACTTGAGATCATCCCACCCGAGGAGGATGTGGAGATGAGTGATGGCGAGGATGTTTCCGACGTCGAGGATGGAGCACCACCCTCTCCCATGAGGGATGACGCCGACTACTACGGCGATGACGACGCGTAGTTGTCACGACCGGTGGTCGTAGCTCTATGTGTGTAGGATTTGTAATCTCGTGAGGCATGTAACCGTGTTGGAAACGATCCGCGTGTTGTTAATTAAGCTCTCCGAGATTGTGTTTGTTTGTGGGTCACAGGTGATGTAACCTAAGACCGTGTTGTATCGGATTCGTGGTTTCCCGTGTATCAAAAATTTCTATCATGTTGCTACTATGTAGAATCTATGGAATATGTGTCTTGCCAATGCCTTATGCTTATTTCATCAATATTTTCTTCGTACATGCAATCTGAAATTTTTGGTCCCTTATGCCCAATGTCATGTTTTCTTGCTATTTTAGCTCTTGGTCTAATGAGCTAACGTGAGAAAATTTTTCATGCGTGACAGATGGTGAATACCCGCCGTGGTGAAGCTTCCGGAAGTGGTCATGGTGCGAGGGAAGAACAACTCCCTAACCCTCCACCTCTCACGCCGTTGGAACAACTCGTGTCCAACCAAAATGAGATGTTCCGCTTGTTCTTTGTAAGCCAAACCAACCAAGGACAAGGCCAAGGACCGCCACCCCAAGGGCCGAGGAATTCCACCTATGCCGACTTTTCGGCCACTCAACCGCCCAAGTTTGGTGAAGCTACTACCGATCCGTTGGAGGCGGATAATTTTCTCCGCATCATCGAGTCGAAGTTTGCTCTCTTCAATTGCACATCGGAGCAAAAGGTTCTCTTTGCGGCTCAACAACTTCGTGGCTCCGCTAGTGCATGGTGGGCAAGTTTCACCGCCGCACTTCCCGCCGGTACTCAAGTGAATTGGCCGGACTTTTGCGCTGCGTTTCGCGCGCATCACATTCCCGCCGGTCTCATGAAGCGCAAGTTGCAAGAGTTTCTCGGTTTGAAGCAAGGTACCGGAACCGTGCAAGAGTATGCACGGAAGTTCAACTACTTGGCCCAATATGCATCCTATCATGCCGACACGGATGACAAGAAGAAGGATTGCTTTCGTTCGGGGCTAAGCCCAAAGTTACAAGATCGCTTGGCTCAAGTCACTACCGGCACGTTCAATGACTTGATGAGTGCCGCAATTGTGCAAGAAGATGCTATCCGTGCTCACCAAGAGGACAAGAAGAGGAAGCGTGCCGTAGTAAATCCGTCCGGCTCCGCTCCGCCCAAGTACAAGCTAGCTATCACTTCCCCGACCGGACAGAAGTTTCGGGCCGCATTGCCGCCGACGGGGGCTCACGCCGCTTGTGCCGCAGCAACACCACCATTCCCACGGTGGAAATCAGCAGCATACCACCTCGTTCCGCCCTCCACAGCAGCAATACCAAGGTGCTAGGCCCGGTCCGCAAGGTCCGTGCTTTAATTGTGGACGTCCGGGTCATTTCGCAAAGGATTGCCGTGTTCGACACGCAACCCGGGCAACAACAACAACAACAATGGTTCCGGAAGCGGCAACAACAACCAAAACCGCAATGGGAATAATGGGAATGGGAATCGCAATCAATCCTCCACTCCAAATGCTAAGAATGGCCGAGTCAACTATACCACGGCCGAAGAGATTCAAGCGGGAGAACCGGTACTTTCGGGTATGTTTTCGGTCAACAACCACTCCACTTTGGTTCTTTTTGATTCGGGTGCAACTCATGATTTCATTAGTCAAGCATGTGCAAAAACCCTACAACTCACCCCCACCATTTTGGATATTCCCTATATCATCACATCACCCGGTGGAAAGATAAAAACAAACCTAGAGTTGAGGCAAGTCCCACTACACCTAGAAAGAAAAATATACCCCTCATCTCTCATCGTTCGTGTGGGCAAGGAATAGATATAATTCTAGGTATGAGGTGGATGAAACTCCATAGAGCCGTTTTACACATCGATTCTCGTGAAGTTCACCTAAACTCCCCACTCCATGGTTCAGCTATTCTCCGATTGCCCCATCCAAAATTCTCCACTTCAAAAATCTACCATCTCGAGGGAAAACGGATTGAGGATATTCCCGTGGTATGTGAGTTTCCCGATGTTTTTCCGGATGACTTACGGGCATGCCACCCGATCGGGATGTCGAGTTTAAAATTGAGCTCCAACCCGGTACGGCACCAATTTCCCGTAGGCCGTACAAGATGGCTCCCAATGAGCTAGCAATCTTAAAAGAGCAATTGGGTGAGCTTATGGATAAAGGATATATTCGCCCTAGTTCATCTCCGTGGGGATGTCCCGCTCTCTTTGTGAAGAAGAAAGACAAGACGCTACGTCTATGTGTGGATTATCGCCCTCTCAATGCGGTAACTATCAAAAATAAATACCCGCTCCCTCGGATTGATATTCTCTTTGATCAATTAGTTGGTGCTAAGGTTTTCTCTAAGATTGATCTCCGATCCGGTTACCATCAAATCAAGATCCGAGCCGAAGATATTCCAAAAACCGCATTCTCTACGCTCGTATGGTCTCTTTGAGTATCTCGTCATGTCTTTTGGGCTCACAAATGCCCCGGCTCATTTTATGTACTTGATGAATTCGGTATTTATGCCCGAGTTGGATAAGTTTGTCGTGGTCTTCATTGACGACATTCTTATTTATTCGAAGTCCGAAGAAGAGCATGCCGAACACCTTCGCATTGTTCTCCAACGGCTTCGCGATCATCAATTGTATGCCAAGTTTAGCAAATGTGAATTTTGGTTGAAGCAAGTGCCTTTCTTGGGTCACATTATTTTCGCGGAAGGTGTCGCCGTTGACCCAAGTAAAGTGGGAGAAGTGCTTACTTGGAAATCCCCAAGGTCGGTGAGACAAATCCGGAGTTTTCTAGGTCTTGCCGGCTACTATCGGAAATTCATTCCCAATTTTTCAAGCATAGCCAAGCCTATGACAAAATTGTTGGAGAAGGATGCTAAGTTTAAATGGAGCCGTGAATGTGAAGAAGCCTTCCAAACTCTCAAGAAGCATTTGACATCCGCCCGGTGTTAGCACAAGCCGACATCACCAAGCCGTTTGACGTGTATTGTGATGCATCCGGCACCGATCTAGGATGTGTGCTAATGCAAGAAGGTCGTGTCATTGCTTATGCTTCTCGTCAACTTCGTAAGCATGAACAACATTACCCCACTCATGATTTGGAGCTAGCCTCGGTTGTCCTTGCTTTGAAAACTTGGAGGCATTATCTACTTGGAAATCTTGTCAATCTTTACACCGATCATAAGAGTCTCAAATATATCTTCACCCAACAAGAGTTGAATATGAGGCAACGTAGATGGTTGGAATTAATCAAGGATTATGAGTTGGAAATCCATTATCATCCGGGTAAAGCTAACGTGGTTGCCGACGCTTTGAGTCGCAAGGATCAATGCAATCATATTACCGGTTGTTCTATGGAAAACTCGGAAATTTCAGATTCTAGTGAACCGAGTCTTCGAGTCATTCCCTATGGTTCGCTATATAATCTAGCTCTCATTCCTACCCTTCGTGAGGAAATTATTGAGGCGCAAAAGAAGGACGAAGGTATGGAATTTATTCGGCAAAAGATTGAGAAAGATGAAGCTACATGTTTCCGACAAGATGACAATGGTGTATTATGGTTCAACCAACGTCTCGTTGTTCGAAGGATATGGAATTACGGAAGAAAATAATGGATGAGGTACATTTGTCTAAATATTCCATACACCCCGGTAGCAATAAAATGTATCGCGGCCTAAGAGAAAAGTTTTGGTGGACATGCATGAAGCGTGAGATTGCACGGTATGTGGCCGAGTGTGATACTTGTCAACGAGTGAAAGCCGACCACTTGAGAAAGGCTGGATTATTGAACCCATTGAAGATTCCCGTTTGGAAGTGGGAGGACATTGCTATGGATTTTATCGTTGGATTGCCTCTCACATCAAAGAAGCACGATTCAATTTGGGTTATTGTGGATAGGTTAACTAAGTCCGCACATTTCATCCCCGTCCATACTACCTACAATACCAAGAAGTATGCCGAGCTATACATCTCAAGAGTGTTGTGTTTGTATGGAGTACCTAAAACTATTGTTTCCGATCGAGGTCCGCAATTTGTATCTCGCTTTTGGGAACAATTGCATTCTTGTCTTGGTACCACCCTCATTAGAAGCTCCGCATATCACCCTCAAACGGATGGACAAACCGAAAGATTGAATCAATATTTGGAGGATATCTTGAGAGCATGTGCTATGGAAAATAGAGGAAATTGGGATGATTGTCTTCCATTCGCCGAATTCTCGTACAACAATAGCTATCAAGAGAGTTCGGGAATGTCACCGTTTGAAGCGTTGTATGGTCACTCTTGTCGTACACCCTTAAATTGGTCGGAAGCGGGAGAGAGAACTACTTTTGGTCCCGATCTTGTCACCCAAGCCGAAGAGAAGGTTCGACAAATTCAAGCCAACATGAAAGCCGCACAATCTCGTCAAGTGAGTTACGCTAACAAGAGGAGACGTCCCTTGGAATTTGAGAAGGGAGATCACGTTTATCTTCGTGTCTCTCCGAATAAGGGCGTATCTCGGTTTGGAATTAAAGGAAAATTAGCACCCCGCTATATCGGACCCTATCCGATTGTGGAAAAGCATAGCGCGGTTGCTTACCGATTGCAACTACCGGAAAGTCTTGCTCGTGTGCACAATGTGTTCCATGTATCTCAAATCAAGAAATGTTTGAAGCCTCCGATAGATGTGGTCATTTCCGACACCGACCAACTAGAAGAAGATCTCTCCTACCCCGAATACCCCGTCCGGATTATCGATCAAAGCGACCGAGTAACTCGCAATCGCACCATGACCTTCTACAAAGTGCAATGGAGTAACCACACCGAAGAAGAAGCAACTTGGGAACAAGAGGATTTTCTAGAGAAGAATTTTTCGAGTTCCTCGCGTCACACAAATCGGTAATTTTCGCACTCCCTCTCCTTAATTCGTAGCGATTCTCGGGACGAGAATTTCTTTAAGGGGGAGGGCTGTGACATCCCATGTCACGATCTTAGGCCAATCACGTAATTAACCTCCTAATCACAGCATTAAGGAAGTACTAAGGTTAATCACCAACCAGGAAAAAGAAAATAAGAAAAATAAAAAGGAAAAAAAAAAAAGGGAAAACCTAACCCTAAACCCTAGTCCTAACCAAAATGCAAAAATTATAAAAACACTACCCACATATTTTTGCATCACTGGATTGCTCATGTAAAAAGAAGAATTTACAACATTTTTACCAAATTTTTGAACAAGGTTTTGAATGCCCAAAAATTCAAATTCAAATCTGGAACACTGTCATTTGTGAATTTTGTAGGAATTTTTGGAAACACTTTTGGAACTTCAAACCTTAAGATGAAAATTAGAGCACATCGTACTGAAGCTCTATGTATTTTTATTTCAAAATTTGGAGCAACAGAAGTATGATTTTCACTCAAACTTTCAAACAACCGATTCAAAATTTGAAAAAAACCCAAATTCGAGCTCATTGCCCGGTGGGCAATGGCGGACCGCCCGCCGGTCCGGCGCCACCGCGGCCGCCCCGCGCGTGCCCTGCTCCGTCAAATCGCCATGCAAGCCCCCTGGCCACCTCCCAACCGTCCTGTACCCGCCGGCCAACAGAACGGCCGGAATTGAAGGCCGCGCCTCCCTCTCCTCGCCGGCCGTGCACCGCCCGTCCCTCCGCCTTAGAAAATACCGCACGGGAGCCAAGGCCCCATCTCCACGCCTCCAATCATTCGCCCACATCTCTCTACACCTCCTCGCACCGTTGCCTCACCTCCTCTCCCTCGCCGGCGAGTAAATTCAAGAAATCGCCGCCGCCGCCCGGAAGAGCCGCCATGGCCGCCTCCGCCGATAGCTCGGCCTAGGTGAGCCCACATGCACCAATGCTTGGCCAAGGTGACGCGCAAGGTCGCCCTCTAGCTTCCCCTTGATCCACTCCCCTTGTCCTGCAGTGTCCCGCCGGAAATTGGAGAAGAAAAGGACGCCGCCGCCGGCCACCCGCACCCCTCCGACGAGCTCCTACCTCGAGCCCTCCTCATCACCGTCCAAGCCCGTGCCGCCCTTCTCCAAGGTGAGGCGAAGCTTTACGCCCGGACTCGACCCCTCTCGTCCTCCGTGCACCGCGCACGACGGTGCCGGAGTATCGCCCCGCCACCGCACCATGGTCGCCGGTGCTCCGCCGTCGCGAGCCCCTTTAGACCCCACCACCACGTTCCCGCGCCGCGCCCATCATCCCCACCAAAGCGCAGAGCTTGAGCTGCCCCGCAGCGCCCCGCGCCCAACCTCGTCGACGCCGGCCGCCGTCCGCCGGAGCCCGCGCGCCGCCCGGTTTAAATCTGCCCTAGTGGCAATCTCGTAAATATACCCAAACTTCGTTTGAGTTTGAAAAATTCATATCTGGCGTTTGAAATGTTCAAAAATTGCAAACTAAAATGTTTTGGAAACTAGAAGACCTGTACTTTCATAAAAGTAACATGAACTCATCAGATCTGGTCATTTTCACATTTTTACAAAAATGACAAAAGTCAACCCCTGAAAACTTAACTAAGCCATAACTTTAAAAATATAAATCCAAATTAAATGCCACTTGGCCAAAGTCTTCACCCAGACACACATGAATTTTGGGCACTGGAAGATCTGCATTTCATTTCATATTTTTCAAGTTATTGCATTTCTTGCATTCTCTGTATTTAATTTTAATTAAATCTGTATAAATTATTTTTGCATGAAACTTGGTAATTAATTTCCTTTTGGTACTGTGCCTATGTAGAAAATCCCATGTTAAATTTTGAGCATGTTAAGTAATGATTTTTGCAAACCCTAGATCTAAATTCCTAAAAGGTTGTTTTCAGCACATGCATAAATAGTTTTATGTCACTAAAAATCATGTCCATGCATGTTTATGTAATTTCCACTGTTCATTATGTCCTTTAGCACCTCATGGCAGGTTTAGTCAAAAGGTTTCATGTATTTCACGTATGTATGAATTTTGAAATCGAATTCCTATTTTAAAAGGAAATCGTCATCGCATGTGATGTTAAAATACATAAGCCTAGATTTCTTCGTTTTGTACTATGGAAACTTGCTAAGCTATTAGTGCCAAAACCTACACTAACCACAGCACTCATGTCTATACCATCAAGTCACTACTCATTATAGTAGTATGACCATGCTTGTCATGTATTTGGACCCCCCCCCTCTTAAATAAAACCGAGAGACATGTCATGCTTGTTAGGGTTCGAGCAAACAAAACTTTTGAATTACATACTCATATGAATCTTTACAAAAACAGCACACATGCATCACCGTCATCATCGACCTTGTATTCATGTCACTTATGCATTGCATTTCATCTTATAGGTGACGACGTCGAATTGATTCCGCCGGAAGAGACGGTTGCCACGCTCAACGCTTGTGAGGCTAGTGCTAACTTCGATCACTCTCAAGGCAAGCCCCGGTGCATTCCTATTATTTGACATGTCTTTCTTTTATCACTATATTAAGGATGATGAATGTGCATTTAAGTTTTAGGCGTTGATTGGAAATCCACATGCATAAATTCCTATATGTCCTATGTCGCTTATGTGTCATATCCTCGTTAGAATTGCTATGCTATGTTTATGGAGTCAACGATAGATTTGGGGATATCACTCATGGCTTATGATTAAATGTGAACATGATGAACTTGGTTAAAATTGAGAACACCCCATTGTGGCTCCGCGAACAAGTTTGAGTTGTGTACCACTTGCATACCTTTCTTATGGGGATTGGTAAACCTATGTAGCTTGTAAGTTGTAAAGTGAGCCGGATATCTCACCGACCCGGAGGTGATGTGTTTGGCACGGTGGTTGCACGGGTTGAGGACCGTTGGAGAGTACATGGGTTAAGCCTTGGGCGCGTTGTTGAACGGTCGCAAGGGGACGTGTACTCGGGGTCGGTGGCCCCGTGTTTTACTTTATGATGAACTCGCGAACGGTGGCCATACGTGTTCTTAAATGATGCGTATGTCGTGCATTTGGGTTCTTTCCTGCAGGATTAATAATTCGATAATTATCGCCGTTTCCTCTCGGTTAATGAGTACCACTTGATTCGAGCAGTTCGCAATGTGTAGTAATGGAAAGAGATTGAATAGCTTGCTGTTTTATATTGATACCAAATTGTATTGCAAACTATTGTCTTGCTAGTATGCTCACTAAAGTTTCTTTTATGCAACAACCCTACTAATTTGGCTAAGTAATAAATTTGCCAACCTAATTAGCATAGGTGCTATTTATGCAAAAGGCCAAGTTAAACCGGTCAAGCCCCATGCATTTAGGAGTCGGTCTTAGATGACCAAATTTGACGGGTAAGACTTGCGGAGTATGTTAGATACTCGGGCTTTGCCACTACATGTTGATTTACAGTGTTTCCCGTAAGCCGGTTTTTGTGATTGTTGTGGTAAGGTGGTTTGGGACGGAGAAGAGCCCAAAGAGTGGACCATTGAATGGGTCCCTAGCTCTCCGACCCAGGACGAGTGAGCCATGGCCTAGGCCGGCATGGTTCATTTAAGTTATCTATGTATCGTCGAGTTATGTATTTCGCTTCCGCACTTTAATTTCGAACAAAGATCATGGCTATGTAAGACTTAATTTCGAACCTAATGTATCTTTTATTCGAACTCTTTGTTGTAATCAAGACTTAATTATGTAAACTTGTAATTCGTGGATGTTTGTTAATGTGATGCTATGCATGGTTGCTTCGTCAATCATCTCCCAAGGCGATCCGTACCACACTTAACTATCTCTCGGGATAGGGGTGTGACAAATATCAAAAGCACATGAAAGTGTAGCAAGCAAAATCAAAAAGGAGAAAAGAGATGTGAAATGCAATAAAAAGGAGAACTTTGAAAAGGCCCCTCTCAAAGCTTGTGCCTTGTTTTATTTCTTTGCTTTGAGTCTTAGGGATACCGTACTATAAAGAGGGATGCAAATCATAAATTTGGCAAAGAATGGAGATGCTCACAAACTCAAGAAACCCCCTCAAAACCCATTCTTTCTGGACCCATCGGAAGCTCCGGTGTGGTACCGGAAGTTCCGGTAGGCTTACAGAGAGTTCTGCTCTCCGGAAAAGCCATACCGAAAGTTCCGTACACTGTACCGGAAGTTCCGGTAGGCTAACGAGAGCTTTGCTCTCGGGAAAGCCATACCGGAAGTTCCGGTCCCCGGTACCGGAAGTTCCGGTAGGCTAACAGAGAGCTTTGCTCTCGGGAAAAGCCATATCGGAAGTTCCGATAGGCTAACGGAGAGCTTTGAGCTCTCGGAATGCCATACCGGAAGTTCCGATACGGCATCGGAAGCTCCGGTGCGGTCCAGTTTTCAAACCCTAAACCTAAGCACCGGAAGTTCCGGTACTCCACCGGAAGTTCCGGTGCGGGCCAAAAAATCCGGATCTAACCCTAATTCGAACCATACCGGAAGTTCCGATATCCTATCGGAAGTTCCGGTCGGGGTTTTCGGACGGACCAACGGCTCTTTTTGGGCTGTGGTATATATACCACACCCCCACACCCCACTCAACTCTCTTGCAACATTCCGAACCAAAATACACTTCAGCTTCACTCCACTTGCTCCAAATCCTCTCCAAAAGCAAAAATTCCATCCTTGATCTAGGATTTGAGTGAGAGACTTCAAGCAAGTATTTGAGAGACTTGATTCCATTCTTGAGCATCTTCACTCCCGTCAAGCTTGTGATTTGGATTTGTTACTCTTGGAGCTTTGAGCTCTTAGACGGCTAGGCGTGCTCGTGAGCTCCCAACTTGTGTGGTGACGCCCGAGAAGTTTGTATTGCCCGTCCCGAAGGGACTTTGATAGTGGAAAACTCAAACTCAACCTTGGTGGTGACTTGAGGGAGAAATAGGGTTGAGAGAAACCCGGTCCTTGGTGGACTTTCTCAACGGAGACGTAGAGTCCTTTGTGGGCTTGAACTTCGGTGAAAAATCCGTGTCTCTTGTGCTCCCTCTTTTACTTAAGCGCGTTGTTGTTTAAATTCACTAGGTTGCTTGTTAGTTTTCTTTGTGCCGTTAAAATTGCTAGAATTGCATAGAGTTGTTTCGTTCTTTCTTGCAAGCACTAGAATTGTGTAGGGTTTAATTCCGTATTTATCACCCTCGCACCGGAAGTTCCGGTATTTTACGGTTTCGTCTTAGTGTTAATTCGCAGAAATTTTTAGGTTCGCCTATTCACCCCCCCCTCTAGGCGACTTTCAATTGGTATCGGAGCGGGTATCTTCGTTGAAGCCTCACCGCTTGAAGATTAAAGATAGCGACCGAGAAAGATGCAACGGCTAGTGGCAGTGGTAGTGGTGAAGCACCACCTAAGGTAACCGGTAAAGGAAGGCATGAGAACTCACCGGTAATGCTAGAAATGGAAGTGGAAAAGAAATTGCAAAGGATGGACATGTGCCAAGTGCTTTGCCAATAAGCTACAACAAAACACCATACTCCGTAAAAGAAAAGAAGTCCTCCGAAAAAGGAACAGACAAGGGAGATCGAGACCGCGGAGGAAAAAAGCCTTGAAAACCAATTGTTGAGACTCATCTATTCCCCATGGAATTTGGCCGGAGGAAGGAACGCTCCAATTTAGGATAGGTTGAGGAGGAAGATACCCATCACTAATCGCCTCATTGAGGGAGGCTTCGGTGACCTTGCTACTACCAAGGTCTTGGATGCCGAAAGGAAGCCGATCGTGAGCAACAGAGGAAGAAGATGAGGGGACGGCGGTGGATTTCTTCTTGCCCATCTTAAGAGATGAAAAAGGAAAGCTTGAGATTGGTTAATGTGGAAGGAGAGAGCAACGGCGCAAAGAAGAATGATGGGCGCGTATGAGCTTTTGGGAGCGGTGGTTGACCTAGGTCAACTTTTCGTTTCTTTTTATAGACACTGGGATGGGCCCGGGGCTGAAAAGTTATTGGGCCATTTTAAGAGGCCCGAGCGATTGTCGTAACTATGCAATTATGACCTAACGGCCATAAGGAAGTTAATGATCCGTTATCCGCATTAATTATGACTTAACGGTCATAAGAATAAGCCGTCGTGCTTTTATGAAAGTAAAAAGCGGTCTGAAATATGGAAATTTTCGGATGAAAATTAAAG
This sequence comes from Chloris gayana, assembly GCA_031894775.1. NCBI lineage: Eukaryota > Viridiplantae > Streptophyta > Magnoliopsida > Poales > Poaceae > Chloris > Chloris gayana. The sequence goes on from JAUNZO010001928.1 coordinate 1,169,428, forward strand.
TCATACTGAATTTTATAATTCAGTAGTATGAAAGAGGTAGATTTTACATCACTCGGTGATAAAGGATGCCTTAGGCTATGGGTGTTAATCATCCGGCTGATTATAGGCTTTGGAGACTCGAGTCATCTGTGAGAATATAGGGAATAAACTCGTCCGATCAACCAGAATTTTGGTACTTAGTGAGATTTCACTAAACGGATTATGAGTTCGGACTGATTTAGGCGATCTGTTATATGAAACTGGTGAAGATATACGGGAGATATGAAATTCTAACCGGTATGACCGGTCCGAAAAATATGTTCTTGGCAAAAATTGCTGAGAGGAATGTGATTTGATGGGAAATAATACAGCATAGTCTCTCAAGAAAGACTCTTGCATTATTTGTGATTCCCAAATGATACAAGAGTCGGGGCTATACCTAATTAGGTGCACCCGACCGGTGCACCGTATTCAAGAGCGGTCTATAGAGATCTTGGAAGTGGAAAAAGATGGAAATTGAAAGGAGCGGTCCGTAGGAATTGCATATTAAAGGAAATAATGAAGAATCAACTAGTAGACTCTTGCATTATTTGAAAGAAGTTCAAATGATCCAAGAGTCGGGGCTATACTAATTGGGTGCGCCTAGTCGGCGCACCGTGAGAAGAATAAGCTACGATAACCTAATTAGGTGATATGAAGGGTGAAAAAACAACAATTTTTTGGGCTTCTTTTAAAGCACTTCGAAGAAAGAAGAACGAGTGCAGCAGATTGGAGTTCTTTTTAATTTTACCATGAATAAAGACCAACATGCGGAAGACTCGGTTAGTCTTATTCAAGGTTAAATCAAAAATTACTCGAGGGTCGTTGTCGTATACTTGCCTTATGGGTATATAGATGATGAAGGAATGGATACGCAGAGACATGGTGGCAAATTAAGGAAGATAAAGATGATGGCGATAGGCAACGATCGGTCCTTGACCAGTGCGGGATAACAGAAGATCTTGTATACCGGTATGGAAACAAGGCGGATATTAAGACCGGTGTACAATGACTTGAGGAGCAAGTTATTGAACAATTCGTAGTCCGATTAGGACTCGAATCAATAAAGAAAGTTAGAAATAGAACTCCATATATGTAATTCATGTAATCGACTAGGACTCGCATGTAACCCTAGCTCCCCGGACATATAAGGCGGAGCAGGGACCCCCGAAAACTCTCCGACATCTTGCAATTAGCAAATCGCTAAAGGCAATACATAACATACAGGACGTAGGGTATTACTCTCGATCCGAGGGGCCCGAACCTATCTAAAATCGCGTGTTCCTGTGTGTTCCGTGTGTTGCACCATCGAATTCTACGCTCGTGAGGGACCGGGTAGTACTAGTGCCGAGTTTAAGACTCGACAGCACGAGATAGTCCTCGTCTTGCATTGACGGATCGGTTGACGGGCAATCCATTCAGGATTGGGACCTCCGTCTCTGCGGTGGTGTACCGGAGTCTCCGGTGGGTACGACCGGTGAGGTATGCGAGGTTGAGGGCAAGGGTGTGGCGGTGCTCCATCTTCCTTTGAGCTGCTTCGCGGTTGTGGCTATGAATTAAGCTTCGTAGCGTGGGCTTCGCTGCAGCAAGACCGACTTGCGGGAACTCGAGTTGCCCTCCGGCCTTCTCCGTTTGCTTGACATGGGCTTGCGGTTGCTCGGCCTGCCCGTCGAACAACGTATCAAGGGTGAGGAGGTACTCGCGTCATGACAACGACAGTGGCGTTGTCCTCCTGGATCTCCTAGGTGTTGATGCGCGCTCTCCGGGTAGGACGGTTGGCATCCGAAGGCAAAAGTACCGCATGCTCGGTATGACCGATGGGCGTTTCGAGCATCCGGCTCAAGTACCGCAGGGCCTTGCGAGCGACTAACCGGTAGTTGTTTGTGAAACGGAACCCAATAGCTGCCACTCACCATGGCTTCATGCCGGGAGTTTTCGTGCTCGCGGCAACCTAGACGGTGATCCGGCAACGCTCGGTGCCGGACTCTTCATACTCTCTACGCACATACTCGGAGTGCTCAACGATTCCAAGCTTGGTGGCGGTGGCGTAGAGGATCTTGGGGAAACCAGGCTCATCTAGGCGGTAGGCTGGTGGTCCAGGCTACATCTTCCATGAGCGAGGTGGGGGAAAACTTGTGGGGATCGGGTGGAGGTAAGATAGCTAGTGGAGGCTTCGGTCGAGAGTGGTGGGGATGCGGATTGGTTGGGCAAGGTTGGGTTTCTTTTATAAGCGAGGAGAAGGCTGGTCGAGGCTTGGCCGAGGATTGTCGAGAAAGCTCGTGGGGAGGCGTATGGCGGAAGATAGTTTCTCACGCAACCCTTTGGGTGGCTTCTCCGGTAAACTAGCTCGCCTTCACCACACGCGACAAAGCTTGTTGTCCACTTGGGGTGGTCGGAGCTACAATGGCTGGCATGCTCGGTGTACGAGTAACGTACACGAGCGAGTGCTCCACGATGTCGTGGGATGTCGGTTGCATCCGAGTAACGTACACAAAGCGTGTGACGGTCGATCGACCGGTCAAGGTGCGAGTGTTCGGTGCACGGGTGCCGAGGGCGGCATGCAAAACTAGGATGTATTTCGCGAGGAAAACGGAGTGGCAAGAATCTTGGCCTTGGAACTTGCGTACGACCGTGTGCTCGTGGAAGCATCACTTCGGGTGACGGTTTTCCGACTCGGTCGTCCAACGTGCAAGGACAAGGGGCTTAAGGGTAAGGTAAGGTTGAGGGTTCGGGTTGCTAAACGGGTTGGTTCAAGGCTAGATATGATTTATGGAGTTAAGGTCTTGCTAATCACTATACGTATGGCTTGGGTGTCCTTAAGATTCGTCCTACGGTCAAGTGTGGCTCGATACCATTCCGGTACACCCTCCCTCGGACAGGGTACTCGTGCATCCTGTACCAATCCTTGGATCGATAGTTGGTACGCACAAACGGATAGTCTCAAATCCATACAGTATTAAATACGAGTATATAAGAAAAACTTACCAAACAAAGTTAAGTGACAATGCAGAGTATGCAAGTGGAAAGGGCAACAACCGATCACTTCAATCATCCATAGGCACCTTGTGCATACGATGAAACTTAACCATCTCTATCTCTTCTAGAGTTTATTCACTAAAAACCACAATGAACAAACCGTGAGTACATAAGGTTCTCAACAAGCTCCAACACTACACAAAGGGTATCATTATGCATCGAGGTTGTAGCAAAGATATTGGCAAGGGTTTGATATTTGCGCTAGAAGCTAAGCAATGCGGGACTCACTAAGAATAGATATTCAGGAAAGAGGGACCTGTCAATATTTTAGTTGGTAGGCCCCGGGGAGAGTATAAATCCTTCTCGCCGCTTCCGAAGTTTTAATAGGGATGGATCTCCAATATCCACACCAAACACCTTTCGAAAACTCACGAGCACATGGCTGCCCACTCACACATCAAGGACCTTATATTTGTGGCTAATTAACGAGAGCTCAAGGTTTGGCGTGTCAATATACCGTGACAATGGACATCCGGATAGTTTTATACTCTACGGAGGTTGGTACACTTTACCCACAAGCTATGTGTTCTTAGCCTCGAAACACATAACGATGCCACCGCAACTAGGCCCGCTCACAAGTCCACCCCGAATGCCCATGGATCCGACGTGTATGACACAAGCATACCGTCCACCATATATGTGCCAAGTACTTGGACTTCACCAAATAAATGATCCATGGACCTTCGTCATCTACTACACCCGGTGGAACTTCTTGTTGCGTAACCCGAGGTTTGGTGCACGATCCTACCCATAACAGGTTCCGTGGTTGTACACTAAATCACCAGTTTGGGGTCCGAAGAACCGGTCCTTATATGGTAGGGCAAACACTCGTCCATTGCAAATGGACAACACCTAATCATCAAGTACTCTACACCGAGTACTAGGAGTTTCACCCACGACCACTAACATTTTCCACCCAACTTCACGTTAACACATTTGGTCTAATCACACACCCATCAACACACACCACCAAATTCATTTTAACACATTTTCACAAAATAGATATATGGTATAGTGCGGCGATGAGTATCATCGCAAAGTTCCTAAGCGCTTCTAAGAATAGCTATATTACGTACATTAGGCATCTAATGTCGGTATAAGTGGAGTTTATCCGATGGCAGGGTAAGACAATCAAGGTGTGGTTTTGGTAACAACAACGGAATTACCACTAAGCAATTAGGTAATATTTCATGCGAAGCAAACAATGGCACTCAAGAGAGCATGCAATATAGAGTAGGCTCTAAGTTGGTTCTATACTACTTTTCATTGGATAAATATGGTCAAATGATAGTTAGGGCTTGCCTAGCAACGCTAAATCCTTAGTAGTCGTGGCTCATGTCGTTACTTGTCTTGGCGTCGGAATCCGTCTTGAGACTTGAGCCATCGAGCGTCGTCTCCACCTTGGGGCTCCTTCGGATTCTCCGCCTCTATCATACGTGAAGCTAATATGAAAAAGAATATAATTAATTAAGAAAGCAATCAAGATCCAATTAAAAACTCAATGTAAATCAGAAGGTTTAGCATATACCAATGATTGGCAGGGATAGGTTAGAGTTTAGGAGGGTGAGATCTGGATTATGAGGATTAGGGTTGGGTATGCCGGAACTTAGGAGTCCAACGGCGGAAGAATCGATGGAAACAGAGTTCGGACGATGGAGATGGGAGATTAAGGGGAGCATGGGGGAGAAGATTATGACGGGATGAGATTATGGTGGTTGGCAAAGGATTCTACGCGTCGGGACGACTGCGTGAGCGCAAGAAACGCCCGAAACGGAGCTCCGGATCAAAAGATATGAAGTCCGAAAGTTCTAGGGACCTTTCTATAATTACTTGTAAGATCACATGGAGCTATTTGTAATTACATAAAAGTTTGGAAGGACCTTTTTGTAAAATGTCGGGGTCCTAAAAGATAATTTCCAAAAAGTTTGATGGTCTTTTGTAAAAATCTAGGGACCGAAACATAATACGAGTTGAAGGACACGGGCTTAAATGCAAAAATGCATTTGCTAGGATTTTTTCTAGAATTTTCAAAATTATTTTTATTCTGAAAATTCGTGGACCAAGTCCATGGGTGTGTGGGCTGGGTCTATAGGGTGGTGTATGGTGAACCAGGGGGTTGAGGGACATGATTCTATGGAAGCGACGGGCTAAAGTGCAAAAGTGCAAAACTACCGTGCACTTCTTCTTCTACCTCGTAGACAACCGCCGTGGCGGGGAGCACGGAGCTCGCGGGCGCGCCTAGGGAGAGGGGGAATGGGTGGAGGAGCTTGTTGCGCATCCGTCCGGAGTGCAAGGAGGAGGGGAGGTGGCTCGGATGTGGAGTATTTCGGAGGAACGCATCCATGGTTGGGAGCTCGAGAAGAGAAGAGGAAAACTTGGATTGTGGGCAGCTCGGAGGGGGAGAGAGGGTGGCGCTCGCGCCGGTGCGAAGAGGAGCTCGGCGCGCGTCCCTTTTATAGGCGCGAAGCGATGGGGGAGCACGAAAGCTCGGCTGGGCAGGATAAGAACGCCGGCTATGGTGTTCGTGCTTTAGCGAGCAATATTCGTGGGCTTTCGTCGAAGAGCGAGGGACGGTGTGGCGCGGAGCGGGAGGACGGCGCGAGGCGACGGTGGTCCAGCGGCCGGGGCCGGAGCCGGCGGTGCTCGGGCTGGCGTGTGGCACTAGCGCCATGTCCGGGAGCGAGGAAGAAGACGACGATCGTGCAGGGGACCACGCCCCTATGGCCGTGCCGCACGCCCGGTGGGCTGCCGCCCCTACCGCGCGAGGGGAGATGGGAGGAAGAGAAAAAATATCGCTGGTTGGTTTGGGCCGGAAGTAGAAAAAGAGGAGAGATTGCCCGGGAAGGAGAAATAGCTTTTCTTTTTACTGGAATTTTGGTATTTGGATTTGAGATAAAATAAGACGCATTTTTGGAGTTTTGAAAATTTGGAGCAACGATCACAAAAAAAATTAAAAGGAATTTAAAACAAGCAATCACTTCTCGGGGTACATTATATTATTCATAAAATGTCGAATTTTCCTCTCTAGTTTAATTTATTCATGAGGTTTTGTTTTTCAAAAATTTGTGAATCACAAAATAAATCTTAAAATTTAAATTTAACGTAAATTTTGAATTTTGATTTATGTTTTGAAATTTTGGGGTGTTACAGACTGCCTCACCCGCGACATGTTTGACACCTCCCACGTTGCTACAAAAGCTGCCGCCGTTGTTCCGGCACTCGGACATGTGCCTCACGGTGCTATCGGCGGTGAACCGCGACGACGCCTGCAGCAGGAGGCCGCCCGGTCGATGCCGAGCCCGATGGTCCTTGAGCGTGGAGAGATAGAAGTTTGGGTCCGCGAGAAGCAACGCGGCGGCCGCCGGTTCTCCTGGGAGATACGGTGTCGTGTCGAGGGACGAGGCCCGGGGGTTTCGAGCATTGGATGGTTGTGTTTCACGGAGATCGTGGATGATCCTATAAGGGTGTCTTCGGTTTTGGTTGAGCGTCAATGAGGGACGAGACGAGTTATCCATGATATTCTGAATGAGCTCATTCATCATGATGTTTGCTTCGATGGATAGATTCATGCCTATTTTTTATTTGGTTAAAGGGACGAGGACGAGAACGAGGAAGACAATAATCATTATCTAGCTATATTCTTAATTTGTTAGTAATAAAATATAAAATATATGTAATATCACTTATTAATATTATCTAATCATTATCATCTCTAGTCAATAATAACAATTTTTAATTAACACTAATCATACGCAGATTAGTTAATAAACTACTCACCAACCAACATTTTTGATCTTATAAATGCTCATTCTTTAGTATTATATACTAATAACTATTCATTTAACACATTAAATCTCACTAATCTTTTACTAATAAGCATCATCAACAACGGTGGATGGTTTTGTGCCACCAATTTTAAGGGATGGCTTCATCCAAGCATATTAAGGAAATATTCCCGTGAAGGATGACATTGTCCCTCCTTGACGCTGAAGCAAACACTATCAAAAGAAAGATATCCCTAAATGACATCGTCTCATCCCTCACTATAGCAAAAACTTACTATAGCCACGGTTGAGGGGGCTCTACAGCCACGGTCGGCCTCAACAATGGCTATGTTTCCGAGACTACGTAAAACCATCTCGTAGCCTCGAAAACGTAACAACCGTGACTATAGTACGCCACTCGTAGACACGGTTCAACATGCTAACCGTGGCTATAGTGGCCTACTATAGCCACGGTTGACATAGATAACCGTTCCACTATAGCCACGGTTGCCAAAGTGAACCGTGGCTATTTACTTTTTAACAATAAAAAAATAAATACGCATTAGAAATAATAAATTATAATTACATAACATTAACCATAATTACATGACATTAACATTAAAGTATTACATCACATTAATATTTACAAATATTTACAAAATCCATCAAAGGTTTAATAATGTGAACAAAACAATGTTTTTTCAAACTAAGTCTACACTATACGAATCTTCAACAACATCGGGCTCGTACGGTCGTTTCAAGCCGCACCACTCAAAAAGTGCCCGATGCTCCTTCGTCACTTCACTTTGCTCGTCAAAGAACCGACCACGAGGACCGATGACCTCCCTAAGCAAGAAACGGCACATCCTAGCGACAATGTAGTACATATCATTTGTACTTAGATGCTTTCGCACCGTCGAGAATCCATTCTTGGATATTTCATTCAATATCTTTCTCGTCCGTTATCAATGCCTTTTCTAGACTTTTTGTTCGCTGTCAATAAATACATAAAAGTTGGTACATGATAGACAAAAAAATAGAAGGAATGTAAATTAAACAGATGCAATCTTAGCGTACCTCCTCGGTGGTCTCATGGGTGATGACATTCAAGTAGGACGCAGTGGAGCTCGAATACGCACATGTGTAGTATCCACAGTGCACACTACCTTTTACTTGCTTAATGCACTCGTTAAATATAGTGAAGTAAAAACATCACTCTGTTTCAATGATAGCAAGATAAAAAAGTAGATGTGACGCGTGTCTTACCGGAAATTTGTGACGAAAGTATATTTGTTTCCGAATTCTATAACGTGTCACCTTCGGGTTCTTTACGTAGTTCAAATAAGTACTACAAGTATTGAGAAAAGGATATTATTGCATGAAATTATCGCTATTTAATTGTACGTCCGTACTTACCAATTTATAACGCTCACGATATCTACGTTCACGACGCCGGGGGGGGTGAGGATCCTCTTGTTCTTCCCATTCTCCACTTGATGAGGAGCTTTCATGGTTCATATTCACAACATCCTCTTGTGTATACTCGGATCGGGGGGTTGTCTTCCAGATTATCTTGTAATGGTATCTTGTCCGTCATTATAGGATTTGATACCTTTAGCGTAACAATGAAAATATTTAGTAGCAAATAATTAGAGGAAAGAGTTAAAATAGAGAAAAAATGACAGAAAATGATTATTTAGCATTGGCATCGTAACATGGATAGCATCGGAATCAAATAGAAGAAGAGGAAGACGAGATAGAAGGACATACAATGTAGAACACTTTCATAAGAAAGGCAGGTGCACACTATGCAATGCATACCACAATTTATACGACCTCGAGGTAAATAGGTCAGGATACTTGGGTATCCTCCGGAAAATCAAATATAATGTGCCATACACATCACAAAGATGATACGGAGAATACCCAAGCATCCGACCATGTCTACCTAAGGTCGTACGAGTAGGAGACAAGAAAAAGATGGATGGAGGCACTTACATGCACCACAAGGTTACGAAGGTCGTGTCCATCTCGCCGAGGCGAAACATAGCGTGGATATCATTGAAATATAGTCCAAGGGTCGAGTCACCGGTATCGTTGAACACGTCCCTCGAAGCTTACAGGTGATAAGATCCACTCCTTCTTTCGCTGCCGCTACGTACCGATCATGCAGCTTCCGCATCTCCCACGGTAGGTTTGACAACATGTTTTTAGATACGAGGTGTTTGCCAAAGATGAAAATTGGGAAGTCCTCATTCTCGTCACGACCCTCAAATATGTCATCATCGTAATGTACCAATTGACGAGGTTCCGTGATTGGCTGCACGGGTCCCTTCCTCATTCGCTCCAAATATTTCGTGACATATTCAGAGTTGCGGCTTTGACGGATCCACCCCCGCATGCGTAATCATCCTAGGAATTACAGGAGTAAACTCCTTCCGAAGAGGCTCGATAAACCGAGACTCTTCATCCAAGGCTAGGGTTTCACCTTCCGGCTCGACAGAGGAGATACATTGCTCTTCCGGCTCAACAAGGGGGACTATTTGTTGCCGAGGGTCCTCATAGCCGTGTACTCGTGGCGGTTTCTTGCCGCGGGCTGTCTGCGAGTATAGGACTCATAACCGCTTCATGTCCTTGTTCATCTTATTCCTTAGCGGCTGAAGCAAGCACCCGACAAAGGAGACGGTTCTCCTGCTCCAGCCTTCATCCCCCGTGAATTGTTGACTCTCATGAACCGATCCGTGTCCGGACAAGGGGGAGGGGAAACTCGTGGTTCCGAGAGCACAACCTCACGCCGTTTCCACATGATGAATGAACCGATAGCATCATGTAGAGTTATAATCCCCGCGTCGGGTATGGGGCACTCAATCTCGTGCTTCTCACATCCTTCATGGGGACGCGTCGGGTATGGGGCACTCAATCTCGTGCTCTACCGGTTGCAACCTTCATGGTCTTTCCCTTGTAACCAAACGACGCATGCAGCTCACAAGGACATTCTTGCGTTATCACTTCCCCTTCTAACGGGGAGGTAAATCTAGGCGAAGTGGTTGGGACTGTATGAGTCGTATCTGGGATACTTCCACTTCGCATATCAGCTTGGTACATCTCCATCTGTCTCCTCCACTCTTCCTTGTCCCTCTCCTCCTTATCTTTTTTGTGAAATTTATGTTTTTTGTACAACGAGGCGGAAGAGCTAGAGGAGAAACCCTCTTTCCAAGTTGCCTTGGAGGACACTCGCTCGCACCCGTCCGCCATGCTCTTTGGTCCCCACAGCAAGAGAGAGTTGGTCTCCGTGATATTCGGATTGAATAAGACCGGATCGCGTCTACGACTTGATGTCACCCATCAATTGCTGGATAACTTGCGCCGATTCCGCGTCCATCGGAATAATCTCCCCATTTTCATCCATCTTAGAGTGTGCACGGACCCAATTTTTGGCACGCGGCTCGAGGCCCACTAGTGGATCGGGCTTCCCTTCCGCACGGAGCTTTTCTTCCATCGCCTTCCACTCCGGAATCTTTTTTCTTGTAGCCGCCGGGCCCAAGTGTGGCTTGTACTTATTTTTCCTGTTCAGCTCTAACATTTTTGCACTAAGGTCCTTGGCAGGCCTAGTCTGTCTTTTGCTGAACAAATACTTTCCAGATCTCGTGGACTTATTTGACCATAATCGTCAAAGGGTGTTATGCCACGTTTCACATAACGGCAGTTTAGTCGGGACCTCCATTCTCGAAAGATATGTGACATTGCGGTTAGCATTGCCTTCTTGGCTTTCTCGAGGTCCGCCGGTGGGAAGAGGATGTGTGATCTAACGGCATTCCACATTTCCTCTTTACGCTCTTGAGGAACCACCTTCCATTCGGGCCGGTGTCGAGTCTTAAACTCGGCACTAGTACTACCCGGTCCCTCACGAGCGTGGAATTCGATGGTGCAACACACAAAACACACAGGATCACGTGATTTTAGACAGGTTCAGGCCCTCGAATTGAGAGTAATACCCTACGTCCCGTATGTTATGTATTGCCTTTAGCAACTTGCTAATTGCAAGATCTCGGAGTTTTTCGGGGGTCCCTGCTCCGCCTTATATATCCGGGAGAGTCGGGGTTACATGCGAGTCCTAGTCAATTACACAGATTACATATATGAAATTCTATTTCTAACTTTCTTTATTGATTCGTAGTCCTAATCGGACTACGAATCGCTCAATAACTTGCTCCTCAAGTCGTTGTACGCCGATCTTGATATCCGCCTTGTTTCCATACCGGTATACGTGAATCTTCGTTATTCCGGACCGGTCAAGAACCAGTCTGTTGTCTATCGCCATCATCTTTATCTTCATTAATTTGTCACCATGTCTCTGCGTATCCATTCCTTCATCATCTCGTATACCGATAAGGCAAGTATACGACAAGAGCTCCCGAGTAATTTTTTATTTAACCTTGAATAAGATTGACCAATCCTCTCGCATGTTGGTCTTAATTCATGGTAAAATTAAAAAGAACTCCAATCTGCTGCACTCGCTCTTCTTTCTTCACAAGTGCTTTAAAAAGAAGCCCAAAAAATATTGTTTTTCATCCTTCATATCACCTAATTAGGTAATCATAGCTTATTCTTCTCACGGTGCGCCGACTAGGTGCACCCAATTGAGTATAGCCCCGACTCTTGGATCATTTGAACTTCTTTCAAATAATGCAAGAGTCCACCAGATTGATTCTTCATTATTTCCTTTAATATGCAATTTCTATAAACCGCTCCTTTTAATTTTCATCTTTTTCCACTTCCAAGATCTCTATAGACCACTCTTGAACACGGTGCACCGGTCAGGTGCACCTAATTACGTATAGCCCCGACTCTTGTATCATTTGAGGATCGCAAATAATGCAAGAGTCCTTCTTGAGAGACTATGCTTTATTATTTTCCATCAAATCACATTCCTCTCAAGCAATTTTTGCCAAGAACATATGTTTCAGACCGGTCATACCGGCCGAATTTCATATCTCCTGGATATTTACACCAATTTCACATAACAGACCGCCTAAATCAGCTCGAACTCATAATCCGCTTAGTGAAATTTCACTAAGAGCCAAAATTCTGGTTGATCGGACCAGTTTATTCCCTATATTCTCACAACGACTCGAGTCTCCAAAGCCTATAATCAGTCGGATGATTAACACCCACGACCAAAGGCATCTTTTATCACCGAGTTATGTAAAGTCTAACTCTTTCATACTACTCGAATTATGAAATTCAGTATTACTTTAATTTCCATGTGAAAACTTCCATATTTCAGACCGCTTTTTACTTTACAAAAAGCACGACGGCTTATTCTTATGACCATTAAGTCATAATTAAAGCAAATAACAGATCATTAATATCCTTATGGCCGTTAGGTCATAATTGCATAGTTATGACATAAGTCATTAACAGTAAAAATCCATCGGGCCTCTCAAAATAGCCCAAAAACTTTTCAGCCCCGGGCCCATCCCAGTGCCTATAAAAAGAAACGAAAGGTCGACCTAGGTCAACCCCGCTCCCGAAAGCTCGTACGCGCCCGCCATTTGCCTTCGTTCTTTTGCTTTCTTCTTCCGCATAAACCAACCTCAAGCTTTCCTTTTCCATCTCTCGGGATGGGTAAGAAGAAATCCACCGCCATCCCCTCATCTTCTTCCTCTCGTTCCTCGCGATCAACTTCCCTTTGGCATACAAGACCTAGGTAACGAGCAAGGTCACCGAAACCTCCCTCAATGAGGCGGTTCGTGACGGATATCGTCCTCCTCAACCAATCCCGAATTGGAGCGTCCCTTCTCCTCGGCCAAATCCCATGGGGAATAGATGATTCTCAACAATTAGTTTTCAAGGCTTTTTTAGAGGACTTCTTTTCTTTTACGGATGGGAGTTAGTGAATCTCAACCCTAACTCCATCCTTCAAATCGCTTTTTTCATCCATCTATGCGAAGCTTTCCTTGGAGTTCTCCCCCACTTCAAGCTATTCCAAGTATCTGCTCCAAATTCGCCCACTTCCTTCATCGGACCGCCAAGCTGCAGCTTGGCGGAGTAGGAATCCAATGCTTGGAGTGTAGATGAATATTTTTCTCTTTCTTTGAACAAAAGCATAGCCCATTGGAAAAACGGATTGTTTTTTTGCGACAATCCCCAACCAGCACTTCATGCCTTCAGCGCTAAGATAGCCAAAAATTTCCCTACCGCAGATACTAGGGAAAAGCTCAAAGAAGACAACGAAATTCTTGCTCTCCTAGCTTGCATTAGATACTTGAAGGACGTCGGAGGTGTCACCGCCGAGACGGTTCTTTGGAGCTTCATAGTGCGGGGAGTTTAACCTCTTAAAAGGCAAGAACACCCAGCTTGGTGCTTTGACGAAGCCTTTGGATGGAACCCTTCTTCCCGACAAAGAGCGATTAGAAGCTCGCATCGAGCAAATGCTCCAGCCAAAACCAGATCTATCTCGGATGCACAAGAGTGGGTCCGGCCTTCAGCTCATCCAATCCTCGCGACCCTGTAAGCATCTCTTTCTGTTTCTTCAAATCTTTGCCGTTTGTTACCATCATTTTCTTACGAAAACTCAATCTTTACAATTGCAGAAAATGGACAACTACAGGAGTCACCCTCCTCTTCCTCCCAATGACATTTGGGGAGAAGATTATGCCAACAATACCGCTCCCCGGCCGTTCAAGCCGGTCCGAATCAAAGGCTTTCAGACCGGTCCTTTCCTTTACCTCCCAAAGCATAGCTCCAAAAATCACCAAGTCCGGGACCGTGGTTCAAGCACCTAGCACAAGAAAACGTACTACTTTCTTGACCATTAGCGGACCTCGCTGCTTCTTCCGCTGCTCCCGGCGATACTCGCTTAGAGGCGCAAAAGCTTGAAGATCAAAGACGAGAAGAAGAAGACGTCGAAAGAGATCGCCGAGCAGCTCTAGCTATTCTTGAAGCTTCACCGAGAAAAACTCAAGGTACTCCTTCCTTAGTTGATCCCTTATCCAAAGTCCCCAAAAGGTCCCGGTATGGCCACCGGACCGGTCCCAGTGATGCTTGGAGAGGCGGTCCCAACTCCGCAAATCAATCCTGTGGAGAAAAAGGACTGCAGAAAGAAGTGGTGGGGATACCCAAGGCCCTCCCAAGAAGATCAAGACCTCTATCGGCTTCAAGAAAGCTTCCTCGTAAGTCTTTTATATTACTAATTTTTTTTCTCGAATTGCACCACCCGCCAAAGCTCCTTGCCCCGGTCTTATTACATCCGCTTTTTACAGGATCCCTTCTAACTTCCAAGCTAGCATAGCTAGTTTTTTAAGAAATAAAGCTTCCTCAACAGCTCCAGCCAGGTGGTGTTTCTACCTCTACTCCCGGCGCATCTCGGACCGTCCCCGCTCCCGGCGCTTCTCGGACCAGCACCGCTCCCGATTCTTCCTCTCCGACCGGTAGTGCTCCCGCTTCCGCTCCCACTGCTTCAATCACGAAACTCAAAGTGCGGCACCCACGGAGGAACTCCCTGCTGCCTCGCATATAGAAGTCGAAGAGCGAGGTTACCAATGTCGAAAGCTCATCTTCCGGTAATCCTCCTCCCCAAGCTACCTTGTTCCAAATTCCTCTAGAGCCGTCACTCGGGACCGAGTATGGATGGAAGAAATTCCTCGCCGGCGTAGGACAACACGCAAATCTCCTGGAGAACCTAAGCTCGCTAAAATGGTAGTTGGAGACGTGGAGGTTGATAGTTCGAGCGGAGCTAGAACATTTACCGCAACAGCTCAATGGGACGCCCTCCAAGAAGAAGAGGCCTTAAAGAATTTCTCGAATCCGGCCGGGTATCCTCTCGCTTCAAAAATTTCTCTAGGCAATTGCATTTTAATTATTAACTCTTTCAATCTTCTCTTTAGGTTCTCCTCAAAAGCTACGAAGCCAAAACCGCTATTATCGCCCGCTTACAGGAAGAGCTCTGCACCAATCAAGAACGATTGGGTGAACTGGAATCTCGGACCGCCGATCCGAAGTCTAGAGAAAATGATCTTGAGAGAAGAGAGGCCAATCTGCAAAACACCCATCGAATGATGGAGGAGCGCCGGCAAGAAATCATCGAGCTCCGTCAAATTATTCGTAGTAATACTTTTGATTTTTCTTATATGTTCCATATTTTTCCCTGTTGCCTCCCTTTCCGACCGGTCCCATTCTTGACTTCAGCGCTCGAGAGCCTTGTCGCTGCTCACAAAAAAGCCGAAGAAGTCCTTACCGAAAAGGTAGCCGCTCAAGAGCAAGCACTTGAAGAGTGCTCTCGTGTCCAAGAGCGACAGAGCGGCTCGGATTGGAGAACTTGAAGGCGAGCTTACTACCAAAGATAATATTTTAGCTCAAGCACTTCGCTCCAACAAGATGCTGGAAACCGAAACGCTCGCTTGAAGGCTGAACTAGCTGAAGCCTTAGAAGCAGCAAGATCAAGCACAAGCGAGATAAGGAGAGCGCCTCGAAGACCGCCCGTGAATCCGCTCAACTTGCTCTTCAAGCAAAAGATCGCAAGATTCAGCGTTTGCTGAAAACCGAAGCTAAGCCGAGAGAATCAAACACGAACATCAAGGGCAGGTTCGTAGCTGCCGAGATCGGACATAGGCGTAAGTCCCATCTTTCTTGCTCATTCTTATGACATCCTTTTGAATATACCGGTCTGCAGTAATATCTTTTTCTTAAATTTTTACTTGCCTTTGCAGAACTTACTGCAGGTGTAGTGCGCACTCTAGAATATCTCAATGGTGGTCAAACTATTGATCCCAATGAGATGGATCTCGAGTCCGCTATCTCGGGCAATCCCTAGAAGAATAAGAGAACATTCAAAGATGGTTGCTGCTGCGGGAGGAGGACACATCGCTGCCATAATCCAGTCTTGGACTCCGGTCGAAGAGTGTGATTTCAATTTTATCAAGGATGGCGCCCACCCTAATACTATCGAAGACCGGTTCAACGAGCTGAAGAATTCACTCATTGGCACCGTTTCGAGTTGACGGAAGACGTTCCTCTTTATCCAACAGGTGTCCCTCTAAACATAGCTCCAGCAGCTTTTGCATTGGACCAAGATGCTCGAGACGCAGCAGCCGCCGCCGAGCAGTCAGTAGAAGATGCATTCGAAGCTCTTGATAGAGATTTACCAAGTATCTTCTTCCGATTCTAAAGAAACGCTGGATGATAGACTTGAAGAAAATCCTAAGACCGGTGACACCGGTACTTCCAGCGGTCCTGCTTAAAAATTTTGTAATAGGGCCATCTTGTAATCAAACATCTTGATCATCACATTGTTTATTTTAAATACCAGTCACTTTTCTTTTCTATATGAATACTGGTTTCACCATCATACTTACTAACTTATTTACCTAAAACTTGATGGTTATTTCAACTAAATAATTATGATCAAACTTTGGCTCTTAATCAGCACGAGATCACAATTCATAATTATAGCTTACTTTAACAAGATCATGTAACATAAGCAAAAAAGCTAGTTTGTAGGATTTTAAGATTTCACTGATCGTCCTTAACACAACAACCTACCAATCAGTATTCCTAAGAAAAAATGCTATACAATATCCTTTCCTGAATATTCCAGTCTTAAACTTAAATTTAAATAGACCGCTCTTAACACAACAATCTATCAACTAAATGACTGGTCTTATTATTCAAGAATAGCAAAATATCATAGATTGCTCTTAACATAGCAGCCCCTGGCTCAATAATTTAATTCAAAATTAAAGTATGGAGACACAAAAAACAAACACATTATTATTAGACAAAATTACTTTATTATAATATGAAAAACTTTACAAGAAATACTCTTAAGTATAAAAACCACGAAGCTGATCAATGTTCCAGGAATTTGGGATTTCTTCTTCCTCTAGGGTCATAAGCCTATAAGCCCCTGGTCCGGAAACCGATTTAACCAAAAAAGGTCCTTCCCGGACTGGTGACAACTTATGCTTGTTCTTATTAGATCGAATCTTCCGAAGAACCAAGTATCCTACTTAGAACTCCCGTGTGCGAACATTACGATCATGATAACGACGCAATCCTCGATGATATTTAGCAGCTTGAATCAAAGCTTGATCCCACAATTCTTCCGCAGCAACCAGCTCAACCTGACGTTGATCATCATATTTTTCTTCATCGTAGTATCGTACCCGAGCTGACACCATATTCACTTCGTAGGTAGCATGGCTTCGGATCCATACACCAAAGAAAAAGGAGACTGCCCTGTAGCTCTGCTAACATTAGTGCGCAACCCCCAAAGCACCCAGGGCAGTTCCTTAACCCACTTTCCTGCATATGGCTTCAATCGGTCAAAAATTCTTGGTTTAAGACCGGTCAAAATCATTCCATTAGCTCGTTCCACTTGTCCATTGCTTTGCGGGTGTGATACCGACGCATATTGTACCTTAATCCCTAAACTCTCAAGCATAGTCTTTAAAAAGCTCTAAAGTGAATTGAGGCCCATTATCGGTAATAATACTGTATGGGACCCCAAATCGTACGAAGATGTTCTGCAAAAACTTGATTGCTCGAGGTGTAGTTGTACTAGTAACTGCTTCAGACCTCGATCCACTTGGAAAACTTATCTACTGCCACAAAAATGTGCGTAAATCCTCCCGGTGCCCGCTTAAAAGTTCCAACTATATCCAGCCCCCAAGTAGAAAAAGGCCAAGTCATTGAAATCAATCGTAACTCATGAGCCGGAGTATGAGGTCTGTGTTGCAAAAAACCGACATCATTGATAATTCTTGACCACTCGTGCGCATCATCCGTCACTGTAGGCCAATAAAATCCTTGTCCGAATACCTTCCTAACTAGTGTCTTTGAAGAAGCATGATTCCCGCAAATTCCCTTGTGCACGTCTTCAAGCAACTAAATGCCATCGAAACCGATACACATTTCATTAAAATATTAGCTCCACGTCTATATAATTCTCCTTCGAGAATTAAATAACTGCGGGCTCGAACCTCTAATCTTTGTTTCTCCACTTTATCTTCCGGTGTTTTACCGGATCGCAGATAGTCAAGGTACGGAGTACGCCAATCAGAATCAATAATCATAACATCCAATGGCTGAAAATCATCAATGTTGGTCTCTTCTATTATCTTTTACGGTAAGACCGCCTCATCAAACCGGTCCTTCAAGACTCGCTTTCTCCTCCCGACTCTTTAAGACCGATTCATCCACGATCTCTCGTAATAGTAGCCTTACGCTCCATCTTTATAGATGGTTTATCCAATACTTGAAGAAAAACACCAGGAGGAACCGCTTGTCGTGAAGACCCCAATCTAGCCAACTCATCCGCAGCAGAGTTATTTCCGCGCGAGTATATGAGAAAATCGCAAACCATCAAATTTATCTTCAAGTTTCCGAACCTCTTGACGGTAAGCGATCATATGATCATCATGAGCGTCCCACACCTTGTTAACTTGGCTTATCACCAACATTGAATCACCATAAATGTCCAATCGTCGAACTCCTAACGAAACAGCTACTCTAAGCCCATGAAGCAAAGCTTCATATTCCGCTGTATTGTTGGAGGCTCGGAAATGCATTTGTAACACATATCCGAGTGGTTCCTTTTGTGGGGTGAGAAGTACAACCCCAACACCCGCGCTCGAAAGCTGCGAGGACCCATCAAAGAACATCTCCCAATACTCCAATGTTTGAATCTCTGCGGTACTTGTGTCTCCAACCACTCGTTATGAAATCAGCTAATGCTTGTCCCTTAATAGTCGTTCGCGAAGAAAACGTAATTTCATATTGGCCAAGTTCTATAGCCCACTTAGCAACTTGGCCAACCGCTTCTCGGTTTCGGACAATATCTCCAATGGCAAACCCAGTCTTAACCTCAATAGGATGCACTTGGAAATAATGCTTCAACTTCCGAGAAGTTATCACTACAGACATATATTAACTTCTGCAATCGGAGATATCGTATCTTTGATTCGAGTAAGAACTTCACTTACAAAATACACCGGATGTTGCACCAATTGCAGGTGTCCTTCTTCCTTCCGATCAACCGCGGAACCGTGCTCACCACATGGGTTGTTGCGGAGATATATAACTGAATAACCTCGTCCGGCTCTGGAGGCACCAATACCGTAGGGTTACTAAGATACTCCTTAAGTTAATCAAGCGCAGCTTGTGCTTCATCAGTCCACTCAAACTTATCTTGCTTTTTAAGTAACTTGAAGAATGGAAGTCCACGTACTCCCGGTCTTGAAATGAAACGGCTGAGAGCCGCCATACTGCCCGTCAACTTCGGACATCCTTCAACCAACTCGGGGTTTCATGTTAACGATCGTCCGGATTTTTTCCGGGTTAGCTTCAATTCCTCTCCATGACACCGGATAACCCGAGTAGCTTTCCGAACGAACTCTAAACACACACTTTCCAGGGTTTAGCTTCATGGAAAAATTCCGCAGATTACTGAAGGTCTCTGCCAGGTCGGAGAGAAGATCTTTAGTTTTACGAGATTTTACCACTATATCATCAACATAAGCTTCTGCGTTCCTTCCTAATTGTGAATCCAAGCAACGTTGTATGCCGTGCTGATATGTAGCTCCGGCATTTTTCAATCCAAATGGCATAGTTGTGTAGCAAGTATGCTCCGAAGGGGTGATAAACGCGGTCTTTATTTGATCCTCAACCCTCGGCGGTATTTGATGATACCCTGAATAAGTGTCAAGGAAACAAAGACGCTCGCAGCTAGCGGTCGAATCAACAACTTGATCAATTCGAGGCAGCGCGAAAGGGTCTTTGGGGCAAGCTTTGTTGAGATCGGTATAATCAGCGCACATTCTTAATTCTTTAGTATTCTTTTTCGGTACAAGGACTGGATTGGCAAGCCAATCTGGATGATACACCTCCCTAATGAACTTAGCTGCTAACAATCTAGTTATCTCTTTCTTGATGGCCTCCTTGCGGTCTTGAGCAAACCTCCGGAGCTTCGTTTCACCGGCTTCGCATCGGGACGCACTAACAGTGCGTGCTCAATCTTCTCCCTAGGAACACCCGACATGTCGGAAGGCTGCCATGCGAAAATATCCCTATTTTCCTGGAGGAAAAGAATGAGCGTGCTTTCCTATTTATCCCCCAAGTCAGCCCCTATATGGGTGACCTTGGAGGGGTCCGACTCATCAAGTCTGGACGAGTCGTGGAAACCACCTGCATCGGCTTTTAGCTTTTCCTTTGCAACCTTCTTGACTGGAACTTCATCTTCTAATCTTGCCTGTACTTCCGGAGCTTCGGCTGCTTCTCCGATTTCTCGACGTTCATCCTCCGAATTGGCCCGAGAGGCCAGCTCTATGCTATGTACTTCACAAGCATAAGCGGTCTTGATATCACCCCGGAACGACAGGACCCCATTTGGCCCGGGCATCTTCAACATCAAGTATTGATAATTTGGGATGGCCATAAATTTTGCCGAGCTGGTCTCCGAGTATCGCATGATACGCCGATTCTATGTCAGCCACCCGGAAGATGATATTCTCCCACCTGTAGTTCTCCTTTGTCCCAAAAGTTACCGACGGAGAAATCTGCCCCAAGGGATAACTATTCCGCCCGGGTATTATACCATGAAACGGCGAAACGCTGCGCTCCAAATCAGCTACGAGAGGCCAAGCTCCGGTAGAGTTTTAGCAAACAAGATATCCGAGCAGCTCCCTCCATCAACGAAAGTTCTCTTCGATCGTACCTTGTGAACAATGGGGGCCGGGATGAGTGGATATTTACCAGCCTTCGGCAATACCTCCGGATGATCCGCCTCGCTGAATGTGATGGGCACCTCGGACCACCGTAGATATTCGGGAGTGGCGGGAGCAACAGCGTTAACCTCTCGAAACGCCAATTTTTGCTTCCGCTTTGACTCATATGCATCCGATCCTCCATAGATCATGTTCACCTCTCGAGCTGGTTCTTGAAAGCCTTCGTCATCCTCATTGTCGTCGCGCTCCTTATCCTTGCCCTTGTCATCTCTCTCGATTCCTGTGGGCGGACCGGGGTGCAACCTTCAAGGCAAACCGAGCAAATGGCCTTAGGAAGCACTCCTTAGCTTTATGATTCCTATTATGGATTATGCAAGGACCATTTAGAAGTGTCTCGAATGACAATCGTTCTCTTAGACCTCTCTTAGGTGGTGCCGACCGGTCTCCTCCATGAGACCGGTCGACAGCTGCAACAAGGTGATCAGCCTTGCGCTTATTGTTGTTCTTGGATCCAGATCGGTTGCCTTGGTCATGCTTCGGTTCCTTCCCTTTGTTCCCGCGCAAATTGACCACGTTCGATTCACCAGCAAGCATAATCGTCTGCTATCTTGAAGCACTCGACGCCGTCATGGTAAGGTTCCGATTTCGCCTTCCAATCTTGTGAACTAATGCTTCACTTCGGACGCCGACTTGAAACGCAGCAATTACTTGCTGATCGGGAACATTGGGGATTAAGGCCTTCTTATTGCGTAAACGCCCGATGAAGTCGGTGAGGGTCTCGTCAGGCTACGCTTCGACCGTTGAGGTCGAAGTAATTCCCTGGCTTCTCACAAGTCGTCCGGAAGTTTTCTACGAACTTTTTAGTGAGGTCCCCCAGGAAGAGATGGATCTCTCGGGTAAGGATTGCAACCACAAGCGTCCAGCCTGCTCCATGCACATCGGCGGGTAATTAGCTAGCACAAACGTATCTCCTCCTCGCTGATCGAATAGCGATGGTGTACATACGAAGCCACTCGGCGGGAGGTGCTTTGCCATCATACTTGTCAATGGCCCCAGGCTTAAATCCCCTAGGGTATTTGCAAATGCGTAAATCTCGCGTGAAAGCGGGGATTACGGAGTATTCATCATCTTCTAGACCGGTCCGGACCGGTGACGGAGATCGACGGTTAGGGCAATGCCGATAATTGCGATCCCCGTCATCGTCGGAGTAGTCGTAATAGCGATCATCTTGATATCTATCTCTCGAACCACCCCGACCATCATTATTCACCGGCTCCGCGTGCCGTGAAGGAGGCGGAGGCGGAGGTGGAGGCGCCGCTTGACGATCATTGTTCACCGGTTCCTCATGTTGTGATGGAGGTGGAGGCGGAGGTACCGCCCGACGATCATTGTCGGTGCGCCGGGGTTCGACGTCTCTGTCCCGATTATCTCGCCCTCTTCGGTCTCTAGTGTCACGACGGTCATCCCTTCCGGGCCGTTCATCCCGATGAGCATGCCTATTACTATGCCTTTGATGATCATTGCGCGGATAATTTCCACCGGGGGCGGCGCTGAGCAGCCGGCCCCTGACGTGGCAAATTGTTCAAACGCGGCGTGGCGGGGCAAGATCCCGTGGACGATCATCAACATGACCAGTCCGTCGCCTCTCGTCTTCTTCATGTCTTCCGCGCTCCTCTGCCCTCTCTGCATGGCGATCGATCAGCACGTTTCGAACGTCACGATTACCATTGAGTGGTACACGCAAATCTTGATCCGGAGCCCGTTCATGTGCATCTGCGATTGGGGTGTGCCGGGGTCCAAGCCTTCCACCGGAGGAAGCTCATTCCGCTCGATCATGGACGAGCTGATTTGTTTATAGAGCTGCCGCGTCTACCAAATTCAGTGCGCGCCGCAATCCCGGCGTAGCGTTGAAGACTTCTTCCGGTATTGTCTCAAGAATTTGCTTTACTCCCACGATATTGTGAACTGGCGATGTGAAAACTCGGGCGCCATTCATCTCCACTTCCATGGAGTTTAAATCCAATGCTCGCTGGAAGATCGATGGCGTCTTCCACTGCGACATCCCCGTCGATTGTTATATCCTGGGGAGGTTTCCTCCGGTCTCCGAGCTGCCCCGATAGTGGTCCGGTTGCAGGAGGAGCAATCGCAGAACGCTTCCTCCCTCCCGACTAGTACCGACGACGTTTGCGCGATGATTCGCAGCCGAAGGTTGCGGAGGTCGTTCATGTCCATCCGCTTCATTGTCTTCGCGTTGGCGATTGTTGGCTTCGTCTTCCGCCATCCTGGCCGCTTCAGCGAGCAGCCTCCTCGGGGGTAAGTTGTTGAAGAACTGGACCCGTCATGAATACTTGGAAGAAGGTCGGAGATCCTTCCTCGAAGTCGTTACCAAGCTCGGTAGAGCGGCCTATCGTCGCGGCACCGGACACCGGTCCGAGGCGCATGCGGTCCGATGGTTCGCGCTAAAGCTGCGTCGGATCTACTAAGTTCCGAGTCAAAGGCACCAATCATGGCAGGTGATCGCGCTTCGAAGCTGCGGCCCGGCAACGAGTCGGATTCGTCAAAAACAATTTTCCGGCGGAATCGGCTTCGAAGTCTAAGGATCCGAAGCGGATCT
This sequence comes from Chloris gayana, assembly GCA_031894775.1. Taxonomy (NCBI): domain Eukaryota; kingdom Viridiplantae; phylum Streptophyta; class Magnoliopsida; order Poales; family Poaceae; genus Chloris; species Chloris gayana. The sequence goes on from JAUNZO010001928.1 coordinate 1,192,584, forward strand.
TGAAGCCCGGCTCGAACTCGATGTCGAACGAAGAAGCCATCGAACTCGCTAGGAACTCGCCGGGACCCCTTCCTAGCGCGCCAAATGTCGAGTCTTAAACTCGGCACTAGTACTACCCGGTCCCTCACGAGCGTGAAATTCGATGGTGCAACACACAAAACACACAGGATCACGCGATTTTAGACAGGTTCGAGCCCCTCGAATTGAGAGTAATACAATACGTCCTGTATGTTATGTATTGCCTTGAGCAATTTGCTAATTGCAAGATCTCGGAGTTTTTCGGGGGTCCCTGCTCCGCCTTATATATCCGGGAGAGTCGGGGTTACATGCGAGTCCTAGTCAATTACACAGATTACATATATGGAATTCTATTTCTAACTTTCTTTATTGATTCGGAGTCCTAATCATACTACGAATTGCTCAATAACTTGCTCCTCAAGTCGTTGTACGCCGGTCTTGATATCCGCCTTGTTTCCATACCGGTATACGTAATCTTCGTTATTCCGGACCGATCAAGAACCGATCTGTTGTCTATCGCCATCATCTTTATCTTCATTAATTTGTCACCATGTCTCTCCGTATCCATTCCTTCATCATCTCGTATACCCATAAGGCAAGTATATGACACCAGGTTATTTTGCATTTCTCCCCGACAACAACACCACAACGATTCCGCCATATTGCATGGACACCCATTGGTTCAACAGGCTCCCAATCGGCGGGGTCCAGGTGTTGTCACCTCATATGTGCCCTCGGCCATGTTCACGGAGCGTTTACCCCCACGCTTGCGCTTCTTGGGGGACTCATGGGCCGATATGTTTTCCGTTTGCTCCTCATGAGGTGTGTCTTCGCAAGCCATGGAATGTGTCGCTTGTGCGGTCAAGGCACGACGAACACTTCGTCGAGGAACCTACCATATAAAGAATCATTGAAGCTCGTAATATGCTAATACGGGAAACTTGAAATATTTAAAGAAAGAATCACATTTCACGTGATACCTCTTCCGAGGGCACGTAATCTGGGTCCTCATTAATACCCCTAGGTTCACGACGCCGGGGGTGAGGATCCTCCGGTTCTTCCCATTCTCCACTTGATGAGGAGCTTTCATGGTTCATATTCACAACATCCTCTTGTGTATACTCGGATCGGGGGCTGTCTTCCGGATTATCTTGTAATGGTATCTTGTCCGCCATTATAGGATTTGATACCTTTAGTGTAACAATGAAAAGATTTAGTAGCAAATAATTAGAGGAAAGAGTTAAAATAGAGAAAAGATGACAGAAAATGATTATTTAGCATTGGCATCGTAACATGGATAGCATCGGAATCAAGTAGAAGAAGAGGAAGACGAGATAGAAGGATATACAATGTAGAACACTTTCATAAGAAAGGCAGGTGCACACTATGCAATGCATACCACAATTTATACGACCTCGAGCTAAATAGGTCAGGATACTTGGGTATCCTCCGAAAAATCAAATATAATGTGCCATACACATCACAAAGATGATCCGGAGAATACCCAAGCATCCGATCATGTCTACCTAAAGTCGTACGAGTTACGGTAGGTCTTGCATTTTATTGTACCAACCTTCCTAATGAAATACACCCTACATTCTACATTCTTTCACCCCATCTTCCTGTTCTCCTAAATATACATATGCTTATCAAGAGTCATCGTCATCCGCCAAAAAGTTAGAATTTTTTTGAACACTTAGTTGAAAATATAGTTTTCCAAGAAAAGGAGTATATTCCATGGCATCGTAACGGGGAAGAAGAGGACGCAGTGAGGAGGATGGACATACAATGTAGAACACTTTCATAAGAAAGGCAGGTGCACACTATGCAATGCATACCACAATTTATATGACATCGAGGTAAATAGGTCGGGATACTTGGGTATCCTCCGGAAAATCAAATATAATGTGCCATACACATCACAAAGATGATCCGGAGAATACCTAAGCATCCGACCATGTCTACCTAAGGTCGTACGAGTTGCGGTATGTCTTGCATTTTATTGTACCAACCTTCCTAATGAAAGACACCCTACATTCTATATTGATCCCCCCAGCCTACCTCCTCTTTTATCAACAATCATCATCCGCAAAAAGATTGGATTTTTTGCTCTCGGTGCGGGTTGTCGAATGAACGGCCACCCAACACTATCGTTAAGGTCATTGACTCGTATGTCGAGCATGTTTCCAACATCCGAGGATGCTGTCCATGCTGCCATACTAATCTCATTTTGCCCGCTTTCATCATCGAGCATGGCTAGACCATGAATTAGAGGAAGAAAGAGGGGAAAGAGAGGAGAAAAGAGAGAAAACAAAGGAAATAGAGGAGAAAAGAGCGGAAAGAGAGGAAGAGATTAAGGAGAGGAAAGAGAGGTGAAAAAAGAGATAGGAGATGAGGAAATAGTTTTTATTTAAAAATAATGGTCTAGCCAGGAAAAAGAGGAGAAAACAGAGGTAGAGAGGTAATAGAGGAAAGAGAGGGCATATGAAATATAGAGGAGCGTAGGTAGTTATATATATTCTCACCGCCTAGAGGAAAGAGGAAGACATGCTTTACTCGAAATATTGATCCAGGATTTCAGTAAAGCCTAAGTGTTCATCTCAAGCAACCCAATAAATACGGAGAGATTAGCACTGAAATCAGCAGTAAATCATCACTTAAATTGGCACTAAATCAGCAGTATAGACATGAACATAAGCTCTGAAATTCATGCACAAATTCCTACTACAGATCACAAATTCCTACTACGAGATCTCACTTAAATTGGCACTAAATCAGCAGTTATGCCAAAAGAATGGAAATCAGTTCTGCCCAATATCACTAATTAAGTCAAGATAGCACAAAAGATTTTAAGATAGGGCTTTGCTACAAGTATCAAAATATGCCCATTTTTCACACATTCACTTACATGTTTTTTCATTACATAATGACAAATCACAACTTTGGGGTCGCAAGTAGTTCCTACGTATCTCTAAAAGTGAGAATATAAATGAACATACATCATATATTTCGGCCCGTGCAAATGCACGGGTTGATAGGCTAGTTAATGCAAATAGGGAGGTTACTGTATAGGAGATTCAAATGAGATTATAATTCATTAAAGTTACATAAGTAGATTATGTATTTACAAAACTAAACCTAACAAAGATGTGACTGCTACACATAACTTCTCAAAATTATCTTGCAATGAAAACATTTTATAAAACATCAGGAACAAAAATGGTTATGTATACATCAAATATGCTGAAAGAAAACAAATAAGAATGGAACACAGATTTGATAAATATACAAATCATCCAATAATTTATTAGTTAAAGAATGTAGAAAAAACTCGGACACATCCGGATCATAGTACTTCATCATCCGGACATGAATACCCTAACGACAAATTCGGAGCACCCTAACATCCGGATAACGAGTACCGAGCGGGCATCAATCATCAATCATCAAGCTCTCACAACAATCATCAATCAATTCATAGCAATGCAGAGCACAAACGAGCTAGCGAGTGGAGGGGAGGGGTGGAAGGGGAGAGCGGGCGAGCATACCAGGGAGGGCTCACCATTGGGTGAGCGGGAAAGAGAGGGGGAAGGGGAAAGGCATACCACGAGAGGAGGAGGGCCGTGTCGAGGAGGCCCGGCGTCAAGGCCGGGACGAGAGGAGGGTCGGCGCACGAGGAGGAGCTCGGGCGGGCTCGCAGAAGAGCTCGGGCCGGAGGTCCGAGCGGGCGTGCGAGGAGGAGCTCGCGGCGCGAGAGGTCCGGCGGGCGGACGAGGAGGAGCTCGGGCGGCGTAGAGGAGCGGCTCGTGGCCCGGAGGAGGAGCTCGGGCGGCACAAAGGTCCGGTGGGCGAACGAGGAAGAGCCCCGACGGGCGTGGCGATGAGCTCGCGGCGGAGAGGAGGAGCTCAAGCGGCACGGAGGAGGAGCTCGAGCGGCGTAGAGGAGGAGCCCCAACGGATGCGGCGAGGAGCTCGCGGGCGGAGAGGAGGACCTTGGGCGGCGGAGAAGAGGAGCCCGACGGGCGCCGCGAGGAGCTCGAGCGGCGCGAGAGGAGGAGCTCGGGCGGCGCAGAGGAGGAGCCCCAACGGATGCGGCCGGGAGCTCGCGGGCGGAGAGGCGGACCTCGGACGGCGGAGAGGAGGGAGCCCCGACGGGCGCTGCGAGGAACTCGTGCGGCGCAGAGGAGGTGCCCCGACCGGCGTGACGAGGATCACGCGGACGAAGAGGAGGAGCTCGGGCGGCGCACGGGAGGAGCCCCGACGGACGCGGCGAGGAGGTCGTGGCGGAGACGGCGCGGCGGCACAAACGGGCAGCCTCCGGCGTCTTCGTCAACGGCGGCGTTAGGGGTTAGGGGGGTTGGCCACGGATGGGCCGACCCCCCCTTTATATATCAACCATTAGCCACGGTTAGAGATGGACGGGTGGGCCCATATGTCGGTGGCATAATAGACAATAGCCACGGCTCATGTCAATTCCAACCGTGGCTATTGAGCTCCCACCGACATGTGGGGCCCAAATGTCGATGACACATCGAATAGCCACGGTTGGTTCCGAAAGACTAAATGTTTTTAAAATTTTAAATTATACCTTGTTATTTTTAGGATTTCAAATAAAAATTGAATCTAAACATTATTTATTCAATATTTTAACTCAGTATATATATACAAATTTTAAAATTTAAATCTAAATGTATAAATAAATTTTAAAATTTAAATCTAAAGAGTAAATGTTTTCTAAAATTTTAAATTATACCTTGTCATTTTTAGGATTTCAAATAAAAATTGAACCTAAACATTATTTATTCAATATTTTAACTCAAGTATATATACAAATTTGAAAATTTAAAACTAAATGTATAAATAAATTTTAAAAAATTTTGACCCATGGACCCGACAACATCGACCCACGAAATACAACACGGTCAAGGCCCAAGGCCCACGATATAGGACAAGATCAAGGCCCAGCACAAACGGATGGCCCACATAGTAGAGCAGGCCCATAATGTATCGATAACTTCAACCAAGTGTGCGGAGTGGAGCTTATAAGTCGGCACGAGCGACTTTGGACTGGGCGAGGTGGTACTAAATCCTCGCCGCCGCGCACCCGCTCTGCTATAGCCACGGTTGATTTCTTCAACCATTACTATTGTTAGGGTTTACAATAGCCACGGTTGAAGTAGTCAACCGTGGCTATAGATGCGATTGTGAAATTATTTAATTATTTATAATTTTATTTATGTGGCTCAAAATTATTAACAGGTAGAATTATTAAATATTTATTAACAACTTTTAGATAATTGTTAAATGTGGTTATTTAAAAGATGTTAATTGATTTAAGTGGCAGAAAAATAATTAACAATTTATTAAATCCATTAACGTTGCTTGAAAATAAATAGAATATTATTAAATTAATTAAAGTAGATGAAAAATTATTTAAAACTTGTTAAATTGTGAAAAGTGACAAAAAATGGAAAGGTTATTAAATTCATTTATTTTGCTGAAAATTCACTAAAATATTATTAAATTAATTAAAGTTGTTGAAACATATATATCTCGAGTACATCATAGGTACATCGCAATGGAATAATAAAGGTACATTATCCTTGAACAATTTTTCCTTTGCAATCTGTGCGTAGGTATGGCATTCCTTGATACGATAGTTTTGCTTCAATGACTTTAAATTTTTTTTTGATCCACGAATAATGGAACTTCATCGTACTCGATTGTATGCATCTTGATCGTCGACCCCATCCACTCCAAGTATTCTTTGTTTATCGGGAATAACAATGTTCTTCTTCTCATCCTTTGGATCGAGTATATAGAACACTTGTTCCGCTACCTTAGCAAGTATCCACGGGTCATCTTGATAACCTACATTCTTCGGATCGACGACGTTTAACCCGTATTCATCGACCTCCACTCCACTTGGGTGTTTGACCCATTTGCATTTGAAGACAGGAACTTGTAAATCTGGTCCATAGTTCGGCTCCCAAATTTCCTCTATGTACCCATAATATGAGGTGTAATTGTTATCGTCATCAAGGGCTTCAACTCGAACTCCATCTGTTTTGACACTTACTTTTCGTGTCCTTTTTTGAAGTGTGAAAAGTAAAACCATTAATGTCGTACGCCCGATAAGTCACCACAGTCTTTGAAGGTCGGGCGACTAAAATTCTCAACATTTTCTCCGAGGTTGACTCGAATCACGCCAATCTGTATGGCGTGATTGGGCAATCAATCACGCCAAACCATTTGGCTTGGTAGGGACTTAGGTAATTTTCATACGGTGCGGACGGAACCGAAGCACAAGTGAATCAGGCCATGATTGATAAGGGAATCACGCCAAGTCATATGGTGTGATTTACTCTTCTCTCTCTTAAGTGTCGCTTTCGGTGATGTCAGCTGACATCATCAAGTCACATTTTTTTAAAAAGTCTGTAGACACTACATATGATGTCCGATTTGAATTCGTTTTCACCATTGTGTTCTACGCTACGAGACGAACAAAACTAGATCTCACTTGCATATCTTTTTTAAAAAAATTACAACTTAAATTTAAAAATATGTGTACAAGTACTTTAGGTGCTAAAAAAATATTCGAAACATATGCAAGTGGGATCTAGTTTGTTTGTATCGCCACGTACAACACAATGGTGACAATAGAATTCAAAATAAAAAAATATAACTTAAATTTCACTATATGCGTAGTAGTAATTTGAGTCCGAAAAAATATTCGAAACATATGCAAATGGGATCTAGTTTTGTTCGTCTCGTCGCGTAGAACACAATGGTGAAAACGGAATTCAAATCGGACATCATATGTAGAGTCTACAACTTTTTAAAAAATTGTGATTTGATGATGTCAGTGACATCATTGAAAGCGACAAGTAAGAGAGAAGAGTGAATCACGTCATATGACTTTCACGTCGAGTCATATGGCGTGATTCACTTGTGCTTCGGTTCCGTCTGCATCGTGCGAAAATTATCTAAGTCCCTACCACGCCGGATGGTTTGGCGTGATTGGTATCAATCACGCCATACAGATTGGCGTGATTCGAGTCAACCTTAGTCTACGTCCCGTTTTGACGTCATTTTATATGGCGTGATTTATTCGAGAATCACGCCATAAAATATGACGTGACAAAAACGTCTAGATCTTGAAAATTTAGTTTGAGGCGATTTTTTTAAAAAATTTAGATTAATAATGATTATTTTAAAATAAAAATTCCTTCAGTCGCACGCCTACCCATTCGGCTGTTTAGGTCTCCCAATTCAGTCTTCAGCTTGGACGATACTGTAGCCTAACCCGTGGTACCGAACCATTTTGCCCTCCTTGAAGGTTCACCAACCCTATCCTGTAGGTCCCAACTCCCAACCTTCCCCCAAACCCAATCCATCTCTTTTACCCGGGGAGAGCCTCGCCGCCGACTGAGGAAGGAGTTCCGCAGAAGAAGGTTCCAGAAGGTTCGGAAGGAGAAGCATGGGAGAGTTCGACGACTACTGGGCGCGCGCGTACAGGGGAGACTCTGGGGTGCCGCACTCCGACCCGCAGCGCCTTGTCTCCACCTGGACCGGCGCCTTCGCCCTTGGCGCCGCCGCCTGCGTCCACCACCACGCCTCCGCGCTTGCCTGCCACCTCAAGTCCCTTCCCCAAAGGTGCGCTGCCGCGTAACCACCTGTTACCCCTTGATTCGTCTCAATTCTCATGTTCTTGCTCGCAGTCACAGACCATTGTACTGGCGATTGATTTGTTATTAGGAAGATGTGAGTATAATTGTTGAATCTAGGCAGATGTTTAGGCCTCACCCTGTGTGCATGTGTGATTGTTCTGATGTGTTTTTGCTGAGAGCTCGATTGTGTAATCTTGTTCTTGAAGTAGTTGGCATTCCTCGAGCAGTGCAGTCAGCTTTTAACAGGAGTACAGAAAAAATGTATGTAAATTAGTTTACCGACCCGGAGAGTTTACCCAGCACTTATTTCTTCTGGCTAACCAAAGAAAGGTTTTATATTTTGGCGGGGCCCATGATTTCTAAAGTTCGTGCCGTGGCTCAAATGTGATTGATCCATGTTTAGGCCTCACTCTGTGTGCATGTGTGATTGTTGTGATGTGTTTTTGCTGAGAGCTCGATTGTGTAATCTTGTTCTTGAAGTAGTTGGCATTCCTCGAGCAGTGTAGTCAGCTTTTAACAGGAGTACAGAAAAATTGTATGTATATTAGTTTACTGACCCGGAGAATTTACCACAGCACTTATTTCTTATGGCTAACCAAAGAAAGGTTTTATATTTTGGCGGGGCCCATGATTTCCAAAGTCCGTGCCATGGCTCAAATGTGATTGATCCATGGAAACTTAACTTATATCCTGACTTGGATGTGAAAGTTCCTGAACTCATGCTTCCAGCAGTGTTGATCTAGTTCAGTGAGTGGATTCTGTGACTCTCATAAGTGCAGGTACACCTCTGATATCCCTTACTCATGCCCGCTGATAGAGGGCTTCTTCAACAGTTGTTGTCTTGATTACTTGTCTCGAACACAGGAATTCACTTGAGCCGCAAGGTCCATCGGCGAGCAGTTGTGCATCCATTGTCAGACCAAGATAGTGTATTCCTCCCATTGCCCACATGAGAGACTAGTAAAATTGCGAACAGAGCTTTTGCATTCGGATGTAATCCAGCCCTAACCGTGGCTTATTAGCTGTGATTTGCTGAAGCCACAAGCCATTTCATCTATAGAGCCCACCACATTATTTCCAAGTTGTGAATTCCTAGACTACCAATATTAAGAGGCCGCTGAACCAGGTGACCAGGACAGCTTTACTAGATATATATATGACTGTTAACCTTGAAATGCTCTGATGCGTTGAGGGATACATTATAATGTTCTGCTGTTTACTTTCCTATGAGTAAGCTGCTACCCATGTTGTCTAGTTGTCCGGGTGGTCCATGGTTCTCATAGGGACATAGTTAAGCCTTGTCGCCTAGGTGGCAAGGTGTACCCAAGCTCACCTGGATGCCTCACGCCCTTAGAAAACTATGTTTGCAACGAGAAATTAGTCCCAGCTGTTTGAGACAGACTAACCATCATAAGACATGATTCATTTTTTCCTCATGTGACTACTGTTGTTGTCTCGGAGTATGGAGCTTCACAGTTTATTATCACAAGCTGCAGGGTGTATTTTCCGAACAAGATTGAGTACTATGTTGGCTCTTAGAAAAAATGTGTTAATATTAGTTTAGGCACAAATGAGTTTACTAAGTTATGCCATGTTCATGTTTTTAGTTTACTAAGTTATTCATGCACTTCAAGTTAAAGCAACATGCACTTGTAAGCTGAAGGGAGTAGCATACTTACTCATGTGTCATGGTAATTTTCAAAATCAAATAACCGATCATGCAATATCACTTAGAAGTCGGTCATGCAATATCACTTAGAAGTGTTGTAATGCAACACTTCTATTACGGGCCAACCCAACCCGGCGAGGGCGGACCGCCGCCTTAGGGCCGCCTGCGCCCTAGGCGCGCCGCCGGGAGGCCGCACTCGAGTCGGAGTGCGGTTTGCGGCGCGCGCGGCCCCCTGGGTGCGGGTCCGACTTTCCAAAGTGGCTAGGAGCGGTGCCAAGTAATTCCAAAAATAAAGAGATCGGGTTCTAGATAGATTTAGGAAGTTGAGATAAGTTTAGGAAGTTGAGATTTAATTAGGAAGTTTGAGTTGTAATAGGTTTGGAATATCTCCAAGTTGGAGTAGTGGTCAAGTTAGGATTTCCCCTATATAAACAGGGGTATTGTACCTGATCTCATTAAGCAATAAAGAGAAATCTTATTGCTACCCTGCTGTCGCAACTTCCTCTCCTCTCCCTGCGCACGCCGTCCTCTCGCCTCCCCGCCGCGCGTCTCCCGCTCCCTCTCCCGCCGCAACCCTAGCAGCAGCAGCGCACCCGGCCCTAGCCGGGGTAAGGGTGCACCTTAACATCCGGTATCTAGCGACCGGGTGATCCCTTCGCCATCGCTCGCCATGAGCCCTTGCAAGGAATCCGCGCCGTCCGACATCCCGACGTTCGGAAGCTCTACAAGGAGCAAGTACACCGCCATGGAGAAGAATATCGGCACCATCCTCAAGGCGACGGCCGAGAACACGGAGGCCATCAAATCGCTTGCCGCCACCGTCCAAAAGTTGGCAAAGCGTTGGGACGGGCCCGATGCGGAATCGCCAAGCGCATCGAGGAGGAGCAACGTCGCCGTGACGTGATGAAGGCGGCCCACAAGGCCGTCAAGGACATCTACGCGTCTTCCTCCACACCGGTGCTACCGGAGCTAGTTGCTACACTCGACACGGCGTTCTCATCGCCCGGGGTTCGTCATCAACACTAGCCCCGCCGGCGGCCAACATGATGCATCAAGCGGCCGAGTTGATGGCCGCCCGATTCCACGCTACTACAAGCTCACCTTCCCGTCGTACGACGGTAAGGAAGATCCACTGCCATGGATTAACCGTTGTGAGCGGTTCTTTGTTGGACAACAGATTCCCGACAATGAGCGCGTGTGGTACGCCTCGTATCACATAACGGGCGATGCGCAACAATGGTACATGCGCCTCGGCAAGGAGAACAACACACCATCATGGGACAGCTTCGTCGGGCTCGTCAACGAGAGGTTCGGGCCTCCTACTCGCGCCAACCCCTTGGCGAGTTGGCCATGCTACGACGGATTGGCACCGTGCGCGACTACACCGAGCGGTTCCTATCCCTCGTCGCACGCGCCGGAGATCTGCAGGAGCAACAACAAGTCAACCTCTACACCGCGAGCTCGCAAGAACCACCGAAACGGAGGTCGAGCTTGGACGGCCTTGGGACATGGAGGCGGCCATGAGCCTTGCAAGGGCTTATGAGCGTCGCGCGACAGCTGGTGGCTGAAAATCAACTCGCGGTCAAACCGCCACCTACAACTACACGGGGATCGATTACATCGACTCCTTCGCCGAAAGCTCCGCTAGCTCCACGCTCCACCACGACGGCCTCCAATGGTGGAGGCGCCACCATAGCTGCGACACCACCGACGGGCAAAGTCTACAAGCGCCCGACGGCTGAGCGGATGGCCGAACGTCGTCGCGTAACCTTTACTTCAACTCGCGATGAGCCCTTTGTGCGCGGCCACAAGTGCAAGCATCTCTTCTACCTTGAGCTCCTCAACGACCTCATCAACATTGAGCATGAGGAGGGCACCTTGATGGCGATCATTGGCGAAGGGAGGCGCCCCATGTTGCTCACAGAGCTACTCCTTCACGGACAACCTCGTGCATCCTCATCGATACGGGAGCTACGCACAACTTCGTCGACACCGGCTATGCGAACTCCCGGATGTCGCCTCTTCGTCGTGCTTCACTCTCCCTAATTCAGCTTCGGGGATCGAGTGTTGAGCTGCTCCGTGTGTCGTGGTTTTGCTCTCACCATTGACCGGGACATTAATCACATCGACATCTACGCCACCGAGCTTCCCGACGACGTGGACATCGTGCGGGGCACACCATGGTTGGCCTCTCTAGGGCCAATCATGTGGGGCTTCTCCGCGCCGACCATGTCATTCTTCTACAATGGACACCACCGCTTGCTGATCGGTCTCGACTCACCGCTATGTCACGCTCCTCGGCTTGCTCCGACACAAGAGCTTGAGACGCCTTGGGAGGAGCCCGAAGACTACGACGAGTTCGTGCACTTCCAGCCCCTCCTACAGCCTCCTTACGTGGCTGTTGTGGGTGGGCCTTGCCGTATGGAGGACATCTTCAACATCATCGGCGCCCATTCGGACCTCTACGACGACCTGCGCCACGACATCGAGCGCAACCCCGACTTCGCGGTGATCTACGACAGTCGGAGTCTAGTGATGCTTCTCGTGCATGGGACATGAGAGTGGGACTAGTCTTCTTTGATGGGCGCCTTTACATGTCGGCCTCTTCTCCGATGCTCTACCACCTTTGTGCCTTTCTCATCAAAGAAGGCGAGGAGGCGATGCTTGCGCCGATTGTTGTGGGCTTCCACACCATGAATGTTGCGGGATTGATTCAAGGAATGCCGACATCCGTGCTATGCCTCCAGGAGATGCCCCATTCCACGGTGGAGAATGTGGACGTCACATTTGTGGACATCGCGGGCCGAGAGCTGTTCCGGGTTCGCAATGTGTATTTTGGAGTTCACCCCGTCATCGTCCTTCTTCCACCATCATCTTCGATTTTCGGTACTTGTTTGGCCATGCTCTTCACTTAGACACTAGTCGGCCAATGCCAAGGGACACTTTTGTGGTGATCATTGATGGACTGCTACTACCTACACCAGATTTCCGGCGCCACTCTTTCACCACGCCGCCGGTGGAGATGGAGACTGTTTTGTTTGACTTTGGAGTGCCTCACAATATCATTGATGCTCCGAGAACGCCGGCGGTGCGAGGAAACACCCCAATGCCCTCCTCGCATGACTTCGTCATTAATGGTTTCATCGATAGTCTTGGCTACATCTTCACATTGGACATTGATCACACTCGACGGAATTTGCTGGATGATCTCGGTTCTTGGACGTGCTTCGGCTACACTTCTTCTGCGAGCTTCGTCGAGCAACTCCCATGAGTGGTCCTAGATGGCGCATTCCCTAGCTCGAGGACGAGTTGACTGTCGGTGGAGGAGATGTTACGGGCCAACCAGACCCAGCAGGGCGGCCCGCCGCCTTGGGGCCGCCTCTGCCCTAGGCGTGCCGCCGGGAGGCCGCACCCGAGTTGGAGTGCGGTTGGCAGGCGCGCGCGGCCCCCTTGGGTGCGGGTCCGACTTTCCAAAGTGGCTAGGAGCAGTGCCAAGTAATTCCAAAAATAAAGAGATCAGGTTCTAGATAGATTTAGGAAGTTGAGATAAGTTTATTAAGTCGAGATTTAATTAGGAAGTTTGAGTTGTAATAGGTTTGGAATATCTCCAAGTTGAAGTAGTGGTCAAGTTAGGATTTCCCCCTATATAAACAGGAGTATTGTACCTGATCTCATTAAGCAATAAAGAGAAATCTTATTGCTACCCTGCTGCCGCAACTTCCTCTCCTCTCCCTGCGCACGCCGCCCCCTGCCTCCCTGCCGCGCGTCTCCCTCTCCCTCTCCTGCCGCAACCCTAGCAGCAGCAGCCGCACCCAGCCCTAGCTAGGGTAAGGGTGCACCTTAACAACTTCCCACTCAGATCATTACTCTACAATTAAATCCAGTTGCACCATATATGATGATCCAGATCTCCAGATCTGTAAGTTTTCTATACCATTTAATTGTATCTAGGTGAAACCACCACCAATACCATAAACAATTTAAGTAGCAAAGGTGTTTTTTTTCACAATTACTGTTATAAAATAATTTCTCTTGAGTCTATATCTATATGTAATTGCATGATTTTACGGAAACTTATACAAACAGATGGATTATTTATTACGGGTTTGGATCCAACCTCATTGATTTATTGTGCTACCAAATATTAGGGTTATTGTGTAGGGACTTGGGCATTGCCACATTGAATTGTAAAGCATTGCAAATTTGTTTTGAAATTTTATGGACCGTCATTTTATTTTTGTGCAATGAGTAGTTTATCATTCTTGATACCGCTGCCGATGAAATTGTTCTTTTTTTCCATTGTGAACATATCTTGTAAAATATCTCTCATTCTTGACATAATTTTGAAATTCTCTCTACCAACACTGTTACTTTTCTCATGCTATACAAATTGATTGATATATCATTTCCACATTCTACCATGTCAGTTGGCAAGACATGGCAATGGTGCTTGATCAAAAGCGGTGGAAGAAAATTCTCGAGAAGAAGCAACAAGCTTAAGGTGAGTCGATTTCTAATGTCATATTAGCTTTGCTGATGTCTGTCACCTGCTCAGCTTTATGTGGAAGCCAGTTAACTTATACTCTTCTCTACACAAATAAGCAGCCAGTTAACGTAAAGCTTTGCAGGTGTCGATTTCTAGTGTCATATAGTAGCTTTAAGTTTTCTACACAAATATAATGATAGTGGCAATTAAGGCATAGGAAATTTAAACTGATCGCACACAAGGGAAACTATAATGTTCAATGGCACTGAAGGGAAACTATAATGTTCAATGGCACACAAGGGAAACTATAATGCTCAATGGCACTGAAGGGAAAAGTATAGTAGGTTTCTATGGCGTAGAAGGAATTTGCTCTATGGCGTAGGTAGAAGGAATTTGCTCTTATTAGATAGATAGGTGGGATAAATTTGTTATCAAGTGATGACACTTGTATCTTTCTTATCTTGTATTAACTTGTTTTGCTGCCCTTTTTTTTTTCTTATGTGCTACAGCTTATTATACATCCCAGGTCCTTGGGCTTCTATCCCGTTTTGGAGCTCATTCTGGCACGGAAAGTTTTTGGAGCACTCTGGTTTTATGAATTAAGGTTCTCCTTTTAGTTGTGTTAGTTTAAATTGTGAAGCCATGCTTACATTGATCTCTGCTATTTTCTGATTCTGTTTCTGGCACTTGTTCCATGTTATATCGTCGTGTCCATTCTTAAAATCTGTATGCTCATTGGATGAGAGTTTCACCATTTGACGTATGATTTCGGTATTTGCTTGACTGGTGGTTGTTTCTTGGTGACTGCACCAAAACTTCTCTTCTCTGGATATCCTATATATATCATGTGCCCCGTGCCTTGATTAGTGGTTACATATGCCGTCACTGTGGACGTACATTGGCGTCCACATTGGTCCTGCCGGATTGGTGATGCTCAATGAGTTCACCGATCATGTTCGTCCATATCCAGTCACGTAAATGTAAATCCGTGGTGGTTCTGTTCATGACATGCAAGGACCATTGTGGGACTGGGAGATAAGTACTCGAGTCAGTTGCAGTGAGCTGATTCAGTCTATCGTGCCGCCACAGCCTCATGAAGCCGAGCCTCTCCTGTGCCTAACCCGCCTAATTGCTGCGTCCAACTGCGCCCATCCCGTTCCTGGAATGCCACCACGAGCTCCCGAGAGAATGAATAGGTTGAGAGCGAAGTGCTGCCCCCTCTTCCATATGCAAAGGCTACTGGAACAAATGAATAGGTTGAGAGAATGAAATAAAATGAATAATAGGCATCTGCTTTTAGAGCAACTCCAGTGGAGGCCCCTCAACAAGCCCCAATCTTATTTTTTGATGCTCAAGTAAAAAATCTAACTCCAGCAGAGTCCAAAACTAGCTCCTATTTTTCATGGGCTCCAAAACTTCATTCTCCTCCAATCCCACTCTAAAATATGGGCCCCATGATTTTTGTTCAATTTTCTTTTTTTTTCCTTTCTTTCCCTCTCTCTCTCTCCTTTCTTTCCTCTCTCGTCCTCTTTGATCTCCCTACAGCCCGAGCGGAGCGCCGCCTCTATACCAACGGTCAGCCTCGCGCGCCGCCTCTTCTACATCGGCCAACGGCGCGGGTCGCTACCGCGGGTGGCATTGGCCGGTTGACCGCCGTCGATGGGACTCGCTCTATGCAGCTCGGTGGAGCCGTGCGCGGATGGCAACGTGTGTGGCGGTTCGGTCGGCGGCGCGAGCGAGGGGAGTCGGCCGATGGGCGGGCGAGGCGTGGTCGGTCGGCTAAGGGTGGCGATGCAACCGCATGGTCCGGCGGCGAGGTGGTGGCGGGCGGTGGCCGCCGTTCGAGGCCTAGTCATCGGATCCGGCCGGATGTCCTCCCCGGGCTCGGGATCGAGCCCGCCATGCTCGGTATGCTAGGCCAAGCTTCCGATGCCGAGGTTCGGTCTTGGAGCAAGATACGCCCGGCGGTCTCCCTTGCGGCCCTTCTCCTTCCCGCGACCGACCGCCACCGTGCCGCTCTTGCTCCACTCGGCCTCTCTTCTCTATCTTTTCCTTCACGGCACCGAGCTTCGAAGTCTGCACCGCCTGCACACCCACCGGATTTTGTGCCACTTGCCCTGCTACCGGCTTCGGAGAACTAGCCGCCGCGAATTCAATGAACGTTCGCGAATTTTGTTTTGGTTCACTCTTGAGTGGGCCCCACCTGTAAGTAGAAAATAGGGGCCCGAATTTGTGAGACACGGCTGGAGTTGATAGGAAATTTTTGGCCCCAAAAATTGAGATTCAGCCCGCAAATGAAAATGTAGGTGCCAATTTTTGGTGCTATCACCGGAGTTGCTCTTAGGTGGACAAATTGGATACTATATATCTTCTCTTTCCTATACCTAAAATAAGTTTTAGCCATATGTGACACCTCCGTGTCGCGAACGTCTCAACTAAAAATTCTATAATTACCTACTGACATTGTAAAGCTCCAATATAAAACTTTTGGTCACATGTATAGTGATTTGAATTTCAAATTCAAATAAATTAATATTAGGTTGAACTACAAGTCACAATTTTCCTATAACAATTATCCCTAACAAAAATATATGTTGTAGAGGACAATAAAAGAAAAATAGAGAAACAAGTCCCATGTCTTTTGGATTAGTAAAACTTCCTGTAAAAATTCGAGATCCTTAACTTTTACCCCTTTAGATGAATTATAGAAATTTAACCAAAACGAGTTTGGACCTAAACGTTTCGTGCATGTCTAATCCAAGTAAGGTAATACCCAATAGTATTTTTTTAGATTTACCGAGCATTGGAAGTATTTGTTTTAAGGCTCGACTTTTGCAGAAAAACCACAAACCAGAAAATGAGAAAAATCCTTGGAATATTCCTGTGGGTCCCGCGTGTCATCCCGCTCAGCTCTTTCTTGTCTCTGCTCTCTCCCTCACGCCCGACCACAGCAGGAGTCGATCAACAGCTGTCTTGTACGTGGGTCGTGGCACGCTCCTCCTGCTCGAGCCCACCACTACCCACGCTCCTCAACCGGCGCTGTCACCCTGCTCTCCCCTCTCACGCGCTCACTCCTCTCCCTTTCACTCGCGCAGCACACAAGCAGAACAACCAAGAACGAGCGCCATTGCCACTGTCTCTCTGAGCTCCTCGTCGCCCCACTGCCCTGCTGCTCTCTAGGCCAAGTCCTCCAACCAAAAGCAGCGCAAGGGACATGTCGTACCACTAAAACAATCACTTGCTCGAATCTCTCGCCACACCACGCGGATCGGAAACTTTTCTCCGGCACTGCCATTGATGACCACCCATGGCGCCACCATGAAATTTGTTCTCCCCAATGAGTCTCGTCGCATGATTGTTCCTCCGTTGGATGCGTGTCGACCTACAGCTCATCTCTGACCCATTCTCCCTTTGTCTTCTCCACCGAGCAGGCCGGGTTTTGGCTTTTCCCGGCCGCGGTTCGTCGGCCATCTCTGCTCCGTCGGTGTCGGCCCACTCGGCAGCTCCTCCTTCGACACCAACACCGAGACGGTCTTCCCAAACCTCCTCTGTTGTTCTCCGGCCAAAGAACCAAGCTTCTCGTCCACCCGCTCGAGCACGCGTCCACCCGATCGAGCACGTGACGCCGCCGAACTCCTTCCATCCGCCATTGCTGCCGACGAGTGCCCTCCGGTGCTTCCCCGTTCGGACCACCTCCACCGGCTCCTCCATGTCGTGAGCTACATCCCGGTGAGCTCCCCGTCTACATCCGCTCAACTCTGGCGACCTGTTCCACCATGCGCCGTCCGCCTTTGGCGAGCCGCACCACTGGCCACACCGCGACAGATCTGTAATGGCCGCAGTCACACCGAATCCACCACTTTGTGGCCCTCTGTGTGTCTGTCAGCGCGGTTAATTTAATTTAAAATTCGTAAGGGTATTTTTGTAATTACTTCAGAAATTCGAATTTATTTAGAAAATTCATAACTCGAGTTTAGGAACTCCAAATTGAGTGAAACCAATTTTGTTAGATTCAAACTCATTTTTGTTGCATAGTTTTTTCGAATAATTAGGAATGTGTAAAACATAATAAATTCATATCTTTTTATCTGAAGGTGATAAAATAGCAAACTAAGATGTTTTGAACTCCTCTGAGTATGCTCTTTATTATGGTGCATCATATTCATCATGAATCTGCATATATAGCATTGTATGGTTAATTCTTCGTCTATCATGTTTAAATTCCAATAATTAATTTATGTATTAAATAAATGTTCTACCTGTCGAGTCTTAAACTCGGCACTAGTACTACCCGGTCCCTCACGAGCGTGGAATTCGATGGTGCAACACACAGAACACACAGGAACACGAGATTTTAGACAGGTTCGAGCCCTCGGGTCGAGAGTAATACCCTACGTCCCGTATGTTATGTATTGCCTTTAGCGATTTGCTAATTGCAAAATCTCGAAGAGTTTTTCAGGGGGTCCCTGCTCGCCTTATATATCCGGGGAGTTAGGATTACATGTAGACTCCTAGTCAATTACGCAGATTACATATATGGAGTCCTATCTCTAACTTTCTTTATTGATTCGTAGTCCTAATCGGACTACAAATCACTCAATAACTTGCTCCTCAAGTCATTGTACGCCGGTCTTGGTATCCGCCTTGTTTCCATACCGGTATACGTAATCTTCTGTTATTCCGGACCGGTCAAGAACCAGTCCGTTGTCTATCGCCATCATCTTGATCTTCATTAATTTGTCACCATGTCTCTACGTATTCATTCCTTTATCATCTATATACCCATAAGGCAAGCATACGACAAGCAGCCCCGAGTAATTTTTGATTTAACCTTGAATAAGACCGACCAGTCTTTCGCATGTTGGTCTTATTTCATGGTAAAATTAAAAAGAACTTGAATCTGCTGCAATCATTTTTCTTTCTTCAAAAGTGCTTTAAAAAAGCCCAAAAAATTATTATTTTCACCTTTCATATCACCTAATTAGGTAATCATCGCTTATTCTTCTTGCGGTGCACCGACTAGGTGCACCTAGTTGGGTATAGCCCCGACTCTTGGATCATTTGAACTCCTTTCAAATAATGCAAGAGTCCACTAGTTGATTCTTCATTATTTTCTTCAATATGCAATTTCTACGGACCGCTCCTTTCAATTTCCATCATTTTCCACTTCCCGAGGTCTCTGCAGACCGCTCTTGAACATGGTGCACCGGTCAGGTGCACCTAATTAGGTATAGCCCCGGACTCTTGTATTATTTGAGGATCGCAAATAATGCAAGAGTCTTTTTGAGAGACCACGCTTTATTATTTTCCATCAAATCACATTCATCTCAAGCAATTTCTACCAAGAACATATTTTTTAGACCGGTCATACCGGTCTATACTTCATGTCTCCTGGAGATTTACACCAGTTTTGACATAACATATCACCTAAATTAGCATGAACTCATAATCCGCTTAGTGAAATTTCACTAAGAACCAAAATTCTGGTTGATCGGACCAGTTTATTCCCTATATTCTCACAATGACTCGAGTCTCCAAAGCTTATAATCAGCTGGATGATTAACACCCACGACCTAAGGCATCTATTATCACCGAGTTATGTAAGATCTAACTCTTTCATACTACTGAATTATGAAATTCAGTATTACTTTTAATTCCTATCCGAAAACTTCCATATTTCGGACCGCTTTTACTTCACAAAAAGCACGACGGCTTATTCTTATGACCGTTAAGTCATAATTAACGTAAATAACAGATCATTAATATCCTTATGGCCGTTAGGTCATAATTGCATAGTTACAACATATATCATTAACGATCAATCCATCGGGCCTCTCAAAATAGCCCAATAACTTTTCAGCCCCGGGCCCATCCCAGTGCCTATAAAAAGAAACGAAAGGTCGACCTAGGTCAACCCCGCTCCCGAAAGCTCATACGCGCCCGCCATTTGCCTTTGTTCTTTGCTTTCTTCCTCCGCATAAATCAATCTCAGGCTTTCTTTGTAGGCTCGATTCTGCGTTCGAACCTCGGGCTTGCTTTTTCCATCTCTCAGGATGGGCAAGAAGAAATCCACCGCGAACCCTGCGTCTTCTTCCTCTCGTTCCTCGCGATCAACTTCCCTTTGGCATTCAGGATCTAGGTAACAAGCAAGGTCACCGAAACATCCCTCAATGAGGCAGTTCATGACTGGTTATCTTCCTCCTCAACCAATTCTAAATTGGAGCATCCCTTCTCCTAGCCAAATCCCAATGGGAATAGATGATTCTCAAGCAATTAGTTTTCAAAGCTTTTTTCCTCCGTGGCCTTGATCTCCGTTGTTGTTCCTTTTTTAGGGACTCCTTTTCTTTTACGGATGGGAGTTAGTGAACCTCAACCCTAACTCCATCCCGCAAATCGCTTTTTTCATCCATCTATGCGAAGCTTTCCTTGGAGTTCTCCCCCACTTCAAGTTATTCCAAGATCTGCTCCAAATTCGCCCACTTCCTTCATCGGACCGCCAAGCTGCAGTTGGCGGAGTAGGAATTCAATGCTCGGAGTGTAGACGAATATTTTTCTCTTTCTTTAAACAACAAGCATAGCCCATTGGAAAAATGGATGGTTCTTCCGTGACAATCCCCACCTGCACTTCCTCCCTTCGGTGCTAAGATAGCCAAAAATTTCCCTACCGCAGATACTAGGAAAAAACTTAAAGAAGACAGTGAAATTCTTGCGCTCCCGGGTTGCATTAGATATTTGAAGGACGTCGGAGGTGTCACCGCCGAGACAGCTTCTTTGGACCTTCATAGTGCGGGGAGTTCAACCTCTTAAAAGGCAGGAACACCCGAGCATGGTGTTTTGACGAAGACACCGCCATGCCTTTGGATGGAACCCTTCTTCCCGACAAAGAGCGATTAGAAGCCCGCATCAGTGCAAATGCTCCAGCCAAAACCAGATCTATCCGGATGCACAAGAGTGGGTCCGGCCTTCAGCTCGTCCAACCCTCGCGATCCCGTAAGTATCTCTTTCTGTTTCTTCAAATCTTTGCTATTTGTTACCGTCATTCTCATATGCAAACTCAATCCTTCAATTGTAGAAAATGGACAACTACAGGAGTCACCCTCCTCTACCTCTCAACGATATTTGGGGAGAAGATTATGCGAACAATACCGCTCCCCGGTTGTTCAAGCTCGGTCCGACTCAAAGGCCTTCGGACCGGTCCTTTCCTTTGCCTCCCAAAGATAGCCCCAAAAATCTCCAGATCCGGGACCGTGGTTCAAGCACCTAGTACGAGAAAACGTACTACTGCCTTGACCATTGGCGGACCTCATCGCTTCTTCCGCTGCTCCCGGCGATACTCGCTCGTAGGCGCAGAAACTTGAAGACCAACGACGAGAAGAAGAAGCCGTCGAAAAGGATCGCCAAGCAGCCCCGGGAAAAACTCAAGGTACTCCTTCCTTGGCTGATCCCTTATCCAAAGTCCCCAAAAGGTCCCGGTATGGCAATCGACCGGTCCCGATGATGCCGGAGAAACAGTCCCAACCCCGCAAGTCAATCTTGCGGAAAAAGGACTCGCAGAAAGAAGTGGTGGGGACACCCAAGGTCCTCCCAAGAAGATCAAGACCTCCACCGGCTTCAAGAAAGCTTCCTCGTAAGTCTTTTATATTACTAATTCTTTTCTCGAATTGTCCTTACCCCAGCCTTATTATATCCGCTTTTCTTCACAGATCCCTTCTAACTTCCAAGCTAGCATAGCTAGTTTTTTAAGAAATAAAGCTTCCTCCACAGCTCCAACCAGTGGTGTTTCTACTTCTACTCCCGACGCATCTCGGACCGGCATCGCTCCCGCCTCTTCATCTCCGACCGGTAGTGCTCTCACTACCGCTCCCGCCGCTTCAATCACAG
The DNA here is from genome assembly GCA_031894775.1 of Chloris gayana. Taxonomy (NCBI): domain Eukaryota; kingdom Viridiplantae; phylum Streptophyta; class Magnoliopsida; order Poales; family Poaceae; genus Chloris; species Chloris gayana. Next base: position 1,214,308 of record JAUNZO010001928.1, read on the forward strand.
AAACTCAAAGTGCGGCACCCGCAAAGGAACTCCCCGCCGCCTCACACATAGAAGTCGAAGAGCAGGTTACCAATGTCGAAAGTTCATCTTCTCGGTAACCCTCCTCCCCAAGCTACCTTGTTCCAAATCCCTCCGTAGCCGTCACTGGGACCAGTATGGGTGGAAGAAATTCCTCGCCGGCTCAGGACAACACGCAAATCTCCCGGAGAACCCAAACCGGCCAAAATGGTAGTTGGAGACGTGGAAGTGGACACTTCTAGCGGAGCGTAACATTTACCGCAATAGCTCAATGGGACGCCCTCCAAGAAGAAGAGGCCCTAAAGAATTTCTCGTAATCCGCCGGTATATCCCTCCGCTCTAATAATTTCTCCAAGCAATTGCATTTTAATTATTAACTCTCTCACTCTTCTTTTTAGGTTCTCCTAAAAAGCTCAAGCCAAGACTCGCTATAATCGCCCGCTTAGAGGAGGAGCTCTGCACCAATCAAGAGCGATTGGTGGAACTGGAATCTTAGACCGCCGATCCGAAATCCAAGGAAAACGATCCGCAGAGAAGAGAGGCCAATTTGCAAAACACCCATTGGTTGATGGAAGAATGCCGGCAAGAAATCATCAAGCTCCGCCAAGTTATTCGTAGTAATACTTTTCGATTTTTCCTATATATTCCATATTTTTCCCTGTGGCCTTCCTTTCCGACTCAGCTCCCACTCTTTATTCCAGCGCTCGAAAGCCTTGTTGCCGCTCACAAGAAAGCTGAAGAAGTCCTTGCTGAAAAGGCAACCGCTCAAGAGCTAGCACTTGAAGAAGGCTCTCGTGTCGAAGAGAAACAGGCAGCTCGGATTGGAGAACTAGAAGGCGAGCTTACCGCCAAAGATAGTATCTTAGCTCAAGCACTTCGCTCCAACAAGATGCTGGAAACTGAAAATGCTCGCTTAAAGGTTGAACTAGTCGAAGCCTTGGAAGCAGCAAAATCAGCACAGAAGACAAGGAGAGCGCTCCGAGGACCGCCCACGAATCCGCTCAAGTTGCTCTCAAAGCAAAAGATCGCGAGATTCAGCGTTTGCTCGAAGATCGAAGCCAAACCGAGAGAATCCAATACGAACATCAAGGGCAGATTCGGAGCCGCAGAAATCGGGCATAGGCGTAAGTCCCGTCTTTCTTGTTCATTCTTATGAAATCTTTTTAAAGATACCAGTCTGCAGCAATATCTTTCTCTTATATTTCTTGCTTGTCTTTTCGTAACTTGCTGCAGGCACGAGTGCGCACTCGGAATATCTCAATGGCGGTCAAACTATTGATCCCAATGAGATAGATCTCGAGTCCGCCATCCGGGCTTTCCCTAGAAGAATCGGAGAACATTCAAAGATAGTTGCTGCTGCAGGAGGAGGACACATTGCCGCTATAATCCAATCTTGGACTCCGGTCGAAGAGTGTGATTTCAATTTTATCAAGGATGGCGCCGACTCCGAAACTATCGAAGACCGGTTCAACGAGCTGAAGAATTCACTCATTGGCACCATTTCGTAGTTGATAGAAGATGTTCCTCTTGATCCAACAGGTGTCCCTCTAAACATAGCACCAGCAGCTTTTGCTTTGGATCAAGATGCTCAGGATGCAGCAGCCGCCGCTAGGCGAACAATAGAAGATGCATTTGAAGATCTTGATAGGGATTTACCGATATCTTCTTCCGATTCCGAAGAAACGCTGGATGATAGACTAGAAGAAAATCCTAAGACCGGTGATACCGGTACTTCCAACGGTCCCGCTTAGTGAATTTTGTAATAGGGCCATCTTGATTTTGTAATCAAACATCTTGATTGTCACATTGTTTATATTAAATACCAGTTACTTTTCTTTTTCTATATGAATACTCGGTTTCACTATCATACTTACTAACTTATTTACCTAAGACATGATGGTTATTTTAGCTAAAAATAATTATGATCAAACTCCGGCTCTAATCAACACAGATCACAATTCATAATTATAGCTTACTTTAACAAGATCATGTAACATAAGCAAAAAAGCTAGGTTGTAAGACTTTAAGATTTCACAGATCGCCCTTAACACAAGAGCCTACCAATCAGTATTCATAAGAAAAATACTATACAATTTCCTTTCCTGAATATACCAGTCTTAAACTTAAATTTAAATAGACCGCTCTTAACACAACGAATCCGCCAACTAAATGACTGGTCTTATTATTCAAGAATAACAAAATATCATAGACTCGCTCTTAACATAGCAGCCCCCTGACTCAATAATTTAATGCAAAATTAAAATATAGAGACACAAAAAACAAACACATTATCATTAGACAAAATAACTTTATTATAATATAAAAACTTTACAGAAGTACTTTTAAGCATTAAAACGTCGAAGCTGATCAATGTTCCAAGAATTTGGAATTTCTTCTTCCTCCAAGGTCATAAGCCTATAAGCCCCTGGTCCGGAAACCGATTTAACCAAAAAAGGTCCTTCCCGGATCGGTGACAACTTATGCCTGTTCTTGTTAGATCGAATCTTCCGAAGAACCAAGTCTCCTACTTGGAACTCCCGTGTTCGAACATTGCGATCATGATAACGACGCAATCCCCGATGATATTTAGCAGCTTGAACCAAAGCTTGGTCCCTCAATTCTTCCGCGAGCAACCAGCTCAACCTCGGCGTTGATCATCATATTTTTCTTCATCGTAGTACTGTACCCGAGCTGACACCATATTCACTTCGTAGGTAGCATGGCTTCGGATCCATACACCAAAGAAAAAGGAGACTGCCCTGTAGCTCGCTAACATTAGTGCGCAATCCCCAAAGCACCCAAGGCAGTTCCTTAGCCCACTTTCCTGCATATGGCTTCAATCGGTCAAAAATTCTTGGTTTAAGACCGGTCAAAATCATTCCATTAGCTCGTTCCACTTGTCCATTGCTTTGCGGGTGTGACACCGACGCATATTGTACCTTAATTCCCAAACTCTCAAGCATAGTCTTTGAAAAACTCGAAGTGAATTGAGGCCCATTATCGTAATGATACCGTATGGGACCCCAAAACGTACGAAGATGTTCTCGCAAAAACTTGATCGCTCGAGCTGTAGTTGTACTAGTAACCGCTTCAACCTCAATCCACTTGGAGAACTTATCTACTGCCACAAAAATGTGCGTAAATCCTCCCGGCGCCCGCTTAAAAGGTCCAACTATATCCAGTCCCCAAGTAGAAAAAGGCCAAGTCATTGAAATCAACCGCAACTCATGAGCTGGGGTATGAGGTCTGTCTTGCAAAAAACCGACATCCCCGACAATTCTTGACCACTCCGTGCGCATCATCCGTCGCTGTAGGTCAATAAAATCCTTGTCCGAATACCTTCCCAACTAGTGTCTTTGAAGAAGCATGATTTCCACAAATTCCCTTGTGCACGTCTTCAAGCAATTGAATGCCATCGAAACCGATACATATTTCATCAAAATATTAACTCCACGCCTATATAATTCTCCTTCGAGAATTAAATAACTGCGGGCTCGAACCTCTAATCTTTGCTTCTCCACTTTATCTTCCGGAGTTTTACCAGATCGTAGATAGTCAAGGTACGGGGTACGCCAATCGAATCAACAATCATAACATCAAATGACTGAATATCTTCGGCGTTGGTCTCGTTCACTCGTCTTTTCTCGGTAAGACCGCTTCGTCGATCGGTTCTTCAAAACTACTTCCTCCTCCGGATTCTTCAAGACCGCTTCATCCACGATTTCTGTAATAGTAGCCTTACGCTCCATCTTTATGGATGGTTTATCCCATACTTGAAGGAAAACACCAGGTGGAACCGCTTGTCGTGAAGACCCCAATCTGGCTAACTCATCCGCAGCAGAGTTATTTCCGCGCAATATATGAGAAAATCGCAAACCATCAAATTTATCTTCAAGTTTCCTAACCTCCCGACGATAAGCGATCATATGATCATCATGAGCATCCCATACCTTGTTAACTTGGCTTATCACCAACATTGAATCACCATATATATCCAATCGTCTGACTCCTAACTAAATGGCTACTCTAAGCCCATGAAGCAAAGCTTCATATTCCGCGAGTATTGTTGGAGGCTCGGAAATGCATTTGTAATACATATCCGAGTGGTTCCTTCTGCGGGGTGAGTAGTACGACCCTAGCCCCGCGCCCGAAAGCTGCAGGGACCCATCAAAGAACATCTCCCAATACTCCAACGTTTGAATCTCCCGCGGTACTTGCGTCTCCAACCACTCGTTATGAAATCAGCTAGTGCTCGTCCCTTGATAGCCGTTCGCGAAGAAAACATAATTTCATATTGGCCAAGTTCTATAGCCCACTTAGCGACTTGGCCAACCGCTTCTCGGTTTCGAACAGTATCTCCAATGGCAAACCCAGTCTTAACTTCAATGGGATGCGCTTGGAAATCATGCTTAAGCTTCCGAGAAGTTATCACTACAGCATATATTAACTTCTGTAATCGGAGATATCGTATCTTTGATTCAGTAAGAACTTCACTTACCAAATACACCGGATGTTGCACCAATTGCAGGTGTCCTTCTTCCTTCCGATCGACCGCGTAACCGTGCTCACCACATGGGTTGTTGCGGAGATATACAACCGAATAACCTCGTCCGGCTCTCGCGGCACCAATACCGGAGGGTTACTAAGATAGTCCTTGAGTTGATCAAGCGCAGCTTGCGCTTCATCTGTCCACTCAAACTTGTCTTGCTTTTTGAGCAACTTGAAGAACGAAAGTCCACGTACTCCCGATCAACTTCTAGACATCCTTCAAGCAGCTCGGGGTTTCATGTTAACGATCGTCTGGATTTTTTCCGGGTTAGCTTCAATGCCTCTCCATGACACCGGATAACCCAATAGCTTTCCGGAACGAACTCCAAACACACATTTTCCAGGGTTTAGCTTCATGGAAAAATTCCGCAGATATCGAAGGTCTCGCCAGGTTAGAGAGAAGATCTTCGGTTTTCGAGATTTTACCACTATATCATCAACATAAGCTTCTGCGTTCCTTCCTAATTGTGAATCCAAGCAACGTTGTATGCCGCGCCGATATGTGGCTCCGGCATTTTTTAATCCAAATGGCATAGTCGTGTAGCAGTATGCTCCGAAGGGGGTGATAAACGCGGTCTTTATTTGATCCTCAACCCTCAGCGGTATTTGATGATACCCTGAATAAGCATCAAGGAAGCAAAGACGCTCGCAGCCGGCGGTCGAATCAACAACTTGGTCAATTCGAGGCAGCGCGAAAGGGTCTTTGGGGCAAGCTTTGTTGAGATCAGTATAATCGACGCACATTCTTAATTCGTTAGTATTCTTTTTTGGTACAAGGACTGGATTGGCAAGCCAATCTGGATGATACACCTCCCTAATGAACTTAGCTGCTAACAACCTAGTTATCTCTTTCTTGATGGCCTCCTTGCGGTCTTGAGCAAACCTCCGGAGCTTCGTTTCTATCGGCTTGGCATCGGGACGCACTAACGGTGCGTGCTCAATCTTCTCCCTAGGAACACCCGGCATGTCGAAGGCTGCCATGCGAAGATATCCCTATTTTCCTGGAGGAAAAGAGTGAGCGCGCTTTCCTATTTATCCCCCAAGTCAGCCCCTATATGGGTGACCTTGGAGGGGTCCGACTCATCAAGTCTGGACAGTCTTGGAAACCACTGCATCGGCTTTTAGTTTCTCCTTTGCAACCTTCATGATCGGAACTTCATCTTCTAATCTTGCCCGTACTTCCGTAGCTTCGGCTGCTTCTCCGATTTCTCGACGTTCATCCTCTCGAATTGGCCCGAGAGGCCAGCTCCGTGCTATGTACTTCACAAGCATAAGCGGTCTTGATATCACCCCGGAATGACAGGACCCCATTTGGTCCAGGCATCTTCAACATCAAGTACCGATAATTCGGGATGGCCATAAATTTTGCCGAGCCGGTCTCCCAAGTATCGCATGATACGCCGAGTCTATGTCAGCCCCCTGGAAAATAATATTCTCGCTCCTGTAGTTCTCCTTTGTTCCAAAAGTTACGGGCAGAGAAATCTGTCCCAAGGGATAGCTGTTCCGCCCGGGTATTATACCATAAAACGGCGAAACGCTGCGCTCCAAATCAGCTACGGAAAGGCCAAGCTCGGTAGAGTTTTAGCAAACAGGATATCCGAGCAGCTTCCTCCATCAATGAAAATTCTCTTCAGTCGCACCTTGTGAACAATGGGAGCCGGGATGAGTGGATATTTACTAGCTTTCGGCAATACCTCCGGATGATCAGCCCTGCTAAAGGTGATGGGCACCTCGGACCACCGTAGATATTCGGGAGTGGCGGGAGCAACAGCGTTAACCTCGTTGAAACGCCAATTTCTGCTTCCGCTTTGACTCATATGCATCCGGGCCTCCATAGATCATGTTCACCTCTCGAGCTGGTTCTTGAAAGCCTTCGTCATCCTCATTGCCGTCACGCTCCTTATCCTTGCCCTTGTCATCTCTCTCGATTCCTATGGGCAGACCGGGGCGCAACCTTCAAGGCAAACCGAGCAAACGGCCTTAACAGGAAGCACTCCTTAGCTTTATGATTCCCATTATGAATCATGCAAGGGCCATATAGAAGTGTCTCAAACGACAATCGTTCTCTTGTACCTCTCTTAGGAGGTGCCGGCCGGTCTCCTCCATGAGACCGGTCGACAGCTGCAACAAGGTGACCAGCCTTGCGCTTATTGTTGTTCTTGGATCCAGATCGGTTGCCTTGGTCATGCTTCGGTTCCTTCCCTTTGTTCCCGCGCAAATGGACCACGTTTGATTCACCAGCGAGCGTAATCGTCCGCTATCTTGAAGCACTCCGACGCCGTCATGGTAAGGTTCCGATTTCGCCTTCCAATCTTGTGAACTAATGCTTCACTTAGGACGCCGGCTTGAAACGCCGCAATTACTTGCTGATCAGGAACATTGGGGATTAAGGCCTTCTTATTGCAGAAACGCCCGATGAAGTCGGTGAGGGTCTTGTCGGCTTCGCTTCAGCCGTTGAGGTCAAAGTAATTCCCTAGCTTCTCACAAGTCGCCCGGAAGTTTTCCACGAACTTTTTAGTGAGGTCTCCCCAGGAAGAGATGGATCTCTCGGGTAGGGATTGCAACGACAAGCGTCCAGCCTGCTCCATGCACATCGGCAGGTAATTAGCTAGCACAAACGTATCTCCTCCCGCCGACCGAATAGCGGTGGTGTACATACGGAGCCACTCAGCGGGAGGTGCTTTGCCATCATACTTATCAATGGCCCCGGTGTCGTATACTTACCTTATGGGTATACGAGATGATGAAGGAATGGATGAGCAGAGACATGGTGGCAAATTAAGGAAGATAAAGACGATGGCGATAGGCAACGGATCGGTCTTCGACCGGTGCTGGGATAACGAAGATCCTGTAGACCGGTATGGAAACTAAGCGGATATTAAGACCGGTATACAATGACTTGAGGAGCAAGATATTGAACAATTTGTAGTCGGATTAGGACTCGAATCAATAAAGAAAGTAGAGATAGAGTTCCAAGTATGTAATTCATGTAATCAACTAGGACTCCGCTTGTAACCCTAGCTCCCCGGACATATAAGGTGGAGCAGGGACCCCCGGAAAATCTCTCCGAGATCTTGCAATTAGCACATCGCTAAAGGCAATACATAACATACAGGACGTAGGATATTACTCTCAATTCGAGGGGCCCGAACCTGTCTAAAATTGCGCGTTCTTGTGTGTTCCGTGTGTTGCACCATCGAATTCCACGCTCGTGAGGGACCGGGTAGTATTAGTGCCGAGTTTAAGTCTCGACATTTGGCGCGCCGGTAGGGGTCCCGGCGAGTTCCAAGCGAGTTCGATGGCCACTTCGTTTGTCGTCGACTTCGAGCCGGGCTTCAAGATCCGCTTCGGGTCCCTCGACTTCGAAGCCGACTCGGATGGGAAACCGACTTTGCAGAATCCGACTTGTTGCCGGGCCGCTGCTTCAAAAGCGCGATCACCTGCCACGGTCGATCACTCGATTCAAGATTTAGTAGGTCCGACGCAGCTTTAGCGCGAAACATCGGATTCCCTACGCCTGCGTCTCGGACCGAAGCTCGAGCCACGGTGAAAAACCGCTCTACCGAGCCGGACAATAACTTCGAGGAAGACGGTCCAGTCTTCTTTCAAGTATTCATGACAGGACTAGTCATTCGTCAACTCACCGACGAGGAAGCTGCCGAAGAAGAAGCAAGGATGGCGAGACCGGAGGCTGAGCGCAATCGTCGTGAAGCGTAAGAAACAAATAGAGATGAACAGCTTCAACCACCTTTGGTCGCGGACCCACGCGCAGTGCAACTCGCTTTGGCTGGAGGAAGCGCCCTGCGACCGCTCCCCTTGCCACGGGCCCGCTACTGCACCGGTCCGGAGACCCGGACGATTCTCCTGGATATAACAATCGACGAGGATGTCGCGGCGGGAGGCGTCATCGATCTTCCAGTAGAGCTTTGGATTTAAACTCCATGGAGGTAGAGATGAATGGCGCTCGAGTCTTCACATCGCCTGTTCATAATATAGTAGGAGTGAAGCAAATTCTTGAAACAATACCGAAGACGTCCTCAATGGTACACCGGGATTGCGGCGTGCACCGAGTTTGGTTGACGTGGCGGCTCTGCAAACAAACCAGCTCGTTCATGATCGAGCGGAATCTTCCGGTCGCTCGCATTCTCATTCGGAACGACCGGCAAGGGCCCGGTCCGAAGGAGCTTCTTCCGGAGGAAGGCTTGGACCCCGGCACACCCCGATTGCGGATGCACATGAACGGGCTCCGGACCAAGACTTGCGTGTACCGCTCAATGGGAATCGTGATGCTCGGAACGTATCGATCGATCGCCATGCAGAGAGGGCGGATGAGCGTAGAAGACATGAAGAAGATGAGAGACGACGGATCGGTCAAGTCGATGATCGTCCACGGGATCTCGCCCGCCACGATCGCGTTTGAACAATTCTCCGCGCCGTGGGCCGGCAGCTTCAGCGCCACCCGCCAATGCAAATTATCCCCGCAATGATCATCGAGGGCATGGTAGCAGGAATGCTCATCGGGATGAACGACACGTAAGGGATGACCGCCGTGACATTAGAGACCGAAGAGGGCGAGATAACGAGGACAGAGACATTGAACCTCGGCGTTTAAACAATGATCATCGGTCTGCGCCTCCACCTCCCCCTCCATCACAAGCATGAAGGACCAGCGAACAATGATCGTCAAGCGGCACCTCCGCCCCGCATCCTTCACGGCACGCGAAGGAACAGGGCGGCTCGGGAGATCGGTACCAGGATGACCGCAATTACGACTATTCCGACGATGACAGGGATCGTAATTATCGACATCGCCCTAGCCGTCGATCTCCATCGCCGATCCGGACCGGTCCGGAAGATGACGAATACTCCGTAATTCCCGCTTTTACGCGAGATTTACGTATCTACAAATACCCCAGGGGATTTAAGCCTGGGGCCATTGACAAGTATGATGGGAAGGCGCCTCCGCCGAATGGCTCCGTATGTACACTACGACTATTCGATCGGCGGGAGGAGACACGTTCGTGCCGGCTAACTATCTACCGATGTGCATGGAGCAGGCCGGACGCTTATGGTTGCAATCCCTGCCCGAGAAGTCCATCTCTTCGTGGGGAGATCTTACCAAAAAATTCGTAGAAAACTTCCGGGCAACTTGTGAGAAACCAGGGAATTACTTCGACCTCAACGAGCCGAGCGAAGCCCGACGAGACTCTCACCGATTTCATCATGCGATTCTCGCAATAAGAAGGCCTTAATCCCCAATGTTCCCGATCAGCAAGTGATTGCTGCATTTCAAGTCGGCGTCCGAAATGAAGCTTTGGTTCACAAGATTGGGAGGCGAAATCGAAACCTCACCATGACGGCGTCGAGTGCTTCAAGATAGCGAGATGATTATGCTCGCTGGAGAATCAAATGTAGTCAATCTGCGCGGGAACAAAGGGAAGGAACCGAAGCATGACCAAGGCAACCGGTCCGGATCGAGGAACGACAAGAAGCGCAAGGCTGATCACCTTGTTGCAGCTGTCGACCGGTCTCATGGAGGAGACCGGCCGGCACCTCCCAAGAGAGGTCCAAGAGAACGATTGTCGTTTGAAACACTCGCTGGATGGCCCTTGTATGATTCACAGTGGAAATCATAAAGCAAAGGAGTGCTTCCTGTTAAGGCCATTTGCCCAATTTGCCTTAAAGGTCGCGCCCGATGCGCCTACAGGAATCGGAAGGATGACAAGGGCAAGGATAAAGATCATGAAGACAATGAGGATGACGAAGGCTTTCGGGAACCAGCCCGAGAGGTGAACATGATTTATGGAGGCCCGGACGCTTATGAATCAAAGCGGAAGCAAAAATTGGCGTTCCGGAGGTCAATGCTGTTGCACCCGCGACCCCCGAATATCTTCGGTGGTCCGAGGTCCCCATTACATTTAGCAGAGCAGATCATCCGGAGGTATTACCAAAAGCTGGAAAATATCCACTCATCCTTGCCCCTATTGTTCGAAGGTGCGACTGAAAAGAACTTTCATTGACGGGGGAAGCTGCTCGGATATTTTGTTTGCTAAGACTCGCCCGAGCTTGGCTTGACTGTGGCTGATTTAGAGCGCAGTGTTTCTCCGTTCCATGGTATAATACCCGGGCGGAATAGTTACCCTTTGGGGCAGATTTCTCTGCCGGTGACTTTCGGGACGAAGGAAAACTATAGAAGGGAGAATATCATCTTTCAGGTGGTCGACATAGACTCGAGCATATCATGCTATCCTCGGAAGACCGGCTCGGCAAAGTTTATGGCTATCCCAAATTATCAATACTTGATGTTGAAAATGCCTGGACCGAACGAGGTCTTGTCGTTTCGAGGTGATATCAAGACCGCTTATGCTTGTGAGGTGCATAGCACGGAATTGGCATCTCGGGCCAATACGAAGTTGAACGTCGAGAAATCAGGGAAGCAGCTGAAGCTTTGGAAGTTCGGGCAAGGATAGAGGATGAAGTTCCGATCAAAAAGATGGCAAAGGAGAAATTGAAGGCCGATGTGGTGATTTCCAAGACTGTCCAGCTTGATGAGTCGGACCCCTCCAAGGTCACCCATATAGGGGCTGACTTGGGGGATAAATAGGAAAGCGCGCTCATTCTTTTGCTCCAGGAAAATAGGGATATCTTCGCATGGCAGCCTTCCGACATGCCGGGTGTTCCTAGGGAGAAGATTGAGCACGCATTGTTGGTGCGTCCCGATGCGAAGCCGATGAAACGAAGCTCCGGAGGTTTGCTCAAGACCGCAAGGAAGCTATCAAGAAAGAGATAACTAGGTTGTTAGCAGCTAAGTTCATTAGGGAGGTGTATCATCCAGATTGGCTTGCCAATCCGAGTGCTTGTACCAAAAAAGAATACTAAAGAATTAAGAATGTGTGTTTATTATACTGATCTCAACAAAGCTTGCCCCAAGGACCCTTTCGCGCTGCCTCGAATTGACCAAGTTGTTGATTCGATCGCTGGCTGCGAGCGTCTTAGTTTCCTTGATGCTTATTCAGGATATCATCAAATACCGCTGAAAGTTGAGGATCGGATAAAGACCGCGTTTATCACCCCCTTTGGAGCATACTGCTATACGACTATGCCATTTGGACCGGAGAATGCTGGAGCTACATACCAGCGCGGTATACAACGTTGTTTGGATTCGCAATTGGGAAGAAATGTAGAAGCCTATGTTGACGATATAGTGGTCAAGACCCGAAAAGCGAAGATCTTCTCTCGACTCGGCGAGAGACCTTCGGTAATCTGCGGAACTTTTCCATGAAATTAAACCCTGGAAAATGTGTATTTGGAGTTCGCTCCGGGAAATTACTAGGATATTTGGTATCGTGGAGGGGTATTGAAGCCAATTCGGACAAAATACGGACAATTATTAACATGCAACCCCGGGTTGCTTGAAGGATGTTCGGAAGTTGACGGGCGGTATGGCGGCTCTTAGCCGTTTCATTTCAAGACCGGGAATTCGAGGACTTCCGTTCTTCAAGTTACTCAAAAAACAAGATAAGTTTGAATGGACTGTTGAGGCGCAGACGGCGTTTGATCAACTCAAAGAGTATCTCAGTAACCCTCCGGTGTTGGTTCCGCCGGAGCTCGACGAGGTTATTCAGTTATATATCTCCGCAACCACCCACGTGGTAAGCACGGTCCTGGCGGTTGATCGGAAGGAGGAAGGACACCTACAGTTGGTGCAAGCATCCGGTCTATTTTGTAAGTGAAGTACTTACCGAGTCTAAGATGCGATATCTCCAATTGCGAAGTTAATATATGCTTGTGGTGATAACCTCTCGGAAGCTAAAGCATTATTTCCAAGCGCATCCCATTGAGGTTAAGACTGGGTTTGCTATCGGAGATATTGTTCGCAACCGAGAAGCGATTGGTCAAGTTGCTAAGTGGGCTATAGAACTTGGCCAGTATGAAATTACGTTCTCTCCAAGGACGGCTATTAAAGGACAAGCCTTAGCTGATTTCATAACGAGTGGTTGAAAACGCAAGTGCCGCGGGAGATTCAAGCATTGGAGTATTGGGAAATGTTCTTTGATGGGTCCTCGCAGCTTTCGAGCGCGGGGCTGGCGTGGTACTTCTCACTCCGCAAAAGGAACCACTCGGATACGTGTTGCAAATGCACTTTCGAGCTTCAAACAATACGGCGGAATATGAGGCCTTGCTTCACGGACTCGGAGTGGCCGTGTCGTTGGGCGTCCGGAGGTTGGATATTTACGGAGATTCAATGTTAGTGATTAATCAGGTTAATAAGGTTTGGGATCCTCATGATGATCATATGATTGCTTATCGTCAAGAGGTTCGGAAATTAGAAGATAAATTTGATGGTTTGCGATTTTCCCATATACTCGCGCGGAAACAATTCTGCTGCGGATGAGTTGGCTGAGACCGGGATCTTCGCGGCAGCAGTTCCGTCTGGCGTTTTCCTTCAGGTGTTGGATAAATCATCTATAAAAATGGAGCCCAAGGTTACTATTACCGAAATCGCAGATAAAGTGGCTTCACAAAGCCAGGAGGAAAAAGCGGTCTTGAGGGACCGATCGATAATATGGGGTTGTCGGAAAATACGTAAGCAATACCGGTGATACTCAGCCATTGGATGTTATGATTATTGATTCTGATTGGCGTACACCGTATCTTGATTATTTGCAATCGGCAAAACGCCGGAAGATAAAGTGGAGAAGCAAAGATTGGAAGTACGAGCCCGCAATTATCTAATTCTTGAAGGAGAATTATATAAGCGTGGAGCTAATATTTTGATGAAGTGTGTGTCCGTTTCGATGGCATTCACTTGCTTGAAGACATACACAAGGGGATTTGTGGAAACCATGCTTCTTCTAAGACATTGGTTGGGAAGATATTCGGACAGGGATTTTATTGGCCTACGACGACGGATGATGCGCACAGAGTGGTTCGGAATTGTCAAGGATGTCGGTTTTTTGCAAGACAACCTCATACTCCGGCTCAGGAGTTGCAATTGATTCCAATGACTTGGCCTTTCTCTACTTGGGGTTTGGACATAGTGGGGCCTTTTAAGCGGGCACCGGGAGGATTCACGCATATTTTTGTAGCAAGTGGACAAGTTTTCCAAATGGATTGAGGCTGAGGTAGTTACTAGTACGACTACGGCCCGCGCAATTAAGTTCTTGCAAAACATTTTTGTAAGATTTGGGGTTCCATACAGTATTATTACTGATAATGGACCTCAATTCACTTCGAGTTCTTCAAAGATTATGCTCGAGAGCTTAGGGATCAAGGTGCGATATGCGTCGGTGGCACATCCGCGAGCAATGGACAAGTGGAACGAGCTAATGGAATGATTTTGACCGGTCTTAAGCCAAGAATTTTTGATGGGTTGAAACTTTATGCGGGAAAATAGGTTAAAGAATTGCCCTGGGTGCTCTGGGGTTTGCGTACTAATGTCAGCAGAGCTACGGGACAATCTCCTTTTTCATTAGTATATGGATCTGAAGCTATGTTACCTACTCGAAGTGAATATGGTGTCAGCTCGGGTAAGGTATTATGATGAAAAAAATATGATGATCAACGTCGAGGTTGAACTAATTGCTGCGGAAGAATTGAGAGATCAAGCTCTGATTCAAGCTGCTAAATATCAGCAAGGATTGCGTCGTTGTCATGATCGTAATGTTCGTACACGGGAATTCAGAATAGGGGATTTGGTTTTACGGAAGATTCAATCTAACAAGAACAGGCATAAGTTGTCACCGGTCCGGGAAGGGCCGTTTTTAGTTAAATCGGTATCCGGACCAGGGGCTTATAGGCTTATGACCTTGGAGGAGGAAGAAATTCCAAATTCTTGGAATATTGATCAACTTCGTCGGTTTTATACTTAAAGAATAGTTCTTGTAAAGTTTTCTTTTTATTATAATAAAGTGATTTTATCTCATAATGATGTGTTTGTTTTTTGTGTCTCCATACTTTAATTGAATTAAACCATCGAGCCAGGGGGCTACTATGATAAAGAGTAGTCTGTGATATTCTGTTATGATAAGAGCGATCTGTAATTTGTTGCTATTCCTGAATAATAAGACCAGTCATTTAGTTAATGGATTGCTATGATAAGGGCAATCTACTGAAATTATGAGCTTGTGTTTAAGACTGGTGTATCCAGGAAAAGATACTCGTATACCATTCTTTTTTATGAATACTGATTGGTAAACTCGTTGTATTAAAGAACTGTTTGGGAAATTTTTACAAACTAACTTTTTTACTCATATTATATGATTCTGTTAAAGTAAACTATAATTATGAATTGTGATTTGTGCTGATTAGAGCCAAAGTTGGATCAGAATTATCAAGTTGAAATAACCATCATATTTTGAGTAGACAAGTTAGTAAGCATAATAGTGAAACTAGTATTCATAAAAGAAGAAAAGTGACTCGGTATTCATAAGCAAACGAGTGTAATAATCTAAGAGTTTTTACAAGATGGCCCTATTACACAGATTTCTAAGCAGGACCACTCGAGGTTCCGGTGTCTCCAGTCTTAGGATTTCCTTCGAGCCTATCATCCAGAGTTTCCTCGGAATCGGAAGAAGTTACAGCCAAATCCCTGTCAAGATCTTCGAAGCGGTCTTCTATTGTTTGTCCGGAGGCAGTGGCAGCATCCCGAGCATCTTGATCTAAGGCAAAAGCTGCTGCAGCTACATTCAAAGGGATGCCCGTTGCATCGATCGGAACATCTTCCACCAATTCGGAAACGGTACCAATGAGTGAGTTTCTCAGCTCATTGAACCGGTCTTCAGTGGTGTTAGGGTGGGCGCCATCCCGGATGAAATTGAAGTCACATTCTTCGACCGGAGTCCAAGATTGAATTATGGCGGCGATATGCCCACCTCCTGAAGCAGCGACCGGTCTTGAATGCTCTCCGATCCTCCTCGGGATGGCCCGGATGGCAGATTCAAGATCTATCTCATTGGGGTCAATAGTTTGGCCACCATTGAGATATTCAAGCGTACGAATGGTACCCGCAGTAAGCTCTAAAGAAACGAGAAGGATGTTTAGGAGAAAAGACCGGTATTTTCAGAAAATGACATCAAGACGAACAAGAAAGACCGGTACTTACGCCTATGCCGGATTTCAGCAGCTCTAAACCTGCCCTTGATCTTAGTATTTGACGCCACCAGCTTGGCTTCAACTTTCTTCAAGCGTTGAATCTCATGATCTTTTGCCGAAGCGCAAGTCGGGCGGATTCTTGAGCGGTCTTCGAGGCGGTTTCCTTGTCCGCTTGAGCTAATTTCGCCGCTTCCAAAACTTCAGCAAGCTCGGCTTTCAAGTTGGCATTCTCGGTCTCCAGGATTTTGTTGGAGCGAAGGGTTTGAGCCAGGATGCTATCCTTAGCGGTCAGTTCACCTTCAAGTTCTCCAATTCGTGCTGCTTGTTGTTCTTCAACGCGAGAGCCTTCTTCCGAGTGCTAGTTCTTGAGCTGCTGCTTTTTCAGCAAGAATTTCTTCAGACCTTCTTGTGAGCGGCAACAAGGTTTTCAAGTGCTGAAGCCAAAAGAAAGACCGGTCGTTAAGGCAATCTGTTAAAAAGATCTATACATGTATACATATGAAATATAAAGGGAAAAATTGAGAGTATTACTTTGATTCGCTTGACGAAGTTTTAAGATTTCTTTTCGGCGCTCCTCCATCATTCGATGGGTATTTTGCAAGTTGGTTTCTCTCTTTTGGAGATCATTCTCCTTGGCCTTCGGACTGGCGGTCCGAGTGTCTAGCTCAACCAATCGTTCTTGATTGGTATAAAGTTCTTCTTGGAGGCGGGTGATAATGGCGGTCTTGGCCTCGAAGCTTTTCAAAAGAACCTAAAGAAAAAAATAATAATGAGAAAATCTGGTGATTGAAAGTAGATTGCTTCGAGAGGAATTGTTAAAGGATAAGGATATACTTGGCCGATTCTGAAAAATTCTTCAAGGCCTCTTCTTCCTGGAGGGCGTCCCATTGAGCTGTTGCAGAAAGGTTCCGGCCCCACTGGAGCTATCCACCTCTACCTCTCCAACCACCATTTTTGCCAGCTTTGGGTTCTTCAGGAGATTTGCGAGTTGTTCGACACGACGGGGAATTTCTTCCATCCGGACCGGTCCCAATGAAAGCTCGGAGGGATCCGGAATAGAGTGGCTTGGGGAGAAGGGTTGCTCGAAGAAGGGTTTTCAACATTGGATGGTTGATTTTCGGTTGCTAAGCTGGAGGCGGCAGGGAGTTCCTGTGTAGGAGCCGCACCGTGAGCTCCTACGCCGGGAGTAGCAGGGATAGCGGAAGAAGTGTCGGGAGTGGAGCCGGTTCGTGGCGTATCCGGGGAAGCAGCGGGAACATCGGAGGGAGGAGCTTTAGAGGAAGATTTATTCCTTAGAAAGCTAGCATAGCTAGCTTGGAAGTTAGAGGGAATTCTGTAAGAAAAAGCAGTATTAATTAGATTAGAATAAAGAGCTTAGGCATCTAAGGAGTTTTGACAGATGGAATGGTTCGTAAAAAAGAAAAATTATGATAGTTCGGATAACTTACGAGGAAGCTTTCTTGAAGCCGGTGGAGGTTTTACCCCTTTTGGGTGGGCCTTGGGTAACCCAACCACTCGCTATCTGCGGCTCTTTTCTCCGCTGGATTGGCTTGCGGAGTTGGAGTTGAGTCTCCAAGCATCGAAGAACCGGTCCGGTGACCATACCGGGATCTTTTAGGGACTTTCGACAAGGGGTCGACCGAGGCGGAAGTGCCTTGAGTTTTCCCTAGTGAAGCTTCAAGAATGGCCGGAGCCGCCCGGCGATCCCTTTCTACGGCTTCTTCTTCCCGCCGGCGGTCTTCAAGCTTCCGTAGCTTCGAGCGAGTATCGCCGGGAGCGACAGGAGGGATAGTTGGAGGAGCAGTCGATCTACCGATGGTCAAGGAAGTAGTACGCTTTCTTGTACTAGGAGCTTGAACCACGGTCCCGGATTTTGTGATCTTGGGGGCTATACTAGGAGGGAGAGGAAAAGACCGGTCCGAAGGCCTTTGGTTCGGACCGGCTTGAACAACTAAAGGAGCGGTATTATTGGCATAATCTTCCCCCCAAGTGTCCTTAGGAGGAAGAGGAGGGTGACTCCTGTAATTGTCCATTTTCTGCAATTATAAAGATTTAATCTTTGTAAGTATATGATTATAATAAATAACGAGAGATTTGGAGAAACAGGAAGAGGTACTTACGGGGTCGCGAGGATTGCTTGAACCGAAGGCGAGACCCACTCCGGTACATCCGGATAGGTCCGGATTTGGCCGTAGCATCCGCTTGATGCGAACTTCTAGTCGCTCCTTGTCGGGAAGGAGGGTTCCATCCAAAGGCATGGCAGTGTCTTCGTTGAAGAGCCAGTCGGATGCCCTTGCCTTTTAAGGGGTTGAACTCCTCGCACTATGAAGCTCCGGATGACTTGTCTCGGCAGTGACACCTTTGACAATCTTCAAGTAATTGATACAGGCTAGGAGGGCACGAATTTCGGTGTCTTCTTTGAGCTTTTCCCCGGTGTCTGCGGTAGGAAAGTTCTTGGCTACTTTGGCGCTCGAAGGGAGGAAGAGATGGTCAGGGATTATCGCAGAAGAACCATCCTTTTTTCCAATGAGCTATACTCTTATTCAGGGACAAGGAGAAGTATTCACCTACGTTTCGGCATTGGATTCCTACACCGCCAATTGCGGCTTGGCGGTCCGATGATGGAAGTGGGCGGATTTGGAATAAATATTGGAATAATTTGAAGTGGGGAGAACTCCAAGAAAGGCTTCGCACAAATGGATGAAGAAAGCTATTTGTAGGATGGAGTTAGGGTTGAGGTTCGCTAACTCCCATCCGTAAAAAAGAGAAGTCCTCCGAAAAAGGAACAGACAAGGGAGATCGAGACCACGTAGGAAAAAAGCTTTAAAAACCAATTGTTGAGACTCATCTATTCCCCATGGAATTTGACCAGGGGAAGGAACGCTCCAATTTAGGATAGGTTGGGGAGGAAGATACCCATCATTGACTCGCCTCGTTAAGGGAAGCTTAGGTAACCTTGCTGCTACCAAGGTCTTGAATGCCAAAAGGGAGTTGATCGCGAGGAACAGAGGAAGAAGATGAGGGGACAAGCAGTGGATTTCTTCTTGCCCATCTTCGAGAGATGGAAAGGGAAGGCTTAAGATTGGTTAATGTAGAAGAAAAGAGCAACGGCGCAGAAAGCGAATGGCGGGTGCGTATGAGCTTTGAGAGCAGGGTTGACCTAGGTCGACTTTTCATTTTTTTTATAGACACCGGGATGGGCCCGGGGTCGAAAAGTTATTGGGCCTTTTTAAGAGGCCCAAGGAATGACCTAACGGCCATAAGGAAGTTAATGATTTGTTGTCTGCGTTAATTATTACCTAACGGTCATAAGAATGAGCCGTCGTGCTCTTAAGAAAGCAATAAGGCGGTCTCGAAATATGAAAATTTTCAGACAAGAATTAAAAGTTATGTTGAATTTTACAATTCAGCAAGTATGAGAGAGTTAGATTTTACATCGCTCGGTGATAAAGGATGCCTTAGGCTATGGGTGTTAATCATCCGACTGATTATAGGCTTTGGAGACTCGAGTCGTTGTGAGAATAGAGGGAATAAACTGGTCCGATCAACCAGAATTTAAGTTCTTAGTGAAAATTCACTAAGCGGATTATGAGATCAGAGCTGATTTAGGCAATCTGTTATGTAAAATTAGTGAGAATATACAAGAGATAAGAAATTATGACTGGTATGACCGGTCTCGAAGAATATGTTCTTGGCAAAAACTTGCTAAGAGGAATATGATTTGATGGGAAATAATACAGCGTAGTCTCTCAATAAAGACTCTTACATTATTTGTGATTCCCAAATGATCCAAGAGTCGGGGGCTATACCTAATTAGGTGCACCGTATCTAAGAGCGGTATGTGAAGATCGTGGGAAGTGGAAAATAACGGAAATTGAAAAGAGCAGTTGATAGAAATTGCATATTGGAGGAAATAATGAAGAATCAACTAGTGGACTCTTGCATTATTTGTAAGGAATTCAAATGATCCAAGAGTCGGGGCTATACCCAATTGGGTGCGCCTAGTCGGCGCACCGTGAGAAGAATAAGCTACGATTACCTAATTAGGTAATATGAAAGGTGAAAAAATAATAAATTTTTTCGGCTTTTTGAAAAGCACCGATGAAGAAAAAAGAAACTAGTGTGCAGCAGATTGGAGTTCTTTTCAATTTAACCATGAATAAAGACCAACATATGGGAGACTCGGTTAGTCTTATTCAAGGTTAAATCAAAAATTACTCGGGGCTGCTGTGGTATACTTACCTTATGGGTATACGAGATGATGAAGGAATGGATGAGCAGAGACATGGTGGCAAATTAAGGAAGATAAAGACGATGGCGATAGGCAACAGATCGGTCTTCGACCGATCTGGGATAACGAAGATCCCGTAGACCGGTATGGAAACTAAGCGGATATTAAGACCGGTATACAATGACTTGAGGAGCAAGATATTGAACAATTTGTAGTCAGATTAGGACTCGAATCAATAAAGAAAGTAGAGATAGAGTTCCAAGTATGTAATTCATGTAATCAACTAGGACTCTGCTTGTAACCCTAGCTCCCCGGACATATAAGGTGGAGCAGGGACCCCCGAAAATCTCTCCGAGATCTTGCAATTAGCACATCGCTAAAGGCAATACATAACATACAGGACGTAGGGTATTACTCTCAATTCGAGGGGCCCGAACCTCGTCTAAAATTGCGCGTTCTTGTGTGTTCCGTGTGTTGCACCATCGAATTCCACGCTCGTGAGGGACCGGGTAGTATTAGTGCCGAGTTTAAGTCTCGACACCAGGCTTAAATCCCCGGGGTATTTGCAAATGCGTAAATCTCGCGCGAAAGCGGGATTACGGAGTATTCATCATCTTCCGGACCGGTCCGGACCGGTGACGGAGATCGACGGCTAGGGCTATGCCGATAATTACGATCTCTCGTCATCGTCTGAGTAGTCGTAATAGCGATCATCTTGGTACCTATCTCCCGAACCACCCCGACCATCATTATTCACCAGCTCCGCGTGCCGTGAAGGAGGCGGAGGCGGAGGCGGAGGCGCCGCTTGACGATTATTGTTTGCTCGGTTCCTCATGCTGCGATGGAGGTGGGGGTGGAGGTGGCGCTTGACGATCATTATCGCCGCATCGGGGTTCGACGTGTCCGTCCCGATTGTCTCGCCCTCTTCGATCTCTAGTGTCACGACGATCGTCCCTCCTAGGCCGTTCATCCCGATGAGCATTCCTATTACTATGCCCTCGATGATAAATGCCCGGATAATTTCCGCCGTGGGCGACGCCGATGCAGCCGGCCCATGACGTGGCGAGTTGTTCAAACGTGGGCGTGGCGGGGCAAGATCCCGTGGGCGATCATCAACATGACCAGTCCGTTGCCTCTCATCTTCTTCCCGTCTTCTGCATTCCTCCGCCCTCTCTCGCATGGCGGTCGATCGGCACGTGTCGAATGTCACGATTACCATTGAGTGGTACGCGCAAATCTTGGTCCGGAGCCCGTTCATGTGCATCGGCGATCGGGGTGTGCCGGGGTCCAAGCCTTCCACCGGAAGAAGCTCCTTCGCACCGAGCCCTGGCCGGCCGCTCCGAGTGGGAACGCGAGCGACTAGAAGATTCCGCTCGATCGTGGACGAGCTGATTTGTTTGTAGAGCTGCCGCGTCTACCGGATTCAGCGCGCGCTGCAATCTCGGCGTGGCATTGAAGACTTCTTCCGTATTGTCTCAAGAATCGCTTCACCCCCACAATATTGTGGATCGGTGACGTGAAGACTCAAGCGCCATTCATCTCCACTTCCATGGAACTTAAATCCAATGCTCGCCGGAAGACCGATGGCGTCTTCCGCCGCGACATCCCCGTCGATCGTTATATCCTCGGGGAGGTTTCCTCCGGATGTCCAGACCGCACCGGTAATGGTCCGGTAGCGGGGGAGCGACCGCAGGAACGCTTCCTCCCTCCCGACTAGTATCGACAACGTTTGCGCGATGATTCGCGATTCAAGGTTGCGGAGGTCGTTCATGTCCATCCACTTCATTGTCTTCGCATTGGCGGTTGTTAGCTTCGTCTTCCGCCATCCCGGCTGCTTCAGCGAAGCATCTTCCTCGGGGTAAGTTGTTGAAGAACCGAATCCGTCATGAATACTTGGAAGAAGGCTAGAAATCCATCCTCGAAGTCGTTACCAAGCTCGGTAGAACGGCTTATCATCACGGACCGGACACCGGTCCGAGGCGCAAGCGGTCCGATGGTTCGCGCTAAAGCTGCGTCGGATCCGCTAAGATCCGAGTCGGAGGTACCAATCGTGGCGGTGATCGCGCTTCGAAGCTGCGGCCCGGCAACGAGTCGGATTCGTCAAAAACAATTTTCCGGTGGAATCAGCTTCGAAGTCGAGGGATCCGAAGCGGATTTTGAAGCCGGGCTCGAAGTCGATGTCGAACGAAGAGGCCATCGAACTCGCTAGGAACTCGCCGGGACCCCTTCCTCGGTGCGCCAAATGTCGAGTCTTAAACTCGACACTAGTACTACCCGGTCCCTCACGAGCGTGGAATTCGATGGGGCAACACACGTAACACACAAGAACACGAGATTTTAGACGAGTTCGGGCCCCTCGGGTCAAGAGTAATACCCTACGTCCCGTATGTTATGTATTGCCTTTAGCGATTTGCTAATTGCAAGATCTCGGAGAGTTTTTCTGGGGTCCCCGCTCCGCCTTATATATCCGGGGGAGTTAGGGTTACATGCGAGTCCTAGTCAATTACGCAGATTACATATATGGAGTCCTATCTCTAACTTTCTTTATTGATTCAGAGTCCTAATCGGACTACAAATCACTCAATAACTTGCTCCTCAAGTCATTGTACGCCGGTCTTGATATCCGCCTTGTTTCCATACCGGTATACGTGAATCTTCTGTTATTCCGCACCGGTCAAGAACCGATCTGTTGTCTATCGCCATCATCTTCATCTTCATTAATTTGTCATCATGTCTCTGCGTATCCATTCCTTTATCATCTCGTATACCCATAAGGCAAGTATACGACACTACCAAAGCACAAATGTCACAAACAGCACACTACAAGAAAAATAGCCTCTAGACACGTTTATGTTGTTACGTTTTTGTAAGCGTGTCTACATCAGTAGCTAGAGACACTTTTTGAAACGATTTTGAGAATGTGTCAACGTGACATGATCTTAGAGACGCTTTAATGTTAATAATACGATAAACACGTTTTTTGACATGCTTTCTAAAACATCGCAAAGTGTTACGACTTTAGACATGCTTTGAACCATTGGTATCCAACATAAAGACACTTGTTGACATGTTTTTGTTGGCATCTCAAAATAATAGGATATTTAGAGAAGTTTTAACCGTATCCAACGACATAATACATGTTTTTTGACACGTTATTGAAACCGTATAAAAAGTGAGATGATATTAGACACGTTTTAATCGTATCTACCCTCATTTAGAGACAGTTTTGACACGCTATTGAAAATCCTAGAGACGTTAAAGCACTAAGAGAACATGAGTATAAAAGAATATGTGGTCAAAGAAAAACAACTTTGTTTCCTAGGTGAGATGGTTAGATGAGCTTGTAGAACACAAAGAGGTCGTAGGTTCAATTCTTACTAATTGCATGAATAAGTCAATCGCTTAGAAGAAGTTTTACAATAATATTTTTGAAACATTATATACAACGTGCCTATATTGGTAGAAACGTAGTCCAAACGTATCAATAAAATCGTGTCTACTCCAATACATACAACACATTCATGAAAGCGTATCTATAAACATATCTATGCTTTATGGCATCTCTACTCAATGCCTTTTATTTCAATAGACATGTTTTCAAAATCGTATTTACCAAGCTTTGACACGGCACGTTCGGAGACGCCTCGGACACGATTTATGAAAACGTCTCTATATTTTGATTGAGACAAAATAAACGTATCTAGACCTTAAATAAAGTGTATCTACACGGGGTGTTTTCTAGTAGTGGCACGTAGTACCACCCTATTTTCTCCTATGCTCATATCTCGCACCCTATAAATTCCTAGAAAATTTTGTTAGTCCAAATCATTGCTTTAATATCCAAATTAAATCCTCTCTACATAAAATCACGAATCTTTATTATTATTCTTGTATTTCATGCCCATATCACCTTTCTAATGCATTTGTACAGAAACTTGCAAATGTGCTTATGTAAATTAAATGTCTTTAATGACTAAGTTAAATATTTTCCTTACATGTGCTAATGGAGGAGATACTTTAAAATAAATTTACATTTAAGCATATGTCTTCAAGAACTATCTTACGTAACATATTTTTCTGTTATTGAATGTTTCATTCATGTCTTGACATCATCCATATTGTTTGCATGTCTTTGCATTCATCGATATTGACATTTCATTATTTAGGAGGCGTTGAAGTGTCTGGCTGAGGATCTTCGAAGGATATTT
Source organism: Chloris gayana (assembly GCA_031894775.1). Classification (NCBI taxonomy): domain Eukaryota; kingdom Viridiplantae; phylum Streptophyta; class Magnoliopsida; order Poales; family Poaceae; genus Chloris; species Chloris gayana. The sequence goes on from JAUNZO010001928.1 coordinate 1,238,407, forward strand.
CTCTTAGTCAAGACCCGGCACCGGAAGACCCTAACACTCGTTGTAGTAGCTCTAGGCTAGCCCCGGTGCATCCTCCCAGTTTTAAAGTCTTTATTTTCAGTACAATAATTGCTAGACTGTCTAGGATGTATTGTGCATTAAGTCTAGGTATTGGCTAAAAATCTACTTGCATTGTCCCCGGATGAATCCTATGTAGACGTTATGTTAGTACAGTTAGCCTACTAGAATATTTGATATGCTTAATTCTAGGATCAACGGTACACGAGGTCAATTACTCAATTGCTAGTAGAACAAGTTGTTAATCACATGTTTAAGTAAATGGAAACCGAACGAGTCTGTTTTGAAACGAGCGAAGGCAAGGGACAAGGGCCTGGATAGGGCTTGTCTCGCAAGGTGGCAGATCGTTCGTGTATACAACTAAAAGTTGAGATGTGGACGAGCCCCGTAGAGGAAAGGCAAGCACATGTGCCTTGTGAGGGCATGGTTTGCAAGGTTGTAGCCTCGTCTCGTGTCGGTTAAGGACCATACCGTTGTTGGCCCCTTAGGACAAGTTTTGAACTGTACCGATTACATACTAGTTTATTGGGGACTAGTAAGCTGATGTAGCACTGGATGTTGTACTATGAAGATAACCCTGTCTTCGATCGTTATGCCCGCGCAAGGAGTGGGTAGTATGCTCACGACGTTACCGATGAGCTGCTGGTCGCTTTAGAGATCTAGTACCCTTCCCGCTTAAATGACACCTTTGGAAAAGGTTGAGATACGTGTTCTTAAATGATGTGTATGTCGTGTGCTTCGTGTTTTTTCCAGCTGGTGTAAAATTGATATGTATCACTCGTCCCTCGCAATAATGAGTACCCACTTGTTCACCGAGTCACATCATAGTAATAACTTGAATCTAAATGATAATGGTACCTGCTTGGTTATTATTGTTGATGATGTTACTTTGATATAATTATGCTACACTTGTATTTATGTTCAGCTTGCATGACCACCGTATTTACTTTGTTAATAATAAACTTGGCAATAATACTAAAAGTAAGGATCCACTGCTTACTTAGTCGTTGTTTTATACCCTGAAAATCAGCACACTCCTCTGAGTCTTGCATGTCTAGGAGTCGCTTATGTGAACCATTTGACGGGTCGGTCTTGTTGAGCTTTAGTTGCTCGGGCTTTGTGCCTATGTTGTTTTACGGGTAATACGAGATGATGCATATGCGTTGCCTGTTAGTGTACTACCCTAGAACTTGCAGATCCGAGAGGGCTGGTCTTCTCACCGGGAAGCCTAGCCTTTACCGCTGTGCTTGTGTTTGGCTACGTAGTTATCCGTATGGGCTCAGATTAATCACCATAGCATGTATCTTCGAGATGTATATTTTTAGACGTTAATTTCTCTTCTGCTTCCGCATTTTCAGACTTGAATTTGTTTACTTTCCGCTGCACTAAACTCTGATGTAAATTGATGTTAATTTCAACTATGTACTATTTGAACCCCGTCTGTTGTTGTATTATCTTGTGTCTGCTTAAACAACATCTCTGGAATCACGATCCGTGGGTCAGTCTGTCTCACTATACAAATTTAGGTAAGTTGTTGGAGATGTTCTATCATCCACAATTCAAACCAGAAGTAGTATGTGGTCACTACCATTTTGTGAATATATCCTAGAATTCCAGAATATCAGTTTGAATGGAATTCCATTCTGTCTCGAGATTAATTTTGGTCATGACTGGTACTGTTATAGTGTGATCAAATTTAATAGTAGTTGTATATAATACCATCGGGTGCTAATTTTTTCAGGTTATGCAGATAGCTATATTTTTCTATTTAACAAATGAGCTTTCATTGATTTGTGGCAGCACCATTGTAACCATTGTTCATTCATCTACTGAAATGCGGGTGTTCTTCACTGAGCCACTCAACCCACATCAAATCGGAGGAGACTTGCGTTGCACTATTGAAAGATTGACTAGTAAGACTAAGATTAAAATCCGTAAACCTCGTGCCATCCTTCATGTTTTTGCATTGAGAACTGAAGTCCCAGAAGAATCTTTTTATTATATAAAATGTAACATTAATGTGGGCAATTCTTATCTAACAGAACTCAAAAGTCTTTTTTTTTGTCCATGACACATCTATCATTAATGTATCATATTATGTTTTTTTCAAATAATCACACATATATACTGTTCAACAACTAGCATTCCTGTTGCTTTATTGGTTACTTACAATGAGTAATTTTTCAATCCAAAGATATTAACTAGTAGTTTGATCTTAATGTAAAGATTTGATATCGACAATCTTCTACAACTACTGGTAAGTATTTTATCAGCTCGAGGGGAATATTGTCAAAAGAGAAGACCTATACTAATTTTAATTTTTGTTTTCATAACATAAAATGTTAATTAATATGTTATTATAAAATTTACGGTAAGATTAAGGTTCATCTTCGAAAGTTGTTATTTCATAAACAATGTATTTTTTTAAATGATAGTACAATTACAGAATTACCTTTAAACTAATGGGCAGTAGTTTTTGAAACTGCTACCCATTATTTTGGATCGAAAAACTCCTCTACTATGATACCAACCATATTTAGTGCGTGACAGAAAATCAGAAAATAAATTTGAAAAATGAATCAAGGCTTGGACTTGGTAGCCTATGCTTAGTATCCATTATCTTTCGTGATCTCCTGCAAGAGCTCCTCCGCTTTCTTCTTCTTCTTTGGGTATGGTGTTGTCCATTCCTTGTACTTGTGCAAACTACCAGTAGAGTCGGTGACGAGCCCATCAACTCCGGTCTGGTGGAGCCACTACTCATATTCAACATAAGGGTCTTGCTGGAAGTCGAAGTGCAAGAATAAGTTCTCGTTTCTGAAAGTGTACGGATGCACCTGTGATACGCCATCATTCAAAATCATGTCATTAGGACTTGATGCAGTGAGCAAAATGTGAGACTGTAATCTAATATCAATGACCTGAAGATCATGGCGTGTGCTCGCACGACAAGATCAGTTGGCGGCCCTAAGTAGTTAGCATTTGGTGGAACAATTGAGTCCTTCCACGGTCTGATCCCAATCACATAATTACTTATGAACGCAAGATAAGCATTTGACGTGATCTCAGAGTATGTCTGCGGAAACAAGATTGAATGTTGATTATTTCACATAAGAGGAAAGGGGTAGACAGAAGTATTGCAATACCTGATTGGAATTTTCAGTTGGAAATACACTGTCACCGACGATTAACAGAACTTTTGGAGAGTTTGTCATTTTCGAGATATCAATGAGTGAAGTTGGAGCGAAAGATTGGATCAACGCTGGTTGTCTCAGCCAGTCATCAGACATGTATTCACCTTTGTATCCATACTTCATTAGTGTTTTGATGAATTTATCCTCAAATTTATTTCCGTTCGGCCATTTAACTTGAATGATAATGCCATACCCATACAGTAGTTAACTGCCCGAGAAAATAAATTATATTTAAATTTGGTAAAAAAAGTCGGCACAAACTTGCCCTATTCTTGTTCACGTAAAAAGGTTTCTCCATTTCTAACATAATAAATAGTTCTTTTAGAGCTTTCCAAATCAAAGGAACTTACATGTTGGTTGATGAAAAATAGGATTCTTGATCTCAGGGTATATTCTAACTACCCTGTTGGCATAAAGTGCAATCAATATATACTCCTCAAATGTGATAATTTGGTATTTTTCCTGTAATGCATTTCAAGACAAAAACGAGAAATCTGTATTATGCTATAAAGTTGTACATGATTCAACTCACAATATAATATAAAATGCAGTGAAGAAAAGAAGGCAACATATACCATTGTTGTCGTATACTTGTCTTATGGGTATACACTTATCAAAGAATGAATAATCAGAGACATAGTGGCATATTAATGAAGATAAGACTGGTGGAGAGGGCCCACAGAGTGGCGTCCGACCGGCATGGAATAATAGAAGGTTCTATATACCGGTATTGAAACAAGACAGACAAGAAGACCGACGTAATATGGCTTGATCAGCAAGTAAATAAGCGGGAAGCCCCGCCCACCTCTCCATGCTCGTGTCGCCCCAATAGCCTCTGCCCACGGCATAGAGGCCTAGGGTTCAACGAATCCGAGGCACGCCACGAGCCACAGTACGCCGTAGAAGTTGAAGCTCGAGGGAGTACTCATCGCCGGTGCACCTTCTCACGCCTCCCGCAACACCTCGACGGGGTCGGCGCCCGCGCCGCATCGCCGCCTCACTGGAATCGCCTCCGAGCACCTCCGACCCGCAACCGTGTCGTGTGGGATGTGTGGGGGAGAAAATGGCTGACAGATGGGGCTGGGCACGGTTCAAATCTATTCTTATGAGGCGCAGGGTAGTGGCGGCTTAGCGGGTCGTGCCTGAAATGGGGTTGTGGGCCTGGTAGCATGGCGTGGGGGTTGGGTTGGTTGGGTCTGACCCAGGCCGGGTTGTTTTGGCTGGCTGGTTGGGTAGCTTGGGTTCAGAGTGTAGAATATTCTACACCTAGGTGTACAATAGTATATATATATATACAGTGCCCTGGGTACTGAATAATCCCACCGAAACCATCACACCACGTACTAGCTAACCAGGATTGTATGCATGCAAACGTAGATTTAATAACATAATAACTTCTTATTAATTATTGGGTTAATTAATGTGAGAAATCCATACGTACTGTACAGATTTCCTTGCTTGGATTTTGTTTCCTGGCGAGTCTAAATCATTCCATCTCTCTTCCTCTCTCCGCCCTCTCTTTCTCTCCACGATATAAACTACGGCAGGTGGTGGACGATGTCCGCTTTTTGACAAGGCAAATACGTGCACACATGTTCAACATTGCGCAGGTGAGAGTGAGAGTCCGTGTTGCAAGGTATGTATCTTATTTCTTTTATTTACTCTTTTTTGTATTACCAACGAATCTAACTTCGCACCAGGTTTCACAAGAAAAAACCTCATGATCTTTTTGTCGGGAACGGAGATTTGACTATGGGGATCCCAGCTTGGCATATTGAAAAGCTGTGGGTATCTATTTTGTTTTATATTTCATCACCTCAATGTGTTTTAGCAATCATTTGCATTTTTGTTTGTTCCTTTGCAGCCAGATGGGTTGATATAGCATGACGGAAGGGCAAGACCTGATTCAACTCCTGATAACCAGGCGCCCGATTCGGTGAGTACGAATCTAGTGGACGACATGAGTGGGTTTATGCAAGGAGGTCAGTAAGCATGGAAATTTTCAACGCCAACTTTTACCACATGTGCGTATGTTATGGTCTGAAAGGGTGATTAATATTACCTAGAGATTATATAAGTTGATATTGATACGATTCATATGGTTGCAGCTAATGAGATCCGAGTTTAACTTCGTCGACTATTACCTATTGAGCAGAGGTCTTGTATGAACACCAAATCCAGTGGCAATCAAATTCTACGATGGCACCGACCTCATGATCCCCATCTTGGCATGCTGGAACAACGACAAGCTCATGATGTGCACCTTGGCAAACTAGAACTATGATACTCATGGCACGTGACTACCTGCTAGTCCACGAGGATCTGGATGCCATTTAGCATAGATTGTAATTGTAGTTTTTGAGTGTAAACATTATGTTTTGAATATGAAAAATGATTGTACAAAACATCCTGAGATTTAAATAACCAGTTTATGACTACAAGTGCAGGGATTTATGGTCTCAAATGTATTGTTTGTGACTAACATTCAAAAGACTATGATTTGTAGCACTAGTATTTATGCTCGAAGAACTGATAACTTATGAGTCAAAAATTATTAATTCAACTAACTTGATGGAGATACATGCCTATTTTAATATTTATGATCTAAATTAGTATTTTTATCAATCACCATTTTGTAATTTACAATCCGGTGTCACTAGTTTTTCATAAAAAACACACGTAATCTTCATAGGATGTGCAACTAGAGATATATAGTTTAACATTCTATCACCATATAGTTGGCAGATGAATAATTGAACGTGTTGGTACTTTATGATTTAAGATCACTAATTTTATGTTCCAACATCATAAGTAGTTATTATTCAAAGTGTAATTACTTAATATTTACTATTTTCATGGCACTAGTACTTATGTCTGAACATCAATGGTTTCTATTGTGAGGAAACTATCCTGTATATAATTTGTATTCTTTCTGACTTACCAATGTAAATATAAATACTGCGAAAGGGCCTTTACCTCACTAGTAAAGTGCCTAATTAGCACCTTCCAGGTTCCGGGTTCGACTCCTAGGGGGAGCGAATTTCCGGACTGGCTTAAAAAATCTCCTCGCCTCTCCCCGCACCAAAGCATGTGGTCAAGGCCGCGCCTAGACGCCTAGAAGAAACGGAAGCCAATGGTGGTCCGGCCTAGGTTCTCACATGGCTGCATGCCCCGATATAAGGGGGGGGAGGGAGGGGAGGGGGGTTCGGATGGTTTTCTCGACTCTGTGTGAGAATGTCTTCTTCTTAAAATTAATACCCGGGGGTCGTTTTACCCCTCGTAGGTCGAGTTTTTTTTTAAATATAAATACTCTAAATGGAGTCATGATGGGGGATAATTGTATAAACACCTTTTTATGACATCATAAAAATGTTAATTAATTTTACGATTACAATCCTTGATAGTAAATAAATATAATCAGAACCATAAATATGGTGAAGTCATGAGTTGATATGCAGGAGCATAAATATAAAATGATATAATACTTCTCGGTTGCCCGAATATGTTCTTATGGTTAAAAAGTGACCAAGAGACTGCCGATATTCCAAACACCCAAGACCGGAATAAACGTTTTCAACTAAAATATTGGTTATGTTTCGAATCATGTGTCTTAAAACTCCGGTGCATAATTTACACTTTCATTTCATAATATCTACAAATAAAAATATGTTTTGCACTTTCCCGTGGAATTTATGGTTGCACTTCGTAGTATTTACAAATAGGAACATGGGCCCACAAGTGGATCTATTTACAATTCCACAAATAGATAATTATCCCTAGATTTTTTCTGTTCAAGCATTCTAGTGCTTTCTTTTACAATTATATGATTACAAAGATCAAGGTTATTATAAAAACATACTGGAATTTATGCTCAAATTATCATCCATGTATACATGTAAAAATCTCAAATGCTTCAGTGTAAAAAAAGACATATGTGTAATAACCTTGCAGTCAGCAACTTCAGAAGCATCATACATGAGAAGTGTCATGGTGCGGCCACAACCCATGTGTCCAAGAGCCCAGCACATCATGTTAGCTCGGTCGAATGTTCTGCTAAGGGATGCCTTGTGCAATGTGATTTGAGTTTTTAGTTTTTGAGTGTAATGACATTATGCTCTGAAGTAATTTGTAATATTTACACTTTGACTCACAAGTTTGCCAAAGAATTTGTACTATTTATTACAGTGCTGAAATATGTTTAATTTCTAAGTCACACACGTTTTAACAATAAAATCATTTTGCATCAAAACATAAAATGTTATATTATTTTATGGAATCAACATTTGATAGTAAAAAGGTGTCCTTCACACTATAAGAAAAACTCACTATAGCCACGGTTGGGGGGCTCTACAGCCACGGTCAGCCCCAACCGTGGCTATGTTTCCGAGACTACGGAAAACCATCCGTAGCCTCGGAAAACAGAACAACCGTGGCTATAGTACTCCACTATAGACACGGTTTAACATGTCAACCGTGGCTATAGTGGCCTACTATAGCCACGGTTGACATAGATAACCGTGGCTATAGTGGACTATTATAGCCACGGTTCGCTATGTCGACCGTGGCTATAGTGGACTACTATAGCCACGGTTAGCTAAACCAACCGTGGCTATAGTGGAAACCACTATAGCCACGGTTACCAAAGTGAACCGTGGCTATTTACTTTTTTAACAATAAAAAAAATAAATACGCATTAGAAATAATAAATTACAATTACATAACATTAACCATAATTACATGACATTAACATTAAAGTATTACATCACATTAATATTTACAAATATTTATAAAATCCATCAAAGGTTTAATAATGTGAACAAAACAATGTTTTTTCAAACTAACTCTACACTATACGAATCTTCAACAATATCGGGCTCGTACGGTCATTTCGAGCCGCACCACTCGAAAAGTGCCCGATGCTCCTTCGTCACTTCACTTTGCTCGTCAAAGAACCGACCACGAGGACCGATGACCTCCCTAAGCAAGAAACGGCACATCCTAGCGACAATGTAGTACATGTCATTTGTACTTAGATGCTTTCGCACCGTCGAGAATCCATTCTTGGAGATTTCATTAATATCTTTCTGTCCGTTATTAATGCCTTTTCTAGACTTTTTGTTCGCTGTCAATAAATACATAAAAGTTGGTACATCATAGACAAAAAAAAGAAAGAATGTAAATTAAACAGATGCAATCTTAGCGTACCTCCTCGGTGGTCTCATGGGTGATGACATTCAAGTAGGATGCAGCGGAGCTCGAATACGCACATGTGTAGTATCCACGAGTGCACACTACCTTTTACTTGCTTAATGCACTATTAAATATAGTGAAGTAAAAAACATCACTCTATTTCAATGATAGCAGGATAAAAAAAGTAGATGTGACGCGTGTCTTACCGGAAATTTGTGACGAAAGTATATTTGTTTCCGAATTCTATAACGTGCCACCTTCGGGTTCTTTACGTAGTTCAAATAAGCACTATAGTATTGAGAAAAGGGTATTATTGCATGAAATTATCGCTATTTAATTGTACGTCCGTACTTACCAATTTATAATGCTCACGATATCTACGTAGCGATTGGAGTCGTAGTCAAGGCTATCCAAGACTAATAGATATCCAATTTTTGGCATGATCAGGAAACAAATCCAATGACCATTACAACAAAAGATCGTATTCGTTAGTATGTCATCTATCTTTATGATCGACGAGAGGAAGGTAGTGGTGGAACTTACTCGAAGTGGTAAGGCGCGTAAATGGCGTGACAATCCTGCCATTCCCTGAAGCACCTGTAAATATAACCTGCATCTCGACCCCTAGCTTTTGTCCTCATGGTGTCCTTCGGTTCTTGTAACTCTTGTGGTGTCTTATCCTTATATATCTTGTCTTTCTCATTTATCCGGGGTTGATCGCACTTTGATTGATCAAGCTCGGATTGAGGTACCCAACCTTCCAATCGGGTCTGTCGTATCTCTTCTTTTGAAATGTTGAATTCAAGCTACATTAAAAGCAAAGAGCGATCTGTAACATGTACTGCAAAAAGTAGGAGACAAGAAAAAGATGGATGGAGGCACTTACATGCACCACAAGGTTACGAAGGTCGTGTCCATCTCGCCGAGGCGAAACATAGTGTGGATATCATTGAAATATAGTCCAAGGGTCGAGTCACCGGTATCGTTGAACACGTCCATCGGAAGCTTACAGGTGATCACTTCCACTCCTTCTTTCGCTGCCGCTACGTACCGGTCATGCAGCTTCCGCATCTCCCACGGTAGGTTTGACAACATGTTTTTAGATACGAGGGGTTTGCCAAAGACGAAAATTGGGAAGTCCTCATTCTCGTCACGACCCTCAAATATGTCATCATCGTAATGTACCAATTGACGAGGTTCCGTGATTGGCTGCACGGGTCCCTTCCTCATTCGCTCCAAGTATTTCGTGACATGTTCGAGGTTGTGGCTTTGACGGATCCACCCCCGCAGGCGTAATCATCCTAGGAATTACAGGAGTAAACTCCTTCGAAGAGGCTCGATAAGCCGAGGCTCTTCATCCAAGGCTAGGGTTTCACCTTACGGCTCGACGGAGGAGATACATTGCCCTTCCGGCTCGACAAGGGGGACTATTTGTTGCTGAGGGTCCTCATAGCCGTGTATTGTGGCGGTTTCTTGCTGTGGGCTGTCTGCGAGTATAGGACTCATAACCGCTTCATGTCCTTGTTCATCTTGTTCCTTAGCGGCTGAAGCAGCACCCGACAAAGGAGACGGTTCTCCTGCTCCAGCTTCATCCCCGTGAATTGTTGACTCTCATGAACCGATCCGTGTCCGGACAAGGGGGAGGTGAAACTCGTGGTTCCGAGAGCACAACCTCACGCCGTTTCAACATGATGAACGAACCGATAGCATCATGTAGAGTTATAATCCCCGCGTCGGGTATGGGGCACTCAATCTCGTGCTCCTCACATCCTTGGTTGACCTCCTCGACGGTGACACGGACGTACCGGGTGGAATATTCATGTTGTGGAGTGTTCGTCCCGGAAGTGCTCTACCGGTTGCAACCTTCATGGTCTTTCCCTTGTAACCAAACGGCACATGCAGCTCACAAGGACATTCTTGCGTTATCACTTCCACTTCTAACGGGGAGGTAAAGCTAGGCGAAGTGGTCTATCGGGGATACTTCCACTTCGCATGTTAGCTTGGTACATCTCCATCTCGTGTCCTCCACTCTTCCTTGTCCCTCTCCTCCTTATCTTTCTTGTGAAATTTATGTTTTTTGTACAACGAGGCGGAAGAGCTAGAGGAGAAACCCTCTTTCCAAGTTGCCTTGGAGGACACCGCTCGCACCCGCCCGCCATGCTCTTTGGTCCCCACAGCAAGAGAGAGTTGGTCTCTGTGATATTCGGATTGAATAACACCAGACTGCGTCTGCGACTTGATGTCACCCATCAATTGCTGGATAACTTGCGCCGTTCCGCGTCCATCAGAATAATCTCCCCATTTTCATCCATCTTAGAGTGCGCACGGACCCAATTTTTGGCACGCGGCTCGAGGCCCTCTAGTGGATCGGGCTTCCCTTCCGCACGGAGCTTTTCTTCCATCGCCTTCCACTCCGGAATCTTTTTCTTGTAGCCGCCGGAGCCAGGTGCACACTATGCAATGCATACCATAATATACACGACCTCGAGGTAAATAGGTCGGGATACTTGAGTATCCTCCGAAAAATCAAATATAATGTGCCATACGGATCACAAAGATGATCCGGAGAATACCCAAGCATCCGACCATGTCTACCTAAGGTCGTACGAGTTGCGGTATGTCTTGCATTTTATTGTACCAACCTTCCTAATGAAAGACACCCTATATTCTATATTGATCCCCCTAGCTACCTCCTCTTCTATCAACAATCATCATCTGCCAAAAAGATTGGATTTTTTGCTCTCGGTGCGGGTTGCCGAATGAACGACCATCCAACGCTATCGTTAAGGTCATTGACTCGTAAGTCAGCATGTTTCCAACATCCGAGGATGCTGTCCATGCTGCCATACTAATCTCACTTTGTCCGCTTTCATCATCGAGCATGGCTAGACCATGAAAAGAGAGGAAAGAGGGGAAGAGGTTAAAGAGAGGTGAAAAAAGAGAAAAGATAGGGGGAAATAGTTTTTATTTAAAAACAATGGTCTAGCCATGAAAGAGAGGAGAAAAGAGAGGAAATAGAGGAAGAAAGGATTAAGAGAGAAAGAGAGGAGTAATCCATGAAAATCAGCACTTATAATAAATACTTTGCCTTATAATCCATGTGCTGATTTAGCTAGAGAGAGAGAGGAAAGAGATGAGAAAATAGGTGGCTAATGTATAATTCAGATAGCCACGATAGATAGGTGGCCAATTTTATACCATCAATTTAGCCACGATGGATAGGTGGCAAATGCATACACAACAATTACTTCACTCATGGTACAAAAGTAGAACAGTAAGTGCTGATTTCAGTGCTGATTACATTGCACAGATAAGCGAGCAGGAGTAAGCGAGTCCAAATTGCAGTGCTGATTTCAGTGGTAAATATACATTCCCACCACGATCGATAGATCAATGTAAAAATATTAGCAAGCTCAAAGGCTCCAAAATGCCACACTAAATAAGCACTAAAATCAGCACTGAAATCAGCACTAAATAAGCACTGAAATCAGCAATAAATCAGCACTAAATCATCTCAAAATAGCAGTACAATATAAGCACTGAAATCAGCACATGAGGTGATTATTTTGAGTCTATTAAAATAGCAGTACAATATATCCTATGCATAAACATGAATCATACATTTAATTTGGAGTTGCACGATTCATATTTTGGCTTCTACATGATGAGCGAAATGCAAGCATAACTTTAATTTAACTGAACATGTCATCCCTGTATGACGAATAAACTAGCATATACACTTTTTATATTTAAATTGTAATGTGCCTCTAGAGACAATATATTGGAGATTACTACTCTATGACAGTAGCATGTATAAAGCACATTATTTCATTTATTTAGAACATGCAGATTTTGAAGTCAAGTAGACTAGATGCATTTATATATGCTTGATCACCTGTTTTTTTATTGCTATAAACATGTTGTCGAGCAAATATGTAAGCCGGACCTAATCTAGTAAAACAGGATATGACAGCATTCACTAGCCTCGATGCTAGTATGATTTGCTAAGCATAATAACAGCATGATGTCAGCCTATAGAAATTTTAGTTTATTTGTTTGATGCAAAATGATTATAGAATTAAAAATAGGGTATCAAATATGTGCAAGTATAGTACAGTATGCAGGGGCATTTTATTTCTTCACGCGTATCTGCTACTAACATATCATGGCTATGGGCGTGATAAAAGAAACCAGGCATCATCAATCATCGAGATATCAATCAATTTGATAACACCTTAGAGCATGAACCCTAGCAATGCAGGGGAGAGAGGGAAAGGGGATAGCGGGCAGGTTATCGAACATGTTCGAGTGCAACACCGAAATCAGATGATGATTTAAGTTTCATTTTCCACCTTGCTGATTTAATTGCAACATCAAATATATTTGAAGCATATATAGCAGTTGATAATTACTATACCAAATATACATGTTTGAGGCCACCGGAGCAATGGAGAGCACAAATCATCAATCAATTCACAGCAATGGAGAACACAAACGCGCTAGCGATGGAGGGGAGGGGTGGAAGGGGAGAGCGGGCAGGCGTACGGGAGGGCTCACCATTGGGTGAGGGGGAAAGAGAGGGGGAAAGGGAGAGGGCATACCAGGAGAGGAGCTCGGGCGGCGGGGAAGGGGAGCTCGTGCTAGCGAGGTGGAGGCTCGGCGTCAACGCCGGCACGGAGGAGGGCCGACGAGCGGGAGGGCCGGCGCGAAGGGGAGGAGATCCGGCGCGCGGGGAGGAGCTCGGGCGGGGAGGATCTCGGGCGAGGCGGGGAGGAGCTCGGGCGGGGAGGAGCTCGAGCCGGGCGGAGCTCGGGCCGGAGAAGGAGCTCCGACGAGCGGGAGGAGCTCGGGCGAGGCGAGCTCGGGCCGGAGAAGGAGGTCCAGCGGGCTGAGCTCGGGCCGCGCGATGGAGGAGAAGAGGAGGAGCAGCACGAGGGCGGCGCAGTGGAGGAGAAGAGGAGGAGCAGCACGAGGGCGGCGCGAGTGGAGGAGAAGAGGAGGAGCAGCACGAGGGCGACGCAGTGGAGGAGAAGAGGAGCGAGCACGAGGGCGGCGCAGTGGGCGGCGCAATGGAGGAGAAGAGGAGGAGCAGCACGAGGGCGGCGCGGTGGAGGAGAAGAGGAGCAGCACGAGGGCGGCGCGATCGGGCGGCTCTGGCGGCGTCGATTTGCAGCGCGCCAAGGGTTAGGGTTATGTCCCGCCCGCCGCCCTTTATAAGGCCACATTAGCCACGGTTGGAGATAGTTGGGTGGGTCCCACATGTTAGTGGGACAAATAACAATAGCCACGGCCGATGTCAATTCCAACCGTGGCTATTGAGCTCCCACCGACATGTGGGGCCCGTATGTCGATGACACATCCAATAGCCACGGTTGGTTCCGAAATCAACCGTGGCTATTGTATCCTCCGGCCCCACTTGTCATTGAGTGTTTATTTTTTTTGTGTAATTTTTCTTTTACTTCTTCAATTTTTCTTCTAAAAACTATAATGTCACTTTTTAAGTTGTTTACAAACACATATGTATTTTTGTTTTTTCTACTCCATTACTTTTTAATATAATATTTCGTCTATACAATTGTTTTTCTTCACTTTTACATGACCCAAATATTTCAAAAAATTTCCAACAAAATTACAGTAGATTTTAATTTGTATGACAGATGTGTGTGCCATTTTTTAATTCAAAAATAATAAAAACTGTGCGAGATAAAAAAAATCAAATGACACCATGTTTTTTCTATTATTTTGCACGTTTATCATTTGCAAACTATAAGCCCGTTTGACCTACATTTTGGCATGCCACTTGTTTCCCGAGCATTCGAACTCACTTATATTTTTTATAATTTTTTTTAAAGATTTTTACAAAAAAAAGTAGTTCAAATAGGACTATGCGTCTCGAGTGAGTGGAGTTTTATACTTGAAACTCATGTTGTTTGGTACCAAACACATTTATATGTTCTGAAAAATTGAACCAGAAATTCCACGTGTGTGTTTATTAATGGCATGCATACCGACCGAATGTTGAGGTGAAAATCGATACGGTTTATGAAATAAAAATGATTAAATAAATGGCAAAACGTACCCTAAGTAAATTTGAAGAAAATTCAATAAAATAGTTTGGAGATTCTAACAAAACAAAGTGGAAATGGATAGATTGGAATTTTATACAAATTTAGAAACAAGAATCAGTAAATTTGGACAATATTTGAATTCTATATATATGTTTCAAAATTTAAATAGAAATTAAAAAAAACACAACCTAAATGAACTAGTGGATGAACTACTAATGGGCCTCATATTAAGAGTGAGGCCCAAATCACTATTATTATTTTAAAAAATATTATTTAATTGATTTAAATTGTTTAAAAATAATGAAATTACTATCTTACACTTAAAAATGTATATATACAAATTTTAAAATTTAAACCTAAATGTATAAATAAATTTTAAAATTTAAATCTAAAGAGCAAATGTTTTTTTAAATTTTAAATTATACCTTGTTATTTTTAGGATTTCAAATAAAAATTGAATCTAAACATTATTTATTCAATATTTTAACTCAAGTATATATATACAAATTTTAAAATTTAAATCTAAATGTATAAATAAATTTTAAAATTTAAATCTAAAGAGTAAATGTTTTTTAAAATTTTAAATTATACCTTGTTATTTTTAGGATTTTAAATAAAAATTGAATCTAAACATTATTTATTCAATATTTTAACTCAGCATATGTATACAAATTTTAAAATTTAAATCTAAATGGATAAATAAATTTTAAAATTTAAATCTAAAGAGTAAATGTTTTTTAAAATTTTAAATTATACCTTGTTATTTTTAGGATTTCAAATAAAAATTGAACCTAAACATTATTTATTCAATATTTTAACTCAAGTATATATACAAATTTTAAAATTTAAAACTAAATGTATAAATAAATTTTAAAAATTTTTGGCCCATGGGCCCGACCATATCGACCAACGAATTAGAACACGATCAAGGCCCAAGGCCCAGGATATAGGACAAGATCAAGGCCCAGAACAAACGGACGGCCCACATGGCGAGAGCAGGCTCATAATATATGAGTAACTTCAACCAAGTATGCGGAGTGGAGCTTATAAGCTGGCAGGAGCGACTTTGGGCGGGCGAGGTGGTACTAAACCCTCGCCCGCCGCGCACTCGCCTACTATAGCCACGGTTGACTTCTTCAAACGTGGCTATTGTTAGGGTTTACAATAGCCACGATTGAAGAAGTCAACCGTGGCTATAGTCAGCGGTTGTGAAATTATTTAATTATTGATAATTTTATTTATGTGGCTCAAAATTATTAACGGGTAGAATTATTAAATATTTATTAGCAACTTTTAGATAATTGTTAAATGTGGTTATTTAAAAGATGTTAATTGATTTAAGTGGCAGAAAAATAATTAACAATTTATTAAATCCATTAACGTTGCTGAAAATAAATAGAATATTATTAAATTAATTAAAGTAGATGAAAAATTATTTAAAACTTGTTAAATTGTGAAAAGTGACACAAAAAATGGAAAGGTTATTAAATTCATTTATTTTGCTGAAAATTCACTAAAATATTATTAAATTAATTAAAGTTGTTGAAACATATATATCTCGAGTACATCATAGGTACATCGCAATGGAATAATAAAGGTACATTATCCTTGAACGATTTTTCCTTCGCAATCTGTGCGTAGGTATGGCATTCCTTGATACGATAGTTTTGCTTCAATGACTTTAAATTTTTTCGGATCCACGAATAATGGAACTTCATCATACTCGATTGTATGCATCTTGATCGTCGACCCCATCCACTCCAAGTATTCTTTGTTTACCGGGAATAACAATGTGCTTCTTCTCATCCTTTGGATCGAGTATATAGAACACTTGTTCTGCTACCTTAGCAAGTATCCACGGGTCATCTTTATAACCTACATTCTTCGGATCGACGACGGTTAACCCGTATTCATCGACCTCCACCCCACTTGGGTGTTTGACCCATTTGCATTTGAAGACAGGAACTTGTAAATCTGGTCCATAGTTCAGCTCCCAAATTTCCTCTATGTACCCATAATATGAGGTGTAATTGTTATCGTCATCAAGGGCTTCAACTCGAACTCCGTTGTTTTGACACTTACTTTTCGTGTCCTTCTTTGAAGTGTGAAAAGTAAAACCATTAATGTCGTACGCCTGATAAGTCACCACAGTCTTTGAAGGTCGGGTAGCTAAAATTCTCAACATTTTCTCATCCATCGAGTCTCCACGTGGAAGGTCTTGACTCTCGAACCATGATGTGAAAGTTTTCTTGTGCTCCTGTACTAACCATGCACCGCTTTTGCCCTGAACATTGTTTAGTTCAAGCTCCTCAATGTGTTTTGCGAAATACGGGGCAACGATACGTGATTGTTGCGAGTACAAGTAAAATGGGCTTTGTCAACTCGTTTATATTCACGGTCGGTGAATGATTTTCGTCCTCGTATACCTTTTCCACTTAACCTTCCCTCATGACGAGACACGGGTACACCAATAGATCGACCGTCTTTAATATAATCTGCACAACACTCAATAATCTCCTCGGTGGTGTAGCCCTCAATCATTGAACCCTCCGGATGACAACGAGTACGTACATAGCGTTTCATAACATACATGAACCTCTCGTAGGGGAACATATGATGCATGTAGACGGGGCCCAAAGCGGATATCTGGTCAACAATATGAAGCATGAAGTGTTCCATAGTATCAAAATAGGATGGCGGGAAGCACATCTCGAGCATGCACATTGTTTCCTTTATGTGGGTTCGTAGGTTATCCAACTCGTGTTTATTGATCACCTTCTTTGAGACTGCGTTCCGAAGTAGCACAAACGAGTTATAGTCAACTTCAACCATTCGGATTTCACGGCTACGATGGCGATAGCCGAAACACCGAAAGTAGTGTGTGACAGTCATGAGTGTTGTAACCACTTATCTTTAAGTCTTTCATGTCCACGAGATTTTGGACATTCGATGAGAAACCGGTCGGTGCTTTAATCCCGTGTAGACACTTCAAGAACGCTATTTTCTCCTCACGCGTTAGGGTGTAGCAGGTCGGCGGGAGGTAGTACTTTCCGTTTGCTCTTTCTTGCGGATGGAGCTCCGGCCTAATATTCATCTCTACAAGGTCTCTACGTGCGTTCGATCCATCCTTTGTCTTACCGGGTAGGTCAAGTATAAGGCCGGTAGTGCTTGTCAAATACACCTTTCCCAATGTGCATCCGAGTCAAATGCATGAGTCACCTCCAATTCTTCCCGGTACTCGAGATATCCGTAGAATATAGAAAGCTTCTTATACGGCGTTGCAGCTTTTGACTTTGCAACTTCCTTCACGGCCTTTTCAAATGTAGCTTTAATGCTTTTTGTCTTATCAAAGACATCCCTAGAGGTCCAACGTCGAGGTTCTTCGCCGGTCTCAATCGTACCATCAAATTGTTTGGCCATCCGTCGATACGGGTGGCTCCGATGTAAGAATCGACGATTTCGAGTGTACACTGTCTTCTTCGATGATGGAAGATACACGTGTGATGTATCGTCAACACAAACAAAGCATGCCTCCTTTCCTTTCACCCGGCCCGAAAGCGCCCTTAACGCGGGGAATCGATTACGGTCACGAAAATGATCGCTTTCAACATGAAGTAGTCTCTTCGGTGCTCGTCCCACATATCCCACATACGCACACCTTCCAACCATAGTTTCGCATGTCTTCAAACAATGGTTCCAGGAAGACATCTATGTCGTTCCCGGGTTCTTTCGGTCCGGATATAAGAATGGACAATAATATGTACTTTCTCTTGTGGCACAATCATGGGGGAGGTTGAACATTGTTAGCAGCACAGAGCCAAACGCTGCGAACGTTCCTCGTCATACCAAAAGGGTTCATTCCATCTGTACTCAATGCAAACCGTATATTTCTTGGCTCGTGCGAGAAGTCGTCACGGTGGTTACGATCGAAGTTTTTCCACTGGGTTCCATCCGATGGATGACTCAGCTTATTAGGGTCCCTCTTACGTGTATGCCATGTCATCGGTTCAGCATCTATTGGGTTGGCAAATATCCGTCTTATGCGATCGACCACCGGTAGGTACCACATGACCAAGGCTGGAACCTTACTATCATCGTCGCTACCATTGACGATACTACTTTTCTTCCTCTTCCTATCATTCTTCCGCCTCTTATTAGTTGTGTCTACATCATACTCCTCATTCGTCTTGTAACGACTTCGTTTGCACCTTGGACATCTCACGAGGTCCTTGAACTTCTCCCCGGTATAATATACAATGATTTGGACATGCGTGGATTTTTTGCACACCCAGCGACATTGGAGATATCAGTCTCTTAGCATAGTACGTGTTTTTGGTAACAAGTTTGGCTTTGGCAGTGTATCCGAAAGAAGATCCAACAATTCAGTGAAACGGCATCCGACCACCCATGGATGGCCTTCGGTTTCATGAGTTCGAGAACCGCACGTAACACAGTATTCTCTTTAGAACATCCCTTAGACTCCTCAAACAATAAATCCTTTGATGCCTTCTCTATCGTTGCAAAGTTGTCAAGCCCTCTTGTTGTCCCTGCATTGAGTAAAACTTGCGGCTCAACATGACATAACAATTCCTCAACATCAAAATGAGTACATTGTTCTTCTTCGACATGAAAATCAAAAGTCTCGTCAACTTGGAAAAACTGTTCTTCTTCAACTTCAATCGGTTGCAACTCAACTTCGACCGGCTCGTCTTCTCCATGGTTTGTCCACCTCGTATAATTCTCCAAGAAACCCCTCCTCACTAAGTGAGATTTGATTACAAGTGTATGTGTCCATAATTTTTGATTCTTGCAGTCCACGCATGGACAATATATTTTTTATCTTCCTAGACGCTTAGCATGCTCGACGACCCTCTTGAGAAATACATCGACTTGACCTCGGAAATATGCACTTAATCTTGACTCTTCGTACATCCATGTTTTGTCCATCTAAACAAGCATTACGCGAATATTAATTATAATAAAATAATTACTAAATCAAATAATTACCAGTTTGAATATTAAGTATTTATAAAAAATATAAGAAAACTAATATATTGCATAACATAATGTGCTAGAATTAATAATTATTAAATAATTACTAAATAATCTATTTACCGTTATAAATATTATATATTTATAGAAAATATAAGGGAACTAATATATTGCATAAGACAATGTGCTATCATATATAAAAACCCACTATACAAATTATTATTAATTGACTCGAATTTTTTAATAATTAAATCGTGCTCTAGAGGTCTCTCTCAAGAGAGCATAAAGTAGATCTTAAATTGATTGACATGAAAAAGGCTTGTAAGACATGATTTTTTTGTATGCAACACAAGCACATGATATATGAGCTTATTATACACAACTCAAACCAACAACAAACCTACAAATATGGAGGAATTTGACAAATCGAAATCAAAACCTAGGTCAAATGGTAATCCAAAATTCTCCATGATTACAACACTATAGCAAGAAATAATACATGGGATGAGTTTCCCTTACCACGGAGAACAAATTTCTGCAAAAAAAAAAAACGAGATCAAAACCTTCCCCCTTGGTTTTCATTTTTTTCCTCAATTTTCGAGCCGCCACACTTGGACCGAGCTCTCGTTCCGTCCGAACGCGGCCTTTATACTCGTGCAAAACAATAGCCACGGTCCACTTCCTCAACCGTGGCTGTAGAAGCCACTATAACCACGGTTGGTGACGTGGACCGTGGCTACTGGTGGAGGCCACTATAGCCACGGTTCCCAAACCAACCGTGGCTATAGTGGCTTCTACAGCCACGGTCCAATGGCAGGTTGCCCCGCTACCTACCGTAGCCACGGTTTATTTTCTTTGCCGTGGCTACTTCATTTTAGGTGGCGTGGCTATAGCGAGTTTTTGTTATAGTGTCAATCATAAAAGAATTACTAAAAAAATCTACAACTTGAGGTTCTTTGAGAATTTACAACTTGAGATTTCAGCAGTAAAAGCCTACTACCGTGTTTGTAAATCTTGTGGCGTGTGGAAGTTCATATGCATGCGTGCATCCATGCAGCCAAACTTCCCTTTAATGACCTCCTCCAAATAAGAAATAAATAATTAGTGATTTCGTCGGCAATTGATTATAGAAACAAATGAAAAAGGAATAAACTAGTAAGAAACGGAAGGAATGTCACGGCTTCGGTGACGGATTTGGATCCTCTCGCATTACAGGTGAAAATTCAGAGGTGCTACAGTGCCTCTGAATTTATTCACACCAAATACCGATGGATGAAAAATCAACGGGTCAGATTGAATGCTACGATAAAATGTGTACAGTAAAAAATCATTTTCCTACAGTGTTGCTGCAGTATATTATACTGTTTCGTGAATTTATACCTTCCAACCGGTTACTTGTAGCGTGAATTTTTACCTTTGCCTTAGGCTACTGTAGAGAATTCGGATCCTTCGGTGACCATTGATGGCAGAATCAATATTAAAAGGAAGTTGCACCGGTTTTTTTAAGCAAAATTTAATACACGTGGTTGCTTTAATCAGCAGCATGCAATGCACCCGAGAGGTTCAATATGACTGACTTGTCCGGTGCATTATATCTTCATGGCGGCGGTGGTGGTGATCTCCATAGTGGCGTCGTTGACGGAGTTCATGGCTGCACGTAGATGCATAAAATTATATGAGTTTGTTGATGGCTGAACAGTTGTATATACATGTACGATTTCTATGTACATGCACATGACAACATATACATGCATGAAAGTATTCATACCTACAGTCCAAGGCTCGGAGTCCATGGTAGTTCCTAGGAGAGTCCATGGTGCACGGCGATCGTGCGAGCAGGCGAGGGTCCTTCGGGCGTCCAGCCAGGCGACGATCCTACGAGCTACGATCCTTCTTGCGATCCACTAGGCGATCCAGCAAGCGATCCACCAGGTAACCCACCGAGGCGATCAATCATTTGCGAGCGATCCTCCGGGCACGCGACGGACCAAGGGACCAAACGGGCGCGACGACGATCTCGTCGACCGGGCGGGCGCGCGACGGACCGAGCGGGCGCGTGGCGAACCAGGTGGGCGCGCGGCGACCCTTGAGGCGGGGATGGAGGCACGGTGCATGGCGACCCTTGAGGCGGGGCTTCGGGCGCGGCAAACCGGCGATCCAGGCTGGCGTGCAGCGAACCGGTGGGCGCGCGGCGACCCTTTGAGGCAGGGCTTGAGGCGCGGGAACCGGCGATCCAGCTGGGCGCGCGGCGATCCAGGTGGGTGTCAGCCTCGTCGTTGTTCTCTAATCGTCTAGGCAAAAGGCAATAGGGGGTTATTCGCAAAACTAGATTATGAAAGGTAATAGGTGGGATGATTTAACTGCTAATTGAGGCCATCATTCTCTCTAACCATCGATTAGTGATCCTATGATCCAGATTGGAGTTTCCAAAGGTTCCATTAGATAGGTGGTTTCCATAGGATATGATGCCTAACGGAATTACCCGGGCCCATCAAAATGTCATAAATGCATGAGTAATTGATGAATATTAAAAAGGAATGAAACCTATTGATGGCACCGCGTGCTTTTGATGATGGTCTGGTTTATTTTTCTTTTACCTGGTTTTATTCAACGCTTGGGTTTAATAGCATGGGTCATGCGGTTTGAGTCCGATGGTTTTGTGTGCTGGCTGCGCGAGGGTGGATGATGTGGCTGAGGCATGATATATTATATCATACTCTGGATGTGATATAGTACTACTATATATATATAGAGAGAGAGAGAGTTACTTTATTTGTAAAGTATTTTGCAACACAAGTAACTAAACTGGAAGCAATGATAGGCAAATTCTTGTGTGGTCTCCATTAACTCCACCTTTTACTGAAATGGTATAAATTCATTGGTTCTGTGCCCTTCTCGATATGATGGAGACTGGTTTAAAAGTTATTTTAGACAACATCCTTTGTTGATACTATTCGAATTCTACAGGATGATGACGACAAGCGGCATGGGCTTTCTGCTATTGATGAGGATAACAAGAGTGACTAAGAACGCTACTCCCTCTATTCCTTTATATAAGCATTCTAAGCATTCAAACTTTGTTCCAAAATGTAAGTATTCCTAGAAATAGGACAAAACTTGATGGGTTGGTGGGTGGGTGAAGAATTGATGAGGTGGTATAAAATGATGGATATATATGATATTTTCTCTCTTAACTATTGCTTTCTCAGGATTTTAGGAATGCTTACAAATAGGAACGGAGGGAGTAGTGTATACTAATACTAACATTGTAAACAAGTCAGGGTGGTCATTGATAGTACAGTAGCCTATTCTTTTAGCAGCTTTTGGATTCCATAAAGGTTGTATATTATCATGTGAAATAACAGTGTATGTGTATTGAAGTAATAAAGTTTTGACAGATTATCTCAAAGACATGGTTTTTTTTTTTGAAATTATACACAGTGGAAACCCCGCTGTAGTATGCATATTTTATATACATAAAAAACTATAGAAGAGCAAAAAAGGAAAAGAAAGAAGAAAGGGCAAATCAGATCAACCCAATCTGATGCCAATATACAAATAGAAGCTAGCTGGGCCCAGGTTAAAAAATTTGAGCGGTCTTCCTAGTATTGAAGGCGACAATCATCTCTAAAAACTTTCTTCCAGATTGCAAGGTTAGGCATTTTGTGCTCATAGATGCATTTTGTTGTTTCTCTGCTTCCAGTTCCAGATATTCCATGTCGCAATACGATAGATGAAGAAGTTCAGCTGTGCATTTTGTCTACATATTCCATATCGCAATATGATCCCCAGCCGGCTCCAGACGTATTCTATCTCTTGATGCAACCTGTACATTTTCTTGTCTTGACTGGAAGCGGTTGCAGAAGATGTAGAGAACCAATTGATATAGTAACTCAATACAGCTGATTGTAACAAAATATGAAAATAGGTTCCAAAATAATTGAAGTGGTTCTCCAACAAAAATAAATACAGAGAACTAATTGAGTTTTGACAGCCTATTTTGAGCTTACAAATGTAAGTTTTGTTTCTCTTAAATACATGTGTACATCTTCATACACAATTGAAGCAGAGTTGCGGCATATGTAAAGGGCAGAGGAGACGATGCATTCGCTGGGATTAGGAGAATGAGCCAGGAGACGATGCAGCAAGTGGAACAATGAGCATCAATTGATAATGATATGCCATCAAACCATTACATAAGAAGTGGCTAAGCCCTTCTATTCACTGTTTGTTCGAATGCATCGGGAGAACATGCTACAAAACAATAAGGTGGAATGCCGGCTCGCTTATTTTGAACTACTAATGCCCAGAAAATTTGCGAGCAACCCATATTCAGTTATTCATCCTCTGGTACCAGCTAGTAGCTCCATAACGAGTAATTGCATTCTGCGATACACAAGTGTTAGACGAAACCAAAGGATTGCCTACGCTGACCTGGCAAAAAGAATAAAGGAAAGAATATGATAAAACCTACCATTGGTTTACAGATTCTAATAGCAGATGCCTGCCGCAGCAAGTAGTCGGTGTAGAACCTAAATTGTACCCTTGATCTTTTCAGATCCTCTGACACCGTATGATGCTTGCAGCACCTCCGTAGCATAACCATCTTTCACTACCTTTGTTAGTGTTCCATCGCACTCGATGCAATGCAACAGATTTAGGAGGGAAGACCACAAAGTCTTTGGGAGATTCACCGGCTTTGCTGTTCCATAGCACACTATTCTCTTGCTCCGTCGGACCAGCTAAAACTATTGCGCCCGCTTGTTCTTCGCCGTGCCCATCTTCTTGACCACCTCCAAGCTCTGGATTTTCACAACTTGCAGCGAGGGGAAGGAAATCACCTGAATCTGTGATGTTTTGTAGTTTATCTTTTTCCACATCTTGCGCTAGAACTACATCTTGGCACAATTTTGGACCCTTTTTAGTTCCCAGAGGAACATTCGATAATGGAGACTTCCTTAAATTGCTGCCAATCTTAATATTTTCTCCCTCCTCTGATAGTGATCCACAGAGGACATAAGGAACGCGATTCTGCCCGGGTTCCTTCTCCCAGAATCGATTAGTAAGCTACAAGAAGTGAAATATTTGTTTAGAGCACTGTATAGATGAAATGATCTAAAAATAAAAAGTTCACCTGAAAGTGCACGGCAGTTCCATCTGCCCCACAGTAAGCAGCATAACCTGTACAAATTAGCAAAGAAACATATTTAAAAAATTAGAGAATCGCTACAAAGAAGAATACAATTTAAGACGCCACAGACACTTCTATGAAGTCACTCAAGAATCAAACAACAAGATAATATTCTGCCACTAAAAGAAAAGACACTGCTGTCTTACAACAGACAACAGATGATGGCTGGTTAGTACTGCTTTCATCAGACGTGATTACTAAAATGCACCTGTAATTTCTGAGGCATGTACCCTCCAGATCAAATATTCTGACAACTGATATGTTGAAACACCCTGAGTTTTAGTTCCAGCAAATGGCCTTGCAGTGACGGGAACATCATTTGCAATCCGGGGTAAACTAAGGAACTTCAACGTACCATCTTCCAATGAGATGACAATGCCCCTGAAAGCAAAAATGAACATCCTAAATTCCTGATTCTAGAAAAAAAAATTGGTACATGCAACACTAAGATCATAATCTGTTCATGCCCATGTTATCTGGGGTTTTTCCATCAGAAACATAAAAATTACATGAGCGTGAAATAACATATATGCTTAAAAATCATGTAAACATTGCAGACTGAAATACTTCTGATACATTCCAAGTGTAATAGAAATCTTGTTACCTAGACCAAGACGCCTGCTCTGGCTTGCTTAGAGTAACAATAAGATCCATCAATGCACAGAAACATAATTCACAAATTAATCTATTTCAACGTTTGAATTACCAAGCGTTCTTCACATGATATAAGAAAACCTTTCAAACAGTGCCTAGAAGCAGGAGGTGAACAAACTTTATGTAGCCACTTTTGTGTCTATGAGATTTATCTGCTATATTAACAACCTATTACCTTGCATCTTTTAACCAATGAAGACTTAATACAGCCCTTGGAGCAGTGGTTAGCTCCCACAGAGGACGGTATGGATCCCTGCACAATGAGAGAATCATGGCATGCAAATCAATAATGAAACATGTACAGTGAAAGAAAACAACATGCACGCACATTCATGGAAATGTCAAAGTGATCCAGATAATGCTGCTGAAACCCATGGTATTATTTATGTGCTGACAGCATGGCCAATTTTAGGCTATGCTACTGCAAGTATAATCTATTCAGAGAGTGGCCAGACTCACTCCGGTTGTTCATCAAACTACACTTAAGCTAGCATACAGAGAGTGGCCAGACTCACTCCGATTGTTCATCAAACTACGTTTAAGCTAGCATACAGAGAATGTCAATACATAGCAAGAAATTGTGGAGAGAAGGGATTTTGAACGGTCAAGATAAATCAGCAATCTTAAATGATATGGCTGGCTTCAGAAGGCAACAAGCAAAGCTTACTCGCCGTCCTTGGGAGGCTCTGAGTTGGCTAAATTCTTGATTGCTTTATTAATCAATCTGTTGGCATTATATAGCTCAGCACCTAACACAATTGATCCTCAAAACTAGCTAACAACTAACCTTATCTTTGTGAATAATATCTATCGACTGCAAGCAAGGCTAACGAACTCAACTAACCGAATCTAGCCACTTCTCTCTGCCTTCTTCCCACGCCTTGTATACTTCTTGCCGAACAAGGCATCCCCAACATTAAATGAGTCTATTTGTCACCCTATAAAGGTTAACATATACTCCGAAGGCAATAACAGGAGGTTCAATAGATCACTAAGTACAGATACCACTTTTGAAAGAAGTTTTAGTTCATAAACAAGAAAAATTCTCAATTCCACTAGATTCTATTTCTCCAACTAGGTATGAATAGCATGGTTCTCAAATCTGAACTATTGAAATGTTCTTAGTTCATTTGTCACAGGATATTATATGAATATAAGACTAAATATAAAAGAAAAAGAACACAAGACTCAAGTCACGATACTTCTGCTCAGTGGAACATAAACAAAAATTTGTAAAAAAGGAGCTGAATAAACAAAACGCCTCTTACTAGAATTCAGTATGCACCTACCTTAAATCCCAAAATTTTAGACCATCTTCTCCAGCAGTGACAAAGGTATTTATGTTTTCTTCACTGCTCAAGGATGCAAGAAAGTCAGGACTGACTTACATTGGAATGGAACATAAAAAACGTGAAAAGAATAGGAGTACCTTATGTAAGGTGCCCAAGAGAGAGCTCTGATGGGAACAGAATCAGCAGTGACACACATAAACGGTTTTGAATCTATGCATTTAGAAAAGATAAGCAATTCAGGATTCAATAGCTAAGTATCAAACTAGTACACCAACTCCAGAGCCAGAAATGCTTGTCAAACTATATGGTAGACAAACGTGGAAAAGGAAGCTATCTAGTTACCTTGTGATGAGAAGTTCGTTGAGAATTTCCATAAAGCAACCTGAAACATTGAAATACAACCACATTTAAAAAAATTAGAATAACAACTTAACACAAAGAACCTGTGACTTCTTGGGATTTAGCTGCCATGTATAATTGCAAAAATCTCCGCCCGTTCCTCTTCCCGTCTTCCGGTTCCGAATCCACCTCTGGTTTCTCGTTTGCTCAATCCGCCGCAGCACGGCCGCCCCCTTCTTCTTCCGGTTCCGAATCCACCTCTGGTTTCTCGTTTGCTCAATCCGCCGCAGTACAAACTAGCAACTCCAACAGCCTAGGTAAAGCTAAATCCAAAATAACCTTTTTTCGCTAGTTTGTAAAATAGAAAACATCTAAAAAACAGGATGGAAACCAACAGAGTATCCAAAACCAACTCCAAATCTATATTTAAACTTGCCACATCATAGCTGGGCCCTTTTTCTTTCCTCCCGGCCCCTGTCCCTGCGATCATTGACAAAAGCCTGAAAAGGAGAACGCTGGACGAGTCGCCGCCACCGCCGATCTCCTCTCCGATCTCGACTAGACTTCGCTCTGATCCGCTGCAGCGCTACCCCTGACGCAGCGCGGTCTGCACGTTCATTGGTTTTCTGTCTCCTGCAACCGGCGTGGTCTGCACATCGACAACACAAGGTATAAATCATGCTGCTACTTGGTTGCAATGACGGATTAAGATTATGTCGTGGTTGACTTACGTAACTGGACATGAATACACATGACTGCTTCATTCGATTGTACCGAGACATGATCTAATATTAAATGCCTTCATGTTTTAGTGACCATCCTCTTGTTGTCATTTGATCTGTGCAGTATGGATTCCGACGACCAATTCAACGATTTTGTTATGCATGAGTTGATTGATTCATCGTCTTCCGATGATGAGGATGATTTTTATTACAACGCTGGCAATATAATAGTAGAAGCCTCTCTCAATGAACCACGTCATCGTTGATGAGGACATCAACGACGTACATACGACGACGAACGACGACGAACGAACGACGACGAACGACGACGCCCCACTCCAAGCCGGTGCGCCTCCCCAAGCCGCGCCCCCTCTAGTGGGCCGTCAAGATGGAAGCCCTATCATCAAGACGACGTATTCCGGTCCGATTACTCGGGCCCGTGCAAGAGAATTGAGCTTTGTCATACTTGTTAAAGAACTTTGGGCCGGAAGACTAGAGGATGGGCCAACAAGAGGCCCATATGGGAGACTAGAGTTGGGCACCGGCCGCGCTACGGTACCCACGGGTACTGTTCACGCGCCGCCCCCTCCCCCTATTTAGATAGAGACTCTCTTTTATTTCAGACTTGAGTTTTGTTTTAGTATTAGCCTAGCTATACCTTCCGTCCCTTCGACGTTGAATTCGAACTCCACCTTCGTGCAATACATCGGATTGCTCGCCTCTTATTCTTGCTTGTCCTTCGATTGCTTGCAAGGATTGATCCTCGTGATCAGGTTGAATTTGTTTAACCGCAGGTTCAATAACCATCGGAAGTTGGTTCAGCGATTGCATTGGCGCTTCGGGCTTGCTCGTCGTAGTCGGATCGTGAGGGTCAACGTCCACCAATCGAAATTATCTACACTCACCGAAAGATCGGGCACTCTACACCTATCAAGTGGTATCAGATTTCCAGTGTTTCTCGGTGAGTTTATCCAAGCCACATAAACCAAAAACTACAAAAAATTGACCCCGATACGGTTTTGAGCCTTGCACTTTCGTTCAATAATTTGCGTTGTTGAGTTTTTGTGCTTTCGCTTTTGATCGTTCGCTGGTACATCGTGTTTTCATCGTCTTCCGCCGCCGCTCATCCCACATCTGTTCCGCCGCATCTGATTTTTGCCGTCGAGTCGTGCCGCCGTTTTTCTTGTTTCGCTAGGTCACACCGCCTTTTGGGTTATCATCCATCTAGTCGCACGCCCTAGAGTCTTGGCCGATTTCATCTTTCCGTCGGCCGATTCTGTTTTCCACACCGGTCCGGGTCGGTTTTCCCTACCGCCGTGTTTGCTGCATCGAGATCGGTTTGTTAGGACTCGTCGCCACACCTTTTCCATCCGACTCGTCTGTCTCAAGTCCTACTCGGTCGCGTGCCTTCGTTCGGTCGTTCGCCTCGCCGAGTCCTTTTCTGTTTCACCACCTCGTGTTTGTTCGGCTCGGTTCCGTGTGCCGCCGTTTCGTTTTGGTTTCGCCACCTAGTTCCACGGAGACCCCAAGTCACAACCACGCCGCGTCCGAGCCAGCCTCGGATAGCGCCGCTGCAACCTTACTCTAGAGAGAGAGAGAGAGAGAGAGAGTATCTTTTAATTACCGTTTTACCCCTGCTCTCTCCGGAAAAAGTGTGTGTGGTGACTTGGTCATTTTGTTCCTCTTGTTCATATAATCCGTTTTTGAAGTTCGCCCCGTGAAAAAAAAAAAAAAAAAAAAAACTGAAAAAAAGGGAAAACAGAAACAAAAAAAAAAAAAAAAACAATTGAAAACTAAAAAGGGGTGAGCCGAGGTTCCAAGAGTCGCCACACTCCTTTTCCGTTTCAGCCTCGTCGGTTCCTTTGCGTGGTACTCTCCTTTCTTGTTTTCCTTCGTCGACCTTTGTTTTCTCCTCTTTCTTTTCACTTCACCTTTTCGTCTACACTTGTGCCGGCAGCGATCTGTTTGCGTTTAGCACTTTTATTCAGCTTTGCAATTATTGTTTGAATTGTGCTAACCCTTGAATTGAGTGCAGCCTCCTAGCTCCACAAATTATCTACTACGAGCAGGTACCGTTCCCAGGCAATCGCTCCTCCAATCTTCCACCGGTTTTACCGTGGTTGCAGTTCACACTTGCGTGCTTGGTAAGAACGAGTAAGAGTTTGATAACAGCTTTACGATTGAGCTTTTTCATCCTCCATTAACCTCTCGTCGTAGGCTCTTTTTGTGGTTGTTTTGTTTTTGCTGGTGTTTCGATGACGAGGAACGGACTCGAAGTCGGAGGCGCCCTCCATCCAGGATGTCCAGGTGCAGGTTGATGGCCTCACGAATGACATGAACGCTGATGCACGAGCGACTTGATTCGACGATCCGGTCGTCGAATGCACGTTTTGATCAGCTCGACCTCGGCTGATACGGCTGCCCACACTACACTCGAGACGATTTTGACACGTCTTGAAACCATGACGACGCAGCTTAGGACGGTGACGACGCAGCTCGCGGAGTTACGGACTACACGTGACTACGGCGCCGACACCGAGCAGGACGACGACAATCGTCGCGGTCGTGCTCGTAGGGTACGTATTCCTCCTAATGATTCCTTTGCCAGAATTAAATTTAAGATTCCTACTTTTAATGGCAAATATGATCCTGCTGCTTATCTTGATTGGGAATTAGAAGTTGAACAAAAGTTTGCATGCCATGATATTCCTGCTAATTTACAAGTTAAGGCTGCTATTAGTGAGTTTACTGAGTTTGCTTTAATTTGGTGGCGTGAGTATACACAAAAATATCCTGATAATATTCCAGCCACTTGGGCAGAGTTAAAAACAGCCATGCGTCACCGTTTTGTCCCATCATATTTTGCTAGAGATTTGCTTAATCAAATGCAGCGTTTTCAACAAGGTTCGCTTTCCGTAGAGGATTATTATCAAGCTTTGCAAAAGGGTATGATTCGCTGTGGTTTAGTTGAACAGGAGGATGCTGCTATGGCTCGTTTTAGGGGTGGGTTAAATCGTGAAATTCAGGACATTCTTGATTATAAGGATTACAATGATATGACCACCTTATTTGAATATGCTTGTAAAGCTGAACGTGAAGTGCAGGGACGACGATCTTCATCAAGAACTAACACTTTTGCAGGGTCCAAGACGCACACTTCAGCCCCACGGTCGGCGCCTCCTTCTTCCACATCGCGCGACCACACGTCGTCGACCACGGTGCCATCCACAACAGCGCGCGACCACTCTTCGTCGTCCAAGTCTAGCGCGCCGCCGGCAAAGCCTGCCTCGACCACGCCTTCTTCGTCGTGCGGACGAGCTCGTGACATTCGGTGTCACCGCTGCAAAGGGTTTGGCCATGTTTTTCGTGATTGTCCAAATAAGCGAACAATGCTGATTCGTGATGATGGTGAGTATTCTTCCGCTAGTGATTCCGAAGATGTTCCACATTCTCTTGTTGCTAACCATGCAGATAATGCGGAGCTTCATGTCGACTCTAGTGCCGCCGACGGGTATGCAAATCTTGTTGTGCAGCGTGTTCTTAGTACACGGGTCGTTCGGGATGAGAAGAACCAGCGCCACAACATTTTTCATATCAAAGGCGTTGTGCAAGAAAGAGCGATTCGCATAATCATTGACGGTGGCAGTTGCAACAATTTGGCTAGTCTAACATTGGTGGAGCAGTTGGCATTGCCAACAAGGAAGCATCCACATCCCTATCACGTTCGGTGGCTGAATGATGGCGGTAAAATAAAGGTAACGCGCTCGGTACGTGTTCCTTTCTCTCTTGGTGCCTATTCTGATTTTGTGGATTGTGATGTTGTTCCAATGGAAGCATGCTCTTTGTTGCTTGGTCGTCCTTGGCAATATGATGTTGATAGTCTTCACCATGGTCGTTCCAATTATTATTCTTTCATGTTTAAGGGTCAGAAAATTGTTATTCATCCTATGACACCTGAACAAGTTTTAAAAGATGATATGGCTAGAGCGGCAAAAGCTGCAAAATTGCTTAAATCACCTCCTATTGCACCTGTTCAACCTGAGATTAAATTGAGTAATCCTATCTTGCTTGCTACACGTGCTGATTTTGATGAGTTACATGATGCTAATCTGCCTTGCTATGCGCTTGTTTGCTCTCGTATGCTTGTTTCACTAGATGAGGCGCCTATGTTGCATATTCCTCCTGCTGTTGCTAACCTTTTGCAGGACTATAAAGATGTGTTTCCCGCTGAATTGCCACCAGGACTTCCTCCAATTCGTGGCATAGAACATCAAATTGATCTCATTCCAGGCGCACAGCTCCCTAATCGCGCTCCGTACCGTACAAATCCTGAAGAGACGAAAGAAATTCAGCGTCAAGTGCAAGCATTGCTTGACAAAGGTTACATTCGTGAGTCTCTTAGTCCTTGTTCGGTTCCTGTTTTGCTTGTCCCTAAAAAGGATGGTTCATGGCGTATGTGTGTAGATTGTCGCGCAATTAACAATATTACAATTCGTTATCGATATCCTATACCACGCCTTGATGATATGCTTGATGAACTTAGTGGTGCCACAATTTTCTCTAAGGTTGATTTGCGTAGTGGTTACCATCAGATTAGAATGAAATTAGGAGATGAATGGAAAACGGCTTTTAAAACTAAATTTGGCTTGTATGAATGGTTGGTTATGCCGTTTGGTTTGTCTAATGCTCCTAGCACTTTCATGCGCTTAATGAATGAAGTTCTTAGAC
This sequence comes from Chloris gayana, assembly GCA_031894775.1. NCBI lineage: Eukaryota > Viridiplantae > Streptophyta > Magnoliopsida > Poales > Poaceae > Chloris > Chloris gayana. Next base: position 1,270,831 of record JAUNZO010001928.1, read on the forward strand.
CTTTCATTGGAATCTTTGTTGTTGTCTACTTTGATGATATTCTTATATACAGCAAATCCATGAATGAGCATTTAGATCACTTGCGTGCTGTTTTTGATGCTTTGCGTGCTGCTCACTTGTTTGGTAACATGGAAAAATGCACTTTTTGCACGCAACGTGTTTCGTTTCTTGGATATGTTGTCACTTCGCAGGGAATTGAGGTAGATGGCAACAAGGTGGACGCCATACAAAGTTGGCCTCAACCGAGCGACGGTTACACGGGTTCGCAGTTTTCTTGGTCTTGCAGGTTTCTATCGTCGTTTTGTGAAGGATTTTAGCACCATCGCTGCACCGTTGCACGAGTTGACCAAGAAGGGTGCGCCATTTGAGTGGGGTGCACCACAAGAATTTGCCTTCACCACTTTAAAGGAACGGTTAACCCATGCTCCTCTCTTGCAATTGCCTAATTTTGATAAAGTGTTTGAATTGGAATGTGATGCTAGTGGAATTGGTTTGGGTGCTGTTTTGTTGCAAGATCATAAACCCATTGCTTATTTTAGTGAGAAGTTAAGTGGTGCTGCTCTTAAATATTCCACTTATGATAAAGAACTTTATGCTTTAGTGAGAACTTTGCAAACATGGCAGCATTATTTATGGCCTCGCGAGTTTATTATTCATTCTGATCATGAGGCTTTGAAACATATTAGAACCCAAACTAATCTGAACCGTCGTCATGCTAAATGGGTTGAATTCATTGAATCTTTTCCGTACATCATTAAACATAAAAACGGGAAGGAAAATGTGATTGCTGATGCTTTGTCTCGTCGTTATACGATGCTGTCCCAACTAGACTTTAAAATTTTTGGTTTGCAAGCTTTGAAAGATCAATATGTGAATGATGCTGATTTTCATGATATTATGGTGCATTGTAAGGATGGCAAACCTTGGGGCAAATTTCATATGCGAGGATGGGTTCTGTTTCGTGCTAACAAAGTTGTGTATTCCGGTTGGTTCGGTTCGTCTTTTGTTGTTGCGGGAGGCGCATGGAGGTGGTCTTATGGGTCACTTTGGCGTTTTCAAGACACATGAGGTGTTGGCTGACCACTTCTTTTGGCCACGGATGCGCCGTGATGTTGAGCGCCTTGTTGCACGCTGTACTACATGTCGAGAAGGCTAAGTCTCGTTTGGGTAATCATGGTTTGTATATGCCCTTGCCAGTCCCCTCTTCTCCTTGGCATGATATTTCGATGGATTTTGTTTTGGGATTGCCTAGAACTAAGAAGGGGAGGGACAGTATTTTTGTGGTTGTTGATCGCTTCTCTAAAATGGCTCACTTTATACCATGTCATAAAGCTGATGATGCCTCCAATATTGCTGCATTGTTCTTTAGCGAGATTGTTAGATTGCATGGAATTCCTAAAACAATTGTCTCTGATCGTGATGCTAAGTTTCTTAGTCATTTTTGGCGTTCTCTTTGGAATAAACTAGGAACTAAGCTGCTGTTTAGTACTACTTGTCATCCTCAAGCTGATGGGCAAGCGAGGTAGTAAATAGAACTTTGTCTGCTATGCTTAGAGCTGTTCTTGATAAAAATTTGAGACGTTGGGAAGATTGTTTACCTCATGTTGAATTTGCTTATAATCGTGCTACACATTCTACCACCAAGATGTGTCCTTTTGAGGTTGTTTATGGCTATGTTCCTAGGGCACCTATTGATTTGTTTGCTATTGATGCTGAAGATGAACCAAATGTTGATGCTCTTGCTCATATTGATCACATGAAACAATTGCATGAAGAAACCCAACAGAACATTGCTTGTTGCTAATAAAAAGTATCAAGTTGCTTGGTAGTAAAGGTCGAAAACATGTTTCTTTTGAACCTGGTGATTTGGTTTGGTTGCACTTGCGTAAAGATAGATTTCCAACTTTGCGTCGTTCTAAATTGATGCCTCGTGCTGCTGGTCCTTTTAAAGTGCTAACCAAGATTAACGATAATGCTTATGTTCTTGACTTGCCCATGGAGTTTGGTGTTTCCACGAGTTTTAATGTTGCAGATTTGAAACCATACTTGGGCGAGGATGATGAGTTGCCGTCGAGGACGACTTCACTTCAAGAAGGGGAGGATGATGAGGACATCAACGACGTACATACGACGACGAACGACGACGAACGAACGACGACGAACGACGACGCCCCACTCCAAGCCGGTGCGCCTCCCCAAGCCGCGCCCCTCTAGTGGGCCGTCAAGATGGAAGCCCTATCATCAAGACGACGTATTCCGGTCCGATTACTCGGGCCCGTGCAAGAGAATTGAGCTTCGTCATACTTGTTAAAGAACTTTGGGCCGGAAGACTAGAGGATGGGCCAACAAGAGGCCCATATGGGAGACTAGGGTTGGGCACCGGCCGCGCTACGGTACCCACGGGTACTGTTCACGCGCCGCCCCCTCCCCCTATTTAGATAGAGACTCTCTTTTATTTCGGACTTGAGTTTTGTTTTAGTATTAGCCTAGCTATACCTTCCGTCCCTTCGACGTTGAATTCAGAACTCCACCTTCGTGCAATACATCAGATTGCTCGCCTCTTATTCTTGCTTGTCCTTCGATTGCTTGCAAGGATTGATCCTCGTGATCAGGTTGAATTTGTTTAACCGCAGGTTCAATAACCATCGGAAGTTGGTTCAGCGATTGCATTGGCGCTTCGGGCTTGCTCGTCGTAGTCGGATCGTGAGGGTCAACGTCCACCAATCGAAATTATCTACACTCACCGAAAGATCGGGCACTCTACACCTATCAATCGTGGTTCCATCATTGGACATGCGGTTGTGGATCGCAACGAGCATTCATGGCACTTCTTACTTTATCAAGATTATTTCTCCGAAAACCCTACTTTTGGTCCAGAATACTTCGGGCGAAGGTTAGGATGTACACTTAATTTATTTGGGAAATATAAACATCATGTGGTTTGGCTCAATAATTTAATTTTTGCACAGGTTTAGAATGCGACGGCATCTTTTCATACGCATAATGATGGCAGTTGAGGAACACGATCACTACTTCGTGCGGAAGAGGAATGCAGCCGGTAAACTAGGACTATCTTGCTTGCAGAAAGTGGGAGCAGCATTTCGGATGCTAGCTTATGGAGTAGCAGCTGATGCTATAGATGATTATGTGCGTATTGGTGAGAGTACTGCTCTAATATGTCTAAGAAGGTTTACTGCAGCAGTGTTTGAGGTATTTGGGCCAGAATATTTGAGGCTGCCTAACGAACAACATACTGATAGGCTACTTGCAATTGGTGAGAGCAGAGGTTTTCTCGGGGATGCTAGGTTCTATTGATTGCATGCATTGGAGCTGGAAAAACTGTCCCACTCGCTTGGCACGGTATGTACAGGGGTCACAAAAAGGAACCTACAATTATATTAGAAGCGAGTTGCTTCCCAAGATCTATGGATTTGGCATGCATTTTTTGGGACGCCGAGGCTCAAACAATGACACCAATGTGCTTCAACGATCTCCAGTTTTTGCAAGGCTTGCTGAAGGTGAAGGTCCACAAGTTAATTACAACATTAATGGGAATGATTATACAATGGGTTATTATCTAGCAGATGGCATATATCCGTCATGGGCCACATTCGTGAAGACCATACATGAGCCACAAGGTAACAAGAAGAAATATTTTGCCAAAGCTCAAGAAGCATGTAGAAAGGATGTTGAACGGGCATTCGGGGTTTTACAATCTCGTTTTGCTATTGTTCGGGCAGCCGCTCGTTTGTGGGATGACGATTCGCTAGGAAATATAATGATGGCTTGCATAATTATGCATAACATGATAGTTGAGGATGAGAGAGAGGATGTTGACTACCTCAATAATTCCACCATTTATGACTTCATGGGAGACACAGTGGAAGTATCCAACAGAGAAGCACCTGAACTTGCTGCTTTCATAGCAAATTACAAGAAAATCAAGGACAAAGAAACCCACAGTCAACTGCAAGCAGACCTTATTGAGCACTTATGGCAAAATCATTCTGATTTATACAAGAACATTAGTATCGAGTGATTATCATTTAATAAATATTTTGAAGCATGTAATAAGTATTGTTAGATATTCATATACAAATAATCGTATTGTCATGTAATAAATTTTGTCTAGCATACTGTGCCTGATCATCTTGTAACTTCATCATGTTTCCTGTACTACTATGCCTCATCATCCTGTTTCAGCACGTGGGATGTGGATGAAGCTAACAATATAGCATCAATGCTGAGAAAGATATAGCTCAGATTATCACATGGCAGAGAACACAACTCAGTTTTTTCACAAAGCTGAGAACTTAACTTACAGTTTCACATAGTTCTAAGACACACATTGAGTTGAATTACTAAACAAAGGTCCAAGACACACTGAATGTGCAAAGTGATGATAAGCTGAAGATAAATTTAAAGTTCAAGAATCGCATGAACGTCTACAATACTCTAGTTTTGTAGACGTTTTGCAAGAATCTCATCTTGAAGCCTTTCATAGTATTGTTGCTGCTTGTAGTTCAAAGTTGTCGTGTCAATATTCATTATTCTCTCTTCTTCTAGTTGCCTTTTGAACTCCACCCTTTCTCTCTCAATTTTGTTCCTCTCTTCCTGCAACGCAAAAGCCTTTTTCCACCTATCTTCTTTCTTCAAGTCTTTCTCAGCATCTGCTTCCTTCTTCTTTGCTACAAGGAACTCCACTGCTTCCATGCTTGAACGTTGGCGTGCCCTTTGCAGTTCTTTCTTCTTCCCTGGAGGTCTCTCGAGTGCAGTTCCTGAGGCTTGACCACCATCTACATTGCCAGCTCCTAGTGCAAGTGTGGCTGCGGAATGGTTTGCCTCTGCTGATGTCTTCTGCTTCTTGCCTCCACGATGCGCAGGGTTGGTGTGCTTGGGCCTATTAATCCACTTGGGTTTGTCCTTGAGTATCCTCCAACAATGCATGAATGCAAAATTCTTGTGGTCTTTGTCATCTTCCTTAAACATTTCACATGCGCTTGCTATCTGCAAAAAAGACCATATCAAAACATATAAATTGTCATGTACTAGTAGCAGTCCTAAAGGTAAGATTATAGCAGACCTTGTCATCAATGGAACAGCCACTTTGGTTTCTAGCTTCAATCTTTGTTACACACCCACAAAAGGCATTCACATCATGTCGTATGGCACCCCAACGATTCATAAGAGAACCTTGAGAGCGATCAGATGGGAACTTCTTGAACTTGTGGTAGTATTGATGAATTCTTTTCCAATAAGTTTTATTTGATTGATCGACTCCAACTTTACCATCCATCGTTACATTCAGCCAAGCTGACACAATGAGTTCATCTTCTTTACTACTGAAATTTTTGCCTCTTCCCTGTGGGGTGTCATCACGTTGTTCGGTGTCGTCAGGTTCTTCGATGTCGTCAGGTTGTTCGATGTCATCAGGTTGTTCGGTGTCATAAGCCGCTCGAGTGTCATCATCAGGCTGTTGGGCATCATAAGGCTCTGTAGCAGCATAACCCATTGGGTCATGTAACCCATTTGACATCAGGCTGGTGAAATAATATCCTGAAGCCATGGCAGCTACAAAGACATGACAATTACTGTTCAGTTTATGAAGTACATAAACATACTTGCAAGTCACAGTTCAATAATTGCTAACCATATGATCTGCACGTTTAAATGGACTAGTGCATATGACAGGTTATTTTTTCTATCAAACAACAACTTAGGTATCCATGGAGTAATAATAAGAACATATTACTCTAGGCATAGCTAGCATCAGAATTCATAACTCATGGCCTCACAACAGAACAAATAGCACAGCTAGCATCAGACTTTGTGGCCTGGCCGAGCACAAAGTTCAGTGTTAGGTTCAGTGGCCTCACAACAGAACAAGAGAACAGGTTGTTGTCGTTGGCATAACATCAATGTTCAGTGTCATTCGCACATACTTTACATTCAAAGGTAATCCAGCTACCTTCATTTTTAGAGGTAAATCATGAGAACATGATATTCTTTTAATTATACAGGCATGTCAGTTCTGAGAAATGAATTGATGAGCTAGTCAGCAGAACTGACATGAAATGCAAGCCAAGAAACTCAGTGTCAACATGATGTTGGCTCGACCACAGTGTGAATCAACCAAGGTGTCCATGTCACATAAATTCTAGCAAATTAACAGAGGAAGCAGAACTAATCAATCTAGGAACCACAATAGCATAATCTAGGTGGACGTGTCCTAATTTTCTGATGTTGCAGTTGGCAAAAGAAAAACAATTGATACTCATTTGCTAAACAATTGTCTGTTCGTACTAACTTATGACTGCAATTGATCAAAAGAATACGTAAATGGAACAACTCACATTGCAGTTCATACGATAGACACAATCGGTAGTGCAGAATTAATCAAGGTAGCAGAACTAATCACAGTTATCCATTCGCAACATGAGTGCAGAACTAATCAAGGTAGTAGAACTAATCACAGTGAATCGACTAATCAATCTAGGTAGCAGAACAAAAGAATCATTGGTCTCCTCGCCTTCCTGTAACTACAAGGATTTGAGTGCGATTACCATTGATCTCCTCGCCATCGTCAGGAACGACATTGACCAAGTACGGGCTTTGGCCACCCAATCCTGCGTGAGGATGATGAACCCGGTGGCGCAACAAATCCATCCCAATTGAAGCCCCGTCCTTGGCCTGCACTCTTCCTTGGTTGACCATCTGCGGCATAAGAAGGTGGGTAGCCGGAGCCGGAGGAGGAAGTCCTACGCGACCTACAGCAGATCTACGGGGTGGGGAGGCTTCGACTAGGCTGATGGCTCCTCTTGCGTCCACGAGGAGCAGGGGCTGACAAGGGGACTTGGCCCGCCATCGCTCGGATGGCGGAAGGGCGGTTGTCGACGCCGGCGGTGTGCGAGGGCGTGAGCAGTCGGCGGCGCGCGCGAGCGTGAGAGGAGGCGATTTGGCTGGCGCTCGCGAGCGTGAGAGGAGGCGATCTGGTTCGCGGAGGATATAGCCAAGGAAGGGAACGAGTGCGCGCGCGGGAGCATGGCGCGCGAAGGGAATTGCAGCGCGGGAAAACCGGCGCGCGCGGCGATGGCTAGCGCCCACGGCTCGGCAAAGATCGCTAGCGAGAAGTCCGGAACGACGGAGAGTCTATTTTTCCAATAGCTTTAGCTACTCTGTTGGAAGGATGTTTTGTGGAAAAAACTCTATATTTAGATGAAAACAGTCATTTAGCTAGGCTGTTGGAGTTGCTTAACATTATTATAGGCAGTTATTCTAACTCTTCGTTTACCATTACTTAGTATTTTAGCATGTTAACCTCTATGAAGAGACATGAAAAGACAGAAATACCCCTCAACCTATACAAAACTAATTTCTTTTACTGTGCACAAACATACTAAGAGCATCTCTAACCGTTCTCTAAATGAGGTTCCTAAATAGAAATTTAGGATGTGATTGATAAAAACCATTCTCCAACCGTTCCCTATATGAAATTGCTAAATTTACCAACTCCCAACCCATAGCCTAAAGGTTGCTACATTTAACCACCTAATTCTTACTCCTTAAAGGATATTTGAACTATTTAGGAAACGATTATTGGGAACGGTTGGAGTGCATGTCTTTTTTATACTCCCAATAGATATAGCAACTCTCTAAAACCAGTCTTTTGGGATTAAAATTATTGGGAGCCGTTGGAGATGCTCTAAGCCCAAAATAATGTTAAACATTCATCAAATATTTTTTTACTCTATACAAACATAAGCTCCAAATCTATCTATTAAAGAATAAACATCTTTTTTTATTTCTCTTTTCTTTTCTTACCCACACCTTTTGATACCCATCGATCTCTCGTCGTGGATCCATTCCATCTACAATAGTTAATTCCTTCTTTCCCCTACGATTTATGGGCCCAGCCATTATTTATGCTACTATGTTTACACAAATTACATTGAGATTGTCCTTTAATTTTTAGTATTTTTTACCAAAGTTTCTAACCTTTCTACTGTCCAATCCCACACCAAAACTTGCCGCACTAATCCCGCACCGCCGCAACACTTTCCAAACTTGCTAATCTCGCGCTACCGCACTTTCCAAACTTGCTAATCCCGCACCGCTGCACTTTCCAAACTTGTCGTGTTCACGATTGGCAACAATCGCCCGATTGCTCCGCGTCCGCGGCTCCACCACGGCCGAGCTCGGCGTCGCGCGCGGTGAAGAGGAAGAGGAAGAAGCACAAGCATAAGGAGAAGAAGCAGCCACGACCACCCACCGAGCAGTCCAAGAAATCCATCAAGCCGGAGCAGACCACCGCCTCCGCATGCGTAGTAGGAGGGTACTCGTCGATGGACGGGTCCTCTTGTCGACAGCCTATGCCCTCGGCGTGGCAGATCGAGTTCTTCCTCTGCAGCTTCGAGCGCGTCGGCAAGATACGAAGCTCAGCTCATACTCGGATATGTGCGCCCGTGTTGAATTCAATTGTTTGATTTGACTCGACGTGCGGCTTTGAGGTACAACATCTTAACCTGAATGCCTCCTCTCGCTTGTGTTCCTTGCGGAGGGATGCATGGTGAGCCAGCCAAGACGTGGAGAGTTTTGGTGACCATGTGAAGGGCGCGTTCGGAGCGTCATGAAAGGAGTATGAGAACAGTTAAGTATACTAATTTTTAGTAATATGCTTTTGATGTTAATTACTATTTAACAATAAATCACATGACATCGAATCTTTGGTTGTTTTAGGCTGTTAAAGTGACGAAATATGGTGTAATACAAGTGTGATGGCATTGCCCATCCTGCTTTAGTGATTGTTTAGGGCATTAAGGGTATCCTTTCAAATCTTAATATGCTGCTTATCAACATTTTTCTATTACATTAACATGTCACATTAGCACTTTTGCAAGCATGTAAACGACCAAAGGATGATGAAGTTGTTCTGGGCCTAGCTGAATAAGTGGACTTAACTATTTTTTTGAGCAATGATTGAATGGAATATATTCATTCTCTACTTATATATTCTTCAAAATTTCTTTGTTGTGAACATGCCCGTGGCATACATTATTAAATACTATATATTCATCTTTTTTTTAGCCCATGAAGATTGTATCAATCATGTATTATGAAAAGTAAGGTCATTCAACGAAACAAAAATCTATAAAATGGGAAAAATTTATTTCAAGCTTGTATTTTTTTATGTATGAATGTAGTAAATATGACACGTGTGTGTCGCACTTATACTATACTAGTAATGTTAAACATTCATCAATTTTTTTTACTGTGCACAAACATAGTAAGCCCCAAATAATGTTAATTTTTATCGTGCACAAACATAAGTAAGCCCCAAATAATGTTAAAAATTCAATAATATAGTTGATGAATGTTCAACATTATTTGGGGGTTTACTATGTTTGTGCACAGATCAAAAAATTAGTTTTGTGTAGGTTGAGGGGTATTTCTGTCTTTTCATGTCCCTTGATAGAGGTTAACATGCTGAAATACTAAGTAATGGCAAACGAAGGGTTGGAATAACTCGTTTGGTGGTAAAAATGAGAAGCCTAATGTTGTAATGGTAAATATGAGAAACCACATGTTTTTAGTGGTATAATTGCAAAAATCTTGAAGGGCGCGGGCGCCGTGCCGTTAGGGCTGGGCGTTCGGTTTATGCGGTTATTACGGTTCGATTATTTCGGTCTCATAAAAATTCGGTTTTAATAAAATTAAAAACCGAAATTCTTTATAGAAAATTCAAAACCGAACCTAATTAATGGAAATATTTCGGTTCGGTTTTCGGTTTTAACCTAAATTTAAAAAATAACACTATTTCATATAACATTTTTAAGATATTAATTAGAAAAATACAAATATGATAGTAACAAATCAAATAAGTCATAAATACTAATATATGTGATGTTGAGTGGTAATGAAATCTTTGTAGACCAATCCTTCTTCTAGATAATTGGCAATTACACACCTAGCAAAATAAACAAATATTTTCTAAAGTATGATATAAAAGAAGTTCGGTTATTTTGGTTAATTCGGGTTTGCAATATTAAAAACCTAAATAGTTTCGGTTAACCTAACTACTCAATTTTAGTTACCGAAATATATTTCGGTTAATCGAATAAAGTAAAATATCGGTTATATCGGTTCGGTTTCGATTTCGGTGTTCGGATTTCGGATTTTTTGCCCAGTCCTACGTGCCGTGGTGAAAGCTTAGCTCTCGTCGTGGGCACCGTGGTGCAAGGAAGTGGGCCGGGCCGAGGAGTCCATGCGCGAGGGACCACGATCTGTTTGGGGTTTGGCGTGGCCGTGGAGCCGATCATAAGCATCTTCATTTTCTTAATCTGCACCGCCGCTTGGGACCTTGATGATCGATTGACAATGTGGACTTCACCTCACAAAAATTAAGAACGATGCGGACTTCGGATGCAGAATGCGTGTGTACACGACAAAAGCCGCGGACGGAGTAGAAGTTCAAGGTTGTAGAACAACAAGTATTTTCAGCGTCAGCCAAGAACAACTTCGTTGGGCGGCGGATCAACATCGTGGACAATCGATCGGATGGACTAAACTATGCCTCTTCAATTTTAACACCACCGAGGAAAGAAGCTCATCACACGTGCAACGCTTGGCGCCGTACGGGCCGCGAAAGGTGCCTCGCAACGGATCGCACCCCCCCCACCCCACCCCCACCCTCGGTGTGGGGGCCATGCGAGTGAGAAGCCTCCATCCTATAGGCGTGGCCCGACCTAGCTTGTGTTTGTTGCGAGACAGCGTGGTGCGTACCGTTGAGCGGCATGCCGATGTGCCGCTCACCAATCACCGGCGGCGCTTCACTTCGTTGGAACGCCCGGCCCGCGGCCGTGCAATAGCACGGAACACGCGCCTCACTCACTAACCGTTGTCGCGAGACCGGCACGTTGCGCCGGGACTAAAACTTTCCGTCGGTGACGACAATTGTTCTCGTTGGATGCTCGGGCGTGCTGCCGATGTGCCGCTCACCAATCACCGGTGGCGCTTCGGTTCGTTGGAATGCCGCGGGCCCGTGGCCGTGCAACAGCACGTAACACATGCCTCACTCACCAACCGTTGTCGCGGGACCGGCACGTTAAGCCGAGACCGAAAACTTTCGGCCGGCTACGATAATTGTTCTCGGTTGGATGCTCGAGCGTGCGGACACACGCCTCGTGCAAACGAACTCACGGGCTCGGATTGCCGGAGTAAGAGCATCAGCGAAAACGTCACCGATTAGTCATGACTCACGTTGTGTGATACACTACTACAAATCCTTACTATAGCGGCGGCACTAAAAAACACGTAACGGCGCTAGTTGTCGTGAACCGTCGTTAAAAATCGCGATGATTTTTAGTGGCGGACCACTTTACGGCCCGTCGTTATAAATCTTTGCAGCGGCGGCCCATAAAGAGATCCGTAGCTACAGCCCAACCCACATCCCACCCAAACCCTAACTTGCACCAGGAATATAAAAACGATCCACTCCAACCACCCCACCCCATTCCCAGCCGCCCCACCCGATCTCTCTCTCTCTCTCTCCACCGACACACTCCTCCGCCGCCGCCCTCCTCCGGCCACCGCCCCAACATCCACCACCGGCCTCTACCCCTCCTCCGGCCACCACCCCAACCTCCATCGCCGGTCCCCGCCTCCTCCTCGGCCGTCGGCCGCCGCTCCTCCTCCCTCCGCGCCCCCACCCTCCACCGCCGCCCATGGCTCCTCCTACACGACGGCGGCGCGACACACAGGGCCACGGATCCGGCGGCCCCTACTCTATTCGACGGCGGCGCAGCTTGTGGGGGCTGCGGATCCAGCCCCCTCCTCCATGCGACGGCGGCACGGCGAGTGGGGGCCACGGATCCGGTGGCTCCTACTCCATTCGACGGCGGCGCGGCGTGTGGGGGCTGCGGATCCAGCCCCCTCCTCCATGCGACGGCGGCGCGGCTTGTGGGGGCTGCGGATCCGAGCCCCGTCCATGTGAGGACGACACGGCGTGTGGGGGCCACGGATCCGGCGGCCGTAGATCCGTGCCCCCTTCTCCAAGCGGCGTCGACGGCTCGCCCATCGACGACGGCGGCGGCGGTTCTGCCCCCTAGATCGGGAGTCGCGGATCTCCTCCACGCGGAGACGGTGGCGCGGGGTGGGGAGGGATCTGCCCCCTCGCCGACGGCGGCTAGTGGGCCCGATGAGGGTCCACTTTTTTTTTATTTGGCTATTACCATCGTAGCGGCGGGTGGTTTCCGGATCCCGGATACCCGCCGCTACGTATGTTTCTTTTTAGCTGCGCACGCGTAGCGGCGGGTGGTCATACCCGCCGCTACAGGTGCCTTTTCAACCGCCGCTACAGATGCGGTTTTGTAGTAGTGATACCCCGTGTCACAAATTGGCGATCACACCGTGCTCATTAGCGAATTGCATGTGAAAAAAATCTCCTTAGGGTTTAATTCCACATAAAATAACAAATTAGGGTTTGATTACGACTCCTCGTGACCCAAAACCCTAGCTATCGAGATCTCTATAATTCTCCATGTTAGTGCCCCCGCATTTTTGCATATTCCGATAGTACACATCAAACCATGAATTTAGGACATTTTATACCAAATTTTTAGTATAATTCCTAGAAAATTCAAACCAAGTTTGAAAACAACAATTGTTCAGGAATTTTTGTAAATTTTTACAAATAAAATTTGAACTTTTGTCTATAACAAAAGTTGTTCAGCATAACTCACCGAGTACCCACGAAAATTGGTTCGTAAAAAATATCAAACAGAATAAATTTTATGGGCAAAACCAGAACTAGTAACTCAGTGGCAGAATCATAAATAAGAGAAAACCTTCAACAACAAGCAATGGCACAGTGGCCGGGCCACCGCCAGCGGCTGCTCGCCGCCGACGCCCATGCCGGTTAGGCGCGGCGCCGTCCTCGCCCCTGTGCATTTCACACGTGTCACGGATCAAGAAATTGCGTTGCTCCTACGCAGCTTTTCCGGTCGTCCATGGCGTTGTGAAATTTCCGCCATGGCCGCCGTCCACTAGGGTTCCCCGCGCGCCGCCCGTCTTCGCCCACCACCACTCGCCATTCGTGCGCACGCGCTCCACAAGTTCCTGCGCACCTCCAGCTCCACTCCCCGCCCCTATTTTCCCTCCAGCCCGAGCAATTTCCCCTCCCGGAGGAACTCTCCTGCTCCCGCCGTTCTTCCCCGTTGAGCTCAAATTGTACCGCCTCGGGTGAGCTCATGCGGCATCTCGCCTCCGGAAGATGCCCAAGGGTGTTGCTGACCCCCTCACTTTTCCCCAGGTTGAGCCGCTCACGGTTGGAGCCAGAAATTTCTCCTTCCGCGCCGCCGCTCATCGGGACGCCGCCACCTTCCCGACGAGCCACCACTTTCGGGCCCCCTCTTCCTCCCTCGACCCCACGCCAAGCTTCCCCGCGAGCAGGTGATGCTCTCAGCCCCAAAACCCCATGGTTGCACCCACCAGGTAGCATGGGCCACCACGCCGGAGCTCCCTCTCGTCCGCCTCCGCCGCCGCGATCTAGCCTCCGGCCGAACCCGCCACCCCTTGCCCCTCCACTAGATTCCCCGTGCAAATCTAGGCACAGGCGGCCAAACTTGGCCCCAGCGATGCGCCCTAGCCCATCGTCAGCGAGCAGCGCCGCCGTCTCATACGCCGCCCCCCCTCGCGCGCCAACACTTTGCCAAAAATTTGAAACGCGGTGGCATAAAAGTAATAACAGTGAACTTTCAAGCGATTTAAGAATTGCATAACTTCGCGTCTGAAGCTCGGATTTGAACGAATGAAGACATTTTGGAAACCTTGTAACCTGCACTTTGAAATGAACCTAATGAAAATATATGTTTATATGGCAAAAATAAAAGTTTGAGCAACCTTAAGTTGCCATCACGGTCACGAAGCTTAACAGGATTGCATTTTAGAAATTGCGTAACTTTTGCCACGTAGTTCCAAAGTACACGACCAAGCACTGGTTGGAAAGTTTAGAATGTGTACTTTGCCATGGTAACATAAGCCAAGTACTTTCTGTGGATAAAATGAAAGATTCAAGTACTTTAAAGTGCTAACTGTTAAGGGAACTGAACAACATTGTGTTTTAGAAATTCCATAACTTTTTCTATACAAATCCAAATGATGCAAATGAACACTCTTTGGAATGCTTGTAGAATATACTTCATATGACCCTGCTTGGTTTACCCAAGTTTTATAGAGAAAATTTAAGTTTTAAGCCCCTTAAGTAGGCCTTACGATAAGCCTAAAATGGACTCGGACAGAGACAAATTTGTAAAACAAACTTAATCAAATTTGAACATACTATTTCATTTGGCATGAATCATCATAGCACACATGTTTCTGGTACATTTGAGCATGTCATGATAACTTTTTTCATTTTTGGTTAAAACACATTATTGTACCTTGTATTTGCATAATAGGAAAAATTCCTATAAATTTATATTTGCTTCTGGTGCTCAATCATAAAATGATCAAACTCATCATGAGAATCGATTATAGTACCCCCTGGCATGATGACAAATTATGAAAAGATAGAATGAGAGTGCATGTTAAGACTTGCTCTTAAATAAATCCTCCTAGGTCATCTCATGTTAGTATTATTTTATGTGCACAAGTACTAGGTTATTGAGTCATGGCAGCCCACATGATCATATGGTTATTTCATTTTGTTCATGTAAATTATTCATGAGTGCCATATTCTCTCGCTTACTAATTAAACATGTACATTTATGCTACGTAGTGTATATTTTTTCTAATTAGAAGGTTATCCCCATGACAAAATCTACATAAATCATCGTCGTGATAAATCATCTCACCCCATGAGCATGTTTATTTTATGCAAACATTTCATTTAATCTCGTTATTGAGAAAGTTCCACGAGCTAAATATTTATGGATTCGCTCATGCTCACGCATCGCATTGCATTCATATAGGAACCCCGACCGAAGGCGAGAATAAAGAAGGGCAGCAGATTGAACCAAGTACCTTTGAGTGTGCTAACTGCGAACACAACCAAGGAAAGCCCCGGAGCATAATCCTACTTGTTAAATTTTTCGCCTTTATTTCACTTAAGTCTATGTTATATACTGTGCATTTACGTTCAGGAGTTGATCGTAACCTAGCTGCATTAAATCCATGTTCCCGTGGCTTTTGGCTAGGTATAATCCTGTACGTTAGATGCTATGCTTAATAAAGTCATCGGTAGCAACACCGAGTGGTTTGGAGACCACCCGATCTAGAAATTCAATTACTGTTACCCTCACATGATTAAATTGAAGACCGTACGGAGAAGTGCATGTGTAGGAATGCGGTGACAAGTTGGCCTTGTTCGTCATAGCCCCGTGCGTGTCGGTTGAGGACTGTTCGTTGTGACTCCGCGAGCAAGTATTGAGTTGTGTACCAAATGCATACCTTAGTATGGGAGTTGGTAAACTGATGTAACTCGAGAGTCGTAGTGTTGGACGGTAACTCCACCATTTGTGCAAAGTGTTGGTCACGGTGGATGCACGGGTTTGTGAGTAGACGGAGGGTGTGTTATTACCCTTGGACCCGACGCCATTGTGGTTGCATGTGGAATGCACACTCGGAGGGAGGACCCGGCTCATATCTATGGTGATCTTGTGAAAGGTGGCCATACGTGTTCTTAAATGACGCGTATGTCGTGATATGCGCAAGCGTGCGGAAATAGTAAGAGTAATCTATTTGCTGTTCATTCTACTCAAATGATAGCACGAACTTGATAAGTATTGATACGTGACCTGACGAAGAGGCAGTGCACCGCGAGATTTCTCACACGCAACGAACTACCGAGACAATCGCCCTTCCACTTACCAACAAGCCAGCCCACGCAATCACGCCGTATAGACGTGAAGGCACAAACTAGGTGAACCGCAGTTCGGCGTTCTACAACTCCCTCAGAAATCGAAAGAACAAGTGTTGTAAGCCTCTCAAGACTCAAGGAGATGAACAAACACAACTTTGTGTATTCTGAAATGGGTAGTCAAAAAGCTTCCCCCATAGCTCCCTATTACATGGATATATGTAGTACTTATTTGGCCCTTCAGCTTACAGAATTATACAAAATTAAAAACTAAAGCTTTGCAAACTCTTGCGCTTCACTTTCCTGCGCAACTAATGATAATGGTTGGCCTTCTTTTATATGCATGCGCAGCTAGGGAGCTGGTTGACCTTCAATTACTTGTACGTGCAACCAAGGGAGAGATGATGGTTGACCTTCTACTAGTTGCACGTGCAGCCAAGACAAATGGTTGACCTTCCACCACGCATGTGATAAGTAATAGGCGCACCTGAAAATAACAAGCAACAAAATATAATTCTTATTTATAGAAAATTATTTAGTAATTAGCAAGGGATAGCTTTCACCTATTCATCATTATTCCAACTTGTTATATTCTGCTTCATTCACATATTTGAAAGGAGCACTCTCATTTATGCCATTATTCCTTAGAACATTAAAACAAGAATGGGATAGCACAATTTTGTTACCAATATTATAATTGACTAGATCAAGGTAAGTGTTCACCTGATCATGCATTTCCTTTCCTAGTTCTTTATCTCTCCTTCTTGTGATTGGTCCAACTATATTATTTGGGATGTCCTCATCAGCCTCCCCCTCTTGAGAAGGAGTCGTCCTCGACTCAGTCTCGCCAATGTAAGGGAGCAAATCCTTGACGTTAAATGTGGAGCTGACATCTTTATATTCCAATGGTAATTCAATCTTGTATGCATTGTCATTTATCTTTTCGAGTACCCTAAAAGGACCATCTCCACGAGGTGACAATTTACTCTTGCGTTTATTTGGAAACCGATCTTTGCGTAGGTGCAACCACACAAAGTCTCCTGGCTGAAACAAAATCTTTTTTCTTCCCTTGTTTGCTTGTTCTGCATACTGTGCAGATTTCTTCTCAATATTCTTCCTTGTTTCTTCAAGTAATTTCTTAATGAACTCTGCTCTCTTAGTAGCATCCAAGTTGACTTGCTCCTGCAATGGTAGTGGCAAAAGATCCATGGGAGTATGTGGATTAAAGCCATAAACAATCTCAAATGGAGAGAAATTTGTGGTTGTGTGTACTGCCCTGTTATAAGCGAACTCCACATGTGAAAGACAATCTTCCCACATCATCAGATTCTTTTTAAAACAACTCTTAACATTGTTGACAAAGTACGGTTGACAACCTCGGTCTGTCCATCTGTTTGCGGGTGGCATGTGGTGGAAAATAACAGCTTGGTGCCAAGCTTTGCCCAAAGTGTCTTCCAAAAGTAGCTTAAAAATTTGGTATCACGATCTGAAACGATTGTCTTGGGCACTCCATGTAAACGAACGATTTCCCTGAAAAATAAATCAGCAACGTGTGACACATCATCGCTCTTATGACATGGAATAAAATGTGCCATTTTAGAAAATATATCAACGACAACAAAGATCGAGTCCCTCCCCTCTATGTTCGAGGTAATCCCAAAAATAAAATCCATTGATATGTCTTCCCAAGGAACATTTGGAATGGGTAATGGAGTATATAATCCATGAGGGTTAAGACGAGACTTAGCTTTCAAGCATGTTGTGCATCTCTTCCACGAAGCGTTGAACATCACATCTCATGTGTGGCCGAAAAAAATGGTCAGCAAGCATGTCCAATGTCTTCTTTACACCAAAATGACCAGCTAGTCCACCAGCATGTGACTCCTGCAAAAGAACATTCCGGATCGAACAAGCTGGAATACACAATTTGTTAGCTCGAAATAAAAACCCATCATTCATATAAAATTTATCCCATCCCTTTCCATCAATACACTTTGAGAAAGCATCTTTGAAATCATGATCACTAGCATAAAGTATTTTAATTGATTCCAAACCCAAAACTTTTGCATCTAAATGAGTTACCAAAGCACATCTTTGTGACAATGCATTAGCAACAATTTTCTCTTTACCTTTCTTATGCTTCACGACATATTGAAATGTCTCAATGAATTCTATCCATTTTGCATGTCGGCGATTTAGTTTACCTTGACTCTTGAGATATTTCAATGCTTCATGGTCAGAATGTATAACAAATTCTTTGGGCCATAGATAATGCTGCCATGTTTCCAAAACTCGAACTAATGCATAAAGCTCTTTGTCATAAACAGAATAGGTCAGATTTGTACCATTTAATTTTTCTGAAAAATAGACAATGGGTTTACCTTCTTGAAGTAGCACACCTCCAATGCCAACACCGCTAGCATCGCATTCAATCTCAAAGGCCTTACCAAAGTCTGGTAATTGTAGTAGTGGCGCTTCACAAAGTCTTTTCTTCAACTCTTGAAATGATTGGTTCTCTTCATCTCCCCACTTGAACGGAACATCTTTCTTTGTCAAATTGTTAAGTGGAGCAGCAATTGTGCTAAAATCTTTCACAAATCGACGATAGAACCCAGCGAGGCCATGGAATCTTCTCACTTGGCTGACATTTTCTGGTGCAGGCCACTCTTGTATTGCTTTGATTTTCTCTTCATCCACACGAATACCCTGCGCACTCACAACAAAACCAAGAAAAACAACATGGTCTGTGCAAAAGGTGCATTTAGCAATATTCCCATATAGCTTCTCAGTTCACAAAACAGCAAGTACTTGGCGAATATGATCAATATGTTCATCCAAAGATTTACTATAAATCAATATATCATCAAAATAAACAACCACAAACTTTCCAATGAATGCTCTCAAGATATGATTCATTAAACGCATAAATGTTGAAGGGGCATTTGTGAGGCCAAAAGGTATGACAAGCCATTCATATAATCCAAACTTTGTTTTAAAGGCTGTTTTCCATTCGTCCCCATTTTTCATGCGAATTTGGTGGTAACCGCTACGCAAATCAATCTTGGAGAAAATTATTGCACCACACAACTCATCTAACATATCATCAAGTCTAGGAATTGGATGACAATAACGAACAGTACTAGCATTGATAGCTCGACAATCGACACACATGCGCCATGATCCATCTTTCTTTGGAACCAAAAGGATAGGAACTGCACAAGGAGAAAGTGACTCACGAACGTACCCTTTGTCCAATAGCTCTTTTACCTGTCGTTGAATCTCTTTTGTTTCTTCGGGATTTGTACGGTAAGGTGGTCGATTTGGAAGGGTGGCACCAGGTACCAAGTCAATTTGGTGCTCGATTCCACGAATCGGTGGTAGACCGCGTGGCACCTCATCAGGAAAAACGTCCTCAAAATCCTGCAATAAATCAAGAACAGCAGGAGGCAATGTGGAAGGTAATTCGTTAGTCGAAAACAAAGCTTCTTTATACATCAGTACAACAAATGGGGCTGTGGTGTTTCTCACTTCTCTCAAATCACTCCTGCTCACAAACAGACATTGTTTCTTTTGTGTCACCCTTTTATTTTCAATGGTTTTCTTGTAGTGGGAAGGTGTAGGATTATCTTTCTCACCATTTATTTGTGGCTCACTCACTTTTGTTTTTTCACTCTCCTCTCTTTTCTTTCTTGCAACATCAGAAGCATGTATGTCTTTAGGAGATAATGGAACCAACACCACCTTGTTCTCTTTATGTATAAAAGAGTGTTTGTTGGAGCGACTAAAATGTGTAGCGTCGACATCAAATTGCCAAGGACGTCCCAAGAGCAAGTGGCATGCTTGCATGGGAACGATGTCACAATCAACCTCATCACGATTAGTCACCAACATAAAATGCTAATCTGACCATGGAGGTAACCTTCACTGTCCCTGAGTTATTCAACCACTGCATGTGAGTACGGATGCGGGTGACGATGTGTTTGCAGACCAAGCTTCTCAACAAGAGCTGCACTAACAACATTGTTGCAACTGCCACCATCTATGATAAAGCGACAAACATGTCCTTTAACTTTACACCTTGACTGAAACAAGTTATGGCGCTGCCCTTGCTCAGCTGCAACGAATTGAGTAGAAAGAACTCGACAAACAACCAAAACACGATCAGGTCCAACTGGATTAGAAGATAACTACTCTGTTCTTGATGTGATATGGCTGGGCTGATTTGTGTCTTGTGCACATGGCATAGACAACATTGTCAACTCTTCTCCTATTTCTGGTGCACACATGACTTCATCGATACCATCCGACTCTGTCTCCATGAGCAATTCATCAAAATCAGCACAAGTTATCTCCTCTAAATTTTCAAAACTGATTATCTCTTTAGAACTTGTCTCATTGGCATGACTGAAAATTTGGCGCACCAAACAATTCAGACCCAACTCAAGCTCACCATCCTCGGCCTCATACTCAAAAGTTTCGAATTGCCCTTCTTTTGAGTTGGTGTCATCTTGTGCATCTTCTTCTTCACTTTGTGAATCGTAAGCACCATCAGCCATAGCAATAATAACACGCCGGTTTGGGCACTCAGCCTTCTTATGTCCATGCCCACCACATTTGAAACACTCAATGTTACTTGTCTTTGGCCTGGTTTTATCATTAGAAGAGCTAGAGCGATTTGTAGCAATATCTTTTCCCTTTGGCTGCACCGTTTTTACTAGAGGTACTGCTGATTTAGAAGGTGATGGACGTGATGCTGATGTGTGTGAACCCTAAGCTGGCTGGTCTGTGTGGCGCCATGGGGAAGAATTATTTCCAGCTGAAAATGTAGCACGATTTCGAGAAGATTCCACAATATGACGCTCTGCCCTTTTAGCAAAATGGACCAGTTCTGTGATATTTGTATAATTGGTCATGTCCACCTTCTCAACAATAGCTTTATTCAAGCCAACTAAAAATCAAGCCATCAATGACTCCTCATCTTCATGGATACCTGTACGGAGTAAGCACATCTCCATTTCTTGATAATACTCATCCACGCTGCGATTTCCTTGCACTAGTCGCTTCAGTCGTAAGTGCAGCTCACGAGTGTAATAACTAGGAACAAAGCGACGCCTCATCTCACGCTTCGTGTCATACCAAGTAATATAATCTTGTCCCACACGACGAAATTCAGTACATACTTGATTCCACCAAGTGATAGCATATCCTTTAAACTCAATTGCAGCAAGCTTTGCCTTCTTTTCTATAGGATAATCATATAAATCAAAGATTTGCTCTACTTTGGTCTCCCACTCAAAATAACCATCAACATCTTCCTTGCCGGTGAATGAAGGTATAGACACCTTGACTTTTCCCAAGTCGTCATCTCTTCGGCGGTAATGATCACCATGATGTCTTCCATGACGACCATCATTGTTTCTGTGATGGTGATAATCATGCTCACCAAAATGAACGTTTTGACCACCTAGATGACCAGCACCATCATCGAACTCTCCCTCCACATCGGGTCTTTGTGTCATTCCAATTGGAACTCGCTCAGCACGACCAACAAAATTTTGCTGGCCACGACGGAGAACACGTCGACCAGCGCCAACAGCTGTAGCAATACGTGCAGCATTAGCCTCCAAGGCTGCACGATCATCATCTTCATGTTGATCATTGTTGGGTTGGGAACCGTCTGGTTGTGGAAGAAATGGTTGGAGAGCTTGTAGCTGTTGCATAAGTTGATTCATTTGAGTACGCATCTCTTGAAATTCTTCCACTGAAACAGTAGCACCATTGTTTGAACGAGATCCATCTACGCCTGCCATATTAGTGCACTGATAGCAAATGAATGTAGCAAGAATATATTTGTGGAATCACTACCTCACCACTTACTTCACAAGCTCTTTGTCTCCCTAAAAGAGAGAGAACCGGGGCAGCAATAGTAGTGGAAGAACGATTGTGTTAGAGACGACGGTGATCAACTCGCAAATGCTTTGGGTGGGGCTGGGTGGGGTAAGTAAGTATGCAAGGTTTGTGCAATCTGAAAGTACTGATGCAAAATCGAATAATAATCCCAGTGAATGACAAGCCCAAGTTGCTGATTAGATGAAAGTGGAACTGAGGGGGAAAATTGGCAACAAAATAAAAATATAGTGGATGGATGATACTAGATTGCACCAAGTCAAATGCCGCAGAACATCCTTTGCATGTAAAGCTCTTAACAAAAACTTTCTTGCTCTTTTCTCTCTCGTTTTTTTGTGTATCCCTCTTTTTTTTCTGAAACTTTCTTTCTCTTTCACTTCTTTTTTTAACTCTGAAGAAACAAACTCACAAATTAGTGCAGTTTTTCAAAGCAAAGGGCTGCAGCAAGACAAGATGACTAAGTGCAAAAGGGGCACTAAACCGTGTAACAAGGAAAAAAAAAGACTCAATTTTTCAGACTTGCGAATTGGAGAGCCTCTTGGGCTGCTTCTTTTTCTTTTTTTTTTGACACTTGACGTTGCCCAATATATGAATAGAAAAAGAAAAAAAAACTGGTAGAGATGGTGGAATAACTAATCAGCAACTAGACTAGATCCAAAGGATTGAAAACTCGATAAAGCAAACTACTATCCAGTGCAAATCAAATGGCTAGGATTCTTTTAGGCTTTTTTGTGGACTCTAGGAAACCCAATAAACTGATAAGAAGAACAATTCTACCAAGCAAACCTATGCTCTGATTACCAGATGATATGCGCAAGCGTGCGGAAATAGTAAGAGTAATCTATTTGCTGTTCAATCTACTCAAATGATAGCAAGAACTTGATAAGTATTGATACGTGGCCTGACGGAGGCAGTGCACCGCGAGATTTCTCACACGCAACGAACTACCGAGACAATCGCCCTTCCACTTACCAACAAGCCAGCCCACGCAATCACACCGTATAGATGTGAAGGCACAAACTAGGTGAACCGCAGTTCGGCGTTCTATAACTCCCTCAGGAATCGAAAGAACAAATGTTGTAAGCCTCTCAAGACTCAAGGAGAAGAACAAACACAACTTTGTGTATTCTGAAATGAGTAGTCAAAAAGCTTCCCCCGTAGCTCCCTATTACATGGATATATGTAGTACTTATTTGGCCCTTCAGCTTACAGAATTATACAAAATTAAAAACTAAAGCTTTGCAAACTCTTGCACTTCACTTTCCTGCGCAACTAATGATAATGGTTGGCCTTCTTTTATATGCATGCGCAGCTAGGGAGCTGGTTGACCTTCAATTACTTGTACGTGCAGCTAAGAGAGAGATGATGGCTGACCTTCTACTAGTTGCACGTGCAGCCAAGACAAATGGTTGACCTTCCACCACACATGTGATAAGTAATAGGCGCACCTGAAAATAACAAGCAACAAAATATAATTCTTATTTATAGAAAATTATTTAGTAATTAGCAAGGGATAGCTTTCACCTATTCATCATTATTCCAACTTGTTATATTCTGCTTCATTCACATATTTGAAAGGAGCACTCTCATTTATGCCATCATTCCTTAGAACATTAAAACAAGAATGGGATAGCACAATTTTGTTACCAATATTATAATTGACTAGAGCAAGGTAAGTGTTCACCTGATCATGCATTTCCTTTCCTAGTTCTTTAGCTCTCCTTCTTGTGATTGGTCCAACTATATTATTTGGGATGTCCTCATCAGCGTGCATTTGGGTTTCCCCTGCAGGGTGTAAATCGATATATATCGCCGTCCCTCGCGGTGATGAGTACCACTTGTCTCGAGCAGATTGCTTCGTACTAACAAAAAGAATATGATGAAAAAGCTTGCTGTTTTTATAGAAATAAATTATGTATTGCAACCATGTTTGTTAGAATTGCTCACTAAATTTATGTTCATGTCTCCATCCTTTTAAATTGGCTAAAACATGGCAGATCAAAATACATAGGTGCTGTTTTTGGTAAATTTCAGCAAGCCAAGTCAAGCCTCCTGCATATTAGGATCGGTTCTTAGAACCAAATTTGTCGGGTAAGCCTTGCGGAGTATAATAGATACTCGGGGTTTGCGTTTAAATTTATTTCAGGAATCCCGTAGCCCGATTACTGTGACTGCTGCGGGAAGTTTGTGTGTCAAGGTGAGGAACCCTAGGAATGGACCGTGGAGTGGGTTCCATCTTCACCGAACCAAGAGTGAGGTCACGTCGTATGGGCTGATGTGGTCTCCTAAATAAGTTGTATATATTTATCGTCGAGATGTTTACGCTTCCGCACATTGTATATTAAGTAATGTAAACCTAAATTGCACTTGTATGGTATTGTATTCGAAATTCAAAGTTTATGGTTTTTAATAACTTAATATCATCTGTAAAATTGGCTATTTACGCACTTAAATATGTTATGTAAACTGTGAATGTATTGTTGATGTATGTGCAATGTACGTTCGCTTCGTCGAATGTCTCCCGATACGATCCTGTTCGACAATCCTTCTTGCTTTGCAAGGTAGGGATGTCACAGCTGGTATTAGAGCGATATCGGGATATGCCGTACGTTAATGATCGTTCTAAAAATCACCAACACGTTTATGTGGTGAGGAACGACCTAGAAAGCCCCATTTAAGGTCTATAATAGAAGTAGCAGTGGCAAACTAACCCTAGGTTATGCTTGTTTAAATTTTGCAACTATGGCTCAGCCCAGGTATGTTTGCAATTTAAATTAGCGCTTCGTGTCCGCGGAAGTAATAATACGGGACAATGTTGGCTCGTGGCAATCAAGGGGCGGTTCTTTCTATGGACGTTACAATGTGAAGATTGGGAACACTGTGATTTTTTCCATAGTTTCTTTTGAATTTGATGTAATGTTTCTGAAATGAGCTTCTACAGGTACGCTAATCACAAACCATAGATCGTGTAGTTTTCGTGTGAAGATCGTGTGTGTGTTGCCACAAAAACGAGTGGTCGGTTATATACGCCGATCACGCTCTTTTGTTTTGGAAAGGACGTAGGTCAAACGACATCTCATGTCATCATTCATGCCATGCATAACATTTGCATATTACACTTGATCGAAAACATAAAAATCTTGATCATGAACGACTCATAAAATTTTTCAAAACAACACATGCAAGCAAATATAATATCGGGCAGCAAAACCACCCGATCGACACTAAAAACACCACCGGATTGCTAGTTTCACGAAAACGGTCGTAACTTTTAAATCGTTGATCCAAACGAAACGATCAAACCCAATTCGGAAAGATTACGACATGTGCCATCACACTGTGGTCAAAACCAGGATGAAAATACAGTCCAATGAGCAAAAATTTAACCGAAACCCTGGCAAGGTGGCCAGCTTTTGCCCGAGTTGCCGGATTGGCAGATTTCGGATGCCTCGCGAAAATCACCGTAACTTTTGCGTTACTTATCCAAATGGAGTGATCTACCCCATTATGGAAAGCTCGTGTTATGCCCCATATTTTCTCTAGTATCAACTGGGTCAGAAAAAATAGTTAAGATGATCAAATTGACGAAAACAGAGAGCTAGTTAAGGTTGCCAAAATTTCCAGAAACCCCGGCAGAAAATAGTAGAGCCGGAAATCGTCGTAACTTTTGATCCGCTTAAGCTTTTTACGTGTTTTAGGATGAGTTGGAAAGCCTGGAAAATTCTCCAGCCTCTGGGTAAGTGTTTTTTAATTTTTACTGTTCAAACAGAGACAAATATTGTAGTTTTAGAGGCCGTTTTTGAGCACCGGTTTATGTTGGAAAGATTGAGTTTCTGTTATTTTCACCCCGCCCTGTTTAAATACATTATGTTTGCTTCTTTAGCAGTTCATTGTTAATAAATCTTCTGCTTAATGTTTTTCTAATCATGGCCTATAGATGGATGTGAGACATCTCATGACCGAAAGGAACCAGTTAAGGTCGGAAGTGGAAGACCTCATTGACCGGCTCACCGACGTCTCCGATGACTACTACCTAGCCAAGGACGAGAACAACCAGCTGATGTGAAACCCGTGGGGTTTATTCCTGATCTTTCGATGAGAGTAGAAGATAGTTCGATTCATGATGAAGTCGACGTTCACGGCCCGACTACAACAGCCCAAAGACGTTGTGCCTTAGCAACCGATACACCGCCTCCAATGGTCGTCGTGATCTTGTGGTGCACGGCAACCCGGCCACGAGGGCACTCGTCCCGCAAGCAATCGAGAACAAGCAAGAATAAGTGGAAACAAGCACTGAATTGCTAGATTAAATTAAAGGTTCACAACTGAAAACACAATATGGTGGGGTTCCGAAGATGAATGGCAAGCGGAAAACGTGCGCTGCAGCAAGTAGCAATAGCTAACTCTAATCAACAAAACCCAAGTGTTCTTGGCGGCGGCCAAGGGGTATAAAAACGTGAAGGGACGACCACAAGGGTGCCGGAGTCGTCCTCCAACCCTAGGACGCGTCCTTAGTGGACTTAACTTGATACGCGGCCCGTTGGGCCAAAACTGGACAGTTCTGATATCCTTGCACTTAAATGACGATTGAGGTCGACTCGGAGCAGATATAGACTTGATCTCAGATCCGTTGGAAAGTAGACTCCGTGATCTTTCCACGCTGTGCTCGAACACCCAAAACGGAGTCCGGAAGAAGTCATGGCAGCCATCACAAGTCAGCCTTTTTCTAGAGTCCGAATCCAGCCAGCGCGAGTCCGTTTCCCTTTAGCTCCTGTCCATCATTCCTAAGCAAAACAAGAGTGCAAACGTTTCCATGGTCTAAACAGGATTGAAAAGAGCCTAAGAACGAACTCATTTGATTGTTCAATTGTCGAGCACGAGCACGCGTAATTGGTCCAGTTATAGGGTCCAGTGTAGGTATGGACGTATCGATGGTTTGGATGTCCTCATCATCCTCCCCTTCTTGCATTTGAGTCGTCCTCGACTCAAGCTCATCTTCTTCTCCTAAATAGGGCTTCAAATCTGCAATGTTAAATGTGGAACTAACCCCAAAATTTGAAGGTAAATCAAGCTTATATGCATTCTCATTTATTTTCTCTAAAACTTTAAAAGGACCGTCAGCTCTAGGCATTAATTTAGACTTTCTCAATTCAGGAAACCTTTCTTTTCTCAAATGCAACCAAACCATGTCCCCTGGTTCAAAACTCAATTGTTTCCTACCTTTATCACTAGCAAGCTTATACTTTGCATTCATGAGCTCTATGTTTTCTTTAGTAGTTTCATGCAGTTTCAATATCAATTCAGCACGTTGCTTAGCATCAAAATTCAATTTTTCAGAAGATGGGATAGGCATTAAATCAATAGGAGCACGAGGTAAAAATCCATAGACAATCTCAAATGGGCACATCTTTGTAGTAGAATGCAGCGAACGATTATAAGCAAATTCAATATGAGGCAAGCATTCTTCCCACATCTTAATATTCTTCTTTAAAATAGCCCGCAACATAGTAGATAAAGTCCTATTTACAACTTCTGTTTGGCCATCAGTTTGGGGATGACAAGTTGTGGAAAATAAAAGCTTAGTCCCCAATTTAGCCCACAAAGTTCTCCAAAAATGGCTAAGAAATTTAGTGTCCCTATCAGAAACTATGGTATTGGGCACACCATGCAATCGAACAATTTCTCGAAAGAATAAATTAGCAATATGTGAAGCATCATCAGTTTTATGACATGGTATGAAATGTGTCATCTTAGAAAATCTATCCACCACAACAAAGATGCTATCACGTCCCTTCCTAGTCCTAGGTAATCCCAACACAAAATCCATTGATATATCTTCCCAAGGCACACTAGGAACAGGAAGAGGCATATACAAACCATGTGGATTTAATCGTGACTTAGCCTTTTGACATGTAGCGCAGCGAGCAACAAATCTCCCAACATCTTTTCTCATATGTGGCCAAAAGAAATGACCAGCAAGTATGTCATGTGTCTTTTTTGCCCCAAAATGTCCCATCAAACCACCTCCATGCGCTTCCCGTAACAACAACAAACGAACAGAGCTAGCTGGAATGCATAGCTTGTTAGCTCTAAAAACAAAACCATCGTGGAGGATAAATTTATTCCATGTTTTTCCACCCTCACAATGCAGCAACACATCTTTAAAATCAGCATCATGCACATATTGGTCTTTAATAGTTTCTAATCCAAAAATTTTATAGTCAAGTTGTGTCAACAAAGTATATCGTCTAGACAAAGCATCAGCAATGATATTCTCCTTCCCTTTCTTGTGTTTAATGACATAAGGAAAAGATTCAATAAATTCTACCCACTTTGCATGTCTACGGTTTAGTTTTCCTTGACTATGAATATGCTTTAAAGATTCATGATCAGAATGTATAACAAATTCTTTGGGCCACAAATAATGACTGCCAAGTTTCTAAAGTACGCACAAGAGCATATAATTCCTTATCATAAGTGGAATAATTCAGAATAGGCCCACTCAATTTCTCACTAAAATATGCAACAGGTTTGCCCTCTTGTAACAAAACACCACCTAATCCAATCCCACTTGCATCACATTCAAGCTCAAAAGTCTTATTGAAATCAGGAAGTTGAAGAAGAGGTGCATGTGTTAACTTATCTTTTAACACGTTAAAGGCATTCTCTTGTGCTGGGCCCCAAGAGAAAGATACTCCCTTCTTTGTAAGCTCATTCAAAGGTGCAGCAATGGTGCTGAAATCACGCACAAAACGACGATAGAATCCAGCTAGACCCAAAAAACTCCGCACCTGTGTGAGAGTCTTTGGAACAGGCCACCCTTGTATCGCCTCCACCTTGGCTTGATCAACTTCAATTCCCTATGGAGTAACAACATAGCCAAGAAAAGAAACTCGATCCGTGCAAAAGGTGCACTTGTCAAGGTTACCAAATAAACGTGCATTACGTAAAGCATAAAAAACAGCACGTAAATGATCAAGATGTTCATCCAAAGACATGTTGTAAATCAATATGTCATCAAAATAGACCACCACAAATTTTCCAATAAAAGCACGCAAAACTTCATTCATCAACCTCATGAAAGTACTAGGTGTATTAGTTAATCAAAAAGGCATCATTAACCACTCATATAAACCGAGCTTAGTTTTGAAAGCTGTTTTCCATTCATCTCCCAATTTCATGCGAATCTGGTGGTACCCACTACGCAAATCAACCTTAGAAAACACAACAGCACCACTCAATTCATCAAGCATATCATCTAGACGTGGGATAGGGTGACGATATCGAATGGTGATATAGTTAATAGCTCTACAATCCACACACATACGCCATGTTCCATCTTTCTTAGGAACTAAAATTACCGGAACAGCACAAGGACTAAGAGACTCACGTACATAACCTTTATCAAGTAATTCTTGCACTTGTCGCTGAATCTCCTTTGTTTCTTCAGGGTTGGTTCTATATGGTGCACGATTGGGCAATGAAGCACCGGGAATGAGGTCAATTTGGTGCTCAATTCCTCGCAAAGGGGGTAGCCCCGGTGGTATTTCACTAGGAAACACATCAGAATACTCCTGCAAAATGTTAGACACAACAGGAGGCAAAGAATGTTGCATATCATGAAGTGAAAACAACGCATCTTTGCATACCAAAGCATATGACACAGAAGTAGAGGCAATCAATTTGTGAATAGAACATTTGGTAGCAAGCATGCAACCTCCCTTCAAAGTTATTTCATTTTTGTTTTTGAAATCAGATTTAGTAGCATTGTGATTTTCACTTTTAGTTTGGTCCTGTGATTTCAGTTTTCTAGCTCTAGCAACATCATCATGCGCAATAACCTCAGGAGACATAGGATGCAGTACTATTTTCCTATCATGGTACATAAATGAATATTGATTTGATCTATCATGATGCATTGACTCTCTATCATATTGCCATGGTCTACCTAGCAGAACATTACATGCTTGCATTGGTACTACATCACATTCAACAACGTCACGATATCATCCAATAGTGAAATTAATTCGCACCAATTTTGTTACCTTTGCCTTACCACTATTGTTCAGCCATTGGATGTAATATGGATGTGGATGGGGCTTGGTCGTAAGTTAAAGCTTCTCCACCATCTCACTGCTCGCCAAGTTGTTGCAGCTACCACCATCAATGATCATACGACAGAACGCTCTTTAATTACACACTTTGTTTGAAACAATGTGTGCCGCTGATTTTGCTCCGCTTTCTCCATTTGTGCACTCAATACACGTTGCACAATAAGGCTATCATAGTGTGCTGCTTCCTCGGCGCCAATATGCTCCTCTATGTGCCCCTCATTACCTGCATTGTCAGCTGCAAGCAAAGCAAGTGTATCTTCATCAAAATCACTAGCAGAACTATACTCACCATCATCCTTGAACACCAAAACTCGTTTGCTTGGACAGTCTCGAATCACGTGTCCAAAGCCCTTGCACCTATGACATTGAACTTCCCGAGTTCTACCTGTAGATGCAACTCGAAGAAGCACTCGTCGGCAGGCTTGGCGAAAGCCTTCGTTGCTATAATGGAGGGAGGAGGACGTGGCTTGTTGGCTGCTGAAGGTGTTGTCCGAGCTGAGGATGAGGGTGGAGGTGGTGCACGTGCACTCGGGGACGTATCGGTGCGTGGCTGCCACAAAATATTCTTCCCTACGTAAATGTTAGCCTTGAAACTTGTCTGCCGTCCCTGCACTTCCCTTTCAGCTTTACAAGCAATATGAAACAAACTCGTGAGGTCAGTATAATCTTTATATTGCACAATATCATAAATCTCTCTATTTAACCCACCCACAAATCTAGCCATAGCAAATTCGTCACCCTCCTACAAATTACAACGAAGCATGCCCATTTTCATTTCCTGGTAATATTCTTCTACACTTTTAGTTCCTTGTCTCAAAACTTGCAACCTATTTAACAGATCACGTGCATAGTATGAAGGTACAAATCTACCCCGCATGACCCGTTTCAAAGCTTCCCAAGTCTGTGGTATGTTATTAGGATTTTTCTTGCCATGTTCTATCCACCAAACAGAAGCAAAATCAGTGAATTCACTAGTAGCAGCCCTAACTCTAGCGTTCTCGGGAAATTCATGACAAGCAAACTTTTGATCAACAGCTATCTCCCAAGTAATGTATGCATCGGGATCATATTTACCATCAAAAGGAGGTATCTTAAATTTGATCTTAGAAAACGTATCATCGTTACGTACCTCACGACGACGGTGACCACCCATACCTCGACGATTACGATGTAGTCGACGGCGAGCATGAGCGTCGGGATCATTGAGCTCACTATCAGCAACAGTAGTTTTCACCCTAGTTGTCCTCAACTTCTGCCTCGTCGTCTTCACGCCTCTTATCCTCTTGTCGCTGATTGCTGCCCTTAGCCATGAGGTCGTCGAAACGCCTCAATACAGCAGCAAGGCTTGCATCCATACGAGTAATGGATGACTCCATGGTCCCGAGCTTGGTGTTGGTGCTGATCGGAGAAGTCTCTAACTGCCCGAGCTTCTCATTTGTCACCTGCAAATCTCCATCCAATCCTGCCGTGTGCATCTTCACCTTGCGCTCAAAGTACCCTATGATGCCCTTGGTGCGTGGAGAATGTCCATCCAGGACTTGTTCATTAGACCCCGACATGGTTAGGTGCACAAGAACAAACAAATAGAGAGCAAGTGAAGAAAAAAAAAGAGCCCCTATACTACTAGAATGTAGCTAATGCAAGGCTCTCACTCTCAAGCTGAACCACAAGCTCTTACCAATTCTCACCTTGCTCAACAGGAGGGGACGGCAACCAACAAGTCAGCAACCTAGGAGTAAGTGTATCGGTGCCGCGGCAACAAACCCTGTCAAGCTGTAGTCGAGTATCCGGAGCTGTAGGTGGGCTGAAAGTAATGCACAAGGAAGTACTAGAACCACGTTAGTTATAAAAAGCAAGCTGAATAATCGTTCAACGGTGGTACCTTGCTGGTCATAAGCTAGACCGTGTTAGAGACGCGAGTCTAGACACAAACGAAAGCCACAAAGTACCAGCGAACTAAGAACAAGCAGCAAAGAGCACCGCTTTTTTTCTCTCTTTTTTCCTTTTTTTATTTTTATTTTTTGATTTTTTTTCTCTTTTTTTTAACTCACAAACAGATTATATGAACAAACGACTTCAAATGATCAAGTCTCCACACAAGCTTTTTTTTTTTGGAGAGAGGCAGGGGTAAATAGGTAATTAAAAGAACAAATGACTTCAAATGATCAAGTCTCTCTCTCTCACTCTCTCTCTAGAGTAAGGCCCAACTCGAATATGTAGGATATGTGTGTGCTAAATGCAGGGTGTGGAATGGCCGAGCACAAATAACAAGCCGCGTACCAGCAGGTATTAGACCTGGATAGAGAAAAAAATTTGACTCGGTTACTGATCGTATTCAACTCGGGTTGTCACGAAACCTTATTCACGTGTTCTCCACTCGGATTCAACACAACTATAGGACTGACTTTAGCAACAGATTTTCAGACTTGATTCCAAATAGGATATTGGGTTGGACTCGATGAAGACCGGCGAAACGAGGAATCGGAGTGGCAAAGTGTGTTACGAACTCGAAAGTGGAAGACCTCATTGACCGGCTCACCGACGTCTCCGATGACTACTACCTAGCCAAGGACGAGAACAACCAGCTGATATGAAACCCGTGGGGTTTATTCCCGATCTTTCGATGAGAGTAGAAGATATGATGAAGTCGACGTTCACGGCCCGACTACAACAGCCCAAGGGCGTTGCACCTTAGCAACCGATACACCGCCTCCAATGGTCGTCGTGATCTTGTGGTGCACGACAACCCGGCCACGAGGGCACTCGTCCCGCAAGCAATCGAGAACAAACAAGAACAAGTGGAAACAAGCACTGAATTGCTAGATTAAATTAAAGGTTCACAACTGAAAACACAATATGGTGGGGTTCCGAAGATGAATGGCAAAGCGGAAAACGCGCTACGCAGCAAGTAGCAATAGCTAACTCTAATTAACAAAACCCAAGTGTTCTTGGCGGCGGCCAAGGGGTATAAAAACATTCTCCATGTTAGTGCCCCCACATTTTTGCATATTCTGGTAGTACACATCAAACCATGAATTTAGGACACTTTTCCCAAATTTTTCAAGTGGCACATTTTCCTAAAAAATTCAAACCAAGTTTGAAAACATCAACTGTTCAGAAATTTTTGTATATTTTTACAAACAAAATTTGAAGTTTTGTCTATAACAAAAGTTGTTCAGCATAACTCACTGAGTACCCACAAAAATTGGTTCACAAAAAATATCAAACAGAATAAATTTTATAGGCAAAACCAAACCAACAACTCGGTGGTACAATCGTAAATAAGAGGTCGGCCACGACAATGGCACAGTGGCCGGGGCCACCGGCCAGCGGCTGCTCATCGTCGGCGCCCATGCCGGTTAGGCGCGGCGCCGTCCTCGCCCCTGTGCACTTTCCACGCGTCACGAATCAAGAAATTGCGTTGCTCCTACGCAGCTTTTCCGGCCGTCCATGGCGTTGTGAAATTTCCGCCATGGCCGCCGTCCACTAGGGTTCCCCGTGCGCCACCCCTCTTTAGCCACCACCGTGACACCCCGTGTCACAAATACAGGTTGTTACTGTACTAAATGCAAATTTGCATGTGCAAATAAAAATCAATTGCCAAGTCACATGAAATAATAGATTAAAGTCCTATTAGGGTTTTTATTGTTCCCAAAACCCTAGCTATTGGGATCTCAAACATTCTCCAAAGTGGTAACCCCAAATTTTTGCACAATCTGGTAGAGCACCTCAAGACATGAATTTAGGATATTTTTCCTGAATTTTTGGAGCAGCACAATTTCCTAGAAAAATCCAAACTAGGTTTAAAACAAGCACTCGTTCATGATTTTTTTGCAAATTTTTACAAGCAAAATTTAAAATTTTGCCTATAACGAAAGTTGCTTGTCACAACTCACTGAACACACCAAAAATTTTGATTCGCAAAATTACCCAACAGAACGAATGTTATGGCCCAAACCAGAACCGGCAGTGCAGTGGCAGAATTGTAAATAGGGAGAACCTTCGTACAACAGAGGAGCGCACAGGAGCTCGGGGCCACCGCCAGGGAGTGCTCCGGCGTTCGTGCCCATCCCGGCCAGGCGCGACGCCGTCCTCCGGCACAGCACCGCCCCACGCGTCCGCGATCGCCATGGTCGCGTCGATTTCACGCGAAGAGCTCGGCCCGTCCACGGCCGCCTTAAGAGAAGAGCTTCTCCGGTCGCCGCCGTCCGGACCCTAGCCCGCCGCCCCACTCGTCCGGCACCGACTCCGCCTACCCTTAGCGCGTCGAGACCTTCGCCCTAACCCTAGCAAGCTATCCGGAGCACGAGCCCCCTAATCCCGCAGAGGTTCGGGAGTGATCTCCGATTTCCCCACCAACCCCACCGCCCGCCATTGTTGGCCGCATTCCCTCTCCGGTGAGTTAGCTTTCAATTCCTCTCGCTAGTAACATCCCTTGGTTCCCATCTACCTCGTGTGAGCTTGGTTATCTGGTTGACGCAGCAGCTCGCCGGGAACACCAGCACGCCGTCGCGCCGTCCGCAACCGTCCTCCACCTCCACGTCGACGCGTCGCCACGGTGAGCCTCTCGAGGCTTTGGGCCTCGCGGCGCATGTGCGGGAGCTCCCTGGTGCTTACCAGCCCGCGCGCCCCTCCTCTCTCGCTTCCACTCACCGCCGGCAGCCTCGCCACGCAACCGCGCACGGCGCACGCCGCGCACGCCACGGCCGCCCTGGCCGCGCTCTAGCACTTAGGAAAATTTTCGATCGCGCTGGCCAAACCAAAACCGTGAACGTTAAGGATTTTAGAAAAATCATATCTCGAGATTTACGCCACAGATTTGAGCGATCCAAAGTGCATTCGAAAATTTATAACTTGTACTACAACATGGTGAACATGAACACCTATGATTATATAGTAAAATTTAATTTTTGAGCAAGATGAAAACGCTATCACGACCACGCAGCTTAACAAGATTGCATTTTGAAAATGATGTAACTTTTAGACCCCGGATCCAAACTTCATGAGCAAGGGCTCTTTGGAAAGTAGATAACTTGTACTTTAACGTAGTAACATAATCCCAGTGCTTCATATGTAGAAAAATAAAGATGTAAGCACTCTAAGATGCTAATCCGTTATGCCCACGTGACAACTTGCTGTTTTTGAATATTCAATAACTTTTTGAATACAGATCCAAATAAAACAACTATAGGTTTGTTGTAAACCTTGAACTGCGTACTTTACATGACCCAACATGATTCACCTAAGTTCTATAGCAAAATATTAAGGTTTGAACACCTTAAGAAGGCTTCACAGTCAGCCTGGCAGCCCAGACTTAGCTAAACAAATAGCTGAGAATTTGCTAAGATCAAACCGCCTTTTCCTTTGCCGTTATGGCTAAATACTTTTCACACTTGCATGGTACAATTATACATGTCATGATCACGTTTATCTTTTGGGCAAGAACAGTCATTCCTTGTGTATGATGGGTTATATTAAATTACATAAATTGGCAATGGTGCTCAATACTTAGAGAGGTGATGAGAGCTTCACCCTAGGACATGAGCATCAACCTTTTCAATTATTTAATGAAGACAAGAGTGGTAATAATATTATACCAGGAGATGTAGGTAATTAAATTAATTCGAGAAGGTATCACATAAATATTAATGCATAACTACGATTGCTTTACATCATCACATGGCTACACTTAAGCATATAGATATTTCGTTCACTCGTTTCACTAATGAGGCCTACCCTAGGTTCTTGATCTTAAAAAAATCAACATGTTCATTTATGCTAGATGATGGAAGGTTTACCTAATTAGAAGGTTGTCCCCATGAAACAAACCACACTTACCACCCTCATGACCACATCATCACGATTCGAGAACATGTTTAATTTATGCAAACGTTTCGTTACACTATATTATTGAGAAAGTTCCATGAACTATATAAATACGAATTCATCTATTGCTCATGCACTGCATATGCATTCATATAGGAACTCCGACCGGAGCTGAAGATCAAGGAGGGCACCAACTTGAAGTGAGCGAGATCGAGTGTGCTAACTACGAACCGAATCAAGGCAAGCCCCGGAGCATGACCTATGTTTTAAAGTCTCTTTATTTTCACATACGTCTATGATGTATTGTGCATTTACGTTTAGGAGTTGCTCGAAAACCTAGATGCACTAGATTCCTGTATCCCGTGGTCTTGGTTAAGTATAATCCTAATCGCTAGTTGCTATGCTCAATAATTTCATCGGTAGCAACACCGAGTGATTTGGAGATCACCCGGTCTAGGGATTTAATTTTGGTTACCCTCACATGATTAATTGGAGACCGTACGGGGAAGTACATGTGTAGGATGCGGTGACAAGGTGGGCCCTTGTACACCATAGCCCCGTATGTGTCGGTCAAGGACCGTTCGTTGTGACTCCGCGAGCAAGTATTGAGTTGTGTACCAAATGCATACCTTCGTATGGGAGTTGGTAAACCGATGTAACTTGAGAGTCGTAGTGTTGGACGGTCTCTCCACCCTTTGTGCAAAGTGTTGGTCACGGTGGATGCACGGGTTTGTGAGTAGACGGAGGGTGTGTTATTACCCTTGGGCCCGACGCTACCGTGGTTGCATGTGGAATGCACACTCGGAGGGTGGACCCGGCTCATATCTATGGTGATCTTGTGAAAGGTGGTCATACGTGTTCTTAAATGATGCGTATGTCGTGCATTTGGGTTTCCCTGCAGGGTGTAAATCGATATATATCGCCGTCCCTCGCGGTGATGAGTACCACTTGTCTCGAGCAGATTGCATCGTAGTAACAAGAGAATATGGTGATTAAGCTTGCTGTTTTTGAATATTAAATTCATGTATTGCCACTATGCTTGCTAGTCTTGCTCACTAAAACTTACGATTATGTTTCCACCCTTTTAACTTGGCTAAAACATGAGTTAGACAAATTTCCATAAGTGCTGTTTTTGCAAGTCCCCGCAAGCCAGGTCAAGCCCCCTGCATGCTAGGGTCGGTTCTTAGAACCATTTTGACGGGTAAGCCTTGCGGAGTATATTAGATACTCGGGGTTTGTGTTGAAATTATTTTCAGGATTCCCGCAGCACGATTATTGTGATTGCTGCGGGAAGTATGTGTGTCAAGGCGAGGAACCTCAAGAGTGGACCGTGGAGTGGGTTCCCGCTTCACCGACTCAAGAGTGAGACCATGCCATATGGGCTGGTGTGGTTCTCCTACTTAAGCTATATATATATATGTACCGTCGAGATGTTTACGCTTCCGCACGAGACGTTATCAAGTATTGTAAGACCACACTACACTTATGTATTGTAATTTGAAATTTGAACAATGGCTTGTAATAGTTAAGAGAGTATGTATGAAACTTGTTACTCAAGTAGTTTCCCTATGTAATAAAATGACGAATGTATCCCCGATGTATGTGCAATGTACGTTTGCCTCGTCGAATGTCTCCCGATACGATCCTGTTCGACAATCCCTCTCGCTTCGCGAGGTAGGGGTGTCACAGCTGGTATCGAGCCGTGTCGGGATATGCCGTACACTACGGGTCATTCTAAAAATCACCAACACATTTATACGGTGAGGAACGACCTAGAAAGCCCAATTAAGGTCTATAGTAGAAGTAGTTGTGGCAAACTAACCCTGGGTTATGCTTGTTTAAATTTTTGCAACTACGGCCCGGCCCAGGTATGTTTGCAATTTAAATTAGCGCTCCGTGCCCGCGGAAGTAATAATACGGGACAATGTTGGCTCGTGGCAATCCACGGGGCGGTTCTTTCTATGAGCCGTTACTATGAGAAGGATGATGAGTTGATGAGATTGTGGAATAATTATTTTCGTAGTTTCTTTTGAATTTGATGTACTGTTTCTAAAATGGTCTCTTGCAGGTACGCTAACCACGAAATTTAGATCGTGTAGTTCCCGTGATGAGATCGTGTGTGTGTTGCCACAAAAACGAGTGATCGGCTATATATAGACCGATCACGTATTTTGTTTTTGGAAAGGACGCAGGTTAACGGCATTTCATGTCGTCATTCATGTCATGCATCACAAATTGCATGAGATACTTGATCGAGAATGCAAAAACACGGTCTCGAACAACTCACCAAATTCTCAACATAATTCGTGCATGATATCCAAAAATCGGGCAGAAAACCCCACCCGATCGAGAACTAAACCCTAACCGATTATCGATTCACGGAAACGGCCCCAACTTTTAAATCGTTCACTCAAACAAAACGATTAAACACAATCTGGAAAGCTCATAACACGTACCATCACCCTGGCATGATGATCCAAGTAAAAGTAGAGTGGAATCATACTGAAAATGACTTACCCGAAAACCTGGCAAAAGGTTGCCAGATTTCGCCGAATCGCCGGATTGGCAGATTCGGGTACCTCACAAAAATCGCGATAACTTTTGAAGTACTAATCCAAATAAAATGATCTACCCCATTCTGGAAAGCTCGTGATATGCTCCACAGATCATCTAATATCAGGTTGGCCAGGAAAATTCGTTAAGTCGGTCAAATAAACAAAAACAGAGAGCTAGTTTTGAGTTCCCGTCGTTTCCAGAAAGCCTCGGCAGAAAACCGTCGAGCCGAAAATCGCCATATCTTTCGATCCGCTTAAGATTTTTTCGTGTTTTAGGATGCGTTGGAAAGCTTAGGAAGTTCTCTAGCATCTGGTCATGAATTTTGGTAAAATTTACTGTGCAAACAGAGATGAAATTGGGTGAGAACAGAGAGGGTTCAGAACCGGTTACGTTGTAAATAATGTTAGTTTCATTCTGTTTTTCCCTATATTACCTTGAGCTTTTATTTACCTAAATTGTTGATAATAAAGCTGCTTAAAATGTATCCCTAACCATGCTCTATAGATGGATGCGAGGCAACTCATGACTGAAAGGAACCAGCTGAGATCCGAGGTGGAAGACCTCACCGACCGTCTCACCGACGTCACGGACGACTACTACTCAGCAAAAGAGGAGAACAAGCAGCTGACCGCCCGTATCACCGAGCTGGAGCAGGAAAATGCTGCCCTGACTGCACGTATCAAGGAAGTGCAGGATGACCTTATCTTCAGCGATAACCTACGTGTCGTCGCGGATAGAGCAAAAGAAAGGGCTGAGCAGGAAAAGGCAGAACATGAGCAGATGGCTACGTTCTGTGATGAGGAACGGATTGAGGCGCTGAATGAGCTGAATGCAGCTAAG
The DNA here is from genome assembly GCA_031894775.1 of Chloris gayana. Taxonomy (NCBI): domain Eukaryota; kingdom Viridiplantae; phylum Streptophyta; class Magnoliopsida; order Poales; family Poaceae; genus Chloris; species Chloris gayana. The sequence continues at coordinate 1,309,927 of JAUNZO010001928.1, forward strand.
ACATCTATTACTCAGAAGGATGAGACTATCTACTCCCAGCAGGCCACCATGCAATTCCTGCATGGACAGCTTCAGACCGCACAGACTAACATGGACCAGCTGTTCACGGAGATAGGGAATCTCCAGCACCAGTTGGCCGCGTTACAGCAGCACCACCAGGTGTTGCTGGCAGCTCACTGGAACCTGTTGCAGCCACCACCACCGGAGGACAATGGGAACGACGCTGCTAGCGATGCTTCCGATGTGAACAACCCGGAAGACACCGACAGCGATGCTTAGACTGCTAGCTAGTGTTAAGAAAGGAACTTGTAAAATTATTGGTAGTGTACTAAAGAACAAGAACTAGTGGCTTGTACGTACGTAAGGACGTAGTGGCCGCTGTGTTTTGGGTAGGTTGACAGCATAGGAAGTATGGATGACTAGCTAGGCCCGGACAATCGTGGATATGTGACCCCGCGCTAAGAAGTGTTAATATCGCGCGCTTTTGTGTACAAAAGGGTTGCACCTCGAAATATATATGAAACACTAAGCTTATGTTTAATGAATATATGTCTCGTTCCGTCAAATTTCAGAACCGTAAGGAAATTTTACTAAGTTTGAATGCTCTGAAATTGTGGGCAAAAATCCTTGTTTTTATCAATTTCAGATCATGGAAATTAATCACCCAGGTTATGCAATCTGAAAATTTCATACCGAAACTTTTACTCCATTAATTTCAGCACCTGATGACATTTTCCTCCTATGGATTGCATTCTAAAATTCATGTCCATATCATGTTCCTTAATTACTATCATTGTCTATGGCTCCGAAACGCTGAGACTAATGGTGTAATTAAATTGTGTGGCAGATGGTGAACACTCGTCGCACGGTGAATCCTTCGGGGGAGGGTGCTTCGTTGCAGCCACCTCCTCCACCACCGTTGACTGCTGTGGAGCAACTCGTTCATAACCAGAACGAGATGTTCCGGCTGTTCCTGGCAAGCCGAACAATAATGCCCAGGCAGCGGCTCCTCCACCGCAGCCCCGTCCCACCTCTTATGGGGATTTCCGGGCGACTCAACCGCCGTCTTTCTCGAAGCAAAGGACCCCCTGGAAGCAGATAATTTTCTGCGTATCGTGGAGTCCAAGTTTGCTCTTCCGAATTGCACCGAGCACCAGAAGACTCTGTTTGCAGCACGGCAGCTCCGTGGGTCGGCTAGTGCGTGGTGGGCAAACTACACCGCTGCACTCCCCGCGGATGACCAGGTGCTCGGCCGGAATTCTCGGCAGCCTTCCGTGCACACCACATTCCTGACGGTGTCATGAGAAGGAAGCTTCAGGAATTTGTTGACCTGAAGCAAGGCTCCAGCACTCGTGCAAGAGTATGCTCGGAAATTCAACTATCTTGCCCAGTATGCTTCCTATCATGCTGACACGGATGCGAAGAAGCGTGAGTGCTTTCGGAAAGGTCTAATTCCGAAACTGCAAGACCGCCTTGCTCTCTTAAATGGCACGTTCAATGAATTGGTTAGTGCCGCCATTGTGCAAGAGGACGCCATTCGCGTCAATCAGGATGATAAGAAGAGGAAGCGCACCGCGGGAAGTTCATCCGGTGCGCCACCTCACAAGTTCAAGCTTGCAGTGACCAGCCCCACCGGTCAGAAATTCCGTGTTCCGAGTGCCTCCAATGGGTGGGCAACGCACTACCTTCCAGCAGCCTTATCGTGCGCCCCACCACTCCTATCAGCACCGTGGTCACCAATACACCCCGTCGCAGCACAACCAAGGTGCCAGGCCATCCCCGCAGCAGCCATGCTTCAACTGCGGCGGCATTGGTCACTTCATCGGAGAATGCCCCCATCCTCGCCGCAACAACGGCAACAACGGTGGGAATAATCAGCATCAACACCATCGCGGAAATAATGGCAACAATAATAACCGCGGCAACAACAACAACAACCACAACAAAACCCCCACCAAAACCGGCCGTGTGAATTTTACTACGGTCGAAGATGTGCAAGCCGGAGAACCGGTCCTCTCGGGTAAGTTTTCTATATCCGGACATTCCGCTTTCGTTCTTTTCGATTCCGGTGCCACACATGATTTCATCAGTCAAGCATGTGTGGACAAATTGCATCTACCATCCACCATTTTACAAACTTCATACACTATCACGTCTCCTGGTGGCCTCATTCACACAAACCGTGAAGCAAGAAACGTTTCCCTTGAACTTGCCGGAAATACATACCTCTCGCCACTAATCATTCTAAATGGGCAAGGCATAGATGTGATATTAGGCATGAAATGGATGAAACGCCATAGAGCTGTCTTACACATAGATACCCGGAAGTGCATTTAAATTCGCCTCTATACGGCCCGTCTATCCTCTCATTGCCGTGTCCAAAAATTTTGAGAACCCAAATTCAGCACCTAGAAGGAAGGAAACTAGAGGACATACCGGTAGTGTGTGAGTTTCCCGATGTGTTCCCGAATGATTTACCGGGGATGCCACCTGATCGGGAAGTAGAATTTAAAATTGAACTTCAGCCCGGTACCGCACCGATATCTAGAAGACCGTATAAAATGGCTCCAAACGAATTAGCTGAACTTAAGGAGCAACTCAACGAACTTCTAGACAAGGGGTACATACGCTCAAGTGCTTCGCCTTGGGGCTGCCCAGCTCTTTTTATGAAAAAGAAAGATAAGTCATTAAGGTTGTGCGTCGATTATCGACCCCTCAATGCGGTGACCATCAAAAATAAATACCCCCTCCCACGCATTGATATGCTATTTGATCAATTAGTCGGTGCAAAAGTATTCTCAAAAATTGATCTTCGCTCCGGCTACCACCAAATTAAAATTCGGCCGGAGGACATTCCTAAAACCGCTTTCTCTACGAGATATGGACTTTTTGAATATCTCGTAATGTCTTTCGGATCGACAAATGCACCGGCCTATTTCATGTACCTCATGAACTCGGTATTTATGGCGGAGCTGGACAAGTTCGTGGTGGTATTCATTGATGATATCCTCATTTATTCCAAGTCGGAGGAAGAACATGCTGAACACCTCCGCATTGTGCTTCAACGACTACGAGATCATCAACTTTATGCAAAATTCAGCAAGTGTGAATTTTGGTTGGATCGAGTTCCATTCTTGGGTCATATCATCTCAGCTGAGGGAATCTCGGTCGATCCAAGTAAAGTTGCTGACGTGCTGAATTGGAAGACTCCCAAGACCGTCAAGCACATCCGTAGTTTTCTCGAACTTGCGGGATATTATCGGAAATTCATCCCAAATTTTTCTATCATCTCCAAGCCCATGACAAAATTGTTGGAGAAAGACTCTACCTTCAAGTGGAGTCCGGAGTGCGAAAATGCTTTCCGATCCTTGAAGAAGCATTTAACCACCGCACCCGTTCTAGCTCAACCCGACATCAACAAGCCGTTTGACGTATATTGTGATGCGTCCGGCATAGGATTGGGTTGTGTTCTCATGCAAGAAGGCCGAGTTATTGCCTATGCCTCCCGCCAACTCCGCAAACACGAGAAGCACTACCCTACTCATGATCTTGAATTGGCATCGGTAGTTCTTGCTCTCAAAACTTGGAGACATTATCTCTTAGGAAATCTGGTGCATCTCTATACCGATCATAAAAGCCTCAAATATATTTTCACGCAGCAAGAATTGAATATGAGACAACGAAGGTGGCTGGAATTGATAAAAGATTATGAATTGGAAATTCATTACCACCCCGGAAAGGCTAATGTGGTTGCCGATGCATTAAGCCGCAAACACCAATGCAATCAAGTTGAGATCTGCTCTATGGAAAACTGCAGCAAATCTGAAAATGAGAGTAATCCTTGTCTTCATATCATTCCCTATGGTGCATTACATAATTTGGCTCTTGTTCCTACTCTCCGAGAAGAAATCATTGTTGCCCAGAAAACGGATGAAGGTATGGAACACATCCGACGTAAATTGGGTACAGAAAAGGCCAAATGTTTTCGTCAAGATGAGAATGGAGTTCTGTGGTTTAATAACCGTCTAGTGGTTCCGAAGGATATGGAACTACGGAAGAAAATTCTTGACGAAGCCCATCTCTCTAAATACTCCATACACCCCGGTAGTAACAAAATGTACCGTGGGTTGAGAGAAAAATTTTGGTGGACTCGCATGAAGCGAGAAGTGGCTCGTTATGTGGCCGAGTGCGACACTTGCCAACGAGTCAAGGCTGATCATCCGAAGAAAGCCGGATTATTGCACCCATTAAAAATTCCCGCTTGGAAATGGGAAGACATAGCCATGGATTTTGTTGTTGGATTACCTCTCACATCCAAGAAACATGATTCCATATGGGTAATCGTCGATAGATTGACGAAATCAGCACACTTTATTCCGGTACACACCACCTACGAGTGCTAAGAAGTATGCTGAATTGTATATTGCCCGTGTGCTGTGTTTACATGGTGTGCCAAAGACCATCATTTCAGATCGCGGTCCGCAATTTGTTTCTCGATTTTGGGAACAATTGCACGCTAGTCTTGGTACTACCCTAATCCGTAGCTCTGCATATCATCCTCAAACAGATGGACAATCGGAAAGGCTGATTCAATACTTGGAGGATATGTTGAGAGCTTGTGCTTTGACGCGAAAGGGAAGTTGGGATGATCAGTTACCATTCATTGAATTTTCCTATAACAACAGCTATCAAGAAAGCTCGGAGTCACCCCCTTCGAGGCATTATACGGACATTCATGCCGTACGCCGTTAAATTGGTCCGAGTCGGGCGAAAGAATAATATTTGGTCCGGATATTGTTGAGCAAGCCGAGGAAAAAGTGAGAGAAATACAAGCCAACATGAAAGCTGCTCAATCCCGCCAAATAAGTTATGCAAACAAAAGGAGACGCCGCTGGAATTCGAGGTAAATGATCAGGTTTATCTTCGGGTCTCTCCAAATAAAGGTGTGTCACGTTTCGGTATAAAAGGAAAACTTGCCCCCCGTTACATTGGACCATTCCCAGTTGTGGAGAAGTTTAGCCCCGTGGCATACCGGTTGCAATTGCCAACAAACTTGGAACGTGTGCACAACGTGTTCCATGTGTCGCAACTCAAGAAGTGTCTAAAACCACCCATCGATGTGGTCATCTCCGATACTCGAGCAATTGCAAGATGATCTATCTTATCCGGAAACTCCCGTCCGAATCCTCGATAAAAAGGATCGTGTTACTCGCAACCGCACTACCACTTTCTACAAAGTGCAATGGAGTAATCACACCGAGGATGAAGCCACTTGGGAACAGGAGGAATTCCTGGATAATCATTTCCCCGAGTTCATGGCTTCACAATCGAGGTAACGACGCACCTCCCTTCGACCACTCTTTTTACCAACCGTAATCTCGGGACGAGATTTCTTTTAGGAGGGAGGGCTGTGACACCCCGTGTCACAAATACAGGTTGTTACTGTACTAAATGCAAATTTGCATGTGCAAATAAAAATCAATTGCCAAGTCACATGAAATAATAGATTAAAGTCCTATTAGGGTTTTTATTGTTCCCAAAACCCTAGCTATTGGGATCTCAAACATTCTCCAAAGTGGTAACCCCAAATTTTTGCACAATCTGGTAGAGCACCTCAAGACATGAATTTAGGATATTTTTCCTGAATTTTTGGAGCAGCACAATTTCCTAGAAAAATCCAAACTAGGTTTAAAACAAGCACTCGTTCATGATTTTTTTGCAAATTTTTACAAGCAAAATTTAAAATTTTGCCTATAACGAAAGTTGCTTGTCACAACTCACTGAACACACCAAAAATTTTGATTCGCAAAATTACCCAACAGAACGAATGTTATGGCAGAATTGTAAATTACCCAAACCAGAACCGGCAGTGCAGTGGCAGAATTGTAAATAGGGAGAACCTTCGGACAACGAGGAGCGCACGAGAGCTCGGGGCCACCGCCAGGGAGTGCTCCGGCGTTCGTGCCCATCCCGGCCAGGCGCGACGCCGTCCTCCGACACAGCACCGCCCCACGCGTCCGCGATCGCCATGGTCGCGTCGATTTCACGCGAAGAGCTCGGCCGTCCACGGTCGCCTTAAGAGAAGAGCTTCTCCGGTCACCGCCGTCCGAACCCTAGCCCGCCGCCCCACTCGTCCGGACCGACTCCGCCTACCCTTAGCACGTCAGGACCTTCGCCCTAACCCTAGCAAGCTATCCGGAGCACGAGCCCCCCAATCCCGCGAGAGGTTCGGGAGTGATCTCCGATTTCCCCACCAACCCCACCGCCCGCCATTGTTGGCCGCATTCCCTCTCCGGTGAGTTAGCTTTCAATTCCTCTCGCTAGAAACATCCCTTGGTTCCCATCTACCTCGTGTGAGCTTGGTTATCTGGTTGACGCAGCAGCTCGCCGGGAACACCAGCACGCCGTCGCGCCGTCCGCAACCGTCCTCCACCTCCACGTCGACGCGTCGCCACGGTGAGCCTCTCGAGGCTTTGGGGCCTCGCGGCGCATGTGCGGGAGCTCCCTGGTGCTTACCAGCCCGCGCGCCCCTCCTCTCTCGCTTCCACTCACCGCCGGCAGCCTCGCCACGCAACCGCGCACGGCGCACGCCGCGCACGCCACGGCCGCCCTGGCCGCGCTCTAGCACTTAGGAAAATTTTCGATCGCGCTGGCCAAACCAAAACCGTGAACGTTAAGGATTTTAGAAAAATCATATCTCGAGATTTACGCCACAGATTTGAGCGATCCAAAGTGCATTCGAAAATTTATAACTTGTACTACAACATGGTGAACATGAACACCTATGATTATATAGTAAAATTTAATTTTTGAGCAAGATGAAAACGCTATCACGACCACGCAGCTTAACAAGATTGCATTTTGAAAATGATGTAACTTTTAGACCCCGGATCCAAACTTCATGAGCAAGGGCTCTTTGGAAAGTAGATAACTTGTACTTTAACGTAGTAACATAATCCCAGTGCTTCATATGTAGAAAAATAAAGATGTAAGCACTCTAAGATGCTAATCCGTTATGCCCACGTGACAACTTGCTGTTTTTGAATATTCAATAACTTTTTGAATACAGATCCAAATAAAACAACTATAGGTTTGTTGTAAACCTTGAACTGCGTACTTTACATGACCCAACATGATTCACCTAAGTTCTATAGCAAAATATTAAGGTTTGAACACCTTAAGAAGGCTTCACAGTCAGCCTGGCAGCCCAGACTTAGCTAAACAAATAGCTGAGAATTTGCTAAGATCAAACCGCCTTTTCCTTTGCCGTTATGGCTAAATACTTTTCACACTTGCATGGTACAATTATACATGTCATGATCACGTTTATCTTTTGGGCAAGAACAGTCATTCCTTGTGTATGATGGGTTATATTAAATTACATAAATTGGCAATGGTGCTCAATACTTAGAGAGGTGATGAGAGCTTCACCCTAGGACATGAGCATCAACCTTTCAATTATTTAATGAAGACAAGAGTGGTAATAATATTATACCAGGAGATGTAGGTAATTAAATTAATTCGAGAAGGTATCACATAAATATTAATGCATAACTACGATTGCTTTACATCATCACATGGCTACACTTAAGCATATAGATATTTCGTTCACTCGTTTCACTAATGAGGCCTACCCTAGGTTCTTGATCTTAAAAAAATCAACATGTTCATTTATGCTAGATGATGGAAGGTTTACCTAATTAGAAGGTTGTCCCCATGAAACAAACCACACTTACCACCCTCATGACCACATCATCACGATTCGAGAACATGTTTAATTTATGCAAACGTTTCGTTACACTATATTATTGAGAAAGTTCCATGAACTATATAAATACGAATTCATCTATTGCTCATGCACTGCATATGCATTCATATAGGAACTCCGACCGGAGCTGAAGATCAAGGAGGGCACCAACTTGAAGTGAGCGAGATCGAGTGTGCTAACTACGAACCGAATCAAGGCAAGCCCCGGAGCATGACCTATGTTTTAAAGTCTCTTTATTTTCACATACGTCTATGATGTATTGTGCATTTACGTTTAGGAGTTGCTCGAAAACCTAGATGCACTAGATTCCCGTATCCCGTGGTCTTGGTTAAGTATAATCCTAATCGCTAGTTGCTATGCTCAATAATTTCATCGGTAGCAACACCGAGTGATTTGGAGATCACCCGGTCTAGGGATTTAATTTTGGTTACCTTCACATGATTAATTGGAGACCGTACGGGGAAGTACATGTGTAGGATGCGGTGACAAGGTGGGCCCTTGTACGCCATAGCCCCGTATGTGTCGGTCAAGGACCGTTCGTTGTGACTCCGCGAGCAAGTATTGAGTTGTGTACCAAATGCATACCTTCGTATGGGAGTTGGTAAACCGATGTAACTTGAGAGTCGTAGTGTTGGACGGTCTCTCCACCCTTTGTGCAAAGTGTTGGTCACGGTGGATGCACGGGTTTGTGAGTAGACGGAGGGTGTGTTATTACCCTTGGGCCCGACGCTACCGTGGTTGCATGTGGAATGCACACTCGGAGGGTGGACCCGGCTCATATCTATGGTGATCTTGTGAAAGGTGGCCATACGTGTTCTTAAATGATGCGTATGTCGTGCATTTGGGTTTCCCTGCAGGGTGTAAATCGATATATATCGCCGTCCCTCGCGGTGATGAGTACCACTTGTCTCGAGCAGATTGCATCGTAGTAACAAGAGAATATGGTGATTAAGCTTGCTGTTTTTGAATATTAAATTCATGTATTGCCACTATGCTTGCTAGTCTTGCTCACTAAACTTACGATTATGTTTCCACCCTTTTAACTTGGCTAAAACATGAGTTAGACAAATTTCCATAAGTGCTGTTTTTGCAAGTCCCCGCAAGCCAGGTCAAGCCCCTGCATGCTAGGGTCGGTTCTTAGAACCATTTTGACGGGTAAGCCTTGCGGAGTATATTAGATACTCAGGGTTTGTGTTGAAATTATTTTCAGGATTCTCGCAGCACGATTATTGTGATTGCTGCGGGAAGTATGTGTGTCAAGGCGAGGAACCTCGGGAGTGGACCGTGGAGTGGGTTCCCGCTTCACCGACTCAAGAGTGAGACCATGCCGTATGGGCTGGTGTGGTTCTCCTAGTTAAGCTTATATATATATGTACCGTCGAGATGTTTACGCTTCCGCACGGACGTTATCAAGTATTGTAAGACCACACTACACTTATGTATTGTAATTTGAAATTTGAACAATGGCTTGTAATGGTTAAGAGAGTATGTATGAAACTTGTTACTCAAGTAGTTTCCCTATGTAATAAAATGACGAATGTATCCCCGATGTATGTGCAATGTACGTTCGCCTCGTCGAATGTCTCCCGATACGATCCTGTTCGACAATCCCTCTCGCTTCGCGAGGTAGGGGTGTCACAACCACCACCCGCCATTCGTGCGCATGTGCTCCACAAGTTCCTGCGCACCTCCAGCTCCACTCCCCGCCCCTATTTTCCCTCCCGGCCCGAGCAATTTCCCCTCCCGGAGGAACTCTCCTGCTCCCGCCGTTCTTCCACGTTGAGCTCAAATTATGCCGCCTTAGGTGAGCTCATGCGGTATCTCGCCTCCCGAAGATTCCCAAGGGTCTTGCTGACCCCTCTCTTTTCCCCGAGGTTGAGCTGCGCACGGTTGGAGCCAGAAATTTCTCCTTCCCCGCCACCGCTCATTAGGACGCCGCCACCTCTCCGACGAGCCACCACTTCCGGGCCCCCTCTTCCTCCCTCGACCCCACACTAAGCTTCCCCGCGAGCAGGTGATGCTCTCAGCCCGAAACTCCATGGTTTCACCCACCGGGGAGCACGGGCCACCACGCCGGAGCTCCCTCCGACCGCCTCCGCCGCCACAAGCTAGCCTCCGGACGGAACCTACCACCCCTTGCCCCTCCACTAGATTCGCCGGGCAAATCTAGGCACAGAGCGAGCAAACTTGGCCACTGCGACACGCCCTAGGCCATCGCCGGCGAGCAGCGCGATGACCCCACCCCCGGCCTTACCCCCGCGCGCCAACACTTTGCCAAAAATTTGAAACGTGGTGGCATAAAGTAATAACAATGAACTTTCAAGCGTTTTAAAAATTGCGTAACTTCGCGTCCGAAGCTCGGATTTGAACGAATGAAGACATTTTGGAAACCTTGTAACCTGCACTTTGAAATGAACCTAATGAACATATATGTTTATATGGCAAGAATAAAAGTTTGGGCAACCTTCGGTTGCCATCACGGTGATGAAGCTTAACAGGAACTTTCGCCACGTAGTTCCAAAGTACTCGACCAAGCACTCGTTGGAAAGTTTAGAATGTGTACTTTGCCATGGTAACATAAGCCAAGTACTTTCTGTGGATAAAATGAAAGATTCGAGTACTTTAAAGTGCTAACCCGTTAAGGAACCGAACAACATTGTGTTTAGAAATTCCATAACTTTTTCTATACAAATCCAAATGATGCAAATGAACACTCGTTGGAATCATTGTAGAATATACTTCATATGACCATGCTTGGTTAACTCAAGTTTTATAGAAAAAAATGTAACAACTCACAGAAATAAATGCATTTCATGTCATCATGAGCATCGCATCCTATTATTGCAATTATGAAGTTATCAAATTTTGTATTAAGAAAATGTGCATAAAATATCACCTAGCTAAAAGATTAAAGGAAATGTTAAAAAGAATTTAAATAAAAGGAAAATATATGTTTAACATTTTCTATTGCTCAAACATCATAAATAAAGATTTATAAAAATCCTCGAAATTATTTTGCCTTGCAAAAAAAATATTTACAAGAAATAAACAAAGCTTCTTTTGTTAATTTAACTATGAATTTTTAATTCGAAAATGATTTGGAATCTTAACCAGGACTTAATAGAAAAAATGCCTAAAATACTTTCAATTACACCCCTGAAATTTTTGGGAATTTTTGGAGCTCGGGAATGTTACTTTTTAATTACCCGAAAGCCGAGGGGCGTTTTTACAAAATGGGCGGGACCGGCCCGGCGCCGATCTCTTCTTCCTCTCCCTCTCTCTCCCGCGCTCGGCGCCGCCGCGGGAACCGCCTCTGGCGGCGTCGCCACGCAGCAGCCACGCAACCGCTTGCGCAGCTGCCGCTCGGCGCCCTTGCCGCCTCTCCGGGCGGGATAAAAGCCCTGCCGGCCCCCTTTTCTCCTCTCCTCTCTCTCATTTTCCCTCGGCCCGCCATTGCCGCGTCCTTGGTTGCACGCCGATAGGCCGCCTCGGACCCCCTTCCGATCAACCCACCCCACCAAAGGATCCGCAAGAACACATGTTCACTTTTCATACCTTTTAATCAAGCTCGAAGCAACCATCGTGCCGGCTCGAAGTCGTTCTTTCCGAACCGGCCAAGTTGTCCGCCACCGCCGCCTCCTTCAAATTGAACCGCGACGGTGAGCTATATCTATTTCTTTTCCATCCCGAGCTGCATAAGAGCTCCCTCTACCCTTAGTATCCTTACCGTAGCATGCGTTGTGCGGGTTCGTCGGAATGTCGCCGTTTTCCGGAGCCGGTCGCCGCCGTCCACGCCACTCCACGGTGAGCACCCTTTTTCGGCCATGCGCAAGCTCCCACAACCCTCCGTCGTCGTTGCGCATGTGCCGTAGTAGCTCCCCATAATGTTTTCCCTAATTTTCGAGCTCTCCGGCGAGCTTCGCATCGTGCCGGAGTCGCTGCCGCGTCTAGACCTCGCCGCCGGTACCCCTCCGGTGGAGCTCATGTGAGCGCGTCTACTCTAGGGTGTTCGCCAAGTCGTGTAGATCGTTTAGGAGTTCCCGCGACGAGCTTTGGAGCACCCCCGGTCGTCTCCGGTGGCCGCGCCGCCGCGAGCTCGCCGCCGCGGTGGTGCCACACCGCGGGCCACACACGCGCTGGATCGCGTGTGGCCACGTGGGGATCACGTGTGGTCAATCCTGTGACCTCGCGTGTGGCACGAGAGCGCTTTTAAATTCTCAAAAATTCGTAGAAAATTCAATAAAATTCAGAAAAATGCAAAATCAATTTTGTTAGACTCGAGAAAAGTAAGAACTAATTATTTATGAAATAAAATATTTATTTTGAGTAATTTTATTTCATAGATAGTACTTAATCACTTTCTTTGTGTAAAGAAAAGCTATTATTTTATGTTAATGAAATATTTAATGAAGGAAAATAATTTAAGTAGATGAAGGAGATCTCATAGACGAAATTAATTATGAAAATTATTTTTCAAAATTAAACTTAAACTTTATCATTTTATGTGTTTCCAATTTAATTATCCTATTATCACATACCACTTAAATAATGATTTATTTATGGTTTAATAAACAAGATTAATTACTAATTACTAAACCTAAGTAATTAGTAGTAATGAACATAATTAATTATTAATTAAGGAACATGACTAATTAATAAATTAATAACCATGATTAAGCATTACTTAATGAGCATAAACAATTGTTAATTATTGATTCATGAACATGCTTAATTCTAATTTGTTGATTAACAAATATAATGAATGATTAAGTGTTAACCATTGACGGTTAATATAATTAATCACTAATTATTAGTTGAAGAACATAATTAATAAAACCTTTGCATAATCGTATCATGTTCATTCATGCATACATGGTTGTGATTCGCGACGCATTGTTGGTCGACCTAGGTTCCGAGGTGATCGAGGTTCCACCCGAGGTCGAGGTAGGCGAAGGGAATCTCGAAGTCGACCCACACGCCGAGGACGCTAACCCCGACTCATATCCAGGCAAGCCCCAGTGCATCCTACCTATGTTTTTAAATATTTTATTTTATCACATAGTTCGAGTTATGTTTGTGCATCGGGTGTTAGGGAATGTTTGATACCTAGTTGCATTATGGTAGGTTTCCGTTTGTTTATACTATACTTGGTACGGGTAGCTCAATAGAGGTTAAGCTTAATTCATAGTCGCAACGGTAGATGTTTTAGGGAATCTTAAAGCATGGAGGCTTTAAGAGTTTTTGTGTGGAAACTAAGATGATGAGAGTGTTAATAAAGTTGAGACCGGACGGGCCCCGTAGGAGAAAGGGCAAGACGGAGATGAGGTCTTGCAAGGTGGTAGCCCCGTCCGAGTCGGTCAAGGACCGTACCGTTGTCGGCTTAGTTGAACAAGTTTGAACGTACCGCACTACATGCTGGTATCATGGGCCCAGCAAGCTGATGTACCCTATCGCCCCGGAGATGTAGCGTAGCCAGCTCTCTTTTGCCGGCTGTTAGTGAGAGGATAGTCTCACGGAAGGGAGATGGGTCGGCCACGAGGAAAGTCGTGGAGTCGCCATACTCCCGAGGGAGTTGGAAATGGCTAGTCTTCTGTCAGGTGCTAGCGGGAAAAGTTGTCGTATACGATCGGTGTGGTGCGTATGCGTCGTGTAGTCGGGTTTTGCCAGCTGGTATAAAAATCGATTCGAATCGCTGTCGCTCGCAGTAATGAGTACTGCTTGTTTAGCTCGTCACATCGTAGTAAATAATATGGAAGATGAAGATGAGAGATGAAAGGTTTAATGATCTATTTTATCTTGTCTTGCAAACTTGATTGCAATAGTGATAGGCTGCAAATGTCAAGGCTAATGAACTTAATATTGAGCTAAAATATTGAAAGTAAGGATCCACCCTTTAATGCTATTTTTGCAAAGGAGTAAACCCCACAGCCGTAAAGCCTTTGCATACTAGGCGTCGGCCTTAGCGTGCCATGTTGACGGGTCGGTCTTGCCGAGTATTAGCATACTCGGGGTTTGTTCGTCATCTTTCACGAAACGAGTCATACTACCACGACTTGTATGGTAGTTTACCGGAAGAGGAGCGAGTGTCCTAAGGGAGGTTCCCTCCAATGGGAACATATCCCCACGCCGTGAAGAGAAAGGACCGTGGTGTACGACGGGCTCAGTACATCACGTTAATCGTTTAGAAGTCTTTTGTTGTATAAAAGTACAAGCTTCCGCTGAATACTCGTCGAATGTTAAACTTCAATAATGTTATGTTTCCGCTGCACGAATGTTTGTATTTCGAAAACCTGGTTGTATTATACCATGATGTATATATTCGGCTTGTATGAAATGATGTTTCTGTTGTAACTCGCTTCGTCGAGTGTCCCTCTGTACCGATTCCCGGGTGTCCCGGAGGGGATGTCACAGCTGGTATCGGAGCGGTTCGGAGGCAACGAGTACATCATTACAAGCCTATTTTCAAAACTTAACACGTTAGTATGATAGAAACAAAAGAGGGCGGAGCCCTATAAGGAGGTAGAGTAGTTAGATTTTACTAACCGTTCGACGCTCGGGTTTTGGCAAGTGCTAACCATTCGTCGTAGTTTTATACACTATAGTACGTATAGTTAGTTTACGACCATGCGTCATGTCATATTGTGTGCTAAATAAATATTGGGGTATACTTAGCTAGTCTCGAAGTACTGTATAGGTTGTACTGTTCGTTTTCTTCGTGGGAAGAAGTGTTTAACCCGTTTAAACATGTTCCCCTGCAGATGCCGATGGCTCGCGGTGGGAAGCGCGTCCAAGAGGAGGAGGACACACGGGCTGCACGCGTCGCAGAGCTGGAGCAGCGGATCCACGGTTTGGAGTTGCGGACGCAGAGCCGGGACCGACGGCTTGGCGCTTGGAAGAACCGCTGTCGAGCGGACTGCCAGGAGGTACGGAGGTCCCGGGCCAGGATCGCCGAGCTGGAGGAGCAGCTAGTGGAGGTTACCCTGGACCGTGACGGTTTTCACGGGGCGGCCATAGCGTTGAACGCACAGCTGGCCACGGTCACCGCAGAGCGAGACGCCGCTCGCGAGGCGGACGAGGAGCACGTGATACGGTTGGCGGGGACGACAGCGCAGCGTAACCACGTTGTGGAGACGCCGATCGAGGTGCGAGGATCGGATGAGCCAGCTTGAGAGGATGTTTGACGGATCGGCCGACACACACCACGTGCCGATGCACGACCACGACGCACTACTTGT
This sequence comes from Chloris gayana, assembly GCA_031894775.1. Taxonomy (NCBI): domain Eukaryota; kingdom Viridiplantae; phylum Streptophyta; class Magnoliopsida; order Poales; family Poaceae; genus Chloris; species Chloris gayana. Next base: position 1,324,930 of record JAUNZO010001928.1, read on the forward strand.
GCAGTTTCAACAGCTACGAGCAGCAGCAGCAGGGTCCACCGGACAACGCCGAGGAGGTCTCCGGGATGGACTACGAGCCACCACCGGCCTCACCAGCGAGAGGACGTCGAGTCGGACGCCGACAGCCACGCGTCGTCGGCTTAGTTGTGTTGTGACTTTACCGATGTAGGAGGGTAGCCACATTTTGCTGACATAGGTCGGATGTAGATAAGGTACTACTAGGTGTTGGTCGGATGGCGGTGTATGAAAAGTGGGTTTGAGTTGTACAAACAATAAATAATGAAAAAGAAGTGGTAGTAATATATCTATGCAGTTGCTAGAATAAAAGAATTGCTGAAATAATAGGATTAGTTTCTGCTCAGTATCCGATATTCTTACTTCTCCACGAGAGATGGACAGCACGAGTACCGGTGTTAGTGAAGTAAGAGGACAAAGGGAGGAGGTTCGTATAGTAAGGCTGGAGAGACAACTGCAAGAAAAGGAGGAGTTGTTAGCACTTAGAGAGGCGCAGTTGCTAAACAAGGAGCAGCAGATTCAATTTAAGGATCAACAGCTGGCAAACGCGCATGCCCCGATCACTCGGTTAGAGCAAGATCTACTACAAGCACACAATGCGATACTGAATGAAGCAATGGGACAGCAACCTCCGGAGGATGAACCAGATAGTGCAGGAAAATCCCGTGGCGGCTGAATCGAAGAAGAAGAGGAGGATCCCGAAGAGATAATGGACGTGGATTCAGTCATAGACTTCACGGAGATTCCACGACTAGAGGATGCGAGAATCCGAGACGGGCAGTTCCATAAGCCGGAAGTGACGTCCAGGCTTCGCGAAGAAGAGTAGAGTGCTAGCTAGTAGCAAGTGAGAAAATTAGTATGTAAAATAGGCGTTAGTTAAATAACGAGCGTGATGTAATCACGCATGAGTGTATCTTAGGAATCGTTGTAACATGGATGTATGAGCATGTGTTTATGGATTTGGTGGTTGTTCTAATAAAGATGGTTGTTGCATAAGATTCAGTTGGAATTCCTCATCTATGTATTCCTGTTTCTTCCATTATTATGTTGGAATGAAGATGTCTAACGCAAAAATTTTCTTGGACAGAATGGTTGGAACAAGGAGACGTGACGAGCCGGAGAGTTCTCAACGCGGGGCGGAAACACCACCACCACCCCGACATTGGCACGAGGCCATCACAGCTGTGCTTGGATTCTCGCGCGGAGCAGCGAGAATTATTGGAGCAATTGGTCCGCAACATCTGCTCCACAGGAACGTCACCAAGGCCGGAATGCACCGGAAGAGAGGGTGACTTTCTCGGACTTCTTGTCGGTTCGCCCCCGGTCTTCTCGGATGCGGGTGAACCCTTAGAAGCTGATAACTAGCTTCGCACCATTGAGTCAAAGCTGGAATTGTTTACATGCACGGATCATCGGAAGACACTCTTCGCTTCCCAGCAATTGCAAGGATTTGCTGGAGCATGGTGGGCCAATTACAAGGCGATGTTTCCTCCAGGACATCAAGTTTCATGGGACGAGTTCACCAAAGCCTTCGGGGAGCACCATATTCCGGAAGGTTTAATGAACCAAAAGAGGAAGGAGTTCTTATCACCGAAGCAAGGTGACATGAATGTGCATACCTACTCTAAGGTATTCAACCGTCTTGCTCGATACGCTCCTGAACATGTGGACACGGATGCCAAGAAGAAGAATCTGTTCAAGGAGGGAATGAGTACCAAGCTACGATCACGCCCGGTGCTGAACAAGACCGATAGCTTCAATGACTTCGTGAGTGATGCTATCGCGTTGGAAGATTCTATCCGCCTTCATCGGACGGAGAAGAACAAGAAGAGGCCGGCTGCTTGGACAAGGAGGTGGCGGACCGTCAAAGTATAGACTGGTCTACACTGCACCGTCGGGTCGGCGTTATCAGCACACACCTTCTCGTCCAGATTACTACCGGCAGTCTCAGCCAGCCCAACAATCTCAGCCACAGCGGTCGAATCCATATCGTCCGCCCTATCAGCAGCAGAATACTCGGAATTCCAGACCGGTGAATCAAGCACCGCAGCAGAATGGACCGCCATGTTTCAATTGTGGCCGTCCAGGACATTACTATCGCAGTTGTCCATATCCTCGGAAGGCACCATATACACCTAGACCTCAAGGACAACCTCGAGAATCAGCCTCGGGCACCGGCCAAGAATACACCGGTGAAGACGGCCGTGCCAACTTTACTACGGCTGAGGAGCTACCCGAAGGAGGACAAATCTTAGCGGGTATGTTTTCTATCGCTGATCATCCTGCTATGGTTTTATTTGATTCGGGAGCTACGCATAATTTCATCAGCAAGTCATATGTTGCTAAGCATCGCATCATGCCATCCAAGTTGTTATGCGCTCATATCATTTCAACACCCGAGGGTAAAATTCTTACCAATGAAGAAGCTGCCAATATGCCATTAAAATTGGGTAGCAAGGTTTATTCCACTTCATTGATCATATTGGATGGGCAAGGGTTAGATGCAATTATTGGCATGCAATGGATGGATTTCCATATGGCAGTATTGGATATAGCATCTCGAGCCGTATATCCGAACTCTCCTGTTCATGGTCGAGATTGCTTACTCTTAACTTTTCCCCGAACTATGCTGCCAATGGTTAATAAGGCTATAGGTAAGAGTCTGGAGGATATACCCATAGTCCGTGAGTACCCGGATGTCTTTCCGGACGACTTACGGGACTACCGTCGGACCGAGCGGTAGAGTTTAAGATAGAGTTAAAGCCTGGAACAGCACCAATATCAAGGAGGCCGTATCGGATGCCGCCAAATTAGCTAGCGGAATTAAAGGTGCAATTAAAGGAATTATTGGACAAGGGATATATTCGTCCAAGTTCGTCACCATGGGGATGCCCGACCTTATTCGTGAAGAAGAAGGACAAGACATTAAGGCTATGTGTGGATTATAGACCTTTGAATTCGGTTACCATCAAGAACAAGTACCCTCTTCCGAGGATTGATATCTTGTTTGATCAATTGATGGGAGCCAAAGTCTTCTCTAAGATAGATCTTCGCTCGAGGATATCATCAAATTAAGATAAGAGTCGAAGATATACCAAAGACAACATTCTCCACGAGATACGAACTTTATGAGTACCTGGTGATGTCTTTTGGATTAACCAATGCACCAGACACAATTCATGCACCTCATGAATTCCGTATTCATGCTCGAGTTGGACAAGTTTGTCGTAGTGTTCATTGACGACATCTTGATCTACTCCAAGTCGGAAGAGGAACATGCTAATCACTTACGAGTGGTGTTGCAACGACTAAGGGATCATCAACTATATGCTAAGTTTAGCAAATGTGAGTTTTGGTTAAAGGAAGTGCCATTCTTAGGTCATCAACTATCAGCCGAAGGAGTGGCAGTTGATCCCAGACAAAGTTCAAGAAGTACTTGGATTGGGAGCCGCTGAAGTCGGTTTCGCAAATCCGAAGTTTCTTAGGATTGGCTGGTTATTATAGAAGATTTATCCCAAACTTCTCGAAGATAGCCAAGCCGATGACCAAATTACTAGAAAAAGATAAGAAGTATGAATGGAGTAAGGAATATGAAGAAGCTTTTAAAACATTAAAGAAGTTGCTGACAACGGCTCCGAGTACTCGCTCGACCGGATCCGACAAAGCCTTTTGATGTGTACTTGTGATGCATCGAGAACAGGACTCGGATGTGTTCTAATGCGGGAAGGTCGAGTAATTGCTTATGCTTCTCGACAACTAAGGCGTGATGAGGAACACTATCCTACACATGATCTGGAACTAGCAGCGAGTGGTTCTTGCATTGAAGAGTTGGAGGCATTATCTCTTGGGAAATTTGGTACATCTATACACGGACCATAAGAGTCTCAAGTACATCTTCACCCAAGCGAGATCTGAATATGCGCCAACGAAGATGGCTAGAATTAATCAAGGATTATGAGCTGAAGATTCACTATCATCCGGGCAAGGCAAACGTCATAGCGGATGCACCGAGTCGCAAGGTACATTGCAATAATCTCACGGCTCAACTCGTGATTCAAGCATCTCCACGGGAAGGTGGTGAGCCGAATCTTCGGATTATTCCGTATGGAGCATTGACTAATTTGGCTCTTATTCCTACCATTCGTGAAGAAGTGGTAGCATCTCAACGGAAAAGTGTTGGTATGGAACATATTAGAAGACGACTTAAGAAAGGTGAAGTTAAATGCTTCGAGAGAGGACAATGCAGGGGTTATTTGGTTTAAGAATCGATTAGTAGTACCGAAAGATCTATCACTTCGCAAGAAGATAATGGATGAAGCTCATATGTCCAAGTATGCTATTCATCCTGGAACCAACAAGATGTATCAAGATCCGAAGCGAGAGATTTTGGTGGACTTGCATGAAGCGGGAAATAGCCAAGTATGTCAATGAGTGTGATGTCCGTCGACGAGTCAAAGCCGAGCACTTGAAGCAAGCGAGACCATTGCAACCCCTCGGCATTCCCGAATGGAAGTGGGAAGACATTAGCATGGATTTCACAGTTGGGTTACCATTAAGTCCCCGAAAGCACGACTCTATCCGGGTTATTGTGGACGAGGTTGACGAAGTCTGCTCACTTCATACCGGTACATACTCGGTACATCTGCCGAAAAGTATGCGGAGCTGTACATCGCTCGCATTCTCCGTCCGCATGGAGTGCCGAAAACCATCATCTCGGATAGGGGAACGCAATTTGTCTCCAGATTTTGGGAACAACTACACGAATCATTGGGAACGAGAGCGATACGAAGCTCGGCGTACCACCCTCAAACGGATGGACGGACGGAAAGGATAAATCAATATCTCGAGGATATGCTTCGAGCTCGCGTCTTGACCTACGGTAAAGATTGGGAGCAATGTTTACCGTTGGCAGAATTCTCGTACAATAACAGCTATCAAGAGAGTGCCGGAATGTCACCATTCCAAGCCCCGTATGGACGTAGCTGTCATACACCTCCGAATTGGTCCGAAAACGGAAAGAGGGTAATCTTCGGATCTGGACCCGATAAAAGAGGCGGAGGAACAAGTACGTCTAATTCAACGAGAATCTCAAGAGGGCTAAATCTTGACGGATCGGTTATGCCGATAAAAGACGTCGAGAGTTAGTATTCCGGTGGGAGATCAAGTTTATCTCCGAGTCTCTCCTACCAAGGGTGTTCAAAGGTTCGGAATCAAGGGAAAGTTAGCACCACGATACATTGGACCGTTCCCCATCCTAGAAAAATGTGGAGCTGTGGCATATCGTTTGGTGTTGCCAGCACACTTAGCGGGTATACATAATATCTTCCACGTGTCCCAACCGAAAAAGTGTTTGAAACCACCGGTGGATATACCGACGGCCGAGGTGGAACGATTACTGACCGGACTTGACGTATGATGAACGTCCGGTCAAAGTTCTCGACACCAAGGATCGAGTGACTCGACATCGGACCATCAAGTTCTACAAGATTCAATGGAGTAATCACTAGGAAGGCTGAAGCTACTTGGGAGCAAGAGGAGTTTCTCCGATCAAACTACCCCGAGTTCTTTAGCACTATCGTATAGTCGCTTCGATCGTGAATCTCGGGACGAGATTCCTGTAAGGGGGAGGGCTGTAACAACTCACGGAAATAAATGCATTTCATGTCATCATGAGCATCGCATCCTATTATTGCAATTATGAAGTTATCAAATTTTGTACTAAGAAAATGTGCATAAAATATCACCTAGCTAAAAGATTAAAGGAAATGTTAAAAAGAATTTAAATAAAAGGAAAATATATGTTTAACATTTTCTATTGCTCAAACATCATAAATAAAGATTTATAAAAATCCCCGAAATTATTTTGCCTTGCAAAAAAAATATTTACAAGAAATAAACAAAGCTTCTTTTGTTAATTTAACTATGAATTTTTAATTCAAAAATGATTTGGAATCTTAACCAGGACTTAATAGGAAAAATGCCTAAAATACTTTCAATTACACCCCTGAAATTTTTGGGAATTTTTGGAGCTCGGGAAGGTTACTTTTTAATTACCCGAAAGCCGAGGGCGTTTTTACAAAATGGGCGGGACCGGCCCGGCGCCGATCTCTTCTTCCTCTCCCTCTCTCTCCCGCGCTCGGCGCCGCCGCGGGGAACCACCTCCCGGCGGCGTCGCCACGCAGCAGCCACGCAGCCGCTTGCGCAGCTGCCGCTCGGCGCCCTTGCCGCCTCTCCGGGCGGGATAAAAGCCCCTGTCGGCCCCCTTTTCTCCTCTCCTCTCTCTCATTTTCCCTCGGCCGCCATTGCCGCGTCCTTGGTTGCACGCCGGCAGGCCGCCTCGGACCCCTTCCGATCAACCCACCCCACCAAAGGATCCGCAAGAACACATGTTCACTTTTCATACCTTTTAATCAAGCTCGAAGCAACCATCGTGCCGGCTCGAAGTCGTTCTTTCCGAACCGGCCAAGTTGTCCGCCACCGCCGCCTCCTTCAAATTGAACTGCGACGGTGTGCTATATCTATTTCTTTTCCATCCCGGAGCTGCATAAGAGCTCCCTCTACCCTTAGTATCCTTACCGTAGCATGCGTTGTGCGGGTTCGTCGGAATTTCGCCGTTTTCCAGGACCCGGTCGCCGCCGTCCACGCCACTCCACGGTGAGCACCCTTTTCCGGCCATGCGCAAGCTCCCCAACCCTCCGTCGTCGTTGCGCATGTGCCGTAGTAGCTCCCCGTCATGTTTTCCCTAATTTTCGAGCTCTCCGGCGAGCTTCACATCGTGCCGGAGTCGCCGCCGCGTCTAGACCTCGCCGCCGGTACCCCTCCGGTGGAGCTCATGTGAGCGCGTCTACTCTAGGGTGTTCGCCAAGTCGTGTAGATCGTTTAGGAGTTCCCGCGACGAGCTTTGGAGCACCCCGGTCGTCTCCGGTGGCCGCGCCGCCGCGAGCTCGCCGCCGCGGTGGTGCCACACCGCGGGCCACACGCGCGCTCGGATCGCGTGTGGCCACGTGGGGATCACGTGTGGTCAATCCCGTGACCCGCGTGTGGCACGGAGCGCTTTTAAATTTTCAAAAATTCGTAGAAAATTCAATAAAATTCGGAAAAATGCAAAATCAATTTTGTTAGACTCGGAAAAGTAAGAACTAATTATTTATGAAATAAAATATTTATTTTGAGTAATTTTATTTCATAGATAGTACTTAATCACTTTCTTTGTGTAAAGAAAAGCTATTATTTTATGCTAATGAAATATTTAATGAAGGAAAATAATTTAAGTAGATGAAGGAGATATCTGCAGACGAAATTAATTATGAAAATTATTTTTCAAAAATAAACTTAAACTTTATCATTTTATGTGTTTCCAATTTAATTATCCTATTATCACATACCTCTTAAATAATGATTTATTTATGGTTTAATAAACAATATTAATTACTAATTACTAAACCTAAGTAATTAGTAGTAATTGTGACATCCCCACCTCGCGGAGCGAGAGGGGTTGTCGAACAGGACCGTATCGGGAGACATTCGACAAAGCGAACGTTCATTGCACATACGTTAACGATACATCCACCATTTCCATATACATATTTATGTTACATGAGTGACATATTTTACATCTGAAGTTAAAGTTATTATTATACATAGAGTTCAAAATTCAGATTTCATATACATTAATATACAATGAGCGGAAGCGTAAAGATAATCTCGACGATAGTTGCCTAAAATGTGACACATCAGCCCGTAGATGTGCCCATTCTTCTCGACAATCTCACCTGCACAAAAATGTTAACAACAAAGCCCTGAGTATCTAATATACTCCGCAAGTCTTACCCGACAAAAATGGTTTCTAAAACCGACTCCTAGTATGCAGGGGGCTGACCGGGTTTGCTGGAAATAGCCAAAAACAGCACCTATGCTAAGTCTGAAAATTTCATGTTTTAGCCATATTTAAGAGGGTTGTGAACATGAATTATAAATTTAGTGAGCAAGTCTAACAAAACATGGTTGCAATACATGAAGTTAATACTTCAAAATCAGCAAGCTTCATCATCATATTCCACTGTTGTTACTACGATGCGATCTGCTCGAGACAAGTGGTACTCATCACCGCGAGGGACGGCGATATATATCGATTTACACCCTGCAGGGAAACCCAAATGCACGACATACGCATCATTTAAGAACACGTATGGCCACCTTTCACAAGATTATCATAGATATGAGCCGGGTCCACCCTCCGAGTGTGCATTCCACATGCAACCACAGTAGCGTCGGGTCCAAGGGTAATAACACACCCTCCATCTACTCACAAACCCGTGCATCCACCGTGACCAACACTTTGCACAAAGGGTGGAGTGACCGTCCAACACTACGACTCTCAAGTTACATCAGTTTACCAACTCCCATACGAAGGTATGCATTTGGTACACAACTCAATACTTGCTCGCGGAGTCACAACGAACGGTCCTTGACCGACACATACGGGGCTATGGCGAACAAGGGCCAACCTTGCCACCGCATCCTACACATGCTCTTCCCCGTACGGTCTCCAATTTAACCATGTGAGAGGTAACAATATTTGAAACCTAAACCGAGAGGTCTCCTAACCACTCGGTGTTGCTACCGATGACTCATTTAAGCATAGCCATTCTATCGAAAAAGATTATACCTATCCAAAGACCATAGGCAATAGAGATCATAATGCAACTAGGGTTGCGATCAACTCCTAAACATAAATGCACAATACATAAACATAGACATAGGTGAATTTAAACCAAAAACTAAACAAGTGGGATTATGCACCGGGGCTTGCCTTGGCTTTGTTCGAAGTTAGCACTCTCAATCAAGTTCAATTCAGCGGGATCCTCTTCGTGATTTCTTTCTTCGGTCGGGGTCCCTATATGGATGCAATGCATGATGTGAGTATGGATGCATACACAGATGTTTAGTTCATGGAACTTTCTCAATAAAGAAATCTAATGCAATGGTTGCATAAAATAAACATGCTCATGGGGAGATCAAGATGATTGCTTATGATGAAAATTTATATCGAGATGTCATGGGGACAACCTCCTAATTAAAATAAACATAAACTATATATCATAAGTCATCCTCTTTATGCTAGCAATTTATATGGCATGACAAATCAAGCAAAGCATGTGCATCAGATTTGATAATCATTTAGAAGTGATGCTGCCATGATTATGAAAAGTATGGTTGATATACGACATTATTCTATCCATAGAGCTATATGGCAAAATGATGGTCGGTGCATTACACACTTAGCAAGATCTTAAGCAATGAGTGCTGCCCTATTCAATTAACGTACAACCTTGCAAAAACATAGCACATGGCAGAATGGCATACACTCATAAGCAATAATGCAAATTAATACCCACACTTAAACATAACCAAGCCTATATGTCATTTTTCATGCTCACTTCATCCTATCATCTCATGAATGACCATTAAGCATATAAGTTATATGACAATATATGAGGCAATTATTATGACTTACATTCCTAAACATGAATTCTATGGTAGAACATGATTTGCTCATAATAAGCATCAGGAACAAATAATATGATATTTTTGTTTGCGTTTTTCCTAATTAAACCTTTATATGCAAATATGTGCTAGCTAAGTACATAATGATAAATATGATGAAAACATGTATGAATGCACAAAAGCCATGTACCAGAGGGTCCAATATGTTATGTAAAGTGCTCATGTCAATTCTCATAAATTTTACATTCTTCAAGATTTTTATATGGGTTTTAAAAGCATAACAAGCTGCCATTTCCTTTTACATAAAACTTTCTTTTCTTCCACAGAAACCTAGGTAAAACATTTGACCATTGCAAAGTTCATGTTTCAAGGATTCCAAAACATTTTAGTTTGCATTTTTCTCATTTTTATTTCAGGAGATATGATTTTTGTTTAAAGTAGCTAACAGATTTACCGTTTTTCTGGATTTAGGGTGTGTGAACAGTAAAACAAAATCAGAGCTCATGTGTATATTTGGATCTTCTATTTTCTTAGGATAGGGCTGTGATTTGAGCATGAGAGATGGTTGCAAAAGATGGATAGGAAAGTGATACAAACATGGTGAGCTGATGTTCAAGAAAAAGCTCACCGGAGAAGCAAAAACCGACGGTGAAACTCGACGTATTCTTGATGCCATACTTGAGGAAGAGCTTGGAGATTAATCAAAACACACCATGCAAAAGTTGGAGGGAGTCCAAGTGAATCCTTTTGCTGCCCTTGCTCATGCCAAGGTGAGCCATGGCATGGAGTTTCATGGTGGGTAGCTATGGTGGTTGTTCTTGGAGAGGAGAAGAAAGGAGGAAGAAGATGAAGACTTGACTTGGGCTCTTGACCAAAGAGAGAATGAGGGAGGGGAGTCTCTGGACGTGGTGCTGGCCTTAGGCTGGTCACTTGTTGTGTTGCTTGGTGGAGAAGGAAGCAAAGAGATAAGAGAGGAAGTGGGTCCTACAAGTTGAAAATTCTGCCACTGGTACTGTTGCAGTCAAGAGAAAATCAACGAGATTTTTATTGGGGTTGCCAATTTTTGTGGTGGTGTAGAATGAAATTTGGGACAACTTTTATATAGAACTTTTCTTGAGATTCGGCCTACAAAAATTAATAAAATTCCTACACCAGAAACTGTTTTTCTGCTTTTGCTGAATTTGTAGGGCTGTTTAACCTTTACCAAAAATTATGGTAACATCACTAAAATTCCTATTTTTGAATACCCTTGATGATTATGAAAAATTATTTGTATGGTTATATTAACATCTTTTTAATTGTGTGCATAATAACCTATAGGCAATATTGAGAGCACTTGTATATGAGTTAGATATTGCAATATGGCTATGTGTCATTCTATGCATATTTTAACATAGCAACTTATAGACAGCAATTAAGCAATAAAACACTTCTAAATAAAATCCCCATGATGAAACATAACTTTTCTTATGACTGAGCACCAAAAGAAAATATGAATTTTCATAAGCCTTTCCAATGATGCAAGGACAATGCAAAAATAGTGTACTTAAGGAAAATGTTAATATTTATCATGACATGCTCAAATGCACCAGAACCATGTGTGATATGATGAACCATGCTAACTGAAATGGTGTGTTCAAATTTGGTGAAGTTTTATTTACAAAACCGTTTCATTTTTAAGTCCAATCTAGGGCTTATCGTGAAGCCTTCTTAAGGGGCCTAAAACTTAACTTTTAGCCATAGAACTTGGGTAAACCAATTGTGGTCATCTAAAGTACATTCTTTAAGGATTCCAACGAATGTTCATTTGCATCATTTGGATTTGTATAGCAAAAGTTATTGAATTTTTAAAATGCAAAGTTGTCATGTGTCCTTAACGGGTTAGCACTTTAAAGTACTCGGATCTTTTATTTTCCTCACATAAAGTACTTGGATTATGCTACCAAGGCAAAGTACACAACATCTACTTTCCAACGAGCGTTTATTCATGTATTTTGGATCCAGGATATGAAAGTTACGCAATTTTTAAAATCCAATCCTGTTAAGCTTTGTGGCCGTGATAGCATCTTAAGGTTGTTCAAATTTGTATTTTCGCAATATAAACATATATGTTCATTTGATTCATTTCAAAGTAAAAGTTTCAAACTTTCCATAACACCTTGAATCGTTCAAATCCGAGCTCTAGAAATGAAGTTGTGCAATTTTTAAAATGCTTGAAGTTCACGGATTTTACACATGCCAGCGCGTTTTTCAAATTTTTCTAAGTGTTGGGCGCGCAGGGGGTCATCGGAGACGGCGGCGGTGCTCGCCGGCGTTGAGCTAGGGCTCGCCGCAGGGGCTGTGCTTGGCCGCCTGTGCGTTACTCGAGACGGTGCATCTACTGGTGGAGGTGGCGAGGCGGGAGAGTGAGCGGAGCATAGCTCGCGACGGCAATGGCGGAAGAGGCAAACTCCGGCGTGGGAGCTTGTGCTCGCCACCGCGCGAAAGAAGGGGCGGTCAAGGCGGGGGCTTCACCTTCGCACGGAGAAGCGCGGCGTAGGGTCGGTGCAGGCGGAGGAGTGCTGGAGATGGCCGGCGTCGACGAGGTGGCGGGGTTCGGTGACCGGCGGCGGAGAAGAAAAGAGAATCCGTCGCCGTCCGGGCTTGGCTCGACCCGGGAAGCAACAAGGAGGTTAGCCGGACCCTTGGGCACCTTTCGGAGGCGGGACACTACATGAGCTCACCCGAGCACAAGCAATTGAGCTCGACGGCGTGGATGGCGGAACCGAAGCTCGGTTTTGATTTTTGCGAAATTGAGGTGCTTAGGGGAGGAGGCGATGCTTGGAGGAGAGAGCCGGGGCTGCGTAGGGAGATGGGGAGCACTTGCGCACGCAATGGAGGAGCTGCGGGTGAGGAGAGGTGCGGCGCACGGGGATGACCTAGGGCGGCAGCCATGGTGGAAAATGGCCATCGCCATCGACGGCCGTGGGCGCCGGCTTCCGTGCGAAGGGAAACGGCGATGGACGACGCGTGGGGCTGCACAGGCGCGCGAGGACGGCGGTGCCTAATCCGGCATGGGCGCCGGCGGCGAGCGCCTCGGCCGGTGGCCCCGGCCACTGTGCCATTGCTATTCAAAGAAGTTCCCACTTATTCACGATTTTGCCATCGAGTTGTTGGTTCTGGTTTTGCCCATAGAATTTAATTCGTTTGACATTTTTGCAAACCAAAAATTGTGGTGATTCAGTGGATTGTGATGAGCAACTTTTGTTATAGGTAAAAGTTCAAATTCTGCTTGTAAAAATTTACAAAAATTCATGAACAGATGTTGTTTTTAAACATAGTTTGAATTTTTCTAGGAATTTGTGCCACTCTAAAAATTTAGGAAAAATGTCCTAAAATCATGTTTTGATCTCCTCTACAAGGATATGCAAAAATATTTGCATACTTGTGTTGAGGATCCTTGAGTTTTAAATAGTTGGGTTTAAACTATATTTGAATTTTAATTTTTTTTCAAATACTGCTAATTCATTATTTCATGTATTCACTCCCTTAATTAGTGTTCAATTCCTGCACTTAAGGTTTTGACATTTCTTACCTACTATTATGTGACATGGGATGTCACAGCAATGAACATAATTAATTATTAATTAAGGAACATGACTAATTAATAAATTAATAACCATGATTAAGCATTACTTAATCAGCATAAACAATTGTTAATTATTGATTCATGAACATGCTTAATTCTGATTTGTTGATTAACAAATATAATGAATGATTAAGTGTTAACCATTGACGGTTAATATAATTAATCACTAATTATTAGTTGAAGAACATAATTAATAAAACCTTTGCATAATCGTATCATGTTTATTCATGCATACATGGTTGTGATTCGCGACGCATTGTTGGTCGACCTAGGTTCCGAGGTGATCGAGGTTCCACCCGAGGTCGAGGTAGGCGAAGGGAATCTCGAAGTCGACCCACACGCCGAGGACGCTAACCCCGACTCATATCCGGGCAAGCCCCGGTGCATCCTACCTATGTTTTTAAATATTTTATTTTATCACATAGTTCAGTTATGTTTGTGCATCAGGTGTTAGGGAATGTTTGATACCTAGTTGCATTATGGTAGATTTCCGTTTGTTTATACTATACTCGGTACAGGTAGCTCAATAGAGGCTAAGCTTAATTCATAGTCGCAACGGTAGATGTTTTAGGGAATCTTAAAGCATGGAGGCTTTAAGGGTTTTTGTGTGGACACTAAGATGATGAGAGTGTTAATAAAGTTGAGACCGGACGGGCCCCGTAGGAGAAAGGGCAAGACGGAGATGAGGTCTTGCAAGGTGGTAGCCCGTCCGAGTCGGTCAAGGACCGTAACGTTGTCGGCTTAGTTGAACAAGTTTGAACGTACCGCACTACATGCTGGTATCATGGGTCCAACAAGCTGATGTACTCTATCGCCCCGGAGATGTAGCGTAGCCGGCTCTCTTTTGCCGGCTGTTAGTGAGAGGATAGTCTCACGGGAGGGAGATGAGTCGGCCACGAGGAAAGTCGTGGAGTCGCCATACTCCCGGGGAGTTGGAAATGGCTAGTCTTCCGTCGGTGCTAGCGGGAAAAGTTGTCGTATACGACCAGGTGTGGTGCGTATGCATCGTGTAGTCGGGTTTTGCCAGCTGGTATAAAAATCGATTCGAATCGCTGTCCCTCGTAGTAATGAGTACTCGCTTGTTTAGCTCGTCACATGGTAGTAAATAATATGGAAGATGAAGATGAGAGATGAAAGGTTTAATGATCTATTTTATCTTGTCTTGCAAACTTGATTGCAGTAGTGATAGGCTGCAAATGTCAAGGCTAATGAACTTAATATTGAGCTAAAATATTGAAAGTAAGGATCCACCCTTTAATGTTGTTTTCGCAAAGGAGTAAACCCCACAGCCGGAAAGCCTTTGCATACTAGGTGTCGGCCTTAGCGTGCCATGTTGACGTGTCGATCTTTGCTGAGTATTAGCATACTCGGGGTTTGTTCGTCATCTTTCGAGAAACGAGTCATACTACCACGACTTGTATGGTAGTTTTTCGGAAGAGGAGCCGTGTCTCGAGGGAGGTTCCCTCCAATGGGAACGTATCCCCACGCCGTGAAGAGAAAGGACCGTGGTGTACGACGGGCTCGAGTACATCACGTTAATCGTTTAGAAGTCTTTTGTTGTATAAAAGTACAAGCTTCCGCTGAATACTCGTCGAATGTTAAACTTCAATAATGTTATGTTTCCGCTGCACGAATGTTTGTATTTCGAAAACCTGGTTGTATTATACCATGATGTATATATTCGGCTTGTATGAAATGATGTTTCGTTGTAACTCGCTTCGTCGAGTGTCCCTCTCGTACCGATTCCCGGGTGTCCCGGAGGGGATGTCACAAAAAAGTTAAGTTTTAAGCCCCTTGAGTAGGCCTTAAGATAAGACCGAAATGGAGTCGGACTGAGACAAATATGTAAAACAACTTAATCAAATTTGAACATACTATTTCATTTGGCATGAATCATCATAGCACACATGTTTCTGGTACATTTGAGCATGTCATGATAACTTTTTTTATTTTTGGTTAAAACAAATTATTGTACCTTGTATTTGCATAATAGGAAAAATTCCTATAAATTTATATTTGCTTCTGGTGCTCAATCATAAAATGATCAAACTCATCATGAGAATCGATTATAGTACCCCCTGGCATGATGACAAATTATGAAAAGATATAATGAGGGTGCATGTTAAGACTTGCTCTTAAATAAATCCTCCTAGGTCATCTCATGTTAGTATTATTTTATGTGCACAAGTACTAGGTTATTGAGTCATGGCAGCCCACATGATCATATGGTTATTTCATTTTGTTCATGTAAATTATTCATGAGTGCCATATTCTCTCGCTTACTAGTTAAACATGTATATTTATGCTATGCAGTGTATATTTCTTCTAATTAGAAGGTTATCCCCATGACATAATCTACATAAATCACTGTCATGATAAATCATCTCACCCCCCATGAGCATGTTTATTTTATGCAAATATTTCACTAAATCTCGTTATTGAGAAAGTTACATGAGCTAAATATTTATTGATTCGCTCATGCTTACGCATCACATTGCATTCATATAGGAACCCCAACCGAAGACGAGAATCAAGAAGGGCAGCAAATTGAACTAAGTACCTTTGAGTGTGCTAACTGCGAACCCAACCAAGGCAAGCTTCGGAGCATAATCCTACTTGTTAAATTTTTCGTCTTTATTTCACTTAAGTCTATGTTATGTACTGTGCATTTACGTTCAGGAGTTGATCGTAACCTAGCTGCATTAAATCCCTGTTCCCGTGGCTTTTGGCTAGGTATAATCCTGTACGTTAGATGCTATGCTTAATAAAGTCATCGGTAGCAACACCGAGTGGTTTGGAGACCACCCGGTCTAGAAATTCAATTACTGTTACCCCCACATGATTAAATTGAAGACCGTACGGAGAAGTGCATATGTAGGAATACGGTGACAAGTTGGCCTTGTTCGTCATAGCCCCGTGCTCGTCGGTTGAGGACTGTTCGTTGTGACTCCGTGAGCAAGTATTGAGTTGTGTACCAAATGCATACCTTCGTATGGGAGTTGGTAAACCGATGTAACTCGAGAGTCGTAGTATTGGACGGTAACTCCACCCTTTGTGCAAAGTGTTGGTCACGGTGGATGCACGGGTTTGTCGATGAGACGGAGGGTGTGTTATTACCCTTGAACCCGACGCTACCGTGGTTGCATGTGGAATGCACACTCGGAGGGAGGACCCGACTCATATCTATGTTGATCTTGTGAAAGGTGGCCATACGTGTTCTTAAATGATGCGTATGTCGTGCATTTGGGTTTCCCTGCAGGGTGTAAATCGATATATATCGCCGTCCCTCGCGGTGATGAGTGCCACTTGTCTCGAGCAGATTGCTTCGTAGTAACAAAGAGAATATGATGAAAAAGCTTGCTATTTTTATAGAAATAAATTATGTATTGCAACCATGTTTGTTAGAATTGCTCACTAAATTTATGTTCATGTCTCCATCCTTTTAAATTGGCTATAACATGGCAGATCAAAATACATAGGTGTTGTTTTTGGCAAATTTCAGCAAGCCAAGTCAAGCCCCCTGCATATTAGGGTCGGTTCTTAGAACCAAATTTGTCGGGTAAGCCTTACGGAGTATATTAGATACTCGGGGTTTGCGTTTAAATTTATTTCAGGAATCCCGCAGCCCAATTATCGTGACTGCTACGGGAAGTTTGTGTGTCAAGGTGAGGAACCCCGGGAATGGACCGTGGAGTGGGTTCCATCTTCACCGAACCAAGAGTGAGGCCACGTCGTATGGGCTGATGTGGTCTCCTAAATAAGTTGTATATATTTATCGTCGAGATGTTTACGCTTCCGCACATTGTATATTAAGTAATGTAAACCTAAATTGCACTCTTATGGTATTGTATTCAGAATTCAAAGTTTATGGTTTGTAATAACTTAATATCATCTGTAAAATTGGCTATTTACGCACTTAAATATGTTATGTAAACTGTGAATGTATCGTTGATGTATGTGTAATGTACGTTCGCTTCGTCGAATCTCTCTCGATACGATCCTGTTCGACAATCCCTCTTGCTTTGCAAGGTAGGGGTGTCACACGTTGTACAACAACAATGTGGTCACCGCCACGTAGGACTCACAAAAAATAGAACACCCATGAATGGAGTAAGAGCAGAACACCTTGCAAGTTGCAAAGCATGATATGTCGATGGCGGTACATGTTACAAAGCGTCAGGTGACGATGACGGATCAGCGGCTGCCTAAGAAGAAAGCATAAGCTTAATGCTAGCGCTATGCGTCTGCTACTTCTTGCACTCGGAGTAGTACATTACAAAAAACATCGCATCAGGAGCAAACATCAATAGTATCTACTAGTCTATAAGGTGCAACCCACTAAGAGATCTTTATTTCCATTTCTCTCAACTACGGTGCAGCCACGTCACCCCAAAAGATTATGGCCGTCTGATTTTTCTCTTTTTTTTTGATGGGTCGTCCGATTTTTCTCTTAGCAAAGTCCTGGCCGTCCAATTCAGTCTCCTCATAAAGCACCAATTTGTAGTGCCACGGACACCATAAATAAGCATTAAAATGGTTCAAACCGTCAAGCATTTCTTCCAACGAGCATCCGATGTTTATGATTTTTATTAATGTCATTTGTGATCTGGACCTTGCCACGTTGTGTTAATTATTGTAGCCGATCCGTCAGCCATTAATTATGGTAGCAGCGTTTCTCTTTAGCAGCTATATATATTTGATTCTCTCCTCGAGCAAAACTTCATTGTTCCATGTCGTACAGCTCTCCTCCCAATGAAATAAGCCTCCTGCGTCTTTCATTCCTTCTTGGCAGATGTTGCAGGAACATTGCTTCCTCTCTTGATCATGATGGGTAGCAATTTTTTTGGTGCCTTTTTTAACTCTTGATCACGATGGCTAGCAAATGCTTTTTTTCTCGGTGATGGTCATGATTGTCGACCATCGAGAAGACAATGTATGTATCCCTTCAAAAGAGAAGACCATGTATGGCGGTTCCAAATTCTTCCTTACTATATGTCATATACTTGCCTTATGGGTATACGAGATGATAAAGGAATGGATGCGCAAAGACACGGAACAAATCAATGAAGACAAAGGTGATAGAGATAGCCAACGGATCGGGTCCCGACCGGTCCGGAATAACAGAGGACTCCATATACCGGTATGGAAATGAGGCGGGTATCAAGACCGACGTATGATAACTTGAGAAGCAAGTTAAGGAATAATTTGTAGTCTATTAGGACTCGAATCAATAAAGAAAGCTAGAGATAGAACTCCCATATATGTAATCCGTGTAATCGACTAGGACTCGCATATAACCCTAGCTCCCCGGATATTTAAGGCGGAGCGGGGACCCCCGAAAACTCTCCGAGATCTTGCAATTAGCAATCCGCTAAAGGCAATACATAACACACAGGACGTAGGGTATTACTCTCCATCGAGAGGCCCGAACCTGTCTAAAATCGCGTGTTCTTGTGTGTTCCGTGTGTTGCACCATCGAATTCCACGCTCGTAAGGGACCGGGTAGTTCTAGTGCTGAGTTTAAGACTCGACATTTGGCGCACCAAGAAGGGGTCCCGGCGAGTTTTCAGCGAATTCGATGGCTTCTTCGTTCGCCGTCGACTTCGTGCCCGGCTTCAAGATCCGCTTCGGGTCCCTCGACTTTGAAGCCGATTCCGCCGGAAAGTTGCTTTTGATGAATCCGACTTGTAGCCGGGCCGCGGCTTCGAAGCGCGATCACCGCCACGGTTGGCACCTCTTGCTTGAAACCTTGCGGATCCGACACGGCTTTAGCGCGAATCATCGGACCGCTCACGTCTCGGACCGACACCCGGCTCGCGACGATAAGCCGCTCTCACGAGCTTGGTAGTGACTTCGAGGAAGGGTCTCCAGCCTTCTTCCAAGTGTTCATGGCGGGTCCGGTTCTTCAAGAACTCACTCTCGAGGAAGCCGCTATCGAAGCAGCTAGGATGGCGGAAGACCAAGCTAACCGCCGTCAACGCGAAGCAAATGAAGCGGACGGAGATGAACAACCTCCGCAACCTTCGGCCGCGAATCATCGCGCAAACGTTGTTGGTACTAGTCGGTGGGAGGAAGCGTTCTCGCGACCGCTGCCCCGCCATCGGTCCATTACCGGAGCGATCCGGAGACCGGAATAAACATCCTCGGGATATAACAGCCGACGTGGATGCCGCAGTGGAAGGCGCCATCGTTCTTCAAGTAGAGCATTGGATTTGAGCTCCATGGAGGTGGAGATGAATGGCGCTCGGGTCTTCATATCACCGATCCACAACATTGTGGGAGTGAAACAAATTCTCGAGACAATACCGGAAGAAGTCTTCAATGCAACGCCGAGATTGCAGTGCGCCTTGAATTTGGTAGATGCAGCTACTCTACAAACAAATCAACTCGTTCATGACAGAGCGGAATCTCCCGGCCGCTCGCGTTCTCGCTCGTAGCGGCCTGCAAGACCCGGTCCGAAGGAGCTTCTTCGGCGGAAGGCTTGGACCTCGACACACCCGGATCGCAGACGAACATGAACGAGTTCTCGACCAAGATTTGCGCGTACCACTCAACGGCAATCGTGACGTTCGTAACGTACTTATCGATCGCCGTGTAGAGAGGACAGAAGAGCGCAGGAGACAAGAAGAAGATGAGAGGCGACGTATCGGTCATGTGGATGATCGTCCTCGGGATCTTGCTCGCCCACATGTAACTAACTCGCCACGGCGTGGACCGGCTGCTTCGGCGTCGCCCCCGGCGGAAACCATCCGCGCAATGATCATCGAGGGCATGCCAATCGACATGCTCATCGGGATGATAGGCACGGAAGAGATGATCGTCGTGACGCTAGAGATCGAAGGGGACGAGATAACGAGAGATGGGGAACCCCGACGAGGTGATAATGATCGTCAAGCGGCGCCTCCGCCTCCGCCTCCGCCTCCTCCTTCATGGCATGCGGATTGTTCGAGAGACAGATATCAAGATGATCACTACTATGACTACTCCGATGATGACAGGGATCGTAACTATCCGCATCTCCCTAGCCGGCAATCTCCGTCACCGGTCCGGACCGGTCTAGAGGATGACGAGTACTCCGTGATCCCTGCGTTCACGCGGGATTTACGCATTTGCAAATACCCTAGGGGATTTAAGCCTAGGGCCATTGACAAGTATGACGGCAAAGTGCCTCCTGCTAAGTGGCTTCGTATGTATACTACCGCCATCCGATCAGCGAGAGGAGATACTTTTGTGCTAGCCAATTATCTCCCCATGTGCATGGAACAGTCGGACGCTTGTGGTTGCAATCCTTACCCGAGAGATCTATTTCTTCTTGGGGGATCTCACTAAAAAGTTCGTGGAGAATTTTCGGGCGACTTATGAGAAACCAGGGAACTACTTTGACCTCAACGAGCTAAGGCGGAAACCCGACGAGACGCTTACGGACTTCATTAGGCGTTTCGCAGCAAGAAGACCTTAATCCCCAATGTTTCCGATCAGCGAGGTAATTGCGGCGTTTCAAGTCGACATCCGGAGTGAAGCATTAGTTCACAAGATTGCGAGGCGTAATCGGAACCTTACCATGACGGCGTCGAGTGCTTCAAGATAGCAGATGACTATGCTCGCTGGTGAATCAAACGTGGTCAATTTGCGCGGGAATAAAGGGAAGGAACCGAAGCACGACCAAGGCAACCGATCTGGATCCAAGAATAACAATAAGCGCAAGGCTGATAACCTTGTTACAGGTTGTCGACCATTCTCATGGAGGAGATCGGTCGGCACCTCCTAAGAGAGGACCAAGAGAACGACTTTCGTTCGAAACACTTCGGAGGGCCCTTGCATGATTCATAATGGGAATCATAAAGCTAAGGAGTGCTTCCTATTAAGGTCGTTTGCTCAATTCGCCTTAAAGGTAGCACTCCGATCCGGTCATAGGAACCGGAGAGACGACAAGGGCCAGGATAAAGAGCGTGATGATAATGAAGATGATGAAGGTTTTTAGAAACCAGCTCGGGAGATGAACATGATCCATGGAGGCCCGGATGCGTACGAGTCAAAGAGAAAGAAGAAGTTGGCGCTTCGAGAGGTTAACGCCATTGCTCCCGCCACTCCCGAATACTTACGGTGGTCCGAGGTGCCGATCACGTTCGGTAGGGCTGATCATCCCGAGGTACTACCAAAAGCCGGTAGATATCCGCTCATCTTGGCCCATATCGTTCACAAGGTGCGATTGAAGAGAACTTTCATTGATGGAGGAAGTTGCTTGGATATCCTGTTTGCTAAAACTCGTCGAGCTTGGCCTCTCCGTAGCTGACCTGGATCGCAGTGTTTCACCGTTTCATGGTATAATACCCGGTCAAAACAGCTATCCTTTGGGGCAGATTTCTCTTCTAGTGACTTTCGGGACTAAGGAGAACTACATGAAGGAGAATATTATCTTCCAGGTAGCCGACATTGATTCAGACATATCACGCGATACTTGGAAGACCGGCTTTGGCAAAGTTTATGACCATCCCGAACTATCGGTACTTGATGCTGAAGATGCCAGGACCAAATGGGGTCTTATCGTTCCGGTCCGATATCAAGACCGCTTACGCTCGTGAAGTACATAGCACCGAATTAGCCTCTCGGGTCAATTCGGAGGATGAATGTCGAGAAATCGGAGAAGCAGCTGAAGCTCTAGAAGTACGAGCAAGGTTGGAAGATGAAGTTCCAATCAAGAAGGTTGCAAAGGAGAAATTGAAGGCCGACGCGATGAGTTTCCAAGACTATTCAACTTGATGAGTCGGACCCCTCCAAGGTCACCCATATAGAGGCTGACTTGGGGGATAAATAGGAAAGCACGCTCACTCTTTTCCTCCAGGAAAATAGGGATATCTCTCGCATGGCAGCCTTCCGACATGCCGGGTGTTCCTAGGGAGAAGATTGAGCACGCACCGTTAGTGCATCCCGATACGAAGCCGGTCAAACGAAGCTCCGGAGGTTTGCCCAAGACCGCAAGGAGGCCATCAAGAAGGAGATAACTAGGTTATTAGTAGCTAAGTTCATTAGGGAGGTGTATCATCCAGATTGGCTTGCCAATCTAGTCCTTGTACCAAAAAAGAATACTAAAGAATTAAGAATATGTGTCGATTATACTGATCTCAACAAAACTTGCCCCAAAGACCCCTTCACGCTGCCTTGGATTGACCAAGTCGTTGATTCGATCGCCAGCTGCGAGCGTCTTTGCTTCCTCGATGCCTATTCAGGGTATCATCAAATACCTCCGAAAGTTGAAGATCAAATAAAGACCGCGTTAATCACCCCTTCGGAGCATACTGCTATACGACCATGCCATTTGGATTAAAAAATGCCGGAGCCACGTATCAACGCGGCATACAACGTTGCTTGGATTCGCAATTAGGAAGGAACGCAGAAGCTTATGTCGATGATATAGTGGTAAAATCTCGTAAAAATGAAGATCTTCTCTCCGACCTTCGATAATCTGCGGAGTTTTTCCATGAAGCTTAATCCGGAAAGTGCGTGTTTGGAGTTCGCTCTGGAAAATTGTTGGGATACTCGGTGTCATGGCGAGGCATCGAAGCTAACCTGAAAAAATCCAGACGATTATCAACATGAAACCCCGAGTTGCTTGAAGGACGTTCGTAAGTTGACGGGTAGTATGGCTGCTCTTAGCCGTTTCATCTCAAGGTCGGGAATTCGTGGACTTCCGTTCTTCAAGTTGCTTAAGAAGCAAGATAAGTTTGAGTGGACAGACGAGGCACATGCCGCGCTTGAGCTCAAGGAATACCTTAGCAACCCTCCGGTATTGGTACCTCCGGAGCCGGATGAAACCATTCAGTTGTATATTTCCGCAACAACCCATGTGGTGAGCACGGTATTGGCGGTCGACGGAAGGAAGAGGGACATCCGCAATTAGTGCAACATCCGGTATATTTTGTAAGTGAGGTTCTTACCGAATCACGGATGTGGTATCTCCGATTACAGTAGTTAATATATGTTGTAATGATAACCTCTCGAAAGTCGAAACATTATTTCCAAGCGCATCCCATTGAAGTTAAGACTGGGCTCGCCATTGGGGATATTGTGCGAAACCGAGAGGCAATGGGCCAGGTTGCTAAGTGGGCTATAGAACTTGGCCAATATGAGATTACGTTTTCTCGCGGATAGCTATCAAGGGACAGGCTTTAGCTGATTTCATAACAGAGTGGTTGGAGACACAAATCCCGCAGGGATTCGGACGTTGGAGTATTGGGAAATGTTCTTTGACGGGTCCCCGCAGCTTTCGTGCGCGGGGCTGGAGTCGTGCTTCTCACCCCGCAGAAAGAACCACTCGGATATGTCTTACAAATGCATTTCAAAGCTTCGAACAATACTGCGGAGTATGAAGCTTTGCTTCATGGACTCCGGTAGTTGTTTCACTAGGAGTCGGACGATTAGACATATATGGTGATTCAATGCTGGTAATAAGTCAAGTTAACAAGGTATGGGATGCTCATGATGATCATATGATTGCTTATCGACAAGAGGTTAGGAAACCTGAAGATAAATTTGATGGTCTGCGATTTTCTCATATACTGCGTGGAAACAATTATGTTGCGGATGAGTTAGCCGGACTGGGGTCGTCAAGACGAGCGGTTCCGCCCGGTGTTTTCCTTCAAGTATTGGATAAGCCATCCATAAAGATGGAGCGCAAGGCTACTATTACAGAGATAGTAGATGAAGCAGCCTTGAAGGACCAGAGCGGAGACAACGAGTCTCGAAAGACCGAGTCGAGGAAGCAGTCTTACCGGACAAGACCGATAATGTGGTAAATGTCGAGGAAACAATCCCGCCTTCTAGCCCGGAAGACATTCGGTCACTTGACGTCATGATTATTGACTCGATTGGCGTACTCCATACCTTGAGTATTTGCAGACCAATAAAACTCCAGGAGATAAGGTGGAGAAGCAAAGATTAGAGGTTCGAGCACACAGTTATTTTATTCTTGAAGGAGAGCTATACAAGCGTGGTGTTAATATTCCGATGAAATGTGTATCGGTTTCGATGGCATTCAATTGCTTGAAGACGTACACAAGGGAATATGTGGCAATCATGCCTCTTCGAAGACGCTGGTTGGGAAAGTGTTCGGACAAGGATTCTATCGGCCCACGATAGCGGACGACGCGCACAAAGTGGTTAAGAATTGTTAGGGATGTCGGTTTTTCGCTAGACGACCCCATGCTCCGGCTCAGGAGTTGCGAGTTAATTCCAATGACTTGGCCTTTTTCTACTTGGGGGCTGGATATTGTTGGACCGTTTAAAAGAGCGCCAGGAGGATTCACGCATATTTTTGTGGCGATAGATAAGTTTTCCAAGTGGATTGAAGTCGAAGTTGTTACCAGTACGACTACTGCTCGAGCGATCAAGTTTTTGCGAGAACATTTTTGTGCATTTTGGAGTCCCGCACGGTATCATTACTGATAATGGGCCTCAATTCACTTCGAGTTTTTCAAGGATTACGCCGATAGTTGGGGAATTAAGATACAATATGCGTCGGTATCACATCCACGAGCAATGGACAAGTGGAGCGAGCTAATGGAATGATTTTGACCGGTCTTAAACCTAGAATTTTTGACCGTTTGAAGCCATATGCAGGAAAGTGGGTTAAAGAATTGCCCTGGGTGCTTTGGGGCTTACGCACTAATGTTAGTAGGGCTACGGGGCAATCTCCTTTTTCTCCGGTATACGGATCTGAAGCCATGTTACCTACAAAAGTGAATATGGTGTCGGCTCGAGTACAATACTACGATGAAGAGAAGTATGAGGAGCAGCGCCGAGGTTGAACCGATTGCTGCGGAAGAATTGCGGGATCAAGCTCCGATTCGAGGCTACCAAATACCATCGAGGATTGCGTCGTTATCATGATCGCAATGTTCGTACACGGAATTCCAAGTAGGAGACTTGGTTCTTCGAAGATTCGATCCAACAAGAACAGGCATAAGTTGTCACCGGTCCGGGAGGGACCTTTTACGGTTAAATCGGTCTCCGGACCAGGGGCTTATAGGCTTATGACCTTGGAGGAGGAAGAAATTCCAAATTCTTGGAACATTGAACAGACTTCGTCGTTTTTATACTTAAAAGTACTTTTTGTAAAACTTCTTCATATTATAATAAAGTAATTTTAATATCTAATGTGAATGTGTTTGCTTTTTTTGTCTCAATATTTTAATTTTCAATTAAATTATCGAGTCGAGGCGCTTGTATTAAGAGCGATCTGTGATATTGTGCTATTCCTGAATAATAAGACCAGTCATTTAGTCAATAGACTGCTATGTTGAGAGCGGTCCGTTTTTCAACTTAAGACTGGTATATTTAGGAAATGAATTTTTTAGCATTTTCTTTATGAATACTGATTGGTAGGCTGCTTGTGTTAAGAGCGATCTGTGAAATCTTAAGATCTTACAACCTAGCTTTTTTCCTTTGTCACATGACCTTAAAGTAAGCTACAGCTATGAATTGTGATATGTGTTGATTAGAGCGGAATTTGTTCATAGTTAGTTTTAGCTGAAATAACCATCATGGTTTGGGTAAAGAAGTTAGCAAGTAAGATGGTGACATTTTGAAATCGGTATTCACAAGGAAAGGAAGAAAATATTAAAACTTCGTTATCATCAAGAATAAAATGACATATAATAGTATGATGATAAACTTGTCCGATTATAAAAGAAAGCTGGCCCTATGACAAGAATCTACTGGGTAGGACCATTGGAAGTGCCGGTATCACCGGTCTTAGGATTTTCAGCTAATATATCGTCAATCGTTTCTTCAGAATCGAAGAAGATAACACTAAATCAGCATCCATGTAACAACTAAATCGTTTTATTTCATGGCATTCATGAGCATGTCATCATATTTCATTTATGAAATTATTAAATATGGTGTGAAGAAATGCACATAAAATAGCAAAACAACTAAAGAGTAAAGAAAATGCCTAAAAAGAATTTAAATAAGAGTAAATGATGAGTTTAACATTTTCTATTGCTTAAACATCATAAATAAAGATTTATAAAAGTTCCCTGAAATTATTTCGCCTTGTAAAAATAATTACAAGAAATAAACAAAGCTTCTTTTGTTAATTTATCTATGATTTTTCAATCTAAAATTAATTTGGAATTTCAACCTGGACTTAATAGAAAAAATGCCTAAAATACTTTCATTTACGCCCCTGATTTTTTGTAGAATTTTCCGAGCACCCGAAGGCCACTTTTCAATTATCCAAAAATCGAGGGGGTTTTCTGCAAAATAACCGGGCCCGGCCTACAAGCCGACCTCTCTTCTTCCTCTCTCTCTCCCGCGTCTCACCACCGCCCGCGGTGGAACCGCCTCCCGGCGGCGCTGCCACGCAGCTGCTTGCACAGCTGCTGCACTGTCGCCGTTGCCGCCTCCAGTGCGGGATAAAATCCCTCGCCCCTATCTCGTTCCCTCTTTCTCTCCCATTTCTTCTCCCCGGGCATCGCCGTTTTCCCGTCTCCGGAACGACGCCGCCGAGCCGCTCCAGCCACCTTCCCGTTTAGCAAATGTGAGTTTTGGTTAAAGGAAGTGCCATTCCTAGGTCATGTGATATCAGCCGAAGGAGTGGCGATTGATCCCAACAAAGTTCAAGAAGTACTAGATTGGGAGCCGCCGAAGTTGGTTTCGCAAATCGAAGTTTCTTAGGATCGGCTGGTTATTATAGAAGATTTTTCCGAAACTTCTCGAAGATAGCCAAGCCGATGACCAAATTATTGGAAAAAGATAAGAAGTATGAATGGAGTAAGGAATGTGAAGAAGCTTTTCAAACATTAAAGAAGTTGTCGACAACGACCCAGTGCTTGCTCAACCGAGATCCGACGAAGCCTTTTGATGTGTACTTGTGATGCATCGGGAACGGGACTCGGATGTGTTCTAATGCAGGAAGGTCGAGTGATCGCCTATGCATCCCGACAACTTAGGCGTCATGAGGAACACTATCCTACACATGATCCGGAACTAGCCGCGAGTGGTTCACGCATCGAAAGGCTGGAGGCGTTATCTCTTGGGAAATTTAGTACATCTATACACGGACCATAAGAGCCTCAAGTACATCTTCACCCAAGCAGATCTGAATATGCACCAACGAAGATGGTTGGAATTAATAAAGGATTACGAGTTGGAGATTCACTATCATCCGGGCAAGGCGAACGTGGTAGCCGATGCTTTAAGTCGCAAGGTTCATTGCAATAATCTCACGGCTCAACTTATGATTCAAGCACCTATACAAGAAAGTAGTGAGACGAACCTTCGGATTATTCCGCATGGAGCTTTGACCAATTTAGCTCTTGTCCCTACCATACGCGAAGAAGTGGTCGCAGCTCAGCGAGAAAAGTGTTGGTATGGAACATATAAGAAGACGACTCAAGAAAGGCGAAGTTAAATGCTTCGAAGAGGACGATGCAGGAGTTATTTGGTTCAAGAATCGATTGGTAGTGCCAAAGGACCTATCACTTCGCAAGAGGATAATGGATGAAGCTCATATGTCCAAGTATTCTATTCATCCTGGAACCAACAAGATGTATCAAGATCCGAAACAAAGATTTTGGTGGACACGCATGAAGCGGGAAATAGCCAAGTATGTCAATGAGTGTGATGTCCGCCGACGAGTCAAAGCCGAGCACTTGAAGCAAGCAGGACCATTGCAACCCCGAGCATTCCTGAATGGAAGTAGGAAGACATTAGCAAGGATTTCATCGTTGGGTTACCATTAAGCCCACGAAAGCACGACTCTATCCGGGTTACTATGGATAGGTTAACTAAGTCAGCTCACTTCATACCGGTACATACTCGATACACAGCCGAAAAGTATGCGGAGCTGTATATCGCTCGCATTCTCTGTCCGCATGGAGTACCGAAGACCATTATATCGGATAGAGGAACGCAATTTGTCTCCAGATTTTGGGAGCAACTACATGAATCATTGGGAACAAGACCGATACGAAGCTCGGCGTATCATCCCGAAACAGATGGACAAACAGAAAGAATCAATCAATATCTCGAGGATATGCTTCGAGCTCGTGTCTTGACCTACGGTAAAGATTGGGAGAAATGTTTACCGTTGGCAAAGTTCTCATACAATAACAGCTATCGGAGAGTGCCGGAATGTCACCATTCAAAGCTCGTATGGACGTAGCTGTCGCACACCTCCGAATTGGTCCGAAAGCGGAGAAAGAGTAATCTTCGGATCTGACCTGGTAAAAGATGCGAGAGGAACAAGTACGTCTCATTCAGCGAGAATCTCAAAAGAGCTAAATTTCGACAAGTCGGTTATGCCGATAAAAGACGTCGACAGTTGGTATTCAAGGTTGGAGATCAAGTTTATCTTCGAGTATCTCCTACCAAGGGTGTCCAAAGGTTTGGAATCAAGGGCAAGTTAGCACCAAGATACATCGGACCATTTCCAATCCTAGAAAGATGTGGAGCTGTGGCATATCGTTTGGAATTGCCAACGCACTTGTCGGGTATACACAACATATTCCACGTATCTCAACTGAAGAAGTGTTTGAAACCAACAGTGGATATACCGGCAGCTGAAGTGGAATGCAGTTACAACCGGACTTGACGTATGACGAACGTCCGGTCAAAGTTGTCGACACCAAGGATCGAGTGACTCGACATAGAACCATTAAGTTCTACAATATTCAATGGAGTAATCACTCGGAAGCTGAAGCTACTTGGGAGCAAGAAGAGTTTCTCCGATCTAACTACCCCGAATTCTTTAGTACTATCGTCTAGTCGCGTCGATCGTGAATCTCGGGACGAGATTCCTGTAAGGGGGATGGTCTGTAACAACTCTCGAAATGAAATGCATTTCATGGCATTCATGAGCATGTCATCATATTTCATTTATGAAATTATTAAATATGGTGTGAAGAAATGCACATAAAATAGCAAAACAACTAAAGAGTAAAGAAAATGCCTAAAAAGAATTTAAATAAGAGTAAATGATGAGTTTAACATTTTCTATTGCTTAAACATCACAAATAAAGATTTATAAAAGTTCACTGAAATTATTTCGCCTTGTAAAAATAATTACAAGAAATAAACAAAGCTTCTTTTGTTAATTTATCTATGATTTTTTAATCTGAAATTAATTTGGAATTTCAACCTGGACTTAATAGGAAAAATTCCTAAAATACTTTCATTTATGTCCCTGATTTTTCGTAGATTTCTTGTAATTCCTAAAATACTCCAGGCCGGGATAAAATCCCTCGCCCCTATCTCTTCCCTCTTTCTCTCCCATTTCTTCTCCCGGGCATCATCGTTTTCCCGTCTCCGGAACGACGCCGCCGAGCCGCTCCGGCCACCTTCCGTCCGAGCCAACTCCGCCACGAGCTCCTCAACAAACCCCTAGAGCTCCTCC
The DNA here is from genome assembly GCA_031894775.1 of Chloris gayana. Lineage (NCBI taxonomy): Eukaryota > Viridiplantae > Streptophyta > Magnoliopsida > Poales > Poaceae > Chloris > Chloris gayana. The sequence continues at coordinate 1,354,476 of JAUNZO010001928.1, forward strand.
AACTTTTCAATTGAGTCGAGACGCCCTACTCCGTCGAGGCGAAGCCATTTCTCTCCGGGCGAGCTCACCGTCGTCCGTCACCGCGACTTCAAATTCGCCCCGCTGGTGAGCCGTTCATCTGTTGTTCTTGTTCTTGCTGGTGCGCAACTCATTGCTCTCTGTTCCTAGTCACTCATCATTGCTTTTGTTCCACGAGAGCCGAGCAATCGTTGTTCTTCCCGAAGTCCGGTCGCCGTCGTCCGCACCCCCACGGTGAGCACTCATCTCCGATCATCTTCAAGGCCTCGCAGTCACCTGCCGTCCTTGCTCATGTGTCGTAGCTGCTTGTGGTACCGGTTTTACCAATTTTTAGGCAGCACGGCAAGCTGTCCACCGTGCCGGAGCCTCCGCCATGGCCGCACCTCGCCGCCGGCAAGCTTCCGGCCGAGCTCATGCTATGTCATCCACCCCATCGGGTTCAACGCGTCGAATAGAGTAGTTCGGAGGTCTCGCGGTGAGGTTTAGCTTAGAGCCGACCAACTCCGGTGGCCGCGCCGCCGCGAGCTCACCGCCGCGGTGGTGCCACACCGCGAGCCACACGCGCGCTGGATCGCGTGTGGCCACGTGGGGATTTGGTGTGGCCACCCCGTGGCCCGGCTTGTGGCACGAGAATAGATTTCAAATTTTAAAAATTCGTATAAAATTCAATAAAAATCAGAAATATGCCAAACCAAATTTGTTAGACTCAGAAAAAAAGATCTATTTACTTATGAAATAAAATATCTATTTTGAGCATTTTTTGTTTCATTGATATTAATTAATCACATTCTTTGATTAATAGGAGCTATTATTTTATGCTAATTAAATGTTTAATGTAAGAAAATAATTTAATTAAATGAAGGAGATACTCATAGACGAAAGTAATTATGAAATTTATTTTTCAAAATTAAACTTAAGCATTATCATTTCATGTGTTCCAATTTATTATCCTATGTATTATCATATGTCATTTAAGCCATTATTAATTTTGGATTAACAAACAAGATTCATTATTAATTAATGAACCTAAATAATTGGTAACAAATGAACCTAATTAATTATTTAATGAACCTTGCATGATCATATCATATTCATTCATGCATGCGTGATTGTGATTCGCGACGCATTGTTGGTCGACCTAGGTTCCGAGGTGATCGAGGTTCCACCCGAGGTCGAGATAGGCGAAGGGAATCTCGAAGTCGACCCACACGTCGAGGAAGCTAACCCCGACTCGCATCCGAGGCAAGCCCGGTGCATCCTACCTATGTTTTTAAATCTCTTCTTTTATCACATAGTTAGGTTATATTTATGCATTAAGTGCTAGGGAATGGTTGATACCCAAGATGCATTGAGGTAGGTTTCGGTTTGTTTATACTATCATTGGTACAGGTAGCTCAATAGAAGCTAGGCTTAATTCATAGTCGCAACGGTAGATAATTTAGGGAATCTTAAAGCATGGAGGCTTTAAGGGTTGATGTGTTGACGCTAAGATGAAGAGAGTGTTAATGAAGTTGAGACCGGACGGGCCCCGTAGGAGAAAGGGCAAGACGGAGTTGAGGTCTTGCAAGGTGGTAGCCCCGTTCGTGTCGGTCAAGGACCGTACCGTCGTCGGCTTAGTTGAACAAGTTTGAACGTACTCGTACTACATGCTGGTATCATGGGCCCAACAAGCCGATGTACCCTACCGTCCCGAGAGATGTAGCGTAGCCAACTCTCTTTATCGGCTATTAGTGAGAGGTTAGTCTCACGGGAGGGAGATGGGCCCGTCACGAAGGAAGTCGTGGAGTCGCCATACTCCCGGGGAGTTTGGAAATGGCTAGTCTTCCGTCAGGTGCTAGCGGGAAAAGTTGTCGTATACGACCAATGTGGTGCGTATACGTCGTGTAATCGGGTTTTGTCAGCTGGTATAAATCGATTCGAATCGTTATCCCTCGCAGTAATGAGTACCGCTTGTTTAGCTCGTCACATCGTAGTTAATCAACATGAAGATGAGGATGAGAGATAAGAGGAACTTGGATTTATACTTTGATCTTGTCTTGCAAACTCGATTGCAATAGTGATAGGCTGCAAATACCAAGGTTAATGAACTTATTGTGAGCTAAAATATTGAAAGTAAGGATCCACCCTTTAATGCTGTTTTCGCAAAGGAGTACACCCCACAACCGGAAAGCCTTTGCATACTAGGCGTCGGCCTTAGCGTGCCATTTTGACGGGTCAGTCTTGCTGAGTATTAGAATACTCGGGGTTTGTTCATTATCTTTCAGGGAATGAGTCGTGCTATCACGACTTATATGGCGATTTCCGGAAGAGGAGCGAGTGTCCCGAGGGAGGTTCCCTCCAATGGGAGCGTATCTCCACGCCGTGAAGAGGAAGGACCGTGGTGTACGACGGGCTCGATGACGTCACGTTGAACGTTGATAGTCTTTTGTTGTATAAAGTATAAGTTTCCGCTGCAATACTCGTAGGATGTTAACTTCAATAATGTTTATGTTTTTCCGCTGCACGAATGTTTGTATTTCGAAAACCTGGTTGTATTATACCATGATGTATATATTCCGGCTTGTATGAGATGATACACCGTTGTAACTCGCTTCGTCGAGTGTCCCTCTGTTCCGATTCCCGGGTATCCCGGAGGGATGTCCCAATCCGGATCTTCAAAAGCATCTTCCACTATCCGCCTAGCAGCGGCTGCTGCATCTTGAGCGTCTTGATCCAGAGCAAAGACTGCTGGACCTACATTCGGAGGAACACCCGTCGAATCAAGAGGAACATCCTCTATCACTTCCGAAACAGTACCAATGAGCGAATTCTTCAGCTCATTGAATCGATCGTCGGTGGTGTCCGGGTGGGCGTCGTCCTTGATGAAGTTGAAATCACAATCCTCGACCGGAGTCCAAGGTTGGATTATGGCAGCGATATGACCTCCTCCTGCAGCAGCAACCATCTTGGAATGCTCCCCGATTCTTCTTGGGAAGGCCCGGATGGCGGTCTCGAGATCCACCTCATTGGGATCAATCGCTCGGCCGTTGTTCGGATATTCCAGCGTTCGCACCGTGTCTGCAGCAAGTTCGAAAAAAGACAAAGGAACAATTGTCAATATAGATCGGTGAAAAAGAGAGGTGAACTCGAGACCGCTAATAAGGGGGCGAGAGCGGTGGCAAGACCGGTATAAAAAGAGAATGCTCTCGAGTAAAGGAGAAAGCTTACGTCCGTGTCTAATTTCGGCGGCTCGAACCTGCCTTTGATGGTGACATTTGATTCTCTCGGCTTGGTTTCGATCTTCAGCGAGCACTCGAATCTCGGCTTCTTTAGCCTTGAGTGCGAGCTGGGCAGATTCATGGGCTGTCCTTACAGCACTCTCCTTCTCTATCTGCGATGTCTTTATGGCTTCCGAGCTTCAGCCAATTCAGCTTTCGGACAAGTGTTGTCGGCCTCTAGCATCTTGTTAGAACGGAGAGCATGCGCAAGGATATTATCCTTGGCAGTAAGTTCACCTTCAAGCTCTCCGATCCGGGCCACTTGCTGTTCTTCGATCTGCGAACCTTCCAGCAGAGCTTGTTCCTAGGCAGCCGTTTTCTCCGAAAGAGTTTCTTCTGCCTTTTTATGGGCAGCAACGAGATTTTCAAGTGCTTGAGATGAAAAGTAAGACTCGGTCGAGAGAGAAGAAGGAAACTACGGAATGTACGGATAAAAGTAAGAGTATTACTTTGGATTTCTTTGCGGAGTTTAACGATCTCTTGCCGGCGTTCCTCCATCGGACGGTGGGTGTTCATCGGATTGGCCTCCCTCTTCGACAGATCGGTTTCCTTGGATTTCGGATCGGTGGTCCGAGATTCAAGTTTAACCAACCGCTCTTGATTGGTGCACAATTCTTCCTCCGGACGAGCAATTATTGCATTTTTGGCTTCGGAGTTTTTCGGAAGAACCTAAAAGGAGGAAGAAGTAAGAGATTAAATTATAAAAAAGATATTGCTCGAAGGAACTAGTAAAGTAGTAGGATATACCTGGCCGATTCGGAGAAGTTCTTCAGGGCTTCCTCTTCCTGGAGGGCGTCCCACCGAGTCGTTGCGGTGAACTTTCTAGCTCCACTGCAGCTATCCACTTATACATCTCCGACTACCATTGTGGCCGGTCCGGGCTCTCCCGGAGACTTGCGCGTCGTCCTAGGCCGACGAGGAATTTCTTCCACCCGGACTAGTCCCAATGAGAGTTACGGAGGAATTTGGAATAGGGTCGCTCGGGGAGGAAGGTTGCCGGTAGATGAGCTCCCAATGTTGATGACTTCATCTTCGGCTACTTGGGATGAAGCTTCTACACCGAAGGCGGTAGGGATTTCCTTTGCGGGTGCCGCACTTTGAGCTTCGAAGGCCCGGCGCCGGCTAGGGATGCGACAGAGGCGGTAGTGGAAGCACTACCGGTCGGAGCAGGGGTAGAAGCTTTATTTGTTAAAAAGCTAGTTATGCTAGCTTGGAAATTAGAAGGGATTCTGCGAAAAAGAGGCGAAGCACTATAAGACCGGGATAAAAACGGTTCGGAAAGGACTAGTGATGCGAGAAAACTTACGAAGTGGCTTTCTTGAAGTCGGTGGAAGTCTTGATCTTCTTGGAGGGACCTTGAGTGTCTTCACCGGTGCCCTGTACGATCCTTTTGGCCGCTGGATGGACTTTCGGCGATGAGACCGGTTCCCCTGCGTCACCTGGACCGGTCCGGCTGCCATACGGGACCTCTTAGGAACAGTGGCCGGAGAATCCGTTAGTGAGGGGCTCCTTGAGATTTTCCGGTAGCAGCTTCAAAAGCAGCCGGAGCGGCTTGGCGATCCCTCTCGATCGCCTATGCTTCCTTCCGCCGGTCTTCAAGCTTTTGCGCCTCGTGCGCGTATCGCCGGATGCGGCGAGAGGATACTTGTCGAGTCTTAAACTCGGCACTAGTACTACCCGGTCCCTCACGAGCGTGGAATTCGATGGTGCAACACACGGAACACACAGGAACACGCGATTTTAGACAGGTTCGAGCCCCTCGAATCGAGAGTAATACCCTACGTCCCGTATGTTACGTATTGCCTTTAGCGATTTGCTAATTGCAAAATGTCGGAGACTTTTCGGGGGTCCCTGCTCCGCCTTATATGTCCGGGGAGCTAGGGTTACAAGCGGAGTCCTAGTCGATTACATGAATTACATACATGGAATTCTATCTCTAACTTTCTTTATTGATTCGAGTCTTAATCGGACTACAGATTGTTCAATATCTTGCTCCTCAAGTCATTGTATACCGGTCTTAGTATCCGCCTTGTTTCCATACCGGTATTCAGGATCTTCGTTATCCCGCATCGGTCGAGGACCGATCCGTTGCCTATCGCCATCGTCTTTATCTTACTTAATTTGCCACCATGTCTCTGTGTATACATTCCTTCATCATCTGTATACCCATAAGGCAAGTATACGACAACAGACTCCCGAGTAATTTTTGATTTAACCTTGAATAAGACTAACTCTGTCTTTCGCCTGTTGGTCTTTATTCATGGTAAAATTAAAAGAACTCCAATCTGCTGAAAACTCGTCCTTTTTCTTCACAAGTGCTTTATAAGAAGCCCAAAAAATTATTGTTTTTCACCCTTCATATCACCTAATTAGGTAATCGTAGCTTATACTTCTCACGGTGCGCCGACTAGGCGCACCCAATTGGGTATAGCCCCGACTCTTGGATCATTTGAACTCTTTTCAAATAATGCAAGAGTCCACTAGTTGGTTCCTTTAATATGCAATTTCTTCGGACCGCTCCTTTCAATTTCCATCTTTTCTTCTTCCACGATCTCTACGAGACCGCTCTTGAATACGGTGCACCGGTCAGGTGCACCTAATTAGGTATAGCCCCGACTCTTGTATCATTTGGGAATCACAAATAATGCAAGAGTCTTTCTTGAGAGACTATGCTGTATTATTTCCCATCAAATCACATTTCTCTCAAGCAATTTTTGTCAAGAACATATTTTCCGGACCGGTCTTACCGGTCGAATTTCATATATCTCGTATATCTTCACCAATTTCACATAACAGATCGCCTAAATCAGTCCGAACTCATAATCCGTTTAGTGAAATTTCACTAAGTACCAAAGTTCTGGTTGATCGGACCAGTTTATTCCCTAAATTCTCACAGTGACTCGAGTCTCCAAAGCCTATAATCAGTCGGATGATTAACACCCATAGCCTAAGGCATCCTTTATCACCGAGTGATGTAAAATCTAACTCTCTCATACTACTCGAATTATAAAATTCAGCATAACTTTAATTTTCATCTAAAAAATTTCCATATTTCAGACCGCTTTTTACTTTCATAAAAGCACGACGGCTTATTCTTATGACCGTTAAGTCATAATTAACGCAAATAACAGATCATTAACTTCCTTATGGCCGTTAGGGCATAATTGCATAGTTACGACAATTCCTCGGGCCTTTTAAAATGGCCCAATAACTTTTCAGCCCCCATGCCCATCCCAGGTGCCTATAAAAGAAACGAAAGGTCGACCTAGGTCAACCCCTGCTCTTAGAAGCTCATACGCGCCCGCCATTCGGCTTTGCTCCATTGCTCTCTCCTTCCACATTAACCAATTTCAAGCTTTCATTTTCCATCTCTTAAGATGGGTAAGAAGAAATCCACCGCCGTCCCCTCATCTTCTTCCTCTGTTCCTCGCGATCGGCTTCCGTTTGGCGTCCAAGATCTTGGTCATAGCACGGTCACGGAATCGTCCCTCAATGAAGCGGTTAAAGATGGGTATCTTCCTCCTCAACCCATCTTAAACTCGGAGCGTCCCTTCCGCTGGTCAAATTCCATAGGGTATAGATGAATCTCAGCAATTAGTCTTCAAGGCTTTTTCCTCCGCGGCCTCGATCTTCCTTGTTGTTCTTTCTTTAGAGGACTTCTTTTCTTCTACGGATGGGAGTTAGTGAATCTTAACCCTAACTCTATCCTTCAAATTGCCTTTTTTATTCATTTGTGCGAAGCTTTCCTTGGAGTTCTCCCCCACTTCAAGCTATTCCAAGTACTTGTTCCAAATTCGCCCGCTTCCTTCATCGGACCGCCAGGCTGCAGTTGGTGGTGTGGGAATCCAATGTCTGGAGCGCAGACGAATATTTCTCCTTATCCTTGAACAATAGCATAGCCCATCGGAAAAAAGGCTGGTTTTTCTGCGACAATCCCCGACCAGCTCTCCCTCGCCTTCAATGCTAAGGTGGCCAAGAACTTCCCCACCGCAGAAACCAGGAAAAACTCAAAGAGGACGATGAAGTTCTTGCACTCCTGGCTTGCATCGGATACTTGAAGAATGTCAAAGGTGTCACCGCCAAGACAGTTCTCCGGAGCTTCATAGTGCGGGGAGTCCAACCTCTCAAAAAGCAAGAGCACCCGCTCGGCTCTTCAACGAAGACACTCGCCATGCCCTTAGATGGAACTCTTCTCCCCGACAAGGAGCGGTTAGAAGTTCGCATCAAGCGGATGTCTGCAGCCGAATCCGGACCTATCTGGATGCACAAGAGTGGGTCCGGCTTTCAGCTCTTGCAATCCTCACGATGCCGTAAGTACCTCTTTCTGTTTCTTCAAATCTTTATTGCTTATTATCATCATTTACTTACAAAGACTCGATCTTTATAATTGTAGAAAATGGACAACTACAGGAGTCATCCTCCTCTTCCTCCTAATGACACTTGGGGATAGGATTACGCCAACAACGCGGCTCCGCTAGCTGTTCAGTGCCGGTCGACTCAAAGGCCCTCGGACCGGTCTTTTCCTTTACCTCCCAGCTTAGTTCCAAAAATCACAAAGTCCGGGGCCGTGGTTCAAGCTCCTAGTACAAGAAAACGTACTACCTCCTTGACCATTGGCGGACCCGCTACTTCTTCCGCTGCTCCCGGCGATACTCGCTCGAAGCGCAAAAACTTGAAGACCAACGGCGAGAAGAGGAAGCCGTCGAAAGGGATCGCCAGGCGGCTCGGCTATCCTTGAAGCTTCATTAGGGCAAACCCAAGGTAACTCTGCCTCGGTTGACCCTTTATCAAAGGTTCCCAAAAGGTCCCGGTATGGTCACCCGACCGGTCCTATTGACACTCGGAGATTCAGCTCCAACTCCGCAAGTCAATCCAACGGAGAAAGATAGTAGTGGTGGGGTTACCCAAGGCCCACCGAAGAAGGTCAAAACCTCCACCGGCTTCAAGAAAGCTTCCAAGTAAGTTTCCCGGATTACCAATTCTTTTCTCGAATTATTCCATCTGCAAAAGCTCCGGAGCCGCCGAAGCTCCTTACCCTAATCTTATTAACTTTACTTTTTTCTTTTAGGATCCCTTCTAACTTCCAAGCTAGCATAGCTAGCTTTCTAAGAAACAAAACTTCTTCAACAGCTCCCACTAGCAGCGTTTCTACCGCTCCTCCCGATGTGCCACATACTGGTCCCGCTCCCGGCGCCTCCTCTCGGATCGGTCACATTCCTCGCTTCCACTCCTTCTGCTCCAATCACGGAACCTCGGGGTGCGGCGTCCACGGAGGAACTCCCTGCCGCCCCGAGCATAGAAATCGAAGAGGAAGTTACCATTGCTCGAAGGCTCATCCTGTGGTAATCCCCTTCAAGCTACCTTGTTCCGGATTCCTCCGGAGCTATCACTGGGACCGGTCCGGACGGAAGAAATTCCTCACCGGCCTAGGACAACACGCAGATCTCCCGGAGAGCCAAAGCCGGCTAGTATGGTAGTTGGTGACGTGGAAGTAGATAGTTCGAGCGGGGCCAAAACCTTCATCGCCACGGCTCAATGGGACGCTCTCCAGGAAGAAGAAGCCTTAAAGAATTTTTCGTAATCCGGCCAGGTATATCTTCTACTTCAAAATCTCTTTTAGGCAATCACATTTTAATTATTAACTCTCACAATCTTCCCTTTAGGTTCTCCTTAAAAGCTCCGAGGCCAAGACCGCCATTATCACCCGCTTACGGGAGGAACTCAACACCAATCAAGAACGATTGGGTGAGCTGGAAACCAAGACCGCCGATCCGAAGGCTAAGGAGAGCGATCTTCAAAAGAGAGAGGCCAATCTGCAGAACACCCATCGAATGATAGAGGAGCGCCGGCAAGAAATCATAAGGCTTCGTCAAGTTAATCGGAGTAATATTCTCAATTTTTCCCTATATATTCCATATATATTTTTTAACCGCTCCCTTCCCGACCAGTCCTACTCTTGATTTCAGCGCTTGAGAACCTTGTCGCTGCTCACAAAATGGCTGAAGAAATTCTTGCTGAAAAGCAACGGCTCAAGAGCAAGCACTTGAAGAAGGTTCTCGTGTCGAGGAACAACAAGCGGCCCGGATTGGAGAACTCGAAGGCGAACTCATCGCTAAAGACAGACATCTTGGCTCAAACCCTTCGCTCCAACAAGATCCTAGAGATCGAGAACGCTAGCTTGAAAGCTGAACTAGCCGAGGCTTTAGAAGCAGCGAAATCAGCACAAGCGGACAAAGAAAGCGCCCGAAGACTGCCCAAGATTCCGCCCGACTTGCTCTCCGGGCTAAAGATCGCGAGATTCAACGTTTGCTAAAAATTGAAGCCAAGCCGAGAGCATCCAACACGAGCATCAAAGGCAGATTCGGAGCTGCTGAAATCGAGCACGAGCGTAAGTCCCACCTTTCTTGTTTACTCTTGTCTCAACTTTTAAAAATACCGGTCTTCAGACAATGTACCAATCTTAAATTTGTACTTGTTGTTTCGGAACTTATCTGCAGGCACGGTGCGTACTCTAGAGTACCTTAACGGCGGCCAAACTATTGATCCCAACGAGATAGACCTTGAATCCGCCATCCGGGTCAATCCCGAGAAGGATCAAAGAGCACTCAAGGATGGTCGCTGCTTCGGTGGGGGACACATCGCCGCCATAATCCGAGTCTTGGACTCCGGTCGAAGATTGTGATTTCAATTTCATCGGGGATGGTGCCCATCCTAATACCACTGAAGACCGGTTCAATGAGCTGAAGAACTCACTCATTGGTACCGTTTCCGAGTTGGTAGAAGATGTTCCTGTTGATCCGACGGGCGTCCCTCTCGACGTAGCACCAGCGGCTTTTGCACTCGGATCAAGATGCTCTAAATGCTGCAACTGCCGCCGGACAAAGGATAGAGGATGCCTTCGAAGATCTTGATAGAGATTTGCCAATAACTTCTTCCGATTCTGAAGAAACTCCGGATGATAGGCTCGAAGGAAATCCCAAGACCGGTGACACCGGTACTTCCGATGGTCCAGCTTAGAAAACTTTGTAATAGGGTCATTTTGTAATCGAACATCTTGATTATTACCTTGTTTGCTTTTAAATACCAGTCACATTTCTTTTTATATGAATACTGGCTTCACCATCGTACTTACTAACTTATTTACTCAAGATATGAGTAAAAAAGCTAATTTGTAAGATTTTATGATTTACCAAACTGTTCTTAACACAACAGCTTACCAATCAGTATTCATAAGAAAGAATGCTATACAATATCCTTTCCTGAATATACCAGTCTTAAACACAAACTTATAAGTTAAGTAGACCGCTCTTATCACAGCAATCCATCAACTAAATGACTGGTCTTATTATTCAAGAATAGCAAAATATCACAGATCGCCCTTATCATGGCAGAATAACAACATATCACAGATCGCTCTTATCATAGCGAGAATAGCAAAATATCACTGATCGCCCTTATCATAGCAGCCCCCTAGCTCAATAATTTAATCCACAATTAAAGTATGGAGACACAAAAAATAAACACATTATCATTAGATAAAATTACTTTATGACAATAAGAAAAACTTTACAATAAATACTCTTAAATATAAAAACGACGAAGCTGATCAATATTCCAAGAATTTGGAATCTCTTCCTCCTCCAAGGTCATAAGCCTATAAGCCCCTGGTCCGGATACCGATTTAACCAAAAAAATCCTTCCCAGACCGGTGACAACTTATGCCTGTTCTTGTTAGACTCGAATCTTCCGCAAAACCAAATCTCCTACTTGGAACTCCCGTGTGTGAACATTACGATCATGATAGCGATGCAAGCCCCGATGATATTTGGCGGCTTGAATCAAAGCTTGATCTCTCAATTCTTCCGCAGCAACCAACTCAACCTGTCGTTGATCGTCATACTTTTCTTCATCATAATATCGTACCCGAGCCGACACCATATTCACTTCAGTAGGTAACATGGCTTCAGATCCATATACCAAAGAAAAAGGAGACTGTCCCGTAGCTCGCTAACATTAGTGCGCAGCCCCCAAAGCACCCAGGGCAATTCCTTAACCCATTTTCCTGCATATGGCTTCAATCGGTCAAAAATTCTTGGTTTAAGACCGGTCAAAATCATTCCATTAGCTCGCTCCACTTGTCCATTGCTCTGCGGGTGTGCCACCGATGCATATTGCACTTTGATCCCTAAACTCTCAAGCATAATCTTGGAAGAGCTCTAAAGTGAATTGAGGCCCATTATCAGTAATAATACTGTATGGAACCCCAAAACGCACGAAGATGTTCTCGCAAAAACTTGATTGCGCGAGCTGTAGTCGTACTAGTAATCGCTTCAGCCTCAATCCACTTGGAAAACTTGTCTATCGCCACAAAAATATGCGTGAATCCTCCCGGTGCCCGCTTAAAAGGTCCAACTATGTCCAGCCCCCAACTAGAGAAAGGCCAAGTCATTGGAATCAATTGCAACTCTTGAGCCGGAGTATGAGGTCTGTCTTGCAAAAACTGGCATCCTTGGCAATTCTTGACCACTCTATGCGCATCATCCGTCGTCGTAGGCCAATAGAACCCTTATCCGAATATCTTCCCAACCAATGTCTTTGAAGAAGCATGATTTCCACAAATTCCCTTGTGTATGTCTTCAAGCAACTGAATGCCATCGAAACCGATACACATTTCATTAAGATATTAACTCCACGCTTATATAATTCCCCATCAAGAATTAAATAACTCGCGGGCTCGAACTTCCAATCGTTGCTTCTCCACCTTATCTTCCGGAGTTTTGCCAGATTGCAAATAGTCAAGATACGGAGTACGCCAATCAGAATCAATAATCATAACATCCAATGGCTGAATATCACCAGACATTGGACTCGCCTACTATCTTTCCTGGTAAGACCGCATTATCGGATCGGTCCTTCAAGACCGCTTTCTCCTCCCGACTTTTTGAGACCGCCTCGTCCGCGATTTCTGTAATAGTAACCTTGGGCTCCATCTTTATAGATGGTTTATCCAACACTTGAAGAAAAACGCCGGGAGGAACCGCCTGTCGCGAAGACCCTAGTCCGGCCAACTCATCCGCAGACAGAATTATTTCCACGCAAGTATATGAGAAAATCGCAAACCATCAAATTTATCTTCAAGTTTCCGAACCTCTTGACGGTAAGCGATCATATGATCATCATGAGCATCCAATACCTTGTTAACTTGGCTTATCACCAACATTGAATCACCATAGATATCCAATCGTCGGACGCCTAGTGAAACGGCTACTCCGAGCCCATGAAGTAAAGCTTCATACTCCGCCATATTGTTGGAGGCTTGAAAGTGCATCTGTAACACATATCTCGAGCGGTTCCTTTTGCGGGGTGAGAAGTACCACCCCAGCCCCGCGCTTGAGAGCTGCAGGGACCCATCAAAGAACATCTCCCAATACTCCAATGTTTGAATCTCTCGCGGCACTTGTGTCTCCAGCCACTCGTTATGAAATCAGCTAATGTTTGTCCCTTAATAGCCGTTCGCGAAGAAAACGTAATTTCATACTGGCCAAGTTCTATAACCCACTTAGCAACTTGACCAATTGCTTCTCGGTTGCGAACAATATCTCCAATGGCAAACCCAGTCTTAACCTCGCTTGGAAATAATGCTTCAGCTTCCAGAAGTTATCACTACAGACATATATTAACTTCTGCAATTGGAGATATCGTATCTTTGATTCGAGTAAGAACTTCACTTACAAAATAGACCGGATGTTGCACCAATTGCATGTGTCCTTCTTCCTTCCGATCAACCGCCGATACCGTGCTTACCACATGGGTTGTTGCGGAGATATATAACTGAATAACCTCGTCAGGCTCCGGCGGGACGAATACCGGAGGGTTACTCGAGATACTCTTTAAGTTGATCAAGCGCAGCTTGTGCTACACTAGTCCACTCAAACTTATCTTGTTTTTTAGTAACTTGAAGAACGGAAGTCCCCGTACTCCCGGTCTTGAAATGAAACGGCTAAGAGCCGCCATACTCGCCCGTCAACTTCGGACATCCTTCAAGCAACTCGGGGTTGCATGTTAACAATCATCCGAATTTTTTCTGGATTGGCTTCAATGCCTCTCCATGACACCAAATAACCCAATAACTTCCCGTAACGAACTCCAAATACACACTTTCCAGGGTTTAACTTCATGGAAAAATTCCGCAGATCATCGAAGGTCTCTCGCGAGTCGAGAGAAGATCTTCGGTTTTCTAAGATTTGACCACTATATCGTCAACATAAGCTTCTGCGTTCCTTCCTAATTGCGAATCCAAGCAACGTTGTATGCCGCGCCGATACGTAGCTCCGGCATTTTTCAATCCAAATGGCATAGTTGTGTAGCAAGTATGCTCCGAAGGGGGTGATAAACGCAGTCTTTATCTCGATCCTCAACCCTCGGCGGTATTTGATGATACCCTGAATAAGCATCAAGGAAACTAAGACGCTCGCAGCCAGCGGTCGAATCAACAACTTGGTCAATCCGAGGCAGCGCGAAAGGGTCTTTGGGGCAAGCTTTCTTGAGATCAAGTATAATCAACGCACATTCTTAATTCTTTAGTATTCTTTTTCGGTACAAGGACCGGATTGGCAAGCCAATCTAGATGATACACCTCCCTAATGAACTTAGCTGCTAACAACCTAGTTATCTCTTTCTTGATAGCCTCCTTGCGGTCTTGAGCAAACCTCCGGAGCTTCGTTTCACCGGCTTCGCATCGGGACGCACCAACAAGTGCGTGCTCAATCTTCTCCCTAGGAACACCCGGCATGTCGAAGGCTGCCATGCGAAGATATCCCTATTTTCCTGGAGGAAAAGAATGAGCGCGCTTTCCTATTTATCTCCCAAGTCAGCCCCTATATGGGTGACCTTGGAGGGGTCCGACTCATCAAGTCTGGACAGTCTTGGAAACCACCGCATCGGCTTTCAATTTCTCCTTTGCAATCTTCTTGACCGGAACTTCATCCTCTAATCTTGCCTCGAACTTCCAAAGCTTCACTGCTTCCCCGATCTCTCGACGTCCAACTTCCGAATTGGCCCGAGAGGCCAACTCGTGCTATGTACCTCACAGGCATAAGCGGTCTTGATATCACCCCGGAATGACAGGACCCCATTTGGCCTGGCATCTTCAACATCAAATATTGATAATTTGGGATGGCCATAAATTTTGCCAGAGCCGGTCTTCCGAGGATAGCATGATACGCCGAGTCTATGTCAGCCACCCGAAAGATGATATTCTCCCTCCTATAGTTTTCCTTTGTCCCAAACGTCACCGGCAGAGAGATCTGCCCCAAGGGGTAACTATTCCGCCCGGGTATTATACCATGGAACGGTGAAACACTGCGCTCTAAATCAGCTACAGTCGAGGCCAAGCTCGGGCGTAGTCTTAGCAAACAAGATATCCAAGCAGCTTCCTCCATCAATGAAAGTTCTCTTCGATCGCACCTTCCGAACAATGGGGGCCAGGATGAGTGGATATTTTCCAGCCTTCGGTAATACCTCCGGATGATCTGCCCTGCTAAATGTAATGGGGACCTCGGACCACCGGAGATACTCGGGAGTAGCGGGAGCAACAGCATTAACCTCCCCGAACGCCAATTTTTGCTTCCGATTCGACTCATATGCGTCCGGGCCTCCATAGATCATGTTCACCTCTCGGGCTGGTTCTTGAAAGCCTTCGTCATCCTCATTGTCTTCACGATCCTTATCCTTGCCCTTGTCATCCTTTTGATTCCCGTAGCAGGGATTGCAACCATAAGCGTCCAGCCTGCTCCATGCACATCGATAGATAATTAGCTAGCACGAACGTGTCTCCTCCTGCCGACCGAATAGCAGTGGTGTACATACGAAGCCACTCAGCCGGAGGTGCCTTGCCATCATACTTGTCAATGGCCCCAGTGCTTAAATCCCCGGGGTATTTGCAGATGCGTAAATCTCACGTGAAAGCGGGGATTACGGAGTATTCATCATCTTCCGGACCGGTCCGGACCGGTGACGGAGATCGACGGCTAGGGCGATGCCGATAATTACGATCCCTCGTCATCGTCGGAATAGTCGTAATAATGGTCATCTTGGTATCTATCTCCCGAGCCACCCCGTCCATCATTATTCACCGGCTCCGCGTGCCGTGAAGGAGGCGGAGGTGGAGGAGGTGCCGCTTGACGATCATTGCTCGCCGGTTCTTCGTGTTGCGATGGAGGCGGATGCGGAGGTGCGACTTGACGATCATTGTTTGTGCGCCGGGGTTCAACGTCTCTGTCCCGGTTGTCTCGCCCTCTTCGGTCTCTAGTGTCACGGCGATCATCCCTTCCGGGTCGTTCATCCCGAGGAGCATGCCTATTACTATGCCCTCGATGATCGTTGCGTGGATAACTTGCATTGGGGGCGGCGCCGAAGTAGCCGGCCCATGACGTGGAGAATTGTTCAAACGCGATCGTGGCGGGGCAAGATCCCGTGGACGATCATCGACATGACCAGATCCGTCGCCTCTCATCTTCTTCATGTCTTGTACGCTCCTCCGCCCTCTCTGCATGGCGATCGATCAGCACGTTCCGAGCGTCACGATTCCCATTGACGGTACACGCAAATCTTGATCCGGAGCTCGTTCATGTGCATCCGCAATCGGGGTGTGCCGGGTCCAAGCCTTCCACCGGAGGAAGCTCCTTCGCACCGGGCCTTTGCCGGCCGTTTCGAATGGGAACGCGAGCGACCGGAAGATTCCGCTCGATCATGAACGAGCTGATTTGTTTGTAGAGCCGCCGCGTCAACCGGGTTCAGCGCACGCAGCAATCCCGGCGTAGCATTAAGGACTTCTTCCGGTATTGTCTCAAGAATTTGTTTCACTCCTACAATATTGTGGACAGAGCGACGTGAAGACTCGAGCACCATTCATCTCTACTTCGATGGCGTCTCCCGCTGCGGCATCCCCGTCGATTGTTGTATCCTAGAGAATCGTCCGGGTCTCCGGACCGGTCCGGCAGCGGCCCGTGGCTAGGGGAGCGGTTGCAGGAGCGCTTCCTCCGGCCGAGCCAGCGGCACTTGTGCGCGGATCCACAGCTGAAGGTGGTGGAGGTTGTTCATCTCTATTTGCTTCTTCCGCTTCACGACGATCGCGTTCAGCTTCAACTCTCGCCATCCTTGCTTCTTCTTCGGCAGCTTCCTCGAAGTAAGTTGGTGGATAACCGGTCCTGTCATGAATAATTGGAAAAAGACCGGAGCGTCTTCCTCGAAGTCATTACCCAGCTCGGTAGAGCGGCTTATCACCGCAGCCCGAGCACCGGCTCGAGGCGCGAGCACGGGGAGTCCGATGTTTCGCGCTAAAGCTGCGTCGGATCCGCTAAGTCCCGAACCGGAGGTACCAACCGTGGCAGGTGATCGCGCTTTAGAAGCAGCGGCCCGGCAACGAGTCGGATTCATCAAAAGTAATTTCCCGGCCGAGTCGGCTTCAAAGTCGAGGGACCCGAAGCGAATCTTGAAGCCGGGCTCGAAGTCGACGACGAACGAAGTGGCCATCGAACTCACTAGGAACTCGCCGGGACCCCTACCCGGCGCGCCAAATGTCGAGTCTTAAACTCGGCACTAGTACTACCCGGTCCCTCAAGAGCGTGGAATTCGATGGTGCAACACACAGAACACACAGGAACACACGATTTTAGACAGGTTCAGGCCCCTCGAATCGAGAGTAATACCCTACGTCCCGTATGTTATGTATTGCCTTTAGCGATTTGCTAATTGCAAAATGTCGGAGACTTTTCGGGGGTCCCCGCTCCGCCTTATATGTCCGGGGAGCTAAGGTTACAAGCGTAGTCCTAGTCGATTACATGAATTACATACATGGAATTCTATCTCTAACTTTCTTTATTGATTCGTAGTCTTAATCGGACTACAGATTGTTCAAGTATCTTGCTCCTCAAGTCATTGTATACCGGTCTTAGTATCCGCCTTGTTTCCATACCGGTATTCAGGATCTTCGTTATCCCGGATCGGTCGAAGACCGATCGTTGCCTATTGCCATCGTCTTTATCTTCCTTAATTTGCCACCATGTCTCTGTGTATCCATTCCTTCATCATCCGTATATCCATAAGGCAAGTATACGACGGATACGATGGGTCCGCCGATGGTCAAGGAAGTAGTGCGTTTCTTCGTACTAGGTGCTTGAACCCCCTTTCCGGATTTGGATATCTTCGAAGCTATACTCGGGCGGCAGAGGGTATGACCGGTCCGAAGTCCCTTGAGTAAGACCGGCTTGAACAGCGAGGGGAGCAATGATTGCTCGCATAGTCCTCCCCCAAGTATCATTAGGAGGTAGAGGGGGTGGCTCCTGAAGTTGTCCATTTTCCGTATTGAACAATTGGATTTGAATAAGAGGATGAAGATTAAAATGTAACAAGATTCGAAAATAAGAAGAGGGATACTTACGGGATCTCGAGGGTTTGACGAATCGAAGGCCGGACCCACTCTCATACATCCCGATAGGTCCGGTTTCGGCTGGAGCATTTGCTTGAGGCGGACTTCTAACCGCTCTTTATCGGGAAGAAGAGTTCCGTCCGAGTGGAATGGCAACATCTTCGTTAAAACACCATGCTCGGGTGTTCTTGCTTCTTTAGTGGCTGGACTCCTCGCACTATGAAGCTCCAAAGAACTGTCTCGGCAGTGACGCCTTTGACTTCCTTTAGATACTTGATACGAGGCCAAGAGAGCGAGGATTTCTTCATCTTCTTTGAGTTCTTCCCTACTATCCGGGGTAGGGAAATTTTTGGCTACCTTGGCGCTGAAGGGAGGGAGTGCAGGCTGGGGATTATCACGGAAGAACCACCCATTTTTTCAATGGGCTATGCTTTTATTCAGGGAAATAGAAAAATATTCATTTGCGCTCCAAAGATTGAATTCCTACCCCGCCTACCGCAGCCTCGGCGGTCCGATGAGGGAAGTGGGCCAATTTGAAAAGATATTGAAATAACTTGAAGTGTGGGAGAACTCCAAGGAAAGCTTCGCAGAGGTGGATGAAAAAGCGACCTGCAGGATGGAGTTAGGATTGAGATTCACTAACTCCCATCCGTAAAAGAAAAGAAGACCCCTAAAGAAGGAGCAGCAAGGGAGATCAAGGCCACAGAGGAAAAAAGCTTTGAAAACTAATTGCCGAGAGTCGTCTATTCCCCACGGGACTTGGCCAGGGGTAGGGACGCTCCAGCTTTAAGATTGGTTGAGGAGGGAGATATCCGTCACGAACCGCATCATTGAGAGATGTTTCAGTGACTTTGCTGCTACCTAGATCTTGAACACCAAATGGGAGCTGGTCACGAGGAACGAGAGGAAGAAGACGCAGGGTTGGCGGAGGATTTCTTCTTGCCCATCTTGAGAGATGAGAAAAGAAAATATGAGATTGGTTTGTGAGGAAGGCAAGAACAATGATCGTGATGTCCAAAGAGCAAGGGCGAATGGCGGGCGCGTATGGACTTTCGGGAACGGGTTTGACCTAGGTCGACCTTTCGGTTTCTTTTATAGGCACTCGAGATGGGCCCGGGGGCTGAAAAGTTATCGGGCTATTTGATAAGGCCCAGTGAATTTGGCATTAAATGACTTATGTCATGACTATGCAATTATGACCTAACGGTCATAAGGATATTAAAGATCTGTTATTTATTTACGCTAATTATGACCTAACGCCCTAACGGCCATAAGGATAAGCCATTGTGATTACTACATGTATAAGAAATTTCTTGTGAATAAGAAAGCGGTCCGAAATATGAACTTTTCGGATCTGGATTAATGTAATGCTAAATTTCGTGATTTAGCGAGTATGAAAGAGTTAGATCTTACCTAACTCAATGATAATGGATGCCTTAGGCCGTGGGTGTTAATCATCCGGCTAAACATAGGCCTTGGAGACTCAAGTCGATGTGAGAATATGGGGAATAAACTGGTCCGATCAACCAGAATTTTGCTTTTTAGTTAAATTAAGACCGACTTAAGCGGTCTTTAAAGGAAATGTGATGTGACCGGTTAGACCGATCGAGAAATGTGTTCTTGGCAGAAATTGCTAAGAGGGATATGATTTCATGGAAGATAATAAAGCCTAGTCTCTCCAGAAAGACTCTTGCATTATTTGCGATCCTCAAATGATACAAGAGTCGGGGCTATATCTAATTAGGTGCACCTGATCGGTGCACCGTATTCAAGAGCGGTCCAGTAACGATCGCGGGAGGTGGAAAATAATGGAAAATTAAATGGGGCGGTCTCTAAAGATTGCATATCAAAGAAAATAATGAAGAATCAACTAGTGGACTTCTTGCATTATTTGAAACGAGTTCAAATGATCCAAGAGTCGGGGCTATACTCAATTGGGTGCACCTAGTCGGTGCACCGGAAGAAGAATAAGCAATGATTACCTAATTAGGTAATATAAAGGATAAAAACACTAATTTTTTGGCTTTTTAAAGCGCTTCGAAGAAAGAAGAACCATTGCAGCAGATTAGAGTTCTTTTTAATTTTACCATGGAATCAAGACCAACATGTCGAAGACTGGTCGGTCTTATTCAAGGTCAAATCAAAAATTACTCGGGCTCGCTGTCGAATAATTGCCTTATTGGTATACGAGATGATAAAGGAATGGATGCGCAAAGACACGGTAACAAATCAATGAAGATAAAGGTGATAGAGATAGCCAACAGACTAGGTCCCGACCGGTCCGGAATAACAGAGGACTCCATATACCGGTATGGAGATGAGGCGGGTATCAAGACCGGCGTATGATAACTTGAGAAGAAAGTTAAGGAATAATTTGTAGTCTCGTTAGGACTTTGAATCAATAAAGAAAGCTAGAGATAGAACTCTCATATATGTAATCCGTGTAATCGACTAGGACTCGCATGTAACCCTAACTCCCCGGATATATAAGGCGGAGCAGGGACCCTCCGAAAACTCTTTGAGATCTTGCAATTAGCAATCCGGTAAAGGCAATACATAACACATAGGACGTAGGGTATTACTCTCCATCGAGAGGCCCGAACCTGTCTAAAATCGCGTGTTCTTGTGTGTTCTATGTGTTGCACCATCGAATTCTACGCTCGTAAGGAACCGGGTAGTTCTAGTGCCGAGTTTAAGACTCGACACTATAATTCTTCATTACTGTATATTTTATTCAACCCAGTGCGCTGTTGCCTTCTCATGGTGTTTTTATTATTTTCATAAATATTTGTACTAATAGCAATGAGAAAGAAATACAAATGATCAATCCGTTCAAAATGCAGAAGATTTAAAGTCATCTCCTCTTTTTGACTTCTCTTGGGGAGCATCGGTACTATTACCAAGCAGAAAAAGAAATACAAATGATTAATCTGTTCCAAATGAAATATATTAATATGTTCAAAATATAAGAGATTTATTCTTCTGAGAGTGCAGCGCTGCTAAAAATTGCGCCGTACAATATGCTTGAGGGTGATCAAGAGAGGAAGTGCAGAGCTCATCTGACTACTCTCTTCCACCACATTTGAATTTTGTCCAACTACCATATTTTTATTTCAAAGAAAATAGCAATAAAGATAATGCATCGTCAAAT
Organism: Chloris gayana; assembly: GCA_031894775.1. Classification (NCBI taxonomy): domain Eukaryota; kingdom Viridiplantae; phylum Streptophyta; class Magnoliopsida; order Poales; family Poaceae; genus Chloris; species Chloris gayana. The sequence goes on from JAUNZO010001928.1 coordinate 1,375,330, forward strand.
TGATCTACTTATCACTGTGGAATACATAACAAAAATTGAAAAAACCATGTCCACAAGTCTTCACTTTGCAGAGGATCAGGAATCGAAAACAAAGTGAGGTCATTTATTATTGCAATTGTATGCTCAATCATTTTTTTTATATAAATTGTTCTAAGTACCGGCAGCAACGTGCGGGGAATCCATCTAGTTATTATATAACGGCTGCCGGTCTAAATGTCTGATGTAAGCGAGGTTTAACTTACCGATTGTACCGACCGAACCGCTAGCCTGCGAGATTGCGATTACCACGGTAAACTGCGGTTACCGGTCGGAAAACCGGACAAACCACGAATTTGAATCGAATCGCCTTCCGTGCGGTTACCGAGCGGTTAGTGCGGTTTACCGACTAGAATGAAAAACTGACATAAAATAAAAAAAATGAAGAATGAAAAAGAAAAGACAAAAAAGTGGCATGAGCTTTGCATAATTTTGACACCAATGCAACTCAGATATTAAGCATATATAATCCAGATAACAGTAATGTATTGTTGCCAAGTTAAGACCAGTGGAGTGGCATGAGCTTTGCATAATTTTGACACCAATGCAACTCAGATATTAAGCACATATAATCCAGATAACAGTAATGTATTGTTGTCAAGTTAGAACCGTCCATTGGGAAGTGGTTTGCCACTCCTCAAAGCACATAATGTATAATTGAGAATTTTGGTATGCCATTGTTGGAGGTTGTTCGGCGTGCAATTTGGCGAAGGCTTGGATGGGCGCGACGTATAGCGACGACGCGCGCAGGGGCGGCGGAGGCTTGGACAGGCGTAGAGCGGCACGGGGGCGACGGCAGTGTAGTGCGGACAGGAGTCTCCATCTAGAAATGTGGATAAGTTTTTTCTTTTTCATTTTCTCCTTTTTCACTTCTCTCATTTTTTTTGACCCCTCAAACTTATGAATTTTCGTAACATCTTTTCACCAAAATTCATCATATGACATCTAGTTTTTCTTAACGAATTTTTACATCAATTTTTTTTTTCAAAATCCAAAATTTTAAATTTCAACGGGCCAGTAACCGACCGTCCCCTGTCCCGTAACTGCGGAAACCGGCCGGTTACCGACCGGTAAATTCAACCATGGATGTAAGACCAAAACCATCATCCTTTTGCCAAGGGGAAACAATGGGCAAAGAATGAAGAATCATACTAATTCCTTAGCAGAGAGAACGGGACATCAAAACTGATCCGTACAGAAAACCTATATTCAAAACCATCAGTAGGAGGCTCGTAAACTGAACCGTGGAACAGAAAACTGGGACAGCAGTACTTGCCCTAGCATTTTCTGAGAAAAGCTACTGTACATGCTATATCATAGTACAACTACAGCACCACGCATACAACAAACCAACACAACAATTTCCAGCTCTGGTTTCAAAGCTGGTAAACATTTCTCACGGTGAACTTCGCGCAGGTAGTTTTGGAGTCTGATTTTTCTGGTTGGCAGCAGGTTGGGCGGCAGAAGCTTTCGTTTCGCTCGCCATTGACTTCTTTACCTGACGGTGACGAAAAAGAAGTCAACATGACATAGAGAGTAAATCAGGTAAACATCAATCAGACATTGTTCAGGCAGAAGTGTCTGCCGATCAGAGATTATCTTTAATGAAACAGCGTTAAAAACAGGTCGGAGTTTTGCTAATTCAAAAGTTGAAGTTCAAGTGCGGCCAATCAAGTCATATTTTCCAGAATACACTTCCAAGCACATGATATTGCAGGAATGCAGGTATGTTGGCTTATAAGTAGCGCCTAAGAAGCAAACCATGCATGAATTTATATATACAGATGCTGATTCATGCATACCAGATTAAGCCTCTCCCTGTGAATGTCATTGACATGCTGCAAGTCATCAAGATAAAAATGCAGGAAATTATCAGTGCACGAGGTAGAAATAAAAACAGGAGTAATTTCAAAGCAAGCAAGAAAGAGCAGGAAACAAATATGTACAATTGTCAATTACCTGTTTCTTGTATAATTTAATTTCATCCCCACTGAAGCCTGGCAACGTGATATTCCAGCTTTTTTCTGTATCAGACAAAAAAATATATAGTGACACTGAACTGAAAGGATACTTACGAGGCTAATAACACACATATTCTTGTAGATTAAACACAAAACAGTTCACCTGCATGGAGAAGTACATCTTTGGCCTCTAAGGTGTCTGACTTTCTATGCTTTGCTAAAGAACAAGCAAACGACGCAACCTGGTATAAATGGCCATCAGCAGAGAGAAACTGAAATGGCTACTGAGAAGGAGCCCAGGAGCAACATAACAGAACTCGATAACATTACATGAAGATATAGCAATTGCAATGGTTTTAACCTGTATGACATCTTTTGGTAGTTTTTATATGCCAATTATTAATACATGTGACCTAACTGCAGCTCACCATATGTTACCCAAAAAAAAAACATAAAACAAGAGAGAAACTATTGAAAGTCTAACAGGACGAAGATAAGGAAGCCTTCAACTTTGTACTGGCTGAGTAGGTAAGGCATTCAAATTACAGATACTCAGATAGTTATAAAAAGCCAAAGAACACCCAGTTGGAAGTATCAAAGAAGCGTAGGCAACATTTTTTAAAAAAGAGCGGCCATATAACTTACAGATTCAACAAAATCTTCTGCAATGTCAATGAGAACATCTTCAACTTCTGGCTCCAGCTTTTCGTTAGGATCAATCTGTTAAGTATTCAATGATGTGAAATGACACTGGGAAAAGATACCGTGGAGACTGTTTAGAAAAGTAACTACTGTTTGCTAGCCATCCTACTTGAACATCTCAAGTATGATAAGTAAAGATTTGACCCAGGTTTATTTTGAGAATATAACGGCACTTTGAAGATGATACCATAACCAGGTAAAATGAAACAAAGAGTTTAATATTACGAAAGATTTTGGTAACTGCTGTAAACTGTTGCAATATACCTGGGCGACTAATTCCTGTATGCTTTGCTTGGTGAGTAGACGGTTACCATTTTCACTAGCATTTGTATCGATTTTAGCTAAATCCACAGATTGCATAACAGCAACATTAGGTGTGGCAGGTGTATCAGGCTTCTGTGCCATTGACACTGGAGTACGAGCAGCTTGCTGCTGGGAAAGCTGTTGCTGATTTTTGAGTGCCACATTCTGTTGATTTTGAGGCAAAGCACTTTGTTGCTGTTGCTTCTGCTGCTGCTGCTGCAAAATTTGATGCTGTTGTTGTTGCAGTTGTTGCTGTTGTTGTTGTTGCTGCTGCTGCTGCTGCTGCTGCTGTGCTGAAATTATGTTCTGTTGATGTAAAGGCACAGGTGTAGATTGTGGAGGTGGAGGTCTCGGTTGTGGAAGTTGTGGCCTCTGTTGGGGCCTGAATGCTGAAGATGTGCTTTGCTGAGGTTGCTGTAAAGCTGCCGAATGAGAACTCAGAGACATTGGCCTTGTTAAAGCATGGGCTGGGGGTCTCTACAGGAAAATAATTCATCGAGCAGATATTATGGCATATATTGGAATGAATAATAAATAGTATATTCCTGTTAGAAAAATAGAGCACTACCCTAATCAAACTAGACTAAAGGCTAGTTCTACTCCACTGAATTTTCTCCATTGAAGGAGCCGTTCAATACTTTTTTTCATAATAATAAGTGCTGACACCTCATTTAAAATAAACCGTAATTGGACCTCCCAAAACAAGTAATTTTCATATATGCAATTTAGCGCTATGCTAATTTGGAGGATGAACAAAATGTCATGAGTCAAATTGAAGTATGCGATGTATCCCAAAAAACTTAAGCAAAAGATGAACCATTCCTTTTGCTTTTAAAAAGAAAAAAAAAGGTTCTTACTTGTGAACCTGGCATTTGAATACCAGATGAAACAGCCAACGATGATGTTGGTCTTGGCTGCTGCGGATCTGATGTTGCTCCTGGTCTCACCTGGGATGTGCTAAGGGAACCGAGAGTGCCAATAGTTTGAATCCCTGGGGAAGGCAGCCTAAACTGGAACGGTGCAAACATTAAAAAAACAATGAGAAATATTTTTAACAACTGACCTGTATTGGAAAAAATTGTACACTGATTTTACATAGCTTAACTACAGAATATTTACCACTTAGGATGACAAAAAAATTATATTTAATCGTTCAGGATGACAAAAAAATTATATTTAATCGTTCAAACAAAACGATTGCTGAGAGCTAGAAGCATAGATTAAACTTCATCTATATGTCTGCATGACAATTCCATGTGCAGATAAATATAGATGACGCAATTTAACGCAGCAGGTGACTGGAATAATAAATTGAGTGTTTACACTCCTATGAATTGAACATGGAATGTGGAAATTTCAGAAGTAACTAGACACCCATGTTTTGTTTTAAACAACTGGGCACCTATGTTTAAATAGCAGGCGACAAGAAATAAGGAGCCAAATCGGAAATGTACTCGGTTTCTACCATCATGACAGAAATCAGGAATGAACATGACCTATGGTGCATGGCTGGGGCCAAAACGTTGGAGAAACTGGAGGTCGGCAGAGCCCTTCCTTTGTAAGGAGATTCCCCTGTAGTTTGGGCTAGAGGTCAAGTTTTATAGTTGTGTTTTTTTCTGGTTTTACACCCTAATTGTTTTTTGTAAACCAAGTCTCAGAGATGGTCCCCATATGAGACAAGGATGATGTCAGGGGACCTTCAATTCTCTCTAATACAAAGAAGCGCAGCTCTCCTGTGTTTTCGAAAAAAAATCGGAAAGTACTCCAATACATGGGCCTTGATTACTCTAAGGCTAAATGCCCAATAATAAGATGTAAACTGTAGACAGGGGTTCCAGGTATTTTCAACTGCGTAGCTTACAGAGCTAAACACCTAACCAATTGTTAATTCAAACGGGTCATGGTTTCATTGAGGAAACACCTGTAGCTAATCCTCATAAGTATGGTCTAACTCTAGAGAAACTAAAAATTATCTATGATCATGAAAAAACTAGTACTAGCCTAAGAACGAAATCGACTGGAAGTACAAACCTGTGCAGATGACGGTGGGGCCTGTTCCGGACTGCGATGCACGGATCCAAACTGGTGAGAGAGGGGAGGTGGCGGCACGAATCCGGTGTAACCAACGGGTGTCTGCAAGGGACGCGGCGCGGGCAACCCAATAGCAACCCCTCCCCTTGGCGTAGCGGAAGCCGCGGAGGAAGAGGCGGGAGCGGAAGCCGGGGAGGTGGAGGCCCCGGATGTTGCAGGAGAGGAGGACGAAGACATTGTGATGGGAGAAGTCAAGTGAGTGTAAGGTGGCCTCATGCGCGGCGCCGGAGGCCCGCCGCTGCGGGGCTAGGGGCTGGGGGCGCTAGGGTTTGCACAGGGTTTGCTGCAGTACCTGTGTTCGGGGTAGCAGTGACGGTGGTGGAGACAGAGGTCGGTGGTGCGACGGTGGCAGCAGCAGTTGTCGGAGGGTTGGGTGGTGTCACCGGAGAGGGAGTAGAAGAAGAGCTGCACAAGACAGCAAAGAATATGGAAAATGTTAGCCCAGATCCCATAAGAACTAATAGCATAAATAGATCGAGGGAACTTGTACAACCCCGTGGTACTAGCTTGAACAGCTGAGGAAGTTGCCTGAGTTGTACTGGTGCTGGTGGCAGATGTGCTAGCAGCTGTCACAGGAGCACCTTCAGTTTAAGAAACACATTCAATTACAAGCACAACAGTCAGATAATTGCACATAGTTACCCAAAAAAAAACTAAAAACAGATGATATATTTGGGTCCTGAAACAATAATTTGAGTCATTTCAGATGCTGTTATATAACAGCTGCTATAAATTACTACTCCCTTACAAAATTGTTGTCGCCGTTGACTTTTTTCTTAAGTTTGACCATTTGTCTTATTCAAATAAAGTTTAAAAAATATGATTTTTTTTTAGAATATGTTTTATCACTGAAGAAACTTGAAATATAGCATATAACTTTTTATATTTAAAGAAATTTTTTGAATAAGACGAATGGTCAAACGTGACGAAAAAAGTCAATGGCGACAACAATTTAGTAAAAAGAGGGAGTATATGTGAATGACAAATGTGTTTCAAACCAAATACAGAGCATGGTGATTGGTTGAAACCAGATACAGAAACGAGGTTAATCATATCACCGGACCACGTGAACATTTAAGGTACTCAGATGAACAACAAGTACAGTCTGTACAGATAATAAAGATCATGGAATCTCACCAAATAATGACAGTGCTGGGGTTGACGTAGAAGCTGGAATACTTGCTTGTCGACCAAATAAACCTGTTGTTCCGGTTGAGGGAGCCGTACTCGTCATGCCTGCAGATGTAGTCGCACTCTTGTGACAGTGGTTGTAGTGGCCGTAGCAGCCGCAGCTGATGACGAGGATGTTGTCACTGTAGTAAAACTGAAGGCACCAGTAGAAGCAGCTGGGAACAGTGACCCAGCTGTTGCAGAGGTTGCAGTAGCTGATGGTGCAGTTGATGCACCGGCTGCAGAAGCAGAAGCAAATGTTGGTGTGGAAGCTGCTGATGAACCAAATGAGAAGGCGGATGTACTAGTCGTAGAGCTACCTGGTGCACTGGTATTCGAGAACAGTGAGGGCGCAGCCTGCGAAGTGGCCAGAGAGAAGCTAGTGGACGGTGTAGACGCTGTCGTGGCAGGCGTGGCGGTTGTGCTCTTAGGGAAGGAGAAGGCAGAGGGCGAGGAAGTAGAGAACAGGGAAGGAGCCGTGTTCGCCGCCATTGCGGTAGATGATGAGCCAAACACCGAGGTAGGGGCGGTTGTGGCTGGCGAGCTCGAGATGCCAAAGGATGGCGCGGTGGTCGCAGCAGCCACTGGAGACGAGGCAGGGGAGGAGCTGAAAAGTGGCGCAGAAGTGGTGGATCCAAACAGCGACGAGCCAGTGGAGGCCCTAAACCCTAGGGCCGGTGCAGAAGCAGGGGTTGAAGCCGTGCTCGACGCGGCCGCCCCCGAACGGAGCGAGAAGGCGAATGCTGGCGTCAATGCGGCGGCCGTGGTAGCGGTGGAGCCGGACGCGGGCGTGCCAAAGCCGAAGCCCGTGGCGGCGCCGAATGGACTTGGTGTGGAGGCAGCGGAGGGGGCGGCGCCGAACGGATTTGGTGTGGTCCCGGCCGCGGAGGTGTTCCCGAACAGGATCGGCGTGGTCGCCGGGGACGAAGTCGCGCCGAATAAAGCCGGGGTGGTTGCAGCGGCTGTGGTCGAACCGAACAGGCTCGGGGTGCTTGCCGCGGCGGAGGTAGCACTCAAGAGGCTTGTTGTGGCGGCGGCGGAGGAGGCACCGAAGGGGCTCGGGGTAGTCGTCGCCGATCCGGTGGCACCAAAAAGGCTGGGCGAGCTCGCCGCAGATGAGGCGGTGGCGCCGAACAAATTAGGGGTGGTTGCGGCGGAGGAACTCGCGGCGGCTCCGCCGCCGAAATTGTAGGGGACGCCATGGCTGGTTGGAAAAAAATTGGGATAATTGCATGGGAGGACATATTTTCAAGAATGGACCTCTTTTCTTAAAAAACAGGTCCTCTAATACAATTGTCTAAAAAAGACTGTTCGCATATGTACGAACCTGTACCGGATGTTTGCCAGTGTACGTCTAGGACAATCTATGGTCCCAGCACCCAGGCAATCCATCGCTTCCCACTCGGCTCATAGGCCACGCAACAACGCCCTCGACTCCGCAGCCCTCGCTCGGCTCATGTAACTACCAAGTTTGAGAAAAATAATGTGGTTCGATCATCCTGCGGCTGCCAAAAGTTCGATCGTTCTGTCGCCGCCAAATGTCATCTTCCTCTACTCTAGGAGTTGATGACATGGATGCCGACCGGTTCGCCATTGTTGCAGCCAACATGGAGGGCTAGAGGTCGTTCGTACTTCATCGATCCTGCCGAAAGCATATGGCAAGGGGGTCATCGAAGGTGCTTCCGTTCTTGATGGTGGCAGTTGCCACAAAAAAACATCGATGATTCTTCATGTACTAGTTGATGATCATGGTGAAGCGTATGTATATTGATTAATTGGACCCCATAAACTTTGATCACAATCGATAACACATCAGCATCAAAGCCCTGTACATTGGAATATGATTGATTGATTGTAGTGTACCACTCGGATAGAGAGCACAATCAAGTTGGAATTAGCAAAACATTGCAGGGCAGAAGGCATTGGTAGGAAAAGCCTTCACTATAGGAAACCAGTTATATGTCGTGTGCCCCTGGCACACGGCACAAGCTAAATAGCACACGGTATAAATTGTGTTGTGTGTTACACACGGTATATAGTACACGGTATATTTCTAGACGGCACAATTATTGTGCCGCGGTACAGTTTTCTCATTGTGCCGTGTGCCATGACTTGGCACACGGCACGATTGCAAAGCTGTGCCGTGTGCCATGACTTTGACACACGGCACAATGTTGTCAGGTTGCAAAAAATATATATATGATGAATTTAACCATTACTGTCATCTCATTAAAGCATATGCCAGCAATGGATTATGATATCAGAAATTTCCAGCTTAATGGTTATATCTTAGGTCTGATCTGAATATCTTAGAAGAAAATGAATGAATTGAAAGGAAACATTAACACCATACCTATATTAAATAGTGCAAGCTCTCTCTCCGGCACATTTGGCTTCGCAACTACGCCTTCAGGCTCCATGGTGACAAGAACATAAACCTACATACAGCAGTTAAAAAGGCAACTCGTACGCCACTATCAAATAAGCATGCAATTGAAGAATTTTTGAAAGCTTAGCTGCAAGGTATGATTTGACTTGTAAATACCTTAAAAATAAAACTGATTGCTGAAGAAAGTGTGCTACTTGCCAATTCCACTTGATTACTTTCCTCCAAGTATTCAATAAATCGCATCCAGATGTCTATACAGCCTGGATATAATAATAAACATCTTTGTTACAGGGCAACAACCTGAAATAGAATTGTGCAGCATAAAGTAAAGAATAAAAGAAGAGATGCAAGCATCAAGACCTAAGATCAAGACTGTAGCCATGCATACCTTAGTCAAGTTTTCTGTCCTCTCAGCAATGTCAAAGTAAGTGTGCCATATTGCCATTTCAGAATCATCCACTCACTACAAGAAATCCGGCCTTTTGTGACACAGAAATCATGTCACAAAATGCTATATGTACGTCACAAGAAAGGAACGGTGACACTACGTTGACGAAATATCAATTGTCACAGAAAGTGCGTCACTACTTCATTTCTATGACGTTCCTTAGCGAGATCGTCATAATGTTTCCATGATGACATTGCTAATCGTCACAAATAGTGACGAATGAAAAGCGTCACAACAGATACTGAAAACGTCATAGACTAATGATTCGGCCTGCAAATGTAGCAAGCCCATTTCGGCCATTGGGCTTCCAATTTTTGCACCCATGTTTCGCTAGAACATGAAACTTGGGCTATGTTGGAAAGTTCAATGGGCCAAATTTCAATCGGTCAGTCATATTTTGATGGTATTTTGACCCGCATTTTGCTCGAATCTTTTGATATTTTAATGGGCTGAAGCCCATTTCTAGTTGCCATTTTTTCGAGCCTCTTTAAAACTTTGGGCTTAATGAAAAATTGGGCTAAATGGTAACTCGGGTCCATGAAAAGTAAGCCCAAACTAAATTTAACTTCGTACCCTTGTTTTTATTCATTAATGATATAGCCTCGCACGACTACTTAATGGCCCATGTGGCACAATTTCTGTTGGGCCAAGGCATGTTATTCCTTACATATATAACCAACCAACAAAAATTATTAATTAATAACCTACCAAAAAAATTTTGAATTACAAATCTTGTAGAAAAGTACCCAAGTACATTCCAAGTAGCAAAATAAATTACATGAAATATCAAAATAAAGTACCTACGATTGGGCACTATATGTTACTCGAAGGATTAATTTAACGCTGATTTTCAAATACACGACGAAAGAACCGGTCTAAATCTTCTTGTGACTTCTTGATACGTTCAATCTCGTCTGCCTGTTTGTTCCGACAATTGTTTGTTTCCTCAATCTGCCTCCAAACTCTTCTAGAGTTTCTTCCCGCCCATCAATTTTTTGCTCGAGTGCTACTGTTCTTTGTCTCTCCTTTTGAAGTTCACCTTCAAGTTGCGGGGCTCGTTCACTAGCTCGGCCACACCTTCTCTTTGAGCCGCAGGAGATTTCAATGTTCTCAAGAAATGTTGATGTCGGTAGAACTTTAGCAACTGCAGCAGTAGGAGACACTCGGTTCTTCTCCCACTTCTACGATTCGGTCATGATAGCTTCCATTTCACCCTACAGCACGGTAATAATAAGAAATCAACAATAATGTTTTTGCAAACAGCAATGGCCAGTTAAAAAGGAATGCAAAACATAACGGTGTGAACACTTACCACTAAACTGTGTTTCCAAAATGACAAACATAAATGATAAGACATATTAATGACCACTAAACCATGTTTCTAAAGAGACAGATTGTTTCTAGTCACCAAATCACCCCTTCATCAACTATGGCGTAAGTACCTGAATGCTCGGCACATATGGTCACTAACCGATAATATTCAAAAAGGTGCAAGGTGTCGAGTCTTAAACTCGGCACTAGTACTACCCGGTCCCTCACGAGCGTGGAATTCGATGGTGCAACATACAAAACACACAGGATCACGTGATTTTAGACAGGTTCGAGCCCTCGAATCGAGAGTAATACCCTACGTCCTGTATGTTTTGTATTGCCTTTGGCGATTGGCTAATTGCAAGATCTCGGAGAGCTTTTCGGGGTCCCTGCTCCGCCTTATATATCCGGGGAGTCGGGGTTACATGCGAGTCCTAGTCAATTACACAGATTACATATATGGAGTTCTATCTCTAACTTTTTTTATTAATTCGAGTCCTAATCGGACTACAAATCGCTCAATAACTTGCTCCTCAAGTTATTGTATGCGGTCTTGGTATCCGCCTTGTTTCCATACCGGTATACGGAACCTTCGTTATTCTAGACCGGTCGAGAACCGATCTGTTGTCTATCGCCATCATCTTTATCTTCATTAATTTGTCACCATGTCTCTGCGTATCCATTCCTTCATCATCTCGTATACCCATAAGGCAAGTATACGACAAGCAGCCCTCGAGTAATTTTTTATTTAACCTTGAATAAGATTAACCAGTCTTACGTATGTTGGTCTTAATTCATGGTAAAATAAAAAAGAACTCCAATCTGCTGCACTCGCTCTTCTTTCTTCATAAGTGCTTTTAAAAAAAGCCCAAAAAATTATTGTTTTTCATCCTTCATATCACCTAATTAGGTAATCATAGCTTATTCTTCTTACGGTGCGCCGACTAGGTGCACCCAATTGAGTATAGCCCCGACTCTTGGATCATTTGAACTTCTTTCAAATAATGCAAGAGTCCACCAGATTGATTCTTCATTATTTCCTTTAATATGTAATTTCTATAAACCGCTCCTCTCAATTTCCATCTTTTTCCACTTCCAAGATCTCTATAGACCACTCTTGAACACGGTGCACCGATCGGGTGCACCTAATTAGGTATAGCCCCGACTCTTGTATCATTTGAGAATCGCAAATAATGCAAGAGTCCGTCTTGAGAGACTATGCTTTATTATTTTCCATCAAATCACATTCCTCTTAGCAATTTTTGCCAAGAACATATGTTTCAGACCGCTTATACTCGGTCGAATTTCATATCTCCCGGATATTTACACCAATTTCACATAACGAGACCGCCTAAATCAGCTCGAACTCATAATCCGCTTAGTGAAATTTCACTAAGAACCAAAATTCTGGTTGATCGGACCAGTTTATTCCCTATATTCTCATAACGACTCGAGTCTCCAAAGCCTATAATCAGTCGGATGATTAACACCCACAGCATAAGGCATCTCTTATCACCGAGTTATGTAAAGTCTAACTCTTTCATACTACTCGAATTATGAAATTCAGTATTACTTTAATTTCTATCCGAAAACTTCCATGTTTCAGATCGCTTTCAGTATACAAGAAGCACGACGGCTTATTCTTATGACCGTTAAGTCATAATTAACGCAAATAACAGATCATTAATATCCTTATGGCCGTTAGGTCATAATTGCATAATTATGACATAAGTCATTAACAGTAAAAATCCATCGGGCCTCTCAAAATAGCCCAATAACTTTTCAGCCCCGGGCCCATCCCAGTGCCTATAAAAAGAACCGAAAGGTCGACCTAGGTCAACCCCGCTCCCGAAAGCTCATACGCGCCCGCCATTTGCCTTCGTTCTTTTGCTCTCTTCTTCCACATAAACCAATCTCAAGCTTTCCTTTTTCCATCTCTCGAGATGGGTAAGAAGAAATCCACCGCCATCCCCTCATCTTCTTCCTCTGTTCCTCGCGATCAACTTCCCTTTGGCATCCAGGACCTAGGTAACGAGCAAGGTTACCGAAACCTTCCTCAATGAGGCGGTTCGTGACGGTTATCTTCCTCCTCAACCAATCCTGAATTGGAGCGTCCCTTCCCCTGGCCAAATCCCATGGGGAATAGATAATTCTCAACAATTAGTTTTCAAGGCTTTTTTCCTTCGCGGCCTTGATCTCCCTTGTTGTTCCTTTTTTAGAGGACTTCTTTTCTTTTACGGATGGGAGTTAGTGAATCTCAACCCTAACTCCATCCTTCAAATCGCTTTTTTCAAAGCTTTCCTTGGAGTTCTCCCCCACTTCAAGCTAATCCAATGATCTGTTCCAAATTCGCCCACTTCCTTCATCGGACCGCCAAGCTGCAGTTGGCGGAGTAGGAATCCAATGTCTGGAGTGTAGATGAATACTTTTCTCTTTCCTTGAACAAAAGCATAGGCCACTGGAAAAACGGATGGTTTTTCTACGACAATCCCCAGCCAGCACTACCTGCCTTCGGCGCTAAGATAGCCAAGAATTTCCCTACCGCAGATACTAGGGAAAAGCTCAAAGAAGACAACGAAATTCTTACGCTCCTAGCTTGCATTAGATACTTGAAGGACGTCGGAGGTGTCACCGCCGAGACAGTTCTTTGGAGCTTCATAGTGCGGGAAGTTCAACCTCTTAAAAGGCAAGAACATCCAGACTTGGTGCTTTAACGAAGACTCCGCTATGCCTTTGGATGGAACCCTTCTTCCCGACAAAGAGCGATTAGAAGCTCGCATCAAGCAAATGCTCCAGCCAAAACCAGATCTATCCGGATGCACAAGAGTGGGTCCGGCCTTCGAGTCATCCAATCCTCGTGACCCTGTAAGTATCTCTTTCTGTTTCTTCGAATCTTTGCCGTTTGTTACCATCATTTTCTTACGAAAACTCAATCTTTACAATTGCAGAAAATGGACAACTACAGGAGTCACCCTCCTCTTCCTCCCAATGACATTTTGGGAGAAGATTATGCCAACAATACCGCTCCCCTGGCCGTTCAAGCCGGTCGACTCAAAGGCCTTTAGACCGGTCCTTTCCTTTACCTCCCAGACATAGCTCCAAAAATCACCAAGTCCGGGACCATGGTTCAAGCACCTAGCACAAGAAAACATACCACTTCCTTGACCATTAGCAGACCTGCTGCTTCTTCCGCTGCTCCCGGCGATACTCGCTCGAGGCGCAAAAGCTTGAAGATCAAAGACGAGAAGAAGAAGCCGTCGAAAGAGATCGCCGAGCAGCTCTAGCTATTCTTGAAGCTTCACTGGGAAAAACTCAAGGTACTCCTTCCTTAGTTGATCCCTTATCCAAAGTTCCCAAAAGGTCCCGGTATGGCCCCCGGACCGGTCCCGAGTGATCTTGGAGAGGCGGTCCCAACTCCGCAAATCAATCCTGCGGAAAAAGGATCTGCAGAATGGAGTGGCGGGGATACCCAAAGGCCCTCCCAAGAAGATCAAGACCTCTATCGGCTTCAAGAAAGCTTCCTCGTAAGTCTTTCATATTACTAATTTTTTTTCTCGAATTGCACCATCCGCCAAATCTCCTTGCCCCGGTCTTATTACATCCGCTTTTTACAGGATCCCTTCTAACTTCCAAGCTAGCATAGCTAGTTTTTTAAGAAATAAAGCTTCCTCAACAGCTCCAGCCGGTGGTGTTTCTACCTCTACTCCCGGCGCATCTCATACCGTCCCCGCTCCCGGCGCTTCTCGACCGTCCCCGCTCCTGGCGCTTCTCGCACCGTATCGCTCCCGCTTCTTCCTCTATGACCGGTAGTGCTCCTGCTTCCGCTCCCACTGCTTCAATCACAGAAACTCAAAGTGCGGCACCCACGGAGGAACTCCCTGCCGCCTAGCATATAGAAGCCGAAGAGCGAGGTTACCATTGTTGAAAGCCCATCTTCCGGTAATCCTCCTCCCCAAGCTACCTTGTTCCAAATTCCTCCAGAACCGTCACCGGGACCGGTATGGATGGAAGAAATTCCTCGCCGGCCTAGGACAACACGCAAATCTCCTGGAGAACCTAAGCTGGCTAAAATGGTAGTTGGAGACGTAGAGGTTGACAGTTCGAGCGGAGCTAGAACATTTACCGCAACAGCTCAATGGGACGCCCTCCAAGAAGAAGAGGCCTTAAAGAATTTCTCGAATCCAGCCGGGTATATCCTCTCGTTTCAAAAATTTCTCTAGGCAATTGCATTTTAACTATTAACTCTTTCAATCTTCTCCTTAGGTTCTCCTCAAAAGCTCCGAAACCAAAACGCTATTATCGCCCGCTTACAGGAAGAGCTCTGCACCAATCAAGAACGATTGGGTGAACCGGAATCTCGGACCGCCAATCTGAAGTCCAGAGAAAATGATCTTCAGAGAAGAGAGGCCAATCTACAAAACACCCATCGAATGATGGAGGAACGCCGGCAAGAAATCATCGAGCTCCGTCAAATTATTCGTAGTAATACTTTTGATTTTTCTTATATGTTCCATATTTTTCCCTGTTGCATCCCTTTCCGACCGGTCCCATTCTTGACTTCATCACTTGAGAGCCTTGTTGCTGCTCACAAAAAAGCTGAAGAAGTCCTTATCGAAAAGGTAGCCGCTCAAGAGCAAGCACTTGAAGAGGGCTCTCGTGTCGAAGAGCAACAAAGCGGCTCGGATTGGAGAACTTGAAGGCGAGCTTACTGCCAAAGATAATATTTTAGCTCAAGCACTTCGCTCCAACAAGATGTTGGAAACCAAAAATGCTCGCTTGAAGGCTGAACTAGTCGAAGCCCTAGAAGCAACAAAATCAGCACAAGCGGACAAGGAGAGCGCCCCGAAGACCGCCCGTGAATCCGCTCAACTTGCTCTCCAAGCAAAAGATCGCGAGATTCAGCGTTTGCTGAAAACCGAAGCTAAGCTGAGAGAATCAAACACGAACATCAAGGGCAGGTTCGGAGCTGCTGAGATCGGACATAGGCGTAAGTCCCATCTTTCTTGCTCATTCTTATAACATCCTTTTGAATATACCGGTCTGCAGCAATATCTTTTTCTTAAATTTTTACTTGCCTTTGCAGAACTTACTGCAGGTACAGTGCGCACTCTAGAATATCTCAATGGTGGTCAAACTGTTGATCCCAATGAGATGGATCTTGAGTCCGCTATCCGGGCAATCCCTAGAAGAATAAGAGAACATTCAAAGATGGTTGCTGCTGCGGGAGGAGGACACATCGCTGCCATAATCCAGTCTTGGACTCCGATCGAAGAGTGTGATTTCAATTTTATCAAGGATGGCGCCCACCCTAATACTATCGAAGACCGGTTCAACGAGTCGAAGAATTCACTCATTGGCACCGTTTCGAGTTGATGGAAGATGTTCCTCTTGATCCAACAGGTGTCCCTCTAAACATAGCGCCAACAGCTTTTGCTTTGGACCAAGATGCTCAGGACGCAGCAGCCGCCGCTGAGCGATCAATAGAAGATGCATTCGAAGATCTTGATAGATATTTATCAGTATCTTCTTCGATTCTGAAGAAACGTTGGATGATAGACTTGAAGAAAATCCTAAGACCGGTGACACCGGTACTTCCAGCGGTCCTGCTTAAAATTTTTGTAATAGGGCCATCTTGTAATCAAACATCTTGATCATCACATTGTTTATTTCAAATACCAGTCACTTTTCTTTTCTATATGAATACTGGTTTCACCATCATACTTACTAACTTATTTACCTAAGACATGATGGTTATTTCAACTAAATAATTATGATCAAACTCGGCTCTTAATCAGCACAAATCACAATTCATAATTATAGCTTACTTTAACAAGATCATGTAACATAAGCAAAAAAGCTAGTTTGTAGGATTTTAAGATTTCACTGATTGTCCTTAACACAACAGCCTACCAATCAGTATTTATAAGAAAAAAATGCTATACAATATCCTTTCCTGAATATACCAGTCTTAAACTTAGATTTAAATAGACCGCTCTTAATACAGACAATCTGTCAACTAAATGACTGGTCTCATTATTCAAGAATAGCAAAATATCATAGATTGCTCTTAACATAGCAGCCCCCTGGCTCAATAATTTAATTCAAAATTAAAGTATGGAGACACAAAAAACAAACACATTATTATTAGACAAAATTACTTTATTATAATATGAAAAACTTTACAAGAAATACTATTAAGTATAAAAACGACGAAGCTGATCAATGTTCCAGGAATTTGGGATTTCTTCTTCCTCTAGGGTTATAAGCCTATAAGCCCCGGTCTGGAGACCGATTTAACCAAAAAGGTCCTTCCCAGACTGGTGACAACTTATGCCTGTTCTTATTAGACTGAATCTTCCGAAGAACCAAGTCTCCTACTTGGAACTCCCGTGTGCGAACATTACGATCATGATAACGACGCAATCCCCGATGATATTTAGCAGCTTGAATCAAAGCTTGATCCCTCAATTCTTCCGCAGCAACCAGCTCAACCTCGACGTTGATCATCATATTTTTCTTCATCGTAGTATCGTACCCGAGCTGACACCATATTCACTTCGTAGGTAGCATGGCTTTAGATCCATACACCAAAGAAAAAGGAGACTGCCCTGTAGCTCTGCTAACATTAGTGCGCAACCCCCAAAGCACCCAGGGCAGTTCCTTAACCCACTTTCCTGCATATGGCTTTCAATCGGTCAAAAATTCTTGGTTTAAGACCGGTCAAAATCATTCCATTAGCTCGTTCCACTTGTCCATTGCTTTGCGGGTGTGATATCGACGCATATTGTACCTTAATCCCCAAACTCTCAGCATAGTCTTTGAAAAGCTCTGAAATGAATTGAGGCCCATTATCGAGTAATATCTGTATGGTACCCCAAAACGTACAAAGATGTTCCGCAAAAACTTGATTGCTCGAGCTGTAGTTGTACTAGTAACTGCTTCAGCCTCGATCCACTTGGAAAACTTATCTACTGCCACAAAAATGTGCGTAAATCCTCCTGGTGCCCGCTTAAAAGGTCCAACTATATCCAGCCCCCAAGTAGAAAAAGGCCAAGTCATTGGAATCAAGCTGTAGCTCATGAGCCGGAGTATGAGGTCTGTCTTGCAAAAAGCTGACATCCTTGACAATT
This sequence comes from Chloris gayana, assembly GCA_031894775.1. Classification (NCBI taxonomy): domain Eukaryota; kingdom Viridiplantae; phylum Streptophyta; class Magnoliopsida; order Poales; family Poaceae; genus Chloris; species Chloris gayana. The sequence continues at coordinate 1,392,871 of JAUNZO010001928.1, forward strand.
CTTGACCACTCGTGCGCATCATCCGTCACTGTAGGCCAATAAAATCCTTGTCCGAATACCTTCCCAACTAGTGTCTTTGAAGAAGCATGATTCCCGCAAATTCCCTTGTGCACGTCTTCAAGCAACTGAATGCCATCGAAATCGATACACATTTCATTAAAATATTAGCTCCACGTCTATATAATTCTCCTTCGAGAATTAAATAACTGCGGGCTCAAACCTCTAATCTTTGCTTCTCCACTTTATCCTCCGGAGTTTTACCGGATCGCAGATAGTCAAGGTACGGGGTACGCCAATCGGAATCAATAATCATAACATCCAGTGGCTGAACATCATCAACGTTGGTCTCGCCTATTATCTTTTACGGTAAGACCGCCTCATCGATCGGTCCTTCAAGATCGCTTTCTCCTCCGACTCTTTAAGACCGATTCATCCACGATCTCTGTAATAGTAGCCTTGCGCTCCATCTTTATAGATGGTTTATCCAATACTTGAAGAAAAACGCCGGGTGGAACCGCTTGTCGTGAAGACCCCAATCTAGCCAACTCATCCGCAGCAGAGTTATTTCCGCGCGAGTATATGAGAAAATCGCAAACCATCAAATTTATCTTCAAGTTTCCGAACCTCTTGACGGTAAGCGATCATATGATCATCATGAGCGTCCCACACCTTGTTAACTTGGCTTATCACCAACATTGAATCACCATAAATGTCCAATCGTCGGACTCCTAACGAAACAGCTACTCTAAGCCCATGAAGCAAAGCTTCATATTCCGCTGTATTGTTGGAGGCTCGGAAATGCATTTGTAACACATATCCGAGTGGTTCCTTTTGCGGGGTGAGAAGTACAACCCCAGACCCCGCGCTTGAAAGCTGCAGGGACCCATCAAAGAACATCTCCCAATACTCCAACGTTTGAATCTCCTGCGGTACTTGTGTCTCCAACCACTCGTTATGAAATCAGCTAATGCTTGTCCCTTAATAGCCGTTCGCGAAGAAAACGTAATTTCATATTGGCCAAGTTCTATAGCCCACTTAGCAACTTGGCCAACCGCTTCTCGGTTTCGGACAATATCTCCAATGGCAAACCCGAGTCTTAACCTCAATGGGATGTGCTTGGAAATAATGCTTCAACTTCCGAGAAGTTATCACTACAGACATATATTAACTTCTGCAATCGGAGATATCGTATCTTTGATTCGAGTAAGAACTTCACTTACAAAATACACCGGATGTTGCACCAATTGCAGGTGTCCTTCTTCCTTCCGATCTACCGCCGAACCGTGCTCACCACATGGGTTGTTGCGGAGATATATAACTGAATAACCTCGTCCGGCTCTGGAGGCACCAATACCGGAGGGTTAATAAGATACTCCTTAAGTTGATCAAGCGCAGCTTGTGCTTCATCAGTCCACTCAAACTTATCTTGCTTTTTGAGTAACTTGAAGAATGGAAGTCCACGTACTCCCAGTCTTGAAATGAAACGGTTGAGAGCCGCCATACTGCCCGTCAACTTCGGACGTCCTTCAAGCAACTCGGAGGTTTCATGTTAACGATCGTCTGGATTTTTCTCGGGTTAGCTTCAATGCCTCTCCATGACACCGAGATAACCCGGTAGCTTTCCGGAACGAACTCCAAACACACACTTTCCAGGGTTTAGCTTCATGGAAAAACTCCGCAGATTATCGAAGGTCTCTGCCGGGTCGGAGAGAAGATCTTCGGTTTTCGAGATTTTACCACTATATCATCAACATAAGCTTCTGCATTCCTTCCTAATTGCGAATCCAAGCAACGTTGTATGCCGCGACTGATATGTAGCTCCGGCATTTTTCAATCCAAATGGCATAGTTGTGTAGCGAGTATGCTCCGAAGGGGTGATAAACGCGGTCTTTATTTGATCCTCAACCCTCGGCGGTATTTGATGATACCCTGAATAAGCATCAAGGAAGCAAAGACGCTCGCAGCCAGCGGTCGAATCAACAACTTGGTCAATTCGAGGCAGCGCGAAAGGGTCTTTGGGGCAAGCTTTGTTGAGATCGGTATAATCAACGCACATTCTTAATTCTTTAGTATTCTTTTTTGGTACAAGGACCGGATTGGCAAGCCAATCTGGATGATACACCTCCCTAATGAACTTAGCTGCTAACAACCTAGTTATCTCTTTCTTGATGGCCTCCTTGCGGTCTTGAGCAAACCTCCGGAGCTTCTGTTTCATCGGCTTCGCATCGAGAATGCACTAACAGTGCATGCTCAATCTTCTCCCTAGGAACACCCGGCATGTCGAAGGCTGCCATGCGAAGATATCCCTATTTTCCTGGAGGAAAAGAATGAGCGCGCTTTCCTATTTATCCCCCAAGTCAGCCCCTATATGGGTGACCTTGGAGGAGTCCGACTCATCAAGTCTGGACGAGTCTTGGAAACCACCGCATCGGCTTTTAGTTTCTCCTTTGCAACCTTCTTGACTGGAACTTCATCTTCTAATCTTGCCTGTACTTCCGGAGTTTCGGCTGCTTCTCCGATTTCTCGACGTTCATCCTCCGAATTGGCCCGAGAGGCCAGCTCTGTGCTATGTACTTCACAAGCATAAGCGGTCTTGATATCACCTCGGAACGACAGGACCCCATTTGGCCCAGGCATCTTCAACATCAAGTATTGATAATTCGGGATGGCCATAAATTTTGCCGAGCTGGTCTCCGAGTATCGCATGATACGCCGATTCTATGTCAGCCACCCGGAAGATGATATTCTCCCTCCCGTAGTTCTCCTTTGTCCCAAAAGTTACCGGCGAGAGAAATCTGCCCCAAGGGATAACTATTCTACCCGGGTATTATACCATGAAATGGCGAAATGCTGCGCTCCAAATCAGCTACGAGAGGCCAAGCTGCGGTAGAGTTTTAGCAAACAAGATATCCAGGCAGCTCCCTCCATCAATGAAAGTTCTCTTCGGTCGCACCTTGTGAACAATGGGGGCCGGGATGAGTGGATATTTACCGGCCTTCGGCAATGCCTCCGGATGATCCGCCTGCTGAATGTGATGGGCACCTCGGACCACCGTAGATATTCGGGAGTGGTAGGAGCAACAGCGTTAACCTCTCGAAACGCCAACTTTTGCTTCCGCTTTGACTCATATGCATCCGGGCCTTCATAGATCATGTTCACCTCTCGAGCTGGTTCTTGAAAGCCTTCGTCATCCTCATTGTCGTCGCGCTCCTTATCCTTGCCCTTGTCATCTCTCCGATTCCTGTGGGCGGACCGGGGTGCAACCTTCAAGGCAAACCGAGCAAATGGCCTTAATAGGAAGCACTCCTTAGCTTTATGATTCCCATTATGGATCATGCAAGGGCCATCTAGAAGTGTCTCAAACGACAATCGTTCTCTTGGACCTCTCTTAGGTGGTGCCGGCCGGTCTCCTCCATGAGGCCGGTCGACAACTGCAACAAGGTGATCAGCCTTGCGCATATTGTTGTTCTTGGATCCAGACTGGTTGCCTTAGTCATGCTTCGGTTCCTTCCCTTTGTTCCCGCGCAAATTGACCACGTTCGATTCACCAGCAGCATAATCGTCTCGCTATCTTGAAGCACTCCGACGCCGTCATGGTAAGGTTCCGATTTCGCCTTCCAATCTTGTGAACTAACGCTTCACGTCGGACGCCGGCTTGAAACGCAGCAATTACTTGCTGATCAGGAACATTGGGGATTAAGGCCTTCTTATTGCGAAACGCTCGATAAAGTCGGTGAGGGTCTCGTCGAGCTTACGCTTCGACTGTTGATGTCGAAATAATTCCCTGGCTTCTCACAAGTCGCCTGGAAGTTTTCTACGAACTTTTTAGTGAGGTCCCCCCAGGAAGAGATGGATCTCTCGGGTAAGGATTGCAACCACAAGCGTCCAGCCTGCTCCATGCACATCGGCGGGTAATTAGCTAGCACAAACGTATCTCCTCCTGCTGACCGAATAGCGGTGGTGTACATACGAAGCCACTCAGCCGGAGGTGCTTTGCCATCATACTTGTCAATGGCCCCAGGCTTAAATCCCCGGGGTATTTGCAAATGCGTAAATCTCGCGTGAAAGCGGGGATTACGGAGTATTCGTCATCTTCTAGACCGGTCCGGACCGGTGACGGAGATCGACAGCTAGGGCGATGCCGATAATTGCGATCCCCGTCATCGTCGGAGTAGTCGTAATAGCGATCATCTTGGTATCTATCTCCCGAACCACCCCGACCATCATTATTCACCGGCTCCGCGTGCCGTGAAGGAAGTGGAGGAGGAGGTGGAGGCGCCGCTTGACGATCATTGTTCGCTGGTTCCTCATGTTGTGATGGAGGTGGAGGCGGAGGTGCCGCTCGACGATCATTGTCGGTGCGCCGGGGTTCGACGTCTCTGTCTCGGTTATCTCGCCCTCTTCGGTCCACGACGGTCATCCCTTCCGGGCCGTTGATCCCGATGAGCATGCCTATTACTATGCCCTCGATGATCGTTGCGCGGATAATTTCCACTAGGGGGCGGCGCCGAAGCAGCCGGCCCGTGACGTGGCGAATTGTTCAAACGCGGGCGTGACGGGGCAAGATCCCGTGGACGATCATCAACATGACCAGTCCGTCGCCTCTCGTCTTCTTCATGTCTTCCGCGCTCCTCCGCCCTCTCTACATGGCGATCGATCAGCACGTTTCGAACGTCACGATTACCATTGAGTGGTACACGCAAATCTTGATCCGGAGCCCGCTCATGTGCATCTGCGATTGGGGTGTGCCGGGGTCCAAGCCTTCCACCGGAGGAAGCTCCTTCGGACCGAGCCCTTGCCGGCCGCTCCGAGTGGGAACGCGAGCGACTAGAAGATTCCGCTCGATCATGGACGAGCTGATTTGTTTGTAGAGCTTCCACGTCTACCAAATTCAGCGCGCGCCGCAATCCTGGCGTAGCGTTGAAGACTTCTTCCGGTATTGTCTCAAGAATTTGCTTTACTCTCACGATATTGTGAATTGGCGATGTGAAAACTCGGGCGCCATTCATCTCTACTGTCATGGAGTTTAAATCCAATGCTCTGCTAGAAGATCGATGGCGTCTTCCACTGCGACATCCCCGTCGATTGTTATATCCTCGGGGAGGTTTCCTCCGGGCCTCCCGGCTGCCCCAATAGTGGTCCGGTAGCGGGAGGAGCGATCGCGGGAACGCTTCCTCCCTCCCGACTAGTACCGACAACGTTTGCGCGATGATTCGCAGCCGAAGGTTGCGGAGGTCGTTCATGTCCATCCGCTTCATTGTCTTTGCGTTGGCGATTGTTGGCTTCGTCTTCCGCCATCCTGGCCGCTTCAGCAGCAGCCTCCTTAGGGGTAAGTTGTTGACGAACCGGACCCGTCATGAATACTTGGAAGAAGGCTGGAGATCCTTCCTCGAAGTCGTTACCAAGCTCGGTAGAGCGGCCTATCGTCACGGACCGGTCACCGGTTCGAGGCGCATGCGGTCCGATGGTTCGCGCTAAAGCTGCGTCGGATCCACTAAGTTCCGAGTCAAAGGCACCAATCGTGGCAGGTGATCGCGCTTCGAAGCTGCGGCCCGGCAACGAGTCGGATTCGTCAAAAACAATTTTCCGGCGGAATCAGCTTCGAAGTCTAAGGATCCAAAGCGGATCTTGAAGCCGGGCTCGAAGTCGATGTCGAACAAAGAAGCCATCGAACTCGCTAGGAAGTCGCCGAGACCCCTACTCGGCGCGCCAAATGTCGAGTCTTAAACTCGGCACTAGTACTACCCGGTCCCTCACGAGCGTGGAATTCGATGGTGCAACACACAAAACACACAGGATCACGCGATCTTAGACAGGTTCGAGCCCCTCGAATCGAGAGTAATACCCTACGTCCTGTATGTTTTGTATTGCCTTTAGCGATTGGCTAATTGCAAGATCTCGGAGAGCTTTTCGGGGGTCCCTGCTCCGCCTTATATATCCGGGGAGTCGGGGTTACATGCGAGTCCTAGTCAATTACACAGATTACATATATGGAGTTCTATCTCTAACTTTCTTTATTAATTCAGAGTCTTAATCAGACTACAAATCGCTCAATAACTTGCTCCTCAAGTCATTGTACGCCGGTCTTGGTATCCGCCTTGTTTCCATACCGGTATACGGAACCTTCGTTATTTCGGACCGGTCGAGAACCGATCTGTTGTCTATCGCCATCATCTTTATCTTCATTAATTTGTCACCATGTCTCTGCGTATCCATTCCTTCATCATCTCGTATACCCATAAGGCAAGTATACGACACAAGGTCTGTTTTTTCAGAGCAGACTTAACATCCCATCGTAAGTGAGACAGCAGTAATGCCAATTGATTACTCTAATATATAATCTATACATGTGAAACATTTTTTAAGCTGTGACTCACTCAGCTAACAATGTAGGAGGAACTAGAACATGATACCTGCAATCTATGCTGAGGAACCATAACGAGAGGGAAACAAAACCAAGTCTGTGCAACAAATAGCTCAACTAAAATAACAAAAGTTTCAGCAAAAACATATCAATACTTACAATAACTTCCATCACTGGCTCGCTAAAACCCTTCTTCTTGCTGCAATGGCACTCCTTAAAAAGATCAACTGCACTGGGCTCAATACCTCTATATTTCTCCGACATCCGAAACATATCCAAACAATTTGGACGTATTAATAGGTATAGATATAAATATTAATAATGAATTTCAGCAGAAGGTATGTGAATAATTCATTACCAGCAAGTCATGAAAATGTGCAATGTATGATCGCGATCCTGTCATCTGCTGATACTTGACCTTGCCACGATTCAATCTGTTATTCTCACACTTATCCTACAGCCCGATACATTTCTAAGATTTCAATACCACATTGACAAAAATGAACAATGCATCATGAAGTGAGCTACCTTATGTCTTGGGTCCGACCACATCTGCACCAGGAGTCTCCATTGCTGGTCATTCACACTTTCCACCGGAGAAGTATTTGACACTTCGTTTCCTAGAACGCCATCAAAGTATTTCTTCTTCAGCCTATGACGAAACTTTCTTTGTCCAACCTTGAGCATATCAAAACATGCAGATTTGACAGCCTCGTCATCGATGTCCATCTCAAATTGACCCCGCAAAAACAACGCATGAAAACCACCAACAGTAGGGATAATGTGTAACTTTTTTACCGGATTAAAATCCTCGGATGTTAATGATTTGTACTACCAAGTAAATAGCATTTTGTATTTCAGACGATTAATCCGGAAAATTTTTGACATGTGATTTTGCCTTTTGTAAGGCAAATAATTTAAGCCCAAACCTGTCCTCAGATTATACTGCCTTCATAATTAAACTCTAAATAAAGGTTGCCAATAAACTGATTCCACATAAGAAGTTTAGCTACATATATGAAGAAATCATGATGTTTTAAGGTGACTACTATAATGCAATCATCCAAATAAGTTACTAAGACAGAAATCAGTTCCTTATAAAGGAAAAAAGCGGTATAAACGGCCAGGAAAGATAGATTACATTAATAAGTAAAAGCGTAAAATGACAAATAAGCAACAAACAATAATTCTCATTCCATATAGACATTGCATCAAAGAACATTAATAATAAAAGGCAATAGGAACAAATGTTTTGCAATTGTTCATGCATACTCACCGCAAGTTTGCCCATGTAGTTTTCAAAATGAGGAAAGTTATCTTCCTTCTTGTATTCAGTCCATTTAGTAAAGACAGGTACATGCTGCCTCAAGACCATACCAGCCTCCGATGCAAGTTTTGCAGCTTCCATAGGTGTCTTTGGCCGTTTCATTCCTGCAACAAAATGGATCTTAATCCTTGAGCCAAAACCTCAAGCGATCCACTCCATATCTTTACCCATATACATTCCCCTTCTGCGTCGCTCCTCCCTAAGGATTTGCATACCCGACAAAATGTTTGAATACGTGAAGAGTCCGTGTCAAATGATCCCAACATGTATGTAGAAGAGTTTGCATTGCATAAGCTATAACTTACCCGCTTCGTCTTCGCTTACAGCTTGTTCATCTTGTTGGCCAGACATCATTAACATACACATCGGATCTTGCGGGGGCATGAAAGTTCTGGTTCTCATCCGAGCTATGAGAAGAAGCATGTGGATCTAAATTGTGTGCTCATTCATTTTCGGACATGCCAAGAGAGCCGTCACCAATGTCCCTTGACTTCTGCCTAGTGACTCTAACACGGTGTACCTGCTGCTCCGGTGGCCTCAGCCTACTAGATGATCTTGTTGATCCACTAGATCGGAAGTCAATGTTATCAGAAACCTGAAAGGGCCCAGGCATAATTTAAAAAGAATCTAATCCAAATTAGACAATTGGAAACCTACTACTAGAACATTAACCTATTAATGTTGTTGAATTGGCAGCACTCATGGTACATCATTAGATGTGTTAAGGGTGGGCAAACTGTCATTTTTCTACATCAACTCAAACTGTCTCTGAATTGAATGGATTTGGTGCAACGATCAAGTTGCAAGTTTCTCCTCCACGTTTTGGATATACGAGTATAGGAGCCAATCAAGGTTCCTATATATGAGCATATTACTCGATCATTGCTAATAAGCTTATAGGCAACATTAAGAACCGAAACAACATTTAAACTTCTTTACAACAGCACCCCTGCAATACAATTTTATGCATCACATGAATTAGGATCCAGTAGTTAAGAACAAAGATTCAAGAAATCAGTTCATTAAATTAGCATTATTATACCAGTAAACCTAGTCTACAATTCAGTGTACTAATGTAATGCATGAATAAGATACTTAAGGTAAAATCCAAAATAAATTGGTGCATCCGTCAATGTGTTGAACACCATGGTAACAACAGGAATATATTTTTTTCCGTTTGGGTAACAACACAACGATACCACCTTATGTAGGTTACCGAATCTTATGTGCTTCCAATGCATGAGCAGAAGTTAGCAATATGACAAATTTTTCTCAAGATACCCTTACACCGTTCGCCATTTCGTTTATATCTTCTATTATTTGTATAGCAAAAAATCTACTCATATTGATATCATGTACTAATTATTTGCCGATTCTATCTAAAAATGAGGTGATTTGGTTTCTTGAATAGATTTCTCTAATGACAAATAATTCAAAGAATCAAATCAAACAAGAAAGTAAAAAAAAAAATAACTGTATCGGTGAAAGACCTCATCGATGATGTTAAGTTGCGTGTCCTCGTCACCTGCACGCCTGAAATTGTGATCTGTGCTTTCACTGCCATTTTCGGTCAACGGGGGAGGCCAAGGTTTCTCAACCTGTTATTCACTTCTGCAACATTTTGATGCCTCTCCCTCTCATAATCTGTCAATGGTGCTTCTTTACATGCACAATAGAAAGTAAATGTAAGTTTAATTGGTTCAGTGCTAGCAGAAGTAATGCATCTCGTATAGACTACTTGAAAATTGATTGTTTGTGGCCTCTTACAGAGATGTGATGATAAGAATGTACAAACTTTCTACTAATACTGACATGTAAAGTGTAGAGTAGACTCACATTTTCAGGTAGTAAAAATATTTAGCATGTTGCTGATCAACTGAAAAAACAATCCAAAGATTCATTATACACCACCATTATCTTTCTACTATTTTCCAATATATTATGCTGCATAGTAATTTAAATGTAAAATATTTTGGGCTGCTAAGTTATTATTTCAACAAATTCTAATGTAAGAAAGGCTTGCCATTGCAAGCACGGAAAATTTTAGGGGCTATATGATCAATTGTGGTTTCACCCCTCGTTTCAATGATCAATTGTGGTTTCACCCCTCGTTTTAAAATTTTGTGATTTTATCCCTACAATTTCAAAATGAAGGCAAGTTTACCCTATTAGGGGTAAAATCACAATAAAAATATTGCGATTTACCCCCGATAGGGTTAAACTTGAGCTTCTTTTTAAAATTGCAAGGGTAAAATCCCAAAGTTTAAAAATGAGGGGCAAAACCACAATTGAGATTGAAACTAGGGTTAGAAACACAATTGTCCCAAAATGTTATCACAAGAGGAAACACACCCGCCATAAAAAATAACGATAATATGTGTAATACTAGCTAGTTAGCAGTTTTGGTATTTATTTGTCGACAAATTTTATTTCCAAAATCTGTCGGCTTTTTGGATTATTCAAATTAAAGTACTTTTACAACGAAAATGTACTATAGAACAATTAAAATAAACAACTGGAACATTGATGTATTAAACTATCCTAATATTCTAGCAATGTATGTTCATTGTTTCAGCATGTACAAAAAGCATTTTGCATAGACCTATTTGCGCCTAGCTTCGGACGATGCCTGAATTAGCTAATCAATAAAAAATTCAAAAAAGTTGTATTACGTACGATCCGTGCATACTGCAACACATGCGCTATCCAACAGTTATGTGCATACAAAGTTCTTCAAATACCAATATTTTTTAACGCTACTATTATTAATTTATTTGAAGGGGAGCCTTACACGGTGCTGTCCTTACTGTTAGTTTATTTCCTTTCTCGATAAATGAGAAAATTACTTGCAAATTTTAAGTCAACTGAAAGTTCTGTAAACAACTTTCAATCTGCGATCAACTGTTGATATATCATTATCTTACACTAGTAAATATAAGGTTTTGGCATACATATACACGTTAACGAATTTATAAACAATATTTGGTGTGAGTAAATAACAATTAGTTCCATAGGAAATACACGATGAGATAGTATTAAAATTTTAAATGTACTTCATAGAAAAAGCACATAACACTACATGGTTTCATATTCAAAAACATATAAATCAATTCAAAATCATTAATGGATCAGTCTACTAACGCTACGAAAGTAAAATTAATACCGACACCGCCTTCTTTTTGCTTGATGTCCCCTTACGCCTAGTGCCGCCAGGAGCCATCTTCCTAGTTAGTGGCTCTGTCAAGCCGTTGACGGGCTTCTTTTTTTTACTGGTTGACGGGCTTGTGGTTAAGGGAATGCGGTCGGCAAAGGCGCCGAGAGAAGGTCCCAGAATGAAGTAGTATAAGAGAGAAAAGGCGGTCGGTGATATATGATTACTGAAATGCCCTCCCGCAATACTACCGGACCAATAATTGGTATGGATGGGACCGACATTTCGCTCGGCTCAGCGCGTTGCGAATTTTTGGATTAACCAGCGCGCAACCGGCAAAATGTCAGTCGTGTCCATCCAATGATTAGGCCCTTTGCTAATGCACGGAGGGCATTGAAGTAATTAACAAACACCGACCGCCTTTCTTCCATGTTCGGCTCCCATAGTCCCGTCCCCCTAGTCCGCTCCATGCCTTTCCAGTGCCAGGCCGGCTTCGATCCCTTAACCAAAAAGATCGCCCAAAAGATCCAACGACGAAACGAGCAAAGATGGCCGGCTCTATCTCTTGGAAATCATCGGCGCGGAGCAGATCCGGTTTGTCCGCTCGGAGCAGGTTGGCAGCGACCTGGCTTCGATTAACTTCTTGCCAGTCATTGAGTGCCCGTTGCACCAGGACAGGAGGTTAGCTTTGCTCACGGCCAACACCGACAGGAATCGAGGTCGCTATTTCTACCATTGTATGAAGGATGCCATGGTAACCTGTACAACTTTCCTTCTTCATTCGACCTTTTTGTTTTAAAATCACACGTGTTTGTGTTCGAGAATTTTTTGAGTTTGAAATGCGTCATTTCTTTGTATTTCAGAGCACTACGGCATGTGATTTCTTCCTTTGGGAGGAGGATTACCTGAACTACTTGATTAACAATGGACTCGTCGACGATTTCCACTTCCCTATTCATCCTCGCGAGATGTTTGTCTCCACGCTTCGGACAGAGATGAAGGTTCGCCAGCTTAAAGCCGAACTTGAGTTCATGCGAGCGGAGATGGGTGGCCTGAGAGTGCATATGGATGCGATAAAGCAAGATCCTGTCAGGAGCACTAGCAATAACACGACAACAATGCTTCTATCAGTGAATGTAGTTTTCTTTCTAGTTTTATTAGTGGCACTTGTTTGGAAGTGAGTTGTTTGCGATGTATCAATGACAATGCTTGTATGTTTCACGTGAACCAATGGAATGTCTATCTGTTATATTCTTGTTTCATAACACAAACATCCTGCGGTGCTACAATTTAACATTGTGAAGAATTTTTTTAAGGAATGGCACAGGAGCGCTGCCGTTCTTTGCATTAAATAAATGCAGATTACAAACCAGTACAGTTGCCAAAAACCACACAACGTCAGCATCAACTTGTTTGTAGCAAAAAACATGTTTGAATAGAAACTGCATATATATCTTGTTGCACTGAACCGCCTACCCTCTCTTCCAAAGTAAGATAGCACCTGGGCGTTGTCTGATGAAGCCTTAAAAGAAAGAACCTGCTCAGAAGAAAAGTTATAGTACTGCAGTAGCTGAGAACAAGGACAAGACAACCAAATGAAATAAGGTGAAAGATGATGATAAAACAAAGAAGAAATAGTGCAAATGATACAGGAAGGGTGCAATATACCAGTACCACATACTGATCCAGCAAAGAAAATCATAGCAAAATTCAAGAATATCGGAAATGTGCTAAAGAACTAGGCTGCAAAATTGCCAGATCTTATTTAGACGATCACTAAAATACAAAGCTAACTTTATCTTTGCTGGACACTATGGAGGAACACAGAGATCTGACATTGAAAGAATAGAACTTCAGAGCCATGCCCACTACACATATACAAGATTTACTCCATAAACAAAATATCTATTGGAAACAAAGACGAGCAATAACATGGTCTAAGTTTGGAACCGATGCACCAACCAAATTCTTTAATGCCAGAGCTTCAGTAAACCTTAGGAGAAATGCAATTGCATGTATTACTGACCACCAGGGTATTACACATGTAGAACATGATGCCAAAGCCAATATCCTATATATATGGGAAGCCTATAAGATCAATTAGGCAGCTCTGAGTTGAGAGTTCTCAACCATGCATTTTGACCTCATTAATCTGCTTTAGCATACTGCAGACCTGGATTGGCTGGAAGAACCTTTTACACAACTCGAAATAAATTCAGTTATTGCAGAATTGCCTAACTAACAAGTCACCAGGCCCATATGGTTTCAATGGGGTTATATTTCTTGAAAAAGTGTTAGCCAATAATTGCTGAGGATTTTTGTAAATAATAGGGTTTTGTTGAAGGTGAAATCTGTCTCCAAATATATGCCAATGGTTCCCATGTTACCCTCATCCCTAAAGTGGAATCACCTGTGGGAGTCAATGACTAAAGGCCAGCTTTATCACTGTTAAATTCATCCATCAAGTTGATCACAATGCTTCTAGCAAACACACTGCAGGTAGTAATCGTGCAACTCATACATCAAAACCATGGCCAATGTGGCTTTGATTAAGGACACAGGACCATACAAGACTGCTTAATTAATTAGCATGGTCTGAATATCTTCATATCTTTCACAAATCAAAAAAGGAGATCATTTTGCTCAAATGTGACTTTGAAAAGGACTTTGATAAAACTGAACATCAAACTATCGTTCAGAGACTAAGAGCCAAGGGATTTGTCCCAAAATGGATAAAATGGATGGAAGCAATTTTTAACTTCATCAATCTTACTAAATGGAGTACCTAGCTGGGAAGGTTTTTGATTGCAACAGTGGGGTTAGGCAGGGTGACTCTTCTTTTTGTCCTAGCTGCTGACCTACTAAAATTAAAGGAAAAGAATTGGGCATTTTAATTTCCAATTCCAAATTATAGTAGGGGGCTGACCTTCCAATAATTGTTCCGTATATGCTGATGATACTTTATTGGTGATGCAAGCATGTCCCCGGAAGCTGGTGGCCCTCAAGGCACTTGTTCTCATACTTTTGTAGAGCCTACAAGATTGAAGGTAAACTATAAAACTCGACCTGTCGGGGAGAAGCCACCCCGACGGCTTAAATTAAGGAGAAGAGCCTCACGCAGGCCTACAAAATCCCCGAACCCCCTCCCCGCCCATACACAGGGACTCATCTCAGCTGGCTGTGTGAGCTATGGCGCGAGTCTTTAATTATACCTATGCCTTGGCCTGGGGAGAGCGAGGGAATTTTTTTTCCACCCAGTGCGGGATCGGGGTTCGAACCCCCAACCTGGCGGCTGCCACTCGGGTGGCTTGCCACCAGGCCGTTGGTCTATCCGCATTGAAGGTAAACTATAATAAGTCCATCATGCTATTCCATCAATGTTGATGCAGAAAGAATGGAAATTTTGGCTGCTACTCATCTGCAAAATTGGCACAGTGCCTTTTCCCTACCTTAGATTACCTCTGGGAATTACACAAAGCCCTCAGTAGCAAATTTCTTGACCTTAGCCCAGAGAGTTGAGAGAAGATTGGCAGGATGTGCTCAGTTCTAAGTCTAGCTAATTAAGCAGAGCTTAATTGAAATGGTGGACACGGTGTTAACTTCTCTGCCAAGTTTTTATATATGTACACTCATGATACAAATAGAGATCATTAATCAAATAGACTGCTACAGAAGGCATGATTTATTGGTTGGTTCAGACCTCAATGTCAAGAAACCACCATTGGCAGCCTGGCACCTTGTTATCAGACCCAAAAAGGAAGGTGGCCTGGGCTGGTGTTCTTAAACTCAGAACTCAGAATGATGCACTGCTGATGAAATCCTTGCACAAGTTCTAACATAAATGACTTGCCCTGGATCAGATTGTTGTGGGATTATAACCAAAATGACAAGTTGCCAGATCACTGCAAGAAGGGCTCTTTTTGGTGGAGAAACATAACTAAATTAAGTTGATAACATTATACAAAGGCCTTGCATCAGTGACACCAGGGATGGCTCAACAATACTCTTCTGGGCAGACTCTTACAATGGTGCTCCACCTCTCTACACATTCAATTGCCTCCTCACTTATTCTCATTTGCTAGGAATCAAAATATTGTACTGGCTGAAGCAGCATCTACAAAATTCACATTTTAATTAATCTTCCACACTTTCTGTAGAAGCCTGAATTAGCTACAGACTCCAAGACTCTTTTGGAAAACACCCAAACATGGAAATGGCAATGATGTGTACGGAAGCATATGGGTCAGAAGCACATTTTTTCGTCCTACAAGCATCTCATGGGACTCTTCATGTCAGCCCATCCTTCAATTGGCTTTGGAACACTTCATATCAGCCCAAGCATAAAGTCTTTTTCTGGCTGTTGTTGCAAGATAGACTGAAGAGGCCTCCTATAAAGAGGAAAAATATGGTTATAGAATCCTAAACACCTGTGAACTATGCATACTGCAGAAGGAAGAAACCCTTAGGCACAAATTCGTCAGATGTAATTTTGAAAGGAGATGTTGGGAGTCCATTTGGTATTGACATTACAAGACACAGAACCATTTTGCAGACCGTTCATTGGCTTAAATCCAATCTGTGTGTGCCTTTCTTTATGGACATTATCATTTTGATGTCTTGGAGCATACAGACTACAAGGGAATAACTGGATCTTCAATGCAGTTGACCCAACTGTCCAAGCAGTCAGGGCTAAATTTTTCAAAGAAATCACTCTGATGCTTAGAATGCCTCCAATCATGGATAGATAACAATGTATAGTTTGTTTTTCTGTTTTCCTTTCTTTTTGGTGTTTACTAGACCTTGGTTTGTTTTCTGTTATTATTAATAAAGCACTGTGAGAGCCTCGGCTCCTCCAGTTTTCTTCCAAAAAAAGAGAAAGTAGTAACATCTTCATGACACTCGCTGCAGTTTTCATCAGTCGTACCATGTTCTTATTTTTTGGTTTTCTGTTAATGAATTCCGGTGGTTTTTCTTTGTTAATGTTTAAGAACGACTCTGCTGTGATCATTGGCAGAGCTTCCCCTACGGCAGGGTGGGGCAGCGTCCCCAGCTAACCAGCGGGAATTTTTTTTTTACCCTCTCCAATCCTATAGCCTAGTGGCTCTGTTTCTTTCTTGGTGCTGCCTGTTGCAATGTTTCGCAAAGGCTAGCTATATGCCAAAATGCTAGCTAGTTACACTCATGAGAGCATTAGAGAGAGACGGACTAGAGCATTGACCCCAAGAATGCAATAAGCGAGCGTGTTATGGGCCTGGACACCTCCATGCCAGATCTTCGTCTAACTGATCTAGCTGATACTTTGCACCACTATCTAAGAAGTTCTGGTACTTAAAGAAAATATCCAATAAGTTCATGAGCATGCAAATTTATCCTAAAATTTTTCTCTTAATTAACGACGACAAAAAAGAGAACATAGGCCTAAATTACATATTATATAGCTAGTGCAATGGAATCATCTAAATACTTTTCCAAGATATGCCATTAATGGTAAATGTGAATACATGACTAATTATACTAATTTTGGAAGCTCGCTACGAAAATGGTTGAGACGGAGCAAGATAATGTTTCTCTTTTGGTCTACCGCCTCACTGTACGTATTAACATTGGTTCTACAACTTCTACTGGTGGTAGTGACATCATCTGAAAGAGTCATTCGGCTATGGGTATTTACTACATATATGTGCAATAGGAATTTTGAAAATTGGCTTTGTGAATTGATATTATGCTACATTGAGATTAGGAGCTTTTTGGAGGGCTTGATCTATATAAGATTAAGAAGGGGTTCAAGTCATTGTTTACATCATAATATGGATTGTAAATTGTATTTTTTATTTTTAATATATATTTGCCATGTTTGCCCCACCTAAATTTTTGCCTGTGCTCCGCCACTGGCTGTGCTAATGGATATCTGGTGCTGTTACTCTTGTTTCTATATATGATGATGAATGATGGGTTTATTATTTATAATCTGGTGGTCACAATAATCTAGTAATTTACTGGTCCAATATCCAGATCCTGCTATGAGGTTTTGATATGGTGGTGCATTATGTGCACAAGCCCTAAGTGCCTTTCTTATCATGAATAATGGATCAGCAAAATAATAATAGAAAGTGGAATGATTTGTGTGCTGGAATATATGTTCGAGGAATAAACTCAGATAAAAAATGGACTGCAATTACAAGATCAATGAATCAAATTGTGATATCATCTGTTTAGAAGACAAAGAGAGAGCACTCTGATGTGAACTAATTATTAAAACACTTTTGTCCTCTGCAGTTTCATTGCTTTGAGTTTTTGCCGTCAGTGGGAGCGTCTGGAGGTTCTATAATTATATGGAAATTAGAACCAGTCATAAGCCAATTTTTAGTTTGCTGCCGCAAGCATTTCTATTACATTGTCAACCCCAGAATTTGTGTGATTATAGTAGTCTCCAGCACCTGCACAACGACATGAAAAAATGATTAAATTATTGGTTCCAGGACATGACTGAATTACTATTCTGTTACTATTAGGTGCAGGTTTATTATATCCATAAACATAATAGAACTGAAATATATCTCTAATAAGTTGTGGAAGAATACCTTCGATCACCTTAGGCCCAGATGTATCATCATTGGTCTTTGGTAAACAATTTAGATCTCTAGCAGGTGTATGACAGGTCAAATTGTGGACATCTTTTTCACACCCAGCAAGTGACTCAGGCCACACTAGACCTTGGAAGGTATCACACACTGCATGATCAGATTCTACGCCTTGTACTATGTGAAAGTCTTGAATTGCCGCAGCAATAGTGGTGTCCATGCTCGAACTATGTTCCTCACTGGCTCCTGTATCTTTATGAATTATATGTTTTTCAGATATAATTAAGCTTATTGACAAAATCGCATGCTGGTCTCAATAATAATAAGTTTACCATTTTGTTCGGTTTCACCATCACCATCTTCTTTTGGTTTGCCACCACTGGTACTCTTCAAAGTTTCTTGTTGCCCACGAAGAAGTTGGTACAGATCTTCAGCAAACTTATGCTGCGCAGTCTTAATCAACTCAATTTGATAGTTAATTTGCTGTTGTACAGATTCTATATGATTAAGATTAGTCACTAGATTATGAATCTCTGTTTGTTTATTACAGTGACCACCTTCCAGTAATAAGTATCCTTTAAGCATATCCTGCATCTGTGAAAACACCGTAGAGCTCGATGAGGCGTCAGGACTAGAGTAAAAACTCCTCTGATAGCAGGTTCCGACCTGACTCTTAAACTGCAACAGAGAAAGTCGTGCATGTAGGAATAATGGCGAGTGTACTTATGGCGACATTACAGCATAAATAAAAGGTATGAACTAGCCGGTGTGGCTCCATAAGCAACCTTCCCATTCTTTGTAGTAATTCTATCACTCAGCGTGAGGTGTTCCACTTTATGCTTCTCAAAGAAGGAGGCACGAGGAATTAAAGTCCTACTGCCATTGTTCAGATCATGATCAAGTTGGTCAAGGTAGTAAATCTGCATATAAAAATACAGTCAATTGCAATTTTGTAGGATATACAAGACATGGAACAAAAATGAAGGAGGCTTATTTTCTCACCAAAAGATATGGTGCACATCCATGAATTGACGCATTTACAAAATTTTGATCACGGTTCTGCCAAGCAGCGGCAGCACCTCTGATGTCCTGTACAACAACCTTACACCAATCAATAGAAGCAATTTTGTTGAAGTCCAAGGTGAACATTACATCGGTATTTGATACGTCATAAGCTGAGGTGGAGAATAAAAATCTGTTGAACGCTATCATGAAGAAACACTTCATGGACAATTCATCTGCCCGGCCCTTAGCAACCTCATCTCTTAGCCTCTTGATTGTTATTCTGTCACCAGAAATGCCAAGTTGCTTTCGCAACAGTTTCTTCGCATCTGTAATATCCTTTAATTTGACTCGTGTAAGCTCCTCTCCACCCAATGGCACACCAAGAACATTGTTCACTGAAGCGGCAGAGATAGGGAGGTGCTTGTCAGGAGAAATGTCCAGCTTCATTGAAACAATGTCCAAACGATCTAGTAACCAACAGTACAAATCCCTACTCTCAACAACATCAATCTTCATATTTAGAAAATCTCCCCAACGAAGTCTACGAATCTCATACACCTGGGCGGGGGAAAGTGATTTGATGGTTTCTAGAAGGTCTATCGGCTTGCATCTAAGCATGAGCTTTCTTCCTTTGACCTCTTTTTTCTGAAAAATCATTGGAAAGCAAATCATATATATACAAAAATACCAAATGAATTCTCAACGATACTACTCAGATAATAAGTATGGAGAATTGGTTTTTGACATAGAAAGATTAGAGTTTTAGAAATTACAGACATATGTGGAATCAAATTAAACTCATTTTTGTTGTTGGGCAAAAAAGAGACTGCAAGATCAAAGCAAAACATCTCGGTTGTCTCCTACTGCGAGAGTATGCTTAGGAAAAAATAGGGTTAGTAGTCTAGTGCTTCATGCTTATCTTGTAAAGACTACCATGGCCGCAAAAACAGATTGCATCATGTATGGTCATCGACCTTTTTCCTTCTTAATACAATGATACGCAGCTCTCCTGCGTATTCTAGAAAAAAAAACAATGATGTGAAAGCAACCTGATCATTTTGAATGTTATCACGATCCAACACCAGGTTTTGACCTTTACGGAGCATCGCTGCACGCATCCTTTTGCGACTGTGTCCATGTCCAATCTCTTCGCAGGTGTTGAGGGTCGACTGTCAAAATCAATTAAAAAACATAGTAATTAAGCCAAACTCTAACAATTTATTTACAAAATAAGAGCATAAAATTGTGCACACATCAACGGGCGAATGAGCAGTTGTAAGATGATCCGGCGAGTTGAATCCGAGGTGCTTGCATTTTCTTATCCTCCACGGACGGCGAAACTGGTATGTCTCCTTCCTTTTGTTGTGACAACTCTTCAGAAAAGTTGTTTGGACCTGGTAGTGAAACGTTGGCATTGGGGTCGACCGTGGCGGCAGATGAAGAGCACAGCCGCAACATAATTCTAATCAAACACAACACCGAAGCATATATATATATATATATATATATATATATATATATATATATATATATAGAGAGAGAGAGAGAGAGAGAGAGAGAGAGAGAGAGAGAGAGAGATTCATAGATTAATATTATTTATAAAGATTATAAAATGAAAACAAAGAAATGCTGAAGTGAGATTATAACATTTTTTATAAAGATGAAAGCAAAACAAAATTCCCGATATTGTACCGCAAGGTGCTCGGAAAAGCTCGAAGCAGAATCGGTTGTAGCCGGCGAAGATCAACACGGGAATCTGGAAGCGGACCAATACATTGCGATGGCGGGTCGTTGAGACCAAAGCCTAGGGCGTGCGAGTGGCAGATGGCGCCTCAAGGACCGAGCAGGGAGGACAGAGAGGAGCGAATCGCTGGAAGTTGGCAGTTAGGGGGCGGAAGTGCGTATAGCAGGTACCCAAACGATGTCCGGAACCCTAGATTGGTGGAGGTGTTTATAGGCCGAGGGAAAGAGCGAAGTGTGCGGGGACGAAGAACCTGCCCGTGGAAGTGCGTATAAATAGGTATTTTAGGAGTACTCCTTGACGAAGCACTAGCTTGCGTCACCATGACCATGAGAGAGCAACCACACTGATATATGTTCTCCGATAATCATAAAAGGGGTTACTGAATATAGCGTGAACATTAAAATTTAAAACAAATATATTTGATTCTTCTCTATGAACATGCTGAGAGCATTAGCAGTACGTATATTTTTTGTCAACAATGGTTTTTTTAAGACACTATCTAGTATTGAATAATTACAATTAGAAATGATTGTTGCACGCATGTAGAGAGTAGTTTCATCATTTGTTCCAGTAGTATAACGCCGTTGTTCAATCGGCTCAAATGGTTAGGGAATTGTGTTATTGATAGGATTGTATGTATTTTCAGGGGCTATCTGCATGTTGGTACCACTTCATATATATATAGCTTATGGATCGTATTATCATGTTAAGACGACGTATGCTAAAATATATATAATTCGTTTTTGCCCTCTCAACAATTAATTACAAATTAAGCAATTCGTTTGGGATTTTTTCGCCTTAATTTGTAGACTGGTTTATCCCTCCCAACCATATATATATATATATATATATATATATATATATATATATAATTCGCACAAAAGAGAGGACCACTGATACTCGAACCTGGAACAGACTAAGAGCTATAGAATTGATTAAAATTCAATCCGATCGAGCCTATTTAATTAATAGTAGTGATAGATAGGAAAAATTACACTCGTAGTATTTTTTAGAGTCGTTTACGTGTATGCCATTATAAAAAATGGACTTTACGTGTGTGCCACTAAAAACTTCTCACGCACCTGTGTGCCGGACCTAACTTTTTGATTACCTCTACCCCATTATGGGTGGATGGAGAGTTAACGAGTGGTGTTAGATGGCGTAAAAAGACAGACTTTACCCTTTAATACAATAATAGGTTAAAAAATTAGGAAAAATGAGAAATAAAATAAAAACAATTTTTTAAATCATAATAAACAGAATTGTGAAAAGAAAAGGCGTAATAATTCTAAAAGTCATTAAAAAATAAGAATAATTTTGAAAAATGTTTAAATTTCAGGAAAATTTGTGAAAATGTGGAAAATTATGAAATTGCGGGAAAAATAAGGAAAAATTGGACATAACTTTTTTAGAAAGGAAAAAAATATGTACATGTCACATGCCTACCAAGAAATATCAATACATAAACATACCAAGAGATACGTACATATCATGAGAGAAATACATGCATCAAAAGTACTAGTTCACCATACATGTCTTAAATTATATCAAAAGTAGTATTAGAGTTTCTTTTTGCTTCTCGTATTAGAAGCTGGGCTAGATGGGTCGACTTGCATAATCCCCGAACGGCTCTGCTAGCGGCCGGGCGTGCCTAGGCGCGCGGCTTACGGCCGAACGGCGCTGCTGGCCGGAGGCCGGGCGGGCCGATCTAAACCTGGTATCATAGCAAACAGAAAACATTAAATTTATATAATAAATGGCATACGTTCCTCTTGTTGAATAGAGTGATAAGCTATTATTTAACCCCGACATTAATTGAATCATCTCATTTCTGCATATGACGATTAACTCTGGTTTTGTTGTTCACTTGAATTGAAGAACAAACTGGCATAGAACCATCATTAGCATTCCAAAATTATATATATATATATATATATATATATATATATATATATATATATATATATATATAGTAAATAGATATGACATAATTGTTGAATGGATAATAAATCGTCATGTTAAACTACTGATTTAATTGGTTCTGAAAGAAGGCCAGGCTGGACAGGTTTGACAAGGATAACCTGTGCAGGAGTTTCATATGCTTCTGAAAAAATAAGGTTGTGCAATGTGTCAAGCCTTTAAGATCTGCGCTAAACTCTTTGGCCTGCCTACCAAAATTGCATTTGCAGTGAACGAGTTCATATCGGCCCGCCCGGCCTCCAGCAGCGCCGTTCGGCCAGAAGCCGCGCGCCCAGGCACGCCTGGCCGCCAGCAGCGCCGTTCGGGGATTATGCAAGTCGACCCATCTAGCCCAGCTTCTAATACGAGAAGGAAAAAGAAACTCTAATACTACTTTTGATATAATTTAAGACATGTATGGGTGAACTAGTACTTTTGATACACATATTTCTCTCATGATATATACGTATCTCTTGGTATGTGTATGTATTGGTATTTCTTGGTATGCATGTGACATGTACATATTTTTTTCCTTTCTAAAAAAGTTATGTCCAATTAATCACTCCTTGGTATGCTCAACTATATGCACAAAACGAACTCTATTTCTAGTATGGAGATCAGGGAGTACCGGATAGCAGTTTCCCCGTGAGCTGTTCACACCAAAAAGCAGTCCAAATCCGGTCCAACAAAAATTGGTAAAATGGTTGCTCACCAACTAGAAATTTTAGGAGGAGTAAAGATAAAGATAAATAAATAAAAAGGAAAGGATAAGTATGTTATGAATTTGGAACTTGTCGTCCATCTTATTTCTACAGGTCAGTCACTTTCCACAGTCATTGGATGTTGACGTTCAACCATTCAAAATTTTCATCCATATATGGCAAAAAAATTATCTGCAGAAACGAAAAAAAATCCACCTAAAACTAATTAATTGTTCCAGCAGTATAGTATGATTGACCGCTAGCTGCTCCCCGTGTCGCCGCTAGCTGCTCCCCGTGTCGCGTGCCCCCTCCGCCCACCCCCGCCTCTCGTGCCAAAAAAGGAAAGGAAGAGAGAGATTTTCTTTTTTTGAGAAAGAGAAGAGAGAGACTGAGAGAGGCGAAGTAAGTTTCATCCACATTAAAATTCATATATATGGTATTTTTTCAAAAAGACTAATTAATGTTGTTTTGCCAATTTTGAAGCAAGATGTGGCGGACTGCAGAAAGCTAGTTGCTTTTCATGTTTTTATGTCATCAAAACTCTCTGCTACCAAGCAGTATCTTACGAAACTTGCTTCCAAGAAAAAGACAAAATAGTTGTTTTTAACTCTTTGAATGTGTAGTTTCTTTGCATATATATCACTTGTAATATTCTCCGGATATTATATTTATCGATTACTATAATCCAATAACAATGTTATGATTATGTAATCTAATATGGAAATGTGTGTAATATACTTTTACACTCTAATTTGTACTAGTATACTCCAATAACAACGTTACTATCCTGCCACTCCCTCCGCTTTCTCTGGTAACTGCTAGACTGCAGGTAACTGGCTTTATTAAAAATAGGAAGCGGCCCCTCTTTCGTCCAATTGTTGCCACCCGCCCGTCTAGATAGCATAGCCAACTTTAGCTGCTGTCTGTGGGATCCCAAGTTCGAATATCGACGGCTGCGTTTTTTTGGATGGTGCTGATTGGCGGACGCGGTGCGTGAATGTGGGGCCAATTTCCTCAGCACCATCCCTAACGGCATCCACAATGTTGAGCAAAAGCAGTCCATAGTGATTATAATATTATTTAAGGTAGTCAAAAAGCACTCCACGTCAATGGAAAGCTGGGAGGCGGCGCCATCATTCTGCGTCGATGCGCATGGAGGCCGTGAGTCTCTGGTGTACAGGGGCGCACGATTGGCTGCGTGAGCACGGAGGCAGGCATCGCCGGCCCTCACCGCAGCGGTCGTGCTGGATCCGGCCACAAGGAGGGACGATGCTGTGAGGGAGGAAGCCAGCCATACGGATCCTCGTCGGAATCGTAGTTGCCGTGGCCTATGGTCCGTGGATCTCCTCCGGAGCACTTTAATTTTTAGATCGAGGGAGAAATCAAAGTGCGATGCTGGGAGGATTTGGGGATTTTGGTGGATGGAAAGGTCCGCACGGTCGCGGGAAGGAGGAGGACATCCGGAGAGGTGGATTATTTTTTTCGTGTGGGTCCTATCTTAAAGCTATCTTTATCCCATCAACATTGTGAGCCAGTCAATAGTTACGAGACACCTAGATGTGGGACCCATCTATTTAGACTGCTTTACCATTTCACATTGGGCTTGCTCTAAAGGGCGCCATCTCCCCAACACATTGGGCTTGCCCTAAACGGAACATTTCCTCAACGCCTCTCCTGAGTCCATCTGCTGGTAGTTTCCCTTCCCGTTTTATCCCTGCCTCACCCAAAACCGATCCGGACACGTGAAAACGGGGAAAGGAAAAAAGAAGAAGTTTTTGTATTAACCCCTGCTGTTTTTTTAAAAAAAATTGTAGTAATTTTTCCGTTACACAATCGCACGTGCAAAAGGAACAACACCATTTTTTTATTTTTTCAATTTAATGGATTTTATCAATTTTCGATATTTTTGAAAATTATTTTGGATTTCTGGTGCATCATTCATTACGTTGCGGTGTTCTGTGTGAGGCAGGGGTAAAATGGGAACACAAAGTACTGCTGAATGGTTATTTTGTTATCTGATTGGCGGACGCGGTGCGTGAATGTGGGGCCAATTTCCTCAGCACCATCCCTAAAGGGCGCCATCTCCCCAACACATTGGGCTTGCCCTAAACAGAACATTTCCTCAACGCCTCTCCTGAGTCCATCTGCTGGTAGTTTCCCTTCCTGTTTTATCCCTACCTCACCCACAACCAATCCGGACACGTGAAAACGCGGAAAGGAAAAAAGAAGAAGTTTTTGTATTAACCCCTGCTGGTTTTTTTAAAAAAATTATATTAAGTTTCCGTTACACAATCGCACGTGCAAAAGGAACAGCACCATTTTTTGTTTTTTTCGATTTAATGGATTTTATCAATTTTCGGTATTTTGAAAATTATTTTCAATTACTGGTGCATCATTCATTACGTTGCAGTGTTCTGTGTGAGGCAGGGGTAAAATGGGAACGCAAAGTACTGCTGAATGGTTATTTTGTTATCCGGGTAAGAGAAATCCCTTCAAGAGTGGTGTTGAGGAAGAGGCTGCGGCTTTCCTGTGCCCTCTCTATATGCCGATCGGTGTGCCCATCTGCATCAACGGCACCAGTTGAACCCCGTAAGATGTAGGACCCACTGTATTTTACATTCCATATCCCTAACGCTAGAACGGAATGGTGACACCTACTTCGGAAAAGCGATTCATGGCTTCTACGAAGGAGAAGAGATTTGTGATGGCCTTCACCTTCGCGTGCAAGAGGCGAAACAAATCTAGAATCCGACGAACTTGTGTTTGCACAAAACAATTAAATCGATGCCTCCCAACTGGATGAGCCACCACACTGATCTCAAATTCAATTTTCTGAAATTATTACGATTTTCTGAAATTATTACGATTTTTCTAAATTTCAAACAGTTTTCTGAAATTATTACGGTTCTGCTGAAAAAAATTATTTTTATTTTCTATTTTTTAGAATTTTGTAACATACTATTGTATAAAAGGGTAAAACAATCTTTTACACCATCTAACGAGCTTAGTTAACTCTCCATCCATCCATAATGGCGTAGAGGTAAAGAAAAGTTTAGGTGATGGCACACGATAGCTGCGAAGTTTTTTATGGCGTAGAAGTAAACGACATTTTTCTTAATGGCATACAGGTAAACGACTCCCACTAAGGGGTGGTAAGAATCCAATTGGCCCCAATTCCTTTGTTGCAAAGGAGGCCTAAAAAAGATAGTATTTCTTAAGTCCACTCTACGTTGCTTTGAAAAAAAAGTCCACTCTACGATCCAGCCGCAGGCGCGTGAGTCCTGCTGAGTTCAAAAAAAACTTCTCTTGCGTGCTGTAGTACTCCAGAGTACATACTAAGGTTCAAGGCCAATGAGCATGCGACACCGGAGCCGGAAGCATATGGTCCGTACCTTGCGAGGCGTCACCCGTTACGAAATGGGCATGATCCTCTGCGGCATAGCTTGTGCATCAATAGACACTTCCATGCGGGCCCGAACTCACATGTCGAGCAAAGTTTAGTACTCCATGGAAAATAGCGAGAGGATCCGCAGGTCGAAACATGCGTGTAATGCTGTGACGGCCATGCATATCCGGGAGTTACACAAATCATTGGCATTGTAGTTTGGGCTCCGGCGCCGGTTCCTCATTTTAGCGGATCCGGTAGCTACCACTCGCCGCTCACCACCAAATCTCCATTGCGGCGGTTCTCTTGCTCGGTACTCCTTTCCACCATAATCGAGCATGCATCCACCCCTTTCCACAACTCAATTTAATAATCTTGAGTTGGAAGAGGACCGTGAAGGTCGAAGAGAACCGAAAGATCGGAGAAATTACAACTTCGATCCGGAGGAGGAGAATCGTTCTTTACGTGCAGAGCTCCGCATTGATCTAGCTCGGCTCCCACCTCAAGAATCGTCAAGCTGTAATGGGAAGCGGGATTTTCCCGAAGATTGAGATACGGAGGGTGCTTTTCAAGCGTCTCGGAGGGCTGTCCGCAAGATCTTGCCGGGCAGTTCACCTCTGTGTTCTTCGCCGGGCCGGTGGCACCATCGACCCATCGTCGGACAAAGGTACGATTCCTGGAACAATTTGATCCACTGGAATGTGGGACCCACGACGGTCAAAACGGCTCTAGTGTTGAAGGATCCAATCATTCAAAATACAAGATTCAAAATATTTCACATTTAAATTCCTCTCCCCGTAAATCGTGTCTTCGTTCCATTTCCCGTTTTCCCACTAGCACACCGGTGGTCAACAATGTCAGCCGTGCAGAAAAAGTTGCTTATGCAACGAGAGCTTGCTCTTACTCTCTCGTCACATCAAGCTGGTGAGCTAGATTCTGATTCCTCCCTATTTGATAAGAGCGACGATTGCAACAAGGGGCGTGCACTGTTTTCTAGATAAAATAAATGATTACAATAAGAAACCAGTAAACCAATTTCCCAAGCCCTTGAGTACTCTTTTTAGCATCCATAAGAAACCACTGTACAATGTCGGTAAGAAACTACTACTGTACAATGTCGGTGATAATGAGCAGGTGTATAATGCGCCGGCTCGGTTTGCTTCGTAGCTTGCTCCCCTAAAACTTGTCCTCGTCATCACAACCATCCCAGCACATCTGCTGCCACCCCCACCGTCGCCTCAATGGACGACTTCGACGATAGTGATAATCCGCTCCAGCAATTTGGGGGCATTCCCTTCGTGTGAACGAAGAGGAAGATTTCTTGTGCGACCACTTCGGTCAAGTGCTCTCGGATGGAAGTAGCACCAATCCGGATGATGATACGGATCGGGGCGCTACTTTCGGTGAAGACTCGCGACCGGATGCTAGCTACTGCATTCTTGAGTGCAATCCGGACATGATTCGAAGGATGCAGATTCTCGGGAATCAAGGCATTGTGATCCAGCAAGTGTATGGTGTTACTTTAAATGCAAATGCCATCAAGACCGGTATTCTTCAGGGCTTTGATCTTGCTGATCCAGATTGCCTCACCCTTTACTCCAACTTTGATGAACGGACATTTCTAGGTGTCTTCGGTAACACTCGGGTACGTAAAAGTGTCATAAACACTAGTAGTGGTGGCAAGCTTTCTCTTTGGCTGCCAAATAAAAGGAAGATTAGAATTGGGAGATGGCAGCCGGTGTCAAGGGACATCAACTTTTACTGCAAAATAAAAGTAACACAGCTACCACCTCATTGCTTGGAAGGAGGAGATTGTAGCTAGGATGCTAGGCAGCGACTTTCTTCGGATCAAACTTTTGAGGAATGTATTCATAATTCCATCTTCAATATTCGGGAGGATTTGAATTCCAGTCATGATAGTGTGTACTTTAAGGAATACATTTGTATAGCACTGGGCAGTTTCAAATCATGATTTTCCAACATCTTGTGATCTTAAAATAATGGAGTCAATTCCGAAGCACAAGCTGCTTTGCTAGAATACGTTCGCCCTGGCTATCAATATACACCCAAACTGCGTGTTCAGGAGTGTTTTGACTTAACAACTGATCAACAGATTAGTTTTTTACTACAAGAGGAGTCATCCAGCTACACTATGCTGGATGATGATAATAATTTGCAGAGTAGAAGACGTGTTCTTGAAGAAAGGGGTCTGGTGATAAGAAATTCTGATAGGGAGAAGATTAACTCGCAACAAATGGAGGCTATGCTACGTGAAAAGTTTCGCTACTTCATCGGAGGAGATATCCTGATTGTATATCCCTTTATGTCAGTCCATTTTCTGGTGGTGTTTGGTATAGCTCGGACACGGAATGCCATTTTAGAGAGTAATTTGTTTCAAAGGGACAATCCTGCAAATCATAGTGAAATGTGTCAACAGCAACGGATGGAGATGAGATATGGCCTGAAGTTTGAACTACAGGGGTGCTCTTTTTCTTTAAGGAAGTGGCGATGTGATGACGTTTTATGTGCTGGCCAACATGCATTGTTACACTACTCCTGCTTCATAACCTTGGTAAACCTCCCGCCTCATTGTTGGAATAAGGATGTAGTTACTGAAATACTCGCTTATAATAAGTGTGTGCTCCGTAGCATTCCGGATGAACATCAGCACCCAATTAATTACAATCCGATGATTCCTGATGGCCTGGAGAATTTGGGATATTATACTCTGGAAGTCCCGACTACCCACCCAAATCATATACCCAAGGTTTGCTATCCGACCATGGTTGAACCTGAGATTGGTCAACCTTCGGTGAGGATTCAGCACAGTATCCCAACGCCTGTCCCAAGGAATGCTAGAAGTGGTCATTATTATGCAGTGCATATATTAGTGGATGATTCCACTATTTTCTTATTGGGGGACAACTTCCAGTTTCAGGGACCTTGTCTGCCAAATGCTGAGTAATGCAGGTGACTGAAACTACTTTTTCTTGTACTGTTTTTTTTGGCACGATGTTTAAATATAGGGGAAATTTCTTATTAGCCATTGAAAAAAATTAGGTTCCCTATTAGCCACTATTTTTTTTGAACTTCCTTATGAGCCACTACTTCTAAATTTTGTTCCATATCATCCACTCCCTTCACAATTGTAGCTTGAAACATTTGATATGACTACAAACAACCCTACCCTTTTCGGTATGACTGAAATGTATCTCATGCTGCAGCCTGTTCATAGCGAGAAAACAACTGGATAATGTTTTTTAAGTGAAATTGGATAATGTTTTCCTCAGTTCCATTGACCACCTCGGTGAACATAGAAGCCGAAGAAATTACAAAATTGATATTTTCTTAATTATTATGCCCTTTCCACCACCATGGACAGATTCATTTTGGATTCTTGCACATACAATTTTTTATATATGAGCACATGCACTTGCATATTTTTAAATCTGAGCACTGAAATCTCTTTTTCCCATTTCTAAGCACATATCCCACACAATTAATAGGCTGATTGTCAGGCCTAACAGCCCATTCTTTTTTATAACTGCTGTACATAGCCCATAATCTGGCCCATTATGTTGTTTTGAAGTCCAGCAAAAAACAATGCTTAGATATAGAAATACCGATATGGCCTGCTCGCATCTGGATATACATGTTTGGATGTCCTCAGAAGCCAAAAAGGCAGTGCAGTCCATTTGTTATTTTGTACTATGATATATGAAATCCAAAAAATTGTTGTCAGGGACATACAATGAGTTAATGATTATTGTTTTTTGTACAAAGATACAGAAGAATATTAAAAAAAGTAGCAGGAGGTCCAGCACTCATGTCCGCTAAATACAACTCGCTTTAAGCCAGACATGCATGTATAGAGATATCGTAAACCAAAGCAACACACAAAACAGTCCGATGCAATGATAGATCATTAAAATACTCGGCCAAAGTAGTGGCCCATTAATTTTATTAGCACACAGTTAAATGGTTGCATAGGTGGACACGCTGCTTAGATTTCAAAAAATGGAGTTTGGTTGCTCAAAACTGGAAATACACAGCGTCATGTGTTCATCCATGAAAATTTCGGCTGGAAGCTTCATCTTTGTACTACATAATTAAAGCTAATACTACTAGTAATGTAAATTCTAAAATAGAATCGAAATCAGTGGGCAAATGTGACATTTTCTCTGCCATTTGACACCAATGGCTAGGAAGGCATAAAAGTTTGAAGCAATGGCATAAGGAAATTATTGTTTTTGATGGCTAATAAGGAGATTAATATTTTTGATGGCTAATAAGGAACGAGAAGTTTTTTGGATGGATCATAAGGAATTTCCTCTTAAATATATGCTCTCCTAGTGACGTCAACTAAATGAAAATTCCCATGCAGGTTATCCAGCTGCCTTCATGAAGCGATGATTTGGAGTTGTCACAAGAATGTTTCTTATACCCCTCATGCACTCTGCTACCTGTGCTGTTCTAGTCTGCTTTGCTGCCATTCCATAGATATTCTGTGATGTAATATTTGAGCTGCACATCTAATGTGTGCAGCAACTTACATGCGTAATGAGATCTGGGCTACTTATCTCTTCCGTGATGTAATATTTAAGCTCCATATACCTGATGTGTGTGTCAAAACTTATTTGTGTGATGGGTTGAAACAGAGTTTGCTACTTATCTATTATCATGTGATGTAAAATTTGAACTGCAACTTATTTGTGTAATCGGTTGCTACTTATCTATTATGTGATTTTATATTTGAAATTCAACTAATTTCTGTAATTGGTTTGCAAGACATGGGCTACCTGTTTTTTTTTGTGTGAAATCGACATGCCCTACTTATGTTGTTAAGAATTAGCTAGCTACATGTTACTTCAATGGATGATGTATTATCTTTGGCACTAATTATCCATGTTGCTCTATGATGTATTTTGTGTTCTTATTTTTATCTGCATTGTTTTAGTTGACTGAGATTTTGCACCTCTCACTCATTATTTGAACTCCTCAAATGAGTTAACAACCATATTAAGTGATTGGAGTGACAGATAAGAAATGTGAAATTAGATCCCGATGGCAAATAAAAGAAGTGTAAATTTTGATGGCAAAAAAGAGAAGAGTATAATTTTTGGGTGGCAGATAAGAAATTTGCTTAAAAAATAGGCCCATGCAACTACACAAGTTACGAGATGCAATTATGTAGAAAATGCAATAATAAGTATCTTTTTTACTACTGAGATATACACCAAATATCTCTCAATAAAATCAGTTCCATCCTCATGTAAAAAAACTCCATGCACATGACAAGTTCCAGATTCGTAACACAAAAGGTTCCATATTTTAATAAGAAATGTTCCATCGATAAAAAAAATAAGTTCCTCAAGTATACTTTGTTCCACTGTCCATAAAAACGTTCCAACATTACTAGAACACAGTTCCACTAGAAAAATGTTTCGTGTTCAAATTAATAAAGTTCCTTTTATATTATTAGTTTGTTAAATAAATGTGACTAAGAGCAAAATTCTGTCACAATGGATTCTAATCTAAGGTTCAAATACTACTTCACTTCATGGCGTGATCTGGCCATGTTCTGAAAAAATCAGACGGTCTATTTTGCAAATAAATACACGTGAGACGCGATTTCTACGCTTCTTTCGCTTGCGTGTGGTACAGTATGTCGGTAACTAGGTGTTGGTGGTGATACAGGGAAGAAGCGATAGAAACAAAGGTCGTCGTCTCGATCTCTTGCCCCCAACAGTGACCCTCTTCCGTTCAAAAGAAAAAAACAGTGACCCTCTTGCGGGGTCGGTGCAGTCCTGGCCGCCCTAGCGTGTGCTCCGCGCCCATGCCATTGTTTTTTGTTTCCCAGCCTCGCTTCT